>OZ007586.1:188944749-190337697 GCA_963931845.1 Maratus michaelseni
AGCAAATTTCGCCTTATTTATCCAGTTAAATTATATATTTTGATAAAGTGAGTATTACTATTCAAAATTGCTGTACTATAAAATAAAGATTGGACGCAACCAATAGGGTACATATACGTGAAGCTAGTCTTTGAGGGAGTTTTTAAATGGTATATATTTTTAAACTATATTTTGAAAACTTCTAAATAAAAAATTGTGCGTAATTTCTAGAATGCCTCATTTTTTGCTAATATTTGATAAATACTAACAATCACAATCATTAAACATTATATTTGGCATAAGTATCGCAAGATATTTGCGGTATTTGTAGTGGGAGAATATGTAGGGTATTCGAAATAATGCAAGAGACCATTAGGTTTATGATCAATGAGAAAAGTATTACCGAAACATTTATCATGCGTAAATAAAGCAGATAAACGATACAGAATAAAAATAAATGAACGTATAAAAACTGGGATTCTTTTACTTTAATTTCCTATTTTTGAAAGTGTCATGTAACAGACATATTATGCAAAATATATTTCATTCTTTTAAATGTCCTTCATTTTTAACAGATTAATGAATGATATTTTAAGTGTAAAATAGACAATTAATATGTTCCATCTTCTCAATTATTCTACTGAAATTTTTATGATCTTACATTTGGGATTTAAAACTGTGGTCGTGTGGTACCACTGTTTTAAAATAGAAAATTCTGTTTATGTGTTAGTATACATTCTACGATATTAAATAAAGTGAATCTTAATATTTTAAATTATTGTATCCTCCGGGCCCCACTTTGACACCCAGGTGTTCCATGATAGTGAATAAAACTTCATAAAAATCAATTTCATGAGCGTAAAATTATTCTCGTTTAATCAATGGTAAAAATGGTGATTATTTTTATTATTAAATCACAATCAGAGAACTATACCATACAAAAAATGCTTTTCCGATTTATATGATCAATATTCAAGCAACCGGTAACGAATCTAAAATGTTTAATTAAACATTTTTTAAAACTACTTATGCGTGCACATGTTTATTATATACATTCTTCTGTCTGATTTAAATTTCTAGCAAGCGTACGCAAGCTAATTTTACGGTAAACTTCAAGTTTCTTTAAGCGTTCTCCTATACGGTATTGAAACTGCTTAAAGGTCATTTCTATTTCTCAATCCGTTTCTTTCTTTTATTTTCAAGTTCAAATTTCTATTTGCGTGTTTATTTCATAATCTATTAACCGACTCGACTTTTTTAAGATACTTGACACACGCTTACTAATGTAAGTATATATATTTATTAATTATTCCGTATTTTAGAGCTACATTTCTGCAATAATGTAATTTATATTTGTTACAGTGAGTTATTATTTTCTTTTACATAATCAAACGAAAAGCACGTAGCCAATTATTTGGTGGAAATACGTGGCCTTACTTCGTGGCCTCTATTTAACAATAATTTGGAAATTATAGTTTCAATACTGTAAAACGAAAGTATAATCCTTATATATCTAACGACGATGAAGAAAAATAGACTAAATACATAATTTTTTATATTATTAAGATAAAAGTAGAAAATGGCTAAAATAGAACATGACAATTCTCAGAAACGAAACTGTTTAAAAAAAGTAATCAAGCTCTGTTAGTGCTATAAGTTCCAGCGTATAAGCCTCTGCCCCATACCAATGTATCGTAATTTCTGGCGTATAACCCGCGTATCAAACAATCATTTATAGACTCAGAAAATGTATTTAATAATTGAAGTCAGATATTTACAGCGATCTTATAAGTTACATTTTATAAAATAAAATATCTGGATCGAAATATGATTGTTCGATCCGCGGATTATATGCCGGAAATTACGGCATTTTGAATTAGAAATTTTATTTCATGAGCGAAATCAAATAAGTACGAGTAAGGAACAATCATGTATACTTAAACGCAGGGAAATATTTTACGATCAGCCAGAAACTGACATATTTACGAATGCGTCAACTCTTCCGGGTCTACCAGTTCTTGACACCGAAGCATCTGCAATAGCCATTTCAGGAGTGTGTCGTTCTATGATTCTTATGATGCATCATTCATTCATTTTCAAAAGCCTGAACTATTGAGAGTGAAATATTCAGCGCGAAAGGGACATAACGGAGCATGCGTAAAAATTAAATATAGAATGTGTTCAGTTTTAGAGTAAACTAGATCATGATCGGGGTGTCTTAAACCAAATGTCGGGATTAAGCTGTGATTTTCTGAAGAGTTGATCGGTTCGCTACCCACACCAGACAGAAAGATTTCTCTTATTTTATTGGCGTTAAAATAATTAATTTCAATAATGTCATATTTTACTTCAGGAGAAGTAGTTGCACAATTTGCATTTTCTTTTTTAATTCGAATGATTTATAATTAAGTAAAATTTATCCCCCAAGAATACTATATAAAATTACTAATTTTATATTAAAAAAATTTAAATTAAAAGATTTTCATGTAGTTACTGATTAAATAAATTGATTTAAAGTTTTATTTATATTTTGTATGACCATTATCAGGATACTATATTTATATACTAAGAAAAGTATGTGATTATTCTCCGTAAAAAAAAAAGAAAAAAAAAGAAAGAAGAGAAAAAAGAAAGAAGAGAAGAAAGAAAAAATGAAAATATTCATATGAGAACTATAAAAGAAATTACCTTAATATTTATGGTTTAATATATAAATAATGTATGAAAATGTAAAAAAAAATCTCAAGTAATTAAAAATATATATATTATAAATCATTAGCTGCAAACAGCAAATTTTATGTTTAGGATTTTAGAAATAATGAAAAATTAATGAAAAGATAAAATTAATGAAAACTTTTAAAGGTTGTGCAATTAAAAAGAATCTGCACATACTAAATATTGATATTTTTTAAAAGATTCAGACGTAAATAAAAATATTACGTCTCAATACATGCGTAAATAAAAATAATTGTCCTATTGATTCAATTAATGATTTTAGTTAAACGTCTGCTAAAAAGCAAGCATAATAGGTCATAAATTACAAACTTGAAAATTTTCCACTTCATTAATTGAGTAGGTTGGATTGAAAGAAAAAAAGCCTTGCTGCAGACATTCATATTATTTTTAATCAATTTAAGCCAGAAATGTTGTAAAAAAAAGAATGAAATTAAGTGCCACGCGGCTCAAAGTTTAATTATTTTTGTTTTTACGAACTTTCCTGTTTTCAATTGATTAAAAAGGATACGTATGCTAGCAGCTGGGCTTTTGCGCGTGCCCGAATGATTTATTCAAATATCAAAACAACTCATTGAGCCTATCACTAGGTGAAACACTTAAAGCGTACCGAAATAATGGCATCTATGCGTAAACGAGAAAAAACAACTTTTTTATTGAAAAATTATTTTCCAAATGTTGATTAAAATTAAGTGGTATTTAAAACATATCACCACCTTTCAAGGGGCTACGTAAGGTCCATTACTGTATTCTAAAATAATGGTAGCTCTGCAAACCACATGACAAAGGTTAAAGGCACTTAACCTTAAGATTTCGTGAAATATAAAATATTTTGAATTAAACACTTCAGGGCAGGTTTCACGTGTACGTTCCTTAACTTCCTTCGGGAAAGGCATCATTTAACGACATTTTATTTTTTAGTATCAGCAATTCGGTATGGTACCACGTGTCCAAAAATGACAGGTTTTCTATTATTTTTATATTAAATTCAGAGTACTTAAATATCATTCGTTTTCTCAAATTTTACTGCTTTCCAAAGTACATTGCAGCAAACGATGGATGTATATCACCTTCCATTGTTTAAAAATTCATTTTCTAAATAGACCCGTCGTTTTTGGTACGCCCGGTACTTTCCGCCTGATTTAATCCAAGACATCTACTGTTAGACAATGAAAATATTACGACTACGCTATTCGCTATTCTGGTATTAAAAATTAAATACCATACCCAAACTATATAGAACGTATGAATGATATCCATCCTTGAATGAGATATAGGATGCATATCGTTTTTTCATTTTAGTACAAGAATATTTTAGTCGCAATCTTTGCCTTGTGAAGTCGTAGAATTCTTCAATTACCGTAATTTCCGGCATATAATCCGCAGCTCAAAGAGTCGCTTTTCGACCCAGAAATATTATTTTATAAAATGTAACTTAAAAGATCGCTGTAAATATTTAACTACAATTATTGAATAAAATTTCTGGGTCGAAAAACGACTCTTTGAGTTGCGGATTATACGCCGGAAATTACGGTAACCCTTAAATACCTGAATTTTTCTTTTAGAATTTTTTTTTTTTTATATACTTATATTAAGGATTAGACACCAGAAATTTTAAGATAGATTTTTATCTTTAATTAGTAGCATATTTATACGTTGTATGTGAATTTTACAGGATTACGATTTCTATATAAATATAGTGGTTGTAAAGAACTTGATTCATTTATTAACCCCTTAATCGTCGTGCCCGAGACATTCACGGGCAGTGTAGGCTACGCCTGTTTTATTCAGATTGTTTCATTTCCACCAGTTTTTTAAAATAGTATAATTGGCTTTATTCTCGCATTATTTTATCTGCCTATTAAATAAACCGAATATTTCTACTTAAAAAAACTGGTGGTAATCAAGCAATCTGAATTTTTAAAAAGTAGCTTACACTTAAAGAGCGCGACGATTAAGGGGTTAAAAGTTATATAAAAAGTGTTTCAAATTTGATACACTAGCAGAGCTCCCAAATGGTCCGCGTTTTGAATACCGGTATTTTCTTACAAAAGGTTTATTTTTAGATTTCTGAAACCACCTGAAGCAAATTTCTGAAGCAAATTTTTCTGAAACCACCTTCAGAGATAAGTTTTTACGGAAATGTTGAGGAAAACTAAGATGAAATTTTCTGTTTAAAACTATTGGTATTCAATTGGCGGACCATTTGGGAGGCCTGCGCTAGCCATTTAAGGATTAAACAAGGACAAAATACTAATAACTTTGGTATTAAAATTTAAAATGCAGTTAACCCCTTCAGGGGCAAAGTACTCTTATAGCTAAAATAGTGAAATGATTGATTGACACCAGTATTCACGAACGAATTTATTTTAAAATAAGAAAAATCTTCAAAATTTGATTATAAAATTCTGGTGTCATTGTGGCATTTTGGGATTACATTTAGGTGGTATATATAATATACCGGTGCCCTTTAAGGGGTTAAATTAGACGCATGTTATGAAGGAATTAAGAATTGGACATAGTACCACTTCTTGTTTTACGATTTTATTATTATGATAAAATAAAGGTATGCAATCAGTGTTGAAAATTTCGCTAATATTATTTTCAGATTTACCCCAGAAATTTCGAATAGTAACAATCACCCTTCTATCATTAAAAATGATAGATTAAATAAGGCAAATTTTACAATTTGGAAATGCTGTTAGATAGCTAAATAAAGACAATCTGCTAAGTAGGCAGCTCTGTACACAATACTACTTAGCAACGGGATCTATCAAACAAAGACTTTCAGACACAAAAACTGCTTAAAATTTATACAAATACAACAAAATTATACGAAAAAGTCCTTTGTAACACGTAAATAAATTTTGGCTATCTCAATACACGATACCTTTCATTAGATTCTCAATAAATATGTAAATATTTCTGTATGTGTGTGTTTATCAACTGTAGGATACATGAAAAGATACAAATATCGCTGTAAATATAAATGAAAACACAATTAAAACATTTAAAAAATCTTCGATAAACATCATGTCAATTAGATAATACAATACTCTCTAAAAGAAACAGTCTTTCCGGGATTTAAAAAAAATGCTTCAGTACTTTTTAAATGTTTAAATATGTAATTTATGGTATGTGTAGAAAAAATAATTTCCACACATCTTTTATGCGTGATACTTAAACAACCACTTAATTATCCAAATTACAATTAATCGTCTTTTTTTTTTTGTAAAGGTTTTACTTTTTTCTGTGCAATATGCAATGCAATTTTTAAGAATTATTGGAGTTAATTAAATCTAGTGTCACGAAAGGCAAATTTGTGATTTAAAAATAGAAAGGAAGGCTTTAAAAGAAGAAAATGAAAAAGAGCAATATAGAAATTCATAATGGGGTTTATGTTTTAACGAAAAGAATAGAATAAAAGGAAAGAAAGTTAGACAAAACATTTTAGTGATGGTTTATGTTTTAAAGTATAATTAACCTGTTTAGAATTTTTGTGTAATGTAATTGCTACTTAATTATTTTTTTGGAAAATAAAAAATGCAAAAATCTCAGGCATAACATAAAATTTTAATTAGAAATTTATTTCATGCTTAGTTCATATTCTGGTTGAGTTTTTAATGAATATCCAGTTTCCAAGGATAAATGTTACTAATATTTCGTAAGACGCATGCATATTTAAAGCAAAATTTTCAACTTTTTTTAATGTATGAATAATAACAAAATAAAATCTATTATTTCGGAAATATAATTACAACTGCTACATTGTGTTGCAAATGTAGCAAAATTTCCTATTGAGAAATTTCGAATTGATACCTACTGAATACAAGTTGTAATTATCCAACTGGACGAAAAATGTCCGAGTCAGGATTCGAACCTGGGATCCCTTGGCTGAAGCTGCCACGCTCTACCAACTGAGCTATCCCGGTCGAATCTGGAGGGCATAATTCATACAGTCAACCTTATTGATCATAGCATCTGATCTGATATTTTAATCAGCTCAACAGAATAGATCGCAGGTAATGGAACTCCAGCAAACGCTGGATACGTCATGCTACTGAATAGTATTTTTGGCTTTTTATAATCACGAAATGTCTGTCATAAAATAAAGCAAAAAGTACTATTAAGCAAATTAATAAGTCAAAGATTACAATTCGGAAATAGTGGCACTATTTCCAGGTTATTCGGAATACTTGTGATAAAACATTCTAGCAGTGTGCAGTTAATTTTTGGGTGAAAATAAATATTTTGTTCACTTTTTATTCATAGTAGGTAATTTATATCTTCTGATTATTACACCCTGCGAAAGGTGGTGTGAAAAATTTATACCATATATTTTTAATCTAAATTTGTGAGGAAAAAAAATTAACAAAATTTTACTTTTATAACTTTGGTGAAAAATAACCTTTACAATTGAATTTCCTTATTTTTAATTTTTCTTTCAAACACACTATATGTAAAGTGTGTTCCCATATAGGAGCGCCACTTTTCTCTCTTGTGGCGAATTGTCAAAACTGAAGTTCGACGGAGAAAAAAAAAACAGCTACCGTAATTTCAGACTTATAATCCGCGGTATTCGAAGTCAAATAGTTACAATGATCTTGACTGTTACATTTAAAGAAATAAAATTTCTGGGTCGAAACGTGATTGTTTGACACGCGGATTATACGCCGGAAATTACGGTACTAGTAATTTATAGGTTACGTTATTCGTCGTTTACGTAAAAAGCAAATAGCCGAAATCTTTGGTATCGTCCATCTATCGGAGTGACATTACAGAAGCGTGGGTTTTCAATAGAGGTTGCAAATTTGGCCCAAATACGCATCTTTGTATGAAATATTTTTTTGTAATTTCTCTTTGTGTTTTTCTGGTATTTCCTTTGCCTTTTCCAGTATGAAAAAACACGAAAGTACCGTAATTTCCGTCTTATAATCCACGGATCAAACAATCATGTTCTGACCCATAAATTTAATTTAATAATTGAAAAGACAAACATTTATAGCGATCCAGTAAGTTACATTTTCTGGGTCGAAACATTGTTGTTTGATCCGCGGATAGGACGGAAATTACGGTAGGCGCTATTTGGAACTCGTCAAATTCCTTCCATTCATCTGCGCACGCTTCCTACATAAAGGCTTTAGAGACAGCTTTACCAATCCGCTGCTTTTATTTATTCAGGTTGTTGGATTTTCACCAATTTCTAAATAGTAATATTCGCCCTATTTAATGGTAGATAAAATAAGGCGAAAACTTAGCTAATTATACTATTTCAAAAAAGTGGTTTGAATCATGAAATCTGTATTTTAAAAAAGTAGCAAACCAGCGACACTGGTTGGAAATGAGACTTCAACACAGCTTATTATTTAAATAAATATACATAATAGTCAAAATGTTATTCATTTTTAAAATTCTTTTAATTATAGTTACGTTTTAAAAACTATATTTCATTAATTTTTTATATATCAGAATTTCTTTTAATGATAGGTATGTTTTAAAGCGCTTTTTAAGGTATTTTTAAATATTAAATTTAAATTGAGGTATATTTCTTTTTCTCGAATTTTTTTCCTATTCATATATTTCGGACCCAGCATTTTCCTTCCTTAATGAAACTTGTGCGCCACGCATTCGGGCGCATACATGACTCTTATGAAGGACGACCAGATGAAATCCTGAAAACACGCTATCACGTACGTAGCCATGGCTTCGCATTAACATGAAATCATTGTATAAACATTTTCCAGCCAATTTCGTCAGAAAGAGCCCCCCACTTAACAATGCTCAAAACAACTTTTTCTCGGTCAATATATGTCATATGTGTTAGGCACAAGCGTCTAATCTCTAACTCTGGAGAATATTTCTATCCAATGTAAGTTTCTGGAGAACACCGCGTGAGCCGATGTGCAGAAATCAAAGCGTAAGTTCCAAGTGGCTCTGATGACTAAAAATTATCACTATACAAGATATTTCGACTACAGCGCCAAGAATACATAGTTTGGAAAACGGTTTTACCGTTTTTTAATTCAAATTTTTTGAGTTCAAACCGGAAATTCTGAAACAAGAATTTTTACTTCAAGAAGTTACGAAATATCTGCCATTACCAAAGCAAAAGAACATTATAGGGGATTTCAGGTATAAATGCGAAATTTCGGAATTTAAAAAAAGCCAAACTCGTAATGCTTTAAAAAGTGCTAAAAAATTGTAGCCGATAAATTTCCGGCGTATAATCCGCAGCTCAAAGAGTCGTGTTTCGACCCAGAAATATTATTTTATAAAATGTAACTTAAAAGATCGCTGTAAATATTTAACTACAATTATTGAATAAATTTTCTGGGTCGAAAAACGATTCTTTGAGCTGCGGATTATACGCCGGAAATTACGGTATATCTTTAGGTTATATTTTGCGGAGTGTTTAACGTAAACTATGCAAACAGGGAAAATTAGAATAATAATTGTAATAGTATATGTAAGTCCCCATTTTAATTTTCTAATTATAAAATTTATTAGTAGATTATATTTAAAATAAAATGATTTAAGTTAAACGAATTTAATTGAATATTTTAATTATATTTTCGTATCATTTTTTAAATTGCTGTGGGGTATTTATTTCACAAATTTAAAGTCGAATTTTTAAGTATTTTTTTTTTCTTTTACTCCATAAAAATTAAGATTTGTATCATATTACTTTTCAGTTTTAATTTACAGCATCTAATTACGGATACGGAGCGGGTGTCTAACTTTTATGTTTATGAATACTTTAGTTATTTTCCTAAGGGATAGAAAATTTCTGCTCGGACACATCGCCGTGTTCTTGGCTATCTTTATTACATGTAATGCCACTGTTTTCTTATTTTTTAAAGTCACACGACAAGCCTTAAAATTAACCCTTCCTTATGTATAGGACTCGAGTAATTACAGTTTTCTTTCTTACAAGATGCACGCATTGATAAGTTCGTTATTGACGAAGTTACGAGAGGTAAACTATGAAATGGTTTGTTGTCAACTTTTTTCCTCTTGAAAAACCGGTTTATGAGAAAATATCTGATATTCCGTATGATATGATACTGCGGTAATCGCAGCATTACACAAAGAAATTCTCTTCTATCCCTGGTATTTATGATATACGCATCGTTCTAAAACTGAACATAAACAGCGCAGAAATTCATTATGTATCATAAATAGTTTATAGAAAGCAAACTTTTAATGAAAACGTCCGACAACAGTTTGAAGTTTCATAGATTTCTTTAATTAAGGATGTTAGTAAATGTATATTACGTGTAGAGCAGGAAAAGTTGATTTATAATTTATACACGTTAAGTAACTTCTGTTAAACAGAGTTATTAAACTTATACATTTGAAAATTTCGAAAAATGACAGGCATGAAATTTTAACACGCTGTAAAATTTATTCGTTTAGGTAGAGATGACTACTTTTGGGTACCATTTTTCCAAATAGTAATATATGGCTTGACATTGCATTTCGAAAATAGTATTAAAAAATATGCAAATCTATGCTCCCTGCTTTTTATTTCCCGCTATTCGAATTTAAACGTATATATAGGTTGCGGGAAAATTCAGGCTTACAATTTTTATATTATTATTCATGTAAATGAATGTTTCGTTTATTCTTCAAATATGTTTCTACATAACATACTGAAATTAGAAAATTATTAACGAATTACTACATGTATAATAGAGGCTTTTTTAATTCTAGTATTTCAGGGAGGAAAAATGGTGCAAGATTTTTCCATATGCAATAAAAATTCCCTTTAGGGTGGGTTTTTCCAAAATTTATAATAAAAACCTTAAAAGAAAATTTCTCTTTGAAAAAAGCGGTACTCAAAAAACGGACTGACACAGAGGACTGTAAATCGTTTTTTTTCTTTGCTTTGAAAAAAGAAAAATTTACCAGGTTACTAACATCATATAAAAAGGTGTGTACAATCATTTATATTTCCAGGGAAAGTGGTACCACTATTCCAGATTTGGAATATTTACTCAATATTCCCTAATTCTTATTTTACAAAGTCATTTTTACAAATTAGTACGGACATTGGATACCAGTATTTCTTCTTAATAGTAATATGGCACACATATAGTTACTCATGGCGATAATGTGTTATTTTGATATTATAATGAATCATACAGGCATGTGCAAAAGTATAGCTGCCAAATTTCGTATTAGTTCTAATCAATTAAAACTCGAAATTATGTAAAACAAAAATAATTAAATTAAAAACCACATAAAACTAATATATTTTTATGCGACTCTTAATTTAATTTTTTCTTTACAAACTTTCTGGTTGTAATTAATTAAAAAGCATACGAAGGTCGGCGGCTATGCTTTTTCGCATGCCCGAATGATTCATTGGAATATTAAAATTATTCATTATGCACATCACTACATACTGTGTTACCAGTCCACTACGTTTTTAACACTTTCACACATAGTTGAAAAGTTTTTATAAATTCGGTTTGTCTGTCCATCTGTCCGAGCTCCATAGCGCATGAACTCAGCGCATAAACTCGGCGCATAAAATCTTAGTATACTCGGATTGCCATGTAAGATATATATGTTTTTGAGGTTTGGTTATGTTTTGATATGTCCGGTATTGAAAAGGAAGTGTGTAGCTTTTATAGTTAATAAACAGCGACACTGAAAAGTATTATGGTTACATTATGGTTTTTGAAGAAAAATCATTTGCAGTGTATTTTAATGTTGTTGCACTATTAGAAACATAATGAAATTTAATATGCATTCTTCAGGTGAACTACAAGAAGGTTACTTTAGAATGTACTATGTGTAGTACTTACAGTTCATTTAGAGCGGCACGCGAATTCTTTGAGGTCTATTTTAATGATGTTCAATTGTTACAAACATAGTGAAATTGATATGAATTTATTAGGTGCAGTAAAACATGCTTTCTGTACAGTATGGAGTGCCAAGCAGTCATCATTCATTTACAGGGTCATACAAAAGAATTCTGTTATATAATGGACTGCAGCTACATTACTTCCAACATGATGAAATTGATATACATTACTGATGTTTACTACAAGAAATTTGATGCAGAATATGATGTACATACTATTAATTGTTCATGGAAGTGCGTTTTTGTTATGAGATAGGTTTATAAGTATTACTAAATTTTGCAAATAAAGTGGAGTATATAAATTTTACAGATCATATACAGGGCTACACAAAGAATTTTTAAGCAGTGCCGAACATGAACGTGAGTTGCTTAAAGGTATTTAAATTGAGTTTTGCATTTTCAAGCCCATTTATATTAAGTTCACTAAAATATGTTTGTAGAATATAAATAAAATCATATACAGGACTATGTAAAGAACCGTATACATGGCCGGCTATGAATAGTAATTTCTGGAAGTGTGATTTCAGACGTTTTGGGCGTATTTGTGCCAGAATTAAGCTTTAGTTTAATACGTGGCGTGTATAAAAATCTGTTGGTAATATACAGGGTTGTACAAAAGGACGTTTTCAAGTACGTGTCTGTCTATTGGTAGAAATTGCTGAAGAGGAATTTTCAACTGTGTTATGCATTTTCATTCAAAACAATTTTAGCAATCTATGCAGAATATATACAAATCTATAGATTGTAATCACGGCTGCTCAAAAGAGATGGAGAACCTTTCAGGCTATGAACGGTTATTGCTGGAATCAGGTTTTTAAATGTGTTATGTACTTACTAAAATGTCCACTTAGGTATCTTTTTTAATTTATTAAACCGCGAAGTTTTTTTTAAGTATTCTGAAACTGTTGGAAAGAGATTCATAAACTATGATTGACGCATGATTTTTCTTTCTTGTTTTTAGATTACTTAAATGCGACTGTCATTTTTTTTAAATTTCGCCCTATTATCCCATTATGTAATCTAACATTAATAAATGAATATTTCTACTTCAAAAAAGTAGTGGCAATAAAGCAATCTGAAATTGAAAAAAACGTAGCGAACTGGCAAGGCAACACTTTGCTCATATTTGCAAAGAAATTAACATATTTATAAAAGTCGTGGGGTATATATAATCATATAAATATTTTTTCAACATTTTCCATGTCAAGGAATTTATTTTATACTTATCCTTTTTATAAGACAAAAAAACAACAGCTCTTATATGAAAACAAATGTTGCACGTGAACTAAGTGCTATGTTGTATTTAAAAAAAAAAAAAGTTTAAACGTGAAAGAAAAATGATTTGAATTCTGAAAAAGCCTTTATGATTTGAAATACAGTGATTACATGCTTCATGGCACACAATATTTTATGTTTTTGTTTATAGAATTTGGTTTATTTTCAAACTGTCTTTTTAAAGAGGAGGGGGATTTTTCGCAATATTAAAGTGAATGTGAAAATATTTGTAGTTTTGTAGAAGTGTGTAAACTGTAAAAAGTCTCAAAATTTAATTTTATCGCCACTCTTTGATAAAAGCGATTTATGACAGGATCTAATTTTTATTATTTCTAAACAACATAATAAGAGATATCATTCATATTTTCTTTGTTTTCCTCAACTATACAAAATTATGTGATTTCCAAAATACCATTCGTAAATTTTCTTAAAATTTTGTTTCAAAAAGAATATATTTTCTCTAGAAAAATGTGAATATATTTTGCTTAAAAAGTGAATATTGTGATAAAAATTACAGAATAATGTTCGATACGAAATACAGAGAGAAAAATATATTTCTATAAAAAAATAGATTTCATCCCTTTTTGGGTTCCTGTATTATTCATATCACATAGACTTTTTGAATAAACTTATTTTTAAATAAATGATTGCAGTTCAATATGTTTTTTCACATAAATTATAAAACACAATTTTATTGAAATATTCTGGTAAAAATTTAAATTAAAAGTCAATGCTTTAAATAATAAAACACTATCCTGCAAATGGTTAAATATTTTCATATTTTTCTGTGTGACTTTTAAGCTCAGTATTATGTACTCTGAGCATTTCCACTGTTTCTTGTATACTATATAAACAATAAAAGTAATAGCAAAATGCTATATAAAGTTCTTATTGTTTTATTAAAATTATGGCCTTAAAATTACTTTTATTATCCACGAACACGATTAAATAACAAAATAAAAATATTTCTATAAACCGAGTAAATACTTATATTAGCAAAGAAATTAAATAAATAAAAGTGTCACCAAGATTACGAAAAATAATAATACGAAAATTTAAATATAATAACACGAAAATTTAAATCTAATAATAAGAGACTTTAGAAAATGAATTACGAATACTGTTGTTTAAAATATTGCGAGCTTCGATAAATTCAAAACCTTGTGCAGTAAATAAATCAATATACACTTTAAACGAAAAAAATACTATAATATAAAAATACGTCAAACCTTAATGCATTTACATACTTTCAAATAACCTCCGGCAGTTGCAAAATTGACAACAACAAGAAAAAATAATGAAACAGTTAAAAAAATATGTCAGTTTTATTAACTAATTACATCTTGAAATAAATAAATGAGAAGGCAGTTAACTAAAATGGAAAGAGATGTTATATATTTTCTTGCATGATATAAATAGCAATATATATCTATGCTGGAAATATATAGAGTAATATAAACAAGAGATTAAAATCATGCGTCAAGCATAGATTCTGAAACACTTTCCAATACTTCCAGAATGCTTTAATTAACCCCTTAATCGTCGTGCCCGAGACATTCACGGGCAGCGTAGGTTACGCCTGTTTTATTCAGATTGTTTGATTCCCACCAGTTTCTTAAAATAGTGTTATTGGCTTTATTCTTGCATTATTTTATCTGTCTATTAAATAAGAAGAACATTTCTACTTAAAAAACTGGTGGTAATCAAGCAATCTGAATTTTTAAAAAGTAGCCTACACATAAAGGGCGTGACGATTAAGGGGTTAAACTCCACTGTTTAATAAGGTAAAGGATATAGTAAAACAATTTAGAAAACGCTAAACATATTTGAAACCAATATTTTAGCAATTACCGTCAATAGCCAAAAATGTACTCGAATTATTTTTTATGACCCTGTAAAGGATTGATAAATGCTTTGCCCTCCATATTCTCCAGAAAGCATGTTTCATTGCACCTGAGAAAGTCATATCAATTCCATTATATTTGCAATAGTGTAACATCAATAAAAAACACCGCAAACCATTTTTCTCCGTAGACCATAATGTAACGCAGTTTTTTAGCGTCTCTGTAAACTGTATTTTAAGTGCTTCACACTTCATGTTCAATAGCCGACATGGCATAGTAAATATCAACAACATCGCAATCTGAGTGCATTTAAAATAGTTAGAATACGTTAGGCAAACCGAAATGTTTAACACATTTCAACTATTTTGAAAAGCGTTAAAAAGTGTGTGAAGAATTTTTTTCGCAGTTTTTCCATGAAAAATATTTACGTAAATTTTCAATAAATTGTCAGTGTTCGTGTTATTAAGCAAATGGTTTTAAAGAATGTTCTACATTTATTTTCGCAAGAAAATTAAATATTTGTTTTAAAAAGAGCATGATGGACGAATGATGTGAATTGTATTGTCTTCTTCAATCGTCTCACACGCAAGTCACTGAGTATTTGTAATGTTGATTTCACACTTGAATTTTCAAAAAAAAATTATTTGAAAATAAGGAAACACAATTTCACAGCCTTTATTTCCACCAAAGTTATCAACGTAAAATTTCATTCAAAAGCTCTGATGCAAATCTTGATTAAAATTAAGTGGTATAAAATGTATACCACCGCCCTTTAAGCGATTACACTAGAATGGTCATAGTCAGTGTTGCCAGTAGGCTACTTTTTTTAATTCAGTTTTCGTGACTGCCACCAGCCGTTATTTGAGAAAGTAAAATTCGCTTTATCTAATTACAGGTTAAATCCGGCGAAAATATCTCGAATTATACTATTTCAAAAAAGTGGTGCCAATCAAGCAATCTGAATTAAAAAAAAGTAGCCCACTGGCAACACTGGTCATACTGGCAATTTTGACAAGTAACAAATAAATATATTTTGATTCGAACCAAAAATGTCTTCCTAAAATAGTGCAACACGAATTAATAAGAAAAACAAATAAGTTAACTAGTTTAAACAATTCTGGTTTAAAATATTTTTATAAAGCTTGAATATAATTTGTGGTCGTTCTAGTGTTAAAATTGTTTATAAATTAGAATTTGATATAGGTTCCACTTATTTATCGTTCGTCTTCTTAACTCGGAAGAGTCGCGCTTACCCAGATTATGAATGGTTTTTACATTGTCACCAATAAATAAAATTAATAATCGTCACTTTATTTAGTCTGAAGCAATTGTTACAAATTGTATGGTAATGTAAATTGTAGATTACTTTTCGAAAAATAGTGGTGGCAATTGTAAAAAAAACCATACGCACCCTGGGGTTTGTCATACCCCGTGCGACTGCTCCCGGGTTAATTTGTTTTAATTTCCTTTTGTTCCGTTCAATGAATTATCAACATTTATTGTGACATCTTAATAACAATGAAAGGTGTACAAAACAGTTTCAAACGCGCTTGAATTATTTACCTCATGGAGATTAATAAGCAATGTAAATTGCTAAATTGTTCGGAAAAAAGGTAAATATAAAATTATATTACTGAATTTGTGTAGCGATCAATTAAAAAAAGTAAAAATCTTTAAAATGTTTATACAGACTTTCTAGTCAAATAAGTCAAATAGAAAATATTTCCTTTTGTTTTAACATTATCATTAGAAAAGGCTGCATTAATGTATATTCAAAATCAGTGGCGGCTCGTAAGCCTAGCTTTATTTGGGGCACTAAATGCGTGACTGCTAAATTTATTCTT
The DNA here is from genome assembly GCA_963931845.1 of Maratus michaelseni. Classification (NCBI taxonomy): domain Eukaryota; kingdom Metazoa; phylum Arthropoda; class Arachnida; order Araneae; family Salticidae; genus Maratus; species Maratus michaelseni. The sequence continues at coordinate 188,961,297 of OZ007586.1, forward strand.
CTGATACCACTATTTTTAGAATGAAATCTTTGTCTTACCCATTGGAAAAAAATATTCTGCATTAAACAAGTAAAAGATTCCTTCTAAACAATATTGTTAAGAAAAGAATAAATGTTTCATCCATGCATTTAGTGCTCCAAAAAATGTCAGTCACGAGGCTCCACTGTTCAAAATTGGATGACGTATGCCTAATTTAGAACTTGCTATTGTGAATGGGACACTATATCAAATTAGAAATGAAGATTTGGAAGATGATGCAAGAAAAATTAAACTCAAAATATAAAACATCTGTAGTTAACCTTAAACGAATAGTAACAGATGATTTATTCAGCAACAATTTTAGTGGAGAATAACAAATCAATAACTTTCTGGAAATGAGACAAACCACTTTGAAAATGCTTTGTGAATTGCTTCTTTCAAAGTATATTTCAAGGATTTAATTTAATTAGCATCTACTAAACTTATTAGATTTAACTTATTAGTCTTCAACTTGTGGCGTAAGAAAATTTGACTTATTTAATGACAGAAACTTTGCGACAAAATAAGGCGCAGGTAGAAAGATTGAAAACGACTACTTTGGATTATATCTGACTTTATAATAGTTTATTTTTATAAGGGGTTTTCAACCTTGTTAGCAGAAATCGCTTGCCACCACAAATTCTGAAATTCACCAACAAACTTTCACCTTATTTGATCGCAAAGTTTCTGCAGTTAATAGAAAGTTGTACACTAATAGATATTTCCAAGGCTTGTTAGAGTTCCAAGGAGTTTTAAAAACCTCTAAATAAGATACAATTTTAACACATATTTTCATATTTGAAATGTTGCCAACTAATCCCCTTTTTATTTAAAATATCTAATGTATTACCAAAATTTTTGCATAAAAACTTTGTTTTATTTACTCATGGAATGATTTTTGTTAACAATGCAAAACTTACTACCCATACACTATATGGCCATTAATGACCGGCAACTTTCAATTTTAGACATTTTGCGGAATAGTTAAAAATGTACGTCTACTCAAACGAAAGTTCAACTGAATGCGTAACGTTTAGCAGAAACATTTAATTTTAAATTTTTGACAACAGTTTAAATAGAAAATTCACTAAATAATTTGTTTAAGGTATTAGATTAAAAAAATAATAAATATGCCTTATGGTTGACGACGTTTTGACATCTAACATGTTAACATTAATGTTTTAAGAGCACAGACGAATATGAATCCTACAGATATTGACCAAGCTATTTGTAAAAGTTCAAAAGTTGTCCGAAATTACCTTAACACTTATGTTTAACACTATAGTAACTGGCACTACCGGAAAGTTTACTCAAGTTTTTTAAAACTATTTCACACCAGTAATTTTATTTTAAACTACTTAACTTATCCATTTAACGTATTTCTGTGAGTTTTATATTTAAGTTATTTGAAAAAAAAATTTCTGGTTCGAATCGGAACATATTCATTTCGTAACCGTCAAAATGACGGCTCATGTTAGTTGTAGTGTTAAGGAAATCCCAGCCAGGCCACGCGCGCTGCTCAAGGCCTGATTACCGGCGGGGCAAACTTCCACCAGTAAATTTAAATAGAAGTTTTTCAGATTATTTAAACTCCATATTCATGCAAATTTTCTCTAAATAGTAAGGCAACAATTTCTATTCTTTTTTACCGGTGGAAGTTCATCATATTTTACACTGTCAGTCACCGGTCACTGACATGGTCTAAACGGAAAGTTCAGTGTCATTCACGGATGACTGACATGGCACTCAACGTGTTAAAGATACATCAGGGTATGGAAAGAAGAACACGCGTATACCACCATGATTTATTAATAAGGAAGTCCGTCTTCTAAGGCACAAAGCATAAAAAAAATGTTGAATTTCCACAATTACGAGATTAATTAAATTTGCCAGTTACTGTTCGTTGAACACAACAGTTGCTGAATAAATTTGGACTTAGCTAAAGGAAACTCCAGGATACGCTGTCTTTAATTCATAAGACTAATCGAAAAAAACTCGCTTGCAGCCATACGAGTTGGAGCAATGAATGGCGAAAAATTATTTTATCTGATGAGAAAGATGTTAAAGTGGATGGTCCAGATGGTATGCACATGCAGAGTAGGGTGGATCGAAAAATCGAAATGTGGATTATCGAATCAGCCAGGGGTGCAAAAACTGTATTTTATGTAAATTAGATTAAATGTTTTTTTATTGAAACCCACTCATATCTTCCGTTGCCCCAAAAGCCCAAAAATAGTTAAAACATGAAATTTGTATGAAAATTTATAATTTTTATTTTTTAGTTTATTTTTTCGCGGGGTGCGAAAGTTGCTTTTACGTATATTAGTTTACATTTTTTATTGAAATCCATTCATATTTTCCGGTGCTTCAAGCGCCACAAAAATATTTAAAAATTGAAAATTTTATGAAAATTTGTAATTTGTTTTATTTTTTTATTTTTGTTTTAAATTAATTTTGGTGCGAGGTGCGAAAGTTGTCTTTTAAGCATACTAGCATACATGTAAAAGAACTTTCACCTTCGTTAAATTTCTTTGGGTGCCCCAAGCCATTTACCGTGATTTCCGGCGTATAATCCGCAGCTCAAAGAGTCGTTTTTCGACCCAGAAATATTATTTTATAAAATGTAACTTAAAAGATCGCTGTAAATATTTAACTACAATTATTGAATATATTTTCTGGGTTGAAAAACGATTCTTTGAGCTGCGGATTATACGCCGGAAATTACGGTAAATATTTGCAAAAATCGACTTTTATGGAAATTTTGAACTAAAAATTATAAGTAAAAATAAACAGTTAAAGAATAATTTGTATAGCATAAAAAGTAGAGACAGAGGATGAAAACTAATTTATCGTTTATTATTAAATGTATAATTTTTTTGTACTATATTGCTATTTACGAAATTTCGGATAGAACAGATGCCTTAATTACCGGTGCTGTTTTAAAAGATATTGGAATTTTACACAAAAGAGAGACTTCGAATGTAGTAGATCGCATCAAAATTCGTTAACAGCGTACAAAGGTTCGAAATTAAGTTGCAGAGACGGGCAATTTATCAGTGTCTCTGTCTCTTTTAACCTGATTATATTTTGATGTGAGAAAGACAACATAATGTGCAAATGAAGAAGGGCACAATGTACTACATAAAAACACAAAGGGGGGATTCTACTCTTGTGAAATAACCTGACTCTCCGTATATTACCCATGTTACAGTTGAAACCGGAGAAACTAAACCTAAAAGAAGCAATAACAAGTTTTTTTAAATCAAATAATTAAATATACAATTAAATGGGCTTACAATAATCGAATAAGACGTGACAAGTGTAAATATTTGGTACAAAAGAGGAGTTATTTCCCTGTTGGAGCTGAAAATCAATAGAACCTTACAATGGCGCATTTGCTTGCTTCATGCAAATGAGTTGCCTCCTACAGACTTTAGTGGGGCCAATCGGTACAGAACTTAAAACGTGCGGGAAGCATTCTGTAGCTTCCTTCTTTTCAATAAGTGTGGAGAATATGCCAGATAACATAGATAGAATGGGTCTCAGCACTGAGAAGCAATATTTATTTTTATATTTGCAGAGCAATATCACTTGGTGAATGTGGTTCTGACTTCGCATTAAAAAAACCTTGTCAAGTTGTGCACTGAAGATAGCTAACAACTACAGTCAGAAAATTAAAGTTGTGGCCACAGAAAATCGATCTGAGAATGAATCTCATTATTCTTACAATATATATTACGAAGGTGTGCACCTATGTAGTTCCATATCAAAACAAAATTCTCCATAACAGAAGTACAGCGGCATATTTGGAAACTTATGACGTTTTCTAGATATTTGGAACCCAATCTAAGAAAGATAGTAGACGCTGTTGTTCAACGAAATAGCTTCTTTTGTAATCCTGAAAATTTGTCATTGTCAATGCTCACAGATAACAGCGAGCCTATCAGGTCTTTAGCAATACGAAAGCTAATTTATGCTAGATATGGAAATAGAAGATCACCAGAAATAAGAATTTTTCAAGTACCAAAAATACACTTCAAAGCAAAATATCATTATAAACTTACTGACTGGCATCAAGTTAGATGTCTTGAACCATCTCTTTTGATGAAAGTGTCTTGCGAAAAAATTGAGGCCATGGTAAACGTAGGTAAAACGGAGGAATGGTCAAAATATCCATGGTATACCCAAGCTGTTGAAAAATGCATTCGCCTAGTGTCTGATGTATCAGAGAGTGTATCTGGACAAGAAAAGAGACACGTTTCATATTGAATATAATAAAATCAAGAAGCCATATCAAATATTTTAATACCAAAAAGGATTACAAACTTTAGGAATATGCAATTCTTCAAAAAAAAAGAAGTAAAAAATTTGCTATGTAAGTTAAAATTTTATGTTATTCATTAATTTTTTTATTTATTTATACTTAATTTATTATTTTAGAAATATTATTATTTATAAGTTTATACTTTATTAAATAAACACTTTATTTACTAAATTTTTAAACAATTTTCGTAAATTAAAAATTTTTAATACATTTTATTAAAAATTTCAATTTTTAACTATACTTGGGGTACCGGAAGGTATGAATGGATTTTGAAAACAAATTATGTAAACAGCCAGTTATGTAGTACACCCAATACACAACATTCTCACCAGGCGCCAAATGTAATTAAAATAAATAAATAAATAAATAAAAGGTAAAGTTTCATAAAAGTTTCAAATTTTAGCTACTTTTGGGGAGGCTTGGGGCGCCGGAAGATATGAATGGATTTCAATAAAATAAAACATGTAAACTAATATATATAAAAGACAACTTTTGCACTCCGCGCCAAAAGTAATTTCGAAAAAAACATTATTTTTCTATACCTTTCGATCCACCTTAATTCACAGCTATTGGAAGGATAATAAAGAACTTTTTGTGAATTAGTGTGAATTTTTTTGTGAACTAGACTATAAGAAGGGGGATTGATTGATAATGGTATGGCGCGAAATAGGATGGAAAAGAAAAGCAATATTGAATACCTGTATGGAAAAATTAACAGTTCTGCTTTGAGGAACATAATAAGTAAGCAGTTTCCTCGAAATATACATCAAATGGCCGGAATAAATCTTTTGTTTCAGAAGAGTAACTGCAAAATGCATGTGCCAAAGACGTCCAAGGATTGATTCAAGTCGAAAAAAAATGAATCTTCTAGAACCTTGGTCAGTCAAATCGCCTGATTTGAATATATAATAGAGAATGTTTGGTACATAAATGCAAGAAAAGTTAATGCAAATGGCCGAAATTTTATGTCCCACGACAGTTTTAAAACAGCTATTCTTGAAGCATGGAACTCTATTGATATGAATGATATATAAGATTTATATGAAATCTTGCAAAGTCAAATAGACACTTGCTACGATGATAAAGGCTGGTGGGCCAAATAAAAAAAAAATTTGTTTGAACAATTAATATAGGATAATTTAACACTAGAACTACCGTAAATTTTACTCAAGTTTTTAAAACTATTTCATACCAGAAATTTTATTTAAAACTGCTTAAAGTATTCATTTAACGTATTTCTGTGAGTTTTATATTTAATTTATTTAAAAAAGAATTTTCTGTTTCGTATCGAAATATATACATTTGGTAACCGTCAAAATGACGGATCATGGTAGTTCTAGTGTTAAGCTAAAAGATCCCATGGTTTTTTCGCAATTTTTGTATCATTTAATCATGTACCAAGTATGTATAAGTGTATTTTTTGAAAATACGAGACTTGAATGTTCCTTGTACATAATGGTAAAGTATAATCATTTATATTCCGTATGTCTTTATCAAAATATACCTATATTTTTTGTATTTGCTTAAAAGTAGCAAAAGGGCCATAATTATTTTGGGCACTGTATTTTTATAATTATTCAAATCGTGGTGCAATAGCTGTTGAACTCTTATATAAAAACGCATGAATACAAAATTTATTTTATGTGCAGATTTTCATATTATAGATATTAATTTTATTTTATGAAATTTAATTTCAATACCCTGTTACAAACAATTAATTACAATTCCTTTACATTAAAATTATACTATGCGCAAATATCCAATACACGACAATGTAAAAAAAAATCATCGTTACTATTTCAGTGAAACGAATTTAATCGTCTGATATTATGGTATGATTAATTTCCGTAATAAAATCAGTACATTTTAAGTTGCCAATATTTAATCTTTTGTCTATTTGTTTATCTATTTATTTACATTTACAGAAAATTTCAAGGGGAAACTTAAGCCTAGCTTTGAAAATTTCAGAACTTGAAATCCATATTTAGTCAATTTTTATATTTAATATCTATTACTCCGGAAGCATCTAAAAGAAAGTGTGGCCCGCTGTATACCACTAAAATTCTATAGTAAACTTTGCCTTTTCGTCACAATCGTTGAATCGTCACAATTCCGCGATCCAACAAATCGACTATTTCTTTAAAAAAATTAGTGGTAACGGGCGGACCACTTTTTGACACTCCTTATTTAAAGGAATGTACTCTTTACCTTCAATAAATGTTACTTGATACATTTTTACGCACATGATCGATCACATTCTACTTTTCTTATGTTCATACTTTATAAATCGTATTTTAAAATGAAACATTCTATGTTCTACTATGACATGATGCTTCATGAGATTTTTCCTGTTCTTTGTACTAAAACAATATAATATAAGACGTCCTCTACTTTGTTCTACTCATACTTTTATGTTACGGCTATCTAAATGTTATCACAATGAATTCTCAGTAACAATCTGCATTCCACCATTAAAATGAATTTCACGATCAGTAATTTTTATTTGTCAGTACTGAAAAAAAAACTCATTTTCACTACGAGATACCATTCGTATAGGGTAATGCAAAATCCTTCAGAGCAACAAGAAAATTGTACTCTACTACCTTACAGGGAAACTGTCCCATTTTCTCTGATTGCCAATGAAACTCTCCTATAACTGTTACAAATATGGAGAATTTTTTGGTGAATTGATAACTTTCGTGATCAAAATGGTCACCAAATACCGCATTTGGAAACTAGAAAAAAGGAAGCCCTAGGATGAAAATTGAAGGAAATACGGCTATTGTTCTCCAGATACGTATAATATGCTGCAAAAACGGATATAAATCATTAGTCCCGGTTCAGTTGACGTAATTAAAACTTAATATACATGAACAAACGTTCATTTGACCGGTACTGCATGAAAATAATTTGGTTCGAAAAAAAAAAATTTCATAAAGTAAATGATATATGAAACATACAGAAGTAAGTTAAGTAAAAAAATAAAATAAAAATTCTGGTGAGAAATATTTTGATAAAATTTGAGTAAACTTCACGGTATGTTTAGTGTTATGCTATTAAATACAACTGCTCCGAAGAGTTAGTGATCTTTCGGTAGCAAGTGATTGCAGTTGGAAATCAACGTTTGACTATTTTTATTTGTGCTTTGATGGATTCATTACGCTGTTTACTTGTTATGTTTGTTACAAACGGAATTCATTAGTATCTTTACAAGATATTTGTGATACGAACTGATGTATGTTTGTTCTTCGAATATACGTCTAATAAATTACATGCATCAACTCAGCATTTTTCATTTTAACACTTCCGAACATAGTTGAAAAATGTTGATGACTTTAGTGTTTCAGCGTGCTGTATTCCGTATGTGTACCGTTTGCATTCTTCTTGTGCTCTAACTGTGGTAAATGTACTCGATTACGTAGCATTTAACGTTAATTTACTAGGACATACAAATATGTCTGATATAGAATTGTCTATCTGCGATAAATGCTGTCAGTTGTTTTAAATTAAAAAAGTTTTTGGTTAGTACGTGGTATATATAAATTTTATTGATCATATACAGGGCTAAACAAAATCATTCGTAAGCGTTACTGTGCATGATTGTGATTTCTTTATGTATGTATTTGATTGTGTGTATTTTTTTTTTACTCAAAAGTATAATTATGAAAATTATTATGAATTCATATTAAAACATTAGGAATCATGACTTACATATTTTTTTACATATATAGAATGAGCATCTTTAAAAAAGGTGTGAAAGTTTACAGTTCATTCCAATCATTATTTTTCGAGATATAGTGTAGTATTACTTTTCCAGATTCTAAAGAGAGCGTAGTTCGTTATCGTTCAATCACCATAAGAAAATTGAAAACTGCAACCGGAAAATTATGTGAAAAATCCTTTTAAATACTTTTATTGTATTTTATGTACTCATTACTTACAATTTTACTAATATGATTCTGAAAACATTTCTCTAGATTGTAAATTATTTTTCACAATCTGTGGATATATCCTAATACATTTTCCTTTATAACTCTATGAAGATTTACTAAAAAAGTATAAACTCTGCCATTTACCGGGTGCCTTGATCCAGGAAATTCTTATATAGTGTACAGGGTTCGTACGGATCAGGGAATTTTCCAGGAGTGTCACCAGTATTTTCTTTATAGAAAAGGAAATCTATGTTAAACTCGGGAAACTTCGTCTTCTTTTAAGGAGAGATTTTCTATAAGAAAATATTGGTACCGAAGAATTTCCTGGTAGCAAAATTCCAGGAGCCGTACGAACCCTGAGTGTAAAACATAAATGTTTCCATTTGAAAAATTTAAGTTGGTGCGATTTTAACTTTGTAGACGACCCCTATTTCAAAATTGCATTCATATTTTGAAAGGAGAAATTGTTCCAATTCTAAAGACATTTTTGTTGGGATTTCATCTAAACTATCTGCGAATAAAGGTAGAGGTGTATAATTTTTTTTCTTTACGCTGACTGTATAAATCTTTTATTATTATTGTACAGAAACATGGGAAAGTAAGGTGATGTATAAAAGTCCATACTACGACCGTACCACGATGACATCGAAATCACCTCATTCTCGGAATTTTCCGATGTGACATCGCATTCCGATAAACCTGTGATAAATATTACAGCAATGCTGTCGTGAGAAACGGAATGTCAGAAGCGCACTTTGAAAAAACATTTTAAAGGTTCAGCAATATTGTGACTACACAAAAAATCACATGTACAATTTACTTCAAAGATAAACTTACAGTTTTGCATTACACAATGACAATTCGAAAAAATACCGTTAAAATCCCTGCTGGTTGTGTTATTAAAATACTGTAATATAAAATGACATGTTTAGTGATATACAATTAATTAAAATTTACATTTAAAAAAACATACAATTGATACCAGACTCATATCGACTTTAAGTTATACAGATTTAATATATTTCGAGAAATTGTTATAACTTACACCTGAAAATGCAAAATATAAAAGTGAAACATAAAAACCAAACATCAAATCCACATTAGGCGATATGTTATTTAAATGGTGATTCCTGTAATCACGTTATATTCCTTGACAGCGTGAGGTTTCAATAATGGAGCCTTGGATAACAAGTACCGTAATTTCCGGCGTATAATCCGCAGCTCAAAGAGTCGTTTTTCGACCCAGAAATATTATTTTATAAAATGTAACTTAAAAGATCGCTGTAAATATTTAACTACTATTATTGAATAAATTTTCTGGGTCGAAAAACGATTCTTTGAGCTACGGATTATACGCCGGAAATTACGGTAGGTGTTATTTAGTGTCGGATGGTTGCGAATGCGATAACTGATGATGTAGTCATAAGAGAATGATTGTTTCTTCTTTATATCGGAACAACAGGGCATGATTACCCAGTATGGTGTATAGCACAGATTAAGGAGATTTAAACAGAGAATCAACTCTCATAGACTTCAATGGTAACTTCTTTAACATGGGATTACACATAGACAGTGGCGATATCTGCGGATGACGCAGAAACTACGTCCATAACAGAAGCAAGGTTTCTAATAACGGCTATATATGGCTTTCTTGGCGACAAATGAGGGAAGGGAAAAAAAACGGCGGCTGCTTGTTGCTGCTTGTTATTTAAATCTTATTTTTGATATTATTTAACATCGTACAATCCGCAATTATTATTTTTTCAATTGCATGCATATTTATAAGCATATAGTATTCTTCGAATGTTCAAGAAGTTAGAATCATTAAATTAACATTCGTACCCTGTTGAAATTTTACTTAACGTTGATAGAAACATTTCACACCAGTATTTGTTTCTGAAAATGATTTAACATATTTATTTAACGTAGTTTTATGTAGCATTTATTCAACTTACTTTTTTTTTTACTTACACTACTACTTTTACTACTACTTTAACTTACATTTATTTAACTTACTAAAAAATCTGGTTCCAATCGAATTAAATAAATTATAGAAGTGGGTCTATTCGACCCATTCAGGGTAGGAAGGTTAAACACGGTGTTATACAATGATAGTGTAAAATTCTGATAAATTGCTTATTCTTTTAATTTTAAAAATAAACAGGTATTCATCAGCAATGAATAAATTAAAGTGGAAAATAAAAATAAACGCTTTTAAAATTTGTAAAAAATATGAAAATAAGATGTTTATATTTCCCGAACAGATGCAAAAACATTTTCAAATATTTTAAGCAATTAATTTCTAAATTCTATTAAATTTATCGGCAAAATTTTAAAAGTATTGGAAATCCATATCGAAAATTTAGCATTCATAATTTTACGTCTAAATCTATTATGTAAACATTCTATTTTCATTTCAGATAAAAATGAAATTTGAAAAATCGTCTGCATCCCCATAGGAAAGCACTATGGCCTAAAAAAATGTTCTATATTTTGCGAATGAATGAACGAAATTTAACCAAAGGCTATACAGCTAATTCCGTATACCTGGCCAACATACCAACTAAAAATCAACCTAATCGGACCATTTGTATGGAAAACAGACAGATGGAAACCAAAAACTTTTCGCGTCTCCACAGTGAGCCTTAACATGATGTTTCGGCAACACTGAATATATATAAAATATTTCAAACATTACGGAACTTGAAAAACAAGAACAAACATAACACATGAAAATAAATCATAACTTACATTTTGAAGAATTATAATGACATATTTGATCTTCAAAGAATATTTTTAATAATAAATATTAATCAAGATTCAAAAATCAAATAGCGAACGCCGAAAATTTGCACTTGTGCAAATGACAACAGCAAAATCTGTCAAGCTGAATAGGGTTACAATTAACACGTTCGCTGCCAAGCTAAAAATGCCGGAATTTTCATTTTATTTAGAAAGTTCAAATTCATACCAGAAAAAACTAATAGTAATATTTACTTTGTTTTATTACAGACATTTCATGATTACATAAAATAAAAATTCTTCTTTTGAAATTTTCGGTGCGAATAACTAATTTTAGATTAAAGAAACGTAGATAGCACTACGAGTATACTCGTAGTTGGCAGCGAACGTGTTAAACGGAGATCACGAAAAAAATCGCCAAAGCGATGATTTAGTTTATAAGTCATCCGCCGCAGTCGCTCTTTTCAGGCGAATTTGGATATATGTCTTACTCTGTGGTGTATAGTGTAGCATCGGATATCCTCATCAATTTTAGCGAAAGTGATTATAATACCGCCGTGTCAAACTTTCACCAGAAAAACGGATAGACATTTTTGCCTTATTTTTACATAAAAAATTAATTTATATAAGGCTAAATTTTCGATTCAAATTTATCGGTGGTAATTTCCCCAGGCGAGGTAATCGGGACGTTTTGTTCCGATGTAAAGAAACAACAACTATCATTTTAAGACTACGTCCTCAGTGACTGCACTTGCAACGAAACGAGTCGGTACAACACTACAAGCTACTCAAGTGTCAATTATAGGTTCCTCCTGCTGTCAACCACAACAGCATGATTACATGAAGCTCAAAGAAATAAATCTTTACTTAAAGGGAAGTTTATACTTAGTTTTTATGTTTCACTTTTATATTTTGCATTTTCTGGTGAAAGTTATAATAATTTCTCGAAATATGTTAAATCTGTGTAATTTAAAGTCGATATCAATAGTTTGTTTTTTATATGTAAATTTATATTAATTCCAATTCACTACACATATCATTTTCTGTTATAGTTTTCTGATCACACTCTAAAAACTGTGCCTCTGATTTAAGAGGTACATTCGGAATTTTTGTGTCTCTGAATATTAAGAGGCACGTGGTGCCTTTGAAATTAAGAGGTACAAAGTGACTTTGAGATTCAGAGGCACAGCGTAAGTGCCTTTGAAATTAAGAGGCACAGTGTGCCACTGAATTTATATATTCAAGTGCCTCTTATTTAAAAATACATTATGTGCCTCTTATAATGGTGGCACATACATGTACCACCATTATGAGAGGCACAGAATGTAATTTAACTATATTTTGTATTATATTTATATCTTTACAGTAAATTCTGTCTACTGCAGAAAGATTTTCCAGCATGGCATATCCAAAGACATAGATTAAATTTTGTCTAAGGCAGAATACTATATATAATAGAAAATTTCCCCACTCCCAATTTATTGAAATACATTTGGTAATAAATATTAAAATGTGTATCCATGTGGCCTAAGTCAGTTCTGTGGTTCAATAAAGAACCTTGTCAACATACAATTTATTTTACGCATAAAAAAATACATAAAAAGTCATGAAAGCTTTATTAAAAACAAATAAGACAAACATTAAAAATAATGAGTGTAAAATAATCATAACATTGATCTTATGATAATGACAACAATTAATTTGAAAAAGTAACTTTTATCATAAATATTTCATTACTGGTATCCTAAATGTTAAATTTATTTGAAAATAGCTAATTTGTTTCATTAGTATATATTTTCATTATATTGAATTCTGATTATAAATAAAATACGATTATAAAAACAATATTTATTACTTTTTGTAGGATGTCCATTACTGAAATTTTTAATGTTTTGATTTATTTTTGTTATTGCAGTTAAATTTCGATTACAATGGAAAATGTAGCTGAGATTAGTTAAATATCGTTGACAGATTAATAGGGTGATTCAAATGGAAGTGGTCCAGTTTCCACTAACCTAGATTTGTACCAAGTATACCGAATCATGTCGGAGTATTGTGGCACACTAAACTGGAAATGGACAAGTGACTGTAGTTTGATGATGTTGTTACGTTGAAAACGTAATGACTCCGCCTTCCATCCTATCAACTCCTCCTTCTTTCAATAAATTAACAAATTTTAAGAATTAATATCTTGATAACGGGGAGACGAGGGCAAATGATTTATGCGTCAGAAACACGTTTCATTATGCTCTTTCGATTGCTGCTTATTTAGCTTTTTTCATTGTTTTGAATGGCGTGGTTTCCTGGTAAGAATAACGCAGGGCTTCCATTGGCGACTATTTTTTTTCTATTAGCTCCATTTTTTTAAAAAAGTTTCTAGGAAAATTTAAAGCAAATTCTGCAACTATAATGAATTTTCATAAATAGTGGTAAGAGTGAAATGTAGAAACACTCAACACCTATTACCGATAGCTGCGTAGTTGCGTCTAAACTGTGTATCAGATAACTTTTTGCGAGAAATATGTGGATCCAATTTAGGACGATTACCTTGCCGGAAGAACCCCGACGCGTTCAGAGTACAGCCCCTGGTGTCCATATCACCGAAATAAACTATTGTGTTTCGTAAGAATGTGTCACTGGCAAAAATCCATTCAAATACATTGATATTTTCAGCGCTAACAAAAATTATAATACGGTTTTTTATGAATTCAATGATCCACTGAAGTCCATATGGGTTTTTTACAAAAACACAGTCTCTTAAATGGATCAGTGTATCTACGACGATATTTGAAAATGGCACAGTATAAAATTTGGAAAATTTATGTAATGGGAACTCTATTTCTGACCATTGCAGAGCATCTTGTTTAGTTAAGGAACGTCCTTAAACGTGACTAAATTGGTATACTTCTCTAGCTGTAAAATATTTCATACTATACAAGTATAGCTGGAATTTCTCTCTCAACCCTTTGAAGGGCGGTAGTATATTGTTTATTCCACTTAATTTTAATCCCCTACTGCTAAATTTGTAGCGGGCTTCTTAAAAATATTACGTTTATAAACATTGAAAAAAAGGTAATTAAACGTAATTTTTGAAATACGAATCACAAAATATTCCTAATATGGGATATCAAAAGCATATTTAATTACCTTATTTTTGTGGAACAAAATTAAGGATATGATTAATAACAACAGAATTTTTTTTTATCATTTATCACAAGTAAATATATACATAAAATAGTAAAAAATAAAATAAATTTCTAAAAGTTTGCAATTTCTCTCTTTGAATGAAAGTTCTTCTTTTCAAAAGAAGCATTTAAAATACATCTTTAGTATGATATTTTCCCCCTGTTCTTATTATTTCCTATTGTTCTTCATCATTTAATAAAAGAATGAATGGTATTAGAAAAATTATCTTTTAAGTGTTAAAATTCATCAAATTATCTTTTGTTGCTGAAAAGAAGCTCACTATACCGTACTTTAACTGACAAACAACAATAAAATGAAAATACTGAAAATCATTTCAGAAACGTAAAATTACATTTGTATGTAAACAAAGATAACGATGTATAATATTCTGATTATTCTGTCATTTAGTTGTCATTCCAAACAGGTGTTTAAAATATCGGAGAATTATTGTTTTCATATTTTTGTAAGACAAGAAAGAAAAATCCAGCGTCAAGCGTAGCGTATGAAACACTTTCTTACGCTCCTACACTGTTAAAAATTTCCGTTCAAAGTTGCACCAATCTATGGAGTAAAATAAGGAAAAGCACCAAAAAATGGTATTTCTTAATTTTTAAAAGCACCACGAAATGGTGCAACCTCCAAAATTGCCTTATTTGCACCACGAAGTGGTGCAACCTAAGAGCGAATCAGAATTGCTGATTTCTGCGCATCTCTACAGCGTCTTTATGAGATAAGTAGAAGAGAAAGGAAACAAAATTTTCATAGCCGCCATTGTTGGCAAGATAATTACTAGGATTATTTATGGAATGACATGGTAGGATATTTTTAGTTTTAATATTTTATTATTGTAGATTTTGTATCTTGTGAATATATGAGCTTATGATATCGCATCATATATTAATTTATTTCAGTAATTATTTCTCTCTTATTTAGTTATGTTTTCCAAATTTGCCTCCTTCCGTTATTTTAATGTGCAAATTTTCTCAAAAGAATGTAATTGTAGTCATTCCCCCCCCCACTCTCTTTGTTAAATTCAGTGTAACAGATTTCATCCATTTATTCTGATAACTTTTTCGATTAACATTTACATTAAAGACTTCCATAATATGCAGTTATTAAAAACTTTGATGAATCATATCCTTAGATTTCGTTTTCCTACCAGGTGCTTTTTTTTCTTTTCGTATTCGTCGTCATGCAGTATCGCAAAAATAATTAGATAAACAAGAAAAACTGCATGGGGATTTTCGGTTTACGCTGTGTTTATTTTATAATTGATTATAAGCTGAAGATAAAGAATTAACTGACAAAAAAATTTATTGTTAATATATTTCGAAACTCGAAGCTGAGTAGAATTTGTTTAATTGTATGTATGCATTTTTCTGCGATATTGTTTACTTTTTTATATTTTCAAGATTGAGTTATTTTAAAACATTCATTTTAAATAAGTTTATACTTACTTATGTAAGACTGAATATTTTTAATGATAAATTAAGCTTTAATTAGTTTAGAATTCACGTTATATTCAAAATGTTTTCCAAACAGTGAAGAATAGTACATATTTAGTCATTCTGTTCATTTCTGTATGAATTTTCTGATTTTAGTTCCTTCTTTTTTTTCCATTTTCTATTTTTTTCTTATTTTATGAAAAAAATAAACTTAAAAAAGTAAATTTTGATAGATAACAATCATACATAAATTTGAAAAGGCTTCGTGAACTTTTTAGAAAAAATAGTAAACAATGAATTAAATAGCTCGTATTCGCATCAAGATACGTAATCTATACGCATAAAATATTAAAATTAAATATGACTTATCGTGTTCTTCCATAAATAAGCATCGTAATAATAATCATTTGCTAGCAAAATTTAATGTACAGATCCACATACATATAAAAAAAAATATTTAAATAAAGAATGACTAATCATACACTTAAAAAAGCATTCCCACCCTTCGCGTAATTGATTCTTTTTTAAAGATGTTTTCATTGTTTCAATATACTCTAGGACTGATATTTACTGCTTTTCTGATTGTTTTTTTCTTCTAGGATATCTAGTGTGTGTTTTACAAGATCAGAAACTTGGTTTATTCAGCAAATTATAATGCATTTCAATTACATTACTTTGCTTTTTTTTACGATATAAAGCGCTCATAACAACATCGTAGTTTTTATGTACGTTAATCAGGAATTAAAGAGTAAATCATGTAAATATTACGATGGTGGTATGAGTGCTTCAAATTAAAAACATTAAATTAAAATATATTAAAATTTGCTAAATAAACAAGGTTTCTGATATTGTGTAACACACGCAAGTAATCTTCAAACAAAGATCAATCAGAGAAGCAGTAAATATCAATTTTAAAGTTTATTGAAACAATGAAAACACCTTTAAAAAAAACAATTCACACAATTACCCCTAAAAAAATTCACTAATATATGGTTCAATCTTGCACCAAATATTGAAAAAACGTTTCACCAATTTATGGTGCAACTTTAGCACCAAATATTGGAGAAATGTTGCACCAATTTATGGGAAAATGTTACACCAATTTATGGTGCAACCTTAGCACCAAATTTTGGAGAAACGTTTCACCGTCTTATGGTGGCAGCTACTGCAGCACCAAAAATTGGTGCAACCTTGCTCCAAATTTTTAACAGTGTAGAATAGTTTAATGAAACTTCATCGTTTAATAAGGTAAAAAATACAGTGGCGCTCAAAAGTTTCCGGCCAGCATAGAACTTTTGGTTAATTTGTAAGTATACCCATATGATGAGGAATCTCAAAGTAATATTTATACATTTTATTGACATAATAGTTAGGAACTTATTCATGGAATAACAAATAAATATCAATAAATATATAGACAAAATTAAGTGCAAAGGAAAACGCATGTCCTCAAAAGTTTCCGGCCGTCTTGGCAAGTATGGAAAAAATTGGTTTTATAATAGAAAATAACAGTGATCAACAACATTTACGATTAATATTTTGCCGTCATACCTTTAGCAATAAGTACTGCGGCGCAGCCACGTGGCATCGATTCAATGAACGATTAAAGATCGTCTATGGTAAGTTTTTTCCACTCTTCTTGCAATTTTTGGGAAAATTCTGCTGAATTGGAATATTTATTATTTCAAACATGTTTGTAAAGTTTGTTCAAAGATTGTCTATTGGATTCAGATCAGGTGATTCGGCTGGCCATTTCAAAAGCGGGATTATTTTGTGCGAAAGCCACTACTTTACGAGCTTGCATGTATGTTTTGAGTCGTTATCATGCTGAAAAAAATAGTTGCGACTACAATTTTTCCTCCAATAAGGCACCAAATGATCTTGGAAGATATCCTTATACATTGCACCATTCATCTTGCCGCAGATTTCAACTAACGGACCGACACCTTTTCCAGAAAATGCTCCACACAGCATAACTTGTCCTCCGCCATGCTTCATTGTAGGAATAATATATCTCGAATAATATCTTTTGTTTTAGGTCGTCGGACGTAGTGTCTGTTATCACTCCCAAAAAGGTTGAACTTTGATTCATCGGAAAATAGTACTTTTTTTCCAGTTTTAACATGTCGAGTCTTTGTGCTCCTTGGCAAACGCCAGTCGGGCACACTGTTTTTTTTACGAATGAAGGTTTTTTTAACATTGACTCTTCATAAAGTCCTACTTCACGTAAGCATCTTGACACGGTAGACCGACTTATTTCAGCAGTATTTTCACTTCGTAAATCGCGGGATATTGTAGCGGCATTTTTATGCGGGTCATCAACTCCTTTTCTCCTAATAATTCTGTCCACACGAATAGTCATTTTCCGGGGTCTCTCGGACCGTGGCAAGTCCTGAAGGCCATGGACATCTTTATATATATTTTTTAAATATCGTTCACAGTAGATTTTCCGTTCGATAACTTTGCAGCAATCTCACGAGAGTTTTGGTCTTTAACGACAAACAAACCACTCATTTACGAACAATAATTGTTGAACTTTTCGTTTTTGAATTTAAACTACGTTATTCAAATTGATTAATTAACAAACACGGCCAAAAAGACACTTTAGCGATAACAAAAACTAACGAATGACGAATGGCCGGAAACTTTTGCACACGCGAATTTTGAATTCCTCCCCTTTGCATCCAGTGTTTTTAGTATCCAATCAAATTGATCACGTGGTTAGAGGTCATTTGCATATTCCTAATTTTTGGAGAATTGCGCTTCTTCTTCGCCGAAACGTTCTGACAAACAAATCAAAGCAACTAACTGGCCGGAAACTTTTGACTGCCACTGTATATCTAATTAAATAATTAACGCTTAAAACGTAGATAACGCTTAACACATTTGAAAACAGGATTTCAGCAGTTACCGTCTATAGCCAGAAAGGTACTAGAATTCTTTTGTGTAGCCCTGTATATGATCTACAGATTTGTAAATATTCTACATAGTATGCTAAAATTTAGTTTAGCTAGATAAACGCATAACACAGTTGAAACTTCACATACAGCAATTTCTGCCAATACACAGAAATGTACTCGGTTTCTTTTACACAGCCCTGTATATTATCTACATATTTTATACACGCAATTTATTATGCTAAAATTTAATTCAGGCAAAAAAAGTTTAAAACTTCTGGAATCCCACTTTCAGAAAGTACCATCCATAGACGGCAATGTATTGCGTAACCCTATATACACTGTAAAAAATTACCAATGTGTCTTATTTTATGAAAATATACTATAACCACGAACGAAAATATAATATAATCTTCTGAGTTATCCGAAATTCCGAATAGCGTGTTCCATTGTCTTTTGAACCCCCCCCCCCCCCCCAAAACCAATACATTTCCAAAAATTTAAAGAATTGTTTACAAAAACAAAGTATTTTTCGCTGCCCGAATTTTTCAGAAACGTTTCCGAAGGGTTTTTATAGTGTATTAATTAGTGTCCTCAGCCTGGAATACCTAATTTTCAAATGTTATCAATTCTCAAGTAAACGTTTTCAGCCGCATAAGTTAATTTATACATAAAAGAGCAAAGAAATAATCTTAATTATAATGCTATTGTTAACGCTGTTAATTTTGCATGTTTGTCTGTTAAACATATTTTTTTGAGCATGAAAATGCTTTCTTGAGAATTGATAGCATTCGAAAAACATGTATTCCAGGCTGAGGACATTAATTAATACAGTATAAAAACCCTTCGGAAACGTTTCTGAAAAATATGGGCAGTGAAAAATACTTTGTTTTTATAAATAAATCTTTAAATTTTGGAATTGTATTGGTTTCTGAGGATTCAAGAGACAATGGAACACGCTATTCGGAATTTCGGATAACTCAGAAGATTATATTATATTTTCGTTCGTGGTTATAGTATATTTTCATAAAATAAGAAACATCGGTCATTTTTTACAGTGTATGAATTTATTTATATTCTACAAACATCTCTTAGTACCCTTAATTCAGTTTGAAAATAAATAACTCAAAAAAACACCACGTTTAATCAATTCACGTTCATACTCAGTCATGCTTGCGAATTCTTTTTTGAAGCATGATCTATCGAATTTATACACACCACGTCTTACTAAAAACAATTAATTAAACATAAAAACGCATACAATAACGAAAATGCGCGTCCAACAATTATCTCTAGAAAACAGTACTGTATCTAAATTATTTTGTGTGTCCCTGTAAATGAATTATAAATAATATACACATCATATTCTACAGTATATACTTTCTAGTTTATCTGGAAAAGGTATATCAATTTCATTATGTTTAAAATAGTGTAACATAATTAAAGTACGCTGCAAACAGTTTTACCCCGTAAACAATTATGTAATTGAATTCTTTTGTGTAACTCTGTAAATGAATGATAAATGCTTTGCTGTAAATATTGTACAGAAAATATGTTATAGTACACCTCAGAAATGCATATCAATTTCATTATGTTTGAAATTGTGCACCATCATTAAAATTAACTGAAAAAGATTTTTTCTACAGACCATAATGTAAAAGAAATATGTATGCCACATACGTAATTTTCAATAGATAACATGCCATTGTATGAAGAAATAACATATATCAATAGCATATCAATCGAGGTATATTTACGAGAGTTAGAGCACTGACAGACTGGAGTTAGAGAAAACGAAGTCATAAATACTTTTCAACTATGGTGGAAAATGTTAAAAAGATAAACATAAAAATATTATTTAACTTATTATACTGTAAAATTATTTTATGTAAGGTTTTTACAGACATTTTCTGTATCATATATTTTTCGCTTTTTTATATTTCCTATTAATCTTTATCATTTAATGAAATAATGAATGAAATTTTAAACATAATCTCTCAAGTATTAAAAATTGACTTGTTTTCTTTAGTGACTGTAGATCACTGAAGATCATGCTCCATGTAAGACTAACAATACTGAAATTGTTTTTATTAAAAAAAACAAAATGCCTTTTAAATATATTCATAAATATAATCAGGTTTCCATTTTGTTCCAGCTGCGGCCTGCGTTGAATCACCATTTCCTTACAGAATTTTAGCCCTTTTTAATCACAGAATATCTGTGTTTAAATAAGTTGAAATTTTCTTTTAGTAATCAGGAGTTCTATGCAGGGTAAAATTGGACCAAGATGGGTATATTGTTTTTGTCATTTTGTCATTGTTTCATTTAGAAACAGATTTTTGAAATGTTGAAAATTAATCCTTTCCATATTTATGTGAATAATTTAAACTCCTAAAATATTTTAATGTGTAAATTGCTTTGCTGTAAAACAGTGTTAAAATATTTTAAGGATGATCTCGATCATTTAAATAATTAAAAAAAATAATATAAATAATAATTAATAAATAATATAAATAATAATTAATAAATAATATAAATAATAATTAATAAATAATATACATTCATATCGAAGTTACGTTAGCCCATTTACAACACATAAGCTGCCAACTTTTATACTTCTTTGTTACCACTAAAATTTAATAGTAAATTTTGCCTTATTTAACCACCTGAATTTTTAATTACGCAAGGCAAAAATTTCCAATAAATTTTAATGGTAGCAAAAAAGCGCAAATGTTGGAAGTTATGCATTGATTAGAACATAGATGCGTCCATTTCAGGAATTTCACTTTTATTCAAAAATTACGAATCCATACTGAAAATTCCGGAATAAGAATTTTTATTTTAAGAGCCTTCACTAGTCATGCGACGAAACGTGCAAACTAATGTTAAGTCTACAGGAAGGTTATTGTTAGATTGCTCGCTCGCATTTGAATATTTTAAAATCATTTTCTTTGTTTTGGTTAGCTGAGGTGTTTTTCTAACGTTGTTAGTTTTTACTTTTTCGATTTTGTTTGCAGTTTTTATTATATAAGGGTACTTTCACTTTCAGAACCGGTTACAACCGTTTCCAAAATTGAAAATGTCCACTTAGATTATGAAGATTATGTTAGTTAGATTATTTTATGTTAGATTATGAAACACTTTTCAACACATTCATAATAATGTAACAAAACTTGAAGTTAACTAAATAAACAAGGTTAAGGTCAAACCTGGCGAGGAAGCCTTTCGGCTTTAGCTCAACTAGCCCCGCCCAGTACTAAGTAAAGAATTTAGAAAACGCATAACGCAGTTAAAAACACAATTTCTGGAATTAGTACAAATAGTCGAATGAAATATCCTAATTCTTTTGTGCAGCCCTATATGTGATCGTTAAGGTTTTGGATGTATAGTACTCAGTATGCTAAAATTTATTTCAGTTATAAAATACATAGCACAATTAAAAATTATCCTTCAGCAATTTCCGTCAGTAAACGGAAATGTACGTGGGCTGTTTTGAGCAGCCCTGAATATGATCTATAGAATTTATATACACCAACTAATATGTAAAAAAATAATTACATTTAAAATGCGTACCACAATTGAAATCAAACTTCTTGCAATTATTGTTCATAGACTGCACTGTAACCAAATTCTTTTGAATGTCCTTGTAATGTCCCTTAAGCGCCTTGTAGTGCACCTCAGTGATATGTACCAATTTGAATATATTTAAAATAAAGTAACATCATTAAAATACGCCGCAAACGATTTTTCTCCATAGACTGTAATGTAACGGAATTCTATCGAGAAACCCTGTCAAATAACCATAAATGCTACACACAGCATTTTCAATACCAAATATGCCATAGTAATCCCCTGTAACATATATTAATTTCATGGCAATCAGAGTATATTTATGCGAGTTAGAGCACGGACAAACGGCAGACATACGTCAAACAGACAGCAGACAGACGGCAGACAGACGTCAGAAAGAGAGACAAACAGATTTCATAAACACTTTTCAAATATGTTGGAAAGTGTTAATAAAAGGACAAACTGCATTGTATATCTTTAAATGTTGATCTAAGCCGTAAAGACTGATCGGTTTCATTTGTATTATTAGTCATATTAACTGAATCGGTGATTTCAAAAGCTACATAAGTACACTGTTTACGCAATACGATGTTTTGCTGCAAACGTATTCTTGAATGTAGGTCCACATATGCTACATGGATTTATTTATCTGTTGCCACTAAACTTGTCCTTTATTGCAAAACAACATTAATCAATAAAAATAACAAGCTACATTCTAATAGCCAACAACAGAGCCAGAAGATTATGTAATCGCACACGATAAATAATATGAATATATGACTAAGTACACTGTTAAAAATTTCCGTTCAAAGTTGCACCAATCTATCGAGTAAAATAAGGAAAAGCACCAAAAAATGATATTTCTTAATTTTTAAAAGCACCACGAAATGGTGCAACCTCCAAAATTGCCTTATTTGCACCACGAAGTGGTGCAACCTAAGAGCGAATCAGAATTGCTGATTTCTGCGCATCTCTACAGCGTCTTTATGAGATAAGTAGAAGAGAAAGGAAACAAAATTTTCATAGCCGCCATTGTTGGCAAGATAATTACTAGGATTATTTATGGAATGACATGGTAGGATATTTTTAGTTTTAATCTTTTATTATTGTAGATTTTGTATCTTGTGAATATATGAGCTTATGATATAGCATCATATATTAATTTATTTCAGTAATTATTTCTCTCTTATTTAGTTATGTTTTCCAAATTTACCTCATTCCGTTATTTCAATGTGCAAATTTTCTCAAAATAATATAATTTTAGTCATTTTCCTCCCCCCCCCCCCACTCTCTTTGTAAAATTCAGTGTAACAGATTTCATCCATTTATTCTGATAACTATTTTGATTAACATTTACATTAAAGACTTCCATAATATGCAGGGATTAAAAACTTGATGAATCATATCCTGAGATTATGTTTTCCTACCAGGTGCTTTTTTTCTTTTCGTATTCGTCGTCATGCAGTATCGCAAAAATAATTAGATAAACAAGAAAAACTGCATGGTGATTTTCGGTTTACGCTGTGTTTATTTTATAATTGAAGAAGATAAAGAATTAACTGACAAAAAATTGTGTTGTTAATATATTTCGAAACTCGAAGCTGAGTAGAATTTGTTTAATTGTATGTATGCATTTTTCTGCGATATTGTTTACTTTTTTATATTTTCAAGATTGAGTAATTTTAAAACATTCATTTTAAATAAGTTTATACTTACTTATGTAAGACTGAATATTTTTAATGATAAATTAAGCTTTAATTAGATTAGAATTCACGTTATATTCAAAATGTTTTCCAAACAGTGAAAAATAGTACATATGCAGTCATTCTGTTCATTTCTGTATGAATTTTCTGTTTTTATTTCCTTCTTTTTTTTCCATTTTCTATTTTTTTTTCTTATTTTATGAAAAAAAAATAAACTTAAAAAGGTAAATTTTGATAGATAACAGTTATACATAAATTTGAAAAGGCTTCGTGAACTTTTTAGAAAAAATAGTAAACAATGAATTAAATAGCTCGTATTCGCATCAAGATACGTAATCTATACGCATAAAATATTAATATTAAATATGACTTATCGTGTTCTTCCATAAATAAGCATCTTAATAATATTCATTTGCCAGCAAAATTTGATGTACAGATCCACATATAAAAAAAATATTTAAATAAAGAATGACTAATCATACACTTAAAAAAGCATTCCAACCCTTCGCGTTATAAGGTAATTGATTCTTTTTTAAAGATTTTTCATTCTTTCAATATACTCTAGGATTGATATTTACTGCTTCTCTGATTGTTTTTTTTTTCTAAGATATCTATAATAGTGTGTGTTTTACAAGATCAGAAACTTGGTTTATTCAGCAAATTATAATGCATTTCAATTACATTACTTTGCTTTTTTTACGATATAAAGCGCTCATAACAACATCGTAGTTTTTATGTACGTTAATCAGGAATTAAGGAGTAAATCATGTAAATATTACGATGGTGTTATGAGTGCTTCAAATTGAAAAATTAAATTAAAATATATTAAAATTTGCTAAATAAAGCAGGTTTTTGATCTTGTATAACACACGCAAGTAATCTTCAAACAAAGATCAATCAGAGAAGCAGTAAATATCAATTTTAAAGTTTATTGAAACAATGAAAACATCTTAAAAAAAAACAATTCACACAATTACCCCTAAAAAATTCACCAATATATGGTTCAACCGTGCACCAAATATTGAAAAAACGTTTCGCCAATTTATGGTGCATCTTTAGCACCAAATATTGGGAAAATTCTGCACCAATTTATGGTGCAACCTTAGAACCAAATTTTGGAGAAACGTTTCACCATCTTATGGTGGCAGCTACTGCAGCACCAAAAATTGGTGCAACCTTGCTCCAAATTTTTAACAGTGTAACTGTGTGCCAAGAATTACAGATTTTAGATACCAGTATTTTCGAATAATAATCTTGGAAATAAATAAACGCATAATTCTACGATTTAAAAAGTTGAATATTATTGCTCGGAAATAGTGGTATTAAGAATCCGTAATTTTTGCATTTATTCACCTAAATGTCAAACCTTAACCCTGAATTATTCGCCCAGGTGTGTTTTGTACCCCATTGGATGTTTCAAATATAATTATGTATGATACAAATGTGAAATTTAAAAAAATAATGTAACATATACCTATATTAACGGTTTTCAAGCATATTGAACTGTATGATAATTGCATTTTATAAAAAAAATCTTATGAAACATTAATTTACTTTCCTTGAAATTTATAAGTATATGGTACACAAAATTCATCGCCCGCGCGAGACGTTTTGCTAAGTGAATTTGCGCCGGTATTTAAGTGTAAGATGCAAAAGTATATTATTTATGTCCATTTAGCAATTACCTATAACATAAAATTAATATATATATTTTTTTTTTCATATCAGTAGTAAGGCATTAAATCCACTTGACTGTTGAAAAAACATAAGTCAAAACGTTTTATTTATTTTTTAATTCCAACAATATAATAACCGACAAACATCGACCACGGTCAGTGCTTGGGAGGGTGCATCGTCTATCCTCTCTCGTCTGCCTCTGCTGTGGGACAGTGTACGTTAATGGGAGCTGGTGCACGTTAAATCTGTTCGTGGCTCCAAAGTCCTCCAAGTTCTGTATAAGCGCTACCTCTGGGGGTGCCAATCCAGATGCAGGTCTCTCATCTGGAATTGGTTCAAAATTAGGAGACCTGGGGGGATAGTGCAATAGACCTCTGGTCGCGGTGCTTTGGCTTTCGAGCCTCCCCCACAGTAATACAGTAATAATACAGTAATAAAACGAACTTAAAGAAAGTGTCAAAAGTAGATGTTACCATTGGAAAAATTAAAATTGGTACACATTTTAATTTTTAGATGATCCCTTATTCAAGAATTACAATCATATTTGAAAAGAAGGCCTTATTCCGAGTATGATGACAGCTTTGTTGTGATTTTATTCTAAATGATCGGTGAATAAAAGCGGGTGTATCTTTATTTTGTTTTTACTTGACCGGTACATAGATGACAACTGCTAAGAATATTTACCACCAGTATTACCAATAATAACCTATGAGTTATTGAATCTCAGATTTCTTAGATTAAGGATGGCGAAGATTAATATTATCATATATTGGTGACCAAAAGCCGTATCAATTGGCAGCGATGTACGTATGTATATAGTACGTATAATATAACACATAAAATTTTATTAATTTTTATTTTTAGAAGCGTGTACTTTCATTACTGTAATATTTAGCAAAAATTTCTAATAATACTTAGATTATCCTAATTACAAATTTGTAAAATACGTTATTGAAATTTAATATAAATAGAGAGAGAGTAATGTAAAGATATAAAATATGGGCCTACTCAAATTTAAATATGGTTTAAATAAAAATTAACATTTGGACTTTCAAAGCAAGAAGTCAAATGCAAAAATATGATTCATGTAAAGGTGTTTCTCTCTTTGATGACAGGTCGTTTGTACATACATTTTTCTTTTTCGTCTTTGACATTTTTCGGAAAGATTCAAAAGAATTTTAATGTATGAATCAAACTATTCTAAAACGATTTCTGTTTTTATTTTACCTATATCAGCAATTTATCTGCAGATGTTTGACTTAACCCCTTCAGGGTCGCTTAATATTTGAAAAAACCATCAAAAAAGTACGCATGTTTTTTATTACAGAATTTGAATAATAATAAGTTTTCTAAATGAAATACGCAATTAGTTTTTTTAAGGCAAAAAAACAATATGTTATAGAACAAATTTACATTTGTAGAAAAGCCATCATGCGAGAATTCTGTGTCTTAACACCTTAAGCGCCGCCCCCCGATAAGTGTAAGCTATTTTTTTTTTTATAATTCAGATTATTTGATTCCCACCCCTTTTTTGATGTAGAAATATTCACCGTAGTTTACGGCAGAAAAAATTAGCGGGTGTTTGTGAAAATAATGCCAATTACACTATTTTAAAAAAACTGGGGGGAGTCAAACAATCTGAGTTATAAAAGAGTAGTTTACACTGCCCGTGAAAATCACGGGCGCGAAAATTAAGGGGTTAAATTTTTCTGGTTTCAGAAGTTTTTTCCAGCAGTTAAATCTTGATCCCGGAAATATGACGGGCACGAGAAACAACGAACGACACCTCAGCCCGTGATATTGACGGGAGCGAGAATTAAGGGGTTAAAGAATAAAGATGCAGTGTAAAATAGAAAGAAGGAAAACAATACAAGAATTAATTTATTAGTTGCTCTGTCAGTGAGAAATGATTAGGTATAAATGTTTCTGAATTTTTATAAATATTCTTTTTCTTTAACCCTCTGACCACTTAACCTGCAATTTCCACGGAGAAGACATTTGCAGAGAAATTTATATATTAGGTTGATGCAAAAATTCTGTCGTATTTTAATACCTAATTTTAATATTTTTAATACAAGTAAAATTTTAATACCTGATAATTTTATTATACCTTCTTGCTTTGAAATAATAGTTAAATTTATCAGTTATTAAAATTCGACAGATGTTTTGCATCCAAATAATAATACAAATGTATTGAAAAATTCCACAATGAACGGGTAAAAATGCAAATGATAAATTTATTACATAATTTAAATACATGATAATATCTGATATGTAATAATAGATGCAATACTGGTCGATTACATGTTTGTCTAAAGGATTTTGAAAACAATTTAAGCCGTCAAAAGGTTAAGCACTTTAAAAATTGTTTATTTCAACCGCTTAGTAATACTTAACTGTAAAAAACCCAAACATATACCAGCTGTAACTTAGAATTAAACAAAATATTTAATAGAAAAAATTTTATTCAAATCACGTTAATTGAGGTTGCGAATTGCAGATTGAATTATCATGAATACTTTTGAAATAATACTGCTTCATATCCTATAAAAGGAGAAACGCATGTCCACATGTTAAATATAACTTAGTTGTTGATGGACGATGTTAGCTAAACACGTAATCTAATGCGAACATTTCTTTTTCATTCTCTGAATATTACTATAGTTGTTTACGTATGTTATCTTCCTTTTTTAAATCCTGCCGTATTCATGTTTTTATTTCTTAATAAAAGATCTAAATGTAAATAATATGTGAGTTATTGATACTCAGAATTCATAAAGGACATTATTTTTGAATACCACAATTTAAAAAAAAATCACCTTATATAATTGAGTGTCCGCAATTAACCGTTTGACTACAAACAGAATATACATGTTCCGCTGACCGCCCGAAATTTTGAAATAGAAAAACCGATGATTTAATTCAACTTAACATTAGAAAGGCCGGAAATTTAACTCATGTCATATAAAAACACATTACACCAGAATTTTTAATTAATAATACTGAATTAATTATTTAAGCGTGAACATTGTGTAGTATATACAGGGTGATTATAAAAAAATATCCCGATATATGAGTCCTTAACTATCACACCGTTCACAGAAACTGACTGAAATTTTGGTTTTAAATTTTCCACGTCACACACGAAGACACGTTGCATGCGGCCAGAGTCGTAGCGTCAAGGGGGGCACGGGTGACTTTACTACCAGTATTTTTATATTCTATATTTGGCCTTATTTATTTCATACCGTTCAAAGATTAAAAAAGGCTAAATGTAGTATATAATTATACTGGTAGTAAAATGATCGTGCCCCCCCCCCCTGACGCTACGCCACTGCATGCGGCAGATGGTGGATAGCACTGAATAATAAAATGTTTTACTTTCTGTTGCTTCTGTGTCCTTTATTGGTTGTTTTCACTTTCCTTCTTAGTCTCTCTAGCGCCAGCAATTTTCGTGTTACAGGTACCGTTTCAACGCTTTTTATGGTTTTTCACTATGAAGGTCACATTCCAATAAAAAAAAATAGGTGTTGGCATTTGAAATTTTCAAAATTTTGTCACTGTAACCATAACTGTTAGAGTTTAACTGTTGTTTTTCATACGATTCTTGAGCGCATACCTCAAAATACTTAAAACCAAAATTTCAGTCAGTTTCTGTGAACGGTGTGATAGTTAAGGACTCATATATCGGGATAGTTTTTTTTATAATCGCCCTGTATTTAATTTATTTTCTGAAGAATTAAGCAGAAATTCTGCGATTAAATAAGATGACAATTTCTGTAAATATATAGTGTTTTCACGCGGGCCGAAGTTGGACCAATCTGTTTTAAGTAATCTGTGGGCATAATTGTGTTTATTTTGAGTACCACTATTTCCCACTAGTAATCTTCGCCTTACTTTATAGCAGAATTTTGTGATTAAATATGATAATAACTTTTATTCGAAAAAATCGGTAAACAAAATTCGGAATATTTGACTGTTATTATAGAAAGTCGGGAATTTTAAAATAAAGCGTATAATTTCGTTCATTTAATTTTAATATAAATAATAATAACATAATTAAGAAGAAATTAATGAGAAATAATGCTATATTTGAACGTCTGCATAATATTTTTTTAATTATGCCTAATTTCTCTTTTTTTAATTTCCTGGTGCATTATTCTTTAAAAAAATTTCAAATATTTGCAAAACCATTTTTTCTGATATTTAAATTCCCATAACCATTAAAATAAATAAAATCATTTTAATCTCATATAAAATATCACTTTGTATAAAAATGTACCCTTTAAAAATATAGAATCACGATTACGTAATTTAAAAGCAGTTAAATATTTGAGAATTTTAATAAAGTATGATTAAAACTCGCGACAAAACTAATTTTTTAAAATAATCTTGTTTCACAGTTTCTTAATTTTATCGAGATTACATTCATTTACTAAAAGATAGATTATTTGAAAAATATGGTTTATTATCTTTAGATTAAAAAAAAATTGCATTTTCTTATATTTTCCAGAAATTTTCCTCTTCACACGTTATAATGAAAGACGATTATTTATCTAAAAAAATTGCTGATAAAATATTTACTTTTGTCAGTATTCATAAAATAATTCCCTCGAGAAGCAATTATTTACGGTGCATGCTCACGTTAGAAGGAAAAAAACCTAGCCTCATCGTATTTTATTTTTATTTATCATGCGATTAATGCTACGTAATATAGCCCATTAACAACATCGGAAGACCAACGGCGTGATGAAAGAATATGTTTGAAATTATTTTATTGCTTCATTTAATTCATATTTCTTAATTTTTGCAGCTTCGATTGTTTAGAAAAAAATGAAATGTCGCTGTTTAAATGGAAATAATAATAATTAAAAGTGATTGTGTATAATTTACTTATATTAGGAAATTTCCTTTTCATTTTTTTTTTGTTTTCACCCCTTGGATACTACAGCTTCCTTTTCAAAACCACTAGTTCCGAAAAGTAATATTCGCTTTAATTAATCATGGCTTCTGTTAACTCTTTTAGGGACATGTTATTGTGTTTCTGTAATGTTAAATTCACACCAAGATCTTGACCTTATTTTACATTAGAATTTTTGGATTAAATAACGTTAAAACTAATATTCGGAAAATTTTTTAACAAAAATCTGTAAATAAATTGGAATAGTTGGCTGCTCTAGATAATTCTTTTCACTTAATTTAATATTATATTTAAATGCCTGTATAGTTATCTTTTGTAATTTCGCATAATCATTCTTTTTTTTTATCTCCTTGGGCGTCATTCTTTACACAGTTCAAACATTAGCAAATATATATATATATATCTGATATTTAAATGTTCATAACCGCTACAATTTAGAAAACTTATATAAAATATCATTTTATAACGACTGTGTAATTTAAAGACAATTAAAATTTTAAGAAATTTATTAAGGCGTAATTAATACTCGCGACAAGACTAATTTTTTGAAAAATAATCTTGTTTCACAGTTTTTTAATTTTATCGAGACTACATTCATTTACTAAAAGATAGATTTTTTTTAAATATGGTTTTTATCTGCAAATTAAAAAAAATTGCCTTTTCGTATATTTTCATAAAATTTTCTTCTTCACACGTTATAATGAAAGACGATTATTTATCTAAAAAATCGTTGATAAAATATTTACTTTTGTCATAATTTGTAAAACAATTCCCTAGAGAAGCAATTAATTACAGTGAATGCCCACGTTAGAAAAAATAGACTAATGGTCTTTAATTTTATTTATCATACAATTAATGCTATGTAATAAATATAGCCCATTAACAACATCGGAAGACGACCGGCGTGATGAAGGAATATGTTTGAAATTGTTTTATTTCTGCATTTAACGGATATTTCTTTATTTTTGCAGCTTAGATTGTGTAGAACAAAAATGAAAAGTACATATTTAAATAGAAATAATAAATAGTAAGATTATTTTATAATTTATTTATATTGGGGCATTTACTAGCGAAATTTTATTCGGTTTTCATCCGGTGCTTCTGTTTAAATACCACTATTTCCGAAAAGTATTTTTAAATTATATTCTCTTTTAACCCCTTCAGGGGCAATTTACTCCTGTATCTAAAATATTGAAATGACTGATTGGCACCTGGATTAAACGAACGAATCCATTTTAAAATAAGTAAAAGCTTTTCCTAATGTACCTTATAAATTCAAAATTTGATTATAAAATTCTGGTGTCACTGTGGTATTTTGGGATAAAAATTAAGTGGTGTATATATAATATACCGGTGCCTTTCAAGGGGTTAACTCTTTCAGGGGCAAGTAATTCTGTTTATGTAATGTTGAATTTAGACCAGAATTTTTGAAAACAATAATTTGAATTAAAGGAAATGCAATTTAAAATACCCTTTTCACTAAAATTCTAGAAGTGAAATTTTGTTCAAAAACACTGCTACAAATCTTGATTAAAATTAAGTGGTATAAAAATATCCCACCGTCCTTCAAGGGATTCTCTAGATTCCCTCCAAATGAGTCGTAACTTTATTTTCAAGAAATTCCGCATTTACACCAGAAATTCAGACAGAAGAATATTTACTTTATGTAATCACGAAATGTCTGTCGTTAAATAATGCAAAAATTGCAATTTAATTTCTGGTATGTATTCGAAATTTCTAAATAAAGAGCAGAACCCTAATTATATAGTATCGACTAAGCAAATTTCCTAGCTGCCAATTTTTATTCTTATTCTTACCACTAATGTTTAAAGGAAATGTTTCCCTTTCTTAACCCTTTTCGGCACAGTGATCCCACTCCGGGCACACCTAATTTTAATTCCAAACTTGCATTCGACACCAAGAATATTTTAATAAAATTTTCTTTCTTTAATGAAAGCTTAAAATAAGGAGTTGTTATTTTCTAAAAAAGTCGTTTGTAAAATCCGGTGTCAGTCAGTTATTTATGATTTTACGAACAGAATGTGTCTGTGCCGGAAAGGGTTTATAGCAAAAAGGTTTGATTAAATAGGGCATAATTTTTCATTAAATTTAGTGATAACTGAAAATATCCTTTTCTTAAGTTCTAGATCAAAATTTGGTGATTATGGAATTTCCACTACTTTTTTCGACTCATTTAATCTATGACTTATGCAATTAAATATACCGTAATTTCCGGCGTATAATCTGCGGATCAAACAATCATGTTTCGACCCAGAAATTTTATCTTTTAAAATGTAATATGGCAGATCGCTGAAAATATTTGACATCAAATATGCAATAAAATTTCTGGTTTGAGACAGAATTGTTTGATCCGCGGATTATATACCGAAAATTACGGTAACTTAAATAAATCGTTTCAAAAGAATTTTTAACAAAAACCGTAAAATTGGGCAGTTTTGCTATATTTACTAAAATTTTTGGCCGTGTGTGTTGACACCATTTTCCTTTTTGTTCAAAGTGTTATCATGCTTAACCACATGAAGGGCGGTGATTCATTTTTGGACCACTTAATTTTAATCCCTATTACCCACATTGACACTTGAATTTTGGAATGAAAATTTTCCTTTTCTTAAGTACATGAATTTAAACCTATTGACGGTGCGTGACTCGAAGCTATGGATAATTAGATGGATGTATTTTTTCACAATCTGAATGACGCTATGACAGAGAATTTTAGACACTGTACCATCTCACATAAACAGATGATAACGTGGTTTATAGAGGCATTGAGACAAGAAAGAAACAAATTAAATGCATTGTATAAAAGACACACGCGCAATCCGGATATATAAAGAGGTCTTTATGGCCGGAAGATTGACATACAAACGTAATATCAGTTCTGCCAAGAAGGCATCCTGGAATAATTTTTGTAATAACACTTCAAAAGCCTTCGGCAACTTATACAAATATGCTTCGGGAAAACAGATGAGTCATACGGACACCAGCGTTACAACAATGGAAAATTCTACCATCTTCGACACGTTT
Organism: Maratus michaelseni; assembly: GCA_963931845.1. Taxonomy (NCBI): domain Eukaryota; kingdom Metazoa; phylum Arthropoda; class Arachnida; order Araneae; family Salticidae; genus Maratus; species Maratus michaelseni. The sequence goes on from OZ007586.1 coordinate 188,994,757, forward strand.
GATGATGTGGCCAGTAATTTGATGCATGAGCATTTCCGAACTTGGGATGTTATGCAGAATATCTATGATTTTCCTGTAGCAGGCACATATGATAATTCAGAGGGCTTTCCTGCAGTATCGGATAAAGAAATGAGGTATGCTCTTTCACAACAAACAACCAATAAAGCTCCGGGATATGACAAGATCGATGTTTTGGTAGTGAAGAATTTATGCGGTCATTTTTTAGGTCTTATGATAGCCCTGTTTAGAAATTGTCTGTGTTTGGGATATTTTCCTAATGCTTGGAAGAAGGGCGTAGTGGTCTTCTTTCGGAAAAGAAATAAGGATGCTAAATCGCCTACAGCTTACCGCCCAATCACTTTGCTTCCCATACTGATCAACATATAGAGTGGGTCATAAAGACACGGATAATGACAGACCTGGATAACAAAAAGTACTTACAGTCAGAAAAAAATGGTTTTCGATAAGGTAAGAGCAAGGTTATGGAGCTGCGGCAACTGATTAAAATTGTACAACAGATTTTGGAAGAACATGAGTACTATGTCATTGTTTCGTTGGAAATTGAAGGAACCTTCGAATCTATCAACTGGTTTGATATTTAGGAGATCATTTATGACCTTCCACTCTCTGCGTACCGGAAAAGCTCTCTGAAAACATACATGACCTCAGTCCGTTATATAGAATTTGAATTTTAAAGTTGTACTGAGTGGTTTCGTTTATTTAAAGGCTGCTCACAGGGCTCGTGACCGAGTCCCCTTCTGTGGGTGTTGGTAGCAGATAGAATTATTAAATTATAGAAGATCCAGGGTAACGATATAATAACATACGCGGATGATACTGCTGTACTGAAGGGTGCAGACACCAAACAGAACTTGGAACAGAATGTGAATTACTGTTTGACAGTTTTCCTATAAATCGTCCAGGATCTCCAACTAAATCTTAGTGTGTGTAAATCTCAGGCCATGCTGGCTGGCAGATTCATACTGCATAATAGAAAGCCTATCTTCAAGATCAGAGGAGAATCGGTGAAAGTTATGGATAATATTACGTATCTGTGATTTGTACTGTACTCCAGATTCCACTGGACTGGCCACATAGATATGGTAAGTGAAAATGTGTGGAATTTTATCTCAAGTATTAAAAATATAAAATGTATGGACAGGAGTCTTAAGACCGAGCATTCAAAAATCTGATATTCTGCTGTAAATGAAAAGATAATTAACTACGGGTATAAAGCTTTGATTAATACCAGACACTTGACCTGTTGCAAGTGATTGGCAGTTACAGAATTTTTTCAACGAAAGCTCTATGTGTGTTAACTGGGGTTCCACCAATATATAACGATCTGAAGTGTTGAATGAAGAAGTTTCACGTGTTAAATAATTCTTAGACAGTTAGTAAAAATAACGTTGAATTTTCAAGTCATAAAATTATGAGAAAACATTGCACATATGATGATTTCAATACTTTCGCTGTCAGCCTTTGAGTATATTGCCTTCGGTGAGATCTAAAAATTCCAACAATGGCTGCCAGATTATTATATATTCTGACGGCTCGAAGATGCCTGCAGGGACAACATCGGTGTTTGTGGTGTATAAAAGGAATACTAAAATCCATAAGTTTAATATAAGGTTACATATGCCGAGCTTTTTGCGATAGATCTGACATTGTCATGGTATTTGGCTACTAAATATCATGCCCAGTGGCGTATATAAATAAGCGTCAAATAATGGCGTCAAATAAGTGCCCAGTGGCGTAGCCAAGGAGGGGTCCAAATGCTCTGGATACCAGTAATATTGTAAAGTTTTCTGCGGTTTGATTATCGCAGGAAGTTCTCCGATTATATAAGGCAAAGAAAACTTTATAAAATAAGTGGTATCCAGAGCATCTGGACCCCCACCCTGGCTACGCTACTGATAGTGCCTATCCCTATACAGACAGTCTTTTGTCAATCATACTTTTACAGAGGGCTTTCTCGGTAGGTCCACTGGTCTTGGGTATATATGAAAGAAATAACCAAATTGCACCTAGAACTATTTCCTTTGGATGGATAAAGTGTAATGTCGGCGACGAGGGTAATGCGTATGCTGATAAGTGGGGCAAGGGGGCCATTGAGGATTACCAATATGATGCAATTGTGGACGTACCGTTTTCGAGATCAGTTTTGGACGTTTATTATCGAAAGGAACTTGATAATATGTGGAAAAAGCATGGAGCGGCTCTGATGAGGATAGAGACACTTTCAATGTGATTAACCAAGTTTCACGTAATTTTATATGCACTTCACAGGTTATTCAATACTAAATAAGAGGGCACGGGAGTTTCACAGTGTATCTTCACAGAATGGGAAAAAGACAAAGTGAGTTATGCAACTGTAGCAATAGAGGTTCAGTATTTCATTATATATTTGAACATTGCCCTCTTATGGCACATTACGTTATATATGGCAGGAAAAAGATGGTAAGGTGGAATCTCCAGAGGGTTTTATTTTCGGAAAGAAACTACAGAGCACTCTGTGACAATTACAATATACCTAATCAGTTGTACTCCTTCATCCATTATAAATTTCAGCTCTTTTGTTTGAAAGACTTTTGAGATTCCAGTGTATTGCCAAGATAAATCAAAATAATGATATTTCTTAACGTCTTTCGGCATTTGATTTCTACAGTTTACAAGTGTCAGAAGATGCATTGGCAAAGTTCAGTGAACTTTCGTTAAGTTTGTTTTATCGGTTGGATTCAGCATCATGATGCCTGTCGTCTTACAGTACCGTAATTTCCGGCGTATAATCCGCAGCTCAAAGAGTCGTTTTTCGACCCAGAAATTTTATTCAATAATTGTAGTTAAATATTTACAGTGATCTTTGAAGTTATATTTTATAAAATAATATTTCTGGGTCGAAAAGCGACTCTTTGAGCTGCGGATTATACGCCGAAAATTACGGTATATGACTTTATTCTCGTTTGTCAGCTATTACTTTGTTACACTTAAATGTTTGCTCATTCGTGTTCCATGAATCCGGTCTGACTGCTTTGTTTGCTGATTTATATTGCGTCTTTACAATAACTAGCCTATTTTTTTGCTGGTACTAGCATGAATTTGGACCTGTGTAGCAATTGACAATCTTAAATTTCCTTATTGTTTCACAGAGTTTGTACGAGTGCTTATTTTGAATATAAAATTTTCGAAAGGTAAACTTCGCCTTATGTAATCCCCGAAACTTGCAATCAAATAAAGTGATGATTACTTTTCGCAATTAGTGGCCGAATTGTATTTAGGGATATAAAAGTTGCCATTTTTCTAAAATATTGAACACGTATTTTTCCGTTTTTCAATACGATGTATATTTCTAGAGTTATTCGATCTTTTCCAGACATTTCAATGGAAACGATTCAAAATTACATTTTACTCGATTACAGCGCCATCTATGATTTTTCGAAGAAAATGTTAAATATAAAAGTTACGCATTTTTTTTCCCTTGGAATCTGATTCTGCAATAAAAACGGGGTTATCACATAAGATTTCAAAGTTGCCCGCTTTCCCCCAGGGTCGCAGAGTTGGGGTGGCAACGTTGATATCCCTAAATAGATTTTTCAAAACTATTGAACATGCATTTTTCTATTTTTCAATCCGATGTATATTTCATGAGTTATTCGACGTTTCCAGACTTTTCAATTGAAACGCTTCTCACTGCATTTTACTCGATTACAGCGCCATCTACGATTTTCCGAAGAAAATCTTCAGTATAGAAGTTACGTATTTTTTCTCGTAGAATCCGGATCTGCAATAAAAAAAGGGGGGGGGGTATAATTTAAGATTTCAAAATTGCCCCCCTTACCCCCAGGGGGCAGACTTGGGAGGAGCAACTTTGATATCCCTAAAAAAAATTTTGAAAAATATTTCACATGCATTTTTCCGTTTTTCATTCCGATGTATATTTTGCCAATTATTCGACCGCTTTCAGACTTTTCGGACATCCTGTATATAAATAAATTCCTTAATTTAATATATCTTATTTTTTTTTATTAAAAAGTTGAAACTGAACTCTGGGATTAAAACAATATTCTATTAACAATTGATTTTAATTGTTTGTTCGCCATGAAAGACGTGAAAATTACTCGGATTTTAATATTGGATTAAATATAATAAATCATCAAACATCTGTTGTGATGTAATTTTTATATTTTATAATTAGAAATGCGCAATTTTCGAAATAAAGAATTTTTTCCCCAGTTTTGTCTGTTAAAAAATTTTAATGATTGAATTCATAATTTGAAATAGTTATTAAAAATAATAAATTTAATTGCATTTGATGTAAAGTAAATTAATATTTAAAATAATATATAAATTAAATTAATAATTAAATGAAATTTTCATTTTTCTGCGATTTTATAATAACAAATGGGAAAATATTTGAGTTTAAAAAAGTCCTGGGGATTGTTCCAGAAGCAGAACCTGATTAAAACATGGACAAATAGGGCCATAGCACTGCCTGCCCCCCCCCCCCCCCCACCCTCCTCCGATTTTAAGGGCCCCAAATTTGGTGTGTAATTTTCGTAACGCTAATATTTTAAATCTCTATTGGCATTGTACTGATTATAATCAATATTTTGCACATTTACAGCAAGATAAGATTAAATATATATATACCTACCTAAAAACTGTAAAACCTCTTAATAGCAGTCACCTCCGGACATCAGAATTTGACCACTATTCGAAGGTGTCTGTTTTTTGGAGATAAAAGTATGTAAATGCAACTATGTTTTGTGATTGAAAAATTGCGTTCGATAAATAGAGGTGCCCGCTATTCGGGAATGGCTCTTAGGGATGTTTTAAGCTCACAGCGGAGAGAAACCTCCATAACAGTCACCTATATTTATCGAACAACTTTTTCAATTCACGATGCATACATATTTACATACTTTTACTTCTGAAATGCTGACATCTCCGAATTGTGGACAAATGCCGCGGCACAGACTGCCCACTATTGAGAGGTTTTACTTGTTTTTATATATATAAAAAATGTTTTTAATCTTATCTGACTGTAAAAGTTCAAAACATTGAATGTTATCAGAACAATCTGTAAAGTGATTTAAAATATATGAGATTTACGAAAATTGTATACCAAAGTTAGGGTCCTATAATCAGAGTGGGTGAAGAAACAAGCAGTGCCGTGGTCCAGTTTGCCCATGATTTAATCATGTTCTGCTTCTGGAAGAACCCCCAGCCCTGCTTTATAATAAAATATTTACCCATTTATTAAGGATACAATGTTTTCAAATATGGCTGCTTTTAATGCATAAAAAAGTGTGGCCAGAAATGGCTATTTATTCCCGACAAATCAGAGCACAAAAATGGCCGAGAATCAGATGGTTCCAATGTCTGAAATTCAGACACAAATAAGTGTCTTAAAAATTAAGACACTTTGAACTGTCTCTTTTTTTAACCACCATTTTCAAACACTTAAGTGTCTGAATTTCAGACATTTCAGTTTACAGTGGATTAATTTATGCTTAAAAAATCTGCGTGATCGAACACATGGATGAGTTCTTTTACAAAGCATGCTTATTATTAATTCTCAAATTATGTAATCATTTTGTTTTCGACATTCTAAGGTAGGGGTTTTCATCCTGTGGCCTTAAAGATACCACTATTTTAAAAAAAATGCCCTATTTAATAATTTAAACTTTGCGATTAAATAAGGCAAAGATTACCTTTCGGAATTTGTGGCGTTAGACGACATTCAGACAACAAAGTTGAAGACTCCTCTTCGAATGGAACAGTCTTCTGTTATTGTTTGTTTCGGAAAAGAAAAACTATAGAATCTAAACGGAGAAATTCTAAAATATTTTATATTATCTATGGTTAGTTTATCATTTACTTACACTTTCATTTTTTTTCTTGTTACAAATAGAATGTTCATGGTACTTTTCCTTGAAGAATTTTAAATTTATTTTTCTAAACATTTGGATAAACCCCTGATTAAATATTCTTTTATTTATCACTATGAAAGTTTAGAAAAAAGTGCATAAACTTTATACTTTTTTCGGTTGCTTTGATCCAACAACATCAAATAAAGTGTTGCACAGTGCTGTTACCATTTGAAAAATATGTATTGATGCAATTGTTAGTTTGTATATACCAGCCGAGATGAAATGAGATGGGACTTTTATGTATTGGCCAAAATCAACGTTATTGCTATAGATTGGATGCCTTGAAAGTGCTTTTGAAGGTAAAGTGTCCCTTCATTATTATTATTATCGTACAAGGAAAACAAAGAAAATCAAAATCTTGCACAGCCACTTTGCTAAGACAGCTCTGGATTCGAAACAACAAACATCGGCTCAATCTTCCCATTTTTTACAGCATGCTAACTACTAGACTTAGACGGCCTTCAAATCTTATATATTTTACATAACATTAAATATTAGACATTCTGTGCTCCCACTTGGTCAAATTTTGAACACACTTATTTTAAATACAGATATTCTTTTTAAATTTCTCTCCCAAATTTCGGAAAAACTTACCCGATTGCTATTTGTATGGGAAATAGTTGTAAAGTCTTACCACGAATTTTTTTCTTGGGTTATAAAATTATAATCCAAGGTTGTAAAAAACGTATGGTTATAAAAAACGAATCAGTGTTCCCACTCGATTATTCCCAATCGACTTTTTTTCCATTGTTTTATTATTTCATTTGCATTATTCCCACTCGATTGGAAATAGAATTAGTAGTGCAAGGATGACGACCTCACTTTTATTAAATAGTTTTTTTCGCTTATTTAATCTCAGTATTTCTTTCAATAAATAAGTCAACGAATATTTTTTGGAGAGGTGACAATTGGCCTTCTAACACGCAAGTTCACAATGTCTTTAGTAGGTGTGATTACCGTAATTATCAGCCTATATTTCGCGGATCAAACAATCATGTTTCGACTCAGAAATTTTGTTTTATAAAATGTAACTTCTCACTGTAACTACTTGATTTAATTTTTAAATACAATTGCTGGGTCGAAACATGATTGTTTTTTCCGCGGATTATATGCCGGGAATTACGGTACTTCTCTTTTTTACGACTGTACTTCCTTCTACGAGTTGTAACAATACAACTTTATTTAGATATTTTGTGATAGTTGTTCTATTGTGAATTAAGTATATTTATAAAAATTAATGAATAAAAAGTGAAGTTGACTAATATTTATAAATTCATAGATAAAAATACACAAATGTTTAAATGACTCAGTTATCTTTTGTTTCCTGGCCAGTAATGGCGATTATTTTCATACTTAGAAACAGTAGCGCACCATTTGGACGATTTTCACCACTAAATTTTAATAGTGTTATTCGCCTTTAAAAAAAAAAAATCTCAGAAATTCTATCCCTTCAGTACAAAGCCATTAAATAATAAGCCCAGTCAGATAAATGGGAAACATTTCGAAAGTTGAAAATAGCGCCATCTATCGGATGGGATTCTTGCATTCGGCACCAAGAATATTTTAATAAAATTTTGCTTCTAAAATTAAAGCTTAAAATAAGGAGTTCATATTTTCTAAAAAAGTCGTTTGTAAATTCTGGTGTCAGTCAGTAATTTCACATTTTACGAACAGAATTTGTCTGTGCCGGAAAGGGTTAATTGCATACTGATGTAAATTTCCATCACTTTTTATCTAACTTTTAATAAATAAATCAACTTCTTCTTAACCACCACTATATTTATATAGAAATATTAATCCAGTAAATTTCCCCATTTTTTTTCATTATAGTTTTAGCTTTAATGTAAAAGATCCCAATAATTAGCAAGCTTTTAAAGGAAGTGCAAAAACAAAACATCGATACAAACAATAAAAATCGTATGAAATATCGATATAAATAAATCGTATCGTTTCTCTGCGACGCACTTCTGTTTCGCCTTCTTTCCGCAGCAGATGAAGTGGCGCTAGTGCCCCAGCTAACAAATTAACACTATCTGACTGGGCTTATTATTTAACGGCTTTGATTGAGTAAGACGAAGAATGTTATACATTTAGAACTATTTACAATTAGCGGTGTCAATTGAATTTTTGATGTGTCTCTGTACCCTCACTGTCAATAGTATCACAATGAACAAAAAAAATTCTTTGCGGCAGATGTTTCTTGAAAATATCTTAGTGTAAGACAAAGACTACTTTCCAAAAAAGGGGTACAAGTAAAATACAAAATAGTCTACTGAGACCAAAGCCATTAAATAATAAGTCCAGTCAGATAAATGGGAAACTTTTCGCAAGTTGAAAATAGCGCTATCTAGCGGTTGGGAGTGCTGCATTCGGCACCAAGAATATTTTAATAAAATTTTGCTTCTAAAATTAAAGCTTAAAATAAGGAGTTCATATTTTCTAAGAAAGTCGTTTGTAAATTCCGGTGTCAGTCAGTAATTTCACATTTTACGAACATAATTTGTCTGTGCCGGAAAGGGTTAATTGCATAGTGATGTAAATTTCCATCACTTTTTATTTAACTTTTAATAAATAAATCAACTTCTTCGCCACCACTATATTTATATAGAAATATTAATCCAGTAAATTTCCACATTGTTTTTTCATTATAGTTTTAGCTTTAATGTAAAAGATCCCAATAATTAGCAAGCTTTTAAAGGAAGTGCAAAAACAAAACATCGATATAAATAAATCGTATCGTTTCTCTGCGACCCACTTCTGTTTTGTCCTCCTTCCGCAGCAGAGGTTTGGCGCTAGTGTGTCGCTAACAAATTTAACACTATCTGACTGGGCTTATTATTTAATGGCTTTGACTGAGACGCATATACATAAATGAATTTCAGTGTCCTTCCAGAATCTCACCTATGTCAAACATGTTTTCAACAAGAAAATATTACGAAATGTGTCTTGTTTCGATGTAGTACTTATTAGATTTTATTTTAGAATTTCTGGTTTAAGTAAAATTCCCAATTCAAAACATGTTTGAATTAGGTCAGACACCGGAAGGATTCCGATATGTTGGCATCTATGTATACATGTCCCGATCTGCATGGGTGAAAGAGTTAAATATTCTCAAATATTTTGGAAATTTTAAATGAAAAGGACGCATCGAAAAAAATCACATTACCTTTACGTTAATTTTCTTTCATTATATTTTAAGAGCTAAATCTAATTAATCTTCTTTTTGTTATGACTCTGTTAGTAAATAATACTATTAATGAAATATGCGAAAGTTTTTATTATTTATTTTTTAAATGTCCTATTATTATTATTTTATATTTCAGATGACGATAAATCATCTGTTTAAAGTTAAAGTAATAAAAAAATTGTTTTGTTTAATCTCAAAGGAAAAGAAATTTGAAAAAAACCCTTGTAATGAAAGTGAAAATATTTGAAGAATCATTGAAGATATAAATTTTAATCAAAATATTTATTCAGCTTCACTTTTGTTTCAGAAAATTTACATTTACTTTTTTTTTGACACAAGATGAATATGCATTATTATAAAAATGTTTAATTTGCTGGAAAAATTGGCAAATGTACTTGATAAGTCTCATAAAATTAAAACAAGTTTTTTGCAATTACTTTTTTCATCGAATCATTTATTATTTAGACATATTTTAAAGAATTAAGTTAAAGAATTAAGTATGGAAGATATAGAAAAAATTCTAAATTTATTATGTATAATTGTATTAGTTATTTTATTCCTCTCTTTAATTTATGTTATTAGACTTTTACCTTACTATCCCACAGTGTGAAAACTAAAATTTGTAAACCAAATGGAAAGGAAAAATTGCTAATTTTTATTTTCGTGAAATAACAAAAGTTTTTATTTATGAACATTTAAAATATATATAATTAATTTATAATTTCCTTTTCAAAAACTATTTTATGCAAAGTTCCCGAGATAAGGATTTTTCTGTGTAAAATGTATACTACTAACTCTTAATGGTAATCATTACTTTATTTACTAAGAGATTTACGTGATTTATAAAACAAAGGTAACTGCTTGCAAAAAGTCGTTAATATTTTGAATAAAATTTATCTAACCTGCCAGCACTCTTCAAAGTATACATGAACTTTTTTCTGTTCTAAAATCAAACAAAATACAGGGCTTTACGTGTCCTTCAGTTTGAGTTCTACTACCTACGGAAGATAATATGCTTATTTCGTGACAAAAATTCTGCGATTAAATCAGGCGAAATTTACAATAAGGAAACAGTCGTACTGAAACTCAAGGACCTATATAGAAATCCTGAAGTTCATGGAATTGCTACGGGTTTTTTGAAGCGCTATTTTCGAATATCAATTTTTGCCATTTTTAATAAAATATTTCTGCGATTAAATAAAGAAAATATTTCTGTAAGAAATTAGTGGTGAATAAACGTAGCAGTTGGAATCTGTGGAATAAAACATGAAAATTACACTTATTTATTTTCAGATGAAATTGTTCGTAAAGTCAAGTAGATTTACAATATTTTATCAACAGAATAACTTGTCCCTTAAAAGGTTAAACCCATGGAAAAACAACATTTATGGCTTCTCAAAAAATTATCAGATGTTTCCGTTTAATAATATACACTGAATGGACACAAACAGTAACTAGATGTTTTGATTTATTTTTTATTCAAAAATATATTTTTAACTATGTAAAAAATTATTAGTAAAAACATATTCAAAAATTTATAAAATAGGGTAAAAGTACCAATAGTCGGCCACATAAGTGCTTTTTTGTATATATCTTAAAATACCGTAATTTCCGGCGTATAAGCCGCAGCTCAAAGAGTCGTTTTTCGACCTAGAAATATTATTTTATAAAATGTAACTTAAAAGATCGCTGTAAATATTTAACTACAATTATTGAATAAATTTTCTGGGTCGAAAAACGATTCTTTGAGCTGCGGATTATACGCCGGAAATTACGGTAGAATTTTTAAACAAGGCCAAAACGTAATAAAAGTACCGTAATTTCCGGCGTATAAGCCGCAGCTCAAAGAGTCGTTTTTCGACCCGGAAATTTTATTCAATAATTATAGTTAAATATTTACAGCGATCTTTTAAGTTACATTTTATAAAATAATATTTCTGGGTCGAAAAACGACTCTTTGATCTGCGGCTTATACGCCGGAAATTACGGTATGTTTTAACAGTGACATATATTAAAATTTACTTTTCTTATTATGTTTCAGAAATTAAAAAAATATATATATATGATAATTATTTTTTTTAGAAAGAATTAAATTTAAAAGGAACAAGTTCTCCAGTAGTCGGCCGCTCAAATCTAGTGTTCGGCCATCACTGAACCCGTTGTTCGCCACTTCAGAGTTTTATTATTTTAAATAACTTACAGTAGAACTTTTTAAAAACAGCACAACATTTTTAACAGTGGCATGTATTAATGAATACTTTTCTTATAATTTCTCAGCAATTATTAGAAAAATATATGATTTTTTTAAAAGGAAAGTTAGATTTAAAAGTAGAAATTTCCTTAATATTCGGCCTTTCAAATTCAGTACTCAGCCATGATAGACCGGGCGGCGTACCAGCTTCGACAAAAATGACTACGTCATCGATTTTGGAGATACAATTATGATGTAGGAAAATATTATTAATAGTGCATGAACTAATGGCGGATTTGTCTCGGCATCTCTTGGTATGATATGAGCAACAGCGGCTGCCAATTCGTCATTTTGGTGTTATTACCAGGTAATTGAATTTCGAAATGAAATTTTAATATGTTCCCTATCTCGACTAGTACAATATAAATATTGCAGTCTTACTCGTGATACTTTTGTACGATATGAGCAGAACAGGACGCCTATTCTTCATTTTGGTGATACTATCTCGTCGTCGAGTTTCGGCATGCGATTTTTAAATGTTATCGGTATCAGTTATTGTACTAATGTTGTTTGCGATAATTGTAATAATGTGATAAGTTTAATGTGTTAAAATTTTATGCCAAAACTAAATGACGTGATAGCACCGCCAAAACGAAGAACAGTAGTCGTCTTCTCTTCATATCGTACCAAGGTAAGCCGAAGCAGACCACTGACAGTTTGAAGTACTATTAATAATCTTGTCATATATCATAAACTCATCTCATGACTCGATGACGTAGTCATTTTTGTGCCGGGCCACTCTGTAAGTATTATTGTTATCATTATTATTACAGAATCGTTAAGCCCAACTTCATCTTACTGAGAACGATATTTTTATGTCAATTTTTTTTTTGAAAGTCATAAGTTATTTCTCACGAGTATTACATTTCAAAGTAACGTCGATCAAAATAATCAGTCATAAACATTTTTTTTTTCAATCTTTTTATATTATCTAAAAAATGCATACTTTCGGAGTGTTAAACTACAAGAAACACACACAATACCTTTTAACATTTAAACCAAATTAATTCTCTCCGTAATGTAAATCAGTAGCAGTTCATTTGAAAATGGCACATGTAAAAAACTTCATTATTTTCTTTTCTTTTACTATTTAAATTAAAAAGAGGCTACAAAAAGGAATCTAAAACCCAGTAGTTAGCCCTTCTATTAATAGTGCGGCTAACTATTGGATAAAACAACCAGATAAATAGTTTTTCTTGATATTGGTCAAATACTAGCAAAACCAATAGCTTTGCACGCATGGTTGAAATAGGGCATGTGGTATTTGTGTACCTATTAACAATCGGAGAAATTATATCTCCGTAGATGATTTAAATATTACTAATTATGTCACATTTTCAAGAAACGTTATTTTTGTACCGCATTAGGTGAAAGTTCGATTAGAAATATTGAGAAAATCGTCATTTCAACCCATTTGAAGCCGCATCATTTCAAGAAAACAGATTCAATGCAGTAACTTTGGGAGGTTTGTTTATAAGCTATTGTACAAGAGAAGAATTTTTTTAATCAGTTCAGTAGTTTCAAAAGGTATTTCCTGTAAAAATCAAATGTTTCTTTTTACAATATTAATGTAGCTAAAAAAACATTTCAGCTGGTCGCAAATATTTTAAGTAATTAAATTATAGAGTATTTCTTTTGACTTGGATAGTGATTTTCATACGCTTTGAAAATATGAATGATATTGATCATGGCCAAAAAACGTGATACGAATTCTTTTGCGCCTGGTTGCAGTACTCGATACAAGACAGCAAACTAGAAACTATTCCTATTTAGCATACCAAGGATGAATCTCTGCTAGAAGAGTGGAAAAGATTAATTCCCTGATATGATAAAAAACTAACTTCAAAATCAGTTACATCTGAAATATACACTTACAAGAAGATTTTATTAACAGAAATTATGTTCATGTTATCAATAGTGAAACGGTTTCTTTTGCTAGCGGTAAATCTATTTTTAAAGCTTTTTTAACCCCTTGCGTACATTTGACGACTAAGACTCGTCATCAGTATTGTCCACGGATTTTGTTTTTTTAATTCAGAAATTTCAAATTGATATCAGAAAATTCAAACAGTACTTCTCGCTTCTTTGTTAATCAGGGAATAATCAGTCAACAAATACAGAAAAAACACTATTCCAAATTTCTGGTGTGTGTGTTCTGTGTGTTTTTTATTCCGTCAAATAAATCTGTACCCAAAGGGTTAAATCTATTATTGTACCGCATCGTTGGACGTTTATCGGCTACAATTTTTTAGCACTTTTTAAAGTATTACCAGTTTGCCTTTTTTACAAAATTCCGTAATTTCGCATTTATACCAGAAATTCCCTATAATGTACTTTTGGTTACATAATGGCAGATATTTCGTAAATTCTAAACGTAAAAATTCTTGTTTCAGAATTTCTGGTTTGAATTTGAAAATCTTGAATTTAAAAACGGTAAAACCGCTTTTCACATTATGTATTCTAGGCGCTGTAACAATACTATTGAACGGAGATAACAAAAAAAAATCTATACACGAGAATATTAATTCAAACAATGTTTGGAATTGTCTATTATTTGAAAACTAGGGGGCTCAACCCCCTACTCGCTAGCGCTGGTCAACCCCCGTGAATGGCGAAGCAATTCACATTTAGAGTAAAAACATTTAGTGACATTAAATGTAAAAAAAGTAATTGAAAACTTCGTTGAAAACACAATGAAAAATGCATTTATATTCATGCTACCAATGGGCATAAATCATTTAAATACTATGAAAAAAAGATCTTGGAGAACCAATTAGTTTAGAACTCATTACTCCTATAACATTGTACAGCACGTTTTAAATTCATAAAAAACCCACTAAGTGCTAGGAAGATAGTTTATATATATCGTCAATCATTGTTTAAATTTCGTGCGAAATATTACTGTTCTAATTTATTACACGTTTTTGAAAAAGAAATTATTTTTTATTTCACCAAGAGACAAAAAAAGACCACAGCAGGTGCAATCTAGACAGTTGATATTTTTATTATCTCCGGCTTTCGTGAGAGTGAAATTCGTAAATAAATTCTAAATAAGAGTTGAGAATTAATTTGGAATTAACGATATTACTTATAATTAAAATGACGAATCATCTCAAACGCTTACGTACATGCTATTTTACTTTTAATAATTGCTAGTTTGAGTTTCACTTCTCTTACAATGTCCGCCATATTGAAGCCGGAAACTATGGTTGTTGCCAAACGATAATATAGAAAGTCAGCCTTTTTTCCGCGCTACGTCAGAGAAAAATATAAATAGATTACAATTAGCTACCATATAAGATAAAGTAATTATTCGTTAAAATAATTATAGTTAATAAAATATTCTCTGACAATATGATAAATTTGAAAATGCATTTGATAAAAATCAACCTTTTTTTTTTTTTTTTTTTTTTTTTTTTTTTTTTTTATTATTATTATTTTTTTTTAATAAGTTTTATTGCACTAAAAGTTTTATGGTAGTGTGTATGATATTGCTGCACTTTCATTTATACATTTGTAGGTGTGCAATGAGCTAAATATAAGATTGAAGTGAAATAATGTAATTTTAAAAAGATTTTTTCTAAACAAAGAGGTTTCTTTTCTTTTCTTTTCTTTTTTTTAATTTGTAAAATTTTGACTTTTTTGACAATCTTTGACATGCTTGGGACTTTTTGATAATGAATATTTCATTCATTTTTGAAAAAATTTAAACTTTTAGTTTATTGAGATCATAACACTACAGCTCAAAAATTAAATTTAAACACTTTCACTAGAATTGAGTATTTTATTTGATGACGGATTTTTTGTTTTTATTTGCCACATCTTCAATGTTTTGTGATAATTTTATTTTCCTCGTTTTATTATATATTCCGTTTAAAAATACACATGTTCGATGCAGATGTTTTTGTTTATAAACAAAATGTATGCTGCTTGCATTAATAATGAAACTAGAGTATTCAGCGATAAAAAATGTCGAACGTGTAAAATCATAAAAATTAAAATATTACTTACAAATAAGAATTACTGCCAAAGCATAACAGTTATGTTTTCTGTCTTATGCCTTGCGAGAAATCGTAATAAAATTTATTTTTCAAAAATAAAATAATTAAGGGCAATTTTTGAGAAACGTGATTTTCAGAAACATGCTCAGTGTTTTTCGGAATATTTGATTTGCGCTGAACTTGATTTCCTGAATTTATAAAAAAAAAAAAAAGGTTGTTTGAATTTTAAAAGCCTTTTATTGAATTCTTGAAAAAAATATTTAAATGTATATTTATTAAGTTATTGCAGCATATTTTTGAATCTGATTCTGTGAAATAACCAAAAGTGGAGATTAATGTGATAAAAGATTATTTACAGATATTTCTTAAAATGAAAATAGAATTTTTTAAATACAGTTTTCAATTTTCTTAACATTAAAAAATTTTTCATCAATGTGTTTCGAAAAATTTACAATCTTTCAGTTTATTGAACATCACGAAATCATAACAGCATGGATTTTAAATTAAATTTAAGCACTTTTTGTAGAATTCAGTATTGCAGTTAATTACGTAATCATAAAAAAATATGTAATTGTTTTTCAAAGTTCCCAATTCATTAGAATTTGAATAAATTATAAGTGGAAATGAAATTTTTATGTGCCTGTTTTTTTTTTTTATAAAAAAAAAAGTGTGCACCAGTATAGTATTGCATCGTATAGTATTGCATCAGTCAAAAAAGACATTTTGTTTGTCTTAAGAATGTTTTCTATTTGAATCAGAAATTCATTTGCGATATATGAGCAATAACTCAACCCTTAACCCTCTGCCCACTTAATTTTATTTTTAAAATCCAATGACCAATATGTAATCGACTAGTATCTCCTATATTATGACATATTTCAAATCATCAAGTATTTCATTTATGTAGTACATTTATCATTTGCGTTTTCACCAATTGACTATGGAATTTTTAAAAGAAATTTGCTTCAAAAATTGTGTTCTATATAATTTCTTCTAAAATATCTTGAAAATCGCGTGCTAAGCGGTCAGAGTGGTAAAGAACGAAACAACCATATTCGCGACAACCATTTTTTATTATCCAAATGTGTTGTTGCCTTTTGACAACAGTATTTTCTCAAAGAAAATTTCTCCTCATCTGATCTCAAAGTTTCAGCACTTAAATAATGCAAAAAAGTCTGTAAGGAACAGTGGTGCTGAAGCAATATTAATTGGAAAGAACATATTTTGAAAATAACAATTTGGTGTCCCAAATATGGAAGCTTTCGTTCGTTATGGGTTAATTAAAAATTATCAAGTTTATAATTATATAACTAAAAAATTTTAATTTGCGAGTATTATTTATTGAGTTATTAAGTTTTTGTCTCACTCTGTTCAGAGGTGCCAAGCTCTCTCTAATCTTCCGTAATATGGGGATTAATTTGACCCAGTTTAACAGCGTTTCGAATCAGAAAAATTGTTTGACAATTCTTCATTTAGTTAATTTTAGATTTCTGCAGGGAATAGTTTTAATTTCATTTCTTAAAAAAATTTCTGTTGCGAAACGTATGAAACCTGGGTTAAATTAGCCCTCATATTACGGAAGATTAGTGAGAGCTTGGCACCGCTGTCTGCTTGAATGTGTCAAAGATAAGTGAGTACAGGAAAGTGTCTGGGAGCCCCACTGATGACTTTTCGGGTTACCACTATTTCCAGATAATAATCCTCGTGATAAAATTTTACAATTTTTGCAATGCATTTTACAATGAATATTGTTGTTTGGAAATACTGATAGTCATAAAAGTGACCAGTAGGCTCTAAGATATTTATTTTTAGTATCAAAATATTTGATTTATTTAATTAAAATATATACCGGGAATAAATCAGACAGTATAAGAATATTATAATAAAATTCATTTTATGTAAAATCAAAATTTTTATCTGCTACACTTTCATAAAAATTGACACAGAGAAATAAACATTACTGAATTTACTCTGTTTCTCATATGTAAAATGGAAAAATGCAATATCGTTAGTAATTTTCGAAAATTAAAAATAACATTTATGTGTGCGGAAAAAGATATTTAGCTCTAATTATAATGGGTTTATTAGAGTGTTTTGTGGAAGTTGAATACTGCTAAAATAGTAATTTTATATTAAATTTAAAACTGGGTCTTTTAGTCAAAATAAAACATTGCAAGGGAAACAGGCAGCACCAATACACATGCCTACTGCAGAAGGTTTATTTTTGCATTAAATGCTAATTATAGATGTCTTTAAAGATGTTAATCAATAATTCATATTTGAAAGTCAAATTAAAATAATTAAATGTTATAAGTCAATAAATATAATAGCAATTTAAGAAAACATTAAAGAGACTTAAAAAAAAAAGAAAAATGGGAGTATCACTTATGCATTACAATAAGTATTGCAAAAGTTTGACATTATACAGTGTTTGTATAACATGGTAATGAGACCTTTTTTTTTTTTTTTTTTTTTTTTTTGACGCGATTGTACGTCATCGCAGCGCGCGTGCTTCTGGCGTGTTTGGTGGAGGCGGAAATCAGCTTCGACGCGAACCCTCCCCCCCCCCCCCCGGTCAGTCGCCTACTAGCTTCCATTTTATTTGTATCGTGGTTTCACTGGACCCCTACCTATAGGTTCAGTTGAAACTTTAAAATGTAACGTTCTAACGAAAAGCGGTCCTCCATTAAATTCTGTGTGGCATTCGAAAAGTCGGCTACGGCGATGTTGGCCATTATCCGGAAAGTGTTCCGGAGTGATAGCCTATCAAAAGCTCCTGTTTTGAGATGGCACTAGTATTTCAAAGACGGTCGAGGGATGCCCGGAGCGGCACAGCTACGCTTCCCTAGCTCCCTTAAACCAACTTTTCGAGCAATTTTTGAGCCAACTCTTAATTTCCTCCAACTTTTCCGAAATATTGTCTCAACACCCAGTGTGATAGCAAACAGCAATATCTCCAAATTTTTATCACAGCTCTAAAAAAGTCTGAGCTAGCCGCGACTATCTCCAACTTTAAACATTTCAGCCAGTCAGAGATAAGCGATTGATACGAATAGGCGATAAATATTAACGGCTGGTATTAGTAGTACTGGTTTTCCTCCTACTTTAGCAACGACAATTGTAACCTTTTTCTTCCTTTGAAGAGGCAAAAGTTGGAGTTAAAATCGGCTGAAAAGTTGGCTGCTCGAAAAGTTGGTGAATCTGATAGCAGATTTCAGTCACCGACCCAGCGGAATTTTTTCTCCCCCCCCCCCCCTCCACCCGAGTATAAACAGCCATAAAAGGACATCATCATGGCAACGTAGCAGAGGTGAATTCGGCTTCCAGGCGCCGCATGAAGACATCCCAGGGCACAGTGGCGTAGCGTCAGGGGGGGGGGGGCACGATCCGTGCCCCCCTTGACGCTGCGCCTCTGCCAGGGCTCCTTCCAAGCGTAGACAACTCGTTGGCAGAAGTGTGCCGACGTCAAGTGTCTTATTTTGAAGAATTTTAATTGTTTGTAGCGATATCTTTAATGCATATTTTGTTTTCGGAATTGATCTCATTACTTTTTATTCAAGCCTTGTATGTATAAATTTATAAAATGGTAAATCTGACAAGTGGACCAAATGTTTAAAATATCTTTTAAAAACTAATATTTTCATAATGTTTATGGAATTAAAGTATTTTTAAAAATAATAATAATAAATAAACCTTAAAGATATTGAAGTGATAAACGTTTCTTCATATTTATTGGGAAAAATAAAAAAAAAACTTCTTTGTAAAATTAATTTTTAAAAAATCATTAGTTTTTCCATCGGAAAAAATATATATTTAAAATGATAATCAATAATGTTTTTGTAAAAGTTCTAAAAAATGTGGAAGAATTTGCTATTTACGATTAGAAACTTTAAAAAAATGGTGGGGGAGAAATTCAGTGGCAAAGAAAAAAAAATATTTCCTTATTTATATGTTGAATAAACATAATTTTTGTTTAGTTAATGGTAACAGCGAGACAGTATTGCGATTTTTTTGTGGCTTCTAAATACGTTTCCATAACGGTTTTTATTGCATTGGAAATACAGCTAAAAGTATAGTTTAAAAATATTGGAATTCTCTTGACACATTTTAAAATTTATTACGTCGCATATTACATTTTTCAATGATCTGTGTTGTCGTTTTTTCAACAGTTTAAAAACAAAGAGTGCTTACCTGAGTATCTTCTTACACGGAACGAAACAAAAAAAAATCACTTTTAATTTTCCTTCAAACGTTTAAACATGTTTCACCTCCTTTCAGTTTTAATCTAATTTTACTGGCTAAGTAATTTAATTAAACATTGCACAAAAAATAATGACAGGAAAGCGAACGTTATCTATCCTCTCAAAGGTAATTAATTTTTTCTTCTGCATGTTTGAAAGGATTTTATGATGAGATTAGAAACACAAATTCTAACAACTTTTTATGACTGAAAATATTATTTACTTTAAATTATAATGTATGCAATATTTTAGGGGTCTTCAATCTGTGGCTCGTGAGTTACTAAGGTACAAATATTTTACAGTATAGGAAGATTTATCTTATTTAATGACACAAACTTTTCCATTAAAAAAAATCGGATATTATCATTTGGAATTTGTAGTGGTAAACGAGATTAAGGCGATCGCAAATCCAAACTGACTACTTTATGATATATTTTTTACTTTATTTTTGTTCGGAAACGCATGAAATTGATAGGTTTTTTTTATTCAGAAACTTTGTAATCGAAAGACTTTTTTTGGTAAAGGGGGACGATCTTTCAGAAAATATTGTCAAAGTCAGAGTTTTGAACCAAATTACCGATGCCGCAGCACGAGAAAGAAGAAAAGCTTGTCGTAACGTGACAAGAATCGCTTATAACTCAATAAGTAATTTACTTATCAAAAAAACGGAAAACTCATTTCGATTGCAAATCGCTTCAATTGTCAGACCCGCAAATTTTATGCCTTTGTCTTTAAAAATGAGTCCGATAATGCGTCAGGAACTTCGCGTTGAAAGGCGAAAAAGTTGAAGACTCCTACTTTATGATTTACAGTGTTTATATATTTACAGATGAGCACTTTATTCTCATTATCAAATATTTGCTTTATCCTCATATTAACAGCTAATCGCAACATCATTTTTATTCAAAATGCCATTCTAAGAAAGACTTTGTCCAACATAAGCGTTTTGTTCAAAAAAGAACACAGAAAACTTACATTTAGGTTGAGTGAGGTATGACAAATGAAATGAAAAAAATATATATGAAGATTCCTAATAAGAGTTTGTATCGGTGTTACCAGTAGAACTTTTTTTTTACAATGCTAATACTTTTGAAGAATAGTACAATTTGATTTGCTAATTGAGAGATTAAATAAATCGAACATTATTATTCGAAAATAGTGGTAGCATACTGAATAAACTCACCTGACAATAAGAAATTTGTATGAAAATCAAACCATACAACCTTTCAGAGACTTCTAACTATAATAGTAGTGTAGGAAATCACAAAGAAATTACTTTGGTGAGAACAGTTTTATTCTTCGACTTTTAAAAGGGGATTTACATTTTGCGTTAATTTTTTTTTTTTTGCCTAGTTAACATGTAGCTAATGTCACGCAGGCTAAACATCGTGTTGTGTTAAATACAGGGTAAGTCAAAATGAATGCTCTAATTTCAAAGTTTTACTATGCAAAATGTAATAAATATATTTATTCAAAACATACTTACATGTAGAGGTATTATAATCATGTTTTGAGTTTACTCCTCACAAATGTTCAATATGTTTTCCTTTTGTTATACAGCATATATAATTTGCAATGTAATTCTTGCCAAACCGTAAGCAGCATGTCTGTATCAACGCTGGTAATAGCAGTTGCGATACGGACATTGAAATCAGCTATGATCGATCGACTTGGAGGCACGTACACGTGATCCATTACGAACCGCAGAAAAAAAATCGCATTAGGTGAATTCTGGGGATTGTGGTGGCCAAGGCAACAGTACTTTGTTTACGGCAGATACGCGACCAATTCACCATTGTGGTAACGTGTTATTGAGGGGCTTCGCACTTCAGTCAGAAAATGTAGTGCTGCACCATACTGTTGCAGAATAATGCTAGGCAGGTCATCTTGTTGATGTGGCAGAAGCTATAATTGGAGCATATCGAAGTACACTACTCCTATCACAATGGTTTTACCGTAATTTTCGGCGTATAATCCGCAGCTCAAAGAATCGTTTTTCAACCCAGAAAATTTATTCAATAATTGTAGTTAAATATTTACAGCGATCTTTTAAGTTACATTTTATAAAATAATATTTCTGGGTCGAAAAACGACTCTTTGAGCTGCGGATTATACGCCGAAAATTACGGTAGCAAAAAAGAACGCTCCGTAGATCTTTTCACGAGGATATTGCGCAAAACACATTAACCTTCGGGGAATGAAGTTGGTAATTGCAATGTCGCATGTAGATTTTCAGTACCGTAAACTATTACGTTATGCTTATTCACTAATCCAGAAATGTGAAACGTTGATTCATCACTGAATACTAACTTTTCCTAAATTTCGTCATCTACCATCCTCGTCAGAAGTGCATCACAGAAAGATAACCAACGTGCCAGATCTTCTTGTTTCAGATGTTGCACCAACTGCAAACGATACGGTATCATCTGCAGACGTCTCTATAGAACTATCCACACAGTTTTTTGTGGTGCACTCAGTTCTCGTCCAGATCGGTATGTAGATTTTTGTGGACTTCTCACATAGCTGTCTTGAATACGCTAAATTACGTCTTCTGTCACTGTTGAACTGTTGATTTTTGTTTACAAATACAGCCTGTCGCTTGGAATTGTGAATACCAACAACGGTTTGCTTTAAGATTCGGCACTGTCTGTCCGTAATTTCTTCAGAACTTGCGCTGCACAGTGACAATAGACTTGCTAACATGAAACTCAAGGACACAAACGCTTTTTACTGTTGCGTCGCAATGTTACGGCGTAGTAACTGAATGCAGCGTCTTTCCCTTTGTCCCAAACGCTTATGATTGGGCTTACGGCGACATATATTGGCGAATATAAAATTACAAACTACTATTCGTAACTTATGTATATTACCTTTTGCAGTGTGTATATTTTGAATCAATACCTTAATTACATTTTGAGTAGTAAACCTTTAAAATGGGTGCCTTCACTGGAGGGCACACTGATGGAGTGTGCAAGCGGGTCACCACAATTTTCAAAATAATAGTCTTCGAATTATTTAATCGAAGAATTTATGTCTCTAAATAAACGAATATTACTTTCGCCCGCCCGTTTATAGATATAATTAACAAAATGATAAATTTTGTAAAGAAAGTTTATAATATTTTTCCGATATTTTTCCGATTATTTTTTATATTTAAAAGCATAATTTCATAATTGACAAAATCTTTGATTTTTACTACCAGTACTTCCATATAGTAATCTCTACGATTAAATAAAACAAAAATAACTGTTTTGAAAGTAATTGTGACAAATATCCTAGCAGTTTTAAGCTGCCGTGTGTGTGTTATATTTCTAAATAAAAATATCTGTCAAAACTGATATACATTAATTTATTTTCATATAAAATGTACAACGGGTAATTTACCAATACATTAAGCAAAAATAAATTTTACATTCATTAAGTAAAATACATTGTCGTGTAAAGTAAAAATAATTTATTTTTCAGAATGTGATTATGATATATAGAAGCTTTATAGAATTTTAGCTTATAATTTTATAATTTAATCGTAAAATTTTTTGGTCGAAATTGAAAAATAAGCTAAATTTTCATGTTGGATGTTGCATAACGCAATCAATATAATAAAAAATAATTTTATTACTTGTAATGATAAATGAAACTGTTGTTTTTTAAAGGTCAACAAACTTTCAAAAACGCGCCAAGCATTAATTAAAGTACTTTTAATTAACATTGGTTATTGCCACTAAAATTTAATTATCGAATGTGTTCAGATACATGCTGCATCTTTAATTATTTAAAACTCATTTCATTAAAACTAATTAATACAAAACCTCGGAACATTAATTCACTTTAAATGCGACTTTGTTAAATTATAATTTGCACGTTTAAATGACTTCATTGTTTTTTATTCAAGCTTTTTAAAAAATATTTTGTATTGCGAATATATTTGATCACTAAACCTACCGTGTGGGACTGTTTGACCCTTGTTTTTAATCGTAAAAATTATACGTGTATTTGCCACCAATATTTTAAATTAAATATCTTTGCTTTATTTAACCCATTTGCATGATTAGCGAGGAATTTCCTTTTTATTAAGAAACTCCGAATTCACACCAGAAATTTCGAAAAAAAAATTTACTCTATGTAATCATGGAACGTATGATATCAACAAGAATATGATATTAACTTACTATTCAGATTTTCTGGCATTAATTCGGAATTTTTAATTAACAAAGAAATTTGTGAGTTACAGAGTATATGCGCTAATGATACAAATGTGTTAATGACACATATAATCGCAAATTTCTGAGATTGTATAAGGTGAAGATTATTTTTTGAAATTAGGGATGACAAACACTTGTAGAAGTTCACAATTATGAAAACAGTCTACTACTCGGGTACACGTGATACAACGTAGTTGTTGTTTTAAAACCGATATGCCGCTATACCATCGTTACTATATAAAAGTCTTACGATATGTTGTCTTTCAGCTCTTTCTATCAATCATCTAATAAAGTAAATCACTCAAAGGTGTTTTGGGCAAATTATAGGGTTATTTTTATTTAGATTGCTTGAGTGCTGCTACTTTTTAAAAATAATATTCGACATATTTAATTACACATACGTAGAGACAGATATTAATATTTGAAAAAAAAATTGTCACAATCAAGCAGTCCGAAAAAATGTCCCAACTGACAACACTGCTCGGGGAGCAGAGACAATTATTTTGGTACCGAAATTATTAAAATCAATCCAACCATTCCATTTTACTAGCCAATTAAAACTTTACATTGTTCACGGTCAAAATCATTACTCTCCTAATAGAGTAGAAAAAGTATTGATATAATCATATAATAGAATTGATCTAATAGAAAAAGTGATCTCTCACTTATATGCGATGTACGGTAATTTTTTAGGATCACTATTTTTGTATAGCAACATATATATTCGCAACATATATTCTGCGATTAAATAAGGCGAAACGCACAATTTAGACATAGGGGTACAAATTTTTTTTTTAACTAATACCACGTTTAACCTCTTGATGGTGGTATATATTTTATATCACTTATTTTTAATCAAGATTTGTACTAGAAATTCTAATAAGATATTATTTTCATAAATTTGGCGAAAGAAAAATGTAAAATTGCATTTTCTTCAAATATTTTTTTTAATTCAGACGGCAATTCGACATTACATAAAAACAACTACTTACACCTGAAAGGATTAAGTGAGATGTTACTGTACGTTCATATTACTTAATTTTAATATTCAATTGTACGAAAATGTTTCAATGAAATTTTACGTTTATAATATGTGTGAAAATTCGTTTTAGTCTGTATGCTTTTATTATCAAAGACAGTGTTGTCAGTTCGCTACTTTTTTTAATTTTTATTTATTGGTTGCCACCAATATTTTTGAACTAGAAATATTCTCCTTATTTAATGACAGATTAACCACTTAACTCTTTCAGGGGCAGTGGTATGCTTATGAAACAACTTAACTTTAATTCCGAAACGCCACATTGGCACCAGAATTTTGCTATAATCTTTTACATTTAGTATGTGTAATATAGCCTTGTTCTTTTTTCCAAATAATTTTTTTCGTAAATTCCGGTGCCAGTCATTTATTTCAACATTTTAGAGCTGAAAGTGCTTTGCCACTGAAAGGGTTAACCGTCGCGTAATAATTCCTTCAAAAATAAATCGTCGATTTGTTTAATTACCCGATATTATTATTCATAAAATTCTGAGTTAATTAGTAAAAGAAACAATGTATTTTATTTTTCAAATTTAAAAAACTCAGAATGGATATATATATATATATATATGTATTTTAAATCACAGTTTTACTTAACTTATATATGGCTTTCTTGTTCACAAGCTACGTTTTGAACCCGGGAGAAGTCGCATGTGGTATGACATACCCCAGGGTGCGTACGGTTTTTACAATTGTCACCACTAATTTTCGAAAAGTAATGTACAATTTACATTATCATAGAATTTGTAACAACTGCCTTAGACTGAATAAGGTGACGATTATTAATTGTATTTATTGGTGACAATGTAAAAAACATTCCTTATCTGCGTATGCGAGACTTCTCCCGGGTTAAATTCAGATTGTATGATTGCCACCATTGGTCGAAGTAGAAATAATTGCTTTATTTAATGACAGTTTAAATAATGCGAGAATAAGGCCAATTACACTATTTTTTTTAAATGTTGGGAATTAAACAATTTGATTTTTTTTTTAAGTAGCCTACACTGCCCGCGAGAGTCACGGGCGTAAAAAAAAAATATTCACAAATGACTGTCCTTGAAGGTAACGGGCGTGACGATTAAAGGTTAAGTATTTAAAATAATCTCGAAATCATTAAATAAACCATAATATCGTACCCCTTGCCCCTGATTACAAGCCCTTGAAGGCATCTTAAAGGAAAATAAGAAATTTCTATTTGCACTAATTATTACTGTTTTAATTTAAATTTTAGAGTTAATTTTTTTTCTTGAAATAAAAATATTTCTAAGCTGAAATTTCCTTCACAATTCCACTTTGACGGAGTAAGAATTAGAAATCAATATTTTCCATCCCCATTCTGCTTCCATAAAGTACACTTTTGAAAGAAGAAACATTCATACTTGAACTTTAAATGATTCACGAGAAAAGTGAGATAGCTTAAAAAGTCTCAATTCAAAAAGTCAAGTAATTTTTCAATATAAACATCTTCTTTTTGAAGTGTTTTTTTTTTTTTCTTACAAAAAAATCTTTTTTTTCTGCTTCAATGATTCCCTGGCACATATCACATTATTTATATTTTAGAATTAACGGTTAGTTACGTTGAAAAGCTATTTTTGATATATTTCTGCATTTCACATAGTGTTAAAAAATAATTTTCTTTTAAAAGAAGATTGTCTTAATAAAAATTTTATTTACCATCTAAACTGCATGAATCATAGCTCCGGAATTTAACGTTTCTTCTGTACCACTAAAATTGAATAGTAAATTTTGCCTTATTTAATCTCCGAAATCCTTGATTTAAAAAGGCAGTTTTTAAGTGAAATCTTAGTGCAAACAACAAAGCGTAAATGTTGGCAGTTAAGTACATTAATAATTAAAATTAAATCAATAGCAAATCATTAGATACATGAGTATCTCATTAAAAAAAAAATACAGAAAGAAAAAACTCGTTGTAAATGGTCTCGCCAGGCTATAAACTTAAAACGTCAGCCTTTAAAAAAGTGATATCCTATGTGGGTGCAATGTGAAAATCTATCCCTATTCATACTTGTTGCAAATGCCTCGGAGTATCGTACAGTATAAGAAAACTGCTTGGCGACTTGCAGGCAGAGGCGTAGCGTCAAGGGGGGGCACATATCACTTTACTACCAGTATTTTTATGTACTATATTTGGCCTTCTTTAATTCATACCGTTCAAAGATTAAATAAGGCCAAATTTAGTATATAATTATACTGGTAGTAAAATGATCGTGCCCCCCCCCCCCTGACGCTACGCCACTGCTTGCAGGCATGAGTAGTTTGTCACAGAAAACATGACTGTTTGTTAGTGGGTTATCTCTTTTTTTGATAGTTCTATTTAACTGCATTTTAAACTTCCACATAGATATTAATGAAGTTGATGAATGCCCTTTTTAGCTCACAGGCTATCAAAGCCTGAGAGCATATGTGCCCGCCCGTTCTGTATGTATGTATGTATGTATGTACGTATGTACGTATGTACGTACGTAACGCGATAACTCTTGACAGAAATAACCGTTTTGCTTCCAATTTTGTTTATAGGTTCCTTGTGATAAGGCGCTTCCCTGATTAGTTTTGGGGATTGATTGTTTAACTATAAAGGGGGGAACGGGGGGGCTAACCCCCTTAATTAAGATAAATGGTTTTTTCATGCAGAATTGTCCAATTTTCTTCAAATTTTGTATATAGGTTCATTGTGATAAGGTTCTTTCCTGATTAGTTTTGGGGGTTTATAGGTTGAGTATAAAGGGGCTAACGGGGGGGGAATCCTCCCCCTTAATTTAGATAAATGAATTTTTCATGCAGAGTTATCCGATTTTCTTCCACTTTTGTTTATAGGTTCCTTGTGATACGGCGCTTCCCTGATTAGTTTTGGGTATTGATTAGTTAACTATAAAGGGGGGGGGAACGGGGGGCTAACCCCCCTTAATTTGGATAAATGGTTTTTTCATGCAGAATTATCCAATTTTTTTCAAATTTTGTATATAGGTTCATTGTGATAAGGTTCTTTCCTGATTAGTTTTGGGGGTTCATAGGTTAAGTATAAAGGGGGTAACGGGGGGGGGGTTAATCTTCCCCCTTTATTTTAGATAAATTATTTTTTTTCATGCAGAGTTATCCGATTTTCTTCAAATTTTGTATATAGGTTCTTTCCTGATTAGTTTTGGGGGTTCATAGGTTAAGTATAAAGGGGGTAACGGGGGGTTAATCCTCCCCCCTTATTTTAGATAAATGATTTTTTTCATGCAGAGTTATCCGATTTTCTTCAAACTTTCTATATGGGCTCATTGTGGTAAGGGGCTTCCCTGATTAGTTTTGGGGGTTCATTGGTGAAGTGTAAAGGAGGGAAACGGGTGCTACCCCCACCCCCCCTTAATTCTGATAAATGGGTTTTTCATGCAGAATTATCCAATTTTCTCCAAATTTTGTATATAGGCTCATTGTGGTAAGGCACTTCCCTGATTAGTTTTGGGGGTTCACTAGTAAAGTATAAAGGGGGGAACGGGGGGGACTAACCCCCCTTAATATAGATAAATGGGTTTTTTAAGCAGAATTATCCGATTTTCTTCAAATTTTATATATATGTTCATTGTGATAAGGCGCTTCTCTGATTAGTTTTGGGGGTTCTTTGGTTAAGTATAAAGGGGGGACGGGGGGCTAAACCCCCCCCTTAATTTAGATAAATGGATTTTTCATGCAGAATTATCCGATTTTTTCAAATTTTGTATATAGGTTCATTGTGGTAAGGCGCTTCTCTGATTAGTTTTATGGGTTCATTGGTTAATTATAAGAAGGAGAAACGGGGGATGGTTCCCCCCTCTTAATATATTGTCGATTTCTTCATTTTTCGAGGGTTTATTTCAAATTCTTTGAAATAAGAATATAATTTACAGTTAGTGTGAATAGCCTGTGAGCTCAATGCCGTCAGTTTAACTGGGCAGTTTTCTTTTATTTAATTATCTGATTAAACAAACGAATAATTTATTTATTACGGCTTAGCTTTATTACGCTTTTTCTGACCACTAAAATTTAAATAGTAAATTTTGCCTTATTTGGAACGGCGTTTTTTCTAATCCTTATATTAGAATAATTAGAATTAATTATTTATAAATATACAAGTTCGAAAACTTTAAATTTAATACTTTGTAGTACTTTGTTCCGTATCTGACACATACAAAACAGTCTATGTCCTTTCCACAGCGAGCTTTAAAAAATGATTTTATTCCTTTCTTATATATTGCTTTCTTATATCTTGTTGTTTTTATCTAATAAATAACGCGAAAATAATTATTTCAAAAGATTATTAACAATGGATAAAGCTGATAAAAAAATAGCGACTGGTAACACTGGAGATGTGTTAGAAATGTCTTTTACGCAATGGTAAGTTCAGATTCTATGAAATTTTGTGCTAGAGTATTTACAATATTTATAAGAAATGCGAAAGTTTCTGTTTCTTACACATATCAAAAAATAGTTTTTTATCAATAAATTTTCATTTTTATTGTCTAAATTTTACGCGCTTCAAAAACAATTAATTAGACTATTTTTTTTACCAGGGTTGCTAGAATATTTCTTGTGACATTTTAAAAATCAGACATTAATGCCCCACCAGATATTCCTTAATGAGAGGATTTTAATCTGTATAATTGCGATATGTCTGTCATTAAATGAAAGAGAAATTAACACACGCAACTTCTGGTGCGAATTAGAAATTTCTGAATACAAAAAAGACCAAAGTATCAACTCTTATTTTACATGTTTCAAGTACGAGTAGATAATTTTGAAATCGAAGTTTAAGCGATAAAGAATTAAAATACAGGGTGTCCATAATTAAACGACCCTACTTTAAAGTTGTCGACAGACGAAACTATTGGTCAAAAAGTTGTGAAATTTTGTGAAGAACATAATGAAGGAATGGGAATTTGTTTAAACGAAAAATAATTTAGTTCAAAATTACGCCACCAGATGGCGTTTTTAATGAATTAATTACACATTTAGCATACATTTACGACAGTTTACATATTTTATTGCAACAAAATATTTTCCACATGACAGCAATCATTTTCAGCTATCATCTGGAATCGTAAGATAGCATGTTCCACAGTTGTATGTTATGTTGCCCGTTGTGTGTTTTGGAAAATGCTAAAAACATGTCGTGAAAAAAGTTTTGTTGAACATTTTTTGTTGAAATAAAAATTTGTGAACTATCGTAAGCGTATGATAAATGTGAAATTCATTAAAAACGCCATCTGGTGGCGAAATTTTGAACTATTTTTTTTCGCTTAAACAATTTCCCAACCCTTCAAAAATTGCTTCCCAATTCAAAAATTGACTTGATATTTTAGCAGAACAATCGTGAGGCAATGGAATTTTGTTTGGCAAAGGAAAAAAATAGTTCCAAATTGTGCCGATAGATGGCGTTGTCAGGGTAATGTCAGGGGACAGACCAAAAATGTATTCTTGAACCCTTTCCGGCGCGGAGTAAATTTGTTTGCAAAATGATGAAATAATAGACTGACATCGGAATTTACAAACGAATCCATTAGTAAAAAGAAACTTGCTTATTTTTCTGGTTCTTAATGAAAGGAAAATTTTAATTAAATACCGGGTGATTATAATTAAAGTTACGATTTCAAAAATCGATAATTTTAATTAAAACTACTGGTCAGATTGACGATATTTTAGCAGCACAATCGTGAGGCAATGGAATTTTGTTTGGCGAAGGAAAAAAAAAAAGTTTCAAAATGTGCCCATAGATGGCGCTGTCTGGGTTCACATTGTCTGAAGATATGCAAATTACTAATACGTGACATGCGCACCGCAGACATAGCAACCATAAAAATGCAGAGCAGCAGCTCTTTGCCTGAATGCTTCACCATGACTCTGACTATGAAGGATCGCGCTCTGCTCTTGAAGCTTTTTTATAAGAACGATGACTGTGCACTTACAGCTATTAGGAAGTTTCGGACATTAAAATCCATAAAAAAGGTTCAATAACAACAAATGGTCTGCAAAAAATGATTGCTAAATTCGAAGAGACCGGTTCATTTGACGTTAAACGGGGTAGAGGAAGGAAAACAGTTTCAGCTGCGGCAGTGGAAGATGTGGCTACAGCATTACAGGAACATACTGACAGTGATGCTGGAATCAGCAGTGCAAGGGGGATTGGCCGAATGCTGGATATGCCGAACAGCACGGTGCGTAAAGTCCTACGGAACGTCTTACGCTGTTATCCGTACAAGATAACTCATGTGCAGGAGTTGCTACCTGCTGACCTGGAAGCACGTCAATCTTTTGCACTACAATTTCTTGCCCGGATGGAAGTGGAAAACGGATGGCCATGGAACATTCTGTGGTCTGACGAAGCCCACTTTCTTTTGCAAGGTCCTGTACATACGCAAAATTGCAGGATATGGGCGACCGACAATCCGTCCCAGCTACAGCCATTACCTCTTCAGTCTGAAAAGGTCACTGTGTGGTGCGGAATAACGGCAGCGTTTATCGTCGGTCCATTTTTCTTCGAGGAGATCACACCTGCGGGTCCCGTTACCTGCACAGTTACTGGCAAGCGGTATGAAGCACTTTTGCGTAACCATGTTCTTCCGGCACTTCAACAGCGTCAGTGTGTGGATCGCATAATATTCATGCAAGATGGCGCTCCTCCGCACATTGCTACTACTGTGAAGCAGCTACTGAGTGATAATTTCGGAGATGATAGGATCATAAGCCGCCATTTTCCAACAACGTGGCCGCCACGTTCCCCCGACTTAAACCCGTGTGATTTCTGGCTTTACGGGTACCTGAAGAATGTTGTTTATAGCGGGCGGATTCAGAATCTAGCCGACTTGAAGGCAAGCATCACACAACACACCCATTGCATTAGTACAGATACCCTCCGATGTGTTGTGGAGCAGTGGCGTAGCGTCAGGGGGGGGGGGCACGATCATTTTACTACCAGTTTAATTATATACTACCTTTAGCCTTATTTAATCTTTGAACGGTATGAATTAAATAAGGCCAAATATAGTATATAAAAATACTGGTAGTAAAGTGATCCGTGCCCCCCTTGACGCTACGCCTCTGTTGTGGAGCATGCCGTTTTGCGCTTCCAATTAGTAGCGGAACAAGGCGGAGGGCATATTGAGCAACTTATGCCTTAATAATCAGTAAGGTGTTTGTTCCATGAAGCTCTTTTTTTTTTCATTTTTTGTCATTATCGCTTCCGTCGCTGTAAACACGTAGTCTTGTCTTTTCGCTAATAAATTTTCAGTAAATCTCTGAACTCTATTTTTTTCCTTTTGGCAACATCATTCCTATGTTTAACCCTTTAACGGGCGGTGGTCACAAAAAAGGACACCCAATTTTAATTCTAAAACTGACAAACGGCACCAAGAATATTTAATTAAAATTTTCCTTTCATTAAGAACAAGAAAATAAGCAAGTTTCTTTTTACTAATGGATTCGTTTGTAAATTCCGTTGTCAGTCTATTATTTCATCATTTTTCAAACAAATTTACACCGCGCAGAAAAGGGTTCAAGAATACATTTTTGGTCTTTCCCCTGACATTACCCTGACAACGCCATCTATCGGCACAATTTGGAACTATTTTTTTCCTTCGCCAAACAAAATTCCATTGCCTCACGATTGTTCTGCTAAA
The DNA here is from genome assembly GCA_963931845.1 of Maratus michaelseni. Lineage (NCBI taxonomy): Eukaryota > Metazoa > Arthropoda > Arachnida > Araneae > Salticidae > Maratus > Maratus michaelseni. Next base: position 189,027,263 of record OZ007586.1, read on the forward strand.
ATATCAAGTAATTCTGACCAGTAGTTTTAAAATTATCGATTTTTGAAATCTTAACTTTAATAATAAACACCCGGTATATATATATATATATATATATATATATTATACCAGTATTTAACCCTTTCCGGCATAGTTTTCTCACTCCGGGGACACCTAATTTTAATTCCAAACTTGCATTCGGCAACAAGAATATTTTAATAAAATTTTGCTTCTACGATGAAAGCGTAAATTAAGTAGTTCTTATTTTTTTAAAAAGTCCTTTGTAAATTCCGGTGTCAGTCAATAATTTTGCATTTTACGAATATAATTTGTCTGTGCCGGAAAAGGTTAACACGAAACTCAGGAAATTCTACCTCTTATTTTATATTATACATTTTTTCATGTTATATTTATACGTTAAGTTAATACAGATGATTTATAGATGCTCATTCTCGAAGGGATGGGTGATTTCGAAGGAATGTGGCACCACTAATTATATTAGGTACCATTGACCTTTGCCTGATATTTTCTTTTCAGATTGAAACAACTTCTGTGATTAATCGCAGAACTTTAATCATTTACTGCGAATATAAGGACAAACATTGTTTTAATACTGTACGCATTTTCATCTGGTAACAATATTGGATAGAGCACATATCGTCGCTACAATGTCAAACTATCTAATGTGAAAAAAGGAATTTTTCATTACTTTTAAAAATGAGCCGATTGTCACTACCAAATTTTAACGTGGTTTCAGGGTCGCAACATTACCAGGGTTGCCCGTTTAGCCTCCGTTTGCAATCAGAAATTTCGAATCCATACCAGAATATTAAAATATAAATTTTTGCTTTATACAATGACAGCACATTTCGAAATTACTTAAAGTAAAAAAAAATCTCTCAATAAAAAGAAGGCCAAACTGGTAACTCCGTTCTTCTCAGAAATTTTATTAGTATTTTTACTAGGGGAATAATTCTAGTAAATTTTAGTGGTAACAATCTGCCCATTTTTAAAAGTAATGAAAAATGCAATTTTTCATATTCGATAGTTTGACATAGTAGCGACGATATGCATAGCTGCTAAACTACTGCTGCACATCCTTTTTGCCGGAAAGTTGTTTGACACGACTACATTCAAAAGATTATCTTCTACTCATTTAATAACAGAGTTTTCGTCATTAATAAAGGAAAATTATTCAGCGTAAAAATAGGGCTACCTTGGTGGCCGTCGGACTAGCGGTTGTGCACCTCTATGCTAAAAAAATCTAATTTTCGAGTGCTCCTATTCTTGTTTAGTATCTTCGTCTTAATTAATCACACATTTCTATCATTAAATAAGGCGAATAAGTCTAATAAAAATGTATTAAAAATCGGAATCTTACGCAGCTGTACACATATAGAAAAAAACTTTAAGGATTGGAGTACATATGTGAAAATTGACTAATACGTTTTAGTCGTACACGTTGTAAGGCGGAGACTTAAAAATACGTTTTTCACAAATTGTTCATTGAGCGCAGTTCACGTTAAATTGCCTTTCCGACACAATCATGGTTACGTAATTTTGTAAAGTTCAATCAGTAGCAGCTCATGACTGCCTATTTTATGTGTCTTGCATGTTATTTTCAGGGTCTATACTTTTGAAGCACTATACTATGATTTTTTTCGGAATTTAGTCTTCGGCGTATTTAATCATATAGTAATCTACGATTAAATAAGTGTAAATTAGTATTCGTAAATGGTATTAGTAATGTGCTTACTAAAGTAATGACTGTGCCATATCTTAACATGCTGCGCCCACAAAAAGGCAGTCATGCTCCAGCTCCACTACAAAAAAAGCATTTGTTTAAAGTTTCGCCTGTGAATAGTATTTTCTGTACTTGTTGATTTTAAAAATACTTTCATCGTCCATGATAACGATATATATACATGTCATATTTTAAATAAAAAAACCAAACACTAGTTGATGGTTTCAAGCTGTTTTCAAATAATATTTTTTTTATATATCTATAAAATATCCGTGCATAATTTTCTCAAAATTTTCTCACTCCAACTTATTACACCAACAGGATACCAGTGTTGGTAAGGCTACTTACATTTGAATACCACTTTTTCTGAAAACATAGTTTTGCTTTTTTTTACTGCAAGCTTCTGAAACTAAACAAGAAGAAAACTATTTTCGATTTTTTTTGCCTATCACTCTTTAAAAACAATAATATTAATTTGTAGATTTCTAATAAGTTTTTATTGTTTAAAAATAGTATTTGAAAAAAATAATAAAAAAATAGATGCCAGTAGCAGCCGTGTGCTTGCAACTCTTGTATATTTAAATAATTTTTCTATCATGTAAAACATTTGAGAAATCGGCCGTTTGCTATTTCCATTCATTTTAATAAGAAAAGTGTTTCTCAAAACATTACATCTTATATATCTAGATCATATTATTCCTTATCGACTAGTGCTTACGTATTTTATTTATTTATTTGTTATATTATTCAAATAATTCTTTTCTTTTGTAGCACTTAACCCTACAGGTCCGGAATGCTGACTAATTTTATAGTCAATCCTGCCATAATTTACAAAAATATTTGTTTGTGATAGATTTCGCTTTAAACTATTCAAATATAAGTGTATGACAGAGATAAATTTTCAAAAAGCGTTACGAATATAATTATAATTATTCTAGTAGGATGTATATATCTTGGTCCGGAGTAAAATTGTTCAGGTAGTTCTCAAATCCAAACTGGCTACTTTATGACACAATTTTTAATTAGTTTGTGATCGCAAATATATCCAATTGGCAGGTGCTCTTATTCAGAAACTTTGTAATCGAGAGACATTTTCCATTTTTATGTATATGAAGAAGATCTTTCAGAAAACTCTGTCAAAGTCGACGTTTTGAACTGAATTCCCGATGCGGCAACACAAGAAAAAAAGAAAAACCGATCGGCTCGTGGCACGAATCGCTTATAACTCGATAAGTAATTTATTTATCAAAATATGGAAAACTCCTTTCTATTCCAAATCACTTCCATAGGCAGGCCTTCCACTTTTATGCCTTTGTGTTTAAAAATGAGTCACAAATTGTGTTAGAAAGTTTCACGTCGTTGAGAAGGTCAATTCAGAACAACCTTAAGAGTAAATTTCAATATCTGCCTTATTTTAGTGACGAGACTAATAATAAAATACTCAATACCTAAACCAATCTATATTATATCTTATATTTCTCCTATTATCACTTTCCATAACTTCTATGATTAATGATATTTTCTCGATTACCATGCACTTGCAATCTGGTTAAATGAATTGCTTCAGTAATGAAATTGCTGTCTTTGTAATAATTCAGTTTAGTCGATATAGCGTAATTATTTTACGCGGGCACTAGGGAATTTTAAGGTATAAATTTAATAATGGTTATATTGTAAATTTAATGGTTTTCATGTGATCTCCTTGATATTTTTTGCTGAATTAAACAATGTACATTATTGAAATGCAAATATTTTCCTTTAATATATTTTAAATATATAGAAATGTTTATTGAGTTGCATTAAAAAGGCACACCCACTTTATTCGCATATCCTTTAGAATGACATATCAACAAGAGTGTCACCACATTTATAATATATTTTCCGAATACAAAGGCAAGTTTTTAATTGAATATCAACTACATTATTAAAATGTGCGAAATTTAAATGTATTCTAATTTTATACTTTTAGTCAAAAACAATTTGCCTGACTGTATTTATTTCTTTAAACTTCATGGAAATATAACGATACGTATTGGATATATATATATAGGAAAAGGTTCAGGAATATTATCCGAAAATTTTGAAGAATAAAATTAACACGTTGACGGACAGTAGGAAATAGTGAAGTTCGAAAATTGACACTATATGTTTTTGTAATTTTTTGAACATTAGAAGTATAGTTTTACTCTTTCTGCTTAAATAAACTTAATTTTGATTAATTCAGCATCTTTAATTAGGTTGTACTACTCCCTTAACAACCCCGTCAGGGTGGCTAGTGGTCAGGGAAAAATACAGTAAAAAATGTGATGAACACCAGTATATTCTTATAGAAAAATTTATGTTGATTATTTGATCAAATAATCAATTTGATTTTTTTCTATAAGAATGTTCTGGTAATACACATTTTTTTACTGTAATTTTCCCTGACCACTAGCCACCCTGCACGTGCATACTGAAGCTGCAACTCGTATAACCCCTTGAAGGGCACCGGTATATTATATATACCACTTAATTTTAATCACAAAATGTCACAATGACACCAGAATTTTATAATCAAATTTAGAATTTATAAGGTACATGAGAAAAACAGCTTTTACTTGTTTTAAAAAAAATTCGATCGTGAATCCTGGTGTCAATCAATCATTTCAATATTTTAGCTACAAGAGTACTTTGCCCCTGAAGGGAATAACAGGTGGAAAACGAACTTCAACCTAAAAAAATGTTTCCAAAACATGGCACTGGGCTTCTACTTGTACGCCGGTAAATGCACATTTGTGCTGCTATAGCCGTAGTGTCTAAAAACGACCGTTTCGTTTTGGGCGGCTATAGCCGTCATGCCACATTGTGAACTTCGCTTTGACGGCTATAGCCGCAAGTGTCCGTCAACGTGTTAAGAACTTACAGGGAAAATGTACTAGTGTCGTTCAATTGCAGGGATGAGATTTCTTCGCTTTCTTGCATACTAGTATAATCTTAGAGAAAACTTTGTTCTGTTAAATCGCAGAATGTTCCAATTAAATAGAAAAATATTTTCTGTAAGATTATACTGGTATGCAAAAAAGCGAAGAAATCTCATCCCTGTCAATTGTTAACCGGAAAAAAAACATAAAAATGAATATAAAATAAAATTATTTTTTATGTTAAGGACTTTCATAAAACTTTCAGGTTCTTAGCATATACCGACTGCACCATAAATTCGTTAAAAATTAGAAAAAAAATCTCTGAAAAGGAACAAATTATGCTGAAAAATTTCTGTTTGCACAAATGGGATTGGAGGGAGATAAGATTCTTTTAATGACAAAAAAAATGTTGTTAAAAATTGCTTTAGATGGCGCTGGCATGTATAATATGAAGCATATGTATGCAAATCAGGCTGTCAATAATACATCATGATTCACGCGATTCTTCATTTGATGCAGCAATATCCTATTGTTACTAGATCAAGCGTTTTTGGTGAAGCTGTTTTACAAGAACGGGGAATCAGCATCCGGCTTATTGCGAAACTTCCGCCCAGTAAAGCACTGAAGACGAGAAAACGGTCCGTTTCATATGCTGGGAAACCGAAGCTTGTGAGACGCTTCGAGGAAACGGGTCGATTGTAGGATTGTCTACGAGGTAGAAATGCCTCCATGAAATCGGCTTCATATTATACATGCCAGCGCCATCTATCGGTAATTTTTTTAACCAAAACTTTGTGTTAATAAAAAAATTATCTCCCTCTAATCCCAATCGTGCAAATCTAAAATTTTTAGCATCATTTATTCCTTTTTAACTAATTTATGGCGCATCCAGTATATCCATATATAATATAAATATGAATGCAGTTATGTGAATTATAAGAAGAACTCCCTATAATACCAATATTTTTGCATAGTAAACTTCGCCATAATTAATCCCATAATTTCTGTGAGTAAATAAGGTGAAGATTACTATATTGAAATACTGGAATTAAAATGCCGAAAGCGAGAACTTTCCCATCTTTGATCAATAGCGAAAACCTTTCTTTACACTATGTCGAGTTTACGAAAATACTCCTCAACTCGTCGTACTTCAGCGAGATTTTTTTTGAAAACATCTATCATAATTTCTAAATAGTAATCCTTTTTTATTTAAATGCGATGGCCTGTCATTAAATGAAGTGAAATTTACTGCCTAAAAATTTTGATTTATATTTTTATTTATAAAGAGCTAAACTGTCTAAACTGCCTTTCCCAGAACGTGTTAAATAAAGTAAAATGCGAGAGTAACAATCATAGGCGAGACATGTGACACCGAAGGTGGTTTCTGCAAAATTTGTAATAAAAATCTAAAAATAAAAATTTTCAAAGAAAATACCGGTATTAAAAAAGCGGACCATTTGGAAGCCCTGCTACATTTTAAAGGCAAAATGTTATTAAAAAATGTTGGTGTAATTGGGGAATTTGGGGATAAAGTTAAATGGTAATATGCCGCTGCTCTTCACACTGTAAAAACTAATATATATTCAGTGAATCAATAGTAGGTTGAATGATGGACGGTATTCAGTTAATGAAAACAAAATTTAAATCCACCTTTATAATGAAAAATTTCATACTTGAAATCGTAATTGGTAATATAAAATAAATTAAATAATTTTTATTACAATGATACAAGTTCATGAATATGGAAATTAATTTCATTTCCCATTTAGGAACTGAATGAACAAAAAAAATAAAAATTAATAAGTATTATTCATTATTGCCACTTTAACAACTTAAAAATTATCATAAGAATATATTTTTAATTAAGTTTTATAAAACTCCAATAAAACTAGCTAGGCATATTTGTGTCCCGTTTCATTTAAAACGTGAAAAGAAATTAATTTTAGAGTCCAATTATTAAAATAATCTTTCATTAAAGGTAATTAGCACAGTAGTTCATGTTATTTAATGAATGAAATCAAATATAGCATGAAACTGTAGCATTTGTGCAAAGTTCATGAAACATTTTTATTAAAAGTCTTATATTAAGTTTGGTCTGCTATTAAAAAAATCATTAAAGTGAAAACTGTAACAATGAAATTTTAATTAAAAGTTTCATTCTTAAAATAAGAAGCTCATAGAAGTAGCTTTAGAAAATAATATATATATTTACATCAAAATAACGATTTTGCGGTGGTGAATTTTTATACATATTTCGCACGCGCACAAAAAAAGTTATTTTTTTTCTTAAATGTTTATTTAACTTTTTAATTAAAATACAATTGCTTATCAATAAAGACATTATTTATATCCCATTATAATTTAAATTTACAAGGAAGTATTTAAATAGTTTTATAAATCGCGTGATTCTTTTTAATGAAGCCTGTTTCTTAAGTAAGAAGTGAAACTTTTATTATATAAATTAATTCATTTTCTTTCATTCAGTCTCCATACATGCCAACATCTCTAATATTATGCCGCAGACTAACTGAATTAAACCATGTTTAAGAACATAAATTTTAGGTAACCATAATTTAGAAATAAAATGCAATATGTATTGTATAGAAGCAGTATAAATTTCCTTAGTTGCATTATCTGGTTTAAAATATGTTCCGCTTGTGTCAGCTTCCGAAAGATTTCCGAAATGTTGGCATCTATAGGTCTGTAATAAAAGAAGCATGTGAAGCATAATAAAATACTCTAGCTTCGTTAATTTAATTTGTATTTTATGCAAGTGCCCGTGCCCAGTCTTCATTTAGTTTTACAGAAATATAGATAAAATAGAAAAGAAAAATTATTACGTCAATCATAGATTATCAAACACTTTCCAATACTTCAAGAATACTTTTAAAGCATCGTTGTTTAATAAGGTAAATAAGATACCTATAAAAACATTTTAGAAAACGTATGAAACTTTTGAAAACAGATTTAGACAATTACCGTCCGTATCCGGAAAATAATCAAATTCTTTTATGCAGCCCTATGTGTAATTTATAGATTTGTATACCACAACTTCTTGCGCATAATCCGCGGATCAAACAATTCTGCTTCAACCCAGAAATTTTATTCAATAATGGAAGTCAGATATTTACAGTGATCTAGCAAATTACATTTTATAAAATAAAAAAAATCTGCAAAAAACATGATTCTTTGATCAGCGGATTATACGCCGGAAATTACGTAAATTCTGTATTGTATGCTAAAATTAATTCAGTAAGACAAATGATAAAAGGTTGAAAATCCACCTTCAACAATTTCTACCAATAGACGGAAACGTACTTGAATTCTTTTGTAAAGCCCTGTATATAGCCTACAGATTTTTATACACGCCACAAATTAGGCTAAAATTTAATTCGGACTAACACGCTAAAAATTGCTGAAATCACACTTTCAGAAATGATCAGCCACAGGCGGCTATGTGTTCAGACCTTTGCGTGGCCCTGTGTATCTTAGTGTAATAAATATAGTCTACCTTGAAAAAAAAATCTCAATTGAAAACCTCATTTAAGCAACTTACGCTCATACTTAATAATGCTTACGATTTCTTTTGTGTAGCTCTGTATATGATCTATAAAATTTATACACGTCACGTAGTATGAAAAAAAAATAGTTAAACTTAAAAACGCATACCATAACTGAAAACGCTTTTCCAGCAATTTTCGTTTATAGACAGTACTTCGGTTACGCTACTGTATACGATGTCTGTTGTGTATCCCTGAAAATCAATGATAAATATTATTTACATCATATTTTACAGCAGGTATCTTGTAATAAGCCTTTGTAATGTATATGAATTTATTATATTTTAAATAGTGTAACATATTCAAAATACGGTGCAAGCAGTTTTCCCCGTATACCATTATGTAACAAATTATTTGTGTGGCCCTGTAAATGTATCTGCACGCTATATTCTTCAGAATGCATGTTTTAGTGCACTGCATAAATTCATATATATTTCATTATGCTTGAAATGGTACTTTAGTATTTCTTAGAAAAACACAAAAGGAGTTTTTGTCGTTTCAAAACTGTAAAACTAAATGCAATATTCCTTAATAAAACATCCATGCCAATACCCGAAACAAATTAAAACTGGTTTTATAAATATGAAAATGAAGTTTCCTAAAGTTGACGTTACTACGTTAAGACAGATCGTGCTCTTAGAACAAAATAAAATTTAAACTACAAATGGAAAAATACTTCCGCATTTGAATAATTGGAAAGAATTGTATATTTACGAATACTTTTAGGTGACACCTTTAATTTTACAAGTGAACCTTTCGAACTAAAGGAGTTTGCAAAGTAATAAAAATGCTTAATTTTAATTGCAAAAAACATATTTAACTGAGGTTGAATTGCGGCAAAATACCAAAATTATTATGTTTATATCAGGGCGCAGTCAGAGAGCGGCCAACGATGTACATCTCACCACTTTTTACGAGATATAAATTTTGCTTGTTTTATTCCCAAAAATTAAAAAAAAAAATTATTTGCGATTAAAAAAAGAAAAAGATTTCCGTACGGGAAAAAGTTGTAGGGTTGCACTATTTGTCATCACCACAGTTTTATCGTCTATATTACGGCTGGCCAATATGCGTTCCAGAGAGTTAGACTTTACTACTATATCCGAAATATAATCTTCGCCTGTTTTAATAACAGAATTTGTAATACTATTCTGCGACCAAATAAGGCAAAGTTTAAATTTTTGCACTCCACTGACACCTATACGGTGACATACTAAGTTTAATCCCAAATGTCACATTGGCACCGAAATTTTAGGTCAAACTTTAAAAATTAGTAAATGCCTTTGTTCGTGTAAATAAGAAACCGAAAATTTTGTTGTCATTTGTTTGCCATTTTGGCTTTTGGGGATTAAACTTCGTATGTCACCGTAAGGTGTCAGTTGAGTGCAAAAGGTTAATAAGAAGCCCACTTTTACGCAGGTTCACCACCTCAGGTCTATCTCTACAATATATCATTGCTCGTAGAACATAGTGTTTAATTCTGAATGAGAAACATAGAATATGGATAAAAATTGAAAATTTTTGTGAAAATATAAGCTTCTTAGATTAGTTATAAACGATTTCAAAAGAGAAAGAAAAATTAATGTGGAAAAGAAGAAATCCTTTTCAAATTTGATTGAATCAATCTGAAAACAATTCTCTACGTTTTTTACCCTTTTCGAAATTTGCATTTAAGAAAAAGAAATTCACAGATGCCAAATAAGAAAACAACTCTTGCTACCAGAAAATCGTAGATGAATGTTAACGCTTACTCTTTTTATCCAACAGTAATTACTTATTGTTATATTTTGCCTTCTCTAATTGCCTATTTTCTGCAATTAAATAAAGGGGGAATTTGAATTTTAAAATATTAGTTGCAGAAAATTGTAGCATTTGGCAGTTATGGAAAGTACTCTGAAAAAAATTCACATATAATCGCAATTTTATTTTATTCCCAATATTTAATAAGGAAATAATATCTTTATATATAAACTATTTAATAATAGAGAAAATTTCAGAAATTACTTGCATCACACCGATCTCCCATTTTTGATATATCCGCTAAATTTTCTCGTGCGCCAGTTTTGGAGATTTATGCGTTTTAAAAGCAACTTTTATTCATAAGTCAACATAAAACCATTATGACTTCACCTATGGACCTGTAATACAACGAAATCTCCACGTCTACATAATTACTAAAGTTACAACAAATTTTCTATTATAAATAGTGGTAGCTGGGTGCCCCACGGACCACAGGTTGAAGACCACTATATTATTAAATTTAAATAAGTAATTCATTTAAACCACTACAACAACAACCATACGTAGCTTCCAAATGCTATTTTTTTGTCACTACTAATTTTTAATATTTATCAAAGTCCTAATTAAACACAGTTTATTGCGTTTAAATAACGCGATGATTAATGTTGGATTAATTGGGCAATTGTATGCTATACAACTGTAGTTGAAACAATGTATTTAAATTATCAAATTGTGATCATGTAACATATCGATAAATATTTATTTAATTTTAAATTTTTATTCGATTTGTATTCAATTTTACAATTTCAGTCGTAAACTCTTTCCAAGGAACATTAAAAGACTACATTTATATATGCATGCCAGTTTGAGAAAAAAACAATTAATTTACATTTATGCAAATCTATATCGTTCATTATAGGAATGAAAAACATAACAAGACAAAACTAAAATGAGAATAGGTATTTGGTTATTCAACTTGAAATAATGTCATAGGAGAATATTTTCAGATTTTTAACATAAATTAAAATTTCATAAATTAAGCATAAAAGTAAAGTTGTAAATTTTTGCCAGAAGACTTCTTTTGCGAATATTTCTAAAAGTTTTATCGCTTGGAAAATAAATTTAAAAGTTTATTGAAAGTATAATGAAGAATAGAATTAATTTAATCTTTGAAAAAAAAAATTAGATTTTAATCTTTGTGTCTATTTATAGGAATGAAGAAGCTATAAACCGTCTAAAAGGATGTACTTAGTTCATAAATTCTAGAACTCAGAATGTTTAAACATAGGATCAAATTTTAATATCCTATGTTCTTTCATAAAGTAAGAAATTTTTATTTTTATGAAGTGCTGAATATTCTTAAATTAACAGACGAGAATTTTCAATAGTTGCAACGAATATTCCACAAAAAACAAAAACACCAAATAAAATATAGAACATTTCATTTTAGAAATAAGAAATAGGCTACTAACACATTTTATTGGAGATAAAATATGTTGATATACTGTTGAAAAGATAAAACATCACCAGAATACTCGTACATTCGCAGGGTATGAACGGATCTCCCTTTGCCACAGTTAAATCCAAATAATAATCGTCACCTTGTTGAATCAGAGTCAGTTGTTAGAAATACTGCGATAACGTAAGTTGATGATGCCTTTTCAAAAAATAATGATGAAAATTGAATTTAAAAAAAACTTACACACTTTGGGTGTATATGACATCTTGCGCGAATATTCTCTAGTTAAGAACAAATTGTTTTGAAAAAAAAAATGATTTTCTTTTCATATATTATAACAGCGAGTTTTTGCTTAATATCTAGCGTAGCGATTTGGAATTTGGGGATTAAACATAAGTGGAATTTTTACTTCTCCTTTCGCAATAACTTAGAAAAGGATAAGTGGTTATATGGTATTTGGTGGAATGAGAAACCCTTTAGAAAAGTACGAGCTAAATACAGGTTTCCTCGAATAGTGTGATTAATTGATAGCAGAGCCTGATTACCGCATATACACACTTCCAATGTTATTTAAGGGGTATAATATTCTTAATTGTTTAGAAAATTAGATATTTTCAGGAACATGTATATGAAAGAGCAATATTTTAAGACAAATAACTGTAATACTATAATTAAACTAATTTTCATGAAAAAAAATCAAGTGATCAATATGTAAACAATGCTTTAAAAAATAATATTAAGACGTTTATTTCAAAATATTCAAAATTTGCATTTTTAACCCCTTAACGGTCGATCCTGTGGTACTCACATGGCTGTGTAGGATACATTTTAAAAATTCAGATTGCTTGATTCCCTTCAGTTTTTCAAAACTGTGCAATTGCATAGCTGCCAACTTTTACGCTTTTTTCCTACCACTAAAATTTTATAGTAAATTTTACGTTATTAAATCGCCGAAATCATTCAATAACACAAAAATTTCTATTAATTTTTAGTGGTAGCAAAAAAGCGTAAAAGTTGACAGCGATAAAATTGGCTTTATCTTGTCATTATTTTATCTGCTATTAAATAAGGTGAATATTTCTACTTAAAAAAAGTGGGGGCAATCAAAAAACTTAAGTTAAAAAAAAAGTAGCATACACTTATCGGGCGCGGCCGTTAAGGGGTTAAATTGCGCGCAAGGTTTCTCTTAACAATTCAATAATTTTACATGCATTCTTCATGGATTTATAGACCATATCTATATCTAAGGACTGAACTTAAAGAAGTTTATATTTTAGAAAAAATTATATATTTAAAATGAAGTTTAACGTACTACATACTGATATCTCAGATTTTAGATATGCATGGTTTTATTTCTGCAGATTAGACAGAAATTACAGTTAGGTTCAGTCTCAAGATATAGGTATAATTTATAACATCTAAATATATCAAGTAGTTCCGGAGTTATCTTCCTCTCAATTCTGAAAAAAATCTCATTTTGATATAAATCGCTTTAAAATACATTTTTAAAAAGTTGAAATATCCATTGTTATACTGAACTTGTATTGGATTAAGTTTGAGTCAATAAATGCATATTACATAAAACACGTTCTTATTCCACCAATATCTTTCATCAAATATTGTTGACGGGCGATTTTCTATAAAACATTAAAAACCTCGCCGTCTTTCATCATTATCAGTTTAGATAGTGTTTCCAGTTTTAAGCATCAATAAATGTGTACAATATATGAATTTAATGTAAAATTTGCCACCCGTCTGATAAAGCATAGTCAAATATATGATTAAATACATATTATTTCTATCAAAAGTTTATAAATGTTTTATACACGACAAATTACGTAGATGGAACAAAGGATAAATAGCAGGAGTTTGCTTATAAAAGGTAAAGAATTATTGTCGTAGAAAGCAACCGCCCTCTTCCATATTGAAATGCAAAGATTGAGTTCGGAATCAGAACACCACCGTCCGCTGTATACTAGGCTTACGGGCTGCAGGAAAAATAACGGCTGTCGTAGGCGGATTTTTTTTCAGAAATTGTACGGTCCCTTGAATTTCAGCACCAGTATTTTCTAAAATTTTCTTCGCCAAATTTTTATGAGTGTAAAAAAGAAAAATAATATTTTAAAATTATACTGGTAATAAAACTCAAGGGTCCGTACAAACGCTAAAAAAATTCAGCTGAATGTTTACGTTCCGCGAGTCATAAGTGGTCCTTTATGTGCATAAATCGTCGCTACCATGTCAAACTATCGAATATGAAAAAATGCATTTTTCATTACTTTTAAAAATGGGCTGATTGTCACTACTAAATTTTATTAGAATTCTTCGCCTAATAAAAAAAAAATAATAAAATTTCTGTGAAGAACAGGGTTACCAGATTGGCCTCCCGTTTTATTCAGAGATGCCGAATTCATGCCGGAAATTTTGAGAGTAAAATTTTTACTTCATCAAGAATTATGCTGTCACTCTATAAAGCAAAAATTTCTATTTTAAATTTCTGGTGTAGATTCGAAATTTCTGAATGGAAAAGGAGGCAAAGCTTGCAGCCCTGAAACCCTTTTAAAATTTAGTGGTGACAACCGGCTCATTTTTAAAAGTACCGTAATTTCCGGCGTATAATCCGCAGCTCAAATAGTCGTTTTTCGACCCAGAAATATTATTTTATAAAATGTAACTTAAAAGATCGCTGTAAATATTTAACTACAATTATTGAATAAATTTTTTGGGTCGAAAAACGATTCTTTGAGCTGCGGATTATACGCCGGAAATTACAGTAATGAAAAATGTATTTTTTCACATTCGATAGTTTGTTATGATAGCAACGAAATGACTTTTAATTGTTGTTTACTGTGGTACTCATATACTTTGACTCATTTTTATGCGGTTTGATTTAAATTGCGCAGAAAATATAGCTCTACGAATAAATGTTTCTCGAAAAATCGATTTAAGCCCCCTTAGTGCACCAAAGAACGGAGGGATATTATGTGCGTGGATAAAGATTTGTAACAAATTTCTGCTTTTATAAATGTGGTGAAAACATGCTGTAAAACTTCATTTCATTATTTTCAAATGAATTCTATCGAAATTTCTGGTGTGCATTCAAAATTACGGGAAAAAAAATTACATGTCCGTGAAAGGGTTAATTGCAGAAATTTTAGTCTAAGTAAGGCGAATTTTTTCTAATGAAAAAAGAGGCGAAAGTTTTCTTAGGCGGTAATCAACTCCTGGGTATTTATATTTTTACTTGGCACTTTTTGTGTAATACTGGGGTATCCAATCTGCGACCCTTGAAAAGCACAGCTATCACTATTTTCATATAGAAAAAATTCCCCTTAATTAATGAGGGAAATTCTGCGATTAAATAAAGCGGAAATTATTGTACAGAAGGTATTGGGATAAATAAACTTTTGGTAATATTTTTGGACAGCCCTTGTCTTATTTTTCACCAAATAATTAATTGTAACGGAATTTTAAAGATTAAATTCAATTTATTTTATATAGAAATGTTACATGAAACATTACGAATAATAATATAATACAGATTACTTAAGCAGCGAGAAAAAAGTGTTTAATTTGTACTGTACTTAATGTCTAATATAGAAGTAGTCCACTTCCATCAAGCGGGCCGAATAGCAACCACTGTTTTCGTACAGAAAATATTGCCTTTATTTAATGAAATAAATTTTGAAATTTAAAAATGCTAAGATTTTTATTCGGAAATAACGGCGACAAACTATTTTTAGTAAAATGTTTGGGCTTGCCTGGTCTAATATTTAACCAAATAATTATTTTATTTAGGTTAAATTTTAAATTTACATTAAAAACACGTAGTTATTAGGAATTGTGTTTTTTTTGCATAATTTTTTTAATATTATAAGCGGAATAGGCGAAATATTAGGCATATATCTATTCTTTAAATATTTTAATCAAATCTTCAAATTTATATATGAAATATGATGATATATCAGAAAAGTAAATAAAATTTATTTAAAACCACGCAATTTAGAGTATCGACCTCAATTGCTCAGCTGGCCGTGGCAAATTGATACCCGTAAATTTTATCCAAGTACAGTGACATTAATATAGTTTCTTTCTATAAAAGTCGTAAAAATTTTGTTTTACGTATTTTTGAAAGATCGGTTGCAATCGATAGATTGCACCTGAATTTCTTTTTATACAAGACGGTTAAATGCCATAATAATAAACTGATGTATACTTCAAATTAACAAAGTGTCTAGGAAAATGAATTTAATTTATTATTACCTATTACTTCACTTAATAGCTATATATAAATTGTTAGCATAATATTGCAGAATTTATAAATTGTATTGTGAGATTCTCTTGGATAAGATAAAATATATTTATTTTTATGCCGTGCTGAATATTCTCAAATTAACAAAATTTTCTATATTAGTAACAAATATTCCGCAAAATACAAAAGCTCAAAGTAGAAATGTATTTTATTTCACGTAAGCATTAACCAATATATACATACAATATCTGGTCAGAAGTATCCGTACAGTTTAAATTTTAGCCTTTTTGCCGAAAACATAGAGTAATACACGGTACAATCTTTTTGAATTTTGGGGAGTATAAATAACAAGTTTGAACTTATATTTTGCTGTGAAAGTTTTGTCCCGTGGGCGATTAGGGGACCAAAAAAATTAAATAGGAAATAATATCTGCAATCGTGTGTAGCATTTTTGTTATAGGAACAACACCTATATGGATGAAGCTATAAACACTTAGTTAGAAAATTATAAAAAATACGCATGTTTTTGTTTATAAAACGAAGGGTTGTAAACCAAATTTAATGCCACTTTCAGAAAATTGACACTTTGAATGACAAACGTCATACTGTAATCGGAAAAGGAATGTATTGAATATTTGATAAAGCATGAAATAATTTTTATTGTGCATGCCTGAATTACAAAACAATTTTTCTTTTATAATTTAGTTGCAACAATGTAAGGTAATTTACACAAAAATGACAGTCAAATATCGTAACAATTGAAGAAGTTATCAAAAATAAAGTGAGTTACATTTCAGTTATTTACTAAAAGAAGTTTGGCGAAAAGGGATTGCTCACAAGGTGCAACTTATATAATATAAAATACTGTAATTTATAGAATTCAAATTAATACAACATATGTGATGTATTTTGTTCCTATAAAAGATTCTATGTTTATTTATAGCAAGGGTTTCTACAAACTCAACCAAGGGACTCAGAGCTACCAGTAATTTTGTAAAGTAATTTTTACCTTATTTAATTGGATAATTTTAATTAGATTCCTGCGATTAAATAATGCGAAAAATTCTAAATGAAAAGCTCGATATATCTGCAGCTACCGGTTCAGTTGTTGGAAACACCAGCTTTAGAGCATAATTACATTATGTATTATATCGGCGCTACCATGTTAAACTGTCGAATGTGAAAAAATGCATTTTTCATTACTTTTAAAAATAGGCCGATTGTCACCACTAAACTTTATGAGAATTCTTCGCCTAGTATGGGTACTAATAAAATTTCTGCGAAGAACACGGTTGTCAGTTTGTTCTTTTTATAGATTCAGAGACGCCGAATTCACAACGGAAAATTTGAATGAAAAATTTTTACTTTAAGTAGTCAAGAAATGTCTGTCATTAAATAAAACAAAAAATTCCGCTTGAAATTTCTGGTTTGAATTCAGAATGTCTGAATAAAACAGGAAAACAATCTGGCAACCCTAGTGAAGAATACTATTAAATTTAGTGGTGACAATCGGCTAATTTTTTAAAGAAATGAAAAATGCATTTTTTCACATTCAATAGTTCGACATGGCAGTGACGATATATTGCTATGTAATTATCCTGCTATTTTAGATGGAAAAGACAGTGGAAAATCCCTTATCGTCCATTTAAAAAAAACTGACTTCAAAATACTGAACTTCTTTCCCGATAATTTTTGACGTATTGCCTTTTTATATAATGTTGCGATAATTAGTTGACGAGAAAATTATGGAGAAAAAATAAATTATCTTTCTCGCATGCGCAGTTAAAGATTGTTTGGTAGAAATTCCCTTATTTTACGAAACATTTAATATATTATTTTTTCTGATAGCAGTATTATTTTTCTACAGAACTTTATCACGATTTCTAACAGTGGCGTTAAAACTGTTTAATAGCCTTCCATTTGCATGTTATAATTAAAAAAAACATGCGAATATATTTTTTTAATTTTTAAAAGAAACTTGTATATCTTCATGAATATACATGGTGATTACCTAGTGATACATTATATAAATGCAAACGCATGTCAACGGGGCTTGTGTAATCATTTGTTCAAGCTACAGATTTGTTGCAGCTACAGACTTTCACGCTATTTACGATACAGGGTAATTGCATATATTCTCCTTATTCAATTTATTGTTGGCCACCTAATCGCTTCCGTGACTATATCTTCACTGAAAACTATAAGGTCAAATATCTTCTTTACACTCCCGAAGCTCCAGAACAATTCATCAAGTATTTCTCTAGTATCTCGACAAAATGTCTAAAATAGAAAATGATGGGATTATTTTGCCCAGATAGTTTAATTAAAAGAAAATTTATTTTACTTTGACCGTTTTTTACATTCACATATGAGTATCTTCGCATAAAAATTTAAATATTATAAGCTGAAATGGCGCAATATTATTCAATATATCTCTTCTTTTATTTTTTTTTAATGAAAATTTATATGTATTTATGAAATATGATAATTTATCCGAGGAGTAAATAAAATATATTTAAAACACGGAAGTTGGAGTATCGATCTGAATTATATGTATGGAAAATTAATAACCGTACCAAAATATAGTTCTTTTCTATAAAAGACATTAAACTTTTTCTTTATGTACATATTGAATAATGAGTAGCGAACAAAAAAATTCATCTACATTCGAAATTTATGCGACATATTAAGAAACTGATGTCTATTTGAGATAATTTAAATTCCACGAGAATGTATTTCATTTATTATAACACTCAATGTCTCATATTTAATTCAGTAGTTAATTAATTAATGATAAATTTAAGATTCGTGTAAAATGAAATTTCCCTTGATAAAAGAATGTTATGAAATGTTAAGATGCTGAAATCTAAATCGGATTACTAAGATTTCTTGGAAAATGCAGATTTTAAATAGTATTTAGTGTCTAATGACTCAATAAATAAGTAATTTAAAAAGGGTATGTTTAAATTTTGATTTAATTGTACGAAAATGTTACATGAAAAAATTTCCAACTGAAATATACTTCACATTATATAAGTTTGGAAATAAATGCATTTCTTTTATTTAATCACTTAATGTATAGTATTTTACTGAATGGCTAATAAATTAACGGTAAGTTCAAGAATTGTCTCAATTCAAAATCCCTTTTATAAAGCAGGCTACATGAGTATTTTTATAGGTTAAATCATTTTCTGAGTATCTGTGTCTAGGAAAATGCATTTTTATTATTTTCGCACTTAATATCTAATATTTACTAAGAATATTATTTATTAAATGTATTAATACGATTCGGGATATACGTCCAAGTGGGCGATTTTTTTATTCTACCGTACCATTATTTAAAAAATAATCTCAGGCATAGACATATGTAAGGATATCTTCAAGAGAAATCTACCGCAAGGAAAATTTTTGTAAAATATGTTACGTTTGAATGTAAAAATGGTAGCTGTCCCGTAAAGTCCTGGCCCGTAATTAAAGGATTAAGGATGAGTTTAAGAAATGCGTAAATTCAAAAAACACATTTGTATAAAATTGTATGTTAAAACATACATTTAATACATGTTTAATTTTCATACATAATTCTTTTAAAAAATTACAGTACAAACATTTTGAGAGTTCTACAGTATTTGAATCGTCTTACTATACAATAAATTGGGAAAAAGCTGCCTTAATACGGGTGATTGCGAATTCATGGTACAAACTTTAAGGTTGATACAGTACACTGTAGCAATCATTTATTTTATAGGAAACCTAGGTCAGAAATCCAATTATTTAGTCAAAATTAAAAGGTGTCTCACTCCAATCCGAAGACGCGATTTCGTTCATAACTTTAACAATAGTGAAGAAATCGTCGCTACCATGTCAAATTATCGAATGAGAAAAAATTTCTTTTTGTCATTACTTTTAAAATTGTGCCGATTGTCACCACTAAATTTTATTAGAATTCTTCGCCTAATAAAAATACTACAAAAATTTCTGTGAAGAACAGGTTTACCAGTTTAGCCTCACTTTTTATTCAGATATGCCGAATTCATACCGGAAATTTTGAGAGAAAAATTTGTACTTTAAGTAATTACGAGTTATTCTGTCATTGTATAAAGCAAAAATTTCTGGTATAGATTCGAAATTTCTGAATGGAAAAGAAGGCCAAACGGGCAACCCTGAAACTGTATTAAAATTTAGTGGTGACAATCAGCTTATTTTTAAAAGTAATGAAAAATGCATTTATTCACATTCGATAGTTTGACATGGTAGCGACGATATGTTAACAAAACATGTTAACAGCCTCATCTTTGTATGAATGGTAAGGATATTGTAAGGATTTCGTTAAATTATAAACACCACTATTAAAGTTATGAACAAAAACGCGACTTCGGTTTGCCATGAGGGTCAAAAAATAAATGGATATCTGACCCTGGTTTCCAATCTTAAAATTTTTTCGTACGGTGTTCTATACGAAGAATTAAAGTTTGCACCATGAATTCGGGATCAAAAGTGTTTTCGAAAATTCACTGTAAGCCCTTCGTTGTCAAAGACACTGGATACAATTCCGTTATCTTCAAAAGCCTTTCTGAGAAAATTACTACAAAAAACAATACGTGTTCGGGGTTTACAAATGCGTTTTCGGAAATGAAGGTGGTCCCATTTGCTCACCGCGCCTGGCAGAATAAACGAATAATTTCAAAATCCTATTTCTTTCTTTTTTTGGCTTAGTTTTGTCATATATTTCTCTGTAATTATTCAAAATACATGTAAATTTTTACTTTCTTATATCTTGGGCCCACTCAGCCCAGTGTTTCGGATGTTATGCTGGGCCAAAATGAGGAGCTTGAGCTGAGTTCGCGGGTTCGAAACAAACGCGGTATGAAAGGAATGTCTGTGTCCTTTAGAGTTTTCACGGCGCGAGAATGTTAGTTCGCATCATTTTTTGTACAAACACGCTCCCTGAAGCCATTACTCATATAGAAAAATAGTTCAAACTGGCCGATGCGAAGTTTAACCCTTTCCGGCACAGGCAAAGTATGTTCGTAAAATGAGATATTACTGACTGACACCGGAATTTACAAGCGACTTTTTCAGAAAATAAGAACTCCTTAGTTTAAGCTTTCATTCTAGAAACAAAATTTTATTAAATATTCTTGATGTCAAATGCAAGTTTGGAATTAAAATTAGGTGTGCCCGGAGTGGGACCACTGTTCCGGAAAGGGTTAACAAAAACTCTCTTTCTTTTTTTTTTGTTGCAACCCCAGCTACTAAACTCTACGGTTTTTTCTTACCACTAAAATTTACAGAAATTTGTGCCTTATTTAATCGTTAAAAATCGTTAGTTTTCGGGGATAAAATTAGGCAAAATTCACTATTAAATTTTATTGGAAGACAAAACAGTACAACTTGGCAGCTTTGAGCGTGTTGAACTTAATTATAATAAAATTAGGATGCTGCAATTGATGTTTTAAAATTGGGTTCAATTACAATATTTAGATAACAGTTAAGAGGCTACTTCAATTAGGCGAAAACACCCGCTCGCTAATTTACGATATCTCGTTCGCATTTGAATATATTTAAAGGATTTTTTTTATGCATTGGATATCTGAGGTCAATCTCTATGCATGCTCCTTTGTACTCTTTCGATTTTTGTTGCAGTTTTTTAATTGAGGATATTTTCACTTTCGAAACCGGTTCCGAAAGTGAAAGTATCTTAACAAAAAAGAAATCCCTGCCGGTTCGGCTTACAAGCACAGGTAGATTTTGTAGAGGCAGACCCTGGGGCGCCTGTTTATTGGGAATTGCAGAAGAAATGACCTTTTTGCCATGATGCAGCAGTTGGGACCGCCCACTTCGAAATCTACCTGTGTATGTAGGCGGAGTCGGCAGGAATTTTTTCGTTTATATTTTTTTTGCTGTAAGGGTTGGTCATATAAAAAAACTTGTCAATATAAAAATCGTGGATATTATTAGGAAAATTTATTATAAATTTAAGCTGATTTGATACCTTGTGAATTGAAGCAGTTGTGATTTACCCCTATTCCCCTCCCCCACCTTGAGGCCATTTTTAATTATATGAAAAATCTGTGATACATAAATTTTCGGCCCTTTTCCTAGACGTAATAATAACTTTAATCGGATTCGATACGTATCATAAATAAGAAATTATGGGTTTTTTTCTGTTTTCACAAAAAGTCCCTCCCCCCCTTGGTTCGATATTGCGCATTAACGATTTTGACCGAGATTTTAGGCCCTTGATTTTACGTCACAGTTTGAAAGAGATTTGTGCAGAATTATTGAAGTTATCGTGTCCATAAAAAATATCGTGTCCAGACAGATAGATAGATAGATAGATAAAGTTTTGAACTGGGGATGGTTTTGGATTCTGGCAGTCATGATCGGCGTAGATCTACAATTTTTTTTCTGAAATCCAAACATAGGGGAGAATGTAATAGGTAGTATTTCTTACGAAATCTACCTAAAAACTAGTAATCAAAATCGAAAAAGTACAAAGAGGCGTGCATAGAGATTCACCTCAGCTATCCACTGCAAAAAAAAATAATTAAAAATATTGAAATGCGAACGCGATATCGTAAATTATTCCCCCCATAGGATTAACATTAGCGAGTTGGTGTTTTCGCCTGAGTGAAGAAGTCTCTTAATGACAAAAGAAGGAATATAAATTAATTTTTTGAATTGCGACAGTTAGAACTGTAGTTATAGACATGTTATAAGGAAAGGGCAACTGACGTCACTGTTGGTTAAATTACTGTTGGTTTGGGAGAAAAACCTGTTTGTTCTTTACGACTCCTACAGTACGATGGATGAGATGGAGCGATTTGATTGATCTACGTTAAACTGGTCTGTGATATGACTGGCCTACGTCGAAATGACGATTCCTGCATGATAGCTGCGACAAAAATGCAGTGGTGGATTGGTTGATGGAACTGTTTGTTTGTAAACATGCCCTTTCCTTATAGACTGTAGTTATAGACTGTAATTGTATACAACGTATATTTTGTACTTACAGTACATATGAAAAATGTCAGTGAATATGAAATTTCAATACAAATTTTATAATACAACAAATTTCGAAAACATATTCTGTTTTCTTTGCCTAAAATGTTTTAAAAAGTTTAATTTCTCTGAATTATTAAGGCTGTTTGTCTTTCACATGTAAAAATCTCCTCTCCAAAGTTAATCATAAGATCTTGGAAAGCATTCGAATTTTTTAAATTTTGTAACAGGAAATTAAATTCTTATTTTTGCTGTTTTCCAAGCTTTAAAATCGTCTCTTTCTTTTTTAGTTGACAAAATACTTCTAAAATATATGTTTTTTTTTTTTTTTTTTTTATTTGAAGGGTTAAATTTTTACTCATAACTAGCCAGTGTATCTCAAATTTTTACACATAAAATAATAAATTAAGCATATATTTGGGAAATATTTTTTCAACTAAAAAACGAACATTCTTTAAAAAATATATGCAGAAAACAGAAGTTTAAAATATTCATTTACTGAAGAGAAATTGGAAAAATACGAATGCATTCTAAGCTTATAGGATTAACATTCGAGCTCGGAATTCGAGACCTTACTGACCAACAGCTTTAATCGATTTTCTGCCTTCTGAGTAATTCAATTTATCATGTCAGGGTAAAAAAAAAAAAAAAAAAATTTAAACATCTTATCACTTCTGATAAACTTTTATTCCCTTTCATTAGTATTAATAACAAATTATTGACTTTTGTTCAAAAAACAGTCAGTTTTGAATAAATATGTGTGTCTATAGTGTATTTTATTAGCTCACAGGCTATCAAAGCCTGAGAGTTAATGTGCCCGCCGGTTCTGTATGTATGTATGTATGTACGTATGTACGTATGTAGGTAACGCGATAACTCTTGATAGAAATATCCGTTTTGCTTAAAATTTTGTTTATAGGTTCATTGCGATAAGGCGCTTCCCTGATTAGTTTTGGGGCTTCATTGGTTAAGTATAAAGGGGGAAACGTGGGACTAATCCCTTCTTAATATAAAAGGGTTTTCATTCAGAATTATCCGATTTGATTCAAATTTTGTTTATAGATTTTCATTGTGATAAGGTGCTTCCTCGATTAGTTTTGGGGGTTTATTGGTTACGTATAAAGGGGGGGATTGGGGGGGTAATCCCCCTTAATTTAGATAAATGAGTTTTTCAGGCCAAATTATCCGATTTGATTAAAATTTTGTTGATAAGTTCATTGTTATAAGGCGCTTCCCTGATTAGTTTTGGGGGTTCATTGGTTAAGTATAAAGGGGGAATGGGGGTGAATCCCCCTTAATTTAGATAAATGTGTTTTGCATGCAGAATTATCCGAGTTTCTTCAAATTTTGTATATAGGCTCATTGTGATGAACCTATGAAAACTATATAAATAATATACCTATGAACCTATGAAAAAACTATGACACTATATGAAACACCTCTTCTCTGATTAGTTTTGGGTGTTCATTGGTTAGGTGAAAAGGGGGGGACGGGGGGTTTATTAATAAAATAAACTAATTTAAAAATCCAAAAAATGGCTTTGAGGTGCATAACTACAAACATTGAAGTACCTTCCTGACAAATTTTGTAGATCCGCATGGAGGTATCTTCATAATACAGCACACACACAACAAACTTCTTTCCTCATTATTATAGATGCACGTTTAAGATATAGTAGTATCTTAACTAGCATAGTAGTATCAACTATAACTTTTTTTGGGCTAAAATGATCAAAGTAACTCAAATGTACTGTACAATTTGGGTGTTATTCTTGATAAAATAAATTTGGAAAATTTTTCACTATGTAGAGACGGTCTCTATTTCAGAAATTACATTCATTTTTAAAGAAAACACAATTTAGACTCTTAATGACACTTTTGATTTATTTTTATTATAAACGGTATAAAGGAGAGTGTATATTTTGTTTCCTACGGACGCTACATAATACATAGGAATATCACGTTCGTTCAAGTATTGCGATATATTTACTCTTTCTTTCTTTTTAACACTTTCCAACCTAGTTGAAAAGTGTATATGACTTCGGTTTGTCTGCCGTATGGCCGTATGGCCGTCTGCCGTCTGTCCGTGCTCTAACTCCCGTAAATATGCTCGGAAATGCCCTGCAATTTTTATATGTTCTTGTCGTTATCTATTGCATGTTCCCTATTTCAACTGAAGTGTGTAGCGCTTATAGTTTTTTTACAGGGACACTCAAAATAATTCCGTTGCATTACGGTCTATAGGGAAATATCATTTGCGATTTATTTTAATGATGTTACACAATTTCAAATATAGTGTACTTGATATATATCACTAAGGTGCATTAGAAGAAGCTTAATATGGAATAGGATGTGCATAGCACTTATAGTTACTTTACAGGGACAGTCAAAAGAATTCCGTTACCTTACGTCTATGGAGAAAAATCGTTTGCGGTTTATTTAAATAATGTTTCACTTTTTTAAACGCATTGACATTTATATATATCACTAAGGTGCATTACAAGAGGCTTACTACAGAATATTGTGTGTATAGCAGTCATCGTTCATTTACAGGGACACACAAAAGAATTCTCTACGGTCTGTTAACAATAATTCCTGAAAGTGCGTTTTAAGTTGCTGAATGCGATTTTAAATTTAACTCACTTTTTGTCTATTACTTGGTGTGTATAAATTCTGTATTTCATATACAGGGCAGCACAAAAGTTTGCGAACACATTTCCGTTTATTGACAGAAACTCCAGAAGGAGAATTTTAAACTGTGCTACGCGTTTCCTAACTAAACTAAAATTTAGCATCCTATGTAGTATATATACAAATCTATAGATCATATACAGGGTTGAATAAAAGTATTCGGATATTTTTCCGAATATTGTATATGTTGGAAACTCCTGAAATTACGCTTTTAAATATGTTATGCGTTTTCCAAATTCTTTACTTAGATGTTGTCTTTCAGCTTATTAAACGGTAATGATTTGTAAGTTATTTTGGAAGCGTTGGAAAGTGTTACATAATCTATGCTTGATGCATGAATTTTCGTTCTTGTTTTAAATTATATATATTTAAAAAGGAATCATCTATTCAGTAAAATATAATTTCAGAAACTATGCGATAATTACATCAAACATTTGTTGATTCACACTCGCTTATTTGCTTTTAAAACTAAATGGAGTACAAATAACAAAATCTGAGAAAGTGTTGAAGAAAACGGAGATAAATACAATTTATAACGTATTTGTCTCACGTTTTCTATAAAATATTAAATAACGATAAGCTATGGAATTACAGAGAGCTGCGTGAGTAAACTACGTTATGTTTGCTGACCGTAATTTTCTCAGACCTTCTGACATATTTTTTATATCTAAGAAAACATTTAAAAAATTATTTTAAAAAATTACCACAGCTGTATATATGACATATTTTTGCTTTTGATTCAATATACTGAGACGAGGTATATAGAAGAAAATGTTATATATCTTTTAAGATTAATGAAAGGATTCAATATTGAATCAGGAAACATTAACCGTTTAAGCTTTTTGCCTGTAGTTTATATTCGTTGTAGTAAAAACATTTTAAACTGAATTATGTTTAAAGATATATCCAAAATAACAAGATTTGAAAGTTCTTTTATAAACAGAAAATTTAAATTAACATGAAATTCATGAGCAATTTTATAAAAACTCAAGAAATACCTTAGACTCTTAGATAAGACTTTCACATTTGTGAATGTATACATACATGGTGTCTCAAACATTTAAGTGAATAGTTTCAGGATAAATAGAGCACACCACATCAAACATTTTTTGTATTGGAGCAATAGGATCTGAAGCCATTTTTTTATGAAAAAGCCCAGATGTTTCGCACGAAATCGAACCAGAAAGTCGTTCATAACTTTTAAAATAATGAAGGTACCTTAACGACATGCAACGACCACACTTAATTTTATTTGTGTACAATTAAACAATACCACAACAAGTTGCAAAAGTGGTTGCCTTCCACATCCAAACAGTGTTAAACGAGATGCGTCATGTTTCAGAATGCAATTCACATTGCTTATAGATTCACTGATCGAATTACTATATTCGTCCAGTACATTTCATTTTTTCATCGTGATTCATGCAATGCAATGAACGTCATTTGAAACTTTTGTTAGAATACTTTCGTTAATGTCTAATCTATGAACTAAAGATGATTTCATTTTTAGTTGTATTAAAAATGGTTTGTTGTATTTTACCTTTTTTTCCTCTCAAAACTTTTATCAATATTTTACGGAGTCACTACATTTATTAATAAGTATAATGGCTTAAAAAAAAATGCTGCCTTTATTTTTTTTTAATGGCACTTTATAGAAAATAGTAGGCTATGCCAATGGAAGATGATTATGAAAGATTAATGGATTTAAATAGGAATTTCGCCAAATTATCCAGCTATCGCCAAGTTAGATTTGTATATGGCAACTTATGTTTAACGCCAAATTTGGCGATACTTCGCCCAGTTGGCCAAACTTTGGCGCTATTGTGATCAAGCAGGGCGGTCGCTCCGCCAACCCAAGCTATAAAAAAAAGCGCCAAACAAACAACGCTAAGAACTGGAGACCGAACTGCTTACTTACAGCGATTAACTTCGCAATGTTAAATCGACCAAACATGCCAGATTAAAATATCAGATATCAAATGAACCAAGCGTCATAGAAAAAAAAAACGAAAACTAAAAGAATCTAATGAAGAAATTCTTCAATTTGAGACCAAGCTCATCTTTATAAGTGATTTATAAACAGAAATATAGATTTTTTTTTAAAACGTCGAGTTACTTAAAATGATCACTATTTTCTTTATCAAACTTTTTTTTTCAAACAACCTACAGATTAAAATATAGGTCGGAAATGAAAAAGGATTGCATTTTTTGACAAGTAATAACCTAATCTACGTGCTTTTATAAAATACAGTGAAAAAATAAATACATTTCTATCCTTAATTAGCAAAAAACTGTTAATTAACTTGGCAACTAAAAAATTATGCCAAAACACAGATAAAACCCCGCCAACGACGGTATACCATCTGTATTATAATAGCACAAATCAGTTACGGGTAATTCATATCAAATTTCATCTGCAAGTCAGCCATTTTTTCTGAAGATTTTTTTTTAATAAAACTTCATAATTATAAGAACACACATTTTATCAGACAATTAATGTGACTGCAAATTGTGGCCGATGACTGTTTCCAACAGGAATAAGAATGAGAAATTGCCGTGTTAGAATATCGATCTGGGTGGCTTAGTGGTAAAACGTTAGCACGGTACGCTGAAGGTCCCAGGTTCGAGTCCTGGCGCAGGTCAATTTTTCACTCATGTTGGTTTAGTGCATTTAATTGTCTGATAAAACGTGTGTTCTTATAGTATTGTAAAATAAAGTTATCAGACGTAGTATTCGTGCTTTTAATATATATAAAATTTCCATTTTTAGAAAGATCTTTAAAAAAAATAATTTTTAGGGAAGAGGTACCTTCTAAAATGTATACATTAAGAGTTATCGGCATTTAAAATTTTTTTCCAAACGTAAACAAACTTTTCAAAAAGGAATTGAATATGATTAATTTATTTCTATAAAACAACGATAAAGGACAAGCAGGCTGAGATCATTTGACGTCATTTTTCTATAAATTAATGGAATCCAGTTGTTAAATTGCTTTTGTTTTAGAAGTTAAGTTTCCATTTAAATTTATTGTAAGAGTACAGTGTTTAATTGAATAAAATAATGTAAATCTAAGAAATTGCTAAGATATTTTGCTACTTTTCACCATTAACTACGTTTTATAAAGATTCGCCAAAACCCTCACTGATACCAGAATTTTTGTTAAAAAAAATACGGTTTATTAGTTGCGTGAAATATAGCTTTTTCATATTTACAAGAAAGTTCGTTTTCAAATTCTTGTGTCATTCATTAATTTCAATAGTTAAGCAATGGAAATTCTCTGCGCCGCAAAGGGTTAAGGAAAGCATTTCCGACCCCACATTGCTATATGATTTCGAGTTGTCAGGATGTACCCTACCCCTCTTAGAAGTTCTGAAACGTTTAACTGAAACACCCTGTATATTTCCTGGATATATTCCAGTAGTTTCGAACAATGATGTCTGTGGCATTTTATAATAAAAACCTTCGATTAAATAAAGCGAAGGTTACTATTTGATAAAAAAGTAGTACTAACAGTGTTTGTGCGTATCTGGGAATTTTCACCATTAGTTTTCACCAGGAGTTTCACCATTATTTTCTTTACAGAAAAAGAATTCTAGGTTAAGCTCGCGAAACTTCGCCTTCTTTTAAGGAGAGATTTTCTGTAAGAAAATACACTGGTAACGAAGAATTTCCTGGTCGCAAAATTCCAGGAGACGTACTAACCATGTACTAAGTACTTAAAACCACACGAATCTTATTTTTTGCGTATATGTTAGATACAGAGAATGTAATAGCATCAGCAATGCATTTTGCCACCTATTTCCAACCTTCCACTATTATACTTCGTATTTGATTCTCCACACAGTATTGTTACCGTACTTTTTCGTAGAATTGCTATGTCACTTACGGCAGAGCTGCTATCCTTCACGCATATCATAGGTATTCTGTGATTAATTATAACGAAGATTTCTATTAGAAAAACATGGCATTAAAAAACCGTTACGTTGGCAGTTACGACGTACATCGCCGAGGCGCTTCTGCCAAAAAATACCATAAGACATTTGGTGTTAACTCATACACTTAATTTCATTTGATTGTTTTGTTTCCAACTGTCAAGTTTTCATGCCAGGCAAAACACAATCAAGGATTGAACAATACATGCAAAATACGTCCTGAACATTTATTATAGATGTATACATGCCATCCTCCAGCTTGTTACAAAAAAAAAAAAAAAAAAAAAAAAAAAAAAAAAAAAAAAAACTTACTTTGAACTAGTAAAAAATATTAATTTAAATGTGTTTAGCATCTATGCGCTACACATTTAAAATTTACTTGATTTTATTCTTAAATATATTTACGGGTTCAAAATCTGAGTTATTAATTTTTGAAAAAGATTGTGGTTCGAAGTATGCAGATGACAATTAAATAGTTGTAACTATAAAGTTCATGGAAACTCAAAAATAATTCTTAGAAAGAATTAATTAAATTTTCACACAATGCTTGAGACATCCATGAAGAGCAAAGCTTCCTAACTTTGTGTCCCCGGACTATCAATATTTTTGCATAGTAATCTTCGCTTTATTTAATTTTCGAATTCCTCTGATGAAATAAGACGACGATTACTGTACAGAGAGGGCTAGATTGGACAAATCTGACGTCGAGTATAGCTTTAACATCACCCATTTAACTCTAGGGTTACGCGCTGACACAAAAATGACGGCTGTCGTAGGCGGATTGTTTTTAAACGTTTGCACAGTCCCTTGGATTTAAATGTCAATAATATTTAAAAGTTTTTTCCGCTTTACTTTTCGGAGATTAAATACGATAATGAAAACTTTTGGAATGTACTGATATCTATGTTCAGAGAATCGTAAAATGCTTTAAAAAGTATGCCTACGACGACCGCTATTTTTGTGTTCGTGCTCCGGGCTAGTATTCAGAGGATGATAGAATTAAAGTCAGTTTTGTTATAACCCCTTGAAGGGCTATGAGATATTATATTATATAACTAACATAATTTTAATCCTCCACATGCCACAAAGACACCGACAATTTTGAATAAAATTTTGATTTTATAATGTAAGTGAAGCGATTGCTTATTTCCAAATAAAGTTGTTCGTAAATCGTAGTGTAAATCAAGCATTTCAACATTTTAGCAACAAAAGTACACTGCGGCTGAATGCGTTAATTCTGAAAATAATGAAAGAGATCTCGGTGACATATATGTGCATTGCATAGTAGCCAACTTTTGCGATTTTTCTTTAAAATTAAAATTTAAAAGATTTTTTGCCTTATTCTTTGGCATATTTCGCTGATTAAGTAAGGCAAAATTTAGTATTAAATTTTGTAGTTAGAAAAATGTTCAAAAATTGGCAGCTATAACAATGTCATTTTTTTCCTAATAGACAGAAATGCCTGAAAATAATATATATGGGCCCAAAATATTAATTTCTATTTTAATATATAAAATGGAAGAATAGAAATTTTCTAGGCGTTTTATAGCTTTAAATCGGTAATATTAAACTAAAATGTTATTAGGTAAATGCTGTTATAATTACCTTTGAGCAATCTATGCATAGCTGTCAGAATTTACGCTTTTCTCCTACCGCTATTTTTTAACAGAAAACATGACATCTTTAATCCTACGCATTTGATGCTTAAGCAACTGAATACGTTTTCTTTTTAATCTTTTCAAGATCGGTGGTACGTTTATGAAACCACTTCATTGTAATTTCGAAATGCAACATTAGCACCAGAATTTCGCTATGAAGTTGTCCGTTTCTAATGTATGTGAAATATAGCTTTTTCTTATTTCCAAATAAATGTGTTCATAAATACCGATGTAATTCATTCATTTCAACATTTTCGCAATTGAAGAACTTTTCACCTCAAAGGGTTAAAGATAGTAGTAGAAGAAAAGCATAACATTTAGCAGATTTATCAGTTGAATTTTTGAAACACTATTTGAAAATAAAACAGCTTTTAATACGTGTAGTATGAGAAATTTTTCCAATAGTTCAAAATTTTACATTTTCATGCTTGTTTCTGTTCTTTTTAAAGTCAATTAAATACAAAAATAACAAAAGATATAATCCTTATTAATACAGCAAACTAGATACGAATTCTGTCAAATATAAAATTACAATAATCTATGGAAATACGGTGAACTTCCTAGAAGTTCGTAATGCAGGGCTCCCAAATGGTCCGCTTTTTGAATACCAGTATTTTCTGAAAAAAAATTTATTTTTAAATTTTTCTTGCAAATTGTGCAGAAACCACCTACAAAGGTAATTTTTATCGGAAATGTTGTAGAAATATACGATGAAATTTTCTGCTAAAAATTATTGGTATTCAGTTGGCGGACCATTTGGGAGCCCTGGTAATGCAATTTTTGTTCATCGCGACACTTTCATTTTTTATGTTAATTAAAAAATAATAATAAAGTTCCTTACAGAAACATGAGTAATTTTTATCGCTTTTTATTTTATGACTGAAAATAACTTTTTATCATATATACAGAGTGTTCACTTAATGTGTCACAAAAAGTAAGAGAGGTGATAGTACACATGTAGACCAGGAAGAAACCAGAAAACTAGGGTAGCAATCCATATTTAAGAGAAAAATACTGGGTTTCGCATTACTTGATACTCATTACAGATTTTCCTTCATATCTCTAATAATAGTGAAGATAATGATGTAACCAAATTTTCAGCGTATCATTAGTGCCAAACAAATTTCTTGCATGAATATGTTTTTTCCATAAAATTCTAACCACAATTTCCGTATACTAATCGTCGCCTTATTTCTTCGGAAAGTTTCTGCCATTAAATAAGGTAAATTATTCTGTTGTAAAAAAGGGTGGTAGATTTGAGGCTTGCGATCTACTAGTTGGGCAATTCAATTATATTTCCTATCTGCCACTGATTCCACGTTTGTCAAGACAAATAAGCATATTTTTAACCTGAAAAGGATCAGGGACCATAAGTCGTGTTTTTGGCCCATGAAATAAGACTAAAATTCGATTTTGTCATACTGACTTAATTATTTCACTTTTTAATATTAGAAGGTTTATCCTGTACGATTTCAACAATATTGTTTGTATTTTTTTGGAATTATGTGACTTACACGAGCTGAACGTTCGTATTATTCGTATTTTTTTATGTAAAATACGCAATTTCTCCAAATTTTACCTCAATTACTTATATGAGTGCAATCGTGCAACACTTTCTTCTTTACATATATTATAAAATACATCAAAATTTACAATATATGTAAAAATAAAAGTGTTGCAAAGCTGCGCTGATAGTAATATATTAAGAAATATATTAAAAATTGAGGTAAAATTAGGAGAAATTGCGTATTTTTCATCAAAGACTATGAATACAAACTTTGAGCTTGTGTAAGTTATATAAATCCGAACAAAATGCAAACAATATTGTTGAAATCGTACAGGATAAACCTTCTACTATTAAAAAGTGAAATAATTAAGTCAGTATAACAAAATCGAATTTTAGTCTTATTTCATGGGCCAAAAACACGGCTTATGGACCCTGATCCTTTCTTTAATAAAATATGTTTTATTTTCGCGTGGAACTTATATGATTCCCGTTATGAACCCTTTCTAGGTCAAAGTACTTCTATTCTTAAAATGCTGAAATGAGTGCGAGACGACAGGATTTACATTTTTTTAAATACCGTAATTTCCGGCGTATAATCCGCAGCTCAAAGAATCGTTTTTCGACCCAGAAAATGTATTCAATAATTGTAGTTAAATATTTACAGCGATCTTTTAAGTTACATTTTATAAAACAATATTTCAGAGTCGAAAAACGACTCTTTGAGCTGCGGATTATACGCCGGAAATTACGGCAAATAAAATATTTTATTCACATACTTGGTACAAGGAAAATATTCATTTAAAAATCCCGGTGCCAATGTGCTATTAAGATTTAAAATAAAGTGATCAAAAAATGAATCACCGTCCATCCAGGTGTTAAGAAAAATTATTTCAAATGTCTCTCGTAATAATGATTCGAAATATTTTTATTTGACTTGAAAATAAATGGAAGCTTGACAGCTATGCATATCCAGCTACTGTATAATATTTAAAAAATATATTTAAACACAAAATATAACATGGCATATAAATAAGATTTGACATAACGTAGACATTTCTATGGTTTAGTAATTTTTCACTGTGCGTCAAAATCATCTTTATTCTTTTCTGCTTAACAGACATTTTCTCTTGTAAAATATTTGCCGCCATCTGTCATGTGACTTATTCAGTAACATGTTTATAGAAATTATTTTCACAAAATCTGCAAATATTTCAGGTTCCATATTATTTTTGAAATGTCAAACATTATTAAGAGCTCTCGAAGCCTACAGAGCACGTAAATTTCATCTATGAAGGGTGACAGTGAACGACAGTATATGATTTTGCTGACAGTCCATTCCTTTTGTAACTTCTAGACTATGTGTTCTAAAAATGTCTTTTTATGTTGTGACAGATTTTCCATAATAGTAATCGATACTAATTCTTTACCAATTTTTTTCTAAATTGTTTTTCAATTAAACATTTTAAGTCTATATTACAACAAAATTTGTGTTGCTGCGAAAAAAAATAGAAGCAATAGGAATTACAATAATTAAGCTACGAAATGTATATTATCAATAAATTGTTTCTAATAAACATAAATAAAATATTTATATTTCTTTATAAATAACGAAATTAATTGCAGAAAATAGTTTGTTTATTTGAGACCCACTTGTAACCACTAATTCTGAACAGTAACCGTCGGTTAATTTAACCCAAGAAAATTACTAAGATTTATGTTCGACAGTCACAGATCGCTGTTAGACCAAGCGAAATTCATGCGAGTGCTTATATGAAAATGACATATATATTTTAACTATGATTTGCAGCATTGTTGCAATTTATATGTGTTATTTTATCCAGATACTACCGGCGGCGTTGTCTGGGTTTGTGTGATAATAAATTTACCGTAATTTCCGGCATATAAGCCGCAGCTCAAAGAGTCGTTTTTCGACCCAGAAATATTATTTTATAAAATGTAACTTAAAAGATCGCTGTAAATATTTAACTACAATTATTGAATAAAATTTCTGGGTCGAAAAACGACTCTTTGAGCTGCGGCTTATACGTCGGAAATTACGGTAAATAAACCTCAAGCTTGTATGATTTTATATTTTTAAATGAAAAATCGCAAAACAATATTGACATTTATCGGTAAAAGCGCTCGTAAGAAGATATTTTCTTATTCTATCATGTAGAGCCTTATAACAACTTTTTAGAGAAAAGACCTTGCTGTCCGAACTCTAAAATTTTATCGGTAACAAATATTATGATTTTACAGCCCGTGAAAAAAATTCGTGAAAAATATTGTTATATAGTTTTAAATTAAATGCTTTCTTCTCGTTTTTTTTTCGCGTCGGCGCCATTAACATAAAAATAGTTATATTTAATTCATTTTAAAAAGAAATTTCTGGTTCGAATCGGAATATATTATTTTGGTAACCGTCAAAATGACGGCTCATGGTAGTTGTAGTGTTAACTTCTAAAACTTCCATTAACTTCTAAAACTATGTGAGCAGAGTCTTCGATATATTTACTGAAATTCGTTTCGCACCAAAAATTCTGAAAGATAATATTTGGTAACATTAATAATAAAGTTTTTGTCATTAAATAAAGTATTTTTTAACATAGTAAAATAATGGTGGCTAGGCAGGATTTTTTTTTATCATACACTTTTATTTTGAATGTTGACATCCACGAGTATACTCGTGGTTGGCAGCGAATGGGTTAACGATTTTTCGCGTTTTTGGCGATATTTTGACATTCGTAAAAGAATACCTGTCACAATTGTTTAGTTCACTATAAGAAATTTTGTCCTCTGGGTGTTTTGACTTTTATTTAGCGATTTTTAGTGTGATGTTCTCTGCTTTCTTTCGTTCTGCGGAAATTTTATGAAAATTGTGAAAGACTTCCGGTTACAATGTCTTCGTCCACTAAAGTAAAAATTCTTCTTTTCAATAATGTTTATTTGGAATTCGTACAGCAATTTTTGAATTTTTCGCGAATTTTTATATGTAATTTTTATAGGTTCTTCACGTTTTGCGACGGATTTTAAACATTAGTAAAACTGAATTCGGTTTCAAACCTTTAGCGTAAGATAGTAGATTTTATCTTTCTCGATTTTGAATTTTTAGCAATTTTTCTCTGCGATTTTTAAATTTTCTGAGTTGTTTTGTGCGTTTTTATGCGTTTCTCGCGGTCCGTGACGATATTTTCACATTCATGAAAACAATTCGTTACCAAACTTTTAACCTAATATAGTAAATTTTCTCTTCCGTGATTTTTTAAATTTTAGCGATTTTTAATGCGATTCTTTGCGTTTTTTGAGATTTTTGGACAATCTTAAAGATAGTCCTGTTTGAAATTTTTAGCATAATATGGTGAAATTCGTCCTCCACCATTTTTTAATATTTTGCACTTTTTGATGCGATTTTTAGCATTTTTTTACTTTTCGCTGCGAATTTTTGACATTCATAAAAAAATTCTATTTAAAATATTTAGTCTAACATAGTATATTTTGTCTTCCGCGATTTTCAAAGCAATTTTTACTTTTTTCGCGTTTTTTGAGGATTTTTTCATATTAGTAAAAGGAATTCGGTTACAAACTTTTAGCCTAATAGAGTACATTTTGTCTTCCGCGATTTTTAATGCGATGTTCAACGTGTTTTCGCGTTTAACTTCCACTCTTGTTTTCATGAATGAATTACAGTTACAATTTAATAGTCAGCTGTAGTACATTTTGTCCGCTGCGAGTTTTGTATTTTTAGCAATTTTTTTATGAGATTTTTAACGATTTTTTTTAATAGTATCACGGCGATTTTTCCAAACTACAAATGTGAATCCGGTTTTCATCTCTTAGCACAATAATGTACATTTTGTCCCCTTTCAATAAAGCTTATATTCGGTATTCATACATATTCATACACATTCATACATATTCATGTTTCGCCTTATTTTTCTCCTACCTTTGAATTTTTCGCGAATTGTTTATGCGATTATTATATCTTTTTCGTGGCGATTTTTTGATATTCATAAAATAAACGCTGTTTTAATCGTTTAGCCCAATAAAATAAAATTTCTCCTCTGCGCATTTTGAAATAAATTTTTGCGACTATTTTCGTTGTCTGGCGATTTCCTGGACTCATTTCACATTATTAACATGAGTCCGATTTGAATCTTCTAGCCCATTCACTGCTCGTAAGCTTTTACCACAAATTTTAATAGCAATTTTCGCCTTATTTAAATGCAGAAAAGTATTACAAATCCGGCAATTAAAGAAGCCATCTGCAATTTATACTGTTTAGATATTAAGTAGAACAATTCTCTTAAAAAATTGTACTAACAGCGTACGGACACTGCCAATATAGTAAATTTGTTTCTCATTTTAACCCCTTGAAGGGTGCCGGTAAATAATATATAACACTTAATTTTAATCCCAAAATGCCACAATCATACCAGAATTTTATTAACAAATTTTGAATTTACAAGCTACATGAAGGAAAGCCTTTTCTTATTTTAAAATAAATTCGTTTGTGAATCTTGGTGTTATTCAATCATTTCAATATTTTAGTTCCAAGAGTACTTTGCCCCTGAAGGGGTTAATAAAGTTTATTCGAAATTCAATTTGCAATTTCTGGAGTGGTATATTTTGACGGGACTGGAAAACACCGGGTATATCAGCTACTATATGAATAAAAGCAAATATTTGTACCGTAATTTCCGGCGTATAATCCGCAGCTCAAAGAGTCGTTTTTCGACCCAGAAATTTTATTCAATAATTGTAGTTAAATATTTACAGCGATCTTTTAAGTTACATTTTATAAAATAATATTTCTGGGTCGAAAAACGACTCTTTGAGCTGCGGATTATACGCCGGAAATTACGGTACTTCAATATATGTAGATTGTTTTCAACGAATATATGAATAATTATATATTCTAGTAAATGAATTAATTAAAATTTCTGGGCATAAAATAGTCAATAACGAAAATATGAATTAGTTCTCCTTTTGGAGCAAAAGTTAACGTATGACGCGGTCTTTTTTTTCGGAAAAATACGGTTATAATAAATGCATATATACCAAGGAATACGTAATTTCAACAGCCAATTTTCCAAATGTTAATCTTTGATTTTGTAATCGCAGAATCCTCATAAGTTTGCCACAGTTTAAAGAAATGGGATACCAGTATTTTTGAATGAAAAGTTTTGCCTTATTTAGAAATATGCGAATAAATAAGGCGAAGACTACTACATGGAAACTCTGTTATCCAAATTGCCCGATCCGTAGTAACCCTGGAATATGCTATAACTCAGGGGTTTCTAACATCTCGACCACAGGGCAGCAAAGATACAACTTTTTTTGTACAGTAATTTTCACCTTAAGGAAATGCGAGAAGTTAAACCAAATTGTACGGTTAAGTAATATGAAGATTACTCTACAAAATTACTTGTTGCTCTTCGAGCCGCAGTTGATCTGTTGAAAACACTTGGAAATCTTTCATTCATCATTGGTATTTTTTGTCATTCAAAAGTTTTGATGGACTATAAATAATCATAATTTGCATTTTTTCTTGACAAATGGAAATAAAAGATACAGTATCACAAAATACTCAGATGTGTTTTTATGCACACTTAAAATCCACCAGTTTCAATAAACATGCATATAAAACCGTACATTCACACTTTAGGTCACTTAATATTGTCGAATCAGTAAAACAAACTATAAAATCTCTGTTATATAATGGGCACATATCCCACACCTTTGAGAAAAATTTTTGAGATGTTTTTGAATTATTTGCATAGTTTCAGAAATTTTTACTATTTTTTAATGGTGATATTTGTCTTATATAATCACGCAATTTCTGCTGTCCAATAAGCTGGGTTCCCACTCGGTCCGTTTTTTGAACACCACTTTTCTTCAAAGAAAAATCTTCTTTATAAATTTTGCAGAAATGTACCATTAGAGCGTTTTTATTTTTGAAATTGTTGCTAAAACTTACCACGAATTTGTTTCTTAAAAATTACCGGTATTCAAAAAACGGACCAATGGGAGCTCTGAATAAGATGACGACTGCTATTATCAATAGTGGTATGAGAATTGGCATTTATGTAACAAATTCAGTGAGAACCATCTCGACGAGGACTGTCTTTGAAGCATAAGTGTTTAATTAAAAACCCAGAACATAAACGTGCTAAAATAGTTTCTTTCTGTACAAAAACTATAATGAGAGTTCAAATTAAATTTAATACAATAAACAAATATTTAATGTTTGCAAATATTTGAAGATATAGAAAGTGTGTTTTAGTAAATAATTGGTTCTCTAGAGAATAAAAAATCGCTAACAGAACTTTTTAAATATAAACAGAACATTTGCAGTCAATAAGTTGAAATATTTTTCATTATTTCGTTTGTTATTACTATGCTAATTAAAATGCAAAGTATGCGCATTTTTAATCACGTAAAACACACTTTTTCAAATAATTCCTTTTACAAATAGACGTTTTAAGATGAGAGACTGTTGAGTAATTATGTATGTTGGATACAATTATTTCCTTTAATTAAATAACATTTGAATGTATAGGCAAAGTGAATAATTTAAATTATTTGTTCTAACACTTCAATGGTCTGTATTTCATTATTTTTGAAAGATGAATAAATATATTTATAATTGTGCATTAAATAAGTTGTTTTTTAAAGTTACTGTAAAATAGAGGAGGAAATATATATTTCACGTACGGGAAGGTGGCCTAAAATAATCCCTAAAGAGAAAAAAATGTGTAAAATAACATAACACTTTAAATAAAACTTTGGCCCTCTGTTAGTATGTTTTACTCTATATTTTGCATTAGAACCATATTTTAATAATATTTTAAACCCAAATTGAGTAACGCAAAAAATAGATTTTTAAAAAGTGACCAAAGGATCATTTTACCCTCACCAAAGGGCAAAATGCTCTTTCATTTAAAAATAATTGTAAATTGCTTTTTATCGGCAAAATAAAGGATGAATTGTAATTATGAAAATACATACGTGTAATTCACATCTAAAAATATGCTCCATTGAGTAAACCAAGTCATATTTCTGTACATGAAAGACTGTAATGGCTAATTCCATGTGTGGATGTAGTGTCAGTCACAGAGATGTAAATGGCTGCAATGTTTCACTACAAGTATTATAGTAAAGGGAAATTTGACTTATTCAATCCCATATACATAGCTGACAACTTTTACGCTTTTTCCTACCACTAAAAGTTGATAGTAAATTTAAACTTATTAAATCGCCGAAATCATGCGATTAAACAAGACAAAATTTTCTATTAAATTTTAGTGGTATCAAAAAAGCGTAAAAGTTGGCAGCTATGCATATATCTAAAATTAAACACAGCGAAGAATTTCTTTTAAAAATACCGGTGGCCAAGAACCGTAAACTTTTGCGGTTATCTGACTTACACTACATTCACGCATGGAATTAGCCTAATCTAAATACCGTACCGTAATTTCCGGCGTATAATCCGCAGCTCAAAGAATCGTTTTTCTACCCAGAAAATTTATTCAATAATTGTAGTTAAATATTTACAGCGATCTTTTAAGTTACATTTTATAAAATAATATTTCTGGGTCGAAAAACGACTCTTTGAGCTGCGGATTATACGCCGGAAATTACGGTAAATATGAAATTTAGTGCCTACCTTATAAAATATGTTATACAAACCAATTTTTCAAAGAATTCTATTCGGACGCGGAATTGTGTGATCGGTTGAATACCACATTTGCGTATTCTGCACATATCACAACTAGTTTATGTGTTACCCTGTAGGTAGCGCGACCTGACTGGAAGAAAACATTAGTGGATCGTTTTGTCCGTTAGGAATGATCTATAACTAAAAGGATTTAGGCCACTTTCCCCTACTGCATTATTTGAGGTAATATATTTTATTTAAAAATATACATTGTATCAAACACTTAGCAAACAAAAGTAGCTTAAATTTGTTATCATTTCACATACGCCCAAAATTAATGATTTTGAATACGAATCTTTTAAATTTTCTTCGAATAACATAATCGCAGAAATATACGATTTGAAAAAGGGAAAAAATAAATTGTCCGTTAGGAATGATGTATAACTAAAAGGATTTAGGCCACTTTCCCCTACTGCATTATTTGAGGTAATATATTCTATTTAAAAATATATATTGTATCAAACACTTAGCAAACAAAAGTAGCTTAAATTTGTTATCATTTCACATACGCCCAAAATTAATGATTTTGAATACGACTCTTTTAACTCTTTTGTCGGGTGGGAGAACGTTTGTTGATACTTCTACTATAGATTTAAATCTCCGCTATCACTAATTAAAAAAAATCATCGTAGAATATTTCTACAACATTTGTAACAGGATTATACCCCGAAGATTTATAGTACTGAACTAGTGGTATAGCGAGATGGTCATCGCTATTTCGAAACCATAATTTCCAAAGAGAGGAAAGAGTTAAGAGTGACAGCATTTCGGTATTTGTCCAGAGGTTCCAAGCTCTAAGGAATCTGTCATAATATGTGGTTTCCCACCTTTCGCAGCAGAATTTTTTTATGAAATGAAATGAAATGTACTCCTCGTAGAAATCTGTAATTATATAAATATAGATTCGTAAAATAAATTTTCTTGTTCGAAACGTTGTTAAATTGGGTCAAATTTATCTGCATATTACGGGAGGTTAGTGATAGCTTGGTTCCTCTGTTTGTCCGATATCTGGCCAAAAGCCAAGCAAAACATATTTAACACGTTGACGGACAGTAGGAACAAGTAAAGTTCGAAAATTGACACTATAAGTTTTTGTAATTTTTAGAATATTAGAAGTATTGTTTTACTCTTTGTGCTTAAATAAACTTAATTTTGATTAATTCAGCACCTTTAATTAGTTTGCACTACTCCCTTCACAACCACGACGTGCATACTGAAGCTGCAACTCGGATAATAGGTGGAAAACGAACTTCAACCTAAAAAATTGTTTTCAAAAATTGTTTCCAAAGTTTGCAAGTCAGCCATTTTTTCTGAAGATTTTTTTTAATAAAACTTCATAATTATAAGAACACACATTTTATCAGACAATTAATGTGACTGCAAATTGTGGCCGATGACTGTTTCCAACAGGAATAAGAATGAGAAATTGCCGTGTTAGAATATCGATCTGGGTGGCTTAGTGGTAAAACGTTAGCACGGTACGCTGAAGGTCCCAGGTTCGAGTCCTGGCGCAGGTCAATTTTTCACTCATGTTGGTTTAGTGCATTTAATTGTCTGATAAAACGTGTGTTCTTATAATATTGTAAAATAAAGTTATCAGACGTAGTATTCGTGCTTTTAATATATATAAAATTTCCATTTTTAGAAAGATCTTTAAAAAAAATAATTTTTAGGGAAGAGGTACCTTCTAAAATGTATACATTAAGAGTTATCGGCATTTAAAATTTTTTTCCAAACGTAAACAAACTTTTCAAAAAGGAATTGAATATGATTAATTTATTTCTATAAAACAACGATAAAGGACAAGCAGGCTGAGATCATTTGATGTCATTTTTCTATAAATTAATGGAATCCAGTTGTTAAATTGCTTTTGTTTTAGAAGTTAAGTTTCCATTTAAATTTATTGTAAGAGTACAGTGTTTAATTAAATAAAATAATGTAAATCTAAGAAATTGCTAAGATATTTTGCTACTTTTCACCATTAACTACGTTTTATAAAGATTCGCCAATCAATGAGATTTAATGCTAATAATAAAAGAGCATGATATCACGTTTGATTTCAAAAGCAGCGCTGGCGCGCTATGTACATATTCCATTTTTACTCATCTCATGGATTAGTCAGTGATATTTTTTAACGAAGGATAACAAGTATTATAACAAGCCACATTTAGTATGTTGTTTTTATGGGTGTAATTAGTTTAATTGAAAAATCTACTGGTATTTCTAGTTAACCTTTAAACAATAACTGAAAGTAAAATGTAATTTTACATAACATTCTCATGTTAATTTCATAGAGTAGATTATTTATATTGTGTATAATCTATTTAAAAAAAAGAAATGATATCTACAAAAAATAACTTTTTAAAAGTAAAAAAACAGCCAAGCTTTTTAAAAAAACGAAAGTTGTGGCTAAAAAATGGTGTGATATCAAATTTCCAAGCTTTTATTATAGTACTTATTTAACTTTTTTCCATTAAATAAGTTATCATATATCTAAGTCGAGTGCTACGTATATGTTAATAGAAATCATTTTCTGCTGTACTAAATACATCCTAACGTGTTTCTGAAAATTCAGTTTTTTTCAAATTATGCATGATGGGCTTGGCGGCCATCTTTCCATATTTCTAAGCACCCAAATTTTTAAAGTAAAAGCGTAATATGTTTGCAATGTAATATGTTTATAACAATGTCGAACTTCAAATTTTAACTACGAACAGATAAATTGAGGAAGACTGATATTTTGATAAACTGATTTTTAATACTTTGAAATGATTAATGACTCTAAAAAATAAATCATAAGATGAATCCTTAAGATAAGTCATCATTATTTTAGGACACAATTTTCAGAAGATACAATTCCATAAACGAAACGCTTAAAATATTTGCTTAAGTTACAATTTTGAACTTCGGATTTTAACTACGGATAGGGGTGCTTAGAGTTTTGTGTATAATATGGAAAGATGGCCGCCAAGCCCATCATGCATAATTTGAAAAAAATTGAATTTTTAGAAACACGTTAGGATGTATTTAGTACAGGAGAAAACGATTTCAATTAACATATACGTAGCACTCGACTTATATATATGATAACTTATTTAATGGAAAAAAGTTAAATAAGTACTATAATAAAAGCTTGGAAATTTGATATCACACCATTTTGTAGCCACAACTTTCGTTTTTTTTTTTAAGCTTGGCTGTTTTTTTGCTTTTAAAAAGTTATTTTTTGTAGATAACACTGTCATTAGTAATTTTTA
Source organism: Maratus michaelseni (assembly GCA_963931845.1). Lineage (NCBI taxonomy): Eukaryota > Metazoa > Arthropoda > Arachnida > Araneae > Salticidae > Maratus > Maratus michaelseni. The sequence continues at coordinate 189,070,658 of OZ007586.1, forward strand.
AACAAATACTCATTGTATTCATACGTATTCATCAATACATACTCATTCATATATATTTCATATAAATGCTGACGTCGCAATGATGCGGGCAACAATGTGATTAAAATGGATGAATTTTGCAACAATGGAGCAATTTTTTTCAATTAATATTAAACAATCGCACTGTTATTTTTATGGGTAAAATACAAGTTTTGGGCCAAAATTGCTCCCCCCCCCCCTCCTTAGGGATTGAAATTTAAAAAATCAATGTCAAATTCATGTATTGCACCCAGGAATACATATACATTCCAAATTTCAAAGCTCTATGTCAACAGGAAGTGGACGAAAAATGGGTGACAAGATTTGGACTGTCACATACATACATATTTGTAAGATAAAAGAAAGCATGTAAAAAACGGAAACTCTTATTATGTATCTTTTAACACATGGCATATCTTCCAACTTTTACATTTATTTGTTACCACGATTTTCGAAAAGTAGTTTTCGTCTTATTTATTCGCAGAAACATGCGAAATAAATAAGTAGGAGATAAATATTTTTAAATAGTCGTGACGAAAACTCGCAGCAGTTTGTAACTGCGACAATATAGAAAGTTGTCCATTCAAAACATTTTCAGATACTTGTACACTTAGTGAAAATTCAAATAAATAATTAACAGATATAAACATTTAACGAAACAATCATTTTATTTAATATTTTATATGCAATTAATTAACTGACAGTTCAGTTCACAACGAACGTAAATAAATTATTAATTTTTGAAAACGGCCATGTGCGGTGCGTAAAAAACGAACAATTAAACAGAAGAAATATTGAAACTAACGGAATTTAGACAGCGATATAGTGAAAGGCAATTACCAGTATAAAAATTATTACTTCATTAAATTTGTAAACGCATAAATTTTTTTTAAACTGAAATTCTATTTTTAAAACTTTTCCCAGGTGTTAGACTCGGTCCGTTTTTTTAATATCATTTAAAAAAAGATTTTAATATTTTTCTTACAAACCCTGTAGAAAACCTACGCGGAGGGAAGTTTCTCATACAAATGTTTTAAAAACTTCATTTTAGGTTTCAAAAAATTTATTCAGAATTACTGCTATAAAAAACGGACCAATACCAATACGGAACGAACCAAAAACGTTGTATTTTAGAATAAACGCTTAAACTTATTTTCACAATAACTTTTTTGTAATATTAACTCAGTTATTCTACTTGAAATTATTTCCTACCTACATAATATACAGGGTGTTTCAGTTAAACGTTTCAGAACTTTTAAGAGGGGTAGGGTACATCCTGACAACTCGAAATCATATAGCAATGTGGGGTCGGAAATGCTTTCCTTAACCCTTTGCGGCGCAGAGAAGTTCCATTGCTTAACTATTGAAATTAATGAATGACACCAGAATTTGAAGACGAACTTTCTTGTAAATATGAAAAAGCTATATTTCACGCAACTAATAAACCGTAATTTTTTTAACAAAAATTCTGGTATCAGTGAGGGTTTTGGGAATTAAAATTAAGTATGTTTATGAAACCACTTAATTTTAATTCCCAAAACCCTCACTGATACCAGAATTTTTGTTAAAAAAAATACGGTTTATTAGTTGCGTGAAATATAGCTTTTTCATATTTACAAGAAAGTTCGTTTTCAAATTCTTGTGTCATTCATTAATTTCAATAGTTAAGCAATGGAAATTCTCTGCGCCGCAAAGGGTTAAGGAAAGCATTTCCGACCCCACATTGCTATATGATTTCGAGTTGTCAGGATGTACCCTACCCCTCTTAGAAGTTCTGAAACGTTTAACTGAAACACCCTGTATATTTCCTGGATATATTCCAGTAGTTTCGAACAATGATGTCTGTGGCATTTTATAATAAAAACCTTCGATTAAATAAAGCGAAGGTTACTATTTGATAAAAAAGTAGTACTAACAGTGTTTGTGCGTATCTGGGAATTTTCACCATTAGTTTTCACCAGGAGTTTCACCATTATTTTCTTTACAGAAAAAGAATTCTAGGTTAAGCTCGCGAAACTTCGCCTTCTTTTAAGGAGAGATTTTCTGTAAGAAAATACACTGGTAACGAAGAATTTCCTGGTCGCAAAATTCCAGGAGACGTACTAACCATGTACTAAGTACTTAAAACCACACGAATCTTATTTTTTGCGTATATGTTAGATACAGAGAATGTAATAGCATCAGCAATGCATTTTGCCACCTATTTCCAACCTTCCACTATTATACTTCGTATTTGATTCTCCACACAGTATTGTTACCGTACTTTTTCGTAGAATTGCTATGTCACTTACGGCAGAGCTGCTATCCTTCACGCATATCATAGGTATTCTGTGATTAATTATAACGAAGATTTCTATTAGAAAAACATGGCATTAAAAAACCGTTACGTTGGCAGTTACGACGTACATCGCCGAGGCGCTTCTGCCAAAAAATACCATAAGACATTTGGTGTTAACTCATACACTTAATTTCATTTGATTGTTTTGTTTCCAACTGTCAAGTTTTCATGCCAGGCAAAACACAATCAAGGATTGAACAATACATGCAAAATACGTCCTGAACATTTATTATAGATGTATACATGCCATCCTCCAGCTTGTTAAAAAAAAAAAAAAAAAAAAAAAAAAAAAAAAAAAAAAACTTACTTTGAACTAGTAAAAAATATTAATTTAAATGTGTTTAGCATCTATGCGCTACACATTTAAAATTTACTTGATTTTATTCTTAAATATATTTACGGGTTCAAAATCTGAGTTATTAATTTTTGAAAAAGATTGTGGTTCGAAGTATGCAGATGACAATTAAATAGTTGTAACTATAAAGTTCATGGAAACTCAAAAATAATTCTTAGAAAGAATTAATTAAATTTTCACACAATGCTTGAGACATCCATGAAGAGCAAAGCTTCCTAACTTTGTGTCCCCGGACTATCAATATTTTTGCATAGTAATCTTCGCTTTATTTAATTTTCGAATTCCTCTGATGAAATAAGACGACGATTACTGTACAGAGAGGGCTAGATTGGACAAATCTGACGTCGAGTATAGCTTTAACATCACCCATTTAACTCTAGGGTTACGCGCTGACACAAAAATGACGGCTGTCGTAGGCGGATTGTTTTTAAACGTTTGCACAGTCCCTTGGATTTAAATGTCAATAATATTTAAAAGTTTTTTCCGCTTTACTTTTCGGAGATTAAATACGATAATGAAAACTTTTGGAATGTACTGATATCTATGTTCAGAGAATCGTAAAATGCTTTAAAAAGTATGCCTACGACGACCGCTATTTTTGTGTTCGTGCTCCGGGCTAGTATTCAGAGGATGATAGAATTAAAGTCAGTTTTGTTATAACCCCTTGAAGGGCTATGAGATATTATATTATATAACTAACATAATTTTAATCCTCCACATGCCACAAAGACACCGACAATTTTGAATAAAATTTTGATTTTATAATGTAAGTGAAGCGATTGCTTATTTCCAAATAAAGTTGTTCGTAAATCGTAGTGTAAATCAAGCATTTCAACATTTTAGCAACAAAAGTACACTGCGGCTGAATGCGTTAATTCTGAAAATAATGAAAGAGATCTCGGTGACATATATGTGCATTGCATAGTAGCCAACTTTTGCGATTTTTCTTTAAAATTAAAATTTAAAAGATTTTTTGCCTTATTCTTTGGCATATTTCGCTGATTAAGTAAGGCAAAATTTAGTATTAAATTTTGTAGTTAGAAAAATGTTCAAAAATTGGCAGCTATAACAATGTCATTTTTTTCCTAATAGACAGAAATGCCTGAAAATAATATATATGGGCCCAAAATATTAATTTCTATTTTAATATATAAAATGGAAGAATAGAAATTTTCTAGGCGTTTTATAGCTTTAAATCGGTAATATTAAACTAAAATGTTATTAGGTAAATGCTGTTATAATTACCTTTGAGCAATCTATGCATAGCTGTCAGAATTTACGCTTTTCTCCTACCGCTATTTTTTAACAGAAAACATGACATCTTTAATCCTACGCATTTGATGCTTAAGCAACTGAATACGTTTTCTTTTTAATCTTTTCATGATCGGTGGTACGTTTATGAAACCACTTCATTGTAATTTCGAAATGCAACATTAGCACCAGAATTTCGCTATGAAGTTGTCCGTTTCTAATGTATGTGAAATATAGCTTTTTCTTATTTCCAAATAAATGTGTTCATAAATACCGATGTAATTCATTCATTTCAACATTTTCGCAATGGAAGAACTTTTCACCTCAAAGGGTTAAAGATAGTAGTAGAAGAAAAGCATAACATTTAGCAGATTTATCAGTTGAATTTTTGAAACACTATTTGAAAATAAAACAGCTTTTAATACGTGTAGTATGAGAAATTTTTCCAATAGTTCAAAATTTTACATTTTCATGCTTGTTTCTGTTCTTTTTAAAGTCAATTAAATACAAAAATAACAAAAGATATAATACTTATTAATACAGCAAACTAGATACGAATTCTGTCAAATATAAAATTACAATAATCTATGGAAATACGGTGAACTTCCTAGAAGTTCGTAATGCAGGGCTCCCAAATGGTCCGCTTTTTGAATACCAGTATTTTCTGAAAAAAAATTTATTTTTAAATTTTTCTTGCAAATTGTGCAGAAACCACCTACAAAGGTAATTTTTATCGGAAATGTTGTAGAAATATACGATGAAATTTTCTGCTAAAAATTATTGGTATTCAGTTGGCGGACCATTTGGGAGCCCTGGTAATGCAATTTTTGTTCATCGCGACACTTTCATTTTTTATGTTAATTAAAAAATAATAATAAAGTTCCTTACAGAAACATGAGTAATTTTTATCGCTTTTTATTTTATGACTGAAAATAACTTTTTATCATATATACAGAGTGTTCACTTAATGTGTCACAAAAAGTAAGAGAGGTGATAGTACACATGTAGACCAGGAAGAAACCAGAAAACTAGGGTAGCAATCCATATTTAAGAGAAAAATACTGGGTTTCGCATTACTTGATACTCATTACAGATTTTCCTTCATATCTCTAATAATAGTGAAGATAATGATGTAACCAAATTTTCAGCGTATCATTAGTGCCAAACAAATTTCTTGCATGAATATGTTTTTTCCATAAAATTCTAACCACAATTTCCGTATACTAATCGTCGCCTTATTTCTTCGGAAAGTTTCTGCCATTAAATAAGGTAAATTATTCTGTTGTAAAAAAGGGTGGTAGATTTGAGGCTTGCGATCTACTAGTTGGGCAATTCAATTATATTTCCTATCTGCCACTGATTCCACGTTTGTCAAGACAAATAAGCATATTTTTAACCTGAAAAGGATCAGGGACCATAAGTCGTGTTTTTGGCCCATGAAATAAGACTAAAATTCGATTTTGTCATACTGACTTAATTATTTCACTTTTTAATATTAGAAGGTTTATCCTGTACGATTTCAACAATATTGTTTGTATTTTTTTGGAATTATGTGACTTACACGAGCTGAACGTTCGTATTATTCGTATTTTTTTATGTAAAATACGCAATTTCTCCAAATTTTACCTCAATTACTTATATGAGTGCAATCGTGCAACACTTTCTTCTTTACATATATTATAAAATACATCAAAATTTACAATATATGTAAAAATAAAAGTGTTGCAAAGCTGCGCTGATAGTAATATATTAAGAAATATATTAAAAATTGAGGTAAAATTAGGAGAAATTGCGTATTTTTCATCAAAGACTATGAATACAAACTTTGAGCTTGTGTAAGTTATATAAATCCGAACAAAATGCAAACAATATTGTTGAAATCGTACAGGATAAACCTTCTACTATTAAAAAGTGAAATAATTAAGTCAGTATAACAAAATCGAATTTTAGTCTTATTTCATGGGCCAAAAACACGGCTTATGGACCCTGATCCTTTCTTTAATAAAATATGTTTTATTTTCGCGTGGAACTTATATGATTCCCGTTATGAACCCTTTCTAGGTCAAAGTACTTCTATTCTTAAAATGCTGAAATGAGTGCGAGACGCCAGGATTTACATTTTTTTAAATACCGTAATTTCCGGCGTATAATCCGCAGCTCAAAGAATCGTTTTTCGACCCAGAAAATGTATTCAATAATTGTAGTTAAATATTTACAGCGATCTTTTAAGTTACATTTTATAAAACAATATTTCAGAGTCGAAAAACGACTCTTTGAGCTGCGGATTATACGCCGGAAATTACGGCAAATAAAATATTTTATTCACATACTTGGTACAAGGAAAATATTCATTTAAAAATCCCGGTGCCAATGTGCTATTAAGATTTAAAATAAAGTGATCAAAAAATGAATCACCGTCCATCCAGGTGTTAAGAAAAATTATTTCAAATGTCTCTCGTAATAATGATTCGAAATATTTTTATTTGACTTGAAAATAAATGGAAGCTTGACAGCTATGCATATCCAGCTACTGTATAATATTTAAAAAATATATTTAAACACAAAATATAACATGGCATATAAATAAGATTTGACATAACGTAGACATTTCTATGGTTTAGTAATTTTTCACTGTGCGTCAAAATCATCTTTATTCTTTTCTGCTTAACAGACATTTTCTCTTGTAAAATATTTGCCGCCATCTGTCATGTGACTTATTCAGTAACATGTTTATAGAAATTATTTTCACAAAATCTGCAAATATTTCAGGTTCCATATTATTTTTGAAATGTCAAACATTATTAAGAGCTCTCGAAGCCTACAGAGCACGTAAATTTCATCTATGAAGGGTGACAGTGAACGACAGTATATGATTTTGCTGACAGTCCATTCCTTTTGTAACTTCTAGACTATGTGTTCTAAAAATGTCTTTTTATGTTGTGACAGATTTTCCATAATAGTAATCGATACTAATTCTTTACCAATTTTTTTCTAAATTGTTTTTCAATTAAACATTTTAAGTCTATATTACAACAAAATTTGTGTTGCTGCGAAAAAAAATAGAAGCAATAGGAATTACAATAATTAAGCTACGAAATGTATATTATCAATAAATTGTTTCTAATAAACATAAATAAAATATTTATATTTCTTTATAAATAACGAAATTAATTGCAGAAAATAGTTTGTTTATTTGAGACCCACTTGTAACCACTAATTCTGAACAGTAACCGTCGGTTAATTTAACCCAAGAAAATTACTAAGATTTATGTTCGACAGTCACAGATCGCTGTTAGACCAAGCGAAATTCATGCGAGTGCTTATATGAAAATGACATATATATTTTAACTATGATTTGCAGCATTGTTGCAATTTATATGTGTTATTTTATCCAGATACTACCGGCGGCGTTGTCTGGGTTTGTGTGATAATAAATTTACCGTAATTTCCGGCATATAAGCCGCAGCTCAAAGAGTCGTTTTTCGACCCAGAAATATTATTTTATAAAATGTAACTTAAAAGATCGCTGTAAATATTTAACTACAATTATTGAATAAAATTTCTGGGTCGAAAAACGACTCTTTGAGCTGCGGCTTATACGTCGGAAATTACGGTAAATAAACCTCAAGCTTGTATGATTTTATATTTTTAAATGAAAAATCGCAAAACAATATTGACATTTATCGGTAAAAGCGCTCGTAAGAAGATATTTTCTTATTCTATCATGTAGAGCCTTATAACAACTTTTTAGAGAAAAGACCTTGCTGTCCGAACTCTAAAATTTTATCGGTAACAAATATTATGATTTTACAGCCCGTGAAAAAAATTCGTGAAAAATATTGTTATATAGTTTTAAATTAAATGCTTTCTTCTCGTTTTTTTTTCGCGTCGGCGCCATTAACATAAAAATAGTTATATTTAATTCATTTTAAAAAGAAATTTCTGGTTCGAATCGGAATATATTATTTTGGTAACCGTCAAAATGACGGCTCATGGTAGTTGTAGTGTTAACTTCTAAAACTTCCATTAACTTCTAAAACTATGTGAGCAGAGTCTTCGATATATTTACTGAAATTCGTTTCGCACCAAAAATTCTGAAAGATAATATTTGGTAACATTAATAATAAAGTTTTTGTCATTAAATAAAGTATTTTTTAACATAGTAAAATAATGGTGGCTAGGCAGGATTTTTTTTTATCATACACTTTTATTTTGAATGTTGACATCCACGAGTATACTCGTGGTTGGCAGCGAATGGGTTAACGATTTTTCGCGTTTTTGGCGATATTTTGACATTCGTAAAAGAATACCTGTCACAATTGTTTAGTTCACTATAAGAAATTTTGTCCTCTGGGTGTTTTGACTTTTATTTAGCGATTTTTAGTGTGATGTTCTCTGCTTTCTTTCGTTCTGCGGAAATTTTATGAAAATTGTGAAAGACTTCCGGTTACAATGTCTTCGTCCACTAAAGTAAAAATTCTTCTTTTCAATAATGTTTATTTGGAATTCGTACAGCAATTTTTGAATTTTTCGCGAATTTTTATATGTAATTTTTATAGGTTCTTCACGTTTTGCGACGGATTTTAAACATTAGTAAAACTGAATTCGGTTTCAAACCTTTAGCGTAAGATAGTAGATTTTATCTTTCTCGATTTTGAATTTTTAGCAATTTTTCTCTGCGATTTTTAAATTTTCTGAGTTGTTTTGTGCGTTTTTATGCGTTTCTCGCGGTCCGTGACGATATTTTCACATTCATGAAAACAATTCGTTACCAAACTTTTAACCTAATATAGTAAATTTTCTCTTCCGTGATTTTTTAAATTTTAGCGATTTTTAATGCGATTCTTTGCGTTTTTTGAGATTTTTGGACAATCTTAAAGATAGTCCTGTTTGAAATTTTTAGCATAATATGGTGAAATTCGTCCTCCACCATTTTTTAATATTTTGCACTTTTTGATGCGATTTTTAGCATTTTTTTACTTTTCGCTGCGAATTTTTGACATTCATAAAAAAATTCTATTTAAAATATTTAGTCTAACATAGTATATTTTGTCTTCCGCGATTTTCAAAGCAATTTTTACTTTTTTCGCGTTTTTTGAGGATTTTTTCATATTAGTAAAAGGAATTCGGTTACAAACTTTTAGCCTAATAGAGTACATTTTGTCTTCCGCGATTTTTAATGCGATGTTCAACGTGTTTTCGCGTTTAACTTCCACTCTTGTTTTCATGAATGAATTACAGTTACAATTTAATAGTCAGCTGTAGTACATTTTGTCCGCTGCGAGTTTTGTTTTTTTAGCAATTTTTTTATGAGATTTTTAACGATTTTTTTTAATAGTATCACGGCGATTTTTCCAAACTACAAATGTGAATCCGGTTTTCATCTCTTAGCACAATAATGTACATTTTGTCCCCTTTCAATAAAGCTTATATTCGGTATTCATACATATTCATACACATTCATACATATTCATGTTTCGCCTTATTTTTCTCCTACCTTTGAATTTTTCGCGAATTGTTTATGCGATTATTATATCTTTTTCGTGGCGATTTTTTGATATTCATAAAATAAACGCTGTTTTAATCGTTTAGCCCAATAAAATAAAATTTCTCCTCTGCGCATTTTGAAATAAATTTTTGCGACTATTTTCGTTGTCTGGCGATTTCCTGGACTCATTTCACATTATTAACATGAGTCCGATTTGAATCTTCTAGCCCATTCACTGCTCGTAAGCTTTTACCACAAATTTTAATAGCAATTTTCGCCTTATTTAAATGCAGAAAAGTATTACAAATCCGGCAATTAAAGAAGCCATCTACAATTTATACTGTTTAGATATTAAGTAGAACAATTCTCTTAAAAAATTGTACTAACAGCGTACGGACACTGCCAATATAGTAAATTTGTTTCTCATTTTAACCCCTTGAAGGGCGCCGGTAAATAATATATAACACTTAATTTTAATCCCAAAATGCCACAATCATACCAGAATTTTATTATCAAATTTTGAATTTACAAGCTACATGAAGGAAAGCCTTTTCTTATTTTAAAATAAATTCGTTTGTGAATCTTGGTGTTATTCAATCATTTCAATATTTTAGTTCCAAGAGTACTTTGCCCCTGAAGGGGTTAATAAAGTTTATTCGAAATTCAATTTGCAATTTCTGGAGTGGTATATTTTGACGGGACTGGAAAACACCGGGTATATCAGCTACTATATGAATAAAAGCAAATATTTGTACCGTAATTTCCGGCGTATAATCCGCAGCTCAAAGAGTCGTTTTTCGACCCAGAAATTTTATTCAATAATTGTAGTTAAATATTTACAGCGATCTTTTAAGTTACATTTTATAAAATAATATTTCTGGGTCGAAAAACGACTCTTTGAGCTGCGGATTATACGCCGGAAATTACGGTACTTCAATATATGTAGATTGTTTTCAACGAATATATAAATAATTATATATTCTAGTAAATGAATTAATTAAAATTTCTGGGCATAAAATAGTCAATAACGAAAATATGAATTAGTGCTCCTTTTGGAGCAAAAGTTAACGTATGACGCGGTCTTTTTTTTCGGAAAAATACGGTTATAATAAATGCATATATACCAAGGAATACGTAATTTCAACAGCCAATTTTCCAAATGTTAATCTTTGATTTTGTAATCGCAGAATCCTCATAAGTTTGCCACAGTTTAAAGAAATGGGATACCAGTATTTTTGAATGAAAAGTTTTGCCTTATTTAGAAATATGCGAATAAATAAGGCGAAGACTACTACATGGAAACTCTGTTATCCAAATTGCCCGATCCGTAGTAACCCTGGAATATGCTATAACTCAGGGGTTTCTAACATCTCGACCACAGGGCAGCAAAGATACAACTTTTTTTGTACAGTAATTTTCACCTTAAGGAAATGCGAGAAGTTAAACCAAATTGTACGGTTAAGTAATATGAAGATTACTCTACAAAATTACTTGTTGCTCTTCGAGCCGCAGTTGATCTGTTGAAAACACTTGGAAATCTTTCATTCATCATTGGTATTTTTTGTCATTCAAAAGTTTTGATGGACTATAAATAATCATAATTTGCATTTTTTCTTGACAAATGGAAATAAAAGATACAGTATCACAAAATACTCAGATGTGTTTTTATGCACACTTAAAATCCACCAGTTTCAATAAACATGCATATAAAACCGTACATTCACACTTTAGGTCACTTAATATTGTCGAATCAGTAAAACAAACTATAAAATCTCTGTTATATAATGGGCACATATCCCACACCTTTGAGAAAAATTTTTGAGATGTTTTTGAATTATTTGCATAGTTTCAGAAATTTTCACTATTTTTTAATGGTGATATTTGTCTTATATAATCAAGCAATTTCTGCTGTCCAATAAGCTGGGTTCCCACTCGGTCCGTTTTTTGAACACCACTTTTCTTCAAAGAAAAATCTTCTTTATAAATTTTGCAGAAATGTACCATTAGAGCGTTTTTATTTTTGAAATTGTTGCTAAAACTTACCACGAATTTGTTTCTTAAAAATTACCGGTATTCAAAAAACGGACCAATGGCAGCTCTGAATAAGATGACGACTGCTATTATCAATAGTGGTATGAGAACTGGCATTTATGTAACAAATTCAGTGAGAACCATCTCGACGAGGACTGTCTTTGAAGCATAAGTGTTTAATTAAAAACCCAGAACATAAACGTGCTAAAATAGTTTCTTTCTGTACAAAAACTATAATGAGAGTTCAAATTAAATTTAATACAATAAACAAATATTTAATGTTTGCAAATATTTGAAGATATAGAAAGTGTGTTTTAGTAAATAATTGGTTCTCTAGAGAATAAAAAATCGCTAACAGAACTTTTTAAATATAAACAGAACATTTGCAGTCAATAAGTTGAAATATTTTTCATTATTTCGTTTGTTATTACTATGCTAATTAAAATGCAAAGTATGCGCATTTTTAATCACGTAAAACACACTTTTTCAAATAATTCCTTTTACAAATAGACGTTTTAAGATGAGAGACTGTTGAGTAATTATGTATGATGGATACAATTATTTCCTTTAATTAAATAACATTTGAATGTATAGGCAAAGTGAATAATTTAAATTATTTGTTCTAACACTTCAATGGTCTGTATTTCATTATTTTTGAAAGATGAATAAATATATTTATAATTGTGCATTAAATAAGTTGTTTTTTAAAGTTACTGTAAAATAGAGGAGAAAATATATATTTCACGTACGGGAAGGTGGCCTAAAATAATCCCTAAAGAGAAAAAATTGTGTAAAATAACATAACACTTTAAATAAAACTTTGGCCCTCTGTTAGTATGTTTTACTCTATATTTTGCATTAGAACCATATTTTAATAATATTTTAAACCCAAATTGAGTAACGCAAAAAATAGATTTTTAAAAAGTGACCAAAGGATCATTTTACCCTCACCAAAGGGCAAAATGCTCTTTCATTTAAAAATAATTGTAAATTGCTTTTTATCGGCAAAATAAAGGATGAATTGTAATTATGAAAATACATACGTGTAATTCACATCTAAAAATATGCTCCATTGAGTAAACCAAGTCATATTTCTGTACATGAAAGACTGTAATGGCTAATTCCATGTGTGGATGTAGTGTCAGTCACAGAGATGTAAATGGCTGCAATGTTTCACTACAAGTATTATAGTAAAGGGAAATTTGACTTATTCAATCCCTCACAGCGAAGAATTTCTTTTAAAAATACCGGTGGCCAAGAACCGTAAACTTTTGCGGTTATCTGACTTACACTACATTCACGCATGGAATTAGCCTAATCTAAATACCGTACCGTAAATTCCGGCGTATAATCCGCAGCTCAAAGAATCGTTTTTCGACCCAGAAAATTTATTCAATAATTGTAGTTAAATATTTACAGCGATCTTTTAAGTTACATTTTATAAAATAATATTTCTGGGTCGAAAAACGACTCTTTGAGCTGCGGATTATACGCCGGAAATTACGGTAATTTCCGGCGTATAATCCGCAGCTCAAAGAATCGTTTTTTGACCCAGAAAATTTATTCAATAATTGTAGTTAAATATTTACAGCGATCTTTTAAGTTACATTTTATAAAATAATATTTCTGGGTCGAAAAACGACTCTTTGAGCTGCGGATTATACGCCGGAAATTACGGTAAATATGAAATTTAGTGCCTACCTTATAAAATATGTTATACAAACCAATTTTTCAAAGAATTCTATTCGGACGCGGAATTGTGTGATCGGTTGAATACCACATTTGCGTATTCTGCACATATCACAACTAGTTTATGTGTTACCCTGTAGGTAGCGCGACCTGACTGGAAGAAAACATTAGTGGATCGTTTTGTCCGTTAGGAATGATCTATAACTAAAAGGATTTAGGCCACTTTCCCCTACTGCATTATTTGAGGTAATATATTTTATTTAAAAATATATATTGTATCAAACACTTAGCAAACAAAAGTAGCTTAAATTTGTTATCATTTCACATACGCCCAAAATTAATGATTTTGAATACGAATCTTTTAAATTTTCTTCGAATAACATAATCGCAGAAATATACGATTTGAAAAAGGGAAAAAATAAATTGTCCGTTAGGAATGATGTATAACTAAAAGGATTTAGGCCACTTTCCCGTACTGCATTATTTGAGGTAATATATTCTATTTAAAAATATATATTGTATCAAACACTTAGCAAACAAAAGTAGCTTAAATTTGTTATCATTTCACATACGCCCAAAATTAATGATTTTGAATACGACTCTTTTAACTCTTTTGTCGGGTGGGAGAACGTTTGTTGATACTTCTACTATAGATTTAAGTCTCCGCTATCACTAATTAAAAAAAATCATCGTAGAATATTTCTACAACATTTGTAACAGGATTATACCCCGAAGATTTATAGTACTGAACTAGTGGTATAGCGAGATGGTCATCGCTATTTCGAAACCATAATTTCCAAAGAGAGGAAAGAGTTAAGAGTGTCAGCATTTCGGTATTTGTCCAGAGGTTCCAAGCTCTAAGGAATCTGTCATAATATGTGGTTTCCCACCTTTCGCAGCAGAATTTTTTTATGAAATGAAATGAAATATACTCCTCGTAGAAATCTGTAATTATATAAATATAGATTCGTAAAATAAATTTTCTTGTTCGAAACGTTGTTAAATTGGGTCAAATTTATCTGCATATTACGGGAGGTTAGTGATAGCTTGGTTCCTCTGTTTGTCCGATATCTGGCCAAAAGCCAAGCAAAACATATTTAACACGTTGACGGACAGTAGGAACAAGTAAAGTTCGAAAATTGACACTATAAGTTTTTGTAATTTTTAGAATATTAGAAGTATTGTTTTACTCTTTGTGCTTAAATAAACTTAATTTTGATTAATTCAGCACCTTTAATTAGTTTGCACTACTCCCTTCACAACCACGACGTGCATACTGAAGCTGCAACTCGGATAATAGGTGGAAAACGAACTTCAACCTAAAAAATTGTTTCCAAAACATGACACTGGGCTTCCAAACACCGGTAAATGAACATTCGTGCTGCTATAGCCGTAGTGTCTAAAAACGACCGTTTCGTTTTGGGCAGTGGCGTAGCGTCAGGGGGGGCACGATCATTTTACTACCAGTATAATTATATACTACATTTAGCCTTATTAAATCTTTGGACGGTATGAATTAAATAAGGCCAAATATAGTATATAAAAATTCTGGTAGTAAAGTGGCCCGTGCCCCCCTTGACGCTACGCCTCTGGTTTTGGGCGGCTATAGCCGTCATGCCACATTGTGAACTTCGCTTTAACGGCTATAGCCGCAAGTGTCCGTCAACGTGTTAAGACTAGCCGTCATTTTTACGGTTACCAAATGAATATATTCTGATTTGAACCAGAAATTTCTTTTTCAAATACATTAAATATAAAACTTACAGAAATACGTTATTACGGATTACAGAATATAGGTGAAAACATTTTTTTTGTTCAAAACTCCAACAGGTATTTTACATTATTATTATTATTATATATATATATTTTTTTTTAATTGGCCAATTAAAAACACCAAAAAGCATTTTTTGAGAAGAATATAAAATATGTTCAAATAAAGTTGTGAAATTTATTAAAAGTGATATTTGTCTATTAGTTGTATATCAGTAGTAAATACCCAATGAAAGCGTCAATGATTATTACGCTACTTACAGCAGTCTGTACATTCCCAAAATTTCTAGTGGTTTAAGAGCATAGTTCAATTATACATGTCTCTTAAATTTTACTTTTATTTATGTTATTTTATTATTTTATTTATTTATTTATGGTGTTTTAATTTCTTTGAAATATTATGCGAAAACAAATGTTCGACTATTTATATTGTGTTAAGTGCAAACGGTCTAATCTTTCGTAGTCGCGATAGAGATAGATTGTTTAAAAAATCATGCTTGGAAATTAATTTAAAACGATAAAAAATCAGTAAATTGAGATACACTTTTCTAACAACATGCATTTGGAAGAACATTTTCTTCTTAGTTGACATTGTAAAAAGGGAAATTGTGCGATGTTTAGAAGTTTTAAAAATATGGCGGTAAATGCGTAATTAGTTTATCAAATGTTGCCACCGTCAATATGACGTCAGTGTTACTCGCGGACATGTTTTTGCTTTATAATATAGCTACCTATCAATAGTATACCCAACAGGTTTCCTACTAGATTTATGTCAAAGCTCTCTGGTGACCAATCCACCAGTGACACCTCATTTGCTGAAACCAGAGAGGTGTCCAACCCTGAAAGATGTTTATCAATTTCAAATGGTGCCACTGTCAATATGATGTCAGTGTTACTCGCGGACATGTTTTTGCTTTATAATATAGCTACCTATCAATAGTATACCCAACAGGTTTCCTACTAGATTTATGTCAAAGCTATCTGGTGACCAATCCAGGAGTCACACCTCATTTGCTAAAACCAGAAAGGTGTCCAACCCTTAAAGACGTTTGGTATCGTTTTTTTTAAATAAAAATTTTCTCCTTATTTTATAACAAAAATTCAGGCATTTTAGAAGGCAACAAAATCTTTTCGAAAATAGTACTAACTTTGAAGACTGCGGGCCGCAGGTGGGAGACCCCTGCTTTTATTCTTTTTCAGTTGATGATACGTGGGTTGGCTCATTAACATGTTGGAAAGTATATTCGCCAGACCTAATCACAGAAGCTTCACTCTAAAAATTTTCAGCATAAATATTTTTATACGATACAGAAATTGTTTTATTATTATTTAACACGTTCGCTGCCAAGCTAAAAATACCGGAATTTTCATTTTATTTAGAAAGTTCAAATTCATACCAGAAAATACTAATAGCAATATTTACTTTGTTTTATTACAGACATTTCGTGATTACCTAAAATAAAAATTCTTCTTTTGAAATTTCCGGTGCGAATAACAAATTTTAGATTGAAGAAACGTAGCTAGCACTACGAGTATACTCGTAGTTGGCAGCGAACGTGTTAAAAATGCTATTAATATGCAGTACCACCCGAAGACAGTGTTGCCAGTGGTGATGGGCATAAAGTTTAATTTTGTTTATTCGAATGAATCATTCGGTAAAAGTAAGCTTGTAAGCATAGTTTAAGACTGCTTAAACTATGCTTACAAGCTTGGTTTTACTATAATTTTAAACCTGCTGACACTGTCCTGTCTTACAACGTGAAAATGTAGTTCGTAATGCTTCTGAATATCCTTATATAAAATATGGCTACTCGTGAACTCAACGGTAAATTATTTAGCCATAAAATGTAATTTTCCAGACATATATAACGTTATCGCTTATTTAGAATCTAATTTACAGATCAGAATAACCTATGTGTTCTCAGAAGCACATTAAACTACACATTCGGAATTATATTCTGTATGCTAGAAAATAAGTGATAGGCATAATGAATGAGTTTTTCATTCGAATGCATCATTCGGCCATGCGCAAAAGGACAGTAGCTAACCTTCGTTTTTTTTAATTAACCAGAGATTTCACAAAAATAAACGAAGGAAAAGCATAGTTGCCAAAATTCGTATTTCTTTTAATCGATTTTCGCCAGCAATTTTCTAAAGCGAAACACAGTTTTAATTTTTAACTGGCATTTAATCTATTTCTAATTAAAATCAGAAACTTCTTTTTTTCAAAATTTCCGATAGTTATTGAATTAAAAACAATGAAGTTTGACAAATATTCTTCTGCGCATGCACGACTGATTCAATCGAAATTAATCGGTATGGTCCATCACTAGTTGCAAGTTTGCTACTATTTTGTGAATTCCGGTTGCTTGATTGCCAGTATTTTTTTAAAGTAGAAATATTCACCTTATTTATTAACTGATTAAAGAATGCGAGAATGAGGCCAATTACACTATTTAAAAAAAGAGGTAGGAATCAAGCAATCTGAATTTAAGAAAAATACCCTACCGGCAACACTACTCCAAGATAAATATACTTTGCCCCCCCCCCGTATTGCGTTAACCCCTTCGCGACGAGCGTTCTTTACAGAATTTTCTTATTTTTTACCACCGGTTTCTCAAAACAGAAATTATCGCCTAATTGAACCACAGAAATGCTATCATTAAATAAGGCAAAGCTTACAATAAAAAGTAACTGGTGGGAATAATCGAGGAATCTGAGCATCTTATGCGTCACGTATACGTGTCCCTCGTCCTCAAGGGGTTAATGGAATATTGTTTTTTTTTAACCTTGAAGATCATTCCAGTAGTGATGTAAACCATCCTGTTCATGTAAATTGAACATGTCTGGAAAATTATACCTGCCTACATCGTAACACATGCATTTTGGCAAAATGTACAAGATTCAATTTGTGGAAGTACGTGGTTTGGTTAGTTCTTTCTCTAGGGAGTCAGCTCCAAAAGAATATCAAAATATTAGTTTCAAAAATTTATAGCAGGAAGTATCGCTTATTATATCAGAAAAATATTTCTTTCAGCAAGACAATGCCCAAATCCATGTTTCAACATAATCAATGTAATGATTTGAGCCAAATGAGGTCTCATTGCTGGAATGGCAGTCATAGAAACCTAATATAAACCAAACAGAAAACTTGTGGGAAATATTAATGAGAGATATTTTTTTACAAAAAGGCCAGTGTTAGTCCAATAATGGTGAACTGAAATATACTATCAAATTGTTCTGCAAAAAATACGAAAGATACCCTTAAAAAACTCTCTGACTGTAAGACATCAAGGGAAAAAAGATAAAAAATAATGGTAATGTTTAAAATTACTATCTTTATTTTGCCAGAATGCTGCAAATGCGGTTTTTTCATCTTTCTATATGTACAAATATATTTTAAAAAATTAAAAATGAAACTGTGCAATTTCTTTCCAAATGAGGATTTTAAGGGCATTAAATTTTATTGAAATAGATTATATTAACTCGAATACAGTCGTACTTTAAATATAGTACTTTAAATTTTGTCCCTACCTTTTTATAGAAATAGAATAAATTACATCAAATTCTGTAGTACTTTAAATTCAGTTATTTAAACTTTGTCCCCACCTTTTTCCACCAATGTAATAGATTGCATAATTCATTATCAACTCTCGATAACGTATAAAATGTGTTTCTCTATGTTTAAAAATTAGTACAGTTGCTATGTTGATAAATCAAAAATCAAGAGGACATGATATTCTTTTATTTCCGGACAAATTATGAAAATATAATTTTTTCTAATTTTTGGCTTTTAATTTAACGAATGTGCAATAACTCCCTTAACCCCTTAATCGCCGCGACCGATAAGCGTAGGATACTTCTTTGAAATTCAGATTGCTTGATTTCCACCAATTTTTTTAAGTAGAAATATTCGCATTACTTAATGGCAGATAAAATAATGCGAGCCTAAAGCCAATTACACAATTTTAAAAACTGGTGGGAATCAAGCAATCTGAATTTTAAACAAGAACGAAAAATCATGCGTCAAGCATAGATTATGTAACACTTTCCAACGCTTCCAAAATAATTTTACAAATCATACCGTTTAATAAGCTAAAAGATAACATCTAAGAAATCCGAATACTTTTATTCAGCCCTGTATAGGATCTATAGATTTGTATATATACTACATAGGATGCTAAATTTTAGTTCAGTTAGGAAACGCGTAGCACAGTTTAAAATTTTCCGTCTGGAGTTAAATAATACGGAAATGTGATCGCGAACTTTTGTGCTTCCCTGTATAGGATCTACAGAATTTATACACACCATGTAATAGACAAAAAAGCGAGTTAAAATTAAAATCGCGTTCATTAACTTAAAACGCACTTCCAGGAATTATTGTTAACATACAGTAGAGAATTCTTTTGTGTGTCCCTGTAAATGAACGATGACTGCTATACACACAATATTCTGTAGTAAGCCTCTTGTAATGCACCTTATATAAATTTCAATGCGTTTAAAATAGTGAAACATTATTTAAATAAACCGCAAAGGATTTTTCCCCATAGACCGCAATGTAATGGAATTCTTTTGAGTGTCCCTGTAAAAAACTATAAGTGCTACACACTTCCGTTGAAATAGGGAACATGCTATAGATGACGATTATAACATATAAAAATTGCAGAGCAATCCGAGCATATTTACGGGAGTTAGAGCACGGCCAGACGGCCAGACGGCAGACGGCAGACGGCCAGACAAACCGAAGTCATAAACACTTTTCAACTAGGTTGGAAAGTGTTAAAAAGTAGCCGACACTGCTCGTGAATGTATCGGGCGCGATTATTTACATTTCAAAACATCGTAAAAATGTAACAAAGTCTCGTATCGAAGTGCGGTTTCCAACGTAAGACTTTTCAAACTATAGAAATAATTTCAAAAGAAAATAAATTGTTAAAATTTCCTCGTATACTTGACAATAATGATCACCATGTTATTAAATACAAAAAATATATTTAGATTATACAACAGGTATTTATTTCTACTTGAAAATATAGTATGAGGTGTCACAAAAAGTGCTAGTGATAATTTAAATAATCATGTGCTAGTAAAATAAAGGCAAGTTTTTTTTCAAAATCGCCATGTGCAACACTATATTCTGTTATGTCAGTGGCAAATTCGGAGAAGCGAATGGTGTTCAGAATAGTATCAAGAAAAATATCCATGGTCTTTGTCAACATGGGGTTTTTCCCGAAAAATTATTGTTAAGTTACCGATATGATTTTCAAAGAAGAAATTGTTCAAATAAATGAAAAGAATGGTGCGTAAGAAGTCTGGTTAATAGCATGAGATATCCGGCTCAATTGTTAACCGAATAATTCAGAGTTTTCTTAATGATCATACAATAATCTGACATGCTGAAACAAGTAATCATTGACCCAGTTAAACGGGATTTTTACTTACAGGTTTTTTGATTTCTTTCACTTTCTTTAAATATATGCACAGTCAGTTTACCGTATAAACTCGCGAATGGAAATCACCAAATTGAAGAAACATAACAAGTCCTTCCATTTAAATAACGATTTGATAGAGTTGTTTTATTCGAGTTATTTGAATGCAGAAATAGCAATTATTTTCATCAATTACATAAAGAGGAGATTATTATGCGGAAATACTGGTATGAAACGTAATCACATATTACTGTTTATACATTTTGCGGTCGAGATATAGGTGATTGTGTATGGTTAGAGACTTTTGCAAATATAAATAGTAGATATCCATACATAAAGGAAACTCGTGTAACTTTAATAACATTGATAACAAAAAACTGTGATAAAATAAATAGTGATGATAACGAAGTTTAAATGTTATCTTAATGCGGGAAGAATCGCGCATAGCCTAAGGGTTGCGAGTTAGTATTATTTTTTAATCAGAAATTCCCATTTCATACCAGAAATTTCCAATAGTAATTTTTGGTTTTGTAAATGAGAGATATTTGGTAATTATTTAAAATCAGAATTTTTCTTTCGGAATTTCCGGTATGAACTCAGAATTGTTTAATAATAAGTGAAGCCAAATTGGGACCTCAGATTGTGTACGATTTTTATTTTGTCATAAATACATCCAACTATTTGTTGTCGCCCTTATCTAATCACAGACACATGTTTGAAATTAAGCTCTAAAATAAGGACGAAGATTACGACTCGAATATAGTGGTGGCATATGGGAAAACTGTACGCATCCTAGGTTTTTGATATCCTGCGTGAGTGTTAAAAGATTAATGTATAATTAGTTACATTTTACGTGCATTTAAGGTGCTTTATGAGGTAATGGATAAAAAAGGGGCATTCAAAATATGTTACCCGGGCCACCTAAATACCAGATTTTAAAATTAAAAATTTTTTTACAGAAATTTCGCGATTAAAAAAAAAGAAGATTACATTTCGGAATTTATGGTGGCAACCTAGATTCAGGAAACAAAAAGGGCAACAGACACCTAGGATAAAGTTTTGCTTAGATTAACATTCTTCTAGATAATAGAAAATATGCACTCGCAACGTACATTTCAGCAATTCCAAATCAGCAGATCAGATTTCCGTGTGTCCATTTCGACAGATTTATGTTCCTCGCAATTAACATAAATCTGTACCATTTATAATCATTAACAGACACATTTAACGCTGAATGAGATGTTTAGCTTTCCTTCTCTGTTTAATATTTTCCATACCAATTAGAAGAATAGGAATGATCACGAGATATACTCATTAACTAATTGCTTAAGCGCGATTTCGAACAAAGCTAGCAATTACGCAGTAAAAAGTTTGTTAAAACAGTAATATATTTCCAAAATTTGGAAGAACAACTCAGTTAATATTTCAATAGACATAAACATGTACTTTAGATGTAAACAATAACAAATATTTATTTGAAAAGTAACATATTAATAGCTCAATTATTTATTAAACGTTTAAATATTCTGTATCAAGTTTATTTATCAGTATTATAGAATACATATTTTTTAAGTATTCTTTTCTAAATATACCGCAGTGATTGTGAAGTCTTTGTTTAGTATATGCACCTAACTTGTTAACCGGGGATTAAACTTTTGTTCAACTCGTTTCACAATGAGGACTTTTTTTTGTTCATAGTGATAAGTATCAGGGCCTGATTACCAACGTGGCACACTTCCACCAGTAAAAAATAATAGAAATTTTTTCATTATTCACGGCAGAAATGTCGCATGAATAAGGCGTTTTAATACGACAAAAACTTCTATTAAATTTTACTGGTGGAAGCGTGCCCCGTCGGTAATCAGGCCGTAATTCGTACAAAATATTACGCCAAATTTCTAAAACGAAAATATCGTCATGTCCATTGCAGTAGTAGTTCGTGTATGGCGAAATATTTCGTCATACCCCGTTAACAGGTTAATTAAGTATATATACTTAAGTTCAAATGTACCATATACTTAATTATAAAATTAAGTATTTCAAAATAAGTATGCAGAACATTTTTTATTATGATTCTTTAAGAAAAAATAGTAATCATCTTTTTACTTTCAAAATAACAAGTTATTACAAAAATTAAATATGCAGAATGTTTGTTAAGTTTTTCCTCCAAGAAAAAACTTTATAATCGTATTATATTATAAATAATAATAAATTTCAACAACCGCGTACCTTAAGTTTATCTTAAAATGTTAAATATTTCAAAAATACAAATATATGAAGTGAGAGGTGAGATTTATATAAATACGTGAAAATTTTACAAATTTAAGTATGCTAATCAAAACAAGAACTGAACAAATGGTAATATTTATATACAATTCGTATAAACTAACTTTGTACAGCCAAAGATAAAGCTTTTATTCATAAGGCAAATCAATTCTATACTTGGAAGCCCACTAGTCGGTTATCACATACCTTGGGTGCGTATGTGTTCTAATTTGTCACCCCAATTTTACGAAAAATAATCGACGACATTTCATTGCAGAATTTGTAAAAAGGGTTTGCGACCATGTTTCCATTTGGGCGGTATTTCTTATTTAAATGACTTGATCGTACTAACACATTTTTTGCAATAGAAACGAAGCTAAGGTGATTTAAAATGTAATATGTCATTATAAGGGGAATATTACTATTTCAATCAGTGGTCGTCACCAAACAATCGGAATAAACAAATCCCGGCACAACTGGTAACGCTGGTCTGGGATAAAAAAAAGGCGACGATAACTTAATGGAAGTTTTTGTTTTAAAAAATAATAAAAAATAAAACCATACGCTCTAAAGTTTTAGGAAAAATCTTGGAAACATAGCCCTTTTGAGAAAGAAATCCTACCAGCATTTCTGTATAATATTTATTGCTTTTATTTAATGACAGACATTCTGTGATTAAATAAAACCCAATTTACTTTAAAGAAATTCTAGTAGGTTAGTAGATTTTTGTATAAAAGTTGACTAAGTTAACAAGACTTCTTAGGCAACCTCTGCGAGTGTGCTCACAAATTACTTTTTTAATATCCACATTTTTACTAGTCATTTGGATATATCGCGTAAATTTATTGTCCCGTGGAATGCGCGATATAACGAAGGGCTAATGTAAATGTTGTTTCTATATCATGTTACAAACATGGAACTATGAATCAAGAGGAATTGACATATACTGAAAATAGTGAAGTTTCCAACGGAAATTATTTCGCACGGCCTGATTACCGCCGGGAAAAACTTCCACCAGTAAATGGGAAGAGAATTTTCTTTCTTATTTAAACGCCTTAATCATGAAAATTTTCTGTCATAATTGAGACAAGAATACTTACTCAATTTTACTAGCAAAACTTTGACGAGCGGTAATCTGGACTTGTGGTACCGTCATATTGTGAGAACATAAACATTCCTGTCAGTTTCAGTGAATTGGATTATCGCCGGGACAAACTTCTACCAATAAATTTGAATAGACATTTTCGCCTTATTTAGGCAGAATTTCTGCCATATGTAGGGCACATAATACTACTCGTTTTACTTACCCATCATACGTAGTATAGGGTAAGTCTTCCCAGCAAACACATACCTTTCGGCACATGATCGGACCGCAGCCGGCAGTGTCGGTTAGGCGTCGGCATCGGGAAAGTGGTATCGGTCAAGTGCCGGTTGTATGTCGGCAACTGATACTAAAGAACCGTGCTTTTTCAAATGCCAGTTACTGTAATCGGTCCCCTTATGGTTCGATATCGGCAAGCGACTTAAATCGGCAAATGACTCTGGACCGATATCTGGTATCCGTTAATGGTCCGATTACATTTGCCAGCATCGGTCCGAATTTGGAATGTTTAGTCTTAGCCGTCAATTTTTTTTTTCAATTGTGATTAACCGGCATTTTTAAGTTAGATTTCTTAAGAAATACTACCTGTTACATTCTCCCCTTAGTTGGAATTTTTGATATTTTTTTGCAGAACTACGCCGATTATGACTCCCAGAACCCAAAACCACCCCCAATTCAAAAGTTTATTAATCTATTTATCTATCTATCTATGTCACTTTTTTATGGGCACGATAACTGCAATAATTCTGCACAAATATCTTCCAAACTGATACATAAAATCAAGGGGCATAAAATCACAGTGAAATTCGTTAATGGGCAAAATCGAAACATTGGGGGGGGGGGGGAGGGGATGGGGGGCTTTTTGTGAAAACAGAAAAAAACATAATTTCTTAATTATGATACGTATCGAATCTGTTTAAAGTTATTACTACTTCTAGGTAAAGGGGGGAAAATTTATGTATGACAGATTTTTGATATAATTAAAAATGGCCCCAAAAAGGGGGGAAAAGAGGGGGCGGGGGGTTAGAAGAAAAAAATTCATAACTTCGCCAATTCACAAGATATCAAATCCGCTTAAATTTGTTATAAATCCTCTTAATATTATCTAAAACTTCTATACTGACAAGTTTTTATAAGACCAACCCTTATAGCAAAAAAAAAAAAAAAAAAAAAAAAATCCTTGCCGGCTCCGCTTGCAAAGAAGTTAAGTTTCGAAATGGGTGGTTCCAACTGCCGCATCATTGCAAAAAGGTCATTTCTTCCGCATTTCCCAATGAAACAGGCGCCCCACGGTCTGCGTCTTCGAAATCTACCTGTGCCTGTAGGCCGAGCCGTCAGAGATTTTTTTTTTTCGATTGTGATTAAGTCTGAGTTTTGTTAGTAAATGCATGGTTTTAAATAATGTATATTATATATTTTTACTCTTCTTTTGAAGAATTGGTGCAACAACATCGAAAAAACAAACTATTATTATATTTCTCTTTTTTTTTTCTTTTTTTCTTTTAATAATAATAAAAATTGTGGATATATTTTTGAAAATGAAATGTAAAATGTATTCAATATTTTACACACATTTTAAATAAACATATTAGACGTGATAACAAACACATATATGGAAAGATATTATTTGCTTTGTTACCCCCCCCCCCCCACCCCCGAACCCCCGACGAACGCACACTGGATGGGGGGCGATATTTAGATGATTAATCACATATTAATTATTAAAACAATCTAAAAATAATGTATTGTAAAAGCTGTGAAAACGTAATCTGTCTCAATAAAAACCTGTCTTAAACGAAAAAATTCATGGCCCCAATGATGGAAGTTTTACCATACAATTATACCTGCTAAGACGGAAAACTGTCTAAAAAGGAATTGTTATGTTTTCAGCGATTTCTTTTTCACAGGCTTTACTGTATAATAGACTAAAATAATAAACACTAAAATAATTAAAAAAATTTAATTGCTGTATCATTAAACCTGTTTTATTGGTCATTTAAAAAAAATTAAATTATGTAAGTATCCATATAATAATTTTAATAAACATGAAATAATAATGCATTTCTTGTAAGCATTTATCAAGAAAGTTTCGGACTTTAAAATAATAATAATAATAAAAATTAGATGTATTGTTTTATACTTTCCTAGAAAATATTTTGTTTTTTTTAATCAAGTTTTACAGCGACACTTAAAAATAAAAACATATGGAAAATGTATTTTTTTTTTTAATGGCAGGGGCTATTAATGGTAAAACTGCATTCGTGAGGGGGGGGGGGGTTGCTTACATCTGAAAAATACCATTAAGTGGAGGGCACCCCCCCCCCCTTTCAGCTGCTAGTTCCCAATAAAAGGGGTGCTTTCGGCAGTTTATTGCTTGCGGACCACATTCGACAATACTACGGATTTGTTATAAGTATACGGTCACACAGCATCTCGCCGTTGTTAGCGTTGCCGGTACCGGACCAGATTCGGTAGGTGTGCGGATAACTGTTGGTATACAATCGGCACAGCAGCGTGCCGTCGATTCTACCGGCGTTGCCGATACCGGACCGACTATGCGCCTATCTGTCGGACGTCACTCGCGCGGCATGTCGAAAAAGTTACGGAACCGGTACGGCAGGCAGTGTCGTGCCGATACCGTCGGAAACGGCAAAGCGGCAGTCGGCCGATTGCTTGCCGATAGCTCTGTGTTTGCTGGATTGTAATCGTTTTGAAAATCGAAAAAAAAAAATTGACGGATTTACACGTTTCAGACACTGGAGATTCCGAAAATCATATTTTTAGAAAAAAAAATTTGCCGCCCGTCTGTGTGTCTGTAAACGCTCTATCTCCCGAACAAATTGAGATAGAGACTTGAAATTTGGTATGTACTTAGTATGTAATAATGGGAAGAAGCCTATATCATTTCAATAACCTCGATTAACCGGAACTATTTTTTTCGGACTCTCGAAATATTCGTTCCGATAAAAGGTATATAAAAATTTTCGAAATTGTTTATTTTAAGAAATGAATATAAAAGACAATAAAAGAACATAAATTTTGCATAAAGCATGAAGTCGATCGGATAATGAGTTGCCGAGATATTTGGAATCCTATTTTCCACATTTTTCGATTTTTCATGACCCTGTATTTCATCCAAATTTCACTTCAAAGATATATTTTAATTGGAAATTTGACGTTTAATCAGATGCAATAAACCGTTAGTTAATAGGATTATTATTTTTGGAGTTATAAGGATGTTTCTTTCAAGCAATTCAGTAATCGAGCCTTTAACGTTTATGACGTCATCAAGCCACGATTTTATTGGAATTGCAATGCATTTTATAAGTAGTTTACACATTTTTATTTTAATATTTTTTATTATGCATATCCATGATGGGTAAGTATTACGGTGGCCCCCAACGACTAGTTTACAACGACTAGCCCATGCGTTAATCAGGTTTTGATGAGATCTAAACAAGCAACCGCCGCCTTCTTGTTACTGCATTCTCAGTTACTTCAATGGCAACTAGTGTGCCTTTATATGAGAGTGGTGACAAATGCACATTGCACATACCCATACTGTGCTTACACAAAGGGCTTTGTCTAAACTAGACTAAACCTACATTCCAGACATGGCGACACTCGGTTGGACTAAGACTCCTATAATAGGAGCTGACGCATATCCATCCTGAAGCACATCAATCTACAGCAGCCGGAGTTGGGGTTGCCTAAGACTCGGTTCTGATTAGCTTGGTTTTTTGACTGAACTTCAATTTGAGCACCAAATCTGCGAGGATGCGTCAGCCTCTATTATAGGAGCTCTAGGTTGGGCGAGTACAATTATACGAATGAGACAAGTTAAGAAGCATTATATATAGCGAAAATAGCAGGCTCGTCAAGATGCTTGGTGATTAGCTTTTGTCCAGAATCCACTCAAAAAATAAAATTTTATTTTCTGTTTATCACCACACTTATATCAAGGCATCCTACACGCATCCGGTAGATACTACACTATCTGTCTGCTCCTCTTTAATAGATTCTTTACAAAATACACCATACAACGTATTACGAAATATGGTACTTTTTCATTTATATTTATTTTATTCAGGAAATACTTTTAATTGCACTGTATTATAAAACCAGGGCTCAGAAGGGTTCCTACTTTGAGTACCACTATTTAGAATTTGTAACAACCTCAAAACATACCGTCGCGTACGTACAATTCAAAAGCCGCCATTATTGCTACCAGTTATTTTCATTGCTTAAGAGCCTACACTAGTCACACGAAGAAACGCTCATGCTAATGTTAAGTCTATGGGAAGGTTATCCCGCGATTTCTCGCTCGCATTTTAATATTTTTAAATGATTTTTTTGCGTAGGATAGCTGAGGTCGATCTTCAACGTTGTTAGTTTTTACTTTTTTGATTTTGGTTAAACTTTTTTTATAAGCGGGCATTTTAAATTTTGGAACCGGTTGGAACCGGTTCTGAAAATGAAAGTACCCTTATATAAAAAAACTGGAGCCAAAATCAAAAAAGTAAAAACTAACAACGATAGATATCAACGTCAGCTATCCTATGCGAAAAAAACATTTAAAAATATTAAAATGCGAGCGAGAAATCGCGGGATAACCTTCCCATAGACTTAACATTAGCATGAGCGTTTCTTCGAGTGACTAGTGTAGGCTCTTAGTCCAATAAATCGTGTGATTAAAATGTACAAAAAGCTCTAGTTAGAAATAACGGTGACAGAAGATTACAAATTATGTAAATGACACTCCTTGTGAAGTTAATGACAGAAATTCTGTGATTAAATAAGGCAAAGATTATTATTGAGAAATAACGGTATTCATAAGTTGGAACCTTGCGATCGCTGGCTGAAACGGAAATTTAGATTACATTTCCGATTTCAAAGCATTTTTATGAAATATTTTTTCGTATATATTTCATAAGCAGACTATAAATGTTACTTTACAGTGCTTTTTCAAGAGCTTTTGTGTAAATTTTATATAAATTTTATATCATTACACCAGAACGGCTGGAATTTGTTTTCGAGTCACATAAAATTTAATCTAAACCAGAATTTTTATTTTATACATTTTAACTTACTTATTTAAATTATTTGTTTCTGTGTATATTATATTTGTTGTTTTTATGAAGAAATTTGTTATTCCCATTGAAATATATTTTTTCTCGTCCCAGTCATATTGACAGCTATAGCCGTTCTAGTTTAAAAGGAGTCGTTTCTATTCTTATATCTATTAGGTTCATACAAAAGATCTGTCGTATTTTAATAACTAATTTTAATGCATTGAATACCGGTAAAATTTTAATATCTGATAAATATAATATCTGCTTTGTACTAATAGGTAAAATTATCAGGTATTAAACCTTTGATTACGGGGTTGGGACATATCGTCGCTACCATGTCAAACTATTGAATACGAAAAAATGCATTTTTCATTACTTTTAAAAATGGGCCGATTGTCACCACTAAATTTTAATACCGGAAATTTTGAGAGAAAAATTTTTCCTTTACGTAATGATGAAATATGCTGTCATTATATAGAGCAAAAATTTCTATTTTAAATTTCTGGTATGGATTCAAAATTTCTGAATGGAAAAGGAGGCCAAAATGACAACCCTGGTGATCTTGCAACCCTGAAACCCTATTAAAATTTAGTGGCGACAATCGGCTCATTTTTAAAAGTAACGAAAACTGCATTTTTCACATTTGATAGCTTGACATGGTAGCGACGATATGTTGTCCCAGCGACTAATTCTTCATTCTATTCGCAACAGTACTCGGAAAATATTCTCGATCATACACCTATACTAGGGCGCTTTCAAAAGAAATCTTCCACAAGGAAATTTTTTTGTAAATTGCGTACGAGTTGATATAAAAATAGTTGCCAACCCAAGACTGTGAGCAAAATGTTAAGATTTACCGGAATGTTAAGATTCCTGTATTAATGGTATTAAAATTTCACTGGTATTAAAGGTATTAAAACTTTATCGGTATTAAACTAATTTAACCCTACAGTGCATGAATTTTTCTTTTATAATTTTGTTTTTTTATACTTATATTAAGAATTCGACACCAGAAATTTTAAGATAGATTTTTAACTTTATTTAGTAGCATATTTATGGTAATTTTGCGGGATTAATATTCCTATATAAATATAGGGGTTGCAAAGAACTTGATTTATTTATTAAAAGTTAAATATAAAGTGTTGCCAATTGGCTACACTATGCACTGTAGGGTTAAAATTAGATATTAAAATACGACAGAACTTTTGCAGCAACCTAATACTTAAAAATTATAATCACTTTTTAAAATCGGTAGTGTGAAAATTAAATGAACTATTACAGTTTCGATTAAACCTTTCTCTAGACGTTTTGGCTTATTACTTATCCAATACCTTTATTACAGAAGTGAAAATTTCTCTAAAGACATTGGCGAAAATTTTGGTTCATATTATCAAAATCTGAAGCACGAGGATATTTTACTGATTTTTGTCTTATGATAAATATATTGAAAGCCGTAAGGGCATTTGACAGTTTTGTGTGAGCTGCAAAGATGCTACATTCAAATATAATAAGATTGTATGGTAAAGGGATGGCGAGCCAGAGTGAAAACTGGCTAAATGCCACTACTATTTCCCAAAAGTAATCTTCAACTAAGTTTCAGACAGAAATTCAAATTTTAAATAAGGCGATGATTATTATTATGAAATAGTGGTGATATTTTTCCGCGTGGCACGCAGGTTCACCACCCATGTTATACTATATTGAATTCTAAATAATACATGAAATCATTCGTATAAATGCATTGTTATTTATCTTATTAAAGGTATTTTATTTCCATAAAATCTTTATAAATATATCTTAATTTTCAATATATTAGAATGCGTTTTATCTTTTAATCATTTTAAGATTTATATTTAACAGTTTTCAAATTTCGTTTCTACTGACAGTACGATAAGTCGTTCTATCCACGACATGTTTATCATGATCAATAATACATGTCTATTTCACATTTTCATTGCATTGTCAAGTAGTTAGATATAAAGTCAATCAAGTGAGGAAGTTAATAATTTAACGTTCTCTTTGAAGTTTGATTTCATTTTCATACAGATCAAATGAATTTGGGTAAATTGTTTAGAATCATATGCTTAAGGGAACTCAGTATATTTCATTTTCCATAACATAATGAAAATATCAATTTTCCGAATTGCTGCTTTAAATAAAGAAAGACATGTGTAGTATATTGTGACAATCTTTCGTAAAAAACCGAAATTTATAAATATGGTATAAAGGCTTATTACTGCATCCATTTTCCTCCTTTTATCAGTTAGTTTTTTCTGTATATTAGTATGATTAAAATGCTAAAACTACAACACGTATTTTTGAATAGAATGAATATTTTAACGGACGATCCTTATGTTGCATTTCCAAAATTAAGGAATCGGATTTTCAGGAATAAAAATAATTTTATTTCTAAAAAATTATATTTGTTAAGTAATTAGTCATTTTACTTTATTTATACATGTGTCATGATATTTTATTTATTTTTTATAAACTAAATCACTTTTTAGTGATAGGATCCTTGGAATAACTCAGCACACTTGTACAAAACGTATGAATAAAATTTTGCAAAAAGTTGAAAATGTGGAGAATTCAGCTTCAAAATTTTGCTCGATTTTATATAGAAATTTTAATTTTTATATTTTGCAATAAAAAATGCATTTTTTCATAAACGGATAATTATTCGTATGCTGAACAGAAAATCCAACACTATTATTTTCTATACACATTCTCGATGATTATGAGATTTTAATGAATTAGGATTTAAGATTTTGAATATCTCTAATCATTGAAAGATATAGCAGAACATCCCTTAGGAATATATGGGATTTCCTCCTCAATGTTTCAATTATTTCTGTAACTTTTTGAGTTTTCACGCTATTTCACTGGTCTTGTTATATAAGTTGCCCTATAGTATTGACTATCAAATCATGACAAAATATATTTGCTGTAGTTTGCTCATGCGCATGTAAATTTATCTCATAAAAACAGCGGCGTAGCGTCAGGGGGGCACGATCATTTTACTATCAGTATAATTATATACTACATTTAGCCTTATTTAATCTTTGGACGGTATGAATTAAATAAGGCCAAATATAGTATATAAAAATACTGGTAGTAAAGTGGTCCGTGCCCCCCTTGACGCTACGCCTCTGCATAAAAATACCTATATCGAATCAAACATTCAATATATTAATACTTTAATCACAATATACTATTTCGACGATGTACACAGTACACAGTACACAGTTCAGTACACAGTATTACTATTTCTACGATGATTTGTGAGGTTTTTGGAAAGCGGTGTTAATTTCGGTTGAAAACTCTGCATGCTATTAAAAATAACCTTTTGAATTTTTCACAGAAACGTTAACATCTTCACGAATATACCTGCTATGCTTACACAAACGCACACAAATTTTGGACAGGACCTACATAGTCATTTGCTACAGTGACAGATCATTTTTAGCATTTTCTGTTACTTGGGGGATCGAAAATATTATCTTATTATTAAAATTATTATTCCCTCCCCCCTAATTCTTCTCGCGACAAAATCTTCACTGAAAAACATGAAGTCAAACATTTTCTTTGCATCCTCAAAGTTCTAGGGCATTCCGGGTATTTCCTCACGAGTTTCAGTAAGATATTCGACGAAACGTCTGAAATTGGTCACTGACCCTTAATTTCTGAACAGCAGTGTATTATCATAGCTGCGAACCTCTACGAATTTCTCACCAATAATACCGCAGAAAAATCTTCTGCGATAAAATGAGGCTGAAATTTCTCTTCCGAATTACTGTTATAGAAAAATCCTACCAGTTGTCAGCTATTATTGACTTTATGAATGTAAATCAGGGTTTCGCTTGTCGAAAGAAACCTTGTAATTATGACTGAGTAAGCGCATTTTGACCCTGGTTTTCTATACAAAATTGTTTTGTTGCAGGGTGTTCACCCAACACTTAATGTTTGTACACGACCTTTCCGAACCCACTGTATATAGATATGTATCTATAAATATAATTAGCGTGATAAAATTGAGGAGACAGAATTCAATAAATTATCGAAATTCAAAATTAAGATAATTTCAATCGAATTTATATTAAAAATATAATGTCGGTAAATATAAAAGCTTGAAATGAAGTTTGTTTCTTGTTAAATACATTTTTTTATGTCAGGCTATGAGGATGATTTTTAAAGTACAAAAGTGTATAAAAACTTTAATTTTATGTTTTATATTGCCTTTTAAGTTCTTAAAATTATATTTCTTGATTAATGACTTCTTTATAACTGATATTTTATCTTTTACAAGGCGCATTTTGTTGGTATTATATTGTGTGTAGATCAAAACTAAAACAATATCCTTTGTGTAATTAAAAGAAACTAAAAGATAAGTGCACTTTGATTTTCTCAGACTTAAAAAATTAAAACTTCAAAAAACATTAGAAATACAATTAAAAAATCGTTTAATAAAAAACTCATATGTTTCAATGCTTTTATTCTACGTTGTGAAATTTAAAAGTATAATAAAAAGGGTCTAACATTGTAAAGGATTTATTAAAATAATCTTGTGTCATATTCATTATTTTGAATGCACAAAAAAAAATTCCACATTTTAAAAATTTCTCACGTATAACTGTTCTTTTTAAAAAAAAAATTGATAAAAGTTCCCATTTTTGAGAATATTTTAAAGATTATTTAAGGTATACATAGTTGAAACATTTTCATATTGGAACACATGTTTTATACGTGACAAAAATTGCGAATATTTTGAATACCACTCTTTTTGAATAGTAATTCTCCCCTTATTTATATGCATTATTTTTTATTTATAACAGGGGAATGTTACTATTCTGAAAAAG
The DNA here is from genome assembly GCA_963931845.1 of Maratus michaelseni. Taxonomy (NCBI): domain Eukaryota; kingdom Metazoa; phylum Arthropoda; class Arachnida; order Araneae; family Salticidae; genus Maratus; species Maratus michaelseni. The sequence goes on from OZ007586.1 coordinate 189,104,322, forward strand.
TGTATTCAAAATTCAGTATTGTCTGTTGAGCGAGTTTTTTTGTCTTATTAGATTAATTGAATGCTGCCACATTTTTTTTAAAATAGTAACATCCGCCTTATTTGATGACAGATGAACCTTTTCCGGTGCAGCGTAATTCTGCTGCTATAATGTTAAAATGATTAAATGCCAATAGAATTAAAGAACATATTGTTTGAGAATAAGTAATTTTTTTCGCCCACGTACATTATAAAGGCAAAATAATAGAAAAAGTCGAGATAACAATAGTAGCAATGCTGAAAGTCTGCTACTTTTTAACACTTTCCAACCTAGTTGAAAAGTGTTTATGACTTCGGTTTGTCTGGCCGTCTGGCCGTGCTCTAACTCCCGTAAATATGATCGGATTGCTCGGCAATTTTTATATGTTAATGTCGTTATCTATAGCATGTTCCCTATTTCAACTGAAGTGTGTAGCACATAGTTTTTTTAATGGGACACTCAAAAGAATTCCGTTACATTACGGTCTATGGGGAAAAATCATTTGCGGTTTATTTTATTGACGTTGCACAATTTCAAACACATTGTAATTGATATATACCACTGAGGTGCATTACAAGAAGCTTAATATGGAATAGGGTGTGCATAGCACTTATAGTTACTTTACAGGGACAGTCAAAGAATTCCGTTACATTACATCTATGGAGAAAAATCGTTTGCGGTTTAATTAAATAATGTTTCACTATTTTAAACGCATTGAAAATTATATATATATCACTAATGTGCATTACAAGAGGCTTACTACAGAATATTGTGTGTATAGCAGTCATTGTTCATTGACAGGGACACACAAAAGAATTCTCTACTGTCTGTAAACAATAATTCCTGGAAGTGCGTTTTAAGTTGCTGAACGCGATTTTAAATTTAACTCACTTTTTGTCTATTACTTGGTGTGTATAAATTCTGTAGACCATACACAGGGCAGCACAAATGTTTGCGAACACATTTTCGTTTATTGACAGAAACTCCAGAAGGAGAATTTTACACTGTGTTCGCGTTTCCTAACTAAACTAAAATTTAGCATCCTATGTAGTATAGATACAAATCTATAAATCATACAGAGGGCTGAATAAAAGTATTCGGATATGTTTCCGAATATTATATATGGTGGATATATATGTTGGATATTTCTGAAATTACGTTTTTAATATGTTATGCGTTTTCCAAATTGTTTAATTAGATGTTATCTTTCAGCTTATTAAACGGTAATGATTTGTAAAATTATTTTGGAAGCATTGGAAAGTGTTACATAATCTATGCTTGACGCATTATTTTTCATATTAATATTCAGATTGTTTAATTGCCAAAATGTTTTGGAAATAAGAATAATACACTTATTGAAGGACAGATTAAATAAGTCGAATATTACTAGGGTTTTAAACATGTGGTGACAATCCAGCAATAACACAATTAAAATCCAACAGTCCAACAATTAAAATTGTTAGAGAAAACTAGTTCTACTTTCCTCTCCTGCGGCTGGTAGTAAAAAAAGAAGTGCGATGCAGGGAAAAACATTATATATAAGGACTGAGCGGATGAATGGGAGAAATTTCGCAATTGAAAATAGCGTCCTATTACGACTGATTTTTTTTGCATGCTGGAAAATGTAAGGTTTAAACCATAGTAGTCACAAATTGTAAAATATTAATCCAGATACGACTGAAAATCTAGATCAAGCTGGGATACTGTGTTGAAAACCCACGCTGAGACAGATGAATTATGAAAGTTATGAATTACTAGTAGCTATTCTTCTTTCCTATATATAAACTTTTGCTCGCCGCAGGAGAGGAAAAATGGCGCTCAAAATACGCGAAAAATATTTGCATATAGTTCTTTTGCTGGGCACTTCAGTTTTGATTACCGGCCGTAAAGAGGAAAGTGGCGCTAGTGTGCGCTAACAAACTTAGCACGTACTGATGGCGCTCTAAGTATAATCGCTCTGGTTGCAGGCGCAAAATATGTAAATGTTTTTGGCGTACATGAGCGCCATTTTCATTTCCTGCGGCAAGGTTTCAAAGCAAAAATTAGTGGAAAAAGAGACTAGCTACAAGCAATTCATTTTGGTTCATAGATTCAATTTGGTTCATAGGTTGAACGCATGATCTAGTTTTCCATGCCTATCTACAGAAGTGCCAAGCTCCCACTGATCTTTAATAATATATGCGTTAATTTGACCCAGATTTAACACGTTCCGCACCATAAATGTTTACAAGATTTTTTTTTAAATAAATTGCACGCAAAATTCTGAACTTAAATAAAAATATATGAAATAAATTTTCTGGTTCGAAAGGCTGTTAAACTAGGGGTCAAATTAATCCAAATATTTCGGTAGCAGTATTGCCAGTATTCTACTTTTTTTTAATTCTGAGTGTTTCATTCCCGCAATTTTTTAACACTTTCCAACATAGTAGAAAATTGTTTATGAATTATTTTTGTCCGTCTGTCTGTCCCTACTCTAAATCGCGTAAATCTCTTCGGAATTCCAAGCAATTGATATATGTTATTGAGGTTTAATATGGAATGTACGGTATTGGAAATAAATTGTGTTGCACTGAAAGTTTTTTCACAGGGACACTCCAAAGAATTCTATTACAATCAGGACTATGGGAAAAAATCATTTGCGGATTATTTTTAATGTTTCACGATTTCAAACATATTGAAATTCATACATATGACTGATTTGTGCTACAAGAGGCTTACTATTGAGTATTTTGTGTATAGCATTCATCGTTTATTTACAGGAACACACAAAATAATTCGGTACTGTCTGATAACAATAATGGCTGGAAGTGCGTTTTCTGTTGCGACACGCGTTTTTAAATTTAACTCATATTTTGTCTATTACTTTATCTGTATAAATTCTATAGATCATATACAGTGCACCACAAAAGTCCTCGGGTACATTTCCGTTTATTGACGGAAATTCCATAAAGGGAATTTTAATCTGTGCTACTCCTTTCTTTACTGAATTAAAAATTGGCATTATATATATCATATGTAGTATAAATATATAGATCATATACACGGTAGTACAAAAGAATTCGGATATTTTTTCGAATATTGTTGGTAATTCCTGAAATTGGGTTTTTAAATATGTTATACTTTTTCCAAATTCATGTTTCACTTTATTAAACGATAAAGATTTGTAAAATTATTTTGAAAGTTATTTAACCCATTAATGACGGAATTATTTTTTCCCTTTAAAATGCAAAAATTGCATTTCGTACCAATTTTTTAGAATAGCAACTTTGGTCCCTTTTTATTGCGGAGTTTCTTTCATCCATTAAAGAAAATATTTCTCTAAAAAAATACTGGTACTTAAACAGCAAAATGATTGGCAGCTATTCCGTTACCATATGGTGACGCTAGTCCTTAACATGTTAAAAGTGTTGCATAATGTATGCTTGATGCAGGATTTTTCGTTCTTGTTTAAATAGTGTAATTATCCTTATTTTCACATTATTTAGTCTGTTAATAAATAAAACAAATATTTGTACTTCTAAAGATTGGTGATAATCGATTAATTTGAATTTCATAGTTTACTTTACACATAGTTTATACATAAACTATACTTTAAAATTTTACTACCAATATTAGGTGTCTGGCATTAAGCCCAGCAGTAAAACTGTGTTGCATAGATTTCAGCTTAGCAATTTCTGTAAAATTTTCTGAATGACCAGGATTACCTGTTCGTTCTATTTTAAATTTAGAAAATTCGTTTTGTTACTAGACAATTTTGCTTTATCTAATCACATAATCATGGTCATTAAATATAGTAAGAATTAATATTCGTATTTTCCGATATGAATTTTGGAATTAAAAATGAGTGCAAACTAGGAATCCTGAGTTTGACCAAGTTTAAATAAACATGTTACAAACGAGAAAAAATTCTGAATAATCAAAATCAAGTATAAGCAACAAATAAGCAAGACACATTATATTAAATGTTTTTATCGTTCGGAATGTCTTTATTTGCAACGTATGATCTTGGTACAACTTTAACCCTACACTATGCAATGATGCATTTATGAATCAATTAAAATTTAACCTTAAATAAATAAATTTAGTTCCCAGTTGCCACTATATTTAAATAAAAATATTCGCCTTAAGACTGCTATGAGATAATGCGAAGAATTACTCATTAAAATTCCCAGTATCTAACCCTAAATATGAGATTAAGACAAGAACGAAAAATCATAGATCAGGCATAGATTACTAAACACTTTTCAACATTAACAAAATATTATTAAGAAATCACATTTTTTATTTCAATGAAATTTATCTTAGTCCGTCCTATAACCGAATTCTTTTGTGCCTCCCTGTAAATGAAGAAAAATGCTACGCACTCCTTTATCTATAGAAAACATGTTGTACTGCACCTCAGTGATCCTTTTTAATTTCATTATGTTTGAAGTATCATAACGTTATTAAAATGCATCGCAAACGACATTTCAGCATCGATCATAATGTAAAGGAATTCTTTTGTGCCTCTATGTACATGAAGATAAATGCTACGTGATCCTTAATCTATGTAAAACATGTTGTACTGCATCTCAGTGATTCTTTTTAATTTCATAATGTTTGAAGTATAATAACGTTATTAAAATGCATTGTAAACACTATTTCAGAATCGCTCATAATGTAACGGAATTCTTTTGTGCCTATATGTAAGATAAATGCTACGCACTCGTTTATCTATAGAAAACATGTTGTACTGCATCTCAGTGATTCTTTTTAATTTCATTATGTTTGAAGTATCATAACGTTACTAAAATGCATCGCAAGCGATATTTCAGCATCGATCAAAATGTAACGGAATCCTTTTCTACCTCTCTGCAAATGAAGATAAATGCTACGTAGTCCTTAATCTACAGAAAGCGTGTTGTACTGCACCTCAGTGATCCTTTTTAATTTCATTATGTTTGAAGTATCATAACGTTACTAAAATGCATCGCAAACGACATTTCAGCATCGATCATAATGTAAAGGAATTCAATTGGGCGTCCTGTAAACAAACTGAGAGTGCTACTTATTCTATACTGAGAAAGCACCTTTTCGGCACCATATCAATTCAATGTTTGAAGTTTTATTAACATCACTAAAATGCATCGGATACAATTTTTTCCCATATACCGTAATATAACGTAATTCTTTTGTGTGCCCCTCTAAACGAACTATAAATGGTAGAGATTTCATTTTCACTTACGAACGTTGTACTGTAATCTCAATAACATAAATTTTTCATACCAGTCCGAGTATATTTATATGAGTTAGAGCACGGGTAGACGGCAGTCAAGCCGAATTCATAAACACTTTTCAGCTATGTTGGAAAGTGTTAAAAACATACTTACAAAACAATTCATGCAATGGGGTTAAGTAAATTATCGGTAAGTGTGTAATACTATATTGTTGGTCTGTATGCATGGTGCAGGACGGCAAATCCGTGTGTTAGAAGACCATTGCTACAACTTTTCCTGAATAGTTTTCTGCACATTATTTTATCGAAGAATTTATTTCGAATAATAATTTTCCAGAAAAAGTGGCAGCAAAAGTCATTCTAGAACGCAGTTTCGCCTTATCTGGTACAGTGTTATCATCAGTCGCCAATCCTGCCACTTAAACTGGGTTAGAATTTCCCAACATTTCTTTTCGACCAGTTATGCAGGGCTGCCAACTACTACGCTTATTTCCAGTCAAATAATTCTTTTAGAATCAGAAAATTTAGTTAACAAACGCAATAAACTATAAAGCTTTGCATACCAATAATTAATTCAGTATGCAATTTATTAATATTTTTCTGGTTCTAAACATGAATATTTGATTTAAAAAGGCGTAGTAGTTGGCAGCCCTGGTTATGAATGAGCATGCTCAGTGTGAATACCAAGATTCCCTGTTTATTATCATAACTGTTATGGTTATTTGTGTCAGATATTTTTATTTAGGGTTACTGCATAACCTGCTGATACTTAGCGTTCAATAAAATGTATACGTTTTAGTTACACCTATGCAAATATTCCGGGTTTTTTCTACTGAAATATCATACATACATATAACTGTAACATATTTTATGTAACATGTTTCAGCCAGAAAGTTTATTTAATAAATGAAACATCATAACGACTACATAAGAAGAAGGTAACAATTTATTAAAAATAATTTCTGGCTCAAAGTATGTACACCTGATTAATATAAACAGAAACAACGGGCTTAGTATTCATACAGGGTTTCCACTGATTCATGAACTACATTTAATGATTCCTAATTTGGATTATTCCATTGCAGAAAATTCGAGATTAAACGAGGCAATAATTGCTATTCTAAAAAGATGGTATGGAAAATCCTTTGATAAATTAATTTTTACTGTAACTTTGATCGGGCTTTCGAAGGACAGATGCCGACGACTACGAATTTTTTTACCACTATTTCTGAATAGCAATCTTCGCCTTATTTTCTTGCACAATTTTTTGAGGTGTATAATACTTATTGAAATGGTGATATCGTCGCTACCATGTCAAACTATCGAATATGAAAATATGCATTTTTCATTACTTTTAAAAATGGGCCGATTGTCACCACTAAATTGTATTAGAATTCTTCGCCTAATACAAATACTAATAAAATTCCTGCGAAGAACAGCGCTACCAGTTTGGCCTCACTTTATATTCAGAGATGCCGAATTCATACCGGAAATTTTGAGAGAAAAGTTTTTATTTTTAGTAATAGCGAAATATGCTGTCATTATATAAAGCAAAAATTTCTATTTTAAATTTTGATATGGATTCAAAATTTCTGAATAGAAAAGCAGGCCAAACTGGCAACCATGGTGATATTGTAACCCTGAAACCCTATTAAAATTTAGCGGTGACAATCGGCTCATTTTTAAAAGTAATGAGAAATGCATTTTTTCACATTCGGTAGTTTGACATGGTAGCAACGACCTTAAAGCAGCAATTCATGTTTAAGTCGAAAAAGGCTAACTTATCCACTTGAAGGGCGGTGGGATATAATTTATCCCACTTAATTTTAATTCCCAAATGTCACATTGACACCAGAATTTTAAAATAGAATTTTGAATTTCTAATGTACGTTACGAAAAAAATTTACTTATTTAATTTTTTTTTTTTGTAAATCCTGGTGTCAATTATTCTTTTCAACATTTTAGCATTAGACGTACTTTGCCCCTCAAAGGGTTAATAAAGAAGCATTTAAGTGGCAGTTCACGGCACAATGTTACTGTAACATCCGTTTATCTCATTTTACAATATTTACAAAAATATATTGCTTCGACTTCACATTTAAACTGAAAGAATTAGAAATATTTTTTTTCTATGTGTCTCTCTCTGCATCATTATTTCCCAGCAACTCAACCGCGGTACGAACATATACAAGTAAAATTGCAGAGAGATATTCGCCTTATTTAATCACAGAAAGTTTACTCCAATGCTTGCATTAAATAACTTGACGCTTGTTTTACAAAATTACTGTTATGTCTGATTTCGGCTGTTGAGTTGTTGGAAACCCTTGCGGTATAAATATATAAGTAGTTGTCATAAATGAATGATTTTGAAATTCAAATTAATCATTCGGGTATGCGCAAAAATATATATGCCAATTTTCGTATTCTTTTTAATCAATTTGAGCCAGATATTTTGTAAAAATAAAAAGAGTGAAATTATAGCATTTTTATGTGGTTCTTAATTTCATTCTATATTTTACAAGATTTCTGGTCTTCATTGATTAAAAAGATTACGAATGTTCGCAGCTATGCTTTTTCGTATGTCTGAATGATTTATTCGAATGTATCAAATCCATTTTTTATGCCATAGTGATGAACACAATGAATGACTTTGATATTCGAATGAATCATTCAGGCATGAGCAAAAGCATAGCTGCCAACTTTGTTTTTTATTCAATAAATTACTACGTGAAATGTTATATATAGAAAAGAAGTTTCTTAACCTCTTAATAGTCCCGCCCGATACTCTCACGGGCAATGTAGGCTACATTTTTTTTTATTCAGATTGTTCATTTACCAGTAATTTAAAATAGTGTAATTGGCTTTTAAATTTCACATTATTGTTTATGTCATTAAACATGGCAAATATTTCTACTTAAAAAAATTGGTGGCAATCAAGCTATCTGAATTTTAAATCCTTTAACGGGCGGTGGTCACAAAAAAGGACACCTAATTTTAATTCCAAAACTGACAAACGGCTCCAAGAATATTTACCGTATATACCCGTGTATAAGCCGACCCCAAAATTCCTGATGAAAACATGTTTAATACCAGTATTTTACAATAATATTCTTCGTCTTACATAATTCACAATTAAATGTGATAAAGCAGGGCGTAGAAAATTATTCTGAATTACTGGTGTTAAACTTCTTTGCATCTCGTTTTTGGGGATCGGCTTATACACGAGTATATACGGTAATTAAAATTTTCCTTTTGTTAAGGACCGGAAAATAAGCAAGTTTTTATTTTCTAATGAATTCGTTTGAAATTTCTGGTGTCAGTCCATTATTTTATCATTTTACAAACAGACTTACTCCGCGCCGGAAAGGGTTAAAAAGTAGCCTTTAGTTATCGTGCTCGACGATTAAGATGTTAATTTAATTAGCTATAAATTAACAGCCACAAAAAATAAGAGACTTAATTTTTTCTACAAAACTTCCGGAGCAGCATGTTAAAAAAATATGGCAGTTAGCTGCTCTGGTTTTACTTCTTTTTTTTTACAAATCTTCTGGTGGTAATTGAATATACAATGTACGAAAACTATACATTTCAACATGCTCAAATGAATCATTCAAATGACAAAATCATTCATAATGCCGATCACGAATATATATCATGGCTGCCACCCTTTTAGTGAAAAAAAATATCCGATAGACATACTTCGAATCATAATTTTTTTAAATAACATTTTACATTATTTCTTTGTTGCAGTAATAACTCTTCTTTCATTAAATGAAATTTCTAATTGTAATACATGTACTAAATGTAATATTTATTTAACTTGAAAAAAACATAAGGTACATATATGATGTATATTTCCGTATATTTCGGCGTATAACGTGGCACAAAAAAAAATTAAAACAAGAAATAATATTTAATAAAATGCAACATATTGCTGCGTTAAAATTATATAACTTTATTTATAATAAATATTTTCTGGTTCGAAATATATATGAGTTATATTTGAGCTTCGCCTTATACTATATATATATATTAAACTGAAATATCGACCCTTAAAATAATATATATTTCTAATTCGTAAGATTTTCTCGAAAAATCAATTGAATTCGAAACATTAAATTGCACTGGAGAAAGATTTATTAAAAGTTCTGAAACTCAACGAATTTGGAAACTCATGACTGTCGAAAAATTAAAATTTTCTTTAAAATGAAAGTTGAATAAAAAACAAATACTGTTGAAAAGGAAAGGAAAAAATAAATAGTGAATTTTCAAAATTCTTTGCCGAGGAAAGATTCAATTTTGAAAAATTTTCAGAAGTAATTTTCAACCTAATAAATCCGATGCATTTCAATAACATATTTTATAAAAATGAAATATGTAAAATATTTATTTTATAATTGAATTATTTAATAAAGATTTTACTATGGTGTCCTGCACAAGGTATAATTTTTGTATTTTTTATCATGGACTTATTAATAATGATTGAGACTCTAATTGTGACACGCTAGCGTGTGTCGCACACGCTAAAACAAGTGTCAATGACCAGACTATAGTGGAATTTTAACACATTCGGTTAATTAGCGCATATAGGCGTCATTTCAGAAAATTCGAGGCCAACGAAAAAGACAGACTACCGCGGTGCATTCCACTTATCTTTTTTTACAGACCGCTAGAGTGACGTGATGCTCTTTTCGTACACCTGCATTGGTGCATTTGAGCATCACGTGACTCCCGCGGTCTATAAAAAAAGATACGCGTAAAGCACCGCGGTAGCCTTTCTTTTTCGTTAGCCTCGAGAAAATTATAATTTATTTAGAAATTTCAAATTCACACCAGAAATTCTGAATATTAATTTTCGGTTTATTTAAAGACAGACGTTTTCGCATTGCAGAAAGTAAAAATTCTACTTTCGGAATTTGTGGCGAAAAAAGGAAATTTCTGAAATGGATGCTAATGATGCAAATGTGTTAAGATGGATCTGGGATTAACAAGACTTCATTTTTTTATTTACTTCAATTTTTTCCCCAACTGCCAAAGATGTACAAGAATGTTTTTCTTAATAATTTGGTTTTTATAAATACGCGAATAAAAGCATCTATTTTCCTACTCATTTCTATCAAAAATTCTGGTGGCAGTGAACCATTTGCACATTTTAGCAGCAGAAATAAAATGCCGAAATACAGCCCCAGAAAGCGTTAATCATTTGAAGGGCTGATGTATAAAATTTATACAACTTAACTTTTATTACAAATTTCCAAATGATACCTCTAAACAAGTTTCGTACAATTGTACCACAATTTTTTAATAGAATTTTCCAATTTTATATTTAAATAGAAGACATTGCAGATACCTCGTTTAATTGCGAGATTTGTAATACTTTTCTGCATTTAAAAAAGGCGAAAAATTCTATTAAAAATTGTGGTAAAAGCGTATGAACCTTTATAAAGTTTAAATAAAAATTTCCTTTTATACTGTGCGCGAACAGAAGAAACAATAATAATGTCCGTCCAGAATTTTGAAATAGAGCCACAAATACCATTAAGGTGAAATATGTGAGGGATGTTGATAAACCGAGTGTGTCACATAATCGATTGTCGTATAATAAAGTGTCTACTGTATTATTTTAATGAAACAATATATTTGGATTATTTTACATTTTTGTGATTTATTCATACTTTCTTCAAATTTCATATGCTTGTAACCCTTTGCATTATAAATGTTACCCCAAAAATAGCAATGTTATACAATACAGGAACATTTGAAGCTTCCTTATGCTTATAAATGCAAATAATTTTTAACGAGAGTTACGGCATCCATTAATACATGTATTATATTTCCTACCGTAGTATAACACTCTTTGGTATTCATGTTTACAATCTGAAGATTTGGAGGTATTTGTATGGTTAAAACTTTAAGAAATTATATGAAATGTAATGAAGACAAACATTAGTATTGCGTTTATCAAAAGTTCTGATTTTGGTGATTGTGCATATCTGTTGATGGTGCATGACGTTCGTCCAGAATTTTAAAATAGAGCCACAAATACTATTAAGAAGAAATGTGTGAGGGATGTTGATTAACCGAGTGTGTCACATAATCCAGCGTCGGATAATAAAGAGTCCACTGTATTATTTTAATGAAACAATATATATGGATTATTTTACATTTTTGTGATTTATTCATATGTAACTGTAATATGTATATGTAACTATAATATGTATATGTTATTACATATTTCGTTTCTATTTCAATGAGGAATGAAACAATAGCATGAAATATAATTTAAAAAATACAAATTAGCCACAGTCTTTAACATAAAGTAGGGACTATTGCCGGGTAAAGTAGGGGAGATTGCCACCGTTTTTCATGGCTGGTTTTCTTCGCCTTATTTATTCTGACAATTAAGCCTTTCATAAAAATATTAGATGTCGATTTTGTTTTCTGTTCGGATTTACCTTTTGTTATATTCTGTTTCAACAACGGCTTAGAACGCTTAGCAAATTCTTCAATTTCATTTAATATAGCACCTACAATATCCCAATATATAACGTTTCTTATTAGTTTAGAAAGTAATAAATTTAACCCTACAGTGCATGAATTTTTTTTTTAGAATTGTGTTTTTGTATACTTACATTAAAAATTCGACACCAGAAATTTAAGATAGATTTTTTAACTTTATTTAGTAGCATATTTATGTTATTGTTAGAGGATTAATATTTCTATATAATTATAGTGGTTGCAAAGAACTTGATTTATTTATTAAAAGTTAAATAGAAAGTGTTGCCAATTGGCTACACTATGCACTGTAGGGTTAAGTTATGCGCTGCAGAACGCATGTGTATGGTTAGACGTTGTGTAACCTTAGATCGAGCTTGAACTCCTATGGATATTTTCAGTAATATTAGAGCATCCCAAAACTTCCCCACGAAATTATTTTATATAATTCTAAATATTTAAATATATTTTTAAAAATCACTTTTTTCAGGTACAACAATCAAGAACGCTTAGAGAATTCTGTAATTTAATTCATTATACCCTTTATAATCCCCCAATATGTAACATTTCATATTGTTTTAGAAAAATATATGTTTAATTTGGGTGATGCACAATGCATATGTGTGGATAACAAAGGCGAAATTTCAGGGGATAGTGGATCACTTTACTACGAGTATTATTATCTACTAAATTTTACCTTATTCAATCGTTTAACGCTCAAAAATTAACACCATCCGGATCATGGGTGCATAATGCATCTGCAAAAGATGCACAAGGAAAATTGTTTTGGAAACAGTAAAAAAAAAAGAGTTATATATGCCTTATTTATTTGGGGTATTTCCATGATTAAATAAGCAAAAATACTGTTTTAGAAAGAGTTGCGTCAACTACATAAAATTTGCATATGGGATTTTGGTTCCAAGGGGTTAAATAAGGCTAAATGTAGATTGTAATAATACTGCTAGTAATGTGATGCAGCATCCCATGACCAGTGTTATACTTCTTTTTAATACAGCTTTCTTGAATGCCACAACTTTTTGATAAAGTAAAATTTGACTTTTTAATGACACATTAAATAAGGCGAAAACGTCGCGAATTATACCATTTTAAAAAAGTGGTGCCAACTAAGCAGTCTTAATTTTAAAACAGTAGTCCACTGGCAACGCTACCGATGACCGGTCGCCTCTGATGGTTAAAATTTCTATAGTTTTAATGCGTGCTTGAACTTTTATGCTTATTTCCCATTCATATTCCACTCTCCACAACTTTGACAACGAAATTTTGTTTATCTAATGCTAAATGTTTAATTTTAATTATTAGAACATTGGATTTATATGGATAACACTCGACAAAATATTACTGCCATTAAATTTTGAAAGTCGGCGTTAAAAGAATAATTAAACGTCTGGTGATCTAGTGACATATTGCCGAAATAAAGTTAATTTTTTTCTGATACCCTTTTTTGTTTTTTTTCTTTCCTCTGAGATGGTTAATATAATGCATTCGACAATTTTAAAACCTTTAGCAACCAGAAAAAAAAATACAGAAAATAATGAAACAATTTTAATGACGCAATTTAAAGCTAGGTGCGCTATTGAACTATTGTAACTCCATTGCACACTTACCATTATAACATTTCGTCTATAATCACGTCGTTGTGATTGTTTTCGTGTATAAGTTTAAATTAAAAAATATAATTGTGAATTTCGTTATACCTATAACGTGGTAGCCAGGAAAATACTGAAATTTTATTTTGAGTACCGCTATTTACGTAAAGAAATATTCACTTATTTAAAAAGAGAAACTTGGTGATAAAATTCGGCAAATAATACTATACGAAAACAGTATATTCAAAATAAAATGTTAGAATTTTCTGGCAACATAGACTCTAACCTTCGAGGTTGCATATATGCTGCCTATATATGTCAGTGTTACGAATTTAGCGCATTTTTCATTCGAATTTTTTGAATTCGTACCAGTGTTGCCAGTTTGTAATTTTTTTTAATTAAGATTTCTTAATTACCACCATTTTTTGAAGTAGAAATATTCGCCTCATTTAATGACAGATTTAATAATGTGGATATGAGGCGAATTGTACTATTTCAAAAAAGTGGTGGCAATCAAGCAACCTGGACTTTAAAAATGTAGCAGACTGGCAATATTGGTTCATAATAAAATTCCGGCTAGTAAATTTTGCTTCATTTAATTACAGTAACTTCGAGATTACATGAAGCAAAAATTAATATTCGGAATTTCTGGTATGAAATCCGGAATTTCTAACATACATGCTAGCGTGTCCATTAGAGAGTTAAGTTCATTATCATTATATGATGCATATAATAATCCCTTAATGCTTTCAAGGGCAAGTAATTGTGTTTCTGTAATGTTAAATTCACACAAGAATTTTCGAATACCGTAATTTCCGACGTATAATCCGCAGCTCAAAGAATCGTTTTTCAACCCAGAAATTTTATTCAATAATTGTAGTTAAATATTTACAGCGATCTTTTAAGTTACATTTTATAAAATAATACCGTAATTTCCGGCGTATAATCCGCAGCTCAAAGAGTCGTTTTTCGACCCAGAAATATTATTCAATAATTGTAGTTAAATATTTACAGCGATCTTTTAAGTTACATTTTATAAAATAATATTTCTGGGTCGAAAAGCGACTCTTTGAGCTGCGGATTATACGCCGGAAATTACGGTATTTCTTGGTCGAAAAACGACTCTTTGAGCTGCGGATTATACGCCGGAAATTACGGTAACATTATTTGAAAATAAGTTAATGCAGTTTTACTGGCGGGCGTGGAGGTTGTTATTGTTTTCAGCAAATATTTTCGAAAACCCTTCAAATTTATTATTGTAATATCTTCATATAACTTACTATTACGTTCCATACATAACTAAAACCCTCTATATATAGTATACAGTGATCTCTCACTTATACGCGATACACGGAAATCAGTTTTCCGCGCCAGTTCTTTTATAAGGTAATTTTCGGCTTCTTAAATCGCAGAATTTATAAATCGAATTTTACTGTTTTAAAATAGTGGTATGAAAAAGTAATTACTGAACATCGCTTATAAGTGAGAGATCACTGTATATATTAAAGCTCAGAAATATACATACATCGAGGCTAACGAAAAAGACAGGCTACCGCGGTACATTCCACTTATCATTTTTTCCAGACCGCTGGAGTGACGTGATGCTCTTTTCGTACACCTTCATTGGTGCATTCGAGTATCACGTGACTCCGGCGGTCTGTAAAAAAATATACGCGTAAAGCACCGCGGTAGCCTTTCTTATTCGTTAGCCTCGACATACATGGTAATGACGCGATTGTATTCACTTCTATGACAAAATATGTTTTTTATTGAAATCTTACTGAATCTTATTAAAATTCAAGCAATTAAATGAATGAATTGAATTCGTTTCCTTTGAATTAATAACATAATATACTTAATTATTAAATGTGACACGATCATCCTTTAAAAAGACCGCTGTGCTTTTATCTTCTGACACATCAGCTCTGAATAAATTGCATTAATTTAATAAGATGATGCGATGTTGAATGATTATATTTACGATGACTTTACTTTCTATCTAATATGTACTTGATAAAGATTTCCAAGGAAAAGAGATACAGAATAGAATGATACTTAAACTTACCATTCTAATTAAGGCAACTATAACTTCTGATATGTTTTATTTATCATCAAATATATATAAAGTATAACAAATATAAATGCCAATATTAAAACTTCTGAATCTTCAAAATATTTTTAATTTCTCAAATTTGTTTAGTTGGAAATTTAATTTATTTTAAACTAAAGATATATTTTCTGTGATTTCTTTAATATTTCCTTTTCTGTTCAAAAGGAATGTTTTAATGACATTTTATGGTAGGAGTTTTAACAAATCATATTGACATAGCTCTAAATATAGGGTGCCACTTTTCAATATTCGATTTTTAAATAATTTTTTTTTATTTATCTCTTCAAAAGGAATTCATTTACATTAAAAAGGTGATTTTCCTTGTCAAATCATTAATATATGTTTGCTTTTATGATTAAATAACAAATATCGCAGGGTATACGAAAATTCTTTCTCTCCCTGATTAAAACGTTTATTCATATAAGATAGACCGGTGAAACTGGTGCGAAAATTTAGGAAATCTAACAAATTTATTTTGTTGCAGGTTTTCGTAATATGAGTGTAGTGTATAAGTGTAAGTGTCCAGGAAACGGGACCACGTACCGAGAACTGGCCGACCATCAACATCAGATTAAAAGGAGGATGAGGAATAAGTGAGACAGTGTTTTGTGCGAAGTCCCAACAAATCAGTGCGTACTACATCACGTGATTTACAGATGCCAAAATGGTCTTGCGATACCAGAGAACAAACAGAGCTTTCTTTTGGTTTGTGAACATTTCCAATTTTCTGAACACTAACACTGCTAAACAACATTCACGCTACATCCCTGCAACAAAAAACATGGTTAGTTTCCCAACATTTTGGCACCAGTTTCCAATGTCTATCTTAAATATAGCGGATATTAATAAATTTTGTAATCAGGGAAATTATTTTCGGAAATGTATATACCTTTCCCCTGTATATACGTATTTTTCTATTAAATACTATACCATGAAATTTTAACAGAAACGCCCATGGGGAGGGCTAATTAAGTCCCATGATCCGTCCGTAATGCTTTAACAACATTTACTGATTTTTATTTTGAAATTTAACTGAAATTTCTAAAATTACGCAGAAAAAATCTACAAAAACATTTATTTTAATTATTCGAAATAGCATATGCATAAATGGTATATAATAAAAAAGAAATACAATTGTCGATATGTAGCGTTACACAAGTCATAAAGCTGTATTCGATGTACACCCTATTTTTCCTAACACTATATTCAAGCAATAATCTATAGTAGAATAATCATAGTACATTTCTAGAGCATTTGAAAGATAAATCTACTATGGATTTCTATAAAAATCTTCATCAATAGACATGTAAGACAAAAATTATTTTAAGGAACTTGTGTTAGCCAAAAAAAAGATCTCTCCGTCTCCCCTGCCAAATGACGTGAATTCGCGTAAGACAAAGATGTATACATAGGAGCAGACTTAACGGGCGACAGCGAAAATCAGGCAAAATGTCACCAATAAATTAAAAATGTTATTTTGGTCTTAATTAATCACAGTGATTAAATAGGACAAATACTTTTTAAAATTAATTATAGAAGTATGCCTCATTCCCTATTTCACCCTCGTGAAGTCGGCAAATATGGATGAGCACATAATATGCGCGGACACGGCTGTAGTAACAATAATAACATCAATCACAAGATTGCAGTGCACAGATCAATAGTTCTTGGCGTAAGACGCTCGCTAAATTGAGGCGACAACGCAAGGCGTACACCCACTTTTTCTGAAAGAGAGGGAATATTCACTTAAAGCACATTGTAACAAAACAAATGTTTTACGAAACCTCACTCCACGTTGTTTTTTTTTCGAATAGCAATTTAAAAGTTTAATAGCTAAATCAGGCAACTAATTCTTAGTAAGTTTTACAATGTGGAAATGCATTCTGATATTGAAATTTTTAAAAATGTGTTATTTAATATAAATTCCCACTCCATTAGCTACAAAAGTTGCTTTGAACTTTCTGCATATTATCGCGATTGCTTGTTTCATTGGAGTGACAATGCACTCAGGTTTGGCTTCATCTATCACGACTGTGTTAACGTATCAGATAATTAATCAGATCGAGCAATTTTAATTTAATTGATATCAGTATAATATGATTCTAACTTTCTTTATTTTTAAGAGATCAATTACTACCAAGACATTTATTTCATGCATTCTTCGTTTTCGCTAAATATTTTAAGAAAGAAATATACATACTAGAAAATTTTATTGAAATAATATATCATCTATCTAATGAGATAATTTACCACTTTAACGATTCAGTGAATGTTTAATTATTCTTTTCATATGACTTGGAGCGCTCTTCACCATTTACATTTCAAGGTAATTAGCAGCGTCTTTCCTGAATTTTTTTGTTGGAAAATGTGGATCATGCATGACTTAACATCACGTCAGTTAAAACTAAAGACGTATAGAAATGTAGTAATTTTTATGCTAAGTATGATACTGCACTTGTTCGTTTCATATTCCATGTTAAATTAAATTCGACACACATATATTAGCAGATGAAATGGTAAATATTAACTTTTTGAATTACTTCAGGCAAACCGAAAGAATCATTTAATTAACAGTACGCAAATATAATATCATTTTGTTTGGATATAAACTATGTTGAAATTGGCCTCTTAACTTGCAGATGTAAGCTCAAAATATAACATCGATATTTTTAAAGGAACTTCATACGTCACACGGTAAATTCGATTCCTTTTTCTTGGCCGAAGGATTTAACGCAGTTAAGCCTAACACTTGTAAAATTTTCTTTAAAAACTTAATACAAAATAAATATTCCATGAAACCTTTTGAAATTCACCTACATGGAATAAGTTGTTATCATGCATATATTATTCAAAAATGGGGTATATGCTCTGATATTGTAATATAAAAAGGAATTTTTAAATAGATTTAATGCTATGTTTAACCACGTTTTTAGTTTTAAAAATATTATAATATAATAGAAAAATACTTACATGTCTTTAAAATATCAGCATATCAAATATTTTCTTCTAAACGTTGTGTTACTAAATAAATTTTAACACTCTCAGTAAGCAAAATAAATGTTTTTAAAAAGACGATTTGTTCAAAAATAAAAATAATTAAATAAAAATTGCAAACAACCTGCGAATGTTACCTCATAACACTTAGTGTAAATGAGGTTGATGTTAAAAGTATTTTTCAAAACAAAATATAGATATATATATATATTAACCTATAATAAAGAGTCTAAAATAAAAAGTGTTGGATAATTTTCAGTAAAATTTAATGATAACTTAAAAAATATATTTTTAGATGTTGTTAATCTTAAAAATATCTTTTAAAAATGTACTTTAATATATAATTAAATATACAAAGTAACAATTGCTGAATAATAATGAATAATAATAAGTAACACTGTACATTAATTTAAATTATATTTAAAATAATTGTTCAAGTTAAAATTAATTTTCAAAATGAAATGTAGTATGAATATATATAAACAGACAACACAAAAGCATATTAAATAAATATATTTTATTATAATGGGTGAAACTGAGTAATAATTCATAATATGCACTTTATAGTATGTGACAGTTTTAGGAATCTTAAACATATTTTTGGGTATGGTAAATGTTAAAAGAATCATTTGCGCAAAGACCCACATCACATTTTTTGCATTCAAAATATGAGTCAATGAATGTATTAGAATCACATTCAGTCTCAGAAATTTCACTTTCTGAAGACGAATTTTTATTCATAATTTCCACTGTTTCCTCAGCAGTCAAATACCGACGTCTTTTAGACATTTTAATTAGTTAATGGAATTTGATACGAAAATATAAATCATTTAATTTGAAACAAATTCATTTGAAACGTTATGAAAAATGACTGACGGAAAATATGAAAAAAGAACCAAAGAAAAATGCTGAAAATTCATCTTAACTTTACTGTGCGAAATATTTTGATGCTTTTAGCATCCACAATCTGCATTTGTTTTTCATTACTGTTCAAAGTGATTTGCTGCAACAAAATAAAGTAGAAAACAGAATTCCTTTTCCCTTCTCAAAGAACAAAAATCCAAATAATAATAATAATAATAATAATAATGACGCCGACGTACAAATAAATTATTTTCAATCGAAAAAAAAAAAAAAAAAACGGGAAACACGCACAAACTCTTAGTCAGGCGCGAGGATGTAGTGTACGTCATATGTTTACACTTTATCAGCTGATTTAGACATTTCCTCTTACAGATATCTAGAAAAATTTCCGATAAGCAAAAACTAAAATATTTATTAGACGCGTTAAAAAGTCATGATAGAAATGAGTCACTATTCAGAGATATAAATACATCGTGAAGAAAATGCAATGTTATTTCATTGCAGTTATTGTTTGACAAATTAAATTATCATGGATTAAAAAAAATATTAATTGATTCCACTTGTTTCCCTAGTTAAAAAGTAATGTGTTCTACCGTGATACTTATTCAAATATGATTATTATACAAATGTGTACGTTAACTTAAAAAAGAAAAAATGTTCCAAGTCTGAGTCACGAATTTGTGTCTCTCGGGATCTGAAAACCACAAGCCTCGTCCCGAAGGGGATTAAATAAATCGAATATTTTTAATAGGAAATTGTGGTGTCAAATGGCTTTCAGAAAAAAAATATTGCAAGGCCTTGATATAAATGGTTCTCTATCAAAAAATAGAAATAGGCTTTTTTTTTTAAATTTTCATCAAGAACATAATCAAATGTTTTCATGCAACTACTAACTGATATCTGATCGAGAGTGTGAAGTAAATTTACTATGTAGGATGTTAACATATAATTCTTTTAAAACTCGTAAAGAACAACAAAAAATATGTATTACGAAAATTGTGGGGTATAAGTTTTATTGGAAAACTTTATTTTTGAAAGGACACCATTTAAACTTTATAAACATGTAACAGTAAATGTTCAAAGAAATTATGGTTAAATGCAGAAACATTTAGATATTACGTATCATAAAATGATATTTTTCAATTTGAGTGTGTAGAAATATAATGCATAATTATTATGATTAACTAAAGCGAATATTTTTAATAGGCAACTGTGGTGTCAAATGGATTTGAGGAAAAAAATATTGCATGGCCTTGATATAAATGGTTCTCTATCAAAAAATGGAAATAGGAATTTTTTTTTAAATTTTCATCAAGAATATAATCATTTTTTTTCATGCAACTACTAACTGATATCTAATCGAGAATGTGAAGTAAGTTTACTATGTAGGATGTAAACATGTATTACTTGTACAACTCGTAAAGAACAACAAAAAATATCTATTATGAAAATTGTGGGACAGTCGTTTTATTGGAAAACTTCATTTTTGAAAGGACACCATTTAAACTTTATAAACACGTAACAGTAAAATTAAAATACATTAAGCTTAACCCTTTCCGGCACAGGCAAAGTCTGTTCGTAAAATGAGAAACTGCGGACTGACACCGGAATTTACAAACGACTTTTTTAGAAAATGTGAACTCCTTATTTTAAGCTTTCAATATAGAAACAAAATTTTATTAAAATATTCTTGGTGCCGCTTGCAAGTTTGGAATTAAAATTAGGTGTGCCCGGAGTGGGACCACTGTGCCGGAAAGGGTTAAATGCAGAAACTTTTAGATATTACGTATCATAAAATAATATTTTTTCAATTTAAGTGTGTGGAAATATAATTCATAATTACTACGCTTAAATTAAAATATTATGCAATCTTTTCAAGCATGGTTGACATGATCTGTCAATGTGTATATTTAATCAAATTTAATTTTGGTCTGGTTGAAAATCCATAGAATATTTTTCTTATATTTTTCCTATGTAGCACTATTTTAAGTATACTTTCAAACTAATTGTAATATAATAGGTTTTAAATGGAGTATAAAAATATGTATTTTGCATTTTTACAAACTTATATAAATTGAGTTGCTAAGTGTCCTGATTTTTGACTAACACTAATATATACCATAATTTCGCGCGTATACGCTGCACCTCAGACTATTCGATTTCCTACCAGAATTTATTTTAAATAAAATGTGACTTACTTCTGCTTAGCACTTATCTGACTTCTTATTTTTAATAAAAATTCCGGTTTGAAAAAGACCTAACTAAGCTACGGCGCATACGCGCGAAATTACGGTAGTAAACATCTTAGCTTTATTTAATCGGCGAAATCTTCGATTATTTTAAGAGAATATTAATACACATAAAATTGGTTGTCAAAAATTAGAAGACATGGCAACTATCATTTAATCGATCAATTTCCCTTTTTAAGCAATCTTAGCCACACAAAAAACATTTATAGATGCAATTAATTCCCCTTTAACCCTCCTATTAACATTGGGGTTATTTTACCCCATTTTTATTGAGAGTTTGAATGTTTCAAACTCCACAATAATAATAATTTTAATTTAAAGCTCAGTAAGATTCCAACATGTTAATGGAACATTTTTATCCACTTGTATTTAACCGTTTGAGTGCTATGAAGCGCGATAGCGCCGCAATGTATCTGCGATCAAGCAAATTTCAACGGATCAAACAGCCCAGAAATTTTATTCAATAATTGAAATCATTTAATTTTTATTCAACAATTGAAATATTTATAGCGATCTAGTGAGTTACATTTTATAAGATGAAATTTCTGGGTTGAAACACAATTTGTTGGATCCGCAGATACATTGCGGTGCTATCGCGCTTAGCACTCCAACGGTTAAAAGATATTTTCAATATCGATGTAACTGAAATTACCTTATTAAATTCCAAGCAATTAAATAAATGTACTGAATTCATTTTCTTTGATATTTGTTCTTAATAATTAAATATGACACACTATGCCTATAAAACGGTTATGTGCTTTTATCTAATGACACATCTGCCTTAATTAAATTATATTCATTTAAAAAGATAATGCGATGTTGAAAGATGATATTATTTCAGATCAGTTTACTTTGTATTTAAAATATATATGATAAAGAATTCCAAGGACAGGTATACTTAGAAAAGATTAACATTTAAAATTTCAATTCTAATTAATATAACTATTATTCTGAAGGTGATAAATTATCATGAAACATATACAAAATAATTTTATAATTTTATAGACTAATATTAAAAATTCTGAATCTTCAAATGTTTTAAATTTCACATTTGTTTAGTTGGAAATTTTATTTTTATTAACGTAAAAAAAAAATATATTTTTTTTTTGTATTTTTTAATTTAATTTTAATCTTTGTTAATTTTTCACACATTTCAGGGAAGGGTTTATGAAATCAAATCCTGTTGTCGTAGCTTTAAGCATAGGGGTCGATTTTCAAAATTGAATTTCTGAATTAAAAGTATTTTTTTTTTTTTATCTCTTCAAAAGTGTTTATTTACATAATAACGACAATTTCTCTTGTCAAATCATTGATATCCATAAGTTTTTAAGAATTAAAAACAAATAATATCTACTTTTCTATTAAATACTACACCATATTTTTTGATGTTTTTTAGGCCCATGGAACGATATATAAAAACAAAAAGAGCAGTCTCATGGCCCGTCCCCGTCCGTAATATTTTAACTACATTCATTAATTTTATTTCTCATATTAAACAGAAATTTCATTAATTACTCTGAAAATAAATACAGAAACATTGTTTTTCAATTATTAGGAATTTTATATACTTCAATGGTTAAACGTTTTCAGGGGCAGGGCTTTGAAACGCGACTACTTAACTTTAATTGCTAGCTGTCAAAAATAACCCATAATTTTTGATAAAATTTTTGTTTTATAATGTACGTGAAGAAAAGCATTTATTTCTTTACTAATCAATGCGTTCGTAATAACAGGTAGCGGTTTCATTTCAATATTTTACAAACAGAATTTCTTTGACCGTAGAACGGATAAATTAAATAATTGTAATCGCCCGTATGTGATATACACACTTCTAAAGCGGTAGTTGAAGCGGTATTTTTTTTCTACCACTATATATAAGCTATATCTTCATAGTACATTTTTAGAACATATTAAAAAAAAAAAAAAAAATCCTTCTGGATTTTTTTTTTTCATTTGCAAGAAAAATCTAAAACGGAAATTTTTGTTATGAACTAGTTGTAACCAAATTAAGATACCACTATAACCTCTTCCAAAAGACCTGAATTCGTTTCAACCAAAGATGAGTACATAATAAATATGCGCCGAAGCTGACATACCAAGACATGCCATAGGATTGCAGCTCCCCAACTCAATAGTGTTTGGCATGCGACGCTCGCTTGATTGCGGCGAAACCGCATAGCACAGTCCACCTATTCCTAAACAGAGGGAAATTTTGCAAAGAGCAGCACTAAATGAACATTTCAACAAAACAAACGTTTTACGACACCACTGCTCACGTTGCTTTTATCTGAATAGTATTCTTCTAGTTTTATAGTAGAGAATTACATACTACAACAAAACTTTTGTGAATTTTACAATATGAAAATGCTGTTACTGAAAAAAATATTGTGTTTTCAAGGGAAAACGCATTCCATCTGCTACGCATGTTGCAGTAGTATTTCTGTAAAATGTTGCAACCGCTTGTTTCAGTGGAGTGTCAACTCTTATTGTGTATTCGGATTTGACATGAGACGTCACGAATGCATTACTCATTAATAATTCAGATCTTCAGATCGTTCACTTAACTGTTATGAGTGCCTAAAATAATATTTCTTAATTTATATAAATTGAGAAATTCTATATTATAAGAAATTAATTACTACCAAGAAATTTATATCATACATTTTCAGTTGGATAAATATTTTAACGGGAAAGTAAACATATTCGAAAGTTTTATTCAAATAATTTATCATCTGTCTAATGAGATATTTCACTACTTTAAAGATTCACTGAATGTGTAATTAGTCATTTCATATGGCTTGGAGCGCTCTTCACTATTTACATTTCAAGGAAATTAGCAACGTCTCTCTGAAATGTTTTTGTTAGAAAATGTGGATCATGCATGACTTAACTTCACGTAGGTTAACACTAAAGGCATACAGGAATGTACAAATTGCTATGCTAACTATAATAAGCACTTGTTCGCATCATCTTTGATGTTAAATAAATTTGAATAACATCTGAGCAAATGAAAATGTGAATATTAAATATTTGATAAAAAATGATTATAATTCGTTCATTTATAGTTAACTGGCTATATAGTTTGGCTACAAAGTGTAGTAAAAATAGGCTTTTATCTTGCAGATGTAAATTCAAAACATGATCTAAATACTTTTAAAAAAGTCTTCATAAGAGACACGGTGTAAAAATTTAATTATCCTCACTTATTTAAAGTAGTTAAAATAATGTTTTATATCATTTTCCTAAACAATTATGTGGATATCTTTCCGTATGCGACATAGGTTCAGTTTATAAATGAATTGAATTTATCTTTGGACGGGAAATAATATTGCACCAAATTACGTTTTAAATGGCTAAATGTTTAATGATTTAAGGATATTAAACACCATTATTTTTTAAATAGTAATCTTCGCAGATCATAATAATTGCAGATTTCTTTGATTTAAAACTTGCAAAGATAAATTTTGTTTTATCTGTATTGCTGAATTCACACCAGAATTTCCGATATATATATATATATATATATTAAATAAGGAAATATAATTTTACTTATTTGCTCCGCCGATTTTAAAAATTTCTTAAACCACAATGCTTATGGTTTGTCAAACAAAGGTACAGTCCTGGAAAAAAGAAACTGAACACCCCTTACTAAATCAGCAACGAATTATCGTAGAAGAAAATTTTTGGTACCAAGCGTTTGGAAATAAAGTATACTTTTAAAATATGTATATAATATTTTGTTAGGGGGCCGTCTACATATTAAAACAAACCCTAACTTTGTTTTTTCTATAGCAAGACACAAATTTCACAATGTTTTTTAATCCTCCATCCGCGGGTAACGCCCCTATCGCGTGTCACTCGTTCTATATAATTCCGCGGGGAACGCTATTTTGACGTTCCCTATAATTTTTATAGTACTTAAGCATCGGGAAATTCTATTTCTTCGTTGAATCTATCTTCTTTCATTTAGAAATAGAGAGATTCGTTTACAAATTATAATATATATATCATTTATTAGGTCATTCTGAATATGGTTCAGTAAAAGCTTACAACCTGACAATAACAAGAATTCTGAAAATATACAAAACAAGGAAATATCTTGTTTTAAAATTTCTTATTCAAGAGAATCAATAACAAAAATATATAGATTTTTTCTTAATTATTTTTTTCCAAAAATAACGGTTAATTTTTTAATATAATTTTTTAAATAATTTACATGCATTTTTTTTTCATACCGATTCATCTGCTAAAATCTTTAAACATAAAACAAAAGAAAATTAATTTCATTACGAAATTTCTATTGAAATTTTTCTTTCAGTTCTGTAAAGATGGGGGAAAGGCGTGTTTTAGCGCTGTCGATATGATATTTGTGTCAAAGCTGAGAAGTTAAGGATTTATATCTGCACACCTGTCAATAAATGAATTTTTATTGCGATTAAAAATAACTAGTTATTCTTTAAAACCGAAATTAATTCTAGTGGTGTAGCATAGCTTATAGAGAAAGTAGCTTTTTTAAATATTTTCTTAATTCATTTAATGAAAAAATCAAGTAACATTCTACAGCAAGCAGTTGTAATTCGGATTTGAATATTGAAGGGGTGGGGGGGGGGGGCAATGGTTTGGGAAAAATAAACCAGTAAAGAAAGATAATCTAAAACTCTCAAAACTATAAAATAAATAATTTTTAATATATTTAAATTATTAGTATTAATAAATAACAGTATATAGTCTAAAACCCTTATTGTTTAGTAATACCATTTACCAAATAACATTATATACCTGTTGGAAGAGAAAAAATCCACCTGGAAAGTGTCTTTCTAAAACATCAGGGATCATTGCGTGTTCTAATATGTCACAATAAGATATTCCGTCTAGATGCTCTCGAAAGCGTTACAGAGATCCAATGCCATGCGGCGACAATCAGCCCTACACCGAAACTGCAATTCTTCCGCTGCGTTTAATATTATTTGTATACCGTGGCAGAAACCTAAATCACAATGGAAGGTGCACTCGAACCGTAGAACTGGAGAGTGACTGAATGCAGCATTTTTCTGTAAATAAATGTTAGCTCCATTCATTTATGCCCCAGTTAATATATGTTTGCGCAAAGTGATGTAGTTGAAATCCCTGTTTTTCGGTTAATGCTGGGTTTTTAGCCGTCATCTAACTTCGGAGACCTGCTTCTTTGAGCGTATTGCGAATGGTACGAGATCATATCTAATAAAAAGATCGAGAGATCATACCTAATAAAAAAAGCCGTAAATATTATATATATTCATAATACATTGTATCGTGTTTTAGTTATATATGTTTACTTGCAGTTTTAAATAATCTCTGATTTTATTACAAGGCATAAATGGATCTACTGTAGCCATTGCAACAACTTCTCGAGCTTGACTGTCTGATAAGATCCTAGGCCGACCACTACTACAAAGACGGTTTATCGAACTTCGAAGCCTAAAAACATTACCAGTAATGTAAATTTAATTTAAATTTAAATAAATTTAGTGTAAATGTAAAGTTTTTTTTTTAGTAATCTACCAAATCGAAACTTACATGTTAATCCATGTTGAAACAGTTTGAAGAGACACTTGAAAATGCCTAGCTATGTAGAAATTGCTAGCTAGGCCTATCTATGTAACGAAAGCATGTAGTAACTTCCAGCTTACTACATGCCAATCACTTAGATATTCGTCGCTTCAGTTATTTGTGGGGTCATTTTGTTTCAGCAAATACCGCCACGCAAATGCATTTATAAGAAACTTCACTTCAAACATATATGTACCGCAGAAAAAAACTTGATTTATTAGACTGGAAAAGAAGCTATAAATTCTTTTAAAAGTAACAAAAATGATTAAATATTATTCTAAAGTAGAACTGTTCATATTTTTCAAAAATGAGCGTTATTAATTTAAAAAATAAAAGCGAAACGATTTTTCATAAATTACATAAACATACATCTCATGCAAATACGTTTTACGTAATTTTAATGAAAAATTTAAAAGCAGACATTGAAAATGTAAAAGAAATATATATATATATATTCTAATCCAGGCTATGGTTCTGGTGCCTCGCTATTTTAAATCTTACTCGAATCAGAGGTCGTTGTCTGGTTTGTTGTGCTCGCACGCGCATTCCCTTATGCTTCAGTTTAAGCTAGATTTCAAATTAGCGTAAGATCGCGAAGCACTGAAATACGGTTTACGCGTTGTTTATATCGTAAGACAGACTTCTGCTCTGAGTTTATCAGGGCACTGTAATCCCAGCCTATCAGTAAAATATTTCTTTTCAAAATCAGGGCCTGAGTACCGACAGGGCACACTTCCACCAGTAAAATCTAAAATAAAATTTCGTCTAATCAAACCGCCCTATTCATCCAAAATTACTGTCATGAAAAAGGAAAAAAAATCTATTACCTTTTTACTGGTGGAAGTGTCCTTTAAAAATGTGTGGCCGTTGGTAATCAGGCCCTTACAAATTATGCTTTTCTGCACATCATAGACGCCCCCTTAAAGCAGTATCTTGCAGTTTTTAAGCATAATTTGAAAACTACTTGGAAGAAGAAATTCAAATTTTGAATGCGCATAAAGCATTACATAATAAATATAAATCCATCAAAAAAATTGTAGGTTGCAATTCATAATTTTTTGAACATTAATTTCATAAATCATAATTCATATTATAAAATTAAAAAAATTACAAATTCGAAGAATTTATGTTTGGGATTTTTAGTATTATAACCGAACAAAAAATTATAACATTAAGATTATAATTTCAGGAGATATTCATAAAAATATGAAAATGTAATTTAACATTAGAAGCTCTAAAACTTGAATGTTTATAATTCAAAATATTAACAAACAAATGACTTGCAATTTGCTATGTAGGCATAGTTTGAACCAAAGATTTAAAATATGTTGTAACAATTGGGTGTTGCCATTGAAAAAAAACAAAATTTGGACTGGTTTTGATATGTAAATGACCCCTGAGAAAATTTTATATACATAATTTAAAAGTAAACTTTATTTCCAATCGTTTCGTACCACTAACTTACTTCTATTATAATTTGTTGCAGAGTTAGTGGATGGCGTTCAGTTTCTTTTTTCCACGACTGTACAAATCAGGATTCTTTGAAGTATATCTCACTGAATAAATGTAAAAAAATATATTTGCATTTTCGTTGTAAGAATGGGGAATCTCCAAAATACCCATTTTTTTACTATTCATACCATGCACTTCAAAACAGTTTTAGATGTTCTGATGAACTATATTTGAACGAGAATTTCGGTTCGTACGATTTTACAACAATTTTTTAATAGAATTTTTCTATTTAATATTTAAATAACACAAATTGTATATACCTCGTTTAATTGCATGATTTGTAATACTTTTCTGCATTTAAATAAGGCAAAAAATTCTATTAAAAATGTGTGGTAAGAGCTTACGAACCCTGTTACACATAGTATCAACAATTATTTTGAAAAATGAAACATTTGTTGCAAATTTTACATTATTTGAAATTTAAATTAGGGTTATAATTTTCTGCTTAAAAGTCATGGGACACCACATACTCCAAAGGATAAACTTCGCCTAAATTAATAGCAATCTTTCTACCATATAAATATGGGGACATTTTTCTTTTGTAAGATAGTGTTAGCTTGGTGGTCCGTGGGTTAAAGATTAAAGGCACCCAATTTAAATATTTAATTATATTAAATTCAGGGATGAGGTTTCTCCGATTTTTAGCATACCAGTATAATCTTACAGATGATATTTTGGTATTTAATTGGAACATTCTACGATTTCAGAGAACAATGTTTTCTCTAAGATTATACTGATATGCAAAAAAGCGGAGAAATCTCATCCCAGATTAAATTTCAATTCTGTATTATTGTTACATCCATTCTGTTAGAGACTGTTAAGGAAAGAATTGTTTTTTGTATTCATTGTTCAGTTATTTAAAATTTATATGTTTATATATAACTAAAAATATTTTTTTTCGTAGGACAAATTTTTTTTTAATGAAATGAAATGTAAATATTTTTCTACAAAAGTCTTAAATTCATATGAAAAAACGAAGTGTGTTCTTCAATTACAGTTACTTTAGGCATTTGAATAAAATGTTCGTAAGGCTTTAAGCAAATTCTAAGAATATCTTGCAAATTAAACTTCTATTTCGTTTTCTGAAAACGACATTCATGTTTAAGACTGAAAAAGAAAAAAAAGGTGTCTGCTGATTTCCACGAAGAAAATATGAAAAACTCATTTCATAAATCACTTTGAAATGCAAATTGTTTCCTTCATATTTCATTTATAATATTTGTGCTGCATAAATGCATTAAATTATCATTTTAATTTTCAAGCTAATGTTTTTCACTTATTACAAAAGTGACAAAAAGAATAAAATCTTGCAATATAGGAAAAATAATTTAAAAGAAGATTAAGGGATGCTGAAGAGAAGGATGACCGCTCTCAACCTCATTGCTGACAGCGGAAATTCAACGTAATCAACATTTTAATAAAAAGTTATAACTCTGCACATAATGCAGATACAAAATTCATTGTTGGTGTATATTATTGACAACTATGAGTAATATCTGTATGTTAATTTTTGTAATGTATAATCAAAATATGATTCTCTAAGGCAGTTTAATGTATAAAACAAATTATTTTATTTTTGTCTGGGTCAGGATTAGTGATGAATATATCAAAGAATTTTGTCATTCAAATGAATCATTCAGGCTCTCGTAAAAGCATAGCTGCTAACATTCATATATTTTTAATCCATTATCACCAGAAATTTTATAAAAGTAGAAAAAATAAAAACCATAGTTGCCAGCTTTCTTTTTTTTCTAATCAATTAACCCCAGAAATTTTGTAAAAACAAAAGAATTATCTTATATTTATGTGGCTAATAATTAAATTTTAATTCAAATAAGAAACTTATTTTATTTGTTTTACAAAATGTATGCTAGTAATTGAGTAAAAGGTTAGGAAGGACGAATATTAGCAGCTGCTTTTTTGCATGCGCGAATCATTCATTCGAAAATCAAAATCATTCAATCTGCCAATCAGTACTCAGGATGTCGTTCTCCACTTACGAAAACATAATGACTTTGAAAGTCATCCAACAGCATCAAGGGGATGGTACAGGTTTCATTCAAAATCAACAAATGAGAATTTTACCGCATTTTCCTTTTATTTTTTATATTGACATGCAACGCTATAAAACAAACCTCTAGATTAGAGGTGTAAAACCAATGCCCCGCGGTCCAACAAGAAACCACATACCAATTTTTACATAGAATAATTTGCCTTATTTAATGATAGAAACTTTGCAATTAAATAAGACTAAGATTATCTTTCGAATATTGTGGTGGAAAACACCTTTCAGGCAAAAATATGGTGCAGCACTGCCTTACATGTCGACATTAGGAAAATTCCGAATAAACTTTATTGCAAAAAGGATAAAATTTACTCTATCGGGCTAAAATATTAAAACCTGATTTTTTTTTTACTAATGAGGAAAAATCGACACAAAATTAAAAAAAAAAGCTAAAAATCACATAAAAACTTACATTAAAAGATATTAATAAAATAATCCAAAATCGGGTTTCTAGGTGCTCAACTACAGATACAGAGTTCGAGGCACTTTCCTGTCAAACCTTGTAGCTCTGAGTGCAGCGGTCTCTTCAGAACCCAGCACACACACAAACTTCTTTCTTTAGTATCATAGAAGCAAAATTTTGAGTTTTGATTGCATGAAACTTAATACAAGTCTCATTGGATTTAGTTTCATTATTTATGATATTATAGTTTTCTAACAATTTTTGTAAATAAAATTTGTTAATTGTTAATTTTAAACTTGATTCTCTTTTTGATTGCATAATGTTTGTTTTATTGGTGGGATAATTTACTGCTGAAATTTATTTAGAATTCATAAATTTATCTAAATGAATTATTCAATCCTCATGAGATAAGATTGGTCTCTGAAAACAATTTCACAATGTAAAATGGTATTTTATTATTTTAAGTCATTGACTGGAAGATCGATACTATCATAGTTGCAGTAATAAAGTAATTAGGGGGTGATTGTGGAGACAGCAATACACGTATATGTAGCCAGCAGTCCACAAGTGTCAGTTTTCACCATAGTATCTTATTATTTATTACTCTTAAAACTCAGGGCAGATCGGTATTTCCAGTTGCGAGAAGGAAGATATTCAGATTGCTTGATTGCTACCATTTTTTTCGATATAGTAATACTAGCCTTACTTAATGACATATTAGTTAATGAGAATTTAAATATTTAAAAAACCTAGCAATCAAGTACTTTGAATAAAATAATCCCCCAGAAACGTCAACACTGGAACAGATCTATTTTGGTAACACTTTAAATGTTTGTCAAAAATAAGTTTAAGGCAATTAAAGATGCATAATACAGGGTGTTTCTAAATGAATATCGGGGTTTTAACGCTTTGTAGTATCTATTATAAAAAACTTAAAAATATACTTAATACATATAATGAAAGAGCAATTCAAACAGTTTTGCCAACAAGCTTACAAGTGTTCAATGTGAACACCTTTCATCACACGGCACACATCAAGTCGATAGCTCAGTTCTTCCCAAACGCCACTCTACGCTCACCCGATCTTGTGACGCCCTGTGATTTCTACCTGTTGGGGTTCATAAAGGATCGAGTGTATGTGCTTCCACTACCAGCTGACCTACCCAACCTAAGAAAGAGGATTGAGGCAGCTGTTGCAACAATTACCCCACAAACACTAATTAACATTTGGGAAGAAATGAGCTATCGACTTCATGTGTGCTGTGTGCTGTGTGACGAAAGGTGTTCACATTAAACACTTGTAAGCTTGTAGGTAAAACTGTTTGAGTTGCTCTTTTATTTTATCTATTAATTATAATTTTAAGTTGTATGTAATAAATACTACCAAGCGTTAAAACCCCGATATTCATTTAGAAACACCCTGTATAATTAACCTCAACAGTTCCAACATTCCATACAGGAATTTTATTCTGCTGTCACCATTTCTTTAATAGTTACTTTTAATTATTATTTACGGAAATGACATAATTAAATAAGGTTAATGCTACATTTATTTGTTAATGGTACCAACAGTAGTGTTGTATGTACCTTTTGGAGATGCATATATGTATATTCAAAACTCCTTGTTTTTTATACTTTTTTAACATTTGCTCCTGAAAAGATTAAATATACAAAAAATTTGATTTCTTTGAAGAATATTTATTAGTTGTGTTTCAAGTCTGTTTTTATTATTATTATTATTATTCATATTGATTGTTTGCCACCACATTTTTGAAATAGTAATATTCGTCTTATTTCATTTGTCATTAAATATGTAGAATATTTCTATTTAAAAATCTTGTAGCAATCAAACAATCTGAAATTTAAAAAGTAGCAGACTGACAACACTGAATGTACAGGGTGTCCATAATTAAACGACCCTACTTTAAAGTTGTCTACAGACGAAACTATTGGTCAGCAAGTTGTGAAATTTTGTGAAGGACATAATGAAGGAATGGGAATTTGCTTAAGCGAAAAAAAAATTAGTTCAAAAATTTCGCCGCCAGAGGGCGTTTTTAATGAATTACACATTTAGCATACATTTACGATAGTTTACATATTTTATCGCAACAAAACATGTTCCACATGACGGTTATCATTTTCAGCTACCGTCTGGAATCGTAAGATAGCACGTTCCTCAGTTGACCGCAGTGTTTTCTGGGAAATGCTAAAAACATGTCGCGAAAAAAGTTTTATTCAACATGTTTTCTTGTAGAGTCTTATGACTAAATATATATAAAGTATACTCAATAACAAATTGTTATAAGGTCACTACCAAGACCATTTGCGGCTTGAAGAATGCAAATACTCAACTGAGTTTCACTTTGGTACTGATTATGAACATTATCTTTAGATTTCGATATCAAAAAGATACCTTGGATTCTACGACAATAATTATTTACCCTATTCTGTATCCTTTTATAAGCAAGCTTCATCGACAAATGCGTGCTCTGGATCCTTAGTTCCACCAATGTAATCTTTCTTGCATAAAACTCATAAAACTTGCATAAAACTGTCATAAGCTTTTAACAGAAAATATATGTAAATGGATCATATATTTGACAATATTACATTATACAATTTTATATTAAACCCATATATTCAGTTATTTTTATTGATGCTTAAACCTATGAAACCTGTCTAAGCACAAAATCTTCAGAGAAGATGGCGCGTTTCTATTCCTTGCATAAAAATTCGCCTGCCAACAATATTTCATGTGAAATATCTGTGGAAATTTTTAATATTTTTTAAATAATATGTTTCAGAAAGTATATATTTAATATTTACTCAAACGTAATCCAATAGAAGTATTCTAGAGCATTGCATATTTCAAGTTTTAATAAAATTCAATTTAAAAAGATATATCGAGGGCTCCCACTGGTCGGTTGTTTTGATACCAGCATGTCTCAAGAAGTTTTTAATGCTAGGTTTTTACCAACGTATGCAACAAAAATTTTCTTGAGTATAGAATTCTCCAACATTTTAAAGAAAAAATTAAAAAAGGGTTTTTCTTAGGCAGAAGTGGAATTCAAAACACCGGCAGAGTCGGAGGACCGTTTATCTCAAAATGAGGTTTTTTAGAATTTAGCGCAAGGTATCTTTGGAACTACTTGATAGTTATACACGATATTTATATATATATATATATTACGATTTAATCTAAATATGTTTATTGTTTCACTTGCAAAAAAATTATGCATAGATAAATTCTGAAAAAAACAATATGCAATATATTCAACTATATTTTTAAAATATATATTTGTCTATAACATACACATGTTTAAGTCCTTATTAAGATATATATATAATGTAAAAATCCATGTGTTTGCATGTAAAAGTATTAAATATTTAAAGCAGGTATATTAAATCAAAATAAGTAATACTTGTCATTTCTAATCGTTAACCAATAAATTAGTTTCACTATTTAGATTAAGAATTGATTTAATCGTTAATCAAAGAAAGCGATTGAATTTAAATTAATCATTAATCTTTAATCTATGAAATGAATTTAAAGGAATTTTAATCGATCAATCATTAGTAATGATTAAAAATCCAATCATTAATTTTCAGTCAATAATCTATTCAAATTTTTTCGCCATCGTTGTTTAATTGACATAATATCTTTTATTCGGTAGTTATCTGGAAAGAAAAAATCAATTAGAGTTTTAATGCAAAAAAAAAAAAAAAAACTAGTCGTTCGGGGCCACCGTAATACTTACCCATCATTGATATGCATAATATAAAATATGAAATTAAAACATGTGTAAAATATTTATAAAATGCATTGAAATTCGAATAAAATCGTGGCTTGATGACGTCATAATCTTAAATGCTCTATTTCTGAATTGCGTAAAAAAAACATCCTTATAACTCCAAAATTGATAATCATATTAACTAACGGTTTACTGCGTCGGATTAAGCGTCTCATTTCCAATTAAAATATATCTTTGAATTGAAATTTGAATGAAATACAGGGTCATGAAAAATCGAAGAGTTCGGTAAATATGATTACAAATATTTCGAAACTAATTATCCAATCGACTTCATTCTTTATGCAAAATTTATGTTTCTTTATTGTATTTTATATTCACTACTTAAAATAAACAATTTCGATAATTTTTAAATACCTTTTATCAGAACGAATATTTAGAGAGTCCGAAACAAATAGTTCCGTATAATTGAGGTTCCTGAAATTCAACAAACTTCTTCTCATTATTACTTACGAAGTACCTACCAAATTTCAAATCCCTATCTCAATTTGTTTGGTGATAGAGCGTTTACAGACACACACACAGACACACAGACAGACGGACGGCAATTTTTTTTTTTCTAAAAGTATTTTATTCAGAATCTCCAATGTCTGAAACGTGTAAATCCGTCAATTTTTTTTTTCGATTTTCAAAACAATTACAAGACTTACCCTATACTACGTATGATGGGTAAGTAATAAATAAAAACTGAAGAGTTCTCAAACAGGATATCGATTTAAACATACGAATATTTAGGTCAGTTCCTGGCCAGTGGCTGACCAAGAAGGGGAGCACGGATATACCACTATTTTGGAAATAAATATTAGCCTTACCTAATAGCAGAATTCTTCAACTAAAGTTAGTTCAATGTAAAAAAGTTACATTTCATTTTAAATCAAATCAAATCATTCAATGGTTATCCCAAATAAGTGCATATAAATTAATTTCAGAAATTTCTGCATACTTTGTTTTGTTGATCATTCCTGTATCTAAAACAGGCTTGTCCAGCTTGAGGTCTGCGGCACAGTATGTTAACGCTCTTTTTAAATAGAATATTTCGTCATATCGTCGCTACCCGAGGCTAACGAAAAAGACAGGCTACCGCGGTACATTTCACTTATCTTTTTTTACAGACCGCTAGAGTGACGTGATGCTCTTTTCGCACGCCTTCATTGGTGAATTCGAGCAACACGTGACTCCGGCGGTCTGTAAAAAAAGATATGCGTAATAGCACCGCGGTAGCCTTTCATTTTCGTTAGCCTCGGTCGCTACCATGTTCACATTCTATCGAATGTGAAAAAGTGCATTTTTTATTACTTTTAAAAATGGCCCGTTTGTCACCACTAAATTTTAATAGTATTCTTAACCAGGGTTGCCATTTTGGCCGCCTTTTTCATTCAAAAATTCCGAATTCATACCAGAAATTTCAAGCAGAAATTTCCGATTTATTTAATGACAGACATTTCTTGAGTACCTAAAGTAAATTTTTTTTCTCTCAAAATTTCCGGTATGAATTTGGCACTGTCAATTAACCCTTTCCGGCGCGGAATAAGTCTGTTTGTAAAATGATGAAATAATGGACTGACACCAGAAATTACAAATGAATTCATTAGCAAATAAAAACTTGCTTATTTTTCGGTACTTAAGAAAAGGAAAATTTTCATTAAATATACTTGGTGCGGCTTGTCAGTTTTGGAATTAAAATTAGGTGTCCTTTTTTGTGGTCACCGCCCGTTAAAGAGTTAAAAAGAAGGACAAACTAGCAACCGTGTTCTTCACAGAAATTTGATTGTTATTTTTACTAGGCAAATAATTTAATTAAAATGTATTGGTGACAATCGGTCCTTTTTTAAAAGTAATGAAAAATGCATTTTTCCACATTCCAAAGTTTCACATGGTAGCGACGATATATAATAGTAGAATTTTCAAAATATAATAAGGTTAAAATTTGCATTCGGAAACAGTGGTGAAAATAATGAAAACAAAATTGGACATTTAGATGTATTTAAAGTTTTTAAAACGTGATATTTTAATGTAAAAAAATATATTAAGTAAATCATATTCTATAACACATTTTACTTGCTTTAATTACTTAATAAAATAAAATAAACGTTCGTGAATTAATTATTCGACATTTGTGGGAAATTTAAAATACGAATAGTCTTTTTAAAATGTTAATATGATAACTATAATAATTAAAGATTTAAGTAGAGATTTTTAAAACTCTTCAAGTCATATACTTTTTCATAAAAAATAAATATTTCATATAACTAAACAGGGAGGTCACAAAAAATTATTTTAAAAAAATTGAGTACCATTATTTTCAAATTGTAATCGTTGGCATATTTAAACGCCAATGTTTTTGAATAAATGAAATTAAAATTTACCATTAAAAAGTCTTTCGCAGTTTTCCAGGAGTTAGGACTCCCCTTAATATAAGCAAAGAAAATTTTTATACTTAGTAAATATAAGGTAATACAGTTGCATTTACTATTTTATACAGTGTGCGTACAGTGGACCACGTTTTCTAAATATAATTTTCTAACCCTATTTCATCGCAGGAAAATATAACAAATTTGGTGATTAAGTTAGGTGGTTACAAAATCTGCGATTTCAATATTAGTTTGAAAATTTGTAATGCGAAAAACTTGTGCCAAAC
The DNA here is from genome assembly GCA_963931845.1 of Maratus michaelseni. Taxonomy (NCBI): domain Eukaryota; kingdom Metazoa; phylum Arthropoda; class Arachnida; order Araneae; family Salticidae; genus Maratus; species Maratus michaelseni. The sequence goes on from OZ007586.1 coordinate 189,141,890, forward strand.
TACTTGGAAGTGTTAAGCAATTTGTAATTTTTAATGAAAGAGTGTCCAAAGTATTTTTCCCGAAAAGAGTTTGTCCCTAGTGTTTCTAGATAAAAATCTTCGCCTTAATAAATCGCAATTTTTTACTTATTAAATAAGAAGATTTGTTATGTTCGTAAGAAATAATTTTTATACGGCCCGCAAGCCACAGGTTAGATACACTGTTTATAGTCTATCGGAAATGGTATTTATTTTACAAACAACATTTACCAATTCATAGCAGAAAGTTGTCAATATTTAATCTCAAAAGAAAAATAAAGCGGCAGATTAAACAGCGGTATGTATATTTTCCCCTTTGTTCCTTCAAATATAAACGGCAATGTATGATCATTGAAAGGAAAAATGCGAGATGTTCTGCCGTTAGCATGTTGTTTTTTTATATCAGACAAATAATGATACAGATTTGCTCATTTCTCCAGGATGATCTTCAATATATTTCTTTTATAGGAGAAAGAAGCTTTGATTTTGGGTTATCTTTACGAGTTAGAATCAAAGTTTTTTCTTTCTACATTATTTATACACACAACTGAAAATGCTTCTTTTGGAGGATACTCTATTAAGAAAAGTATTATAGTGTTTTTAATTCAGGTAATTTAAAAATGTAATAAGTAATTTTATTAACTCATTTGTTCCGAAAATAATTTTTAATTTTATTCAAACGGCTTGCTAGAACCTTGCATTATGAGAAAAAATTACTATTCGCCTTATTCAATTGGTCATTAAAATAGGTATGATATAAGGCGAATATAACTATTTCAAGACTCCCTCCCGTTCATGTTTTCAATACCAGTATTTGTGCAGACCATTTTTTGTGCTAAGTATTAATAACATATGCAAAAAAACCCCTTCCGGGTAGGTTTCTAAAAAAAATTTGTAAGAAAAATTTGAAAAGGAATTTTTTCGTTTAGAATTAAACGTAGTGAGTTAGTTGGCCTGTTATTAACACAATAGCAGCAATAAAACAATCTGAATGAAATAACCTCGCAAAATTGACAACAGTGCTCGGTAGGAAATTTTGCAGTTCGATTAATACGGAATAACTTAAGGGTATTCGTCCGTTTTGCATTGAATACGGTTGCCACCTGAAATTCCGAAAATTAAATTTCGTCTTTTTTAATTTCAAAATTTATGGCATTTATTAAGACATTTTTTTCTATTTTATATTAGCGGTACGGGGCTGGCCAAGACCACAAGTTGAAAACCCCTATATTAAAAATAAGCATAATCCCATTGTTTCTTATAATTTGTAAAACCCCTCTTTCGCCAACGAATGCGCCTTTTTCAACTCTCTTCATCTGTACTAAAACGAAATATTCTATTACTTATACGTCGATTCTTAGATGCTTTCTTTTTTTCATGGCGCAAATAAGTTTTTTATGTTTATTTGTGTTATTTAAAAATAGTTTGTGCTGTTACAGAGATTGATTATATGTAGATAAATGGAACACTGTGTATACTTCAATATAGATGCTAGACTTATCCATAAAACTTAGGTAAAGTCGATTGGAATGCTAGCATATAATAGAATATTCGAGACCATATTCGATGCATAGCCGAATGGGAATTTCTTATTCTGCGTTTTAAAAAGTGATTGACAGAACATTGTCCATAACTTCGACGTCCGAGTAAAAACAGGGACCCACCAATTCCCTATTCAACGGAAAAAAAGTGTGAGGGCAAGGCGACTCCGCGACTATGTGATGATGGGGTTATCTTGCACAGGTCGTGTATCATCATTCACAGATTTGCATCCCTTGAAGAAAATCTTTGAGCCTGACCTTCAAACAAGTCAATGATATTGCATGTTCTCCGTACACTGCCTTCCTACGCCAATGCACTTTGAAAACCCTCAATCCTTCTGCCACTAATAAACGAATAACACAATGTGCTCTTTATTCTGCAGACGCTGATGAAAAACAATCAACTTCCTGAAGGACGATACTGTTGGTCGACCACCAGCGCATATCGCATGCCTCAGCGAAACTACTCAGTCAGTATAAATCCATTTCTGTGTAGTCTTCCTTTCTTCCCGCTCTACCTCTAGGCATAGGTGTCACCCTACTCATATAAAATTTAACCAAATTATGACCACTGTTCCTTTTTCATTTGATCCGCCCTAATATGTATTTTCATGACTTATTTTATTACAGTCTGTTAAAAAATACATTATTTTTTTTATATTATCATTTATTTTAATAATTTTTAAACATTTTTATTATTATTTTATTAAAATCACCTATCTATCACGATACTTTTGTACAGGGATAATTGGAGAGTATTGAGGCAAAGTTTCATTAAATTCTGTTGAAAATACTCTATTCAAAATGAAACTAATAATAAGGTAGCTTATTTTACCGTACTTTTCTTCATCTAAAAGCCCTACTTAATTACCTAATTAACATTTTATGTTCGAAATTATTTACGTGATCTGATTAATCAAATAAAAATGGTGTAAGGTGGATGAAAAAACCTCTTTATTCCGGAAATCGATTCTTGCTTATTCTAAACCGCAAACTAATGCGTTTTACGACACTGTATTGGTAAAATAATTTCAAGAAGAAAAAATTGATAAAAATGTGTACTATTTAAGTGTGCGAACATTTTTGCAAAACATTTTTAATGGCATTTTTAGCCTTTTTTATTTCAGAAAAAATTTACAATTGTTGCAACTGACATTGTGATTATGTGGCTAGCACATCGTTCTGTTATATATTTATAATACGATATTTTTAAGAGAAATCTGCCACGCAGAATTTATTTTTTGGTAAATTGCGGTACAATTGAATATAAAAGTAGTCGCTAGTCCTGGCCTATTATGAAATAGTTAAACACGGAGACTACAGTATCTGTTACTTAACCCCTTGAAGGGCACTGGTATATTATATATACCACTTAATTTTAATTCCAAAATGTCACAATGACACCGGAATTTTAGAATCAAATTTTGAATTTATAACGTACATAAAGGAAATCTTTTACTTATTTTAAAATAAATTTGTACGTGAATCCTGGTGTCAATGAATCATTTCAATATTTTAGCTCCAAAAGTCCTTGCCCCTGAAGGGGTTAAATATTGAATAGAAATTTTATAATAATAAATAGCGGTGAAAGAATCCTTGGATATTCTAAGGAGTGTGCGCACCTTGATATTATATATAATAATAATAATCATAAATTTGTTTAAAAATTATTTAAAAAAACAATACAAAAAACAATAAAATAATTGTTCTTTTTAACAGTTTTTAATAGAAATAATTCATAAATATATATCACTTTTTCTTAAAGAATATGTTACGTATATGTTCTTTTTAAGAAATAATCAATAACTGGCGAAAGCGTCTCAAGAAAAAGAAAATATAAAAATGTTTCATATTACAGTGTGTGTATATATGTAGTATAATTTTAATGCAACATTTCACATTATTTAGTTTCAGAAAAATATTACAAATTCTGCAAATAAACGAGGCATATACGATGGTTACTATTTAAATATTAAATAGACATTTTCCAATTAGAAATAATTCTATAAGACTGCTTATAAATTCAAAAGGTGAGTACGTACTTTGATATTATATAAGATAATAATAACAATGTTTAAACATTATTAAAATAAATAACGGTAACGAAAAACGACAATTTTTTGTTTTTTAACAGTCTGTAATAAAAGAAAATATTTTCATAAAAATACACAGCCAACGTGTACGTGTTTCCATTACCACTACAATTTAAGAGTAAATTTGGACTAATTTAATTTTCAAAATCTAAAGCCTTTCAACGATAAAATGAGGCAAAAATTTCTGTTAAAAATTAGTGGTAACAAGAAATGGTACATGTTGGAAACTACGAAAATACGTCAGATTTGCTTAAAAATATTTTACGCATGTATGTTTAAAATAATCTTTAGATATAAGGGATAGATTGATCAGGTTTACAGAATGAACTATATTTAAAAAATGTGTATGTAAATGCATTTTTAAAATTGCATTTAGTTTTTTAGATATTTTTAGGTACAGCGTGTACTTTTTTGTGCTTTGCTAGCAATTTATTCATGAAATGTAATTCAGAACCCTTTGACTTTTCTCCTCCCACAAATGCTGAGTCAGACATCAGTGGAACACATGCTTTTGGAGATTTCCTTTCTTTGATTTCTTTTAAAATTGTATTAATATATACATTTATTCCAATAAAATATTTTGTTGTACATATTGTATAAAAAATTAATAAGAAAGAAAAGTCTTGCTTCACGCATAGATTATGAAAAACTTTCCAAAACCTCTAGAATAGTATAACGAAACCTAGCTTTTTAATAAGGTTATATATATATATATATATACAGGGTGACTTTTAATTAACCTACAACTTTTAAATGAAATAACTCTTGAGTCGTTGCAGATAGCAGTACAAACATTTTTTTTATTGAAAAGAACGTGGAAAAGAAATTTAATGGATAAGGTTTTCAAAGTGAGAACCTTCAATAGCGAAACTAAGTTACAAATTTGTCAGTAACAAAATCGAGTGTTTCTTTTTTGATGCTTGAAAATGAGTCAGTTATGGAACTTTTGAGGCTAATAAGGTCTGTCGGCTTCTTTTTGTAAATCAAATCTTTCATATGACCTCAAAGATAGAAATCGTATGGATTCATATACAGTGAATAATGCAGTCATTATTCTTATCAGATCTCTTACCAATGATCTAGAAGGCTTAGGTCGGTTTCTGAATGTTGAATACCACTTCCGTAGAAATAGTGTTGCATTTTCACCATGTAAATACAAATTTTTAACAATAAAAATACGATCTTCAGTTGAATATGACGCTTTGGGAGACATTTTCAAAATTACTTTAAACAGACATTAAACAAATTCCTTTTAGGCCCTCTCTCACTGTACGCATTCGCGTCGCCATCTAGCGAGGTTCTGAGTAGTTATTTCAGTTTAAAGTTGTAGGTTGATTAAAAGTCACCCTGTATATATAGGACTGCCACTGGCGACTATTTTTATATTCTACTAGCATCACAATTTAAAGTAAACAATTTTTATACTATATTTCTCTTGCACATGTTGACAATGCGTAAGTAAAACATTTTTGTTTTGAAAAATTGGTGAGAGATAGAATTAAAAAATAGTTGCCAGTGGCAGCTCTCCCTCTCTCTCTCTCTCTCTCTCTCTTTGTGTGTGTGTATATACAGGGTGGAAATTTAGTGTTTTCTAAATTGTTTAGTTATATATATATATATATATATATATATACCGGGTGATTATAATATAAGTATCCCTATTTGGAGCTGTCTGTAGCTCGAAGGAATAATCTGAATGAAACCAATATCGGTACACTTACTATTCGAGAAGGGGGGAGAAGAATGGAATAACAATGAAAAAATAATTGCAATAATCACCGACAGATGGCGCTACTGAGTGTGAAATGTAATGTAAAATACAAGAACAAAAAATTAAGGTGAAAAACCGGATGGCACACCTAATTTATTCGAAAATATCACAGGGAATGGGGTTACGCTTTTGCAAGGCGTTGCCGATCATGTTCAGGTTCCACAGGGCCATTGTGCTAGAGGACACATTCCAGGCAGTGCATGACGTGCTCAACTGCGGAATGTAACGCATCAGGAGTGATGTTTCGCACATGTTTTGATATGCAGTAAAGTCATTGAGGTTTGCGACACCTCCACGGTACACAATATTACACATTACATTTCACACTCAAAAGCGCCATCTGTCGGCAATTACGGCAATTAATTATTTTTATTTTTCCATTATTCTTCCCCCTTCTCGAATATTAAGTGTACCGATTTTGGTTTCATTCCGGTTAATCCTTCAAGCTACAGATAGCTCCAAATAGAGATACTTATATTATAACCACCAGGTATATATATAACTAAACAATTTAGAAAACACTAAATTTCAGCATTTAGTCGATTATTATATATTAGAATAGTCGATAAGATATTTGAATTCTTTTGGAAGTCCTATATACCATGTATAGATTTGTACGCAAACCACATGGTTTTCTAAAATTTAATTTAAAACACATAACTCATTTTGTAGAATAATTTCAACATTTAACGCCCATAGAATATTACTTGACATTTTTGTGCAGTCCTGTGTATGACCTAGAGTTTTATAGACACCACAAATTACGCTAAAATTTAATTCAGCTAGGAAATGCAAAACACAACTAAAATCACACTTCCAGAAATTACCATCCATAGATGATAATATGTAATTATTTTGCAAAGCTCTGGATATGAATTTATTCATAATTTACAAATATGTCTTGCGATACTGGATATAGTTAAGACATAAAATGCATAGAACAATTTAAAAATACTTCTAAGTACCGTAATTCCTAGCGTATAATCCGCGGATCACACAATTCTGTTTCAACCCAGAAATTTTATTCAATAATTGAAGTCAATTACTTACAGTGATCTTATAAGTTACATTTTATAAAATAAAATGTATGGGTCGAAAAACGACTGTTCGATCCGCAAATTATACGCCGTAATTTATGGTAATTCACCCCATAGACATTAATGCTTACGTTTTTTTCGCAGCCCTGTATATGAGCTATATCATGAGAGACGGCAGTATCTCGAGTAACGCAGCCAAAACCGAAAACCGAACGCCCAAAACCTAAGATTTTTCGAAAACCGAACGCCCAAAACCGAAGATTTCCGTCACTCTATATATACGGCTAGAAGGACATCAAAGAGAAATCAAAACGCCGACATTTAATATCTCAGCAAATATGAGGCATACCGTTTTAATTTTTTCACATTAGTCTTATATCTATGGTCTAATTCAATCCTGAAATTTATACATTTCTACGTGCAGTAGATTTTAAGAACTGGAAGTCCATTTTTAACAAAATTTGGGTAAATGTAAGGCCTCTGAAAATTTATCTCGAAAATGGCTCAGGCGATTTTTTTAAAATTAATATATTATATTAATCGGTTTTAGACTAAGCGAATGTAACCTTTACATAAATTTTTCTTTCAATTTTCGACAGCATGGCACAAAAGATAAATCAATTTATTGAAATAAATACATTTCAATGCATAATACAGGCTCATTGCAAGTGATATATTTAATGATGTATTAGAAAATTAAAAGTATTGTTAGCATGTGTAAATATACATTAGGAGACAAACCAAAAATAAATTAAATTGGATTTTAAAACTAACCCATTAAAGTCACATGAAGGCGTCACTTGAATTTTGATATCATTTCTTTTAAAATTCGTATTTGGAATTTATCAGAGATGTGAATGAAAAAGCATGAGCAAAAAACTTATATATATATTTTCATGTAAAAAATAATATTTGCACCACTGAATATCAATATAGCAGTAGGGGGAAAAAAGATAAGTTTTTTTAATTTATAGCATACCGTCACTCAAAATTTGATATCATTAATTTTAAGACCCGTATTTGAAATTCTTACAGACAAAAGGTGAAGTGCTGCGTCACAAACTTTAACCCGTTAAGGGTTAAAGTTTCCAGACAAAAAACATAAGAAAATTTACATAAGAAAAATTTATGTAAAGGTTACATTCGCTTAGTCTAAAACCGATTAATATAATATATTAATTACTAATTTGTACTGATAAATTATACACACAACGTAATGTAATAAAACTTATTCAAAAAAATTAAAATATATACTAAAAACATTTTAATTGCTTAAAAAACGTCAAATATCAATAAAAACATTAAAACATTGACATGTTTATATTGATTCCCTCAAACATCATCATCAGAACACAGAAAAACCACAAATACAATGTACACAAAAATTGGAATATAAGATGAGCACCGATAATGAAGATACAATGGCCTCTATAATTTTAATGCCGCTCGTTTTTCCATCTGTAGTCCGCTCCCAATGTTATTCAACCATTCAACCCAAATATTTGAAATATGAAATGAAAAACGTATCATTACGCACTTTTGAACCTTTTATATATATTTCAATTGACTCTTACAAAGAGTCGTAAGTAAAAATCAGATTTATATATCAATTTACCTTGTTCGAACAGGATGTTGATATTCTCTTTTTTACTGGTGTTACTTTTAATGAACGTAACTCGAAACTTTTCTTTACATGAAATATAATATTTGAGTAATAAAATTTGTTTAAGTTTAGAAAAGCATGCCGCATCTCGAAACGTCTTCCAGCGATTATCGTTCATAGACAGTATTGTAACCGAAATCATTTTTGTGTCCCTGTAAATGAACATAAAAATGCTATGCACGCCATATTGTATAGTAACAATATTTCAGTACACCTCAGCAATACACATCAATTTCATTATCTTTGAAACAGTATAACATATTTATAATAAACAGCTAATAATTTTTTCCCACATATCATAGTGTAAAGGAATTCTTCTATGGGTCCATGTAAATGAATGAATGCTATCTATGACGCCATATTCCACAAGCAAAATATTGTACTTCAATAATGCATATCAATCGTATTATTTTAAAAAAGAAAATCACTTTATAAAATCCACAGCATACAATTTTTCACTATAGACCATAAGGTAACATAATTCTTTTATGTGTTTCTGTAAACGAACTATAGCTGGTACACACTCCATTTTCAGTAGGGGATGTTATGTAATAGACCTGAATATCATATACCAAGCTATGGCAATCCAAGTATATTTACTTGGGATAGAGAACGGTTAGACAGACGGCCACACAGACAGACGACCAGACAAATCGAAGTCATAAACACTTTTCAACTATGTTGGTAAGTGCTAAAAATCACTATTAACAAATAAACAGCAGATTTCACTTTATTAAAGAGGGAATATCCATTGAGCATTTTCGTAGAATTTTCAGAATATACTGCTTTTTCCATGTATCATTAAATTTGTAATAGGTTTAAAGAATAGAATTGATCGTTTGAAATAAAAAGGCGAACGCACTGTACAATTTCGAAAGAGTGTGGCAACACCATTTCAGAAAAGCAATTCGCCCTATATTTTTATCACTATAGTTTAATCACAGATTTTTTTTCTTTCAGATACTGAATAAGGAGAAATAATCTATTTGGAAATTGTGGTAGAAACGTATGGTCCCTGTTCAGATGCCAGTTGGGAAGACATATTTCTATTCAGATTGCTTAATTCATACCACTGTTTGTAGTAGTAACATTCACCTTACTTAATCTATCATTAAATAAATAAACTGTTACAATTTTTAAAAAGTGGTAGCAATCAAGCAAGATGGATTAAAAAAACACGCTCAATTGACCAAACTCTCCCCGTGTATTCTGTTTTATTTACAAAGGGAAAAAAAAATTTATCTTTATTTTCTATTTCACCATAAATTTATACATTTTATATTTGTTAATCAATCTACTTTTCCCGCACTTACTATACCACAATTTTTATTTATATTTCCATTTAATTTAAACGGCGAGTAATCTCTGATAGAAAGGCACCTTTTGCTTTTTATCACTGCATTTCGTTTTATACTTGGGGAACAAATCTAAAGCAATAATTACTTTTTCACGAAAAAAGAGACCTTCCCATACTATTTTGTTCCCAAATATACACAAAGATAAGCGAAAACATTCATTCCATTGCTAATTACGCCTTCTTTGAATTTATGTTATAAAATATAGGCTTAGAGTATCGTGTCCTTATTGAATAAATAACAATCATTGGAATTTTACAGTGAAATTTTACAATTGACAAATTGGGGGGAGATACAATTGGATGATAAGAGACCCCTCACCCAATTTGTCAATTATCTCACTGTATTTCTGATAAATTTCTGAGTTTTCACGATATTTAATTGGTCTTTTTATATGCGTTTCTCTATACAATTGACTGCCAAATTAAAAAAAAAAAAAATCCTTTCGTATAGTTTGCGCATGCGCAGTTAAAAATTATTTCATAAAAATGTCCGTATCTCATCAAATATACAATATATTCATTTTTTATTTCAGTATACTTCTTCTACTGTTCTTGAAGTCAAACATGTGCTTTACATCCTCTAAGTTCAAAGAGAATTCGTCAAGAATTTCAGTAGATATTCGACAAACTGTGTAAAAAGCGAAAGCGTCCGGTCACTGGCCGGTAATTTTCGGACAGCAGTATACAAAATTAAGCCTTATTTAATTTATAACGTTCAAAGATTAAATAAGGCCAAATATAGTATATAATTATACTGGTGCTAAAGTGATCTAGCCCTCCCTCTTGACTCTACGCCACTGACTCAATCTTTTAATTATGTGCTTCATTCATTTATTTAATTTATTCTTCGAAATATCTAATTTCTTTAATTTAATTTCCAATAATATTTAATATGGAAGCACACTTTTATCCATACTTTAAATATTCAATAATCAAATAAGAATGCCTGCCGAGACAAGGTTCTTTGCCCGACTTTCCAAACAAAATATAATTTTACTTGGACAAACATAAGAAAATAGAAATTACATTTACAAAACACAGAGGCCTGTGACATCGTCATCGTAGTTGCGTCTGGCATCATAGTATGTCGAGGACTCCAATGGAGTGCACGTAATAATACTGTTTACTGGAATCAAAAAAAGTCGAACTTTATTTTAGATCAATAATCTCTCTTAATAGGAATTATGAATTGGAATTATACGCATTAGCCACAATGTAACGCTTTTGCATGGTTCGTACACTTTTACCACAATTTCGCCTTATGTAAATGCAGAAAAATATTACAAATCCGGCAATTAAACGGGGTGTCTACAATTTCCACTATTTAAATATTAAATAGAAAAATTCTATTAAAAATTGTGGTAATTTCGTACCCTGTTATCTTACTGTGTAGAATAAGCATTGACATGACTCTTAATTAACCTCTGATATTCACAGAGTAGAGTAACATGATATAAGTTTATTAAGGATGCTTGTATCTTTTAAACTTGCAAAAAATTAACAAAAACATTCAAAGTTTTATTTAATGTATCTTCAAACAGATTTGATGTATAAACATAAAACTTTCACTATTGATTAAACAGATTGTTCTTTTTGATATACCATTAGAAACTGACTAGCTTTTTACAGAATTTGTGTATTGTTGAAATTAAAATAGCTCTCTTTTTACTCCGTAAATCATTGCGCGCATTATATCTTTCGAACGTATATATGATGGATTGTTATGAAATTTGATTTAGATAATAAACACATATGTGTGTTTAAAATGATCTACTTTTAGAACATAATTAGTTCTTTAACCATGTAAAAAAATAGCAAAAAATTATATTTTTTAATGAATATAAATAGTCATAACTGAAAATCTTATCACTGAAAATACTTAACATTAAACAATTTTAAACACACATATGTGCTTATTATTTACATCAAATTTCATAATAATCCATACATACGTTCTCAAGCTGTCATGCGCGCAATGACTTACGTGGTAAAGAACCAGTAATTTCAATTTCCATAATTAACAAATTCCGTAAAAGGCTATCCAGTTTCTAATGGCTGTACATTAAAAAGCCTAATTTGTTTAATCAATAGTCAACATTTCATGTTTATACTTCAAAAAAGTTTTGAAGATACAGTAATTCAAACTTCGAATGCCTTTGTTGATTTTCGTCGTGTTTAAAAGGTACAAGACCCCTTAAGATCATTCTCAAAAGTCTTGTAAAAATATTTAATGGTTGGAGTCTCATTGTTGAGATTTATTCCAACAGAACGAAAAATTCCGGGACCTGTACTCGAACCTGGGTACGTTGGCTTGCCGTGCCAACGCTCTTTCTACTGAGCCATCCCAACGATATCCTAGCAAGCATAATTTACTCTTATTTGTTGGACATAGTACCCAGGTTCGAATGCTTGTCCCGGCATTTTCGACAGACAAAGTACCCATGTTCGAGTCCTGGTATTCTAAACTCCAAGAAATTTGTAATAATCTGTAAAAATCTTTGCATCTAAATCTCTATCTAAAAACTGTGTGTATCACGATATATCACTTTTTTGGAGAGCGTTAGTACTATTTCCCGTAAATTTTGAGTGGATCTGTCTAGAACCCATATTATTGATATTTCCTGAAGAGTCATCCGTCCTGATTAGTCACCTGTAATTTCTGATGCAACAGAGCTGGAATTCCACCGACCCCTGAATACTAGGCCTCCGCGCTGACAAAAAAATGCGGCTATCGTAAGAGGACTATTTTAAGCATTTGTACGGTCCCCTGAATTTTCACACAAATAATTTCTAAAAGTTTTCTTTGAATTATTTAATCTCAGAAAAATAAGGAGAAGAAAACTTCCAAAAATTATTAATTGAAGGGACCATACTAACGCTGAAAAATTTGACCTACGACGGCCGCCATTTTTATGTCAGCGCTTAGTCATAGTATTCAGGGGGCAGTGCGGACTTAATTTATGGGATGGCCACAGCTGACCCTTAGAGCGTACATATTGTCACTGTGCTATTGTACTTTTACTGTAGAAAACATAGACATTAGCATTTATAATAACATTACGTGTCTATAGAGACATCTATAAAAATTATCAACACATAGAAATATTAATTACAAAATAAGAAATTTACGTATAATGAGGCGCTTGTTTAGAGCTTTAATATGAACTATAATCACATATTTTCGATGAAACTTTATCGAATATATTAATTGTGCAAAGTTCACTTTTTGTCATTTCCGCTGTTTATCGAAAAACATGCGAAAGAAGGATTTTTGCAATATCATCTCAGCAAAAACACGTACTAAAAAAATTATTTATTGTTTAAATTCTTAATTGTTATTTCACAGTCATGCGATTAAAGCGTGTTTTATGTAATTCTTCGGATTAAAAGGAGAGCAGAAAATATGTTTAAAACGTAAGTAACAGTATCTAATTAAACAAAATCTGTGAATTGACATGCATTTTTCTTTTGAATGTAAATATTCATTTGATACTTTCTGTAGACACACTAACATTTTTTAGGATATTTGCTATTTTCTCTTAAAACATATAATATTTAGCAGTCTAACGTAACAATTACCTGAAATTTTCCAATATAAACCTCATTTTTATTAAATCACAGGTGTGTTTCGGTAACATTATGCCAGAACTTGCACTTTTTTTGACGAATTTTTTTTTTACATTGTATCTACCAGCACACTTTTTCTTCGAGTCAAATAATCATAATTTAAACAATGATGCAAGGTTTGTACGGCTCCTGGAATTTTGAGACCAGGAAATTCTGTGGTACCAGTATTTTCTTACAGAAAATCTCTCCTTAAAAGGAGGCGAAGTTTCGCGAGGTTAACCTTGATTTCCTTTTCTATAAAGAAAATACTGGTGAAATTCCTGGAAAATTCCCTGATCCGTACGATCCCTGATCATGAAGTATTTAATAAAATTTGTCTTTTTATATATGCTAATTTTTTAACATCTTTTAGTTAATAAAATTTCTGGTTTATTTGACTTGAAAAAAGAGAAATGTATTGAGTAAAGAGAACCATTTTTTAAAATATAAATAAGAAATGATTCGGAATTTCTGAATATCATATATAACCTCAAACAAATTACAATATGCTGTTTCTTTCTCTGTTTGATTATGGACATTTTTTAACATATACTTTTCTCAAAAACAGTTCTAGATTTTATCAATAACTTCCAAAACACATTTATATGGTTTTTGCATCTGTATATATAATGTGTTTTTTTTTTCATAATTACTTTCACTATCCCCTAACCATATCACCTCATATAAAAACTAAATGTTTTTCACGTAAACACAAAGGAAATAAGAAAAATAAATTACTGATGTTTTATAAAGTAAAGAATGAGTTTATAAGTTCATAGCAACGCATGAATTATACAGAAAATAGAAAAAATGTTTTGAAGAAATGTTGACGAATTTTCCGATTAAGTTATTTACAAAGTTTTCTGTTCATCTAAAGACTGCGTTTAATCGAACATGTGATAAGACTGCTTAATAAACTGGTCTATAGCTTTTGATTTCTTTTATCTAACAGAACATTTTGTATTCTTTTGTTGTAGTCTTAATAGAAAGATAGCTGCAAAGGAAAAAAAGATATCGTCACTAACAGAGCATTAACCTTAATCATTATTCATTCAAAACCTGCCTCTAGAAGACGAAGAAGATTTCTAAAAGAATGAGAATAAAATAATGGTCAGAATTCATCAATATCAAAGTGTGCGGACAGCTCTACTACAGTATTTCAATAGATTTTTTTGCCTTTTTTAATAGCTGAAAAATGTTGCAAAATCTGCGATTAATCGATAAAAATTTCTAATGTAAAAAAAAAAAAAAAAAAAAAATAGGCGAAGATTTCTATTCTGGAAAGGATGTGTCATACTACTTGGAAATTCTGTATAGTAATTTTAATATCACGTATCCATATTATATAAGATGAAATATTTTTCCCAAGTTAGATAATTGAATTTGCATCTTAAACTATTTTATGTAGCTTTAACATTGAAAAAAATATTGTTGTACCGTAATTTCCGGCGTATAATCCGCAGCTCAAAGAGTCGTTTTTCGACCCAGAAATATTATTTTATAAAATGTAACTTAAAAGATCGCTGTAAATATTTAACTACAATTATTGAATAAATTTTCTGGGTCGAAAAACGATTCTTTGAGCTGCGGATTATACGCCGGAAATTACGGTACTAACAATATTCATGTTAGAACCTATTTACAGAAAAAATTTTGCTCTGCCAAACAAAATTTTGTTCATTGAACATCATAGACTGCTCAAAACAATTAAAGGATATAGTAAGTCTTATATAAAATGACGGTATAAGTGAAATATTTTTTACAAAGAATGGAAGAAGAGAGTCACAAATGCACATTTTCTCATTTTTAAACTTCGGAGTAAGCAAATTTTGAGTTTTATTTCCAAAAAGACGCTTTAGTGGCAGCGAATAAAATTTGTCTTTCAACTTACTGAAAGATAAAGCGGAAAACAATGATCGGTCTTCACTAAGTGCTTTGTTTTGATGAGTGCGATGTCTGACCAAAGTCATTTAACTGAATCAGAAGCTTCCAGAGTTTTTGATCGGTTGGAGGGGGCAGAGGGCTAGCACAAGCCGAAGTAGCAGAACCCATTGGAGTTTCACAAAGTGTGATTTCTTGGATCTGGAACCATTTTTTACAGACTGGAAACGCAAGCCGAAAAGCAGGGGAAGGTCGTAGACGTGCAACAACTCCCAATGAAGATCGATATTTAACGCTAACGGCTTGGAGACACCGAAATATGAATGCAACTATTCTTCAACACCACCTTCGCTTGGCTACTGGCACCACAGTTTTAACTTAAACTGTCCGAAACTGGCTCCACGCTGTAGGTATGTATGCTGTTACATTAACATAAGGCACCGTGGCGCCAGCATGGTTGGGGCAACAGAGCATGTGAACTGGAGGAGAAATGATTGGTGCAATATTCTTTCCTCTGACGATTCCCGTTTTTCTGTTCATCCTAATAAAAGGCGTATTTTCATCTGCAGGGAAGGTTGGCACTAGAAACAATCCTGCGTTCATGCAAGGAGGTGTTAGATTTCACGATGATGGTCTATTATGGCATCTCCATTGATGGGCACACCGCCCTCCACATCATTCGAAATTAGAGCAGCTCTGACCGGTCAGCGATATAGGGATGAGATCCGCACATCTATATTGTAGTCCCTTTCGCTGCAGCAAATGGAGGTGACTTCCTGTTAATGGATGAAAATTGCAGGCAACATAATGCTCACTTTGTGGATGATTTTCTTTTCGCGGAAGGAATTATACGAATGGAATGGCCATAGTGTTTTCCGGACATGAAACCAATAGAGCATGTTTGGAACATTCTAGTCATACGAATTGCTTGCCATCAACCACTCTCACAAACTCTCCAAGAACTGGAAAGAACCCTTCTGGAGGAGTGTGACAGAATACCTCAAGTCCTCATTAATAGCCTCATTGACTGCATGGCTCAAAGGTTTTCAACGTTGTTGGCCGTCCGGGGAAACCATATACTCTACTAAAAACGATTTTCTTTCAAGGAAACACCTTTTTTTATTCGTTTTTTCTCATATGCACAATTTGTGTTTTTTCCCTTTTGTACTCAAATGCGCAACACAATGCATTTTCTTTCTACCAAACATGTGTAATATTTTCTCGTATAGCCAGCCTACCACGTCTGTCGATCATGTATCAATCATCCAAACAATTCCCAAGCCTCAAGATACATCCACAATCTCAATATCCTTTAATTGTTTTGAGCAGTGTATTTTGTATATAGTATTAGGTTGGCCAAAAGGTCTGTCGTTTTTTAATACCTAATTTTAATACCTTTATTAGGGGTAAATGTTAATACTGATGATGATAGCTATCGGTTCAAAACAAACAGGTGTAATACAATTGTCAGGATTTAAAATTATACAGGTATTAATGGTTTTAAAATTAGGAATTGAAATAAAGCACAAATTTCCCACTAACCTAATATATATACAGGGTGTCCACGTATAACCTGACCGACCTTTATTTTCGCAACCGTTGGTCCTAGATGCATACTTCCAATTACAAAAATGGTTTAAATAAGGTAAAGAATTACTTTTAAAGCGATTTGGGTCAAGAAAAATATTTATTAAAAAATTACGAAATTTAAATTTTTATATGGTCCCCCGGTCCTATAAGTGATATTTAGTAAAAATTTACTGTGATACTAACAAGTAAGACAAAAAAAGTCCCATTCATCTAACATTAAAACTGACCGAGTAATAGCTGTTTAAAGTTCGAGTATATTTTTTGCTGCGAAATAGGGGTCATTCACAAATGTAGTAGAAATATAAATAATCGTCCGAGATATCAAAAAAACAGTTGAGACCAAAATTAACATTGCAATCTAATATAAATGTGAAATCTATAATCATTCTAACATATTAATGCAAAATATACAATTTCTACTGAACATATAAGAGGATCAAAATAACAGAATTTTTGTTACATAAAAGGATGAAAAACAACAGCTTCAATTCTTTACAAAGTGATACAGATTTTAAAATGCTGTTAGATTACACTATCTTTCAAATTTTGGGTTGTGCCATGTTTTTTAGCTTTTGAAAATTGATTCTTATGATTTTTTTATCGCTGAATCAGAAAATGACCTTCATTTTAAACAATCACATCATTTTCTCAAATCGCAAATTTGAAATTTAAAAAGCTCAAAGTTAAAATTGATCCCCCTTCCCTCCCAACCTCATCGGACTCCTGAGCTGTTTAGCTGTAAAAAACCCAGTATAAGCCAAACAATTGAATAAATTATTGAATTAAATTAAATTAAACAGAATAAAAAAGTGTTACATCTATGTTATTGTATCAGATTTTTCGCTTTTATTTAACCTTGAAATTTACGATTTGCGAAAAATCCTTACATGATGGTTAAAAGTGAAGGTAATTTTTTTCTGCAGCGTTAAAAAATACATAAAACGTAATTATAAATGTTAAAAAACATAACCATTGCAGGTTTATGCTATCTAATGTAAAACACTTTCTTAAACTTGTTGACGGTAATCTATCCGAATTTTTTGCGTTATCTCCATATAAGTATGTATAAGATGGTAAGCGTCGAAAATCATAATAATATTACATTGTCATCGGATTTAAGTCAGTATGTAAAATTTAACTTCGATCGAACATTTGAAAGTGATTTAAAGTTCTAATACAAATTTTAAACTGGAAAGACGATCGTTGCAAGTTAAATAAAACCTTATGAAAATAACATAATTTTTGTTAAAAGAAATCATAGCCTCAAATCCTTACAAAATAAAACATATGTTAAAATACAATTATTTTAACTAATCCGAAACTTAACTAATAAAAATTAACTCAATCGTAATAGTTGTACGATTTCTGTCAAAGCGCAGTTATCTTGAAATAAGTTTGAGTAATTTATATACGACCACTGAAAGCATGACAAAAATCATCCGTTGTGAGATGCATAAAAGTGGTATAAGTCGTGCATTTCAAAGTTTCATAACTCGGTCAATTTTAATGTTAGATGAATGGGACTTTTTTTGTCTTACTTGTTAGTGTCACAGTAAATTTTTACTAAATATTCCTTATAGGACCGGGGGACTGGATAAAAGTATAAATTTCGTAATTTTTTAATAAATGATTTTCTTGACACAAATTGCTTTAAAAGTAATTCTTTACCTTATTTAAACCATTTTTGTAATTAGAAGTATGCATGTAGGACCAACGGTTGTGAAAATAAAATTCGGTCAGGTTATACGTGGACACCCTGTTTATATATATACAGGGTATAACTGAAATGCTTCAACAAACTTTGAGGGATGATAGTACTCATGAAGATGAACAAAAAATGCAATAGAACACGGGGTCGCAAATGACATTTAACCGTTTCAGGGACAGTGGTATGTCTAAAAAACCACTTAATTTTAATTCCAAAACGCCACAATGGCACCAGAATTTTGCTAAAATCTTTTTCATTTAATATTTATGTGAAATATAGCCTTTTTCTTATTTACAAACAATTTTCTTTGTAAATTCCGGTGCCAGTCCATTTCAGACGCATTTTCTCTATTTTTATCCTTTAAGACTTTTAGGGGCAAAGTACTTTTAGTACTAAAATGTTGAAATAAATGACTGGCACCGGAATTTATAAAAAAATTTGTTTGTAAATAAGAAAAAAGGCTATATTTCACATACATATTAAATGGAAAAGATTTTATCAAAATTCTGGTGCCAGTAGGGCGTTTTGGAATTAAAATTAAGCGCTTTCATAAACATACCACTGCCCCTGAAGGGGTTAAACGTCATTTGTGACCCCCTGTTCCATTGCATTTTTTGTTCGTCTTCATGAGTACTATCATCCCTCAAAGTTTGTTGAAGCATTTCAGTTACACCCTGTATATATATATATAAGGATGGTCATAAAGTCTTTCCCTGATTACAAAAATTTATTGCAGAAAAACTAATAAAATTAGATATATGCTTGTTTCAATTTATTGTTAAGATATTTATGAAGTTTTTAATACAGGTACCTACGTCAGTAAATTTCCATGTGAGCACCCTTGGTAGCTCGAAGAATATCAAGGTGGTGTTTCATTTCTCACTACAATTGCCCAACATTTTCACTGTCACACTAGACACGGCATCTGTGATCCTGACTTTGAGAGTTTCAATTTATTTTACTGGTGTTGCAAGCACTCTGTCCTTTATGTACACCTTAAAGAAAAAAATCTAGAGGAGTTGATCGATCCCGTCCGACCCATCTTCTAGGATATTTTGTCATCAAGGATCTCACGAACGACGGTAGAGACTGGACTAAAAAAGTTCAGAACATGCCTTTTTGATAGTAAAAATTTTAGAGTATTACATTCAATGGATATTTTGTAATAATATTTTGTAATCTGGGAAAGATTTTATGACAGCCGTATATTATGGATCCTAAAATGTATCTGTTACGGAAGAAAAATTTCTGTTTAAATTTTATGCGGCAGAAATGTTGTTAGAAAACACATTTTTATTTCATTTTAACTATTTTTTTTTGTCACTTGAGATTTATATAACTTCTAATATATCTGACTACTTAGTTACATACCTTTCTCAATATTAATATATAACATTTAACCTCCCGGTTTATTTTTTTTTATTTGATTAACTAAAAGAAGTTAATGAATAACAACAAGGAAACAAGAGACATTTAATGAAATATTTTTTTCTGGTTCGAATGTTGTTTACATGACATGAAAGAACCGGAAGGTAAGCATTTATGTTAACGGTTCAGTTACACTAGACAGTTCTTGTTCGGTGTAAATGTAGAATGACATTTAGTATAAATTATATAAAAGTGGAATATATTAAGTTTGTTTCTCTAATCATAAATTATATGAACTGGTTAGTAGTATAACTTATATCATTCGTTATATATAAAATTTTGGATATAATAAGAATTTTAATTTCGTTATGCTTTATTTCACGCACGTTGATTTATCATATTTTTCACAGTTCATTTAATTTGAGTGCAGCTATTTCCTAGTTCGAATCGTCTCTGTATTTAATCTCAAAATTCTTTAATTAAATAAGGCAAGATATACTATTTGAAATTAGTGGTACTGAAGTTCAAGACCTCGTTCGAACCACTTTTCTGGTGCGTTCGTAATTTTATGAATACGTAGCAACTATAGTCTTTGTCTGATCCGTCCGACTGTCCGTCTGTTTGCATATAACAACGTAAAAACTATCCAACCGAATGGTTTGAAATGTAATATATATAATCGTTGCGGAATTATGTCGAGTGATTTCAAATTTTATGAAAATCGAATCAAAGCTTAAAAAGATATTAATAAAAGTTTTCTTCTTTCTATTAAATCTTATCATACGTGTTTAATTCAATGATATCCCATGATAGGTATTGATTCCAGGTTACCATGGTGATTACGTCATATTTAAGGGGGAGTGATATTATTTCCGTATTACTGAATTTAAAAATTGTATTTGTATACTAACATTGTTTAATTATAGCAATCATATTATCTACAACCAGTTTTTTGGATAGATGTTTACGGAGAAGTATATATTAAATGGGAAAATAGTCTAAATATAGATTTCAAGTTGAGAAATTTTCAACGGTAGGCTCTAGATTCCCATTCGATGTTTCAGTAAATGTCAACAAAAAGATAAAATTTTGCCAACAAAAGATGTACTTATTTTATTACGGAAATTAATCATATCATAATAACGTACGATATAATTCATTTCACTAAAACAATAACGATGATTTTTTTATACATTGTCTTGTATTGGATATTTTTGCATAGTATGATTTTAATGTAACAGAATTGTAATTAATCGTTTGTAAAAGTGCATTGGAACTTAATTTCATAAAATAAAATTAATATCTATAATATGAAAATTGACACGTAAAATAAATTTTGTATTCATGCATTTTTGCATAAGTACAACAGGTACACCGCCAGGTTCTGAATATTTATAAAACTAGTTATAGTACGAACGCACCTCATTTGTCACGTTTGACGTACAATTTCCAGCTTGTTACTATTCTTTAATTCTTAAGTTCTGAAGTTATATCCTATATTAAAAATTAGTTTCTTTAACAATCTGACACATATATAATACAAGAAACGATTCCATAATCATTTAAATTTATTTATTCTTAATGTTTTTCCTACCTTTTATTATGGAAATTTTTTTACGACGTTTTAAAATAATATTACGTTTTTCTAGTCATTCTGGTGGAATTAATGCTCTTTGATATCACCTTTAATAACTTTTCTTTTAAATAGCTTTATTAGTTTTTTACTAAATAAAAAGGCTTCCATTGTATGTAATGCCGTATCCAGAGTTGGGTGATTGTGGATACCATAATTTTAGATAAGTAATTTTAACTTTATTTAAGGGATGAGTACTGCGATTAAATAATGAAATGTATTCTATTCGAAATTAGTGGTTTCGAGAACCCCCCCCCCCTCCTTCCGGCCTATTGTACGCCGCTGAATGTACGTTTAATTTTTATTATAAAATGTAAATTTACATTACAAGTATTATTTTATAAACAATCGTTAGAATTTTATATTATTAACATTATTATATTTTACAGCATTCATATTTCTTCTTTGTATTATTCTTTTTAATCTTTATTCCATATCTGTAAATTAGAAGACAAGTTCTCATTTGTTATCAATAAATATAAACTCAATTTCAGTCAAAAAATATATCCAGGGCATTGAATAAAGATTGAGAGAGGCTTGAATATAACAGAAAAAAGTAGACAAATATTTAGCTACATTTTTGTATAACTTACGTATTTGAAAAACGAAGTGGGAAACATGCAGCTGATATCCCTATTAGAGAGAAAGAAAATATGTAATATAACACATGTTATTTTCTCACGCGATTACGCTTTCATCATTTATGACAGATTATCTTTAGTAGAAAACCCGTGCTTATTAACGTGTGTTTGTTTGATAATGTATTCGAGGTAGAATCATATTTTGTGAAATTTAACGTTCTCCTGTATTTAAATACCGAATTTCTTTTAATTTACTATAGAAGGGATGGCAAAACCGCGTGCCAGAAGGTCAATTGTTACCACTTAAAAAAAAAAAAAAAAAAAAAAAAAAAAAAAAAAAAAAAAAAAAAAAAAACATTCTTCAACAAAATTTAATGAAAGAAGTTCCGAAATTAAAACAAGACGAAGAAAACTGTTTACGAAAAATTGGTGGCATTGGTCTTCTGTCACGCGGATTCCAAAAATCTTTACTAGAAATTTTACAATTTCTGACATGTCTTACACATGAATAAAACAAGAATGAAAAATCATGCGTCAAGCATAGATTATGTAACACTTTCCAACGCTTCCAAAATAATATTACAAATCATTACCGTTTAATAAGCTGAAAGATAAAATCTAAGTAAAAAGGTTGGAAAACGCATAACATATTTAAAAACGTAATTTCAGGAATTTCCAACATATATTTCCAACATATACAATATTCAGAAAAAAAGCCGAATACTTTTATTCAGCCCTGTATAGGATCTATAGATTTGTATATAGACTACATAGGATGCTAAATTTTAGTTTAGTTAGGAAACACAGTTTAAAATTCTCCTTCTGTGGTTTCTGTCAATAAACGGAAATGCGTTTGCGAAATTTTGTGCTGCTCTGTATATGATCTACAGAATTTATACACACCAGGTAATAGACAAAAGTTGAGTTGAATTTAAAATCGCGTTCAGCAACTCAAAACGCACTTCCAGGAATTATTGTTAGCAAACAGTAGACAATTCTTTTGTGTGTCCCTGTAAATGAACGATGACTGCTATACACACAATATTCTGTAGTAAGCCTCTGGTTATGCACCTTAGTGATATATATAAATTTCAATACGTTTAAAATAGTGAAACATTATTTAATTAAACCGCAAACGATTTTTCTCCGTAGACGTAATGTAACGGAATTCTTTTGACTGTCCCTGTAAAGTAACTATAAGTGCTATGCACACACTATTCCACATTAAGCTTCTTGTAATGCACCATAGTGATATATATCAATTACAATGTGTTTGAAATTGTGTAATATCATTAAAATAAACCGCAAATGATTTTTCCCCATAGACCGTAATGTAACGGAATTCTTTGAGTGTCCCTGTAAAACAAACTATAAGTGCTACACATTTCAGTTAAAATAGGGAACATGCTATAGATAACGACAATTACATATAAAAATTACAGGGCAATCTGAGCATATTTACGGGAGTTAGAGCACGGACAGACGGCAGACAAACCATAAACTCTTTTCAACTAGGTTGGAAAGTGTTAAAAAGATATCTTTACAGGATGTTGTTTTTCTTGAATGGAATTAGTCGTATTTCCATATTTCTGTTAATTTCCGTACATTCAGTTCAAGAAAAATAAGTGCCCATATCTTTTTTATTAACAAACGGCTAAACCGAGCTAGCTGGCCCGCCCGGCGTTGCCCTGTCCCGTTATAATAACAATCTTTTCTATACGAACATGACTGAAATATGTAAGGCTACCGAAATCAAGTCGAATGAGGCAAACCCCGTCGTAATCGGGCCATAGAACCCGAGCTAGGAAAGTGCACCCTGGCGGAAGAAAGTTAACAAAAATATTTAAGGCTATAGATATCCAGTCGAAGGAGTCAAACACCGTTGTAATCTGGCCCATAGAACCAGAGATACGCTTGAAGTTCCACCTTCCACCACTAAGGGGCGCAATCTGTTCTGCAAAAGGGCTTTTCAGAACAATCAACCGAACCAAATTTCTTAGTAGAATTGAATTATCCATGGATTTGCCCAAACTAGCGGAAATCGCGAAAGGGGGTTACGTAAACGACCGGTTTCGAAAGGGTTAATGTAGATATTTTTTAAAACCCAACGGTGCGTTTTGAAGAAAATTTACGTATCTATGATGTCTTCTGTTTGTCTGTATTTTCATTTCCTGAGTCGTTGCTGATTTTTAAACCTGGTCCGAAAAACGAAAATCGCGTGCGTGCGTTTTGGAAACGATTTTTTTTCAGAGGGTTAAAACTCAAATTTTTCGACAGGGATACCAGATTTTAAGAAGCAAAAGAACGTATATTAGGCGCAGTATTTTTAGTTTTTCGTATATTGCTTATAAACGCAGATTCGAATTTTTAAATATAAGAGAAATCGTTAAAAATACGAAATTGAATTACTGTAAAAAACGTTTTCGATGGTGTTAACATTATTTTTATTTAAACTAAAGGTTTCTGCCTGAACCCGATAACATGCTGATGTCTTTAGGTGTGTATTTTTTCTATAGTTATCTATAGTTTTTTTCTATATTTAGAGAGCCTATGTGCGATTTTATATATCTCAGAAAATCGGAATTCGCAAAAGTGAATCCTGCACGAGAATATTTTTCGAAGGGTTAATATTCTTATTTTTCAAAAACGATTGTAGATGTCGAAAAGATAATGAATGTAGATATTTTCTGGTATTTTTAATTTTTTGCAACTTTCTCTGAAGCGGCGATACGAATTTTTAAATA
Source organism: Maratus michaelseni (assembly GCA_963931845.1). Classification (NCBI taxonomy): domain Eukaryota; kingdom Metazoa; phylum Arthropoda; class Arachnida; order Araneae; family Salticidae; genus Maratus; species Maratus michaelseni. Next base: position 189,166,481 of record OZ007586.1, read on the forward strand.
TCGGAAAAAACCCCGAAAATCGTAAAAACAGAAAACAGAAAATATAATTTTTTGAAAGGTTAACTTTCGTATTTTTTAAAATCAAAGGTGGCTTTGAAACGTACAAAGTCTGATCTTTAATTTGGTGAACTCATTTTTCCATATCTCTTGTAGTCCGTTAGACGAAGAGCTCGGAACCCGGGAGAAAAAAAAAAACACGAATTCAAAGCTTCTTGATTACTTTTTTTTGAAAGGGCTAAATGTGAAATAGTTTCAAACTTACCGGATCGTTCGAGACGTAAGAGTACCGTAATTTCCGGCGTATAATCCGCAGCTCAAAGAGTCGTTTTTCGACCCAGAAATTTTATTCAATATTTATAGTTAAATATTTACAGCGATCTTTTGAGTTACATTTTATAAAATAATATTTCTGGGTCGAAAAACGACTCTTTGAACTGCGGATTATACGCCGGAAATTACGGTACGTTCTTCGAGAATTCGTAGACGGTTTTCCGTATTCCTGGCTGTTCGCCCATGGCGGATTTAGAAAAGCGGAGAACAAACGAGCTGACTCGTGCTTTGTTTCTTCTATTCACAGAAGGTGAGGAAAAATGGCTTCTGAGGCTGCACGTGCAAATTTCGGAAGAGTACTTTTTTATTTGTAATATTTAATCTGTTTTTAATTAGTAACTATTCTAATTTTCAAAATATTACAATTCTGAGACTCATGTACACCAGGAGAACCCCTGGACTACTTTCACACAAGTTTTCAGATTTCTAGATGCGCTAGATATTCCTAGCCATCGCAGACAGACAGACAGACTCACACACAGACACACACACACAGATAGCGAAACTTTCTTTTATTAGTATAGATTAAAATATATAACTACTACATAGAAGGAGTTCAAGTTGAACACAGGAAACAATTCAAAAGTTTGGTTGGCAACTTCTTCAACATCCACCATACAGCGTCGACTTAGCCCCAAGCGATTTTCATCTGTTTAGTTCACTAAAAAACCATCTTGGAAGCAAGATGATGTTCAGAGATGATGAAAAGATTCAACTTGAAGTTCTAATATGGCTGAGACAGCAACCCAAAGAATGTTAAGCAGTTGGAGTTGGGGCACTGATAAAACGGTGATATAAGTGCATAAATATTGGTGGAGAAAATGTTGAGAAATAAAAATAGTTTTAAAGTGAATATCATTGTAAGTTATTATTTAATTATCTTTTGTGGCGTACATAATGAATTTCCCTCGTATATAAATAATTAAAAGAGAGTAATATATGTTAGTTAGAATTTTTGTTAGCAATTGAGATCTCCAATATCTAATGTTGTGGCTGAATGGAAATTCCAACAGTTCGAAAGATTATTAGAAATGACTTTAAAGAATTATTCAGAATATGGATAAGATATGTTGATGACATATTTGTAATAACTGAGTAGCGGCTTGTCAGGTTAACCTGAAATAACTTTTAAATAGATCAGCTAGAAATGTAGGACAAGTATCTACCTACAGAATAACGACCATGCACTATAATATAAGAGTAACTGCAGCTCGTCGAGTGGCAAAATTTGGATGATACCGAAACTATGTGCGAGAACAAAAATACGTCAATTACAGAGGAGCATAGCGTCCTCAGTTTAGTATGAAATGATGGATTTCATATAAAAGTAACTTTATTATAAACCCTGAAATATAAATTTTGCAATAAGCAATCACCGGTTTAAACATGTCACTAATTTATTGTAGAAGTATGGTATTATTAGACGTATTTACTAAAATACGAATTTACTAATACCACTAAAACATATAAGTAAGGTAATATGTATTTTAATAATGAAATCAATTTAAGTATGCTCAATGGGTTCAGCATCTGCAGCAATTTATGTGCATGAAACTAGATGCATAAGTATTGCATTAGTAATGTAATATGTAATAGAAATCTTTAAATTATTTAATCGTATAAATGTACAATTAAATAAGGAAAATTTTTCTATTCAGAAATATTGGTGACAAAAAACTTGTAATATTTGGAAGCTATGTACATTTTTGTGTTTGTTTTTATATTTTTATTTGCCGACCAATGTGTAAGGTGCGTATACTCCTTGGAAATTCCAGGTTGTCTGGCACCACTTTTTCTGTATATAAAACTTCTATTTAATATTTAAACAGCAGAAATAGACGTTACCCCTTTAATTGTAGGATTTGTAATATTTTTCTGCACTTAAATAAGGCAAAAATTTCTTTTTAAAATTGTGGTAATCATGCGAATGCGACAAAAGCCTACGTAAATGTGGATACATTCAACACAAAGTAGTAATAAAATTTATAAACAGTCCTATACGCACTTTTATCAAACGCCCATTTTTAGGGTTTCGTCATAGTTGCCAACTTTTACGCTTTTTTCCTACCACTAAAATTTTATAATAAATTTTATCTTATTAAATCTCCGAAATCACGTAATTCAACTAAACAAATATTTTTCTTTTAATTTTTAGTGGTAACTGAAAAGCGTAAAAGTTGGCAGCTATGGTTTCGTTCATGTCACAAAACCCTATTACTCCCGCTCCGTTGTCTGTCTGTCACAGAGCTATTCTCAGAAACGATGTAACTTATCGAGTTGAAACTTTGTGCATATAGCTGAATACTAGCTATAAAGAGCTCAAAATATTAAAATTGTAAAAATTCGTATTATTTTAATAAATAGAGATAAAAAACCAAAATTCTAACAGTCTTTTCCTATTAAATTTAAACATTTTTCGTTATAGCAGATGCCAAAAATTAAAAATCCCCGATGAAATTCTTTCTACAATAATTAATTTTCTATCAGACGATTTCCACGTGAAAAATGAAAATGAAATAAAAAGTTTCACCAATTGAAAAAAAGATAAATATGAAATAAAATTGATTGAAGTCATAGTGGTAATAAAACGGAAAATGTCTAAGATTTCTCAATAATACAAGGAGTATGAGTATGTGTATGTACACAAACCAGATTAATATCACGTCATTAGAGAATTAAAAAGAAAATCTGACGTCATATTGGAAGTTCCAACGAATTTTTCAAATGTTTGAGAATAATACAAAGCAAGTATCAATATGAGTAGTAGTGAATAGTAAATATATGAGTTTGAGAAACATATTGAATCGTGATAAAAATCCGATTATGAAAATATTCGCATATTTTAACTTTTTGAAGGTGTACAACATGTTTAATTTTGAAATTATTTTTTTAAATATCGCATTTAGTCCGCATGACATATATTATTATGACAGAATATAAACGAAAAAATAGACCGGTAAATTTTTACTTTATAAAAAACATGACTTTTGTTGTTGTTGTTGTTGTTGTTGCTAAATGAAATTTATTTGGATTTATTTTAAAGAAAAAATAAAATGTTTTGCAAGGAATATTAAACGAAACCCTTTGAGCGATCTTCGATCACACTTACCCACTTGTTTTAGAAAACATTTCACACAAACCTAAGAAAGCATTCTAACTGCGATTGATACTAAAAATTTTTAACTAAATACTTAAATTAATAAACTGACTAAGAAATATTTCTTAAAATTCATTACTTTAATTCTTAAATACATTATTCTCACGCCATTGATTATTTTATGAAGTCTCAAGTAACTCTCGCAAAATCGAAAACATCCTAAACACATTTCAAGAGTGTCAATAAGTTTCTTCCAAAGGAATGTGTAAATAGTCTTGATTATAATGCTAATCTTTTTCTTCGAAACTACTTTTAGATTGCTAAAAGAATATTTTCTTCTCAGGTGCTTATTTCAATATCTTTGAAATAATTTTAATGAATCGTCACTTCTTTTTTGCTATATATTAGGATGTTCTAATGTAAAATTCTTTTCAAGAGGAAGTTTTACATGAGCATTAATGCATATATTTTTTAGCATTGTTTTCAAAAAATAATCTTGCATGTCGTTTTTAAATATTGTTTAACGTTATCAATTTAAAATAAAGTTAAGGCTTCTGTTATCCATTGAAATCAACTATTTTATTTGCCAGTGATTTTTTTAAAAAATTACAGCAAGTGAATATAGTGCTATAAGAGATCAATATACAAATTTTGATTAAAATATCTTTAATTGTTCTTGAGATAAACAAAATTTAAATTTTCAATTTTCCGAATAATTTGCATTCTTAAAAACGCTCCTTCAACATTCCATTGTTGCATATAGGTTCAAAATTCTTAGACAATAATCATTTTATACATAAAATTACAGTACTAAAATATTCTTGTTTTTTTTTCATAAATAAAGCTTTCAAAAGTGAATTTAGTTTATGTTCTATGCATTTTATTTAAACTATTGTCAACATTTTATTTCGTTAAAATATATTTAATTCGATTATTTTTAAATTGTTTTATTTTTAAGAACTCATGTTTGTACATATATAGGGAGCATCTGTCATAAATGTGAATAAAATTAGAAAAAATAAAATGTGCATGGAACATTTTAAAACCATGAAAACACTGAAAATCTTCAAACAGTAAAGAAAAGGTTGTAATGGATATACGAGTTTTATTTGATGTGCTGTATTTAGTGAAGAAATGTTGAATATTTTTTTTAACCGTTTTAACCATGAGTTAAGTTTTAATATTAATTACGACTCATTTTCTACATTTTTATGCATTTATGATAAATATAGCGATTTTATATCTCTCTAAAAAATCTTTTTAATAATTAGAAATATCAAATTTTTGACATGTAACAAATAAACCCAATAACATGTTTTAATGTTCCCACACCAGTATTTAAAAGACATATATACTCCCTTTACTTAATGACATAATTTCTGCTTTAGTAGATATAAATTGACAGCTCTGCACTACCCAGAGAATGGAGTTGCTGTTTAGATGCGTAAAGTCATATTTTCGAATTTCTTATCTAGAGCGTAAGATGGGGATGTTTTCTTTGGTTTTTAACACAACATTTTGCTATGTTCTTTTAACACTAAATAATACCAATATACCAGTCATTTCACCGATACCTAATGAAAATATTTCAATTCGAACCAGAAATGACTTCACACAAAAAAAAAATGAAGTAAGCATCACAGAAAAGTAAGTTATATAAAAAAATTACCGTAATTTCCGGCGTATAATCCGCAGCTCAAAGAGTCGTTTTTGACCCAGAAATTTTATTCAATAATTGTAGTTAAATATTTACAGCTATCTTTTAAGTTACATTTTATAAAATAATATTTCTGGGTCGAAAAACGACTCTTTGAGCTGCGGATTATACGCCGGAAATTACGGTAAATAGTTTTCAACAAAAATTCTGATGTGAAATATTTTTTTTTTAAACTTGAGTAAAATTCCCACTATGTTTAGTGTTAAGAATTCTTTTAAATTGTAGTATTATATATCTTTAACTAAAAGAGGATATTTTCATTTTTCGGGAATATATCATTATCGCCCTACAGCAGAGTATGGTATCGCGTTTTGAAGGGGAAATATATTTGAGATAACGTTTCCAGCGCTATGCTGATACCGTTAAACGAAGCGATCCATTTTTTTTCAAATAGAGAAACTTTGAAATAATTTTAGCTTCTGAAATGAATTTGAGAATAGGCTTCCATATGATCCTTCCATCTATCGGACAAATTTTGGATTATGCAAATTTGTTAATTTAGAATAAGTTTTCTTTTCATGAATAAATTTAACAATGAAATATTTTAGTGCATTTCGATTCTTCTAACATTTTTGAACAGTTTTGAGTACTTGTTTTTATAAAGTATTTATGAATGAAAGAAATTTTAGAAATTGTAACACAATTTTTTTAGTGAAGAAAAAATAAATATTATTTATTGAAAAATATTTTGTTGTAACTTAAATATCCATGACTCTTTTTGTATTTTTTAACACAAAAAAGAATTTTTATATAACATGAGTGATTTTTAAGATTTTTACATGTTTAATTAATGGTATGACCTATATGAAAATATTTTTGAAACTTTTCACAAAAATGCACTTATATTTTAGAAATTTATATGTAAAAATAATTATTTATGAAAAAAAAATAAGTTGATTAAATGAAAAAAATGTAATTTATTTTTAAAATATATAATTTATATATTTTTTCACTTCAGGACTGTAATGCGAAAGTAAATAATTAGTTATGATAAAAAAAATATATATTTATCAGCGTGGTCCAACTTCCGCATGTTATTTTGACGGACTTTTCCGCCATTTAACCCCTTGAAGGGAACCGGTATATAATATATACCACTTAATTTTAATCCCAAAACGCCATATTGATACCAGAATTTTATAATAACATTTTGAATTTATATGGTCATGAGGAAAAGTTTTTACTTATTTTAAAATAAATTCGTTCGTGAATCCTGGTGTCAATCAATCATTTCAATATTTTAGCTACAAGAGTACTTTGCCCCTGAAGGGGTTAAAACGTCGAATCATAGCCGCAACTGAAACTGTAACTTCAGTGATGCTTCACTGGACATGGAAGGCTACTGTATACAGTGTTGCCAGTGGGCTACTTTTTTTTAATTCAGTTTTCTTGATTTCCACCAGTTTTTTGAGAGAGCAAAATTCGCCTTATTTAATGACAGATTATATAAGGCAAAAACAAGGGGAATTAAACTATTTCAAAAAAGTGGTGCCAATGTAGCAATCTGAATTTTAAAAAAGTAGCCCACTGGCAACACTGACTGCATATAGTCTGTCAAGAGACTAATGGGGCACATATCGAAACGTACTGAAACTGATATAAAACTTGGTACTTTTCTTAATATTTTAATACTAAATTTATGTTACTATGTGTTTCTTTATTTGCGTGATACAAATTTGTAATCCCGGCAATATTTTTCCATTACCTTGTATTTCACTGAATAAATAGATGACCACCCTAGGTTTTTATACAAACGTTTTGTTGTATTTTACTCTACTAGCGCTTATAAGCAGGGGACGGGAACCCGCTTGCAAGGAAGAAGAATGTGGCTACTATTTCCAAATAGTATCTTTATTAAAACGATTTGCGGTGGCGTAGAGTCAGGGGATGCTGCATCACTTTGCTATCAGTATTGTTACATACTATATTTGGCTTATTTAATTTTTGAACTATGTACGATTAACTGAGGCAAGACTTATCACATAATAAGCATGATAGTAAAATGATGCTGAATTTTTGGCCCTACGCCACTGCGCTATTTTTTTCAGAGAATTATTTTATGAGAGTCTTTGCAATTTAAACATAGAGCTATTTTCTCTGTCATCTCTTATACATATTTGCCCAATTGTAAGTTTTTTTTCCTTACCACTAACATTTATTAGTAAATAGTGCCTAATTTAATCACCAAAATCTAACGAATTTTAACATTTGAATGAGTCAAAATTTTCTATTAAGTTTTAGTGGTAAGGAAACACCATAAAATTTTGCAGCTATGTTAATGTCTGGGGATATATTTGGTATTTATTTTTTAATTATTGGTTGTTTTTGCCTCTCAAAAATTCTTTCCATACGAAATCAGCACAGCCAAAATACGTCTATGGTACACCACAAAATTTATTAATTAAAATTTATGCAGAAAAGAAAAACTAGCTGTTGTAGTAGATAGTAGTTACAAATAAGTGGCAAAAGAATTGCTGTTACTTTTACATTTTACGTGTCAGACAACGATGCAAAAAACACTATTCATACAGTTATAACATTCGAGTACAACTATTTATAATAGTAATTTTCTGCTTATTTAATCGCAAATTATTTCATTCAATAAGAGAAATATTACTGTACGAAAATACGAATCCTGAAAATATATATAGGCAGCAAATTATACCAGGTGGCTTCAAGGGTTAATGCAATCGAATATATCGACGATTACCATAAGGATATAGTGGTGAAAATTGGCCCTCTGGCTGGCGAGTAAGCCGGTTCAGAGAACCGAAGAATTATTATTAAACTTATTGTTTAAACTGGAAAATTGATAATCAATCTCACTAAATTTTGGTACCTGTGTGTAGTGTCCAGCATGTGGATCAGCCAGCAACCACAAAATAAATATGGTGTAATTCGCCTTATTTAACGACAAGAACTCTACTAATATATAACATGAATTTTACTATTTACAAATAGTGCTGTAAAATGAAATAATGGCAGAAAAGTTGTACATCCTTGGTGCACAGCAGGGGTTTCCAAATACTCAAACCTGGATATCACTCATAGCAGTAAAATTTTAAAGTAATATTTGCCGTCCTAAATCGTAGAATGTTAACCCAGATACTTCAATTATATAATGTGAAAAATACCATAATTTTCGGCATATAATACGCGGCTCAAATATGTCAGTTTAGACCGAGAAATTTTTTTTAGTAATTAAAGTCAAGTGTATTCTGAAGATCAGGAAAGAAGTATTTTGTTAAATGCAATTTCAGGGTCTAAAATGATTTTTTGAAGTCGCATATTATAGGCCGAAAAATACTTTACTTCAGAAAATTACTACTATTTTACAGGGTTCGAAAGCTTTTACCACAATAGAAATTTTCGCATTATTTAAATGCAATTTCAAATCCTGTAATTAAAAGGGGCGCCTACTACTTCTACTATTTAACCCATTAAACGTCGCTATATCAACCATGTTAAAAATATATAATTTTTAATACACATTTGATGTCTTTATCATATAACAGTTGAATTTTTTTCAAAAAGTGTAACCGTTTAGAAAATCCGGCACGTTCCCGCAACGGGAGCTTTGGCGTTTTATAGGGGGAAAACGTTCCCTTGATTGAACGCAAGTAGCGTTCATTTTTCTGCTACATAGAAGTTAGGTTTTTAATTATTTTACAAAAAGTGGATTATTTTTTTGCAAGCAATAAAAACTGATTAAAACAGTTAATGTATTATATATGCAGGCATAAAGAATTTAATACTGAATTAAAAATCATTATTTTCATTTGAATTTTTAAATTTAAAGACGAAAAATACTATTAACAAATAAATTGTAAACGTAGAAAAGCTTACATTTTTAATCATACCTTATATTATTGTAAGTACTTAAAAATCTATCTAGCAGATCCACCCCTCCGATACATATATTATATGATGAAATTATCTTCGATTGAGGTAAATCATTTTTTTTTCTTTAGAGCACCATCTTTTTACCTGACCTAAGGGAGTCTCTTCTTCAAAATTAGATGCCAACCACACAACCTTGTTGTCTCTCCATTTTACTAAACACAGATTTTCTATGACAATGGATTCAAAAGTTCCTCTCTCATTTTTTTTCAATTGTTTACATTTACTTATAGGGCAATCTTTGAACCTATTTTCTCTGATTCTGCCCGTCTTTCGAAAACTGCGTTTTCGCATTTCTTCTAATAATGCCAGAGATGAAAAAAAAATGATCATGTAAACCGTATGTTCTGGGGGATCGTCAGTGCATTTAATTAAGTCCAAAACCACCCTTGTTCAAGGGGTTTAGTCTTCATTTCATTTTTTTCTTCAAATGTATTTTTATTTTTTTCCACATAAACTTGAGAATTTAGTAGATAACATTCTGTATCAGAATCAAGTGTATCGAAATATTCCAAGGCTTGTTTTACTGTTAAAAATTTAAAAGGCATTTTCACATATATAGATTTTTTTAAATTTATCTAAACACTATTACTTATCGACTGCCAAACGATTCAAATACACTTTGCTTTTCAAAATAACAAACTAAAACGCAGTAAAATACAACTATATTCCACCGTATTGTTGTTTCTACGCACCCAGGAACTAAGAATTTTCTTTCCTAACTTTAAGTGGATACTTTGCATCTTTCTTCCTCGGAATGCATTCTTTTCTTTGAGAAAGCGCGCTCTCGGACAAAGGGGAAGGAAAATGCTACCAAAAAGCGTCAAATTTCCTTCTGTTGAAACATACCAAAAAATAATACTATTCTTGCTTTATAAATTTATTTACTCCGGGTTTTGAATATGTTGTTACTTGAAATGTTGGTTTTAAAAGCTGACTATAGTTGAATAAAACTGAAGATTTTTTTCTCTTTTTAACTAATCTTACTTGAGATAGTCGAAAAACAAAAATTCTCTTTTTTAAATAATTTACAAAAAATAGAACAAAGGAAAATACTATTTTGAAAAAAGTATATATTTTATACTCCATACTAATAATTTTTCTATAAAAATATTTTTTCTTAAACAGCTAAAATATATTTTGAGAAAAAAAAAATATATAAAATACATTTTCCCGCAACGGAAGCTTTGGCGTTTAATGGGTTAAATATTAATAGAAAAAATTAATTAAAGAAAATAAGAAATAGAAAAAGAAATAGAAAAAAATAATTTAATAGAAAAATTCTATTAAAAATTGTGGTAAAAGCATATGAATCCTGTTTTAGCGGCCTGCAATTGAGTTGTTGGAAATCCTTCGTATAGACGTCTACTGGATTTATTATTTTCTGGATTATTTTATCAATTTCTATAGTTACATATTTTCCATAGACATATCACTGAAAATATTTGTTAGATGAAATTTCTAAGAAATACTTTCATTCAGTAATTTTCAAATTGTTAATTTTGTTTTAATACATTTTTTTAATTAAAAAATATGAAATTGCAGATTAAAAATTATTTTAAGTTAATGACGAAAAAAAGGACCTGTCATTTCATTTGTGATTTTTATCAATTTAATGCTCTGTCGATTGCAAATAAACTAAATATGCGATAGTATAAAACTTCCCAATAAATTACCTTTTCTAATTTAATTTTAATAATGTTTCTTCAGCAAGTAAAATATGAAAAAAAAAATCCGTAAAATAAATTTGATGTTTAATGCCAACTATAAATTTTATATTCTGCATTTTATACTGTTAATAATACAATGTTACTGCATTGTTGTTAAAAATATTTATTGGTTATTCTTGAGAAACATATTTACATTCCTAAAATCAAATTAGGTTTATACATCAATATTATTTATTCTGAAAAAAGTACTATAAATGTAGTTAAACATTTAGTTCCATTGTTGTCATATTTACGAATGAAGTGAATACCTAATGGGAAAGAAACATTTGTTTTGCACATCTCAAAATGTAAAGAAAACATAGTTGAGTCTTAATTTATCTTGGGAATTTACTTTTAACATTTTTGAAGGAATACATTTAAGGTATTCATTAAAGTAGTTCTTTTAATATGTCTATAGAAAAGTATTGAAAGAAAAGGATATACAAATAAAGAGCTGAATAATGAACAAACAAATATTTTAAATAAATAAATTTTAATTATATTAATTTTTTAAATTTCTATACATTTATGTCGCACTGTGTTGTATGTTAAAGAAAAAGTTATTTTAAAGTAGTATTCATTTTTTTCTAAAATATATTGTTCAATAAAATTTTCAAACCGGTGTTTTAAAATATAAAAATTTTGTGTCTTTTACAGTGTTGCCTTTACGCTGCTGAAAGAAGTCCAGATTGCATGATTTCAACTATGTTTTTAAAACAGTTTAATTCGCCTTATCTTCATATTATTTAATATGTCATTGAATAAGACGAATGTTGCTACTTCAAAAAGTGGTTGGAATCATGTAAACGGATTTTTAAACTAATTAGAGAACTGACAAAACTGGACTCTTAAAGAATTTTTTCTAAAGAAATTCCACTTTTTCAGATTTCAGCATTTTCATGCAAAAATCTACAATAAGGATGCTTTTTACAATAAAGATCATGTTACTGTTCAAAAGTGCTGTCTATGATTTCGGTACGTATAAAAAAAAAGAATTTCATCTAAAGATGTACATGCTTAAAGTAATAAAACAGAACACAAAAAGGTTTATAAAATCCTTTTAATAATAAGATGGACATGTTTCAAAATCAAAAATGGCGGCATTTTCAAGGCAAAAATGATAAATAAAATATCCTCGAAAAACATTTTAAAAATAAATTTAATACATATAAACCAGAAGATGATAAGTATAATAAAAGCAGGTGCTTAAATATAATCAACTGTAAACGTGAAAATTAACACTTTGCACTCAAGAGGTGACTCTCATTCACCACTAATGTTGCCAGGCGTCCCTTGTAAATTGGGACTCCAAATGCTCTGGGCACCACGATCCAAGTACAGTTTATTTCTCCATTATTAATCCTAGATAATTCTTCCATTAAGTAGGGCGAAGAAAATGAGTTAAAATACTGGTGTCCAGAGCATTTGGAGCCTCAATTTACGCAGGACACCGTGGTAACTGCGATTTACCTCTCGAGTGCAAAGGGTTAATATTTTCGTATGACTTTTTTTTTTACCATTTTTAAGCACCTGTTTTATTATACATATGATCTCGACTCTTTTCAAGTATTTAAAAAAATACTTGCAAGAATATTTTATTTAGGATTTGTGATCTTGTAAATGTCGCCTTTTGTGCGTTTAAAAAATGTCGATCGCTTATTAAAAGGTTTTTAAACATTTTTCTGTTTTGTTTTATCACTTTAAGTACATACGTCTTTAGTTCGATGAGAGAAAATGAGTGACTTACTTATATACTAAATAAAAAAAGAACTAGATTTCTTTTCAGAAAAAGTGGGAGTATGCGGAAAGTGGGCAACGTAGTGTTTATCCTAATGTAGAGGTTTAGATTTCTACCTCCACAGATTTTTCTATTCTTAGAAATATACACATATGAAAATATCCTAATTCATTTGAATTATAGCTGATATGTGATTTTTCAATTTAAATAAAATATACACTTTTTGCATTACTTGTGTAAAAACTGACTCAGGGTACATACGCCGAAATAATACAATAATGACAGGTTTATTTATATGAAGAAAACTAGAAATAAAAGACACTTCCTTTCTGATGATTAATAAATATGTTGTGGAGTCTCCGGTGTACAATGAGAATAAAATATGTTGGGGGTAGCGTAGCTGCGAATTACCGAATCACTACTTAATTTAACTGCTGAATGAAAATTTATTTATCATGAATATACAACATATCAAGTCTTACATCCAAGCAATATAAAGTATATAGTTTATATTTAAGTTCGAGAGCAATTTTAAAACTACAGCTATTTAGTGAAGACTCAAGTTAAAGTGAAAGATTTCGCTGTCAGTATCTTTGGGCAGATAGTTAGCATAATTGACCAGTTAGTCTCTTGTCACACTAAAAGTACTCCTTCCGTACTTTCATATCATTCAGAAGTAGCAGGAGCGCTACTATAGTATTTCTCTAGCGAGTTCACACTAATAAATAGCAGGGCGCTCCTCTTCCATTTCTCTTGCTGGGTCCCTGCACACAAGACCCCATCTGAAACCCCTTTGCGCTTTTTCTCCCGGAGTAAGATTAAGGTGTTAGGATTCTCACCTCTCCGCTCTCCAAAACCCGAATAATCCCTCTTCCTTCTTCTCTCCCCAGCCTCTTCTGTCGTGGTGGGGGAACTTGGGCGGAAAGCCTCGTAACTCTGTCTTACCCTATGGAGCCAAACCTCGCTTCCATTGGATCTCTGGGGTTGCATCGCGGCACCTAGCTTGTCTGTAAAGAAACTGCGGCAATCGGAAAGTATGGGTCAAAAATATCAATTATCAGCGGACCAGGGTACCTCGATTCTGGGCCTATACGGGTTAGTAGTCCAACTTGTCTCCCAGAAAAGACTAATTTTGTGTCTTTGGGCAGGCTCGTCGTTCGCCTTGGTTGGTTTTCCCAAGCGTGGGACATAAATCTTATACCACTTTACTACCAGTATTTTTATATACTATATTTGTCCTTATTTAATTCATACCGTTCAAAGATTAAATAAGGCTAAATGTCGTATATAATTATACTGGTAGTAAAATGATCGTGCCCCCCCCCCCTGACGCTACGCCACTGTACGTCACTGTCTTTTCAACGCTAACATTGTATAAGAATCGAACTAATGAAACAGTTCAGATGTTGGTAAATATTTTAAATAATTAACTTATACTCTATTTTCTTTGACTTGGTTAGTGATTTTCTTAAGCTTTGAAAATATGAATGCTATTGATCATGGCCAAAAAACGTGATACGCATTCTTTTGTGCCTGGTTGCAGTACTCGATATAAGACAGCAAACTAGAAACTATCCCTATTTAGCATAAAAAAGGATGAATCTCTACTGGATGAGTGGAAAAGATCAATTCCCTGATATGATCAAAAACTAACTTCAAAATCAGATATATCTGAAATATATACTTACCAGATAATTTTATTAACATAAATTATGTTCATGTTGTCAATAGTGAAACGGTTACTTTTGCTGGAGGTAAATCTATTTTTAAAGCAGATGTCACTGCGATCGCCTTATTATTGTACAACAACTTTGCACGTTCATCGGCTACAATTTTTTAGCACTTTTTAACCCTTTCCGGCACAGACAAATTATGTTCGTAAAATGAGAAATTACTGACTGACAGCGGAATTTACAAACGACATTTTTCACAAAATAAGAACTCCTTAATTTAAAGTTTCTTTGTAGAAACAAAATTTTATTAAAATATTCTTTTTGTCGTATGCAATTTTGGAATTAAAATTAGGTGTGCCCGGAGTGGGACCACTGTGCCAGAAAGGGTTAAAGCATTTTATCTGTTTGGCTTCTTTTAAATTCCGAAATTTCGCATCCATACCACAAATTCCCAATAATGTTCTTTTGTTTATTTAATGGCAGATATTTCGTGACCTCTTAATGTAAAAATTATTGTTTCAGAATTTCCTGTTTGAATTAAAAAATTTTGCATTAAAAAACGGTAAAACCATTTTTCACACTCTGTATTCTAGGTTATGTACCTGGGTGTTGCTTATCCTGTGCGGCTTTGTTTTTCCGTCCCGGCCTAAGGTGGAGGGGGTAGTGTCCGGCTGTGAAGATTGGTCGACCCTCCCTGCCCAAGAGTGGCGTGCCCCAGCTGTGCGAGAAAGAGTTCGCTGTCAGCATTTTCGGGCAGATAGTTAGCATAAGGGGCCAGTTAGTTTCTTGTCACAATAAAGTACTTCTTCCGTACTTTCCTATCATTCATAAGTAGCAGGGGCGCTACTAAATGTCTTCTCTAGCGAGTTCACGCTAATGAATAGCAGGGCGCTCCTCTTCCATTTCTCTTGCTGGGTCCTTTCACACAAGACACCATCTCAAACCCCGTTGAGTTTTTTTCTCACGGGGTCAGAATAAGGTGTTAGGATTCTGGCCTTTCCGCTCTCTAAAATCCGAATGCTCCCTCTTCCTCCTTCTCTCCCCTGCCTCCTCTGTTGGGCGTGGGGACATGGGTGGTAAGCTTTGTATCTATTAGCCTATGGGGCTCAATTCTAGCTTCCATTGGATCTTTGGGGTTGCATCACGTCGCCAAGCTTGTCTGTAATGAGAATGCAACAATCAGAAAGTATGGGTGATCAAACGTATCAATTATCAGCAGACCAGGGTGCCTTGATTCTGGGCCTACTCAGGTTAGTAGTCGAATGTGTCACCCCAAAAAGACTAATGGGTGTCTTTCGTTTCGCCGTCTGCCTTGGGTAGCCTTGCCAAGCGTTGGAAATAAATATCATACAAAGAGCTATACTAGATGAGATAGTAATGTCTTTGAAAATATCACAACGTCCATAGGTGCCAGGAATTAATGCTTTTAAATAACACTATTTGCGAATGAGATATTCAAGTCTTTGAAAATATCACAACGTCCATAGGTACCAGTAATTAATGCTTTTAAATAACACTATTTGCGAATGGTGGTACACATCATAGCTGTCATGTTTTAAGCTTTTCTTACCACTATTTTGGAATATTTTTTTACGTTATTTAATCATAATATTTCGGCATTTAAATAAGAAGGTTTTTCTGTTAAAAAAAAAGTGTTAGAAAAAATAGAACAATTGGCATCTATATTACCTGAATACATCAGAGTAATCTTCACCTTATTGCATCGCAAAATTTTTCACTTGATTAAATGTAAGATTATTTGGGCAGATTGTATTCAAAATCCGTAAAGCTTGGCGCCCTTTTGTATGTCTAAGTATCTAAATCTCAAAAATGTTAATGTTTCAAAGATAATAATTAAATTTGATCAAATAAAAAACAATGTGTAATTGATCAATCTACACTCTACTTCTCAAAAAGAAACAAAAATGTAGGTAAAATATGTTGTCTATTTAGAAACGTAATGAACTACGTTTCAGGAAAATGTATTCTCTTCTTATTTCTAATCTTCTAACGCTGTGGTACTCACTACTTTTTCTGAAAGGTATTTTTTTTAACCTCTATTTGCAGAGGCGTAGCGTCAAGGGGGGCACGGGTGACTTTACTATCAGTATTTTTATATTCTATATTTGGCCTTATTTATTTCATACCGTTCAAAGATTAAATAAGGCTAAATGTAGTATATAATTATACTGGTAGTAAAATGATCGTGCCCCCCCCCCCTGACGCTACGCCACTGTCTATTTGCGTAAAATAATCTTGCCTTTATTTAATGACAGAAAATCTGGAGTAAATTAAGGATGAGAAATCTAATATGAAAAAGTGTATGTGGCCATTAATAAAACTGAAAAGCGTAGCTGAAAAGCGTCACCGAAAGTTCAGATTAAATAGAGCAAATCTTTCTGTTCAAAAGTGCAGGTTTGAAAAAAAAGCGTAAAAAATGGCAGTTTTGTAAAAGAAATATAACATG
Source organism: Maratus michaelseni (assembly GCA_963931845.1). NCBI lineage: Eukaryota > Metazoa > Arthropoda > Arachnida > Araneae > Salticidae > Maratus > Maratus michaelseni. The sequence continues at coordinate 189,183,112 of OZ007586.1, forward strand.
TAATGGGACAAATTGAGAAATTTAAACTTTTGTTTGTATGTGCGTTTATATACGTGCCAAAATTTGACTCACATCATAAACATTTGGAACCAGAAAATATTTATTATTTATTGAACTTTATGTTTCTGCATAGAGCATATGCTTGTAAATTCTTTTTTTGGTTGAAACACCTCTAACTTTGTTCAAATTAACCCCTTAATCGTCGCGCACTTTAAGTGTAGGCTACTTTTTAAAAATTCAGATTGCTTGTTTACCACCAGTTTTTTTAAGTAGAAATGTTCGTCTTATTTAATAGACGGATAAGATAATGCAAGAATAAAGATAATAAAACTATTTTAAAAAACTGGTGGGAATCAAACAATTTGAATAAAACAGGCGTAACCTACGCTGCCCGTGAATGTCTCGGGCACGACGATTAAGGGGTTAATCAAATTTTGTACTGTAGTTTGGCAAGTACGTGTGTGTTACTAGGATATAAGAGTTTAAATATATAGAAATCTCTCATAAATTGATTATAAATGTCAGTTTTTGCAGTTTGCATTTATACTGTATGCGAGTTGAATATCATTCAAAATTTCTTTTAAAATGTATTTTATTAGCAAATTATGCCAATGGAATGTTCCATAGGAGAGTGAGAAAACAATTTTCACCGTAATATATGTTATATTATACTTTATTCGAGTTAAATTTCATTCATAATATCTTTCATAAAATCTTCCTGTTTCAAATTATGCAAGTGGAATTATATGTTTTAGGCATACCAGAAATCAATTTAGAAGCTTTATCTATAATATACTATATATGAGTTGATATATCATTCAGAGTTTTTTATACGTACGAGGTGTTTTCGAAAAGTAAAGATACACCCCGGACAGCAAGAAAGAAAAAGTTTTAATGAGAGCGTTGGCAATGAATTTTGTAACCTTATACATTTGATCTTTCCCTCGCAGTCATTCGTTATTTGTATGGTAAGTCTTCGTGTAGCCGTTCTTATACTGACTGCGTCAATTCAAAATCCCGTCAAATGTGAAGTGCGTTCCGTCATAAGTTTTCTTCATGCAAAATGTGATCGTCCAGCGGATATTTACAAAGAAATTATTCCCATCTATGGTAACATAATGAATCGACAATATGTAACGAAATGGTGTTCTGCTTTCTTTGGAGGTAGGACCAATGTTCATGAAGAATCCAGAAAATGTAGGCCATTTGTGATCTTTGACTTTGCACCCAACGACTCACACTTATTCCTTTACCTAAAGAAACATGTTGCAGGGCAAATTTCCCCGACGATGATGAGATCAAAATCGAAGTTGAAATTTTGTTTTGACAACAGGCGGTAAACGTCCATGACTGCGGGATACAAAAGCTTGTACCCAGACTAAAGCTCCTAGAATACATAGTGTAAAAAACGGCTACAAAATACCGTAATTTCCGGCGTATAATCCGCAGCTCAAAGAGTCGTTTTTCGACCCAGAAATATTATTTTATAAAATGTAAATTAAAAGATCTCTGTAAATATTTAACTACAATTATTGAATAAATTTTCTGGGTCGAAAAACGATTCTTTGAGCTGCGGATTATACGCCGGAAATTCGGGTAGTACTAAAAAATTTAATCCGATAAATGTACAACGCTGTTGAAAAGATAATGATGCGATCGCAGCGACATCTTGTAGCAGTGACGTAGACAGGGCGGAGGTCCAGATTGTTTCGATACTACTAATTTTATAAAAATATTTTTGCCTTTTCTAATCGGAGAATTTTCTGCGATATTGAAGGCGAAGAAAACTTTATAATATTACTGGTTCACAGAGATTTTAGAGCTCTCTGGCTACGCCACTGTCTGCTATCTCTTTTCAACGCAAACATTGTATAAGAATCGAACTGAGAAAACGTTTCAGCTGGTGGTAAATATTTTAAATAATTAAATTATTCCCTTTTCCTTTGACTTGGTTTTTATAAGCTTTTAAAATATGAATGATATTGATCATGGCCAAACAACGTGATACGCATTCTTTTGCGTCTGATTGCAGAACTCGATACAAGACAGCCGACTAGAAACTATCCCTATGTAGCATACCAAAGAATGAATCTCTGCTAGAAGAGTGGAAAAGATAAATTCGTTGATATGATAAAAAACTAACTTCAAAATCAGTTACATATGAAATATTCACTTACAAGAAAATTTTATTAACAGAAATTATTTTCATGTTGCAAATATTTAAACGGTTACTTTTGCTAGAGGAAAATCTGTTTTTGAAGCAGCTGTCGCTGCGATTGATATATTCTTATACCGCATCGTTGCACGTTTATCAGCTACAATTTTTTTTGCGCTTTTTAAAGCATTTTAACAGTTTGGCTTTTTTTTAAATTCCGAAATTTCGCATTCTTACCAGAAATTCCCTATAATATTCTTTTCCTTACTTATAGTATATTTCATTACTTTCCTTACGGATATTTTGTGACTTCTTAAATTAAAAAGTCTTGTTTCAGAATTTCCGGTTTGAAATCGAAAATTTTGAATTAAAAAACAGTAAAACCGTTTTCCACACTATGTATTCTAGGCGCTGTACCCAGACTTAACAAATGCTTGGGCAATGACGACAATTATGTCTAAAATAAGGCATATAGTGGAAGATCGGGTAGCGCCGGACACTTGGATAAATTACAAATAAAAAACAAATGAATGAAATTTCTGTCTTATTTTATACTTAAAATAAAACTATGAACTTCTTTAATGATTTTAAATAAACATTGGTAACAATATTGAATTATTTAACGAAATATACTGAAAATAGTTGCGCCTTATTTTTTTGGCGTCACAAGAAACGGCAGGTAGCCCCGGACATATTAATTAATGGTGTCCCAACCGTTTTTTGGCCTTACAAACATCACAATTAAAATAAAAGTCCGATTCATCTATATAAACACAATCTCCATGGGCCCAGTCTTTGCATTCCTGGCACTGAATCTAGTCTTCTTCAAATGTTTCTCCGCATATGATGCATTCTATCTCGTTTTGCTGAAAATTTATTGACGAAAACAAAACACTCACTCACGACTAACTTACTCGGCTCCCACGTCGCATTTAAACTGCATTTGTTTCGACTCTAGAGGGCGTTCATTTACAATAACTCTTTATTTACACAACACTTTGAATTTCTTAGAAATTGAAATGCCCACAGTTACCGACGTGCGCGGCTACTTGACTTTTCCGTACTAGTAAATTATTTGTAATGGACATTTAATCAATCAATGTTTTTTTGGAATAAGTATGCTACATTGTATCTTTACTTTTCAAAAAGTCCTTGTATAATATTTTCTTATCGCTAACTATGCAGGTAGACTATTACATAGGTAAACCAAAAAGAACATTCTCATCTTTAATATATATTACACAGTGGCGTAGCGTCAGGGGGGGAACGATCATTTTACTACCAGTATAATTATATACTACATTTAGCCTTATTTAATCTTTGAACGGTATGAATTAAATAAGACCAAGTATAGTGTATAAAAATACTGGTAGTAAAGTGATCCGTGCCCCCCTTGACGCTACGCCTCTGATATTACACATATATTATATTTCTCGCTTTTATATTAACTGATTCTTTGCTAAAATTTTATTGAATTTATTAACATTAATTTGATATTCATAAAGGTGAACGTAAGAAATAGCTTTATACAATCTTATTGACGAAAACAATATTTCTTATATTTTCCATATCTTATCTTCCTATATTTAAACAATCTTCATATTAACAATTTAAATCGATTTAAAACCGGAAATTATCTGAAGAAAGTTCATGTTAATAACAAAAATTTATACAATCTTGTATATATCAATAAACTATTTCTTCGGTTCAAGGAATGCTGTCTTCCTGTAAAAGAGGAGACAGTGGTAATCTGAAATGTAGTACCGCAATAGGCTACTTTCTGATAACCTCCTGAGTTCATTTTCGTTCGCAGATGTTTGAGGAGTTCAGAATGACAGTCGAGGAAGTCAATGTTTAGTAATTTGAGAAATGAAGGGTTTTGCTAAACTTGTCGTATTACCGTTGCATTAAGTGATCCTATTTGTTTTGCCCTCTAGCAAATCTCTAAGTGAACTATGACTTATTTGACTGTCACACTGAACAAAAATTAAAATACCTTCAGTGAAAATATGGTTATCTAGCTTTTTCAAATTTTTGACATACTCCACTGTCATTCTGACCCTCTCATATGAAAAGAGTAGATGATAATTCAGAAATTATATAATCGAACAGTTGTTCTCATGTTTTTGGTAAATACATAATATCTTTGAAAAAGTGCTGTCAAAGTGTGTGTGTTCAACCGAATTTCCGGACGCGACATCGTGGGAATGAGAAACAACTGCCATCTTGGAAAACAATCCCAGATAACTTTAGATGTTATTCCTTTAACGAAAAAAATAATAACTTTTCAATTGCAAATCACGTCAATAATCATGCCTGCTAGTAAAAAATATATATGTAGTCAAAAGTTTAAATAAGATGAATATTAGACAACTTTCATACGATAAGGTTAAAGACTCTAGCCTAGAGTAATATTGCTTTTATCCGTATGGCGAGTGAAGAATTTTTTAAGATTTTACTCCAAATCTGTCTAGTAGTGTTTCTGAAAAATGAATTATCAAAATTGACGTTTTTTCATCATACAAAATACTCCTTTTTACTCTACTCTACACATCGAGGCATTGAATTTTTCACACGTTTAATACTTTGATCTCTTTAATTTTTCAATTGTTTATTATCAGCTGCTTGTGCTAAGCATTGTACCGTAATTTCCGGCTTATAATCCGCAGATCAAACAATCATGTTTCGACCCAGAAATTTTATTTTATAAAATGTTACTTCTCAGATCGCTGTAAATATTTGGCTTCAATTATTGAATAAAATTTCTGGGTTGAAACCGAATTGTTTGATCCGCGGATTATACGCCGGAAATTACGGTAATTCAATTTTAAATCTTTCACATTGTCCACGTGATACATTCATTTTTCAGTTTATTTTGAATTTTATTGCTTAGAAATAAATATTTTCGTTGTTAAGCTGTTCATTCATCCTGTTGTTCATCCATTCATTCATGCTGTTTATTCATCCAGTGTCACCTTTAAGTCTGTTTTCATCACAATTGACATATAGTAAACATTGCCAAATGTAACGCAGAAATACTAAATAAATACGATTAAATAATTTGAAGAAATAACAGTCTGTTAGGATTAAAATAAACAATTCCAATACCCTTCATTAACCATTTGATTACGAGCCAGAAGTAGCGATTATCTTTATATTTAATCGTACCATAATTTAGAAAAATAAATAAATAAATACGATTAAATAAGTCGAAGATCAGAATTTTTAAAGAGTGCTATTCAAAAGTACCATAATTTCCGGCCTATAATCCGCGGATCAAACAATTCTATTTCAACCCTGAAATTTAATTCAATAGCTAAAGTCAAATATTTACAGCGATATGGTAAGTTACATTTTACAAAATAAAATTACTGGGTTGAAACAGAAATGTTTGATCCGCGGATTATAGGCCGTAAATTACGGTAAGCACTAAGACAAACTACTCCATACTACATACTACATAGCTATATATTTTAAAAGGAGTCTTATTTATTTAACCCTTTCAGGGGCAACGTACTATTGTAGCTAAAATATTGAAATGATTGACTGACACCAGGATTCACGAACGAATTTATTTTAAAATAAGTAAAAGCTTTTCCTCATGTACTTTATAAATTAAAAATTTGGTCATAAAATTCTGGTGTCAATGTGGCATTTTGGGATTAAAATTAAGTGGTATATATTATATACTGGTGCCCTTCAAGGGGTTAAATAGAGTTTTTAAGATTAAATATATCAAAGATTACTACCCGAAAATGTAGTGTTAGCATGAAAAATGTAAATATTGAAGCTATAAGAAGTGTTGTCAATCTCCTACTTTTTTTAATATAAAGTTTGCTGGATTGCCACCAATATTGAAATTGAAATAGTACAATTTGCTTTATTTAACCCTTTCCGGCACAGACAAAGCCTGTTCGTAAAATGAGAAATTGCTGACTGACACCGGAATTTACAAACGACTTTTTTAGAAAATAAGAACTCCTTATTTTAAGCATTCTTTGCAGAAGCAAAATTTTATTAAATATTCTTGGTGTCGAATACAACTTTGGAATTAAGATTAATTATGCTCGGAGTGGGAACACAGTGCAGGAAAGGGTTAATCTGTCATTAAGTAACACTGATATTACTACTTCAAACAAATTGTTGGAAATCAAGTAATCTGAATAAAAAACAGTACCAGATTGGAAACACTTGCTATGTGTGTTCTGCAATATTCTTCTTTCTATCATATTGTTTTATTTTATTTTATTTTATTTTATTTTATTTTATTTTATTTTATTTATTTATTTGGCTATAAGAATAAATTCTCCATTTTAATACAGTTAGGGCCTTATTAAAAAATATATATATGCGTGCTTAAGAGAATACGAGCGAAGTGAAAAATGTTTTTACAATCGTAAGTAATTCAAATTAATAACATAATAAAAATACATAAAGGCTGATTACAAAAAAAACTATCCCGGTATATGGGCTCTTTGCTATCACACCGTTCACAGAAACTGAATGAAATTTTGGTTTAAAGTATTTTGAGGTTTGCGCTCAAAAATCATTTGAAAGACAACAGTTAAACTCTAACAGTTACGGTTACAGTGACAAAATTTCGAAAATTTTAGTGGCAACGCCTATTTTTTTTATTGGAATGTGATCTTCATAGTGAAAACCATAAAAAGCGATGGAACGCTACCTCTAGCACGAAAATTGGCGGCGTTAGACATACTAAGAAGAAAAATGAAAACAAATAAGGACAGAGAAACAGAAAGCATTTTATTGTGTTTCACTTTTCCACGTGACCTCCTTCTCAGACGATGACACTTTGCAAGCAGCAGATGGCGGATAGCACTATACAATAAAACGTTTTGCTTACAGATTACATTCCAATGGAAAAAAAGTAGATGTTGTCATTTGAAGTTTCCGAAATATTGCACTGTAACCGTAACTGTTAGAGTTTAGGTGCTGTTTTTCATATGATTCTTGAGCGCGTACCTCAAAATACTTTAAACCAAAATTTTATTCAGTTCCAGCCAGTGGCGTAGCGTCCGGGAGGGGGGGGGGCACGTTCATTTTAATACCAGTATAATTATATACTACATTTGGCCTTATTTAATCTTTAAACGGCATGGATTAAATAAATCCAAATATAGTATATAAAAATACTGGTAGTAAAGTGATTCTGCCCCCCCCCCCCCCTCTTGACACTACGCCTCTGGTTTCAGCGAACGGTATGATAGTTAGGGGCTCATATATCGGAATAGTTTTTTTTATAATCACCCTGTATATTACAAGGAAAAATTCACAGAATATTTTGTATGACATACCCTGGATGTCTACAGTGCAGCATTACCTTATGAAAAGTTCATTGAACATTTATTATTAAATATTTTGAAAGCAAAAATTATTGTTTAGTAATAGTAGTAGACAAAAAAGAGGTAGCTTCGATCCCTGCTTCTACCTTTTTCTCGAATTTTTAATTTTCTAACTCAAGTGTTTTTCATATTAAAGCTACATATTCTTGAATAATTTATCATTCTCACACTTTTTAAGCGAGACAAAAGAGAATATGATTTTTATAATGGAAAGAAGATAACCTTTTTCTCTCAATTCACCATACGGGAAACGTGCACATCTTACTTTTCAGTTTAATCCATCTGAATACATAATTTTCTCAGAGATATAATTTTATATTAAGTCACGCTTTATTACGATTCGAAAAACGATTATTAGAATTTTACGTACTTTTTTGTAGAAATACGCATTAATATCTCCAAGAATTTTTTGAAAAGTGGATTTTCGAGGATTAAAAAAATGCAATGTGTTTTAAGACTAATTCATTTTAAACTTTCAGTTAAATATTCTTTGAACCATTTAACATGAAATATTTGATAGCAAACTTCCATATTCATGATTTGCATATTCAAGAGAAGATAAATTTTATTTCTAGAGTCACCATATGAAAAAAAAAACATTTCTTTCTATCGTCGGTTAAATATTCTGCATTTATTAATTTTTCGGGGATAAATAAATGTATATTACTTAATATATTCTAAAAGCCAAAAGTAATAATTTTATTGGAATTTTGAGGATCTTTCTTTCAAATGGTCACTAGTATCCCTAGGTATTTATCTGAAAATTTGAATTCGATACAATTAAAACAAATTAAAATAAAAAAATGTCTTACAGAACAAAACAATTACCCTAGATTGCTTTCATAAAGAGCGTAGCTCGATACCAACGTATATATCTTACTTTTTGTTTAATACGCCTGTATGCATAATTTTCTGAGAAATATGATTTTATATCAGGTAATGTTGCCTAAGAATTCGAAAAATGCATCTTATACTATTACGGATAATTACTTACAAATACGCATTACTATCTCCAAGAATTCCTTTGAACGTTTTATACAAACAATGAAGACTGTAAATGTGTCTTAAAGAATAAATTATTTTAAACTTTCATTTAAATATTCTTTGAACCAATTTGACATAAAATGTTTGATAGGAAAACTTCAATTCTTTTACATAACTGCCTATACGCTGTTATTTTTACTTTAATAATTCATTTGTTTTTTATGTTAAATATTATTTGGATTGTTTATGTTACTCACACACTTTTCATAGGAGTACAAATAAAATATGATTTCCATATTCATGATAATATAACTATTTAAGTCATCATATGGAGAAAAAAAACTTCTTCTTTTCCCCTTATTTCCTTCTTCAGTTAAATTTCCTTTAATCATTTATTTTTCTGATATATATAAAGTTATATCCAGTAATTTAGTTTAAGAAGTGGAAAATTATAGCTTTATTAGAAATTTTAGGATATTTCTTACAAATGTACAGTACTATATCTAAGCATTTCTGTGAACGTTTGGCTATCAGAATAATAAATCAATTTAAATTAAAAATATGTTTTAAAGGAAAACATTAAACTTTAATTAAAAATTCTTTTAACTTATCTTACAAAAAATGTTTTAATAACAAACTTTAAGACAATTTTAATTCAACTATGCTTTTGTTTTATTTTACAAACTCGTGTGTTTCTAATTTTAAATCAACATATTCCTGAATATTTTGTGTTTCTAAAATTTTGCATGTAAAGCAAAATAAAATGTGATTTGCATATTCATGATTTTTTTTTTTCTGGAGTAATCCTAAGGGAAAAATCCATACTTTTCTTCTTTCCCTAAATTCTACGACATGCATTTAATTTTCAAAAGGTTATAATTTAATGTACTTTTTATTTTTCTAAGAATTCGAAAATGATGACTTTTTTAGATTTTTACGAATTTCTCTTAACACTTTACCTATGATATGTTTTAGTAAAATCTGGGCTTTCAAACATGAGAAGATCCCTCCTCCTCTTCTGAAATGCTTTCGTAAATTGATTTCCTAGATAGTTTTCCAAGTTCATGCATCAGTAAATATCTTTCAGTGTACTGATTTAATATAAAAATAATTAAAATCTACAAATATTGACAACATTATATAAACAGGGCTCCCAAATGGTCCGACAACTGAATACCAGTATTTTCTTAGAAAAAAGTTATTTTTAGATTTTTTTTTTTTTTACAAAATTTGCAGAAAACACCTTCGGAGGTGAATTTTGGCGGAAATGCAACAGAAACCTACCATGAAATTTTCTGTTAAAATTATTGGTATTCAGTTGGCGGACCATTTGGGAACCCAGTATAAATCCATTTTCACTAAGGTAGAAGCCACATCTTTGGTCAATGATGTGTTTTAACCCTTTTTATCCTGACGGTACTTCTAAGTACCACTTTAATCCCTTCGCGACGAGCGTCTTTTACATAATTTTTAATCTGTTGCCACCGGTTTTTCAAATGAGAAATTTTCACCTAATTGAATCGCAAAAATGCTATGATTAGACAAGGAAAACTTTACAAAAAAATAACTGGTGGGAATAATCGAGGATTCTGAGCATCTTATGCGTCACGTATTCGTGTCTCTCGTCCACAAGGGGTTAATAAAACACCTATATATTCGTAATATGACCGTTTTTCCTAACGGTATTCACAACGGCACAAAGAGTGTATTTCTGACAGCATGCAGGAGATGGCAAATTCAAGCACATATCCTCTTTCTTTGCATTGTAGGGATTTTACATTTGCCACGCTACATTCGAAATCCATTTTGCAATAGAATTGACATGCATGTTGTTCTTCATTTGAGTAATTTTAGTGGCTTATTACCGGTTATTTAGTACTATTATTTTCTATTGTTTTCTATACTCTACAGGTGAACATTTCCTTTATTTTATTTGAAGTTTACTATTTGAAATTTACTATTTTATTTTATATCATAGGGTAAAAAAAAATATGGTGGTTACAGTTGCATAATTAACCACTAAAACACTATAAAAATTATTTTCCCCTTTCATATGTTTATTCTGCACAAAAACTTACCCAATGATGCAAAAATACAATTAAAAAGTAGCTGGAAAATTAATTCAGGATATAAAGGGTTAAATAAAAACAGCGTTGCCAGTAGGCTACGTTATTTAAAATTCAGATAACTTGATTGCCTCCAATTTTTTAAATAGAAATATTTTTCTTATTTAATGACACATAAAATAATGCGGGAATAAGTCGAATTACATTATTTTTTAAAAGTGGTGTGGATCCAACAATCTAAGTTATAAAAAGTAGCCTATTGGCAACACTGAATAAAAACGATATTTTTCGTTTCCCGTCGTTAATATGTGAAATGTACACAATAATGTCTCTAAGCATGTTTTTGAATGGTTGATTTTCATACTAATGAAACAATGTAAAATATAAATGTACCTTTAAGAATAAAATATTTAAAACTTTATGTTACGTTGTCTTTTAACAAACTTGACACTAAATCCTTGAAAATGAAACTTTTAGATAGCTACATTATTTTCTCTATGCTATTGTGTTTATATTACTAAATCGTGTGTTTCTCATATTAAAACTATACATTCCTGATTGTTTTAATATCCTAAGATTTTTCAAGCGGAACACAATATAATGTGATTTTCATATACAACGTTTACATTTGACCTTATTTAAAATTGGGATGTTCTAGGATTAAACAAGGATTAATTAATTTAAGAAATTAGTATTAGTAAAGTGTTTGTGACCACCTGACGAGCCTCTACTGGTAGAAATTTTCTTTTATATGCTTGACCATTTCAGTAGACTTTTTTGAATTCGTTACTGTAAATCAGGAGTGCCCAACGTGCCGCCCGTAAGGTGTTTTTCAGGATGCATAGTTTTGTAAATTTGTAAATAAAAATTGTAGATAAGTGTCACATTTCATTTGTTTATGATGAATGTATGCGTCGCGTCATCTTCACTCTAGCTGTAAACATTTAGTGCATTTTAATTTATTAATAACCCCTCACCAATTTTGTTTAAACATAACTCTGAGACTTTTTATGATAAAATGCTGAAATTTTGTACATGACCTTATTAGTCATATTTATTATACATTTTACTCATTGCGAATTTTTTTGTACGAGGTCCGTATAAATTTTAAATTTTGTATTTCTTCAAATTTAATCAACTGAAAACTGTAATCGATTTCATAAAATTCTGAATATTTTTTTACGTAACTTTGTAATTTATAATATATGTCTATGATCAATATTTAAAGAATAAAAGCCGAGATCAATGTGTTATGGACACTGTGTATCTAGTGTTAACTAGCTTCTGTTAACTAGCTTGCGTTAACTACCAGTATAATAAAACATTTAATCCTCTCATATAGAGTGAATGTCCTTTTACAGTGATAGACATTTTGCGATTTAAATAAGTTGGAAATCATTTTTAGATAAAAGTGTCGAACAAACACTTTCAGGTAGGACGTTTGTCCACATTTACTGTAAATATATAATACAAATAGTATATTATACTTTATTGGTTTTGTGAACATAGGCACACGTTATCTCTCAATCAATGGAAGCGTTTCTGACACCTTTTTCACCTAAATTACCTTTCTACTTAAAGGGTTAAAAATCAAAACATCTAAATTTTATTATTATATGCTAAACGAACATTTATCTACCTTAGTACACAAACATCAATTTTATAGATCCTGATTATCGTACTTAAAACGATATTATTTTAGGCGTTGCGGTGTGACATTCATGCCACACCCGCAATAAATGAAATCCTTTTTCATATGTACCGTAATTTCCGGCGTATAATCCGCTGATCAAACAATTCTGTTTCAACCCAGAAATTTCATTCAATAATTAAAGTCAAATATTTACAGTGATCTAGAAAGTTACAATTTATAAAATAAAATTTCTGGGTCGAAACATGATTGTTAGATCCGCGGATTATACTCTGAAAATTACGGTAATTATAATGTCTTAGAAAACTGTTACTGCTTTATCATAGCTACAAAACTTTACGCTTTTTGTTTAGTATTAACCCTCCAGCCGCGGGTAACGTTCCTACCACGTTTTACTTATTCTATACAATTCCGCGTGATACGCAATTTTGTCGTTCCGTACAATTTTTATAGTATTTAAGCATCGGGAGACTCTATTTCTTCCCTGAATCTATCTTCTTTTATTTAGAAATAGAGACATTTGTTTACAAATTATAATATATATATATATCATTTCATACACTAGGTGATTCGGATAGTTCTGCAGTTTTCGAAATATTTTGAATCCAAAAATGCCACATTCCCACCGGAATTTTGAAGTAAAACTTTGTTTTTATAATGTACATGAAATAAACTGATTTTACTCATTTAGAAATATATTCGTTTTTTAATTCCGGTGACATTCAATCCTTATAACTATTATGAGCGGCGAATAAAACTAGGCCGCGGTTTCATATAAGAAAATGGAAACATTGCCCGCGGGTAGAGGGTTAAAATATTTAAGCGATAAAATCTGCGATTAAATAAATCAAAAATAATATATTTTTTTAATTTTAATGGTACGAAAAAAGCGTAAACGTTGACAGATATGACAGACTTTATTGATGTGATTAAATGTTGGAAAATAATAAAAAAAAATTTATATAATTTTTGGACTTAAACTCTATCAGTACAAAACGTTTTTAGGTCTGAAAGTGTCGGATACGACCACGTCCATCCACAAGCGTTATATAATTCATATATATAGTTGAAGAGATTAGGTGAAATGTGGCCTGTTGGCAGTTATAATTATTTATTCAAAATTTATGATTTACCAGTACTCGAAAACTTCATCCAGATTGTAAAGAGAAATTTCTTACTAAAAATTAAATAATTATAAACATAATATTTATAAACTTAATTTCACAAAATTAAAATTGTAAATAATATAGATATAGATACTTTCCGAAAAATGTCAGCAGCAATATTACATCTAAGAGACTTCCTAAACAATACATCGTGCATTTAAAGTGTTGTAAGTACTTTGAAATATAAATATTGAATCACTTATAAGGAATTAGGTGCAGTACAAATATATATCAATATAATTCAAAAAGTAATGTTGGACGTAAAGAGGAAAGACGTGTTTTAATCAAAAATATTATGTTTGACATTCTCTAAATATTAAAATGTGAAATTTTATAGATCACATTAAGAAAGATGTGTTCTTTTTTTCTAGATGAAATAAATATTTCTATTGGAATTTAAGAAAATAAAATGTATATATACTTCAGTCTGTTATTAGTTAGGAATTATTCGAAAATCAAGCATTCAAAATATTCTCATTTTTTAAGAGGATGTGTAGTAGTCTTTATTTTTTGGTACAGTTGACTCTCTCAAATCAGCCATTGTTATATAGAGGGTTTCATTACCGCAGGTATAAACTGATACCAGTATATTCTAATAGTAATTGTAGCCATGCGTATGGCTGAAATTTTACACTTTGAAACATTTTGAAAGGCGGTGGTATGTTATTTAAATATTCGAAAAGCGAGAAATTTAATCTCCTACTGCCAAAATTACACCAGAATGATTAAATAAAATTTTGCTTTCACCCTTTGACTACGAGTCCGGATATATATACGTCCCAGTGGGCTATTGTATACTGTTCGTACCACTTGTAGAAAAATAATTTCTGAATTTCTTTTGTAAATTGTGGTACGATTCTATTTAAAAATAGCAGCCAGTTGTGTCCCTTCCCTCTGAGCGTCTGAGGACTTGCCAGCATTTTTATAAAAATATTTGTAAAAGTTAAAATACTTAAAAAATTTATTCCCCGTTTGTTTTTAACCCCTTAATCGTCGCGCTCTTTAAGTGTAAGCTACTTTTTAATAATTCAGATTGCTTGATTACCACCAGTTTTTTTTAAGTAGAAATATTCGGTTTATTTAATAGGCAGATAAAATAATGCGAGAATAAAGCCAATTATACTATTTAAAAAAACTGGTGGGAATGAAACAATCTGAATAAAACAGACGTAGCCTACACTGCCCGTGAATGTCTCGGGCACGACGATTAAGGGGTTAAAATACACTTCATATCTCTTTATTTTACATATACAGGGTGATTATAAAAAAAAATCCCGACATTTGGGCTCCTAACTGCCATACCATTCACAGAAACTGAATGAAATTTTTGCAAAAGGTATTTTGAGGTATCCGCTCAAGAATTATATGGAAAACAACAGTGTCACTCAAACAGTTACGGTTACAGTGAGAAAATTTCGAAAAAATCAAATGGCAACACCCAGTTTTTTGTATTGGAATGTGATCTCCATTGTGAAAAACTCTAAATAGCGTTGGAACGGCAACTGTAGCAGGAAAATCACCGGCGGTAGATAGGCTAAAATGAGGACAACCAATAAGGACAGAGAAACTGCATAAAATAAAGCATTTTATTGTGTTTCACAAATTCTCCACATGACCTCTTTCACACACGATGACACTTTGCATGCGGCTGATGGTGGATAGCACTACAGCATGTATCATGGCAATAAGAATCTCTTGAATCGCAGTTCTGATGGCATCTTTCAAATCAGATGCAGTTTGAGGACGAAACTGATACACTTTGGATTTCAGATATCCCCACAGCCAGAAATCCATTGGTGTCAGATCAGGAGACCTTGGAGGCTACGGAAACGGGAAATGGTGGGAGATAACTCTGTCCCCAAACTGTTGAGTTAAGACACGTTTGACTGAACACCCGACATGTGAAGGAGCGCCATCTTGCATCCACACAACTTCAGATAATGCATTTTGCCGTTGCAATGCGGGAATCGCGTAATGAGTTAACATGTCCAGATAGCGAGCACTCGTTACTGTACACGTTGGCAAATCACCGGCAGTAACCTCTTCAAAAAAGTAAGGGCCGAGGAGGAAGGTACTCGTTATACCACACCACACAGGCACTTTTTCCTCGTGTAATGGACGTGCATGCACATCATGTGGATTATTCTCAGCCCAGTGCACACAATTTTTCGAATTCACGTTACCAGTTAACGAGAAATGCGCCTCATCTGCCCACAGAATGCGTAAAGGCCAGCTGCTGTCTTCATCGTACCGGATTAGGAATTGATTTTCAAAGTCTTGCCTTAATTGATAGTCTCCCGCTTCTAACATCTGGACAAGCTGGAATCGATACGGAAACATGTTTAGAGCAGAGCTCAGAATCTTGCGTACAGTTGAATTCGACAGATCCAGAACACGTGAAACACCGCGTGCAGTTGCGGTACGAGCTGTGCTTATTGTCTGATGGACTTCTGCAACAGCTTCCACAGGAACGGGGTGTCGTCCAGACCGAGGTCAATCGCATGTTCAACCAGTTTCTTCAAATTTATGAATCAAGTCCAGTACAGCTTTGACAGTGCACGGGCCTCGCCGTAATCCATGGTTTCTGCAGTAAACACGCAATGTCTCTGCGGCATTTTGTCCATTCAGGTAATAAATCTTTACGATTTCCCCACGTTCTTTCCCTGAAAGCGGCATATTGTTCGGAATGGCAGAAAGGAACATACACGGCTCTCATTTCACAGTGCCTTTCCTTTCACCTTGCGTGACGACGTCAGTCATGACTGTGTCTTACGTAGAACCCGAAATTTGCGTTTCTTGGTTTCTTCTTCTCGTTTTGTGGAGAACTAATCAGGCTGGGATATCAGCCAAAGAAACTGTGTGACGTATGACGTGAATGAAACGAAAATTAATGCTCTGGTGCACGGCAAAGTCCTTTTTACTTTTCCCTTGACTAGTTCCGGTGATTTTCATGCTACAGTTGCCGTTCTAACGCTATTTAGGGTTTTTCACAATGGAGATCACATTCCAATACAAAAAACTGGGTGTTGCCATTTGATTTTTTCGAAATTTTCTCACTGTAACCGTAACTGTTTGAGTGACACTGTTGTTTTCCATATCATTCTTGAGCGCATACCTAAAAATACCTTTTGCCAAAATTTCATTCGGTTTCTGTGAATTGTATGATAGTTAGGCGCCCAAATGTCGGGATAGTTTTTTTATAATCAAACTGTATCTTAAAATACAATTTATTAAAACTATTTTTTGTCTAGAGCCGATTTAAGTTGTTTTTTGAGAAACGGAAAAATACGAGCAAAACGCTTAGAGGGTTAATCAAATTGTTAATAATATATGCGGGGAAAAGCTTTTTTTTGTTTTCAAATAATTATTTTTTACAGTTTGTGGATTTTCAATTAATTTAATGTTTTAGCAACAGAAGTACTTTGCCGCTGAATGGTTTAA
The DNA here is from genome assembly GCA_963931845.1 of Maratus michaelseni. NCBI lineage: Eukaryota > Metazoa > Arthropoda > Arachnida > Araneae > Salticidae > Maratus > Maratus michaelseni. The sequence continues at coordinate 189,199,938 of OZ007586.1, forward strand.
ATAATTCTACAATTACTACTTAATAACTAGTGTACATGCCCGTTCTAGGACGGTGAAGTAATTCATCGTATTCACTTAAAATTTTTAATCTAATACATAAAAATGAAATTTGTCTGTCTGTAATTCAATACAAATCTACAGTTTAGAAGCAAGTGTTGTGAAATTTTATGTAAAAGACACGGCAACTGACGTAATCCGGATTCAAAATATTGTATAATAAATTTTTAATTTATGAAAAACCAAAAATCTAACAGCCATTTCCTATCAAACTTAAACATTTCTCATTATAACAGTTTCCTACAATTAAAAATCCAAATAAAATTCTTTCTACAATAATTAATTTTTTATTAAAAGATTTCCAGGTGAAAAATGAAAATTAAATAAAAAGTTTTAATAATTAAAAAAAAAAGATGAATATGATTTCATATTGGTAGTATAACGGAAATTTTCAAACATTTCTCAATAATTCAAGGAGTGTGAGTTTGTGTAAGTACAGAAAACTGATTAACATGACGTCATTAGAGAATTAAAAAGAAAATGTATATGACGTCATATTGGAAGTTTAAAATATTTGATAATCTTATCAAGATAGTATCAATACGAGTATGTACAGAAAGCAAGCACCGCCCCTTGAATACTAGGCCTACGCGCTGACACAACAATGGCGGCTGTCGTATGCAGATTTGTTAACCCTTAATTGCATAGTGATGTAAATTTCCATCACTTTTTATTTAACTTTTAATAAATAAATCAACTTCTTCGCCACCACTATATTTATATAGAAATATTAATCCAGTAAATTTCCCGTGAACTATGTTGCTGAACAAAGTTAAAAATCTGTGTCAAAATTTCTGGTGTCTAATATTTAATATATGTATAAAAAACACAATTGTAAAAGAAAAACTCATGCAAAGAAGGGTTGGTTAACCCTTACAGGACCATAAGATATCCAAGACTAAATATTCCAATACAACACAATATTTTAGCTATTGTGGGTGTAAAGTAAGAGAATATCACCATGTCTCTGTGATACGCTTTAACCACTTAACGGACTATGCACAAAATTTTACAACAAAATTTTAATTACGAAATTCAACAATGACAGCAGAATTTTAATAGAAATGTTTTCAATTTATTATGAAGGTGAAATATCGCTTTTTTGTTATATACAAATAAATTTGTTCATAATTTCCGGTGTCAATCATTTATTTCAACATTTTTGTAGAAGGGAAAAATATTTCCCTTGAGCGTGAAAGGGTTAAAGCATCTGTATGTTCCCCTGAATTTACACACCAATAATTTCTAAATGTTTAAACCCTTAATCATCGCGACAATAAGTGTAGGCTACATTTTAAAGAAAAAACGCGATTTCTTGATTTCCACCTACTTTTTAAGGTAAAAATATTCATAAGAAAATGAGAGAATAAAGCTAATTACACTATTTTAAAAAACTGGTTGGAATCAAACAATATGAATAAAAAAAGTAGTCTACACTGCCCGTCAATGTATCGGGCGCGACGATTAAGGGGTTAATTTGACATATTTAATCTCAGGAAAATAAAGCCGAGACGACATTAAAAAAAACTATTGGTATTCAAATTGAAGGAAAAGTACTAACGATGACAAAAAAAATCGTATACGATAGTCACCATTTTTGTGTCAGCGCGCATGCCTAGTTTCCAAGGGGTGGTGCTTACTTTCTGTAATTACTCATATTGATACTCTATTGGTATGATTGTCAATTATTATAAACTTCCTATATGACGTCATATACATTTTCTCTTTAATTCTCTAATGATGTCATGTTAACCTGTTTTCTGTATTTACACATACACACAAGCAGTTATTATTATTATTACATTACTATTTTCGCAAATATATCTATTAATTGTGAACATTTCAAATTGTGCAAATTTAGTTTTATCAATTTTTAAGAGGAATTTATTTTTTATAATTTTGTTTGTAAGCCCCTAGTGGGCTCTAGGACTCCCCGGTGTAGTCTGATCCGGATGCGGCAACGTGCGGCCGGTGCTTCACCTTTGTTGCTCTGCTCACTCCAGAGGCTAGCCGAGATGAGTGCTTCTTTCGGCCGAACACAGAGCACTGGCGGGGGCGTCGGAGACAGAACGTTAAGGTTTGGGCCAGCTGTAGGGCGGCTGTTGGTTATGTGCAGGGTGGTCGTATCTAGAGAAGACGAGCTACGGAGCATGGACGGTACCAGGTCTTTCCGGACCATGTTTTTTCTGCAATTTCTACTCTGTCATACGGCGCCTCCGGCATAGTCACCCCGGGTCGTGACGGTGGTAGGGGACTAATTTTCCTAATTTTTATGTCTATCTAGTTTTAAGTTTACTATACTTTATGTTTTTTTTGTCCTCTGGAACAGAGCTAATAGTCACCTTTATAGGTTTTCCATGTTCCGATACGGGGGTAGAGCAAATCTCGAGAGGGAGCCTGTGTACGAGAGAAGTCTCGAGAGGCAGCCTGTGTAATTAGTTCTCGCGTCCCTGATTACTCCAGTGAGTCTCCAGTAAGGCTCGAAGACGATGATGTCAGGAGCCCTCCTCTCCAGCAGCGGACCTGATCCGGCCCTTTCGTATGTATGAACAGGAGCCTCTATTTAGCAACGTTAGGATTTCTACGTAACCATGCGGAGTGGGTCATGTCCAGTAATGGAAGCTTGCCGTTGAATGCGTGCCCTCGGCACTGCATGAGTCTTAGGCTATCAAACTGGAAGTTATTCGATCAAGTAGATTAAGAATTATGTAGGTTTCAATTTGGATCTCCTAATGGTAAATTGACTGCAAAGCGAGTAACACTTAACTAAAAGTCAAAAACTACTTGTCTGTATGCGCTGTAATTTTCAATTCTCATATTTCATGCTTCTAAAAATCAATTTCTATTTTTAAAAATCATAGGTTACAAATGATTTATTTTGCGAAAACTAAATTCGAAACTATACATATTTTGAAATTAATTTTCGCAAAAAATATGATTTGTTACCTAATAATTTTTAACAGAAATCGCTTTCTAGAAGTTTTAAAAAGGCGAATCGAAATTAAAGTTCGCTCTTCAAAGTTGTTGATTTATGCATGAAAAACTAGACGCGTTGTAATGTTATGCAACGATAAATATTTAATATACTATTAGAGTATACAAATTTAAGACCTGCATAAGCCATAAACGACTTTACCGACTAACTTCTTACGTGGTATACTAAGATAAAATATAACGAACAGTGGCGTAGCGTCAGGGGGGGCACGATCATTTTACTACCAGTATAATTATATACTACATTTAGCCTTATTTAATCCTTGAATTGCATAAATTAAATAAGGGCAAATATAGTATATAAAAATACTGGTAGTAAAGTGATCCATGCCCCCCCCCCCTTGACGCTATGCCTCTGATAACGAATAATCTAAATATAACGTCAAACACTGGTGTTAGTACTGAAAATTTCACAGTTTGTTACAATTTTTATAAGTAAAAGAATCCCTAATCTAATTTTAAGTATAGCTTAATTAGCTTGTTATTACTAATCGAAAGATATAAGTTATATTTTTATACGATGATTTGCGTCAGAAGTAGAGTGGGGTGTTCTTTTTTTCGTGTTTGTACGGTTAAGAAAGAAATAAATTTAAAGAGAAGAGAACAATTCTATATATAATCGCAATTTGTCTAAGAGAAAAATGTAAATACTCTTCAATTAGCATTAGGATTCAGTATACAGTATATTAATCCCTGTAGAGATTAAGATACAAAACACTTAGGCTGATTCTAGCACACTTTGTAGATCATCACCAAGATGTGACAAGAAATGGAATTCTATGAGGTGCTGGGATTGAAGTTCAGCTATTGAGAAGAGAGTTGCTATCTCACAATTTTAATTCATATTGATTAATAGTTAACTAATTTTTTTAAATGGTAAGATTCAGATTAGTTATTGACAGATAAAATAAAGTGAAACGAAGTCGACTTATATAAAGTCGACTATTTTACAAATGTGATTATTATCGAGCAATCTGTATAAAAAAAAGCCTAATAGGTTGTTTTGATAGAGAATTGTAGGATTCAATAAAATTAACAAGCTTTCTTATTACTCTCTGAAGCGGGCGCATTCAATAACAAATCAATTCTAGTACACGATTTAACTTCTTGATCATAAATTATCAAGAGCAGTAAAGAAACGAAGACAAGGGAAGAGCTTGAACTTTATCTGATTACATAAATTTTATCAAATGTCTGGTGTTCAGCAAAATAAATCTCAATTCTTATCAGGAAGTTTGTTTTTATTCATTTTGTATTTATTCAAGAATTATGTCGTTATTAAATTTATGTTAAAAAATATTTCGCTGTCTCTATTTATGTTGATATTTGATATGTTTTTGTTTTGAAATTATGTTTTCTTTAAATGTGTGCGTAAAAACAAGATTTGAAATCCATCTCCGTATTGAAAGAGTACGGAAGTCGCAGATTCGTATATTTTCTGATTTTTCCATACAATACAATTCGTGGTAGTTTTCTATTGCACCCCTTACAGGTATTTATTACGTAGTTCCATGTTCGGAAATAGTGATACAGAAATTATAGGAGGCTACGAAAACTGTGAGAAAGGAAAAATTCTATTTCCAAACCCAGCAGTTATTTTGAAACCACAATACAAAACTAGACCCTCAAAGTAGCCTCGATGGTTTGCTCTATGTCTCTGGCATTAATTCCAAAGGCATTGCATATAAAATTTTGGATTACTTGGGGAGAGGATTCAGAACTGAAAATCATTGCATTAAAGATCATATTTTATATGCAAATTTTAAATATTTTTCTATGGGAAGTACGTAGTTCCATGTTCGGAAATAGTGATACAGAAATTATAGGAGGCTACGAAAACTGTGAGAAAGGAAAAATTATATTTCCAAACCCAGCAGTTAATTTTGAAACCACAATACAAAACTAGACCCTCAAAGTAGCCTCGATGGTTTGCTCTATGTCTCTGGCATTAATTCCAAAGGCATTGCATATAAAATTTTGTATTACTTGGGGAGAGGATTCAGAACTGAAAATCATTGCATTAAAGATCATATTTTATATGCAAATTTTAAATATTTTTCTATGGGAAGCTTTATTTGTTCCAAAAATATACATAATTTATCTCTTGTATTCTAAAATATATGTAACACGATATATTTTTCAAATTTTTTACGATTTTATTGTTTTTCAATGATAATACACTCTCTACGGCTACCGTTTTCAACGACATCTTTCATCACTTTTTTGGAGTCTTATTTAATAGCAGAAAAATGCAAAAATAAGTCAAAAATTACACTTTAAAATACTGGTGACAAACAATCGCGTACGTTGGAAATTATGATTTGGTAGTTTTTACAGCATAACTGACAAAACACTTTATCGGACTTAGCTGAAATTTTGTATACAGTAATCCCATAACGTTCTCGATGACTGCAGACATTGAGATAGACAATATTTAAGATGATTATGGCACACTTTGTAGATAATCACTTAGCTATCACAACAAATGCATTTTAATGTGGTGCTGGGATTGAATATTTGCTTTTGGGCGTTGTGACCATCTCACTACTTTGTTTAATTCATATTGCTTGAGAGTTACCACATGTTTGATGTTACCATTTTATGTTGTTACATGTTTTGGTCAGATTTACCACATGTTTTTATTGACAGATTAAATTATGTGAAACTAAGGTGAAATATACTATTCCATAAAAGTGATAACAATCGAGCATTCTGAATTAGAAACAAGTTGGAAATTGTACGTCAAACGTTACAAACGAGGTGCGTTCGTACGCACGTTTTAGAATTAAATTCATGATATCCCGTGCGTAGGACGGGTTAAACAGCTAGTTAAGTATATATTTTATGACACTGTTCATACAAATATCTTAACTAGTTATATAAATATTCAGATATATATGTATCAGCTAGTTATATAAATATTCAGATCTTGATGATTTTTAATTCTGTGAAATGAATTATATCGTCTGCAGATTAATTTCTGTAATAAAATAAGTATCTCGGTCGCTTGACGATTTAACATCCATCGGAAGCTCCTATAACAAAAAAGGACCGATTTAAAAAAAAAATCAGATTTCTTAATAAATATTTTTATTAATATCTCCTAAAGTTTTGATTCGATTTTAATAAAATTTGAAATGTCTCGACAAAATTCTGCAAAGATAATATATTTTAAATTGCAAACCATTTGGTTGGGTAGTTTTTGCGTTGTTATATGCGGACAGACAGACAGACGGACGGACAGACAGACGGACAGACAGACAGACAGACGGACGGACAGACGGACGGACCAAACGACGACTATAGGTGCTACGTATTTATATAATTACGAACGCACCTAAAAAGCCCCATAGATAACACTGGCAGATAAATGTAGGATTCCATAAAATTAAGCTATGTTTCCAGTGGGCTACTTTATTAAAATTAGATTGCCCCAACTTAAAAAAAATACTATGAATCCATTATGTTTGCACTATTTAATCTGTCATTCTATACAGTGACTATATCTACTTTAGAAAAGTGGTGGATATCAAGCAATCAATTTTAAAAAAAAGTATCCCATTGATATAACTGAAATTAACGATTTTTCATTTCAATCTGTGAACCGGACGATTTCAATAACAAAATTATCTGAGTGGATTATTTAATTTCTCGTCCATAACCCAACACCTAATTTTTATACCCAATTCTAATCTAAGCACGCAAATTAGTCTAGATAGTTTTAATTATGTTTCTGGTATTAATTCTAAAGGCATTCAATATAAAAATTCATATTAGTTTGGGAGTAGATTCAGAACTGAAAATCATCGCAATAAAGTTAATATTTGATATGAAAATTTTACTATTTTTCTATGAGATGTTTTATTTGTTTCAGAAAAGCACAATATTTATCGCTTATATATTCTAAAATATACGTAACACGACAAATGAATTTAACATTTTTTCACGATTTTATTGTTTTCTAGGTGTTAATATGGTCTCCAGTTTATTATTTTTGTTCTTTGGTGGGGAGAAGGGGCTCTGTCCTGTGAAACGCTGCCGAATATAATTGTTAAATAAATAAATATAAAAGAAGAAAATAAATACAAATTTTAATCAGCGAGAAGGGTGGGGGGTCAAATAGACTCCAACCCTGTGAATAAAATTCTTAAGTCCTACTCTTTTTAATGTTTAAATTATATGAAATTTTTTGAGAAGAATAAATTTTACTGTAGTTTTCAAAATTGCAAGCGAATAAAATTAATGAAATTTGAAAATCCAAGGCATGTTTCTTGAATTTTTAAGTGAAAAATAATGTTTTGAACTCTGTCCAGACAAAACTCCCTCATTTCACCTCATATTATTAATATAAAATATACTTATAAATTAGCCTTTCATAACAAATATTGATTTTGGCCAAGAGATATCGCCTTATATGAAATGTAAGAAGAATATCTTTTAAACTAGGCTGCTCTCCTTCCTACGAGCTACGTTCGCCAACACCCAATATACACCCGCAGCCTCTAAAAATATACTATTTTTCTCTCTTTAAAGTATATTACTCTATTACGTAAGATTGCATGATACAATTATGACCAATGGTGATCTTATGTAATCGGGTTGTCATTCATTTCTCTTTGACTGGAGGATTTTTTGGACCCAAGGCCGCATTCTCTACAACCGTGACAGCTAAAGACTGATTTCGGGATTAAGCAAGATCTATTACACGCTTGAAAATCAACTTTTGTAAAATTGTTAATTAAAAAATATTGCTGCTTCTCGGACATTATTAACTTTTATATATAAGCAACCCGTTTTTAATATATTATTTGAAAAATGACGTAATTATCACTATTCAATGCTTTTTGCACGTATAATTTATTCATTTTACAGTTTTTTTTTGTTGTTTTTTTTAATCGACGTGTAAATGTATTCTTCAATTGACAAGAGTTTGGCAATATTATTTGGGCTTATTATGAAATCTGACAACATGAGACAGTGGCGTAGCTAATGAGGGGGTCCAAAAGCTCTGGATACCAGTAAAATTGTAAAGTTTTGTCGCACCTCGATTATCGCAGATAGTTTTCCGATTACATAAGGCAAATAAAACTTTACAAAATTACTGGTATAAATAGCATCTGGACCCCCACCCTGGCTACGCTACTCACATGAGATAAAATAGGCTATTTCAAATTATAAATAAAATATCTATTCATATAATGAAATTTTCAAAAAGATAATGGATAAAACCTCTAATTTTTTTTTTATTTAATAAAACGTTGGACATTTTATAACGCTATCTAATCAAGTATATGCTTGCAAAATATAGTTAAATTGCAATGAATAGTTTTTTATTCTATAAAACTTATTCAACTGAACTATCTGGACGGATTCCAACATTAAATAATGCTAAAAATATTCTTCCATTTAGAAGATGTATGATTCAATGTGATTATAATATTTTTGTCTATGAAACTCCCAGTTCATATGTTTGTATGTGCAAAAGTTTTTCCATGATCACTCGTGAAAAGGTCACAATAAATTCAATTACGCCCAGCTGCAGCATTAGTTTTTTAAAATAGTGAAAAATTTTAGAATAACCTTATACAATATTCATATTAAATACTATAAATTACGAAGAATACAATACTCTTAATGAATCTGGTGTATGAGAATAAATCACAGGGATGAGAAATTCTCCAGACGAACAGAATATCATCGCCAAAGCATGGAATATTCCTCATATCGTCGCTACTATGTCAAACTATCGTATGTGAAAAGAATCATTTTTCATTACTTTTAAAAATGGGCCGATATTCACCAATAAATTTTATTAGAATTATTCGCCTAGTAAGAATACTAATAAAATTTTTGTGAAGAACAGTGTTTTCTAGTTTGTTCTTCTTATTTATTTAGAGATACCGAATTCATACAGGAAACTTTGAGAGAAAACTTTTTACTTTAAGTAGTCACGAAATCTCCGTCATTAAATAAATCAAAAATTTTTGGTATGACTTAAAAATTTCTGAATAGAAAAGGAGACCAAACTGGCGACCCTGGATAAGAAAATGCAATTAAAATTAACTGGTGAATATCGATCCATATTTAAAAGTACTAAAAATGCATTTTTTCACATTCGATAGTTTGAAATGGCTGCGACGATATTTCGTTCACGTCAGTGCTACTTACCGTACAGCCATATAGCCATACTTCGGATATTGTCTCTTCTTTCCTAAAAACATCATTGACTAAGGGACTGCCTTCTACCTTACAGAAAATATTTTTATATCACGTTGTCAATATATATTTTATATTGTAAAGTATCTTATATTAAATCCGTACCTTGAAATATTTTTACTGATGAATAAATTTAAGAAGGCTATCTAGGAAAAAAAATTACGAAATATTTTCAGAAGAGGGAAGGGCTTTTATTTTTTTTATAACTCGGATTTCACAAAAACATAGCGATGCTAATGTGTTAACAAAACGTTACTCATAACAATTAATTTGTAGAAAATAATTCAAATTATATCCAATGATTGGAGTATCATAGTTGGCTAATCCCATGCGTGAATGTAGTGTAAGTTACATATCGCAAAAGTTTATTGTTCTTGACCATCGGTATTTAAAAAAAAATTCTTCACTGTATTTAATATTAGATATATGGGATTTAGTAAGTTAAAATTTCCTTTACTATAATACTGGTAGTCAAACACCGCATCCATTTACATCTCTGTGACTGACACTACATCCATGCATGGAATTAGCCAGTTGAGATTTTTCCAACAAAGCTAAAATATGCCGGAGTCAGGACTCTCGAACCTGGGTACTTTGTTTTGCCGTCCCAACGCTCTCCCTACGGAGTTATACCGATGATATCCTGGCTGGCATATCTCACTTTTATTTGTTGAACAAGGCTGCGAACTGCAGAGCTAATTTCATCCATCCGAGCTACAACTATATCATATTACATGATGAATGTGAAATAGCACGGAAACTCTTGTATACCATGTAATTAGGTCATAATGTACCCAGGTTAGAGTCCTGGTCCCGGCATATTTTCGCTCTGAAAAATCACAACTATGATACTCCAATCATTGGATATAACTTGCTTAGTTGAATATACTTTCCTCTGTTCCTTATAATCTTAATTAGTTTGCTGAATGCAGAAAGAATTGATGTAAAAACAATGTAAGATATTTTATTATGGTATTTAATTCAGGTGTGTTTTCAAATGGTTTCCTCCGTTTAAAATAATCTGCAACTTCACACTCTTAAAAATGTACCTCTTATTTAAAAGGCACAAGCACATTGTGTCTTCTATTATTTTAATGTAAGAGGCACGTATACAATGTGCCTCTGATTAGGAGAAAAACGTTAGAGGCACAATGAAATGAAAGGCACCCATAACAGAGCGAAATTTCTCAGAGGCACCAAATTCGCCTCTGACAGATTTGTGCCTTTTAAAAAGCACCCTGTCAAGTTCAGCAGTACACTGAGAAACTGACATGCGCAATAGCCGTTTACCCGTCATGCATTGGGATCAGTGGAAAGGAAGCAGAAGCAATGGCCGCCAATGTCAACACGCCTGTGAACAACGACGAGACAAAGATAATAATGAGTCTGGAATAAGTAAGTAGTATATTTAACTTAGTGTTCTTTTCTGTGAATGTTATAATATAAAAAACATGATTCTTTATACATGGAGACACTCAGGATTAGGGATGGGGCAACGATAAATAGTTTGTCAATCTCTTAGTTATTCAAGTTCTATCTTGCTATTTTCAAAAATTTACGGGGAGCGCGGCACTAACCTGCACCCACAGAATTTACACCCTCCTGCGTATGGCCATGTATATGAATATATTATGTATGTGTATCTCTCAGCCAATCTTTGTTTTTATGTGCATATAAATAGTACTTAATAAATAATAAAATGAATAATACATAGTAAATCATTCTGTAATCATCTATAGTATTTCCAAGACTATAGCCAGATTTTTTTTTCTCGTGTTTGTGTGTGTATGGAGGGGGGGGGGTGTACCTTGTAGATGTTAAGCTACAATGCCTTTCTTTTAAATAAAAGTATAATATGAACTGATCCTTCCCAAATGTTTTTGAAGGATCGGGGGGGGGGGAGGCACTCACCTGGCGACTGCATTGAATACTTTCTACATTTTATATAGTTTCAGAAATCACAATGTTGATTCACATTTTGCACTCTAAAACATTATTTGCATATTTCAAGTAAAAGTTCCTATTAAAATATTATTTGTTTTAAAAGAAAATTTTAAATGGGGGAGGGGGGGGTCATAAAATTCTCTACGTTTGATAGAACTTGAGAAATTCAAAATTGAAAAATTTCATATCATTTCAAAATTTCAATCAAATTTCTTGCAAGTCAAAAAATGATGATTTTCCAAAATTTAAATAATTAATGGTATGAAAACTTAATGCAATAAAATTTAAAAATATATATATTCTCATTTATATCATCAGGTTGAATATTGAAATTTGTTAGTTGATTTGGCATGGAGACCCAAATATTATGTTTTGTACCTATGCATTTTTTGGGTAAAATATTATAGTTTTTCAAAAGACGGTAAAAAACATCAAGAAATAAATATCTGCAACCTCTGACTTAGCCACATATTGCCATTGTGTATTTCTTATTGTCAATGAATGAGAAAAAACTATATTTTATAGTAAACTATTCTTAAACCACCTTATTTTGCTCCCCTAGAACTCAGGTAGCCGACATTAAGGATTGATATTCTCCTACTTCAGTGGCGCCTGTATCATTTTTCATGTTTTTAATGTTTATCTTATTTGTTTTTAATAAAGCTTTTTTTTGCCTTTTTATGTATAAAATAAATTAATATGTTGACAAGGTTCTTTATTGAACCACAGAACTGACTTAGGCCACATGGACACACATTTTAATATTTATTTCAATAAATTGGGGGTGAGAAAATTTTCTATTATAATATTCAGCCTTAGACAAAATTTAATATATGTCTTTGGATATGCCATGCTGGGAAATCTTTTTGCAGTAGACAGCGTTTACTGTAAAAATATAAATTTAATATAAAATATAATTAAATTACAGTCTGTGCCTCTTATAATGGTGGCACATGCATATACCACCATTATAAGAGGCCAGAATGTATTTTTAAATAAGAGGCACTTGAATATATAAATTCAACGGCACACTGTGCCACTTAATTTCAGAGGCACTTACACTGTGCCTCTGAATCCCAAAGGCACTATGTGCCTCTTAATATTCAGAGGCACAAAAATTCAGAATGTACCTCTTAAATCAGAGGCACAGATTTAAGAGTGCATCTATCAGAACCAGATTTCTTAATTGCTGCCACTAATTTTAAATGGTGATATTTATAATATTTTCATATTATTTAATATGGCATTAAGTAAAGCGGATATTACTAACTCAAAAATGCGGTGGCAATCCAGAAAACTAATTTTTAAAAAAAGTATCGCTGTGGCAACACTGGGGTGTTCCACTGTTCTTTTGAATACCATTATATTCAAGATAAAATCTTCTTGGTATGCAGATGTTGGGGAAACCTGCCAAAAATAGCAAAAATTATTATTTTAAAAAAGTGGTAGCAATCAAGATATCTCATTTAAAAGCAACCCACCCACATGGCATGATGCTTTTTTTCAAAACTGTGACTCCTATTTTGAGATGACAACTGCAAATATATTTGTAAATACAACTAGATGAAACATAGTGGTACAAATTATTCACCATTATAATTTCTGTAAAAAGAAAGAGATAATAAAAGAATCGCGAGTAATCAAGTCACACTCTTAGGTATGTTAAGGATTTTCACATGTTTATTTACACGTATAACAAAACTCGAGAATGTTAAATCCACGAAAGTAAGGGTATTACAGTGCGTATATTAGAAGATTCTAGATATAAAGGATCAGGGTCCATATGCCGTGTTTTTGGCCAATGAAATAAGACTAAAACTCGATTTTGTTATAGTGACTTAATTATTTCATTTTTTAATATTAGAAGGTCTATCCTGTACGATTTCAACAATATTTTTGAATTTCGTTCGGATTTATATGACTTACACAAGCTCAAAATTAGTATTATTCGTAGTTTTTGATGAAAAATCAAAAATCTGCATTTCTCCTAATTTATCTCAATTATTTATTTGAGCGCAATCGTGCAACACTTTCTTCTTTATATATATTATAAAATACATCAAAATGTACAATATATGTAAAAATAAAAGTGTTGCAAAGCTGCGCTGATAGTAAAATATTAAGAACTATATTAAAAATTGAGGTAAAATTAGGAGAAATTGCATATTTTTCATCAAAAACTACGAATAATACGAACTTTGAGCTTGTGTAATTTATATAAATCCGAACAAAATGCCAAAAATATTGTTCAAATCGTACAGGATAAAACTTCTAATATTAAAAAGTGAAATAATTAAGTCAGTGTAACAAAATCAAATTTTAGTCTTATTTCATGGGTCAAAAACACGGCTTATGTACCTTGATCTTTTCTGTTAAAAATTCTACAAGTTAGTTTTGATTCTTTCTCAAATCTACAGTAATCTACAGGTCTCCACAGTAAGCGTCAAGTGACTTTTGAGAAATATGCTTTGCATATTCATGAGAAGACAAATTTTATTTCTATAGTCGCCAAATGGAAAAACATTTTTTTCTATCTTCAGTTAAATATTCTGCATTTATATATTTTTCTGAGATACATAAATCTATATTACGTAATATATTCTAAGAAACCAAATATCATAATTTTATTGGAATTTTGAGGACCTTTCTTTCTAATGTACAGTTTTATCCCTAAGCATTTCTTTAAATGTTTGATTTCGATTCTATTAAAACGAAGAAAATATAAAGATGTTTTACCGAACAAAACAATTACCCTAGATTACTCTCATAAAGAGCGTAGGCACATCTACAACCGTACATATCTTACTTTTCACTTTAATAGGTCTGTATGTATAATTTTCTGAGAAATATAATTTTATAACAGATAATGTTTACTAAGAATTCGAAAATTGCTGCTTAGACTATTACGGATATTTTCTTAAGAATACGCATTAATATCTCCAAGAATTTCTTTGAAGGTCTTATTACAATGCATAAAAACAATGAAGACTATAAATGTGACTTACAGACTAAATCTTTTAAACTTTAATTTAAACATTCTTTTAACGAATTCGATATGAAATGGTTCAAAGGAAAATTTATAGACTTTTACATAACTAATTATACGCTATTATTTTTATTTTTATAATTAATTATTTTAACATTTTTAATGTTTTTCTTGTTAAAGATACAATTTCTTGAATATTTTACATTTCTTACACTTTGCATTGGGGAAAAAATAAAGTATGATTTGCATATTCATGAGAAGATAAATTTTACTTCTCAAGACATCATACGGGAAAAAAACATACCTTACATTCTTCAGTTAATTCTGCTGCATTTTTATTCTGAGATATACAACTTATATCACGTAACTTATTTTAAAAAGACAAAAACGATAATTTTATTGGAAATTTAATTATCTTTTTTCCAAATGTATAATATTATCTCTAATCATTTCTTTCCTTCTCTCTCTCTAAACATTTCTAAAGTTTAAGTGAAAGTTTTTTAACCAATCTGACAGAAACGTTTTAATAGTCAAACTTCTCGAAGATTTCTACTAACTCTACACTTTTGTTTTTACTTTACAACTGGAGCGTTTCTCATATTAATTCATTATATTCCTGAATATTTTGTTTTTGTTTAATTTTTCCAGCGAAACAAAAGAAAATGTCATTTGCATATTCATGGAAACAATTTTTTTTCTGCAAAATTCATATTTTACTAAATTCTTCAACATGACTTTAATTTGCCCAGGGTTACATTAATAATTTAAACTACATTATTTTTCTAAGAATATGAAAAATATAACCTTTTTTAGATTTTTACGAAGCTTTCTTAATGTGCACAATATTTTATCCTAACATGTATTTGACTGTTTTATTTTTATACTAGTGAAACAATTTAAAATATCAAAGTTCCTTAAATAATAAAATATATGAAACTTTAAGTTAAATTCAATTTTAAACAATTTGACACAAAATGTTCGAAAAACAAACACTCAGAAATTTATGTAATTTAGTCAACGCTCTTCTGTTTACTTTACTAAATCATGTATTTCTCATTTTAAAACTATACATTTTTGAATGTTTTATCTTTCTCAGATTTTTAAAGTGAAACAAAATAAAATAAATATGATTTGCATATTCATGAAAAGATAAACTTTTTTACTGGAGTATAAATTCTTATTCTGCCTTCTTCACGGTTCCCATTGGTTCTCATTTCGAATACATCTATTTTCAAATACATACCTTTGCGATGGATTTCTCTTAAAATTCTTGTATACATGTAACACGAAGATTATTGATTAGAAAAAATGGTATTGCAGAATTGCACCACGGGGACCTCTTTTTCTTCCCTTTAATTTTTCTCTATGCATTATTTTTCTAAAGGGATATAAATGATATTATGTTTTTTTCTAAGAAGTTAAAAATGATAATTTTATTATAATTTTAAGGATATTCCACTTTGATATTGCGCGATCTTCAAAATCTGTCTCCGGCGAAGACTGGCTATATGTCGAAATATGCCTGCATAAATTCTCTTTTAACTGCTTCAAAATTGCCGCAGTTTTCATGTGAATAAGTTAATGTGAATCAGGGTTGTACAAACGGAGGCTCGTGATCTGCTTATCTACCACTAATTTCAGTATGAATGAGAAGTATTGACAGAGGCGTAGCGCCAAGGGGGGCACGGACCACTTTACTACCAGTATTTTTATATACTATATTTGGCCTTATTTAATTCATACCGTCCAAAGATTAAATAAGGCTAAATGTAGTATATAATTATACTGGTAGTAAAATGATCGTGCCCCCCCCTGACGCTACGCCACTGAGTATTGAAGACATGTATTGAAGAGATGTATTGAAGACAACTCCGCTGGCCGCAGAGTTGTCTCTATTTTAATCTTCAGTTTTATCTAATTATTTTAATCGTCTATTTAATCACAGAACTTCTGTTATTAATCATAGTCCATAAATTTTTTGAATAACGGTATGAGAAATGTTTCCCCAAAAATTAGTGAAATCCACTGGTAAAGAGTAAGTCGCCTTATTCAATTAAAGAAACTTTGCGATTTAATAAAGCGAAAATTTTTAAATAAAAAATGTATAGAACTAACGACTCTCAGGCAAAAGTTTGGACATCTTTACTGTAAATATATAATAAAAAAAAGAATATATTTTGTTGCTTCTGTGAATAGAGACATACATTATCGCTCAATCCATTGGAGCTTTTTTTCCCTGAAACTTTAGCAGTTAAATTACCTCTTCGCTAAGGATTGAACCAAAACATCTAAATTAGATGTTTATTTACTAAACCAACAATTATCTTTCTTAATACAGCATCATCAGTTTTCTAGACCACAATTATCATACCTAAAAAAATATTTTTTTTAAGTATGATAATTGAAAATAATTAAATAATACTTTAAAAAGTATTTTTTAAGCATTGCGGGTGTGACAATCATTTCACACCCACAACAAATAAAATATTTTATTTCAATATATTGGGTTGTACCTTCCATTTTGGAAAAACAATTCGTACAGAAAAATTCTGCCCGTCAATTATTAGACATTAGATAGTGGAATAATTTCTAATAATTAAATGATAGAATTTTCAGGTACGAACCAACTTTCCGCACAGCACAATAATTGAAATGTCTAAGAAAACTGGTACTGCTTTATTAGGGTGAATAAATATTGAAATAGTGTAAAACATAGCTGCAACTTTTACGCTTTTTTCCTACCACTAAAATTTTATAGTAAATTTAACCTTATTGAATCGCCGAAATCATGTGATTCAATAAGGCAAAAATTTCTATTAATTTGTAGTGGTAACAAAAAAGGCGTAAAAGTTGGCAGCTATGGTAAAAGAATTTATACAGAATGACCAAAATAAAAGTAGCCCGGTATACAGAAGTACAAATACTTACTAATTTTTATTTAAAAGTAGTAAATACAGATTATTATGAATAACAACACCTCCTGTGAACTATTGAATGTTCAGTATGTTGTTTTTTTATAATATTCTGTATTTAATATTTTTAAATAAAAAAGTAGTAAGTATTTGTAATCGTGTATACCGGGCCTCTTTTATCTTGGACACTCAGTATAAAAGTTTGGTGTTTAAACACCTTTAGTATAAAGCAATTTAAAGTCTAAAAAACACGTTTATACCAGTCCGCATGAATCGAACGTTATATAATTCATAGTTATTTTTTTATTTTTTGAGGGAGTGAGATGAAAACCTGTCAATAGGAAATTCGTTTATTTAAACTTTTGATTTCGGGGTTGGGACATATGTCATCCAAGCGACTTTTTTTTCTATCCGTGTATCACTTGATGAAAAATAATATCTGCCATATACTTATACTATGATATTTTCGAGAGAAATCTACTATATATATATATATATATATATATATATATATATATATATATATATATATGTATATTTTATTGTGGTGCGACTGAATGTAAAAATATTCGTCATTCCTGTCCCGTAATCAAAACGTTTATGAAATTTTATGTTTTCCCAAAGTTCGAAATTATTTTCGGAAATATATAAGTAATATATCTTAAGAAAAATTAAATATCAATAAAATTATTAACTTATTTAAAAAAATGTATTTGTGAATAATGCCGATATGGATACATCTTTAAAAATGACATCAGCAATATTACATCTAAGAGATTTTCTAAACAATCCATCATGCATTTAAAGTGGCATAAGTACTCTGAAAAATGCAAATATTGAATCTCATCTAAGGAACTGTTTACTGATCAAACATACGTCAATAGAATGCGAAAATGAATATTGAACTAAAGAGGAAAGACGTGTTTTAATCGGATAGAATATGTTTGATATTCTCTAAATATAAAAATGAGAAATTTTTCAGTTAACATTAGGAATAATATTTTCTTAATTTCTAGAAAAATTAAATATTTAGATTGGAATTTCAGAAAATAATATGTATATATATTTGAGTCTATTTTTAGTTAGGAATTATTCGAAAATCAAGCATTCAAAATATTCTGATTTTTTTAAGAGGATGTCTTTAATTTTTAGCACAGTCGACTCTCTCAAATCAGCCATTGTTATGTACAGGGTTTCATTACCGTAAGGACAAAATTACACCAGTATATTCTAGTAGTAATTGTCGCCATGTGTATGTTTGAAAGTGTGCGTTTAACCCTTTGAAAGGCGGTGGTATGTTATTTAAATATACTGAACTTGAGAAATTAAAACTCCAACTACCAAAATTGCACCAGGTTGTTTGAAAAAGGTTTGTTTAAACCATTCATTACTGTTCAGTGCTTATACGCTAAGTGGACTTATTTTATTCTATTATTACCCCTTTTTTGAAAAATAATCTCTAAAATGATTTTGTAAATTGCCGTACGATTGAATGTAAAATTAGACGTCCGTAAATAGTCTAGGCTCGTAATGAAAGAGTTAATAATGCTACAGTGGGATAGCCAGTGCGATTGTCCAGATGCTGTTGATACCACTAATTTTATAAAGTTTTATTTGCCTTATCCAGAGATGCCAAACTAATACTAATCTTCCGTAATATGTGGATTAATTTGACCCGGTTTAACAGCGTTTCAAACCAGAAAATTTATTTGATGAATCTTTATTGATTTAATTTCAAAATTTTACAAGGAATACATTTAATTGCATTTCTTGGAAAAAATTCTGGCGCAAAACGTATTAAACCTAGGTCAAATTATCCCACATATTACGTAAGATTAGTGAGAGCTTGTCACCTCTGCTTGTCTACCCAGAGAACTTTCTGCGAAAATAAAACTGCAGGAAAATTTACAAAATTACTGGTATTCAGAGCACTTGGACCCCCTCTAGGGCTACGCCAATGATAATGCACGCGAAGGACAGCATTTATATATTTTGTCAAATACATTTGTAAATTCTAGGGACTGAGTTCAGCATTTTAGCAACAGAAGTATTCTTTCCGACGAATGGGTTAAATAAGGCGAAAAGTACCGTAATTTCCGGCGTATAATCCGCAGCTCAAAGAATCGTTTTTCGACCCAGAAAATTTATTCAATAATTGTAGTTAAATATTTACAGCGATCTTTTAAGTTACATTTTATAAAATAATATTTCTGGGTCGAAAAACGGCTCTTTGAGCTGCGGATTATACGCCGGAAATTACGGTACTATATAAAACGGTGGTGAAAAAGGTGTTATACTGTAATCAGTCTCTGAGTATACAGTGGCGGGTTTTGACAGTGTCGAGCGTACCGTAATTTCCGGCGTATAATCCGCAGCTCAAAGAGTCGTTTTTCGACCCAGAAATATTATTTTATAAAATGTAACTTAAAAGATCGCTGTAAATATTTAACTACAATTATTGAATAAATTTTCTGGGTCGAAAAACGATTCTTTGAGCTGCGGATTATACGCCGGAAATTACGGTAATACTATTTCTGAATAGCAATCTTTACATTATCTAATTGCAGAAAAGACGCGGATTTGTATCTGGAAATGTTGTGGGAAGAGAATGAGGCAATGTGTAAAATCATATTAATGATTCATACTGATCAATCTGTTAGCTTTAGTAAAAAATTCCATTATTCTCCGTTAAGCCTGTGATTACGGGCCAGGAGTAGCGACAACATTTATTTTTAAACGTACCACAATTAACAAAATAATTTCATTCGGTTACATTTCTCTTGAATATATCCGAAATTAAGTGTGCGCTAGAAATGATTTTCCACCAATTCTGACTTATAGAATAAAAAATAGTCCACTAGGAGGTACATGTCCCAACCCATAGTCAAATGTTTAAATAGTTTCTGCAATAATTACCGTTCTTTAATCATCACTGTTATTTATTTATCTCGTTTTTTTTTTCCTGTGTAGAAACAATCACTTCATAATAATCAGAGGCATGGCAGAAATAAATGCCAAAAACCTTGCTTTAGTTTATATATATTCAGTAAAAAAATAAATTTTCAGTAAAATAGAAAAAAAAATTAAAATATTTTATTTAAAAGGAACAAAATGGATATTGGTCCTATTTGCATCAATGTATACGCTACCAATTTTTACAATTTTATTTTTCTAAAATGAATAATTTTATTTATGTAATTCGACAGAAGATATCATCGTCAATATTTTGGATTAAAAACATGTTGGAACAAACGTGACAAATGAGGTGCATTCGTACTGTTATTATTTCATTGAAATTAATTATGTCGTCTGTTATTATTAATTTCCGTATATATGATTAATTTATGTATATATGATTAACTTCCATAATTTAATAAGTACATTTTGTGGTTGGAAACAATTTATCTATTGTTGAGATTGAAAATTCCAGTGGGAAACTGAAAATTTCAGAACTTTAAATCCATATTTAGAGTCTTTTTCCATTTAATGTCTGTTTCTGTGGAAACATCTATCCAAAAAACTATCGGTAGATTATAAGATTGCTATAATTAAACAATTTTAGTATATAAATTAGGTTTTTAAATTCAGTAATTCGGAAATAATATGACACCATCTTAAATATGACGTAATCACCATGACAACATAGAATCATTACCTATCATGGGATATCATTGAATTAATTACGTAGGATATGATTTAATATAATTAAAAAAATTATTAATATCATTTTAAGTTTGGACTCGATTTTCATAACATTTGAAATGGCTGGACAAAATTCTGCAACGATTATACATATTAAATTACAAACTATTCGCCTGGGTAGTTTTTGCGCTGTTATATGCGGAGAGAGGGACAGACGGACAAATGGACGAACGAGACTACGAATGTAGTGCTACGTATTTATATAATTAAGAACGCACCTAAAAAAATCTTTTCACAGAATCAACTAAACTTTTTCGTATTCGGAAATTACGGGACACATTCTTCTTATTCAGTAAAACTAAATTTTGAGAAAGGGAAACGTTATAGGGTAATGATGCACAACCATATACCTAATATATTGTTTGCCAACACAATATACGAAAGGTAAATTTCTCCTTATTTAATAGAAAATTTTCTGTCTATTAAAATATTCGTATGTCGGTGGCCCACGGGTCAGCGGTTCTGCACTGTAACTATAAGAGAAAAAATAAAAGATTCAAGAAAAATCCTTACATTTTCCACAACTTTAATAAAATATGCCGAAAATATTAAAATGCTCTATATTCCCGACGTTGCAAGTTCGCATTTTTTATGTCTATGAGAATCACATGCTCCTAGTTTCCTGGTAGTCTTTTGTAACCCAATGTAATTTTGTTGCTAGAATTTTGAATTAGTGTAATTGTAACCTAATTTAAGAATAAATGATTTGAAAGTATTTAAACTCTTTATTGTAGCGTACCGTTAAATGCAAAATTTACATTAACGCTTCTTTGCATGAGTTTTTCTTTTACAATTGTGTTTTTTTATACATATATTAAATATTAGACACCAGAAATTTTAAGATAGATTTTTAACTTTGTTCAGCAACATAGTTCACGGAAAATTTACTGGATTAATATTTCTATATAAATATTGTGGTGGCGAAGAAGTTGATTTATTTATTAAAAGTTAAATAAACAGTGATGGAAATTTACATCACTATGCAGTTAAGGGTTAATAAATGCTGGTTGAAATTTTGCAGTTCTGAATTAAGATTAAAATGGGAAGAATACTTTCCACTCTATTGGAAAAATGTAAGCTTAATTTAATGGTTTTCTGCAGGATTTTAATTCCAGTGTAATAATATTTTTTTTCCAAATAAATATATATTTTTTTGTGTTAGTTTTAATATTTTTCTAATGTGTTAAAGAAGCAATTATGTTGAATCTTGTTAAAAAAATAAAATAAAGACGAACTATGAAAGCAGCGGTTTGAAAGTGTGAGACGAAGTGGGGAACAAATGATAGCTAATTCTTATAAACACAGTTTTTGGGCATTTGTCATTTATGTTTTTAAAGTATCCAATTATGAAAAAAAAAACTTTTAAATATTATTTATTTTCCCATATTATTCATATATTCTAATACGAGCAAATCTTGTGTGTGGTTATATATATATATATATATATGCAAAATTTATCTTAAAAACGGCTCTAACGATTTTCACGAAATTTTGTATCTTACCATTTTCGAGCATGAGAAGACTATTGGGCTCGGTCACATGTTCGAGAACTTTCGATTAGTGGGTCATTTTTGGGTCAACGCGGGTCAAATTAATTTTATCTAAAAAACGGCTCTGACGATTTTGATTAAATTTTGTGTCCTACGAGTTTCGAGCACGATAAAATCATTGGGTTTGGTCACATGTCCGAGAAAATTCGATTAGTGGGTCATTTCTGGGTCATTGTGGGTCAATATCTAAAAAGCGGCTCAATTGACACTAAATTTTGTATCCAATGGTTTTCGGGCACGAGAAGACTGTTGGGCTAGGTCACATGTTCGAGAAAATTCAATTAGTGGGTCATTTTGGGTCATTTTGGGTCATGGTCAAGCTAATTGTATCTAAAAAACGGTTCAAACGATTTTGACGAAATTTTGTATCCGACTATTTTCGGGCACGAGAAGACTATTGGGCTGGGTCACATGTTCGAGAACTTTCGATTAGTGGGTCATTTTTGGGTCAACGCGGGTCAAATTAATTTTATCTAAAAAACGGCTCTAACGATTTTGATTAAATTTTGTGATCCTACGAGTTTCAGGCACGCGAAAATCATTGGGCTAGGTCACATGTTCGAGAAAATTCGATTAGTGGGTCATTTCTGGGTCATTGTGGGTCAATATCTAAAAAGCGGCTCAATTTAAACTAAATTTTGCATCTAATGGTTTTCGAGCTCGTGAAGACTGTTGGGCTAGGTCACATGTTCGAGAAAATTCAATTAGTGGGTCATTTTGGTCATGGGTCATTATGGGTCAAGCTATTTTATCTTAAAAACGGTTCAGAGGATTTGAAATAAATTTAGCACCCTACAGGTTTAGGGAACAAGAAGACTATTAGGTTAGGTCACATGTTCGAGAAAATTCAATTAGTGGGTCATTTTGGTCATGGGTCATGATATTTGAACTCAAATTTAATTTTAACCGAGCATAGCTCGGTCTTCCCTGCTCGTTATAATTACATGGCGCAAACCAATAGCTAACAACTTTCTTGATTTTTGTCAAGACTATTTCCGAGTAAAAATAGTCGTCTTGTTCGCAGATTCTCGTGAAGAAATTCAAACTAAATCCAGGATCACGCGTTGTTTTTAGTGCGAATGCAGTCGAAAGTAGATTCAGTCAGAACCGTTTCCAGAGGAGGCGGTGAGTGATTTCTAGAGTCATTACATAATGCGCAAATTTTGTTATGAAAAAAAATAATGGTATCAATACACTCCCTTCCTTTTCAGTTATAATGCAAGATGCGTACACTTCTTGGAATTTCTCTTCTCTACTTCTTATCTTTTCTATTGGTTAATTTTACAATCATCAAACACAATTTCCACAAAAACAAACAGAACACCCATATTCTATCAAAACAGTGCACATGCAAATCATGGTATAGAAAATGCGACTGATACCAATAACTTAGCAATAACGTCTGGTAAATAATGTTATCTTAAAATGTGCTTAAAGGTTCGTTTACATAAGAAATTGTACACAATCTAAAAACAATAATTTCAACTCCTGTGTCATGCTTCAGAAATCGATTTCTATTAAAAACTTCATAGGTCACAATTCATGTATTATTCGAAACTACATATATTTTGAAAATAATTTTCCGAAATGTAGAAATTGCTCCAATTCATGTTAACATGAATTGAATTCTAGAAGCTTCAAATACGTGAATTCAAAATTACAGCTTATTATTCAAATTTCGATTTGAGTTATTCATAAGAAAACTACCCGCATTGCAATTTTGCAACGACTAAAATTTAATTTAACATTCCAAGGTCCACATTTTAAACCTGCATAATTCCATTTCACTGAATAATTTCTAGATTGGTAGCCTAAAAAAAAAGTTTACCGCATAATCTAAATATGACGTCAAACGTAGGCATTAGTATTAAAAATTTTGACCTTTGTTAATATTTATATATGTAAACGGATAACTAAAGAAAATCAAAATATAGAGTGACAGACGTTATTTCTAGTAGATTGGTTCCAGTTGCGTGTTTATACAATGATTTGCGGCAAAGTTAGAATGGGAATGTTCTTTGTTTGGCCGATTGTACAGTCACTGACATATATATAACAGACTATATATATATGTATTGACTATATATATAACAGACGTTCTCAGTCAGTGGTCAGGAGCCTGCAAGACAAAGGTAAAAAGTGGTCTGCATTGTCCAATCATAGATATTCGTTTTTTCATTTACCTTTACCTGAATTTATGCTTCTATAATCATGCTACGCTTATCTAATTAATAAATGATGTTCCAATCATACAAGGGAATGCGATAAACAGCATGTATTGCCATGAATGTTATCAAAACTTTTCTTCACTGTACCCTTCCTTGTTGACCGCTGGAAATTATGTTGGGGTATAGGAAGACAGATTTCCACTTATATAATGAGCGTATTGTGTAAAGTTAGCCAAAAAGACGATAAAAAGAAGATAAAAAGAAGACAACAATTGTATATTTTAATCGCCCATTTGTAGCAGAAAAAAAATAAAGTAGCTGTTAATTTGCGTTTTAATTGTGTTTAACGTATATTAATCCCTGTTGAGAGTAATCTTAAAAACACTCAGGATGATTATAGCTCCGTTTATAGATTATCGCCAAGAAGTCACCAAGAAATGTGCTTCAATGAGATGTTGGGATTGAAGTTTCTCTATTGAGAACAGTGTTGACAATACTCTAGTTTTTTAAATTCGTATTCCTTTCTAGCTACCACTTTTTGAAATAATAATGGTCGCCTGACAAATTACATACGTCGAAAATATGTAGAAATATACTGTTTCAGAAAAGCGATAACAATCAAGCATTCTAAATTAATAATGTTGCCCAACGGCCAAAACTGGTACAGAAATGCATGAACCCAGAAAATGGACGATCGGCGATTTTATTTTGTAAACCCCATGCACCAAAATACATTGTATATTAAGCCTGAGCAGATGAATGAGAAAAGTTTTGCAAGTTGAAAATAGCACCCTCTTACAACTAATTGCCTTTTGCATACTAGAAAAGTAAAAGTTTGAATCCCAAAAATCCCAAAATGAAATTGAAAAATATTAATCAAGACAACGACAGGCCAGTGTTGCCAGTGAGCTATTATTTTTTCATTCGGAATTTGTTGTTTGCACCACTTTTATGGAATGGTATAATTCGCCTGTTTTCGCGTTACATAATCTATCATTAAATAAGGCGAATTACTACTTTCTTAAAAAAGTGGTGGCCATCACGAAAATTAATAAAATAAAAGTAGCGAACTGGCAACACTGTGGTACGCAACAAGATCAACATTGGCCCCGGAATTTAAAATACACATTTCTATTAAGTTTGTGGGATGGATTAAAAAACGAATAATGTAACCTATATATTACTAGTAACTTTTTTCTTTCAATTTTGCGCCGAACTTCTCTTTTGACAACTCGCCGCATCAGAGGAAATTGGCGCTCATTCGTCACTACCATGTCAAAATATCGAATGTGAAAAAAATGCATTTTTCATTACATTTAAAAATGGGCCGAGTGTCACCAATAAATTTTAATTATATTCAGCGGAGTTGCCAGTTTGGCGTCCTTTTTTATTCAGAAATTTCAATTCTATACCAGGAATTTCAAATAAAAATTTTTGCTTTATTTAATGACAAACATTTCGGGATTACTTAAAGTAAATTTTCGTTTTCAAATTTCAGGTATGAATTCGGCATCTCTGAATAAAACGGAAGGACAAACTGGCAACCCTGTTCTCCAAAGAATTTCTATTAGTATTTTTAATTGGAGAAGAAATCTATTAAACTTTAGTGGTGACAATCGGCTCATTTTTAAAAGTACCGTAATTTCCGGCTTATAAGCCGCAGCTCAAAGAGTCGTTTTTCGACCCAGAAATTTTATTCAATAATTGTAGTTAAATATTTACAGCGATCTTTTAAGTTACATTTTATAAAATAATATTTCTGGGTCGAAAAACGGCTCTTTGAGCTGCGGCTTATACGCCGGAAATTACGGTACCGTAATTTCCGGCGTATAATCCGCAGCTCAAAGAGCCGTTTTTCGACCCAGAAATATTATTTTATAAAATGTAACTTAAAAGATCGCTGTAAATATTTAACTACAATTATTGAATAAAATTTCTGGGTCGAAAAACGACTCTTTGAGCTGCGGCTTATAAGCCGGAAATTACGGTAATGAAAAATTATTTTTTTCATATTCGATAGTTTGACATGGTAGCGACGATATATTCGAACAAATTGTAAATATGGTCCGCTCACTGCTCTTTAGTTTTGACAACCGGTCACAGGAGACGAAATTGGCGTTAGCATGTGTTATCAAATTTACCACGGACTGCACACCTCTAATTTCAAAACCATCTAAAGGGAAGGTTTTATTTCTCGAACACATGTATTTCTGAAAGGTCTGAAGTTGGAGACAGCTCTTGGAACCTTTGACGTATTACGTATATTTTATTACATTTCTGGTTTTCAGAAAAATAAAGTTGAATTATTATGAGGATTTTTTGTATGTAATTTGTATTTATTTTAAACTAAGTCTTCTTTAAGTTTGCGTTTAAAAAATTTATTTGAGTAATTATTTATGTTCGCATTTGTTAGGTTTTTGTTTTGAAATTCATTCTTTTTAAATTTATCACCAAAAATAAGTTCTGGAATACATCTCCGAATTGAAAGAGAACGGAAATCCAAGCTTATTATCCTTCCTTTTCCAGTTTTTGCAAACAATGTCCTTCGTGGTAGATTTCTATTGCAAACTTTAAAGGTTACCCACTACCTCCGTAATAACTAAATGCCTATCGTATTTGACTCAAAAATGGGAATCAGCATGTCCCGGATTGTAGCGCCATCTACGCGCTACCATCTGGGGTATGCTGTCCTAATATTTACACTGATCGCCTCACAGACGTGCTTTTCAAACCTACAATTTTCTTAATATATACTGTGATTTGTGATTTTTTTAACTGAAAGTTCACTTGTAAATAAAAAATTAATGCATTCTGACTGCAATACCATACTGCTGTGTGTTTTATTGCCAATCATCGAACGAAAACAAGGAAATAGCCTCTTAACTCTCTCATTCCCATAGTAGAATACATTCTAGAAAATTACATTCCGTAATACATTCCGTAATTCAGAAAATCTGAATTCACACCAGAAAATTTAAACAATAAATTTAGCTTCATTTAATGACAGAAAGTTTGTTATTAATTGAAGTAAATGTTGCTGTTTTAAATTTCTGAAGTGTATGTGAAATATCTGAATTAAAAAATCAACTTAACCCGTTAGCACCCACCGTCCTATTTATAGGAAGCCTAATTATTTTTCCTAATAAAATACAAATATTGCGATTCACACCACTTTTATATTATAGAAACCCGAGAGTGACTTTATCCACCGCCCCCTGAATACTAGGCCTGCGCGCCGAAAAAAATGGCGGCTGTCGCAGGCGGAATCGTTTGTACATTCCGTCGAACTTCAACACCAATAATATCTAAAAGTTATCTTTGACTTATTTGATCTCCGAAAAACAAGGCGAAGAAAACTTTTAGAAATTAATGGTGTGGAATTTCGAGGGACCATGGTGTTACGTGCATCAAATAAAACGAATATTTATCCTAAAAACAAAGTGGTGTTACCTTAAAACCTGGTGTAAGAAACATAATGTTGCGAAAAAACAATGCCGGGCGTTACCCCTTCTTTGCATGAGTTTTTCTTTTACAATTGTGTTTTTTTATACATATATTAAATATTAGACACCAGAAATTTTAAGATAGATTTTTAACTTTGTTCAGCAACATAGTTTACTGGAAATTTACTGGATTAATATTTCTATATAAATATAGTGGTGGCGAAGAAGTTGATTTATATATTAAAAGTTAAATAAACAGTGATGGAAATTTACATCACTATGCAATTAAGGGTTAATGCGGTAATTGGAAACAGTGATGGTATCATATATGACACAATGTCCATTAAAGGGTTAAACCAAATTATTATTTTTTAAAACTCTGCCTTGAATATTTTATAATGTAGCAATCAATCAATCTAATCAGGAAACAGAGAATAATGTTCACGGGGTTCAAGCCCTCCTTATTCAAACGTATAACATTTTTAAGTAACACCAGTTAAAAATCTATTAATTTCTGTTTTATGTTTGATTATTCCTATCTGCATAAAAAACAATACAATAAATATTAATTTCACTTGTTGTAATAATGAAACTAGCAAGTCGTCAGGTCGGGGGTATGAAACGTCACTCTGCAATTCCATTTTAAAATCCTCCAATTTAGTATTTAAAATATTCAAGCCACTGTTTCAGTCTTTTCACATTTGTATTATTATCAATTGCTATAAGTATTTTTAATTTAATCCGCTATTTTGGTATTTTGCATTAATCTTTTTAAAACTTGCTCATAGTTTTTGATCCATTAATTAAATTTTATTGTGTTAATAAATATTTTTCACTCCATAAACATTGTTTGTTTTATTTTGTATGGAAATCTATTTATAAATAAAGGTTAGCATTATTAATTTATATATTATAATTAATTAAAAAAAGAGTTTTCATATTGAAAACAAATATGTTAAATTAAAACTATCAGTTACTACAGCAATTGGCCCCACCAGTGGCTGAGAGGTTGTGCTCTCGAAGCTGGTAGACGGGAGGTGCTGGGTTCTATCCCAATCGCGCCCGTCGGCCTAATCGTTCGGAGTTTTCGTGGTTTTCTTCGAGCCGTGGATTTATCCATGCGTAAATACGGATTAGGTTCCCTTAGAAAGACCCCCACGAAGGGCACTCCCCCCGGGCCTATATCCCTAGTGTAGATAATTGGCCGTCAATAATCAACCCAACCCAACCCTACTACAGCAATTTAAATTTTTATTTATAAAAGAAAAGATAATAAATACATTTGTTAAATTCTAGAAATTATTTACAATGTTTATTTTTAAGCTATGTTTTTTAACTTTCCATATAAATATTCTCAATACAGACTTTTTTACGTTATTTACTGATTACTACCTCCATAATATATACGTTTATGCATTACGGAGGCAGCGTACTGATATGTATTGAAAGATCATGTCAATTGTCGCCGATAGATGGCACTGTACTGATAGATAAAATATTGGAAGCTACAACAAATGAGAGAAGAAATAATTAAATTATCAAAATGAACACCTAATGTGGATCCCACAATACGAATCTAAACTCTCAAATTAACGTAAATATATCTTTCCGCTATGTTTCTAATATTAAGTCAAAAAGCATTTAATAAAAATTGGGTTTATTTTAGGAGCGCGCTCTGAGCTAAAAATCATTACTACAAAGTTCATATTCAATACTAATATTTTTTTGTTAGGAGAAGTAAATTTGTAAGAACTACATTTATCGCAAAAATATTCTAAACATACTTAACAGGCCTGATATATTTTAAACCCTTCTTTGCATTGTGATGGAAATTTCCATCACTGTTTATTAAACTTTTAATAAATAAATCAACTTCTTCGCCACCACTATATTTATATAGTAAATGTCCCGTGAACTATGTTGCTGAACAAAGTTAAAAATCTATCTTAAAATTTCTGGTGCCGAATATTTAATATATGTATAAAAAAACAACTGTAAAAGAAAAACTCATGCAAAGAAGGGTTAACCCTTTAACGGATAAAGCATTTCAATTGCTAAAATGATTAAATAAATGATTCACACCGGAAATTATGAACAAATTTATTTCTATATATAAAAAAAACGATATTTCACTTACATAAAAAATGGAAAACATTTCTATTAAAATTCTGCTGTCATTGTGGAATTTCCTAATTAAAGTTTTGTGGTTTCCTAGGGAAACCAATGAACGTTAAAGGGTTAAAAGAAATTGATGATTGCATTTATTTTTTCAATTACAATATTGTCCCCTTAGATACGATCTGAAACGACTTTTTGCCACCAGTTTTTTCAAGTAGTAATATTGCCTTATTGAGTCGCAGAAATCTGCAAATAAATAAAGCACAAATTAGTGGACTTTTGAATTGTGGTAGAAAAACACTGTAGCATTTGGAAGCTATGGGTCACATATAAACTAATGCGTTGATGGTTTTTAAAGCACAACTGAAAAACTGCATATTGGACAAGTCTTATAAAAAATCTTGCTTATAAAATTTAAATTTAAGAGATAAGTTGTATATCAGCGTTCGTACGCTTTTACCCCAATTTTGTAATAGAATTTTTCTATTTAATATTTATATAGCAGAAAATGTAGATGCCTCGTTTAATTGCAGGATTTGTAATATTATTCTGAATTTAAAATAGGCGAAAGATTTTATTAAAAAATCATGGTAAAGCGTACGAACACTGTGGATTGAGCTGTAATTTTGTATAGTGTAAAATCTTAAATTTCTCGAGGACTCTGTTCAAGGAAAATCTCGCAAACGTCAAATCCGTGAATGGTGAGATTAGCTTACCGTACTAAAATGGAGTTACTTTCTAGAGAATTTCAATTAGTGTTGCGAAACATTTAACCATACACAGAACGACTTTTTCTTTTGGAAGTATGTTTTTTATACACGTATTTAGCTTACACAAACACAAAATTCTTCGTCTTACTCAGTACAAGACTTCTGTAATTGGATAAAGCGAATATGCTTCTTTAAATATAAGTGGTACTTGTGAACTGAACATATATTAAGAGCAAAATGTTATTTGATTTATATATGCATCACTGCTCAACAGTGGCGTAGCGTCAGGGGGGGGGGGGGCACGATCATTTTACTACCAGTATAATTATATACTACATTTAGCCTTATTTAATCTTTGAACGGTATGAAATAAATAAGGCCAAATATAGAATATAAAAATGCTGGTAGTAAAGTCACCCGTGCCCCCCTTGACGCTACGCCTCTGCTGCTCAAAGTAGAGTTCACAGAACAAAATAATATGTGTATTAACAATACGTTATTTTCAACATACACGCACAAGTTAAATCTATACGGATATTGTAAACTTAAATTAATTTGTAGAACATAATTCAAATTTGCTTGCTAACTGCAGAAAGAGTTGAAGTAAAAGCAATATAGGTATCTAAAATAACATTTTGAAACGCTTTTTATCTCCGAAATGATGATGTATTTGGGCATTATGCTTAATAAGACGTTCGCAATACGATTAGATGATTCGAGTGTGTTCTCAATTGGTTTCTTCCGTCTAAAAGTAGCTGCAGCTCCATTTAGCAGGACCTATGGATTTTAATTTAATAGAGTGGAGGTGTCATAATTGTTATTGACAAAAAAAAAATCAACGGTGACATTAAAAGTCACTATTGAATCGAATTGTTCCTTTTTGTTAGTATTATAGTGTTATCCATTTTTTCTAGTTGGGAGGTTTTTTTTAGATTTCATGATTTCTAGCACTTTTTTGAAATAGTAATATTTGTGTTATTTTCGCCTTATTTAATCTATCATGAATAATTAGTATTTTAGTACTCAAAAAAATGGTGGCAATCAAGAACTATTAGTATAAAAATGTAGCAGAGTGGCAATACTCTGGGGTCCCACTGTTCTCCTTTTTGAATACCACTATTTTCACGCAATAAACTTCGCGGAATATTTTCATTGTACGGATTGTATAAACCTACAGAAAAAGGTGAATAATATTATTTTTAAAACTTGGCAGCAGTCAAGAATTCTGATTAAAAAATATCCCGCGCATCACGTTTGCTATCCAAATGGTGACTCCTATTATGAGTTGACAATTTTAATTGATTTGTGATACACCTACGGGAAAACATAGGTGAAATATAATTCAGCATTATAAAATCTTAAAAAAGAAAGAGATGGTTAAAAAATCGTGATTAATCAAGTAACACTCTCGGGTAAGTTAACGATTTTTATATTTTCATTTTCACGAATAACAAACCTCTCGAAATTTAAAGCAACGAATGTTAACGGAATGCAGTACGTATAGTAGAAGATTCTATAGATATATTTTTTTATTAAAAATTCCATAAATTAGATTTGATAATTTCATATACAATATCAACTTGTGTACAGCCCTTAGAATTTCCAAGGGGAATGACTTCACTATTTTAGAATACCGTAATTTCCGGCGTATAAGCCGCAGCTCAAAAAGACGTTTTTCGACCCAGAAATATTATTTTATAAAATCTAACTTAAAAGATCGCTGTAAATATTTAACTACAATTATTGAATAAAATTTCTGGGTCGAAAAACGACTCTTTGAGCTGCGGCTTATACGCCGGAAATTACGGTAACAATTTTCTATTTACTATATAAATCCCACCGTTTGTAATCGTCTTAATTAATCCCAGAATTTGTAATATTTTTCTGAGTTTTCTATTTAAAAATTGTGATATAACTGTAGATATCCTGCATATATATATATATAATTAAAGTTGTACTTTCAAAAGGCTGTAAAAAAGAACTACAAGTCAGAATGATATGATATTTCATCTGAGTATACGTGAAGCAATGGGAATTTGTTTTGCGAAAGAAAAGAAGTTCAAAAGGGAACCAATAGATGGCGCAGGGCTCCCAAATGGTCCGCCAACTGAATACCAATATTTTTTTAACTGAACATTTCATGGTAGGTTTCTACAACATTTCTGCAAATATTTACCCCCGAAGGTAGTTTCTGCAAAATTTGCAAAACTAATCTAAAAATAAAATTTTTCTAAGCAAATACCGGTACCATTTGGGAGTCCTCATGGCGCTGTACTCGTCATAAAATGCTAATTAACAGACGTGACATGCGCACCGCACATTACACTTGTGATAAAAAGGCGGGAAACATACAGTTCCTGTAA
The DNA here is from genome assembly GCA_963931845.1 of Maratus michaelseni. Taxonomy (NCBI): domain Eukaryota; kingdom Metazoa; phylum Arthropoda; class Arachnida; order Araneae; family Salticidae; genus Maratus; species Maratus michaelseni. The sequence goes on from OZ007586.1 coordinate 189,233,101, forward strand.
TTCTGCTGTCTGAGAAGGTAGTCATTACTCTATCATTGATGGATCAGGCTCTGCCTGTGAAACTTTTTAAAAAGAACGGTGAGTGTGCGGCAAATGCAATGAAGAAATCTCGAACATTTCAGGGTTTACTAAGCGGCTCTGTCCAGATGACTGACAAGGAGTTCCATAACAGCATGTCACGTCTTTTAATTAGCACCTTATGATGAGTACAGTGCCATCTATCGGTCAACTTTTGAACTTTTATTCTTTAGCAAATCAAATTCCCATGCTTCACGTGTACTCACAGGAAATATCAGGTTATTCTGACCAGTGGTTCTGTTTTTAACAGCCTTTTGAAAGTGCATCTTTAATTATAATCACCCTGTATATGTTTTAAATATTTAATAATTACATGTGTATGTTAGAGATGGCTACTTAGAACACATTAGAGAAAGAAGTGTCAAAATATAATTATTAAAGGAGGTAAAAATTAAAATATCAAAAATTAATTTACCATTATGAGATTGGAAAATTTCATTCTTATACAATAATTTCTGAACTTTTTGGCTGAATGATTTCTTATTTGATATCCTAAGTTCTTCATCACTGTAAAATCGAAATATGGAGATAAATTTGGATGTTATCCTGGAAAGTTTCAAGTTTTATTACTACCTCATGTAGGAAACGAATCCTTCAGATTTTTTCTTTAGTAAGAATTTAAAGAACACATTATTTTCAATCATATGCCTACTTTAGTTGTGTTAATTTTGTGATTAAAATGTATGATTTTTTTTTTACACATTCGAACCGGGACACGAGAATTTTCCTTTTTATTCCAAAAACATCATTGACAAAGGACGTGGCTTCTACGTTACAGAAACTGTATTTTTGTCATAGTCCATATTTTGTTTCGCTTGTAAGACTTTTGTATTAAATTCATACTGTGAAAGATATTTACTGATGCATAAACTTGATAAAACTAGGTAGGAAACAATTTACGAAAGACTTTTAGACAAGGGAGAAGCTTCTACTGTTTTAAAACCCAGATTCTACAAAAACATACCGCCGCGAATGTGTTAACGACGGTATGTTTTTGTGAAATCTGTGTTTTAAAAGAGTAAAAGCGCTTTTCTCTTCTGAAAGTCTCCAAGATAAGTTTCTCAAGTTTATGCATGAGTAGATACCTTTATTTTTAGAATGCTACGTGGCGCGATAAAACTGCAATGTAATCCGCGGATTAAAAAAGCCTGTTTCAATCCAGATATTTTATTCAATAATTGAAGTCAATTAATTTTTATTAAATAATTAGAAGTATTTACACTGATCTGAAAGCTCATGAAATATAATTAAATTTCTGGTTTGAAACAGAATTGTTTGATCCGCGGATTATATGCCGAATTTTCAGCACTAAAACGGTTAAATATACAGATTTAATATAAGATGTCATACGAATAAAAAAATATGGACACCATGTTATAAATGGTATTTCTGCACGTCCTTAGTCAATAATATTTTTAGAATAAAATAAATGATTTTCTGTGCCTTAAATATCATAGAGATACAACTAGATGTAAATATATTGCTTGAAGGTGCGTAAAAACATACAGAAAATATTTAAAACACATTAAAGTCCTTTTAAAAAATTCAAAACGTTTTCAACCGAACTACTCGGTCATCATCAGTGAAAAACTAAATGTTGAGTTGAGTTGTTGTCTGTTCGCGTTTTCTTGCTTGCCCGGAATAAACTATTTTACTTCAAGGGTTTGGAATATAAGGTGGGATGGGAAAGGTAATCAATGATGTATTAATTCATTCCGGACTGCGTGGATATCACATGATAATACATCGTTACATACTATTTATTTTTTTAGATATTATTTCTAGAGACTCTCTTATGATAGCTTCCAGGTGATTATTTGTGCGGAATATAATTTTGGATCCATTGAAGTCTACTTTTATATGTTCAGTTTGTGCTAATCTTGCTAACGCAGAGTGGGGTCTATTTAATCTCAGATCTGCTTCATGTTCTTTTATTACTGTTTCTATGCCTTATTTAATCTCATTTAATTCTAAATTATTTAAGGCATAGAAAATCATTCTGAATTACTGGTATTAAACCTGTTTTCAACCCGAATTTGAGTGTAGGCTTATACGCGAGTATATACGGTAATCATTTCGTTGAATGTTTGATGATAAAAGAATGTAAAATATAAATATAACTTACAGAATAAAGAAATTTAAACTATAAATTAATATTCTTTTAACTAATCTGAAAAAAAATGTTTTAATTTAAAACTTCCAGACAATTTCTACTACTTCTACGCTCTTGTTTGTATTTTACAAACTCGTATGTTTCTCATTTTAAATCAACACTTGCCTGAATATTTTGTCTTTCTGGATTTTTTCAAGTGAGACAAAATAAAATGTGATTTGCATATTCATGAAAATATTTTTTTTAAGTAACCATACGAGAAAAAATCATATTATCCTTATTCCCCTAAATTCCGCATCATGCTTTTAATTTTCAGAGCGTTAAAATTTTAACTACTTCATTTTTCTAAGAACAATAAAAGGATAAATGTTTAAGATTTTTACAAATCTTTCTTAAATATGTGCAATAATATCTCTCAGCATGTCTTTGAATATTTGATTTTTTATACTACTGAAATAATTTAAAATATAATTGTGCCTTAAAGAGTAAAATATTTGAAACTTGAAGTTGAGTATTCTTTTAAAAAATTTAACACAAAATATTCGAAATGAAAACTTTCAGCCATTCGCATTATTTCCTCTGTAGCATAGTTCCTAGCTATCCTCTTTAAGAAAGCAGTCTAGGATTTAATGGTTTGTTGAATTTTATGTACGAACGTGTTGTCCGGTTTTTAACACTTGTGTATTAAACAGACACCTGTTCTTTTGGATTATCGGAAAGTTCTTTCCGTTTGGGAAAACCAATTCGTACTGGAAAATTCTGCCCGTAAATTAGTAGACATTAGATAGTGGAATTAATGTCTAATAATTAAATGATACAATTTTCCGGTTCAAACCAACTTTCCCAAACGGAAAGCAATTTCCTAAAAATAAAAACCCAAATATACATATTTTTTTTACTTTCGCAAAGAACAGTTGTATCTCCCTGAATCTGTCAGTCGCGGTGTTTTTACATAGTGATATATTAATTAGGTATCTTTAGACGGCTAGAATAAATATGCTGGCGTAAAAGCAAGTAATGCTAAATTTAGTCGTGTCCGTTGCATCTATGTAATATTAGACCACAGCTTGATCGCTTAGAGTTTGGATTTTGTCAAGTGCTGAGAGCTAGTAACACTCGGTTAAAGCGTCTAGAATACGAAGTGTGAAAACGACTTCAAAATAGTACTGAAAAATTGAATCCGATAAATGTAGAACGATGCTGAAAATACAACGATTCGATCACAGTGACATCTTCTAGCAGTGACATAGACAGGCTGCAGGTCCAGATGGTTTGGATACCACTAATTTTGTAAAAACATTTTTGTCTTATCTAATTGGAGAATTTTCTGCTATATTGAAGGCGAAGAAACTTTTATACTATTACTGGTTTCCAGAGCATTTGGACCCCCCCCTTCTCTAGCTCGCCACTGTCTGCTAGCTCTTTTCAATGAAAACATTGTATAAAAATCGAAGTGAGAAAACGTTTCAGCTGGTGGTAAATATTTTAAATAATTAAATTATACCCTATTTCGTTTGACTTCGATAACGATTTTCATAAGCTTTGAAAATATGAATGATATTGATCATGGCCAAAAAACATGATACGCATTCTTTTGTGCCTGTTTGCAGTACTCAGGGGCCTCGCTAAGGGGGGCAGAGGCGTAGCGTCAAGGGGGGCACGGGTGACTTTACTACCAGTATTTTTATATTCTATATTTGGCCTTATTTATTTCATACCGTTCAAAGATTAAATAAGGCTAAATGTAGTATATAATTATGCTGGTAGTAAAATGATCGTGCCCCCCCCCTGAAGCTACGCCACTGAAGGGGGGGATGGGGGGAGCCTCCCCCCTAAACGTTTGCGAATGCTATTACAATTGGCAAATTTACAAACTCTTATTTGGCAAATTTGTATAAAACTTTAATAAAAACTATAATATACTGTCTTATTTTAATAGACTTGGTAAAAGTTACAAATCTAATTTGGAATATTATTAAACGTTTTACAAATAAGAACTATATTACATTTTCTAACTGTGGTATTTTGGTTAATTGTAAAACTAGCTGACAAACTTGATGAATTGGCGAGAACTATTTATTTTTCCTTTTCAATGAGTTGGCAAATACTGAAATTTGACTTCGCAATTTAAGGTCCTCTATCCCCTCAATAAAAAGTCTTAGAGATGACACTGCCAGTACTCGATACAAGACAGCAAACTAGAAACTATCCTTATTTAGCATACGAAAGGATGAATCTCTGCTAGAAGAGTGGTCAAAATTAATTCCCTGACATCAGTGGCGTAGCGTCAGGGGGGGCACGATCATTTTACTACCAGTATAATTATATACTACATTTAGCCTTATTTAATCTTTGAACGGTATGAAATAAATAAGGCCAAATATAGAATATAAAAATACTGGTAGTAAATTCACCCGTGCCACCCCCCCCCCCCCTTGACGCTACGCCTCTGCCTGATATGATAAAAAACTAACTTCAAAATCAGTTACATATGAAATATACACTACAAGAAGATTTTATTAACATAAATTATGTACATTTTATCAATTGTGAAACAGTTACTTTTGCTAGAGGTAAATCTATTTTTAAAGCAGATGTCGCTGCGATCGACTTATTTTTGTACCGCATCGTTGCACGTTTATCGGTTACAATTTTTAGCACTTTCTAAAGCATTACCAGTTTGGCTTTTTATAATTCCGAAATTTGGCATTCATACCAAAAATTCCCTACAATGTTCTTTTCCTTACTTAATGGCAGATATTTCGTGACTTCTGAAAGTAAAAATTCTTGTTTCAGAATTTCCGGTTTGAAATCGAAAGTTTTGAAATAAAAAACGGTAAAACCGTTTTCCACACTATGTATTCTAGGCGCTGTAGCTCGGTGTTGTCTGAGTTTCTAATAGAGAATTCAGCAGAGGGCTTTCACCTAGTGGTGAGGTTTTACTCCTACCTACTTCAACTAAAGTGTTTTGGGATCATGGGATGATCCCATTCAAGTTAGAGACATTTATCCTAGTGACAATATATAATTAGAATTTCCAGTTATACTATACCTTAATGATATTTTCAGAGTTACTACGAAGTTAGAGCGTCAGTTATAGAATATAGCAGAATTATTGGTGTCATACTCTCTCTATTTCTTTATTTTAGAGTTTGTTTTGTGTTAACTTTCCTGCTGATCCATTGCCAACCTCATTTATCATTACTTTTAAATAAGTATTTTATTGTTATTTCAGCGTCTCAGCTGCTTATTTATTCGGTGGGCCTGAAGGGTCAGCCACAAATGGATCCCGAACTAACTTCGATACCAGACCATTAGGCACTGCCTTTGGTTCACAAAATAAATCCGCCTATCCCATTTTCTTGAATCATGCATTTTTGTATCATAGTTACCCGTTGGACAAAATTTTTAATTCAGAATGCTTGATTGGTATCGCTTTTCTGAAACAGTATAATTCTACATATTTTAGCCGTATGTAAATGTGAATATTATTATTTCAAAAAGCGGTAGCTAGAAAGGAATATGAATTTTAAAAACAGTAGAGTATTGCCAACACTGTTCTCAATAGAGAAACTCCAATCCCAGAATTTCATTAAAACTCATTTTTTGGTGACCTCACGGGATAATTTGTAAACGGAGCTATAATCAGCCTGAGTGTTTTTAATATTATTCTCAGCAGGGATTAATATGCGTTAAACACAATTAAAATGAAAATTGAACGGCTACTTTCCTTTTTTCTGCTACAAATTGGCGATTAAAATGTAGGCTAGGCCAGATTATTGTAATAATTCCGCTATAAATGGCGCCCGATTGTTTAAATTTAAGGAAGGTACTCGAATGGATTAAGCTAGACCGTTTAGGTGGGTTATTTCAATGGTACACAAGACGTGAATTACTTCCTCTTAAATCCTGAGAATTACATTTTGTACATTAGTCTCCCGGAAAAAAACACATATCTGTTTGTAAAGTGTTCTTTCACATGAGACGTCCTTCTGTAGTTAGAGAGTTTTGAAGATTTTTATGAAATGATGACGCTAAACGTTTTGTTCAAACTGTGGTGAAGTTATGTAAAGTAAGCCTTTCTACCCATTATTTGAGATAAGAATATGTTACGTAGTGTGTTCTATTGTAGTAAACCAAATAATTTTAAAAAGTCATCTAAATATTTTCTGAATAAATTAAAGCTAAAAAATAACTGGATTTAACTATTGACGAACTTGTAGCTATAAGATGAACTGTTTTTGATTTGTCAATTCAATATTTTATTGTTATTATTGCACCTTAGAACTTTGCTGAGCTATATGACTTATTGTTGAAATATGAGGGTAGGCATGACTCTGATCGTTGCGAAGTATCGGGTAACCCAGGAAAAACAGGAACTTGTAGTAATGAGTTTAACCCTTTGGGGACGAGCGACACGTATACGTGACGCATAAGATGCTCAGAATCCTCGATTATCGCACCAGTTATTTTTTATTGTAAGCTTTGTGTTATTAAATCTTAGCATTTCTGCGATTCAATTAGGCGAAAATTTCTGTTTTTAAAAACCGGTGAAAAGAGATTAAAAATTCTGTAAAATACGCTCGTCGCGAAGGGGTTAATTCTTTTTTTTTTCAAGTGAGTTTCAGAATGACGGGATAATGTTTGTCGAGAGTTTAGGAATGGAAATAGTAATGATTATAGGACTGATGTAAGACATTCTGGAAATGGTAAGAATTATAGGGGTAATGCTGAGAATTATAGAAGTAGTAGTGCTAAAGGTGGTAATAGAGAAGTTTTTGTAAAAATTCGTCGAGGAGAGGAGTTCAAAATAGGAGAATTGTCCCTTATCGTTCCTTTAACCCTTATTCGGCACAAAAACAAAAACAAAATATTATCAACTTTAAAAAATATTTTTTTGTATATTTTTATGTAAATCTTAAGTAGAAATAGTTTAATTGAAAAAAAAAATATTTAAATTATTATTTCGACAAATTTGTAAATATTCAATTTTAACCACTTACTTCAGAACGGTACTATTATTTTATTTTTTACAATGTTTAGTTTATTTTTTGTGTAGGTCATCACTGATATTTTGATTAGATTTAAAGGTTCGGACTTTTTTAATAGCAATAGTTTTAGAGAAACAGAAATAAATAGAAACAAGTGGAAAATAGCAGATAAAGTGACTAGTTTTTGTACATGTGATTTTTTTAAATTATAAAAATATTAAAAATCGGATCGTCAAATCTCCTACATATAGTATGATGTTCAACTAGGAAAAAATTCAAGCATATCTGGAAGAGCCTTAGGATTTTGAAAACATGAAAAATCTGAAAAACACGAACTGAGATAAAGGAGTTTGAAGAATTCATTTGCCCATAATTTTATTAAATTATCAATTTATTTGGTTATCTGTTTTATGCATATTTCAATAGCCATAAGCAACTGAAAAAATTGCTAAGGAAGGTAGATTTTCTTATTTCATTACTACTTACAGGGTTCGTACGCTATAAGGAATTTAAAAAAAATTAGACGTTTTAGTAACAGAATTTTTTTAAAGTACTTGTAGCTATATCTGAAGATAGAATTATTTTTCATTAAATAAGGCAAATACTACTTAACAAAAATTCTGGTAATATGTTTTTGAAATTCCTCATAGCGTACGAACCCTATATTTATAGGCTTTTAACTGAAAACAAACAAAGTTGCAATTCGTAATATTTGTACTTTTTTTAAAAGATTGGATTTAAAGATCTAAATAATATTATTATGAGTTATTATTGCTCTAAAGGGTTTTGTTACATGGAATGTTGTTGGATATGCAATTTATGTCAATAACATTACTTACGTTTGATTGAAAATAATACAATAAAAATAAAATTGTATATACAAACGCAGATTGCCAAACTATAAAATTATTTTCCTTTAAATAAACATCTTAGAAGAAACCTGGACAATAATAGATTCATAACTGGAATCTGCTTGATTTTTAATTGAAAAAGAAATATTTTGCTTTCTGGTATCAGTATTACTTGGAACAAACACAGAAGTATTTTGTTGCAAAATGTTTCTTCTCACACCAACGTGTTTTGTTCATATGTAAAGAAATAGCATATTTTTTTAGAATTTCGAGGCAAATTTATGAATTACAATAATAATACAAACAATACCTATCACATTTACATACAAAGTTAAATGTAATTTTGTCATGAAAAATACAGTTTTTATCACAAAAAGTAAAAATTTGATACAAAAAAGTGAAAAGTAAAACGCTACCTTCAAATGTAAATGAACAACATTAGCAGCTACAAATACGGGCTAAAGGAACGCAGTCATACTTTCTTTTCTTCTTTGAGTAATTGTAAAAACATTGTGTCAGTCAAGGGGAAATGCACCCATAAATTGACTCAAAATCTTGTGTAAATAAAGGGACAAAATTTTTTTAAAGGGCATTTAAAGGGACAAAATGACAACAGATGTTTGTTAAATCAGGCGTAATTGTTCTTCTATAGGCAGTATCAGCTTGAAACTTTGTCAGGATGTAGTCGAAAGTATGTAGTATGTAATAAGATAAAAATCGATCTTTTGCGGGATTTTGAAGGCAGCGAAGTGTAGTGGAAGTTATTAAGGTAGAGTTAATGTACCGAGGCAATCTGGTACAAAGTCTGGTCCTAAACGTTTAAGTTTCTGTGGTTCAGAAGTTCTACAATCAAAGACTAAACAGCAAAAGTCTTCTGTTGATTAAAATATTGTTATGTTAAATCCAGTGAAATTTCATGAATTCGCAGGGATTTTGGTTAAAAGTTTATTTGATACAAGAGCTGGACGTTGTTTCCTTTCGTATTCTATTTATAATAAGTATTTTCGTTATAAAAATTTGAGTTTTTCGAGTCTTGTGGTACATTCTACTCAGGGTGTGAATAGAGGATTTATTGAGGTGTTGAAATTCGTTCTGTGAATATGGTTTGGTAATTCTAGGTTATTGAAGGTTTAAGCGCACATTTTATAGTTGGTGTTTTTGTGTGCGGTAGAGACAAAAGTATCGTCTTCTTCAGAAAATACTAGTGGTTAATTGAGTTGTAAATGCTCGCAAATTCCAGTCATCATCCGTTTCTTTTGAATTAAAGGTAACTAGTCTTAATTAGGGTGGAAAATTGAAGTTTAGTTGAGAGCTCACTTTGAGCAGCCTGAAAATTACAATAATTAAACCATTACGAAAACCTCCGTAGTTTCAAAACCAATTAACAGTAAAACCATTTTTTCTATACTTTCATACATATTTATCTTTTAAAAAAACATTCAAATATATACATTTTAGTAATATTAATTAATCAAATGATAACGACAGAAATGTCTTTTTAAAAATATGAATAATAAAATAGGCATTTTGCGCGCAAGATTTTAAAAATTCTACTGCAGATACATATTTAATATTTCATTTATATTTAGTTATTTCACTATATATTACACTCAACCTCAATTTAAAAGTTTCTTCAAAATCATTAGCATAATTAATGGATTTTAAAATCATATTCACTAATTGACCAAATATTTTTGATTTAACCCCTTAATCGTCGCGCTCTTTCAGTGTAGGCTACTTTTAAAAAAGTCAGATTGCTTGATTACCACCAGTTTTTTTAAGTAGAAATGTTCGTCTTATTTAATAGATAGATAAAATAATGCGGGAATAAAGCAAATAAGATTATTAAAAAAAAAAAAAAAACTGGTGTGAATCAAACAATCTGAATAAAACATGCGCATACTACGCTGCCCGTGAATGTCTCGGGCACGACGATTAAGGGGTTAATGTTTCAATACAGAATTTTCTCTTACAAAAATCACACTTAATTTATGTTCAGCATAAAAGTATATTTGAAAATTAGCATTATACAGAATTTCATAGTACTATGATAATTAGTTTTTAAATAGGAGTATGCGCAATGTCAAAAATGCAGTTTTGTGAAAAATTGCTGCAAAGTTAACGCTATAGCGTAACAGCAAATGTTATAACATTCAGGATTGCTTACCACACTAAAATTCTCCAGAAGCATAAACACATCATTCTTTAGTTGCAGAGCCTCATCAGCTGATATTCCGAATATTCTTTAGTCTCTACGGCCTTCCAGCGTACACGCAAGTGCTCTTTTCAGCTGCGTCGATTAATCTTTTCTCAGTTTCAGTAGCATACAAGCAACAATTTTTCCAATTTGGAAGCTCATTTCTCTCATAACATTTATGCGCCACAGTGTCCTTCGTTTAACCCCTTGACTACCAATTTACTTTTGCTACGCTAACACGCTAAGCCCCGCCATGGGATGCCATCTACCGAGCAAACGGTGAATTACGATCCCAAATGAACGTGAAACACGAGTGGGATAAGCAGACATGGTTTTCCAAGCGTTTCAGGGACTGCTGTGTCCAGTGGTAATCTTTGAAGTTGCACTCGGACATAGTGTCCCACTGGGAGTCTAAGGTTTAAGTCAGGGCTCCCAAATGGTCCGCTTTTTGAATACCGGTATTTTCTTAGAAAAATTTTATTTTTATATTTTTCTTGCAAGTTTTGCAAAAACCATCTTCGGAGGTAAATTTTTGCGGAAATGTTGTAGAAACATACCCTAAAATTTTCTGTTAAAAAATATTGCTATTCAGTTTAAAGCACATGAATGCTTTTAAAGCACATGAATACTTTTAAAGCACATGGCTGCATCATTAAAAGCAATCTGAACAATTTTTCCCGAGCCAGATACATTTGGATAATCCTTCGGTATGAGAGAATGTAACCTCTCATTTGAATTTTGTGTATGTCCTCTTACACATTTTTAAAATATAGTTAGCATGGACAAATCTTTGAATATGTCTTTTATGTTACGCTTGACAACAGCTGGAATAGTGTTCCAACAGTAGTAAACCTTTCCAGAATCTCTTGTTTTTTGGTATGAACACCTAGAACTTTCTCCCTGAGGACAGAAGGCATGTAATTGTTTTGTATCAGTTGTTTTTTATGGTAGAATATAGCCCAGACAGATTTTTCACTGACGTTGTATTACATTGAACCGCATTTCCATAATAAACTGTCAGTTTGTCGATAACTTCATCAGTCGGACGACCTTTACCATTACTTGTTTTTCCATCACTAAGCTTTTTTCCTTTTAACGTAGCCTTGTGTTTCCTGAGTCGTGAGCCGATTCTGTTTTGTATATATCCCTAAACACTCAGTTTGTTCAATCTTGCACCCAGCCGTATAATTCTCAGCTTTTTGAAGTGAAGCAAACGTTTTAGAATCGCCATCACCTATATATTTAGTGTAGCTAACTTTTCGCTTACACACTGATCTTTTGAAAAGTCTATTCATTATCCACGACCTCCATTCCAGAAGAACCATTGTGATCCTTCTAGCATATTTCAGAATGTCCTGCTAATAATTTTTCATAAGCTCCTTTCCAATTTTTACATCCTTTACAATGTGCCGACAAAACTTTTGTGTCAATATACTTTCCATTTTCGGCCCCAATAAGTGAGCACTCATCAATACGTGAGGAATGGCCAAGCGTTTTCAATATGCCGTCCCTATTCGCTGTGATATTTCTATGAATACCAGCATCCTCTGTGAGGTGCGACTCCAATAATGCAGCATTACGCATGCTGTCTTCTTCAGATTAATTTTGAACCTTTATCAACGGTTTTCACTATATCATTGTAGCCAATTTTACATACAGAAAACGGCATATCCATTAAATTACAAAATGTCTGTGCCCCAGATAATCCTTCTCCAAGGCATCTCATAGCATAAAGAAATCTCGAATTGATTTCTGCACAGTTTTGTGAGCTAAAAGAAATTGCAGAATTTCAGAATTTCTGCAGGATGAAATAATACCACAAACAGAACACATAATGCAGATTTCTTTTCCTGAGAGACCAAACACAACTTCAGATTAAATATTTAAAGATGGGTGACTTTTTTATCAATACGTGTAACACTTCATAGCAGATTTTCTTTTTTGTAAATAAAAGAGAATCCGTCAAATTCTGATGCATCCAATTTCGAGTTAAAATTCAACTTGCTGCCAGAAGCACGTCTCTTTACTTTCGGAATCGCATGTTGATTATCTCTGAATATTCTTTTACTTGGTCTTACACCTGACTTCCTAGTTGTGTTGTCGATACATAATTTTATCAACTGACAAATCATCTCACAAATTATATATAATACAATTGACACTTATACTTATTTATCAACTGACAAATTATATACAATACAAAAAATTATCGTACTAAGAACTCGCAGCGTGAAATATGAACTCTGTCACGTAACAAACACATCGTTTCAAACAAAACAAATATTCTCGAAGAGCTTAGTTACTTTCACATTCTTAAAGAACAGGGGTCGCAGCGTTCTCTATATTTTTTAATAATCCCCACCACTATTTTCAAAATATAATATTCACAATATCCGTCTGATGCAAATTTTAAAGAAATCTACCACGATATTTCTAGTTTGAAAACAGTGGTATCAAATATATAAAAATATAGGACGCTGCGACCCCTGTTAAAGAATGAACCTCTGGAACTAAAACAAATACATGGGGTCTCCACAGCGTGAAAAACCCTTCACAATGGGAATGTCTTCAAAAAATGCTGATAAGAGAGAAGAGTGATAACGCAATGCAATCCAGCGAAACGTATATATAAACTAACATCTGTTCTGAGTGAAATGGGAAATCTAAGATTTTCCGTTTTGCTGACAGATGTTTTTAGCGATAACTTCTGTTTTGGGTTTTTTAAAATTCTTTTTGGAGTGGATTTGTAACATTTCAAGGTATGTATAATAATTTTTTTGAAAAATCGATCTTTTTATTTTGAGTTGATCTCCTTTCTTAAGGAATTTTTAATTGATTTTGATGAAGTTTTTTCGGAAAATCCGGATTTAAATCATGTTGCTCAGAATAAGATTGATACGTGCTCTGCCGCGCCTGTGGCTAGCAAACCGTATAGGTATGATAAGGTTAAGCAAGATATTATAGATTATCAAATTCCTAAGATGTTATTCGATGGTATAATTATGTCGATTGATTCTCCCTTTGCGTCACCGGTGGAGTTGTGTAAAATGAATAACGGGAAAAGTTCGGACGATCCTGAGGTTCACAATAGATTATAATAAATTGAATTGCCATTACGCAATATGTCCAACACAATTCATTTATAGATGAAATCTTAGGTAATATCCCGAGTACAAATATTATGTCAACTTTAGATTGAACTTCAGGGTATTTTGAAATGGCGATGTAGCCCGAGGATATAGATAAAACGCCGTTCATTTCAAAGAATCGCTGTTTCGCCTTTAACCCGGGAGAAATCGCGCATATCTAGGGTCTGAATGGTTTTTACTTAGTCACCAATAAATACAAACAATAGTTGTCAGCTTATTTAGTCAGAGACAATTGTTACAAATTGTAGGATAAAATACTCTGAAAATTACTTTTCCAAAAATAGTGGTGATAATTTTAAAAACCGTACGCAATCGGGGTATGTCATACCCCATGCGACTTCTCCCGTGTTAAGCTGATGAGTTTAGGTTTGTCTGGCCCATCATCCATGTTTTAGAAGGCAATAAATATGATCCTTATGTCTTTATTATATAAGGGAGTCTGGGTCTATTTTGACTATATTATTGTCATTGCGACTAAGGTTTGAGGAACATTTAAGGTTGTTTAGATAATTTTTCATTATATTACTAAAAGCTGGATTGACTATGAAATTGGAAAAGTGTAAGTTTTTGAGGATGCATATTAAGTATTTAGGTGTTAAGATTATGCAGGAAAGAATGAAAGCTGACTCTGAGTAGACCGAGCCTATTACGTCAATGTCTCCTATAGAAAATTTAAACAGGTTGCTACATTCTTATGAAATTTGAGGGTATTGTGATGCTAGTTCGGTTGCAGTTGATGCAGTATTAGCTCAGATATTTAAATCTATAACGTATGCACCCAGGATGTGGAATTCAGCTGAGCGGTTTTATTTAATTTGGAAAGAGGTTTCTTGTTGTGATTTAGGCATTAAATACGATTCGTTGTTATTTAAATAATTTACCTTATGTATAAATTTGAAAGAAGATTATATCTGAATATAACTTTTAGATGATGCATAAACAGTACCATTTAACAGAAATGAATTAAAATTTTACGTCTGCGAAAAATACCGGCAAAACAAATAAATCTTCTTACATATATTCACTACACATTGAGACAAAGAAAGGTTATATGGTAGTGCTGTATCACCATTCTGTTTAAATGTTTTTGCCACCACAAGTTAACCCGTCAGCACACGCGCTGGGATAAAATCTACCCCAGCTCACAACTATTACTTAAAAATGTGCGAAAATCGTTCGTGATCATTCTGAACTTTATAGTACCTGTCGAGCTCAAAGATACCAAGATGTGGCCAAAAAGAATTTACCTCCGGTTGTGAGATTTTCCATTCTTTTGTTATAAAAATGTCACGTGGGAGGAAATTTACCCCACGCGTGTTGTAACGTAACCCATAATGATAGGAAAATGTTAATGCAAATGTTTATGCAAGAAATATAATGTGCAAATAATAGTATAATTTTTCTTTTAAACGTTAACAACTCTTGCACATACAGTTTCTATGTATCAATTTTGTATTTTTATGGCTGAATTTGGATTGTAAAAGCTTTGTATGTAATGATATGCAGAAAAAAATCTTAGTGCTAAATTTTGTTTGTTTTTTCCTTTAAATATAAAAGAGTTCCTTATTTTAAGTTAACACGTTGACGGACAAAGCGAAGTTCACAATGTGGCATAACGGCTATAGCCGGCCAAAACGAAACGGTCCTTTTTCGACACTACGGCTATAGAACCACAAATGTGCATTTACCGGCGTACAAGTGTCATGTTTTGGAGACAATTTTTAAGGTTGAAGTTCGTTTTCCACCTGTTATACGAGTTGCAGCTTCAGTATGCACGTGCAGGGTGGCTAGTGGTCAAGGAAAAATTCAGTAAAAAATATTAATTACCAGTATATTCTTATAGAAAAATTCAAATTGATTATTTTATCGAATAATCAACATAAATTTTTCTATAAGAATATACTGGTGTTTATCACTTTTTTTGACTGTATTTTTCCCTGACCACTACCCACCCTGAAGTGGTTGTGCAACTTAATTAAAGGTGCTGAATTAATCAAAATTAAGTGAATTTAAGCAGAAAGAGTATAACTATACTTCTAATATTCTAAAAATTACAAAAACATATAGTGTCAATTTTCGAACTTCACTATTTCCTACTGTCCGTCAACGTGTTAAATTACCGTAATTTCGCGCGTATGCGCCGCATCTTAGTTAAGTCTTTTTCAAACCGGAAATTTTATTAAAAATAAGAAGTCAAGTAAGTGCTAAGCAGAAGTAAGTCACATTTTATTTAAAATAAATTCTGGTAGGAAATCGAATTGTCTGAGGTGCGGCGCATACGAGCGAAATTACGGTATGTTCTTTCTTGATTTACAGTTTATTTCAAAATATAAATTTTTGTTTATAATCAAACCGGGGGAAAATTAACTCAAGAAAACCCATTGGGGTAAAATTTATCCCGCGCGTGTAGTAACGTAATGGTAAGGGGTGCGTGTGCTGACGGGTTAAACTTCGCGTTATTGATTGAAAAGTTTCTGTCATTAAATAAGACCAATTATTTTAGTGTAAAAATGATGGTAAGTTGATGCCCCGCAGACTAGCGGTTGTGCACCAAAGCACTTGTATCTTAAATTTTGTTCGCATATATATGAGCCTCACTTTCTTCTCCTGTGGCGAGTTGCCAGAATAGCCGTTCGTTGCAAATAACCGCAACTATTAACCCCTTGAAGGGCACCGGTATATTATATATACCACTTAATTTTAATCCCAAAATGGCACAATCACACCAGAATTTCATAATCAAATTTTGAATTTATACGGTACAGGAGGAAAAGCTTTTACTTACTTTTAAAATAAATTCGTTCGTGAATCCTGGTGTCAATCAATCATTTCAATATTTTAGCTGCAATAGTACTTTGCTCCTGAAGGGGTTAATTCATACGTTCCATTATCCGTCTTTTGTATAAAGACACAGCCGAAATTACTTTTCATCCATCTATCCCACTGACATTCTAAAACTTGGGTTTTTAAGCCAGTGTACCATTTCCTCTAGTTACCCGTCTTTGTCACTATTAATATTTTGAAATTTCTGTTTGTGAGTTTTCTGGTTTATTCTTTTCCTTTTTCAGTATGCACAGTTGCCATTCCACTATTATTTTTCAAATTTAGATTGCTTGATTGCCACCACTATTTTGAAATGCCATCATTTCCTTTATTTTGCCCTTATTTAATCTGCCATTGAAAAAGGTGAATATTTTTCCTTAAAAAAGTGTTGGAAATCAAGCAGTCTGAATGATAACAAAAAAAGGTGGACTGGAAACACTTCCAGCATTTAAAAATACAATAAGTTGTAAGAGTATTTTACCGGGTGTCCAAAAATACTTTACTAAATTTGTGAAACATTTACTGATTTCTCTTGACTATTTTACTTTTTTCTGCTATAATGGGAGTGCACAACAAAGACATTATGTATTACGCAGATAAAGGGAAGGAATTTAACGATTTTTAAATATTTATTTACCGGATATACCAAAAATGACTGATAAATTTTAAAATTCAATAACATGCAAACGGTGACAGATATTTAAAAAATTCTTGCAGGAGGAGTATGTATGATGTCAGGAGTTTTCTTACTGTGATTCTTGATTTTAGTTCGAATTTCAAGCAATAGATGGCGCTGATAGCGTTTGCCGCTCCGTCAAGGCTGAAACTGACGCCACTCAGCATTGATACACCGCCCCCTGAATACTAGGTCTGCTCTTTTTTTCAGCGTTTGAACGGTCCCTCGAACTTCAACACCAATAATTTCTAAAAGTTTTCTTCGTCTAGTTTTTCTAAGGTTAAATAAATCAAAGAAAACTTTTAGATATTATTGGTGTAGAAGTTTGAGGGACCGTACGAACTTTGAAAAAAAATCCGCCTGCTACAGCAGTCATTTTTGTCACCGCGTAGGGCTACTATTCAGGGGCGGTGCATCAATGCTGAGGGGCGTCAGTTTCGGCCTCGACTGAAAGCCAATCGCTGTCAGCGCCATCTACTGTTTGAAATTCGAACTAATATCAAGAATCACAGTAAGCAAACTCCTGACATCATACATAACCATCCTGCAAGAAATTTTTTAATATCTGTCACCGTTTGCAAGTTATTGAATTTTAAAATCCATCTATCTGTCATTTTTGGGACATTCGGTAAATAAATATTTAAAAATCGTTAAATTCCTTCCCTTTATCTGCGTAATACATAATGGCTTTGTTGTGCACTCCCATTATAGCAGAAAAAATAAAATAGTCAAGGGAAATCATTAAATGTTTCACAACTTTGGTAAAGTATTTCGAAATAAAGAAAATGATATATAGTCTCGATGTTCCAAATTTGCATTTTTTATATGTCTAGACGAAAAACATGATCCAAATATTCTGGTAGCCGTAAGGTCAATTAATTATGCCGCTAGACTGTTAAATGTCACCTAAAAGTAATAACAAATAGATTTGAAAGTCGTTAAAACTTTTTGTCAAGTTCATTATAAAAACAAAAATGTATTAATAAATTCTGGTACGTATTTGACAGTTGGGAATTAAAATTAACGTGGGGAGTACACTTCCTAGTGAATTAGAAAGGGTTAAGTTTAATTTAAATTTTTTGTAGCAGAATTCAAATTTTAAAGTAATAACATTTTTGCCATTAGTTTAATATTTTAATCGGTTTTAGATGCTATTGCCGATGAATCTTTTAACCCTTTCCGGCGCGGAGTAAATCTGTTTTTAAAATGATGAAATTATCGACTGACACCAGAATTTACAAAATAATTTATTAGAAAAGAAAAACTTGCTTTTATCCCGTAGTTTGTAAACGGAAAAATTTAATTAAATATTATTGGTGCCGTTTGTCAGTTTTGGAATTAAAGTTAGGTGTCCTTTTTTGTGGACACCGCCCGCTAAAGGGTTAAAAAAGTAAAATAAAAGACAAACTAAGGTAATAGTGGTTGGAAAGTGTGAGGAATGTACTATATATATATATATATATATATATATATATATTATCAACACCTTTTGTGGCAAAATGGGTCTTTATATAGCCAAAGACACATTTTTTTTTTTTTTACATTTTTAAAACATGCCCTAAAATCTTTCGATTAAAATGGAACAAACCCATAGCTGAAAATTTCTTCGATGTTTTGTCACTTCTATTTCTGAAAAGAAATCTTCGACTTATTTTTTCACAGATTTTCGGGAAGAAAAACAAACTAAAACATTGATATTTCGTTATTTTTAGTGCAAAAGCCATCGGAAAGTGATTGAGTCAGTACCGTGCTCAGACGAGGGTGATAGCGAGTGTATCCTGTGATACAAAAAACCAAAAATATCGTTACAAAAATAGTGGTATAAATATCACCCCTTCTGTCTCTCCCTGGGTATGACAATGTATTTAGTTATAATGCAACGTGCGTACACTCACATTTCCAAGTTGACTGGCACCATTTTTAAAGAATAGAAAATATCTATTTATACTTCAAATCACAGAATTTGTAATCATCACGCTTAATCGTTGACATTGTATTAAAACATTGTGGTAAGCATATACGCAACTTAATAATGTTATATTATTTATCATTTTTCAATTTCAAGGTAGCATTACTATAGGATTCGTTTTTATCCGAAAGTCCTTTAATTAATTACTATACTTATGTGAATTCTGTATACAGATAACTGTGTCTATTTTTTAGAAGTAAATTTTATTAATTGCTTATATTCTGTAATTTACAAAAGTTTATGTTACTGCTTTGTAAATTTTTTAAAACATAAAATGTCTTCATAACCAGATAATTAAAAATACCTTAGTTTAATAGCAAAATATATAAAGTATTGGTCTGTTTTGGATTTTGATTCTACATAATTCTCGGCCGATAGTAAATAAAATTAAGTTTTAGGTATTATAATTTCGCGTAATGAAATATCTTTTCGAGATTAATCATGTTGCTTCAGCATGTAAACTATGCAAAATGACAAACAATTTCCTAAAACTCTATCCTTTGTTTAATGCATGCTATAAATTTTATATCCTGCATTTAAGGCTGTCAATATCAAAATGTTACTACATTGTTATTAAAAATATTTATGACTTGTTCTTTAAAAAACAAATTTACATTCTTAAAATCAAATTTATTTTATAACTGATTCCACAAAAGATACCTGCAGAGCCTACGCTTTCTTCATACCACTAAAATTTAATAATAAATTTGCTTATTTTAAGCGAAATCAATTAAATAAGACAAAAATTTCTATTAAATTTTAATGGTAACAAAAAGCGTAAAATATGTTAACTATTCAAAGTACAATAAAAATTGTTAAACATTTAGTTCCACTGTTGTACTTGTAAATGGGAAAAATGCAAAATTAGATAGAATAATTTATTTCGTACATTTTAAAAATAAAAACGAAACAGTTTAGCCTTATTTTATCTTAAGATTTTTTTTAATATTTACGAAGGAATTTATTTTAATTAATTCATAATAATAGTTGTTTTACAAGATCTATAGATAATTATTGAAAAAAGGAGGAAGAATAAAAGAGCCCAATAAGGAAAACACTAATATTTTTTAATAAAGAAATATTATAGTGTTAAATATTTAAACATCTTAACCTTCATAATATAGTACGATGAGGATGCACAGCCGCTCGTCCGTGGTCCAACAAGATACAACCATTTTTAAACAGAATAATTTACCTTATTTAATGACAGAAACTCTGGTATTAAATAAGTGGAAGATTACCTTTCGGTAAACGATTTTCAGGAGGAAAGGTTTTGAAACGATACAGTGTGCATGACTGCCTATCTACCAGTAATTTTTTTTTTAAATTATAGTTAATTTGAACCAATTTAAATACGTTTTTAACTAGATTTTATTTATGAAGGTAAACAAATAATCTAGAGGTAGAAACATGAAATTGAGGTAAATGAAGTTATATTAACATTAGAACTGCCGGAAATTTTACTCAAGTCTTATAAAATTATTTTGCACCAGAATTTTTATTTAAAACTAATTAACTCCTTCATTTAACATATTTCTGTGAGTTTTCTATTTAATTTTTTTTTAAATGTCTGGTTTGAATCGGAATATATTCATTTGGTAACCGTCAAAATGATGGGTCATGGTAGTTCTAGCATTAAAAACATTTTCCGTTTCAAAAAGTGTTTGGCCTGGGTCAAATTAACTCTCATTTTAGGGTTGGCAAATATAAGTATACTAAATCCATACATTTGGACAGTTTTATTGATGTGCGCACCTGAAAACATATCTAAAGTCATAGCTGCCAAATTTTACACTTTTTTTCTTCCATTACTTTTCAACAGAATTTTTTTTTAATATAAAGTTTTACTTGCTAATTAAGAAAATGTTTTCTCTTCAAAACAGTGGTAGAAAAAGTAAAAGTTGAAATCTATGTCTAAACTTATAATGTTTAAAGAAGAGTGCGGATCTTTTATTGTTTTCATAGGAAATCAACGATTAACAAAGTTGAATGTGAGACATCTGTGGAATTACACACTATTTTTTAAATAATATACTTCATAAAGTACATGTTTGTTATTGAATCAAAAATAATCAAATAAAAGTATGGTATAACATTGGATATTTAAAGTTTTAGTAATATACTTTTAAAGCTGCTTATCTCGAAATAAGGTTTTACGGAAATGCATGAAGATATCTCTGGAAAATATTGATATTTTTACATGATACTTTTAGAAATTACACAATATACCCATACTTTAATACTGAACCTAATTATGTTTGCTGTTTCACCTATAAAAATATGCATATATAAACATAGGGAAAACAACATGCAGTTTTTCAACTTTATTTTAAAAATATAATTTTTGCTAAAATATACACATATTTAATTCATTCTAAACATAGAGATAAAATTCATAATTTCATTAAAATTACATTTATAAATATAAATAGGTTCTGGAGAAATTTTGCTCGGAACTTAAAATAAGCAAAATTTTAACATTTTCAAATAAACGAGTTTAAAGTATTCCTTTAAGCATCGCTTAGACAAAGATCACCTGACATGATACACCTTACGTGATTGTATTCATAACAAGGGTATTTTTCTAAGAATATTTTGTATGGTTTGTTTTAAAATACGTAGAAACTGTTACTCTTTTAAATATGCGCGTTCCTCAATAGAATGAATAATATAATTAATAACATTTTAATCCTTCTTAACAGATTGCGACAGCGCCACCTTACGACGAATTTTTTAAAGAAAATGTTGTATTTAAGTAAGATTATTTCTCATAAATGTTTAAAAAAATTCCATTTTGCGAGGTATATGAAAGAGTAACATTTTGAACGCATTTTAAAACAAATTTCATGAAAAATTCCTACAATTACGGTAGTTATAACTAGAGACGAAACAGGCGATTTATATGTAAACAATGCTTAAAACAATCTGTTAAAGTCGTTTATATGAAAATGTTGAAAATGTTCTTTTTCTAAATTGAGGGCATGCTGTCTTTTAAACAATTTAATATTTTTATATGCAAACTTTACGAATAAATTGATCATTTCTGTATCTTAACAATAAACCTACGCATATGTTTATTTTTACAAAATATATATTTTAAAAAAAGCTGAATGTATTGCATATTTATTGTGGTGTTTATCGATACATAAATTATTTTGTAGTTGAAACAATCAACATTTTTCGAATCAGTCTTAAGATATAGATATAATATATAATATCTAAAACTATCATGTAAAAATATCACGTAGTTATAGAAATATCTGGCGTGCAATTCTGAAAAATCCATTTTGTGATAAATCATATTAAAGTACGTTTCATAAAAACTTGAAATATCTAATATTCTAGTACACAAATATTGTATTATTTTTGAGTCAATGATAAATATGTGCTTTATGAAACATATTCTTTAAAATATATTAAGAAATTCTCATGAAATATTGTTGACTGGTGATTTTGAATGAAAACGATAGAAGCTTCGCACTCACCTTTGAACATTATTAGATTAAATATATTTTCCATGTTCACGCATCAGTAATAATGACACAATATATAAATTCAATATAAAATTTCCTAGAACTCTTATAGTGAAATATACCATATAAATATATATTTTTTTCGCGAAACACTTATAAATGTTTTCAAACACTTATAGTATAGAGTTTTTGTCATAAAAACACACCTCTCTTCGATATAAAAATGTAATGATAGCATTAAGAATCAGGCTCGAAAAAAAATTAAATGAGTGTTTGCGTTCTTTGAGCCATAAATGAGTGGAGCTATGACATTTTATTGGTTTTATTTTAGAATACCTCTTATATGTTTAGTCATATCTAGCGTAATAGTGGCAATTTTTTATACGGTTAGTTTTAAAATGCGTTGAAAATTTTGCTCTTTCAGAAACATGTTCTTTGAAAAATCGAGTTTTCTGAATATTTAAGAGTATCATCATTCTCTTAGCCCTCTAATATCCATGGTAGCACATATGCTACCACCACTGTTTCCAATAAAGTAGATTTTTTAATTCAGACATTTCATATTCATTCCAGAAATTTAAAATAGCAATATTAGCTATTTTTAATAACAAACATTCCGTTATTAAATAAAGCTAAATTGAAAACTGAAATTTTCTGGTGTGAATTCAGATTTTCTGAATTACGGAATTTCTAGAATGTATGCTAGCATGGGAAGTAGAGGGTTAAAGTTTTATCTTTATTATCACAGTTATGTTTATAAAACATCCTTCTCATGGTTGTTATTTTTCAAACATCATTTGCAAGTAAAATATTAAAATTGAAATATAAAGTAATGCTTCCGATGTGCGCAATTTCGATTTTCGTGGTTGGACAATATTATGTCAGTTCAGTTAGCAAATTTTTGTATATTTATGGCGAACGTCTTGTAGAAAAGAAGGAATGTGTTGTAACCTATCGTTTTCATGCTTTAGTGAAAGAATGGAGATTAGGATAAATTATCGGCTTGTATTAAGTATGCTCATGTTACTGGAATGAACTGGAATGTGGCTCTAATGAAATGATCACTTATTTTCATTTTGATGTACCTATGATATGGAGAATGCCCAGAAAGCACAGCGGTGACAGTTACATTTGTTCTGTCGCGCAGCCAGAATCGACACTAGTAATATCTTAAAGTTATTTTCACTTTTTCTAGTCACTAAAAATTCTATTATTATATAAAAAAAATTACAATAGTGTTATCTAGAGCCATTAAATACCCACCATATTTATAAAAGGTTTATTCAACATAAAAGGGTACAACATTAGCAACAAAAAATTTGCTTCTACATAATTTTTCAATCGGTACTACAGTCTGTAGACCTAGCCCTAACATTACCACCTCCAAAGCAATATAAACATAATAGTATACTATTCATAGGAACCGACTTAACAAGATCGACAGGGGCGACTCACACTTCCATCGTTAATTTTAAAATGTTATGTTATCTTAATTATTAATAAAGGTGATTAAATAAGACAAAAACACTTTGTAAACTTAGTGCTAGAAGTATGCCTGATTGCCTATTTTGCTCACGTGAAGTCAGCACCTATGAAAGTATTGCCGGTTACTGCATAGCAAAGCCATTAAATAATAAGCCCAGTCAGATAGTGTTAAATTTGTTAGCGGGGACACTAGCGCCACTTCATCTGCTGCGGAAGGAAGGCGAAACAGAAGTGCGTCGCAGAGAAACGATACGATTTATTTATACCGATATTTTATACGATTTTTATCGTTTGTATCGATGTTTTGTTTTTGCACTTCCTTTAAAAGCTTGCTAATTATTGGGATCTTTTACATTAAAGCTAAAACTATAAAGAAAAAAAAGGGGAAATTTACTGGATTAATATTTCTATATAAATATAGTGGTGGCGAAGAAGTTGATTTATTTATTAAAAGTTAAATAAAAAATGATGGAAATTTACATCACTATGCAATTAATCCTTTCCGGCACAGACAAATTTTGTTCGTAAAATTTGAAATTACTGACTGACACCGGAATTTACAAACGACTTTTTTAGAAAATATGAACTCCTTATTTTAAGCTTTAATCTTAGAAGCAAAATTTTATTAAAATATTCTTGGTGCCGAATGCAAGCATCCCATCCGCTAGATGGCGCTATTTTCAACTTTCGAAAAGTTTCCCATTTATCTGACTGGGCTTATTATTTAATGGCTTTGCTGCATAGGGAGCAGCAACACACTGTAAACTATACCTGCCAATTTTACGTTTTTCTCTTCTCACTAATATTTGGTATATTGGCTATTTGATTCTAAGAAAAAGAAACGTTCTACAGAGGTTTGACAATAGCATCTATACTGAAATTGAATGTAAAAAAAATATATATATGTATTATTTTTCTGGATATATTGTGTGAATTTAATGGATAATTATTCTGACATAGTGGGGAAACCTTACGTGACAGAGTGGAACACTCAGCCTTTCTTCAAACAGCGCACCGAAAATCAAAAGGAACGCCCACAACAGTGCAGAAAAAACTCCAAAAGTGCTGTTTTGTAGACCTATATTATCTGTAGTTTAAGTCACCTCACATTTGGGGCTGTTGAGCGCCTTCCAAAGCACTCTGAAATAAGTAAAATATATTTTGTAAATCCCGTTGAGCAAAAAATGAAGATAAAACATTTTCTACCTTATTGTTTTACATTAAAATAGGGGTCTTTAACCCTTTTGAATCAATGTCGTTTGCCAACACAAATTTTGAAAGACAGTCTTCACATTGTTTTAATCTCAAAGTTTCTGTCATTAAAAAAGGAAGAAAATTGTACACTGAAACAGCGATTAAGGCTACTACATAAAACATAATTCATGTTGGGAATATAAAAGTAAACTGACTCGATTAACTATTCTAGAAAAAACTTGTTCAGAATTCAGAATACAGGGTACGTACGCTTGTACCACAATTTTGTAATAGAATTTATCTATTTAATATTTAAGTAGCAGAAATTGTAAACACCTCATTTAAATGCAGGATTGTAATACTTTTCTGCTTTTAAATAAGACAAGACATTCTATTAAAAATTGTGGTAAAAGCGCACGAACCCTGGAATAGCCTTAAAAAGACTATCTATATTATAAAGGACAAACGTGTCCGTGCGTAACGCTGACGTCATTTTGCGAATGGCAACACTTGACGATGAAATTTCGGTTTTGCGATTTTTCCTTCTGCAATTCTATAATTTTTTTAGCGTCGCATATTTAAAATTTTTACATCGTTCTATAGGGAAAATATCTACTTAAATACAATTTGTTTGAAAACTGTACCGCAATTGACTCATTTATTATAATATTTAAATTAAATTTCAAGCACGATTTTTTAAAAAGAAATTTATCTCTATCGCTTGCAGACGATTACAAAATATTAATCGTTTGCACTTTAAACAGTATAAAAGTTAATCATTTGTTTCCAGTTAATATTCAATAATGAAATTAAACTTCAGTAAGCAATCAATAAAATAGTATAAATAAAACACAAATTTAACGGACATGTAATTGAAATGAGCGCTCCGCTGAAATTATCAGAAAAACTTTTGTATATAACGAATTTTTAGCGATTTCTTCGGCTTTTAACTTCTGGCACGAGGCCAATACGAAATAACCGCTTTTAATAAATTTCAAAATTTTATTTGAATATATAATTGACGTATTTCATATAAAAATGGTGTTTAGTGTTCTTGGGGGCAATCTAAAAAATTAATAAATGTAAAAAATCTATTAGAGTTTTCAATAAATAAATAAATAAATAAATAAATAAATAAATAAAAATAAATGGTTTTCACATATATTCTCTATCTCGGGAAGCCCGGGTTGGATGCCTTAGTATACATAATAGTAAACTACGCAATTCCCTTTATCGGAAAAATGCTATGTGTCATCAGCATGGTAAAAAAGAACAGTCCCACCTCTTTCCGTTTTTAATACCAGGGTTTCTAAACAATAAAATTATTGGTAATATTCTGTTACAAATATTGTACCATCACGAAAGTTGTTATTTGGAAATAGTAATATTCCAACAACAGACCAGAAGTATACCTAAAAGGCGCGTTAGAAATATTGACCGATATTGTAAACTGTAAAATTATTGTTAAATGTATTTCAATTGTAAAAAACAGTCGCGCGTTTCTTTCCGAAACAAATTACCCTTGATTCATTTCCGAATAGCCTAAAAAAGACTATATACATAAAAGAAAAACTACTTAATTATCTTTATTGGGAAAATACTATGTGCCACCAGCACAGTAAAAACAGAACACGAGTCCCACCTGTTTCCGTTCTTGAATACCAGGGTTTATAAACAATAAACTTAGTGGTAACAATTCAGAATAGCCTAAAAAAGACTATATGCATAAAAGAAAAACTACGTAATTCTCTTTATCGGGAAAATACTGTGCGTCATCAGCATGGTTAAATGAATACTGAATACTAAATAATAATCACCTTACATTTTCTAATTCATTTAGCCATAATTTTTAATTTAGCATTAATAAACGTGATTTGCACCTCGTAATTTTTATTTCTTTAAAACTATTTACATTACTCGCATCCGATTTAGGAGTTTATTTTTTATTCAGAATTTCGTAAACCATAACGGAAATTTCGATATTTTTTTTTATTTAGGTAATCATGAAATGTCTGTCATTAAATAAAACAAACATTAGAATTCAGATTTTCTTGTATGAATTGCGGAATTTCTAAATAAATAAGAAATTCTCAAATTGTCTCATATATGCACTAATGATGCAAAGTGGTTAATTAAAACACTTCTGAGTTAGTAAAATTTAAATTCCCTCCAATTACTTCATAAGAAGTATACCTTAAGTCGCATGTTTTTTTTATCCAATTTCGCTGTTTTTTATTCGACTACTTATATTTATGAAACAATAAATATCTTCAAATACAGCTTAAAACTATTAACATTACAGGGTGCTTAGAGGTGTATATTTTCGAGTACAACTATTTATAAAAAAATTCGTTGCTTTACTTAATCACAGATTTCTTCGACTTTTAAAAAGCGGATTACTATTCGTACTCACTGGTGGTGAAATATAAAAACTTCTATGCACCCTGTATTAGTTAAGAGAAGATATTTCTTTCAATTTCGAAAATACGTTATTATCCTCAAAAACCGCTAAACCGAAATGCCTGAAATTAAAATATGTTACTTAGATACTTATGTCCTTCAATTAATAACTTTTCGATAATTTTCGTTTAGTACAAAACTCAGACAAATTGCGATGATACACTAAATATGTATATGTGTGCGTATTTTAAATTTAGAGCAATATGCCACCAAATGGTGCTTTTTAATATAAATATTTCCTAACAAGGCTTTCCATGGTATGTTTCTATAACGTTTGCAAGAGAAATAACTTTCGAGTTAGGTTTCTGTAACATTAGAAGAAAACAAAATTCTTATATACATAATCATACCATTCGGGAGCACTGGTAGGGCTATTAAAACTTCTTAAATAATGCACATCAATGTGGAAATTTTGCAATTTAAACCACACATACATTTTTAGAAATATGTGTGAGAATTTCAAATATCGCTTTTGGGCTATATTCTAAACATTATAAGGTATCAGAAAGTTGAACAATATATAATAATTCGATTTTTGAAAACTTTATACTGGTGTTCCCTTTAAGGCAACATTTTCTGTACGTAAATAGTGGGATCCTCACGTGCCGAAGATTAGACAAACCTGGTTTAAATATTGAACAAATGTTCTTAATAATTTGCAAAAAGTTACTATTTTTTCATATATTTTCTGCTTTATACATAAAAAATCCCTTAAATGTATTTAATTTAATTTAAAACAATCTTTTCTTTAATGTTTGCTTCTTCTGAAAAAGTATGTTCTGAGAATTTAGGAATTAATAGAGTTAATTAAATCTTGTTCTCTTAGAAGTTAAATTAATGGCTCTAAAAAAGAACAGTGATTTTTACGCAGAAAATGAAAAGAACATCCAAATAGGTTTAATAAAAAGAAAAATCAAATTAATGGAAAGGAAAGTAAGTAAATTTCCAAAAGAATATCCAAAGCTCTTCTTCAAAATTTGACGTTTTAAAGATATTATAATTGGTGCTCACAACCTAATTATTTAGTGTATGGTAAAACCTATAAAGAGAATAAAGTAAGACATTATTTATTCTTTGAGTGATCTCAAAGTTTCTACAGGAATTAAATAGAAAAATATGTAGCGTAAATTTTATTCTTGTTTATTTTTTTAGCTTTTGAAACGTTTAATTTGTTCATAATAAAATTAAACGTACCCAGAGCTCGCAATGTTCCTAAAATTTTCTCACACTGCTATCAGTGATTTAAAATGATAACCTCTTTAGTACACTTCTATTGCAGATGTTAAAGGAATCTACCACGAAGAGTTTTGATTTGAAAAAGATGGTAGGAAATGTAAAAATATTTAGGACTGCTGCGAGCCCAGCATACCCTACCTAACAATACAATTTCAAATGATGGATGTGTAATAGTACACATTTTATATATATCTACATATATCGTAGCTACCATGTCAAACAATCGAATGTGAAAAATGCATTTTTCATTACTTTTAAAAATAAGCCGATTGTCACCACTAAATGTTTATAGGGTTTCAGGGTTGCAACATCAACAGGGTTGCCAGATAGCCTCCTTTTCCATTCAGAAATTTCGAATCCATACCAGAAATTTAAAATAGGTATTTTTTCTTTATATAATGACAGAATATTCCGTGATTACTTAAAGTAAAAAAAAATTTCTCTCAAAAATTTCCGGTATAGATTTGGGTTGGGTTGGGTTGATTTTTGACGGCCGATTATCTACACATGGGATATAGGCCCGGGGGGAGTGCCCTTCGTGGGGGTCTTTCTAGGGAACCTAACCCGTATTTACGCATGGATAAATCCACGGCTCGAAGAAAACCACGAAAACTCCGAACGATTAGGCCGACGGGCGCGATTGGGATCGAACCCAGCACCTCCCGTCTACCAGCTTCGAGAGCACAACCTCTCAGCCACTGGTGGGGCCGGTATAGATTTGGCATCTCTGAATAAAAAGGGGAGGCCGAACTGGTAACCCTGTTCTTCACAGAAATTTTATAAGTACTTTTACTAGGCAAAAAATTCTAATAAAAGTAAGTGGTGACAATCGGCCCATTTTTAAAAGTAATGAAAAATGCATATTTTCATATTCGATAGTTTGATGGTAGCGACGATATATAAACCATTCTTGGTATGTATGTATATGTATGTTCCTTATACAAGTCTACAGTTTTTGTCTGATTTGAACGAAACTGGATGTGCATATGCTTTAGAATACGAATAAAGTTACTATTAACTTAAGAAATATACCAGACCATTCTATGACAATTTTTACAAACATCTCCCATAGTTTTTTATTACAGAAATCTGTTTTTTCTCAATTTTTAACGCAAATTCATTTCCCGTTGCCATAAAAAGAAACTACGTATGAACAATATAAATTAATATAAATTATTATAAATTAATATAAATACTAGATGGCTTAGCCCGCTAGAAGGCCCCTATTTTACATCGGGGCCACGAATCTAACCGAATTCTCCATTTGCATAAAACCTCGAAACGAACGAATCTCCGACATGGGTCCCCGCTGACTTTGACACCGGATAATCCCTTAATTTGCACATCAAATAGTAGAAACCTGTTATGGCACGGATCTCCGGCTCCGATCCCCTCTGCTTGCGGCACCGTATAGCAGTCGTGCTGAGCACGTGCTGCAAGTTACACCTCCCTCCACCGGGTGGCACAATTTGTTTTATACGAACCTCGGGCACTGAAGTCCTTAAGGCTATAAATGTCGAATCGAATGAGCAATACCTCGTCGTGATCCAGCCCATAGAACCAGATATAGGAATGTGCCCCTGGTGGTGAAAAAACGAACTAAAATCGGTAAGCTCTATCTATGTCGAGTCGAATGAGCCATACCCCTTCGTGATCCGGCCCATAGAAATAGACATATGAAAGCTCCCCCTGGTGGTGGAACTCGGAATTAAAATTGGTAAGCTCTATCCATGTCGAGTGGAATGAGCCAAAGCGAGTCGCGATGAGACCCATACGACGGGAGATATTTTGAAAAAAAAATAGCAAAATCCTTAGCTTTTTCTTTTTTTTCTATAGAAAATTGGAATTTTGCTAAAATAAAAAATTATGGTCGAATTGGAAAAATTTTCAGATCCTTGAAATGTCAGCCCACTCTGAGCAAGGATGCATGTATTTCAGATTCGAAAATCATATACCGTAATTTCCGCCGTATAATCCGCAGCTCCAAGAGTCGTTTTTTGACCCAGAAATATTATTTTATAAAATGTAACTTAGCTGTAAATATTTAAAAAGCTGTAAATATTTAAAAAGCTGTAAATATTTAACTACAATTAATGAATAAATTTTCTGGGTCGAAAAACGATTCTTTGAGCTGCGGATTAAACGCCGGAAATTACGGTAATTTTGAAAATTTTATATAGCGTATAAAAACTGCAATCATTTTCAAATGCATCATTTTATCTCTTTTAGAAGTAAATTATACACAGGCGATTTGTCTCCATTGAGTGTTGAAATAAAAAAGCAGGTGTCTTTTTAGAATAGAATAAATTCATTTTCCTTTTCATTAATGAGATTTAATTGATACCTTGAAAAGTTACTGGTTGATTTTTATGATTTCTTTGTTGAATTTGCGATTTTTTTACACATGTTAGCAAATTTTCACGGACGTAGAGTTATTATTTCCATTTGTTTCAAAAAGCGAGTGGAGCGATTTGACCTCGTATATGTCAACCCTGCAACGTTTACTGCAACCCTCTTTCCTGTCTGTGTCAATATTGGAAGTCTGGTCAGTTTTTGGCAGAAATAAAGAAAAGTTATGGTCCGAATTTCAAAAAAATTGAAATTTTGGAACGACAAAAATAGACTGCGTGTTTACCCCGATTTTTGAATCAATACATCCGGTAGTTTTTTATAAATTCGATGATGCGTGAAATACAAAAAATTTCCACGTCTGGGATTAACAAAATGGTAACTTTCTTTTCAGATTTCGATAAAAATGCCCCTTGTTTTGCTAATTTTGATGAGCTGTTTAATTAATTACTTTCTTAATTAGGGGCCGACATCTTCAAACTCCTGGAGTCCGGGATTTTTCTGAATTTTTCTGATACCAAAATCTTCTCGATGGTCGCTGCGCTCGCAGTGTTTATCCGGGTACAGGCAGGCACACACACACACACACAGAGAGACTTTTACGAACATTAGTAATAATTATCAATTATATAAACCAATAAAAATTTAGATTCACTCACTATGCTAGATTAATTTTGACACAAGCATTCAAATTGGTAAAGAAATCATATGAGATGTAATCATCCCAACTAAACAAAAAATTCCGGGGCAGGATTCGTACCCAGAATCCCTTGGCTGAAACTTCCAATGCTCTACCAACTAAGTAATCCCGGACGAATATGGCTGAACAATTTCACCAAGTTAACATTAAAGATCATAGCATCTGGTGTGATATAGGAATTAGCACAATAGAGTAAATCACAAGTAATGGGACCTCCAGTAAACGCTGGAAACGTGATTACACTAGATTAATTTTGACGCAATTATTCAAATTGGTAAAAAAAAAAAAAAAATCATAACCTGGCCCGGATTGTTTCTCTCTGTTAGGAAGCTTACATCACATATGCTTTGAGATAATACTTAAGCGTTAAACAAAAACTTTAACAAACAAAAACCCTATTGTATCATACTAAACTCTTAAATATTAGGCCTATGCGATGAGTTAAATGTAGCCCCTGTAGTCACGGTAACCTGGAAATTGTAAACTTTTATTTTTAATACCACTATTTTCGTAGAGGAACTGTCGCCTTGTTGAATTACAGATACTTTGCGATATAATCAGAAGAATAAATCTATACAAAAAACATATTCAAAGTGAAATTTAGTATTCTTGTCTATATGCGCATTTTATTTAGTGTTTGTACGTTCCCTGTAATTTGAATGCCAGTAAATTTCTAAAATGGTTCTTCAACTTACTTGACTGTCATTACATAAAAGCGGAGAATACTTGTACAAGACACTTGTGCTGAAATTGATAGAAGCGTAAACTCATACAGTGTTGCCAGTAGGCTACTTTTTAAAAATTCAGATTGCTTGATTATCACCACTTTTTTGATATGGTATAAATTGCCTTGTTGTCCCTTTATTCAATCTGTCATTAAATTAGGCGAATTTTATTTTCTCAAAAAACTGGTGGCAATCAAGAAAACTGAGTTTTAAAAAAGTAGCCCACTGGCAACACTGAACTCATAAAGAAATCCTCATGCGACAGCTGCTAGTTTCGTGTTACGCGTAGGCCTACAATTCTGAGGGCTATGGGTCTCGCATTTTTATTTATATTAACCGAAAAACATAATTAAAATTGTAGTGTAATATTTATTCACTTATTTGTGGTACATGATGAATATGCAGTTCATATTATTTATAAATTTTATATGTTATTTTTCTTAAGTAAAACTAATTTCTTATGCGAGATTTAAAACTCAAACTTTATTCAAAATTTGTGAGTGAAGAAAAAATGCTGTATTTACAGTTATCGCAATATAGATATATTTTAGCAATAATTTTTTAAACAAATATGAAGTGTAACTTATAAAATTTTAACATTTATCGATTTTTAGCAGAATAAAATATTTCAATTCAAAATTACATCTGATTCCAACACGAAGTTTATTTTTATGCTTACAAATCTGTTTTGCAATCTGTTTTGCAAATATTAAAAAAAAATAATTTAACATTAGGTTTTTAAAATTTAAAAAAATGAATGTTTCCTAAATTGTTTTACTGAATGACTCCCCGTTTGGTATCTGGAAGTACAATTTACAGGAAAATACAAAAAGGTGTAATAAATATTATGTATTATCACTGAAAAATTATAAAAGTTTTCAATTTCTGTATGTAGACAACCACTCCCTGAGCAAATTTTAGGTATAGTATTAATTTGTAGACATTGTTACTGCTTACATGATACCAGTATCATTTTTATACGATGATTTCCGGCAGACTTAGTAGATGGATATACTTTTTTCCATGACACAATTATAATAGGCTTTCCACTGGACCGTTTTCAGAATACTGGTATTTGCAAAGAATTTTTTTCGAGGTTAGAATTTAAAACATTTGCAACACAAATTATCTTTGCGGTTAATTTGTAAAAACTATTACCACAGAAATGTAAAAAGGAGGTTATTTATTTGCAAAAACTGGTATTCAAAGAACGGACTGAGTGCGAGCCCCGTAATAATATACATCGTAGTTCACACGGATAGAGATAAGAAGAACCTAGAATCCATGCAATGGTTCCCGAATGTATAATACATCACATTTGTTATTTAGTATCGGGGTGATTACACACCTCGTGGAAAAATAAGCATAAACACCATGATGAATTAACCTTGTTCCGCGCTATATTGTACCCGGTATGCTCTGCAACAATTACGGGAGGTCGAGTAGCAGTAAAACAAGGTACGTTTCTTCATTCAGGCAATTAGGCAGAAGACTTAATTACCGAGAATTCCAGCCCACACGTTGACACTGAACACCTGTTCAGATTTCCACAGTAGATTCAAACGGAAGTTATCAATCGACCTTTTATGTACATTCTGTTTTCTCATAATGGCGGCCACCTCATAATATAGTGGCAAAATATTGAGGAATAGTATTTTTTGTCAAGTCAAGAAAACACTGCATGAATTATAAGAGTCGTCTTCGGTTCGGAGTGGATTAGGAAGGGGTACACTTTACACTATGCAAAACATTCCACTCCACCGTCTGAGGAAAATCTATTTCAGCTGTAGCAGTTCGTATACTTGTCAACGGAGAATCGACAACCCGTTATAGTACGGTTTCTTCTTCTTAAGCAGTGCGTACATTACGCTGCCTCACTTAATCACACTATGCTGCGTCTCTGCCTCCCGGAGTCGTTGATTGCATCTTAATGAAGGTAGTAAACTGCAGACAACGCCTCATCGGATATTGCAGTTGATACAGCCACTGTTCTAAACATTTATTGCCATCTGCTTAACCGAAAATCAGATACACATATGCGTATACCGTTCACGTCACCGTTCCCAGTTCTCTCAGAAATAATATTATTCACCTTAGTTAACGACCAATTAAATAAATCAACAATAAGGCAAATATTACAATTCAGAAAAACAGTGCCAATTATGCAATTTGAATTTCAAAACTAAGAGGACTTGCAACAACGGATAACACGTGAAACTAAAAACTAACTGCTACATATGCTTTCCACTGCAACGGCACTAATTTACGTTGTCCGCAACATGTGACACTGCATCCGCGCATGCATTTCGAGACGCCGCTTACGTTCGACATCGTGCGTGAACCAGGGCCAGATTACCGGCGTGGAAATTTCCACCAGTAAATTTAAATAGAAATTTTCTGCTTATTTAAACACCATATTCATGAAGAATTTCTATCAAAAGTAACACAAAGTTTTCTATTCATGTTTACTGGTGGAAATTTCTCCGCCGGTAATCAGGCCCTGCAGTGAATCCACGAACGCATTCAGTAATCAACTGACAAACGCCTTTTTGTTTCTTCTGGACTCAGAGACTGCATAACTTTTTCATGATTTTAGCCCACTAAATGTAGTTTACGACACCATGTTCCGTTTCAATTTTTGTACTTCGTGATCAGTGGTGTAGCCAGGGTGGGGGTCCAGATGCACTTGATACCACTAATTTTGTACAGTTTTCTTTGCCTTATATGATCGGAGAAATTTATGCGGTAATCAAAGCGAAGAAAACTTTACAATTTTACTGGTATCCAGAGCGTTTGGACCCCCTCCCTGGCTACGCTACTGTTCGTGATACCTATTAACAATTATTCTATTTTTGTCGCTACGTTAACACAGATTATCCTGTATATCAATTCCAAAATATGTATATGAAAAGTTACACTACTTTGTAAACGATGTGTTTCCCTATAAAAACGCATGTCAAAGAAAATACTATCTCATATTTTATAGATATGTCGTTTCTACATAGACAAAAATACTTCTTTGGAATTCTTTTTCTTTTCATGAAATTGCATTTAAGATGTTTAGCGCAAAATTAAAAATTAAAAAATGTCATAGAATGTTCCTAAATTTTTTCAATCTTTGATTTCGTCAAATCAGGGTTCGTATGCTTTTACCACAATGTTTTAATAGAATTGTCCACCTTATTTAAATGCAGAAAAGTATTAAAAATCCTGCAATTAATCCTGCGTTGTCGCTGGCTATTGGGAGTTTTTTTTCTATTCAAATTGCTATCACTTAAAAAAATAATTTTTGCTTTATTTAATAGCAGATTAAATAATAAAAGAAAACTGCCCAGTTAAACTGACGGCATTGAGCTCACAGGCTATTCACACTAACTGTAAATTATATTCTTATTTCAAAGAATTTGAAATAAGCCCTCGAAAAATGAAGAAATCGACAATATATTAAGAGGGGGGAACCATCCCCCGTTTCTCCTTCTTATAATTAACCAATGAACACATAAAACTAATCAGAGAAGCGCCTTACCACAATGAACCTATATACAAAATTTGAAAAAATCGGATAATTCTGCATAAAAAATCCATTTATCTAAATTAAGGGGGGGGGGGTTAACCCCCCGTCCCCCCTTTATACTTAACCAAAGAATCCCCAAAACTAATCAGAGAAGCGCCTTATCACAATGAACATATATATAAAATTTGAAGAAAATCGGATAATTCTGCTTAAAAAACCCATTTATCTATATCAAGGGGGGTTAGTCCCCCCGTTCCCCTCTTTATACTTTACTAGTGAACCCCCAAAACTAATCAGGGAAGTGCCTTACCACAATGAGCCTATATACAAAATTTGGAGTAAATTGGATAATTCTGCATGAAAAACCCATTTATCAAAATTAAGGGGGGGGTAGCCCCCGTTTCCCTCCTTTACACTTCACCAATGAACCCCCAAAACTAATCAGGGAAGCCCCTTACCACAATGAGCCCATATAGAAAGTTTGAAGAAAATCGGATAACTCTGCATGAAAAAAAATCATTTATCTAAAATAAGGGGGGAGGATTAACCAGCCCCGTTACCCCCTTTATACTTAACCTATGAACCCCCAAAACTAATCAGGAAAGAACCTTATCACAATGAACCTATATACAAAATTTGAAGAAAATCGGATAACTCTGCATGAAAAAAATAATTTATCTAAAATAATGGGGGAGGATTAACCCCCCCGTTACCCCCTTTATACTTAACCTATAAATCCCCAAAACTAATCAGGAAAGAACCTTATCACAATGAACCTATATACAAAATTTGAAGAAAATTTGATAATTCTGCATGAAAAAACCATTTATCCAAATTAAGGGGGGTTAGCCCCCGTTCCCCCCCTTTATAGTTAACCAATCAATCCCCAAAACTAATCAGGGAAGCGCCTTATCACAAGGAACCTATAAACAAAAGTGGAAGAAAATCGGATAATTCTGCATGAAAAATTCATTTATCTAAATTAAGGGGGAGGATTCCCCCCCCGTTTGCCCCTTTATACTTAACCTACGCACCCCCAAAACTAATCAGGAAAGAACCTTATCACAATGAACCTATATACAAAATTTGAAGAAAATTGGACAATTCTGCAAGAAAAAACCATTTATCTTAATTAAGGGGGGTTAGCCCCCCCCGTTCCCCCCTTTATAGTTAAACAATCAATCCCCAAAACTAATCAGGGAAGCGCCTTATCACAAGGAACCTATAATCAAAATTGGAAGCAAAACGGTTATTTCTATCAAGAGTTATCGCGTTACGTACGTACATACGTACATACATACATACATACATACATACATACATACATACATACAGAACGGGCGGGCACCTAAGCTCTCAGGCTTTGATAGCCTGTGAGCTAAAAAGAAAACTGCCCAGTTAAACTGATGGCATTGAGCTCACAGGCTATTCACACTAACTGTAAATTATATTCTTATTTCACAGAATTTGAAATAAGCCCTCGAAAAATGATGAAATCGACAATATATTAAGAGGGGGGAATCATCCCCCGTTTCTCCTTCTTATAATTAACCAATGAACCCATAAAACTAATCAGAGAAGCGCCTTACCACAATGAACCTATATACAAAATTTGAAAAAATCGGATAATTCTGCATGAAAAATCCATTTATCTAAATTAAGGGGGGGGTTAGCACCCCGTCCCCCCTTTATACTTAACCAAACAACCCCCAAAACTAATCAGAGAAGCGCCTTATCACAATGAACATATATATAAAATTTGAAGAAAATCGGATAATTCTGCTTAAAAAACACATTTATCTATATCAAGGGGGGGTTAGTCCCCCCCCCGTTCCCCCCTTTATACTTTACCAGTGAACCCCCAAAACTAATCAGGGAAGTGCCTTACCACAATGAGCCTATATACAAAATTTGGTGTAAATTGGATAATTCTGCATGAAAAACCCATTTATCAAAATTAAGGGGGGGTAGCCCCCGTTTCCCTCCTTTACACTTCACCAATGAACCCCCAAAACTAATCAGGGAAGCCCCTTATCACAAGGAACCTATAAACAAAAGTGGAAGAAAATCGGATAACTCTGCATGAAAAATTCATTTATCTAAATTAAGGGGGAGGATTCCCCCCCCGTTAGCCCCTTTATACTTAACCTATGAACGCCCAAAACGAATCAGGAAAGAACCTTATCACAATGAACCTATATACAAAATTTGAAGAAAATTGGACAATTCTGCATGAAAAAACTATTTATCTTAATTAAGGGGGGTTAGCCCCCCCGTTCCCCCCTTTATAGTTAAATAATCAATCCCCAAAACTAATCAGGGAAGCGCCTTATCACAAGGAACCTATAAACAAAATTGGAAGCAAAACGGTTATTTCTGTCAAGAGTTATCGCGTTACGTACGTACATACGTACATACATACATACATACATACAGAACGGGCGGGCACATAAGCTCTCAGGCTTTGATAGCCTGTGAGCTAATAAAAACATATATATTTAATATGTGGAAACAATCAAGCAATCTGAATTTACTGACCAACCGGTAGAACTTGTTCCAGATAGTTCTTTTTAGCGATGTGGTAATCACTGTTTTTAGGAAAGGATTCTAACACCACTATTTGTGAATAATAATATTTGCCTTATTTGATGATAGAAATTCTGTGAGTAAATAAGGGAAGATTTCTATTTTGAAAAAGAGGTAACTCTGAAACCCGCGAGTCGCGTAGTGTGTGATTTCAAATCTCATACAAATGATTTTCAAAATCTCACTTTCGATGTTAATAATAATTTAGAATATTTTACATAGTATTTCGTTATTTTATCGCAATTTTCAACGTACAATCCGATGATCAAAGAAACAAGACACAGAATTTTTATTTAATACTTGATGTCAGATATGTACCGCGTTCAAGTAAGCTAATTTATATTAATGTATGAGCATAAAAATGTTTGCTCAATTCGCTAACTGATTATACGCCGGAAAGTACGGAATTTAACCCTTAATTGCATAGTGATGTAAATTTCTATCACTGTTTATTTAACTTTTAATAACTAAAACAACTTCTTCGCCACCACTATATTTATATAGAAATATTAATCCAGTAAATTTCTCGTGAACTATGTTGCTGAACAAAGTTAAAAATCTATCTTAGAATTTCTGGTGTCCAATATTTAATATATGTATAAAAAAAACACAATTGTAAAAGAAAAACTCATGCAAAGAAGGGTTAATATGGAATGGCCGGATAGCCATATAAAATACTTTACACCAGAAATTTTATTTAAAATTATTTATCTTAATAAATTAACTTACTTTTGTGTGGTATATTGTCGGCCTGGTTCGCCTACGTGCTGAAACAGCCAAAACTGCTTCAAAAATAACAGATTGTATGTTTCTGCTAGAACGCAATCTATACTTATTCATGCTGCCTCCATTGGACTTAGTAGAGGATGAGGATGAAGTAGACTTCTAATATGCATAGGGACCTTTACACACTACATGAACTGTAACCTTAACAATTTAGTTATTCTTATTGGCATCACACAGTGTTATTTAGTATTTTTAGCATAATTTATAATTGTTTACTCTAGTATTATTATTCATTCATTATTGTTCATCTAGTACTTATTTCTACCCATCATTCTTATTTACTTCAACATATTACAGTATTATTACATGGTAGTATTATTGCTCAGTGTTAAATAGTAGTATTTAGTACTGCTAAATAAGTTTGGTAAATTGTATTTTCAGAATTTTTATTTCAGAATTACATAGTATAATTATTGCTCAATATCACAAAGTATAATTTAGTAATGCTCAGTATAATTAGGTAAACAAACCTGCTGGGCGGGGCTAGTTGAGCTTAAGCCGGAAGGTAGGTCACCCCGCCCGGTTGGACCTTGACCTTGTTGACATGTTTTATGAAGCAATTTTTTGTGCGACCGGATAAATATTTTTTGGTCACAGTCAAATTGACTGCTATAAGCGGTCAGAGTTGCCAGTCCGCTACTTTACCGCTTTATTTGCACCACTGTTTTGAAATAATATAATTCATTTTATGTTCTCCTTATTTAATCTGTCATTAAATAAGGCGATCACTACTATTTCAAAAAAGTGGTGGCTGTCAAGCAATCTGATTTTTTTTTAAATGTAGCTGAGTGACAACACTGGTTCTACTGTTAAGACTTGGGAAAATGATTTGTACGCTACTGTGGACACAATTTTAACATTTTAAAACTAATCATATTAGATGAGTCGATATGCATTGAAGCGAAATAAATAAATATTTAATTTTTTTGCAATGTATGAAAATATTATTACATGTTTTTTATCCAGCAAATGAGATCAAAGAACGGTAAATGTGATCACAATTACATTAACAATACATTATAGTATATTCAATCGTGTTGGCTGTAAATGAAATGATATGTGCAAAGGATTGCGGATTTTAAATAACACTATTTCCCTGTAGTAATATTTTTCAAATAATCATATTCAAAATCCGTATAACTTGCCACCTATGTGACACAAGAAACATGAAAATAATAATAATACGCGAAAAATACCGCCAGTGGTAATTACCTGAGACATTTAGGGAACAAAACCTAATAAAAGTAATAAAGATAATTTCTACATGTATACGAACTTGGAAAAACCGTCAAAATATTCATGAATATATTTTTTAAAAATTCTTTTTGTCTAGCTTATGTATTACAAAAATTCTGTTTTGTAACTAGAGATAAATATATTGTCGCATAAATATTAAGTCTGTAGATAGTAAGTTGTTTTAATTACAGGTCTGGTACTGCGACTTTTTTTATTTTACTTTCCACTATATCTAAACAAAAATAAGCTACATTAGTTTACAGATTACAGATTAGTAGAAAGCCACTTCGAATATTTTTTATTTTGAAATGCTGGTAGAAAAAATAAAAACAAATAGTCTCCAGTTGCAGACCTGTAATTGCATTTAGGGAAATTAAAGTATTTTTTATTAAACAAAAAATAACAAAGATATAAAAAATTATTAAACCTAGAGCTGCAACACTCCGCAATATTATACTGCCAATATGTCGAAAACATTTCGCTTTATATGATGCCGAAATACTGCAAAAATTTAAGAATTCAAGAATTATTCTGAAATAGTGTTAATAAAAATTCCGGGGTGCCGGAAGCTATGTTAAATCTATAAAAAAACTCACGTACCGAGGTTTTTCACTGCCTTGTTTAAAAAAATCAATGAAGGAATAAATTCTAACTTCAGCCTTACATTAAACAAATTATTTGACAAAAAAGCAGTTACTATTACGAAAAGAAATCTGTTATGTAAATTACAATTTAATCTTGATACAAGGCAGAATTTTTTAGTCTTTATCCTTTTCATATCAATAAACGTAATTTGCATAATACAGATCTGAAAGTTTTTATATTTCCTTTTCTGAAAATGCTTAGTAAAAGTTCTAATTTTTTTAAAGCTTTTAATTTTACAATATTCTGTTGATTGATTTACTTATTTATTAGATTTTCTTTTGCTAATGTTTCCTTTCTAGTTTATTTTAAGTAAATAAATCTGATAAGTTTAAATATTTAAAATATTTATGAATGAATATTTTAAATGGGAGATAGACGTCAAATAACTTTAATAAAAAATTCTGAATTATTTTCCGTGTATATTTTGCTTCTTCGTCAGTTACTTTTAAATATCACATGCTTTAATCATATTATTTCTTAAGAAAACCATAAAAAAAAACTTAAAGTAAAGCCAAAGTAAGTGTAAAATAAGAATTATCACTCAATATTAAAGCTGGTCGCAAGAAAGATGCAGAAGTGCTAAGCTCTCACTAATCTTCCGTAATATGTGGGTTAATTTAAACCAGGTTTAATACGTTTCGCACTAGAAATTTTTTTTTAAGAAATGAAATTAAACATATTCCATGTAGAAATCTGATATTAACTACATAAAGATTAAACAAATAATTTTTCTGCTTCGAAAGGTTGTTAAACTGGGTGAAATTAATCCAAATATTACGAAAGATTAATGAGAGCTTGGCACCTCTGAATGTGCACCATTTGCGCGCTGCGGTTGGATTGGGAACGAAAAATTAATTTGCATAATACAGATCTCATTGTGGCGTAGCCAGGATGGGGGTCCAAATGCTCTGGATACCAGTAAAATTGTAAAGCTTTTTGCGCCTTCATTAGCACAGAAAGTTCTCCGATTATATAAGATAAAGGGAACTTTACACAATTAGTGGTACCAAGAGCATCTAGACCACCAACCCCCCCCCCCCCAAGATATGAGCAGTGGCTACGCTACTGCTCAAAGTTTTTTATGTATTCCCTTTGAGGTGCCGGAAAAATATTTTTTCATTTTTTTTAACCTTTAAAGCTCAGATGGCGCAACATTTTGTGAAAAACTGTTCATCACCATTACATCCTGATAAAGATATTCACCTTATAAAATAGCAAAAATTTTCTCAGAAGTTAAGGCGAATTAACCAACATGAAAATTATGATAGTTTTGGATCGAAAATTATGATAGTTTTGGTCGCTGAAATACCACTATTTCCATAGAAAATATTTCGCCTATTTTAGTGACAAAAATTTATAGATAACAAGCAAATGATTTTAATTCAGAAATAGTGGGGACAAACGGTTTTCAGTCCAAAATGACGGACCCTGGTCTCAAATATGGCCTCAGAACTGGTTTTTGTTCCATCTGATACTAAAGTCGTAAAATGTTTAGCGGACCTGTGTCATTTCTGACAAAAAGACAGCTTAAAACTTTAAACACGTTTTTTTTTTAAATGCGTTTTATTAAATTCTGTGTAATTTTTCACGCTTAAACCGTTGCAATCATCGACTTTTTAAAATGAATAACAAAACTTCCAAAAGTTATAAGTTTTAATAAGTTTGATTTTTCGACAGGTCCGAAAAAGAAATTTTATTGCCAAATTTAACCAAAATTTTTAAACAGATGACATTTTGTGAAATTTTGAATTATCCTAATATTTACAGTTTTGATACACAATTAATTTACTAAATTTAAAGAATCCATGTGATTTTTCTTTGTTTCAGATCAGTGTTGCCAGATTGGAGGCCTTATTTATTAAAAATATCTACTATTAAGTATGTAAATAGTAAATTGTTT
Source organism: Maratus michaelseni (assembly GCA_963931845.1). NCBI lineage: Eukaryota > Metazoa > Arthropoda > Arachnida > Araneae > Salticidae > Maratus > Maratus michaelseni. The sequence goes on from OZ007586.1 coordinate 189,276,237, forward strand.
TAATTATAGGGCTACTTCTAGCGATTACTTCTTTATTTATTTGACTACCACTATTTCTAAACAAAAATACTGTTCATCTAAGATTACTAGTAATCGAGTATAATAATTTTCCTTTTAAAATAGTGGTGGTCAAAATAATAAAACAAGTGGTCGCTGTAATTGCATTTAGGAAAATGAAATATATTTATTAAGCAAATGATGACAAAGGTATAAAAAAAATTCTAAATCCTTAGTTACCAATGTCCACACTCTGCAATATTTTAGTACTAATATTTTTAAAATAAATTTCGCTTTATATGATGCAGAAATACTTCGATAATTTAAGACAATAATTACTGTTCTGAAATAGCACTATTAAAAATTTCGGAGTGCTGGATACTCTGTTAAATGTATAAAAACAGCCACGTGCCGAGTTTTATACTGTCTAGTTTTTAAAAAAATTCAATTATGGAATAAATTCTATTTAAACTTATGTCTTACATGAAACGAAGCATTTGACAAAAAAAGCACTTACTTTCATGAAGAAATTTTTTTATGTAAATTAGAGATAATTGAATCTTGATATAAAGTGGGTTTTTTGAGCTTTTATCCTTTTCATGTATATCCTTTACTGAATATGCCAAGTTCTGAAAATAGCAGTATTGAATTTTTTAGAAACTTTTAATTTTACGATATTCAGTTGTTTTATTGACTATATTTTTCTGCGCTAATGTTTCCTACGTAGTATGTTTTAGTACGTATTTAATTATTTAGTTTTAAAAGTAAACATTTTTACAAATGAATATTTGAAATGGATTGTTTTGAAATGGGTGGTACATTTGTCAGATTTCTTCCGTTTCTTCCTCAAATGTTTTTAGTTATCATGTACTTTAAACATGTTATTTTTAAAGAAAGCAATAAAAAAATTATTATAGTAAAGCCAATGCAAGTTTAAAGAAAGCATTGTCAGTCAATGTTACTACTAGTCGCAAGATGTATGCGACACTTGGACGTTTGGACTGGTACAGAAACAGTGATTTACATAATATAGAAATTGCAAAGGCTCTGATTACCTTTCTTTAAGACACGATGAAACATTACGACATGTAAAAATTTTATTATCGGAAAAATCTTATTCAGGGGAGGTTTTACCGTAAACTTTCAAAATATAAATTTTTCTTTTCTTTCTTTTCTTTCATTTCTTTAATTTAACCTTTAAAGAAAAGGTGTCACACTGTTGTCACATTTATATCCTAATAAATATGTTCGATTTATTAAATCGCAAAATTTTTGTCAGTAGTGAAGGCGAATAAGAAAATAAGAAAATCGTAGAAAGTAAATATAAAAGATTTGTGGCACAAAGGCCGCACTCATCATACCATTATTTTCGTTGACAATAATTCGCTTTATTTAGTGACAACATTTTTACTTTAATAAGGCTAAGATTTTAATGCAGAAATAGTGGGTACAAATGCTTTTCTGGGAACATTAATGGACACCTATTGTGTAGGATATGCCCTCAGAAATGTTTATGTTACCATCGAATATTAATGTCGTTGTAACCAGTTCAACACACCGTTGGCACGGTTGATAACAGGGCTGTTAAAACTTTAAACAGGATTTTCTTGAATAGAATTTTTTTTTTTTTTTTATCGAGAAAGTTTTTCACACTTACGCTGTTAAAGCTATCTCCTTTTGTTTTTTGTACATTAAAACAGACTTTTTTTAATGTAGAACAAACTTTCCAAAAATTATAATTTTTAATAATTTTTTTTAAAGTTTTAAAAGAGAAATTTGAGTGCCAAAAATATACTCAATTTTTCAACAGATGCCATTTTGTGAAATTTTGTGTTATCTTATCAATTTCAGGGATTATATACAAATAATGTAATATATTTTAATAGAATACGTGATTTTTTTTCAGGCCAGCGTTTCTAGATTGGAGAGGTTCTTTTATTGAAAATGTGCACCAGAAATTCAAAATAATAAATTTGCTTTATTTAATCATAGAATGTTGGTCCTTAATAAAAGCCAAAATAACTATTTGAAATTTTAGGTAACCATTTTGAATAAAAAATTGCCTATTTTTAGCCGAACATATAACCTTGTTTCAGGTGATAACTAAAAGCGCTGTCACGGACATCGATTTATCGTTCACGTAGAGCGCAGTAAAAAATTTTGATAGGTTTAGATAGATTAATATATGAGCATTTTGTATGATAATAATCACACATTTAGATAAAAGTACAATAAGTACAATGTTAAGAACCATTTTGGTTTTCTGTGGTCTTTTTTAAACAAACACAAAGTCAAATCACTCTAAAAACACGCGGTAAAAAAGAACAGCCTTTTAACAAACAAAAGTGACATTTTCTAACAAATTCAAAATGCATTTTTGTATGTAATTCTTTGGTGCAATGTGTTTGCTTTTTTAGCACATTACTAGAGGGCGCTAAAATACTTAAGGCGCTATATTGCAGAGTAATACATATTTGTGTAAGCAATAGGTGTCTTCTTTTGTTTTTCCGTTTCATTTTGATATTTTTATTCAGCATTCGGAAACAATGTTTTTTTTATGTGTCTTCACAATGCTTTATATTACTAAAGATATAATAATAACAATTATTAACTTTAATAACTGAATTGTAAAGAGCTCTTAGACTGTTTTTAAAGTAAATATACTCGTCCTTCAATCGCTATAATTAAGCCCAAAATAAACTAAACATTAAAAATATCATTGTCATGGTAGTCAATACCATGTCCTTTTGAAAGCACGGTTATGACCAACAGAACATTGAAATAAAAAATTTGAAGATTTTCTTAATTTTCTAATATTTATCCATTAAATATACCATCAAAAAAGCATCCCAAAACTTCTGCTTTAATTAAAGTAACAGAAAAATAAAAGAAACGCAGTACCATTGAGAATATGCACTAATGATATAAAAAAAATTATGATTTTGAAAAATAATATTTTGAACTATGAAGTAGTGTTTTATGTGGTTTACAGTAAAAATTATTCTTTTAAATTAAATACAGAATCCCAATCTATTCATTTTGGCATTTCTTGAAAGAAAGTATAGGAGAATGCTTTATTATAAAACTACTGACAAATATGTAAAACAAAAGAATGGTTTTGGAATATCTCAGGCAGCTTACATCATAACCTATGGAGTATATGAGCTCATTTAAAACCCGTTTCTAATCATATTGTTATAATAAAGTCTTAAGGTAAAAAGGTTCACTTCATAAGTGATTCACCAACAAACAATATCTGAATAAATTTACCTTTTACCTTTTCACCAAATCAGCAGCTTGGAACTATATTGAAGCTAGAGAGGATAAAGGTGCTCTAGCTAGTATTTATTGGCTGTGCCATTAAGCAAATTACCGATAAAGCTGTAGCTAAAGGAATTGATATTCCTGATAAAAAATATTGGGTTGCTCGGAAAATTCGTTCAGTTTGGGAAAATTAATTCGTACTGGAAATTTCTATCCTGTTAATTATTAGACATTAGCTATCGGAATAAATGTCTAATAATTAAATGATAGAATTTTTCGGTATGAATTAATTTTCCCAAACGGAACGAATTTTCCTGGAAATCCAATACTTTTTGTAATTTTAAAAGATTTCGAGATATTTGAGTAATAAAAGTTTGAGAAGCTGACGTAATCAAAATTGACAGCATCCTTCCACAGAACATTAAACAACTTGTCGTAACAATGAAACTACAACAAATTTCTTGGACAAAATCAAACCCTTCAAATGTAGATGCCATATGTCTTTCGCGTTTGGATTGCGAACCAAACATATATGCAAACTTTATCATATTAAGAATGACTTATTTCATAATGCTCAGATAACTAATAAATTGGTTGTTTAAAAGAGTAAAATTTTAAATACTGCTTCAAACATGCAACATAATATACTGGAAGGTGGCAGGTACCTCTGAAATTCATATTAACAGATAAGGTACAGTTGTGATCGAAGATGAACGTTATCCAGGTAAGTCAAATTATAATATTTTAATTTAAATACATGAAAATTGAAAACAACTGAACTATTTAATTTCTTTGTAGGAGGGGCTGTTGAGATTACTAATGATGAAGTTAATGTTAACTTTATGGTTCGTGCTGGAAAGGAAAGTATTCACCACTTTAAATGGCCTTTTAAGAAAGATTACCTGAAGATACCTGTAACGAATATCGTTTTGAAACTTTCAGCACAGTATTCAATATGACCATATTAGCGTATCCGAAGTGTTTGAAACTGGTTCCGATTTCATCAAAAGGTCTTAAATGAGCAAGGTATTTACCACTTGATGAAACAGTGGGATGAGTGCTTGTGTAGCTTTGGAGTTTAATTTGAAATAAAATACGTAATTTCCTTCTATACCTCCTGTTCAGTTTTCATTTGACACACACTATTACATTTCGCCGACAGTGGTGTCAGAACACGTTCCTAAAGGTAGCGATCGTCAGTAGATTGAAAGACTACTTTGTTCTAACGGTTTTATTTACAAATTTCCATCATAAGCACTGGTAGAAAATAACATGATAAGACAAGACAGTGTTTGCTTCATAAAAGCGCGTATTAATATTAAAATTTCAAATAACAATAGATTTATATATTTCTAGTTTCAAATAATAATTTTGTTGCACTTAAATTTGCTGCTAAAGGGAAAGTATTGCATGCCATCGCTCAAATTTGTTTGAACACACTGAGTTCTTTGTATTCATAATAATCATACCTTGTCAGGGCCGTACGCAATTACCACAATTTTGTAATCGAATTTTCGCCTTATTTAAATGCAGAAATGTATTACAAATCCTGCAATTAAACGAGGCGTCTACAATTTTTGCTATTTAAATATTAAATAGATTTTTTTAAATGTTTTAAAAGCCTACGAACCTTGCTTGTATATAAAATCAGATGCTAAATATTAATATAAAAGCAATGAAAAAAGATAGGATTTTCATCGCCAAATATAACCATATAAGCTGGCGTATAAATAGATGAATGTAGCTAAAATTGCCGAGCGCGATTTTAATAAGGATTCAAGATAAAAGACACGTATTAACAGACAGTTCATTCTGACAGATGCATTATTTATTTGTAAGAATTAGTGCGTTGATTTAATTTTTTTCTACTATTTGTTTTAAAAATAGGTAATATTTACATTTTGCAGCCAATATAACTGAGTTATATAAGATATCCTCTTTTTGGCATTGAACTGATTATAATGTAAATAATTCTTGCGAGTTGTAAAATTCAAAACAATTTTAACTATTTTTGATATTTTATTTAATAATATACTTACATTTATTTTAGAGAATATGCATTTTTGTAAAGTAAAAATTGTTAAGAATTAATCCATTAGACATTTTTCGGATGATTTATCAAGCAATTGTTTCAAAAAGGGTACGTATGCTTTTACCACAATTTTTAATATAATTTTTCTATTTAATATTTAAATAGCAGTAATTGTAGACGATTCGTTTAATTGCAGGTTTTATAATTGTAGATTTTTGCAACTTCTCTGTATTTAAATAAAGCTAAGAATTCTATTAAATAATTAAGTTAAAAGCGTACGAACCCTGTCAAGAATTTGTTTTTAATTAAATATTTTATTTTCATTTAGCTCGTACCTAATCTGAATTTCTGACACTAATTAAAACTACCAACTAAACATTTAACAGATAACACATTTTCATGATCACGCTACTTATTTTAAACGATTTTCTATAATTTATTTTATATATTTTTTCTTGCTTTTGTGAAAAGATTTTACTGCAGTCAGCTCTTTCCTTAACTGAAGGATTTACGACATACGTGACGCTTTAAAATAGGGGATCAATTGAATGAAAACCTATTACGTCATTGCAACTACAACTACAGCACCCTATGAATAATTTACGGATCTGGAACTTTTCAGTGAACCTACGTTTAAGTTTCAAAATTTTATTTAATTCGTGGATTTAGTAAACCGTTAAATTTTGATCCTTATAAAGGGAATATGTTAATTATTTAATTACAATAAAACGGGAAGATGGATGATATAATTTGTTACTATAAAAATACTATATATATTTCAAATTCTTACACATAATTTAAATAAAACAAAAAGACTAATAACAAAAATTTGTTACGGAAAAATACACTAAATGAATTTTTTGCAATTTTTAAAATCCTCCATGAAATTTCTTATTTTATTTTAACACTTTCAATGGGGAAGTACCGTAATTTCTGGCGTATAAGCCGCAGCTCAAAGAGTCGTTTTTCGACCCAGAAATATTATTTTATAAAATGTAACTTAAAAGATCGCTGTAAATATTTAACTACAATTATTGAATAAAATTTCTGGGTCGAAAAACGACTCTTTGAGCTGCGGCTTATACGCCGGAAATTACGGTACTGATATTGCTAAGATGTTGAAATGATTTATTGTCACCAGGATTTACGAACTAAGTTATTTGAAAATGTTTAAAAGATGTTTTTCACATACGGTATAAAATCAAAATTTTATTTTAAAATTCTGGTACAATTGCGGCATTAAGGGGATTAAAATTACGTAGATTATATATAAGGGTCGCCCAAATGAAAGTGGAATTGCTGTAATAACTCCGCCATTTGAAGAAAAAGATAACTGCGCATGCTCCTATAGAGGGCGCAGAGTGCTGGGAATGCATGCGATATCGGCAGATCCCGCCATATGTTTGTGTGATAGCGTGAGAGCATGTTAAAGGCATCGATGGATGCATCATGGATGCCCCCGTATGGTGTCAACGCGCGGTCGTGCAATTTTTAACAGCGGAAAATGTGGTGCTAGTGAAATCTATCGTCGAATGCAAAATGTGTATTGTACGGAGTGTATGTCACGCAGATCGATATTCCGGCGGTGTAGAGATGTTTGTAGTGGAAGAAGCAGTATTGACGACAGGTCACGACCTGGTCAAGCGCATGTGGTTATCACCAACGACCTACAATGTGACTTTGTCTAGCCTGTTTGTTACGTCTGCATTACTTCTTTCTTTTGTATACTAATTTATACTAATACCATTTAAACTATTTCTCAAACCGACTGTAAGTGCCACTTTCATTTAGGCTACCCATATAATATATCGCCTCCCTTAAAGGATTTAAACATAAATTTGTTAAACCGAAACTTGTGTAACGTCTGGTTTAATATATTGTTTTTTCCTTTTATGTTTAAAAAAACAAGCCCTGAGGTTTATGACAATAATTTGTCATATTCAGAATGTGCAAAGATATGTCAATTATTATACAAAATTTAGATTTTGTGAAATAAGTTTTCATTTAGATGATTAAAGATACCTTCACAAAATGTGAAATATATATTTTTTTAAATATTTTTTTAACATCAAACATTTTATTAGATTATATGTAAAGCATGTCATTGTAGACTTATATCTATATTATAAAGGACAAACGTGTCCGTGCGTAACGCTGACGTCATTTTGCGAATGGCAACACTTGAGGGTGAAATTTCGGTTTTGCGATTTTTGCTACTGCAATTTTTTGAATTTCTAAACATCGCACATTTTAAATTTTTACACCGTTATGTAGGGTAAAAAAATCTAATTTCAAATGCAATTTGTTTGAAAACTGTATCTTCATTGACTGATTTATTATAGCATTTAAATGACATTTCAAGCGTGATTTTTAAAGAAAAATCTATATCGCTTGCAGACGATTACAAAATAAACTAGTCGTTGGGAACCACCGTAATACTTACCCATCATGGATATGCATAATGTGAAATATTAAAATAAAAAATTGTGTAAACTACTTATAAAATGCATTGCAATTCAAATAAAATCGGGGCTTGATGACGTCACAAACTTTAAAGGCTCGATTACTGAATTGCTTGAAAGAAACATCCTTATAACTCCAAAAATAATAATCCTATGAACTAGCGGTTTATTGCGTCTGATTAAGCGTCAAATTTCCAATTAAAATGTATCTTTGAAGTAAAATTTGGATGAAATACAGGGTCATGAAAAATCGAAGAGTGTGGGAAATATGATTCCAAATATCTCGGCAACTAATTATCCGATCGACTTCATTCTTTATGCAAAATTTATGTTTTCTTTAATGTCTTTTATATTCATTTCTTAAAATAACCAATTTCGAAAATTTTTATATACCTTTTATCAGAACGAATATTTCGAGAGTCCGAAAAAAATAGTTCCGGTTAATCGAGGTTATTGAAATGAAATAGGCTTCTTCCCATTATTACATACTAAGTACATACCAAATTGCAAGTCTCTATCTCAATTTTTTCGGGAGATAGAGCGTTTACAGACACAGAGACACACAGACACACACACAGACACACACACAGACACACAGACAGACGGCAATTTTTTTTCTAAAAATATGTTTTTCGGAATCTCCAGTGTCTGAAACGTGTAAATCCTTAAAAAATTTTTTTTCGATTTTCAAAACGATTACAAGACTTACCCTATACTACGTATGATGGGTAAGTAAAAGTTCAGCATTTATTTCTAGCTAATATTCAATAACGAAATTAAAACTTCATTAAGAAATAAATAAAATAGTATAAATAAAACACAAATATTACGGACATGTAATTGAAATAAGCGCTTAAAACCGCTTGAAATTATCGGAATAATAATAAACAAACACTGCCGTAGATAGCGAAATTTTTAGCGATTTCTTTCGCTATTAACTCCTGGCACGGGACCAATCCGAAATTACCACTTTTAATAAATTTAAAATTTTATTTGAATATATAATTTACATATTTCATATAAAAAAACTCTTTGGTGTTATTAGATCGCAATTTAAAAAAATGCCCGGGTTGGATGCCCTAGCTTTCTTAAAGGCTTTAATCATCATGCTAAATTTTTATAGTCTTTTTATTTCATCCAATGAAATCAGTTTTAACCCCTTCGCGACGAGCGTCTTTTACAGTATTTTTAATCTTTTACCACCGGTTTTTCAAGACAGAAATATTCGCCTAATTGAATCGCAGAAATGCTAAGATTTTATAAGGCAAAGCTTACAATAAAAAGTAACTGGTGGGAATAATCGAGGATCTGAGCATCTTATGCGTCACGTATAAGTGTCGCTCGTCTCCAAGGGGTTAAAAGTCTGGATCAGAGTTGTCAAAACTGCGGCCGTCGGTCCTCAGTGATACCAATATTTTCGAACAGAATTATTCGCCTAGTACAATAAAATAATTTTTTAATAAAGTAAGGGGAAGATTTTTACTTGAAAAAATGGATGCAAACGACTTTTAGGTCGGGACAAATGTTGGACATCTCTGGTCTACAAATATTACTCCAAATTCATATTTAAACTTTTGCATACGTGGTTGGGACACTATATGTCCCATAGATTACTTTTTTTATTCAACTTGTACCCAGAGTTACCAGTTTGACCTTTTTTTATTTCGAATTTCCAAATTAACAACGGTAATTTCGAAAGAAGAATTATTACTTTGAAAAGACAGGAAAGGTCTCTCATTAAATAAAACAAAATTTACACTTATTAATTTCTGGTGTGAATTCAAAATTTTGAATTCAAAAAATGGCCAATCTGGCAACCCTACTTGCACCACTTTTTGAAAATTAGTCTCTGCCATACATTTATAAAAGAATTCTACCACAAAAAATATATTTTGTAAATTTTGGTACGATTGAATATAAAGATAGTCGCCAGTCTTGTCCCGTAATCAAAAGGTACAAACCCGCAACAATATAGGGTAGAGTTTCTATCGGTGCCTCCGGTTGAAAACCTTTATTTCTGAGAAGAAACGACCACCTCCTTTAAGCTCAGAATATTGCAATTAAATAAAGCGAATATTACTTTTCGTAAAAAGATGTGTTCAACAGAATACACTATTGTCTTGTATACTTAACACTAAATATGACACAAAACGGTAATTTGACCGGTACCATATGAAAATATCTTGATTCGGCCCAAAAATGTTTTCATAAAATATAAAATATTAATCACAGAGAATTACTATAAATAATTTTAAATAAAAATTTTGGTGTGAAATATTTTTATAAAACTTGACTAATTTTCCTGGAATGTTTAGTGTTAAAAGCAAATAAATTACAAAAAATCTTATAAAATCAAATTATAAAGACTATACTTTCTTAAAATTTCCATGCTTACTTCTGAAAACGATCTCCAAATAAGGCAATTCATGTATGGATTATTAGAGCGGATGCTATTTAGCTAACGTAATTTTTTGACTTGTTGCACCTGTTCATAAACTGAAGGATTAGTTAGCAAGAGCCTGACTACCCCAGGATAACAATTTAACCCATTTACCTTAATATTCATTTTTGCTTCAATTATGATACGATATCTGTGTTTTAATAAGATTACGGAACTATTTAGAAATACTGGTGGAAGTTTGAATCTGCGGAAATCGGGCTCTGTTACTTAGTACTTTATTATTTTACTTTTGAAGACACAACTAGGGGATCCAACCCGGGCTTTTCGGGTAACAGATTATAAGCGAAAAATATTTTTTAATGAAACCTGTAACAGATTATTTAATATATTTTTTAGATTATCCATTAACACATAGTAAATATCATTTTCATATGAAAAATAGAAATTATGTATTAGAAGAATTTTTTTTAATTTATTAAAACATATTTAATAACAGACGTAGAAATCACCGAAGATTTCTATTTACAGCAGCCTTTTTGATTCTGAAACATTCAGCGGTTTAAGCGTATAGTTCGATTACATGTCTTAAATTTGTATTTTATTTATATTTTATTTATTTATTTATTGCGTATGTTTTAATTTCGTTATGGCATATAAGCCGGAAACATATGCTGTACAATTTATATCAATTTAAGTGCAGGCTTATTTATCTTTTGGAATCGTCTGCACGCAATGGAGATAGAATTAAAAAAATCATGTTTGAAAATTATTTTAAAGCCATAAAAAATAATAAATTGTGATACAGTTTTCAAAGAAATTGCATTCGAAAGTACATTTTTTTTTTTTTTTACTCGACGGTGTAACTCTTGCAAATTTTCGATGATTAGAAATTAAAAAAATTGCAGTATATGCGAAACGTAATTGTTTGTTGTTTGCCAACGTCAAAATGACGTCAAAGTTACGCACGGACATATTTGTCCTTTATAATATAGATTCAAGAAACACATTTTTTAATGGCATTTAATCTTTATTTCATGCTTATATCGTATATTAAATTTACTACAATATTTTTTTTTTAGGATTTATTGTTATCTTTGTGGAAAATGTATTTGTATATCATTTCACAAAATAAATTAATTAAATTCTTATTGATTATGTATAATTTAAACTAATTTTCTAATTTAGAGATAGATACTTTACTTTTTAGTTTTACAAAACCTGCCATTAAATTGTACAGTTTCGGAGAATTATTATAACCAGTGCTAGCAGTTGAGCAGGGGTTTTTATTGCTTGATTTCCGCTTTATTGAGTTTCGCCTTCTTTTTCTTCTTATGATGACAAATAACGCGAATATTCCTATTTTAAGAATGTGGTAGCAACAAGTAAACTGACTAATAAAAATCGCCCAACTGGCGACACTGTTTAAGTTTTGAAAATGCATTTCATTCTCACACGCCATTTAAGTTTTACTGAGTGTAAAACAAAAAGTAAAAACAACCAAAAACTAAAGACTTATTGCTTGGTTCTTGAAAAGAAAAATGAATTTGGTGTACTGAACGGTAAGCAAAATTTATGGTTCATTTTTTAAATATATATTTTATTATACAACTAGCTCACCGACCGGCGTTGCCCGAGCCCGTGTAATAAAATGAAATCTCTTAAAAAACAAAATGTTGGACTTTTATTCGGAAATATTGGTAACTGGTAGTCTTAAATTTACTTTAATGTTTCAGAGGTTGATTATTAAGTTAAATATGATGTTTGGAATCAGTTGCATTGAAAGCGGAAAGTTAGTTGCTGATTTATGGAAACGGGGGATAGTTAGAGAAAAACCTTGAAGCAGGGGATGTTCAAGTGCCCTTCAGCAAATGAGTAATTAGGAGGACTACTATGCATCTTTAAAAAATCGTTTGTTTGCTTAAGCTAGGAACTTAATAACAAATTTGTCTTCAACTATTATTTAGAAATAGTGGTAACCGCTACTCATAAATTTAGTTTAATGTTATAGATGGGGACTGTTAAGTTAATTATGTTTTTGAATCACTTGCTTTGAAATCGGAAAGATAGTACCTGAGATATGGAAACGGGTTATAGTTAGAGAACAAACGTTGAAGGAGGGGCTGGGCGGGGTGTTCATGTGCCCTTCAGCAAATGACTAATTAGGGGAGGACCACTATGCATTTTTAAAAATTCTTTCGTTTGGTTAAGCTAGGAACTTAATTAAAAATTTGGCTTAAATTATTATTCGGAATTAGTGGTAACCGCTACTCATAAATTTAGTTTAATGTTATAGAGGGTGACTATTAAGTTAATTATAATGTTTGGAATCACTTGTTGAAATCGGAAAGATAGTTGCGGAGATATGGTAACGGGGCATAGTTAGAGAAAAAAACCGTGAAGGAGGGGATGTTCAAGAGCCCTTCAGCAAAATGACTACTTAGGAGGACCACTATGCATCTTTAAAAATTCGTTCGTTTGGTTAAGCTAGGAACTTAATACCATGTTTGGCTTAAACTATTATTCGGAATTACTTGTAATCGCTACTCATATAAAGTAAATAAATAAAGAAAAATATATCAAAATATTATTTGTTATTTTATTTAGATTGTTTCGAAAAAAAATGAGCGCTTAGAGAGCTCCAAATGGTCATGTTTATAAATACCACTTACGTTTAACAAATATCTGCTTTTCAGATTTTACTTGCAAAGCTGCAAAAACCGATCTATTACGATTGCTTCCTACACCCACCAAAACAGTTTTTCTTGTGAAATACTTGTTTTCAGAAACGAAACATTTCGGATCCCTGCACATATTTAATTACTTTAACAAAAACACACACATTATTACACGCAGTATATATTAAATGAAATTAAATTATTCATAGCAAATTTATCGATTCTTACAAATATTACAGTTTTATGAATTTTAACGAAGGTATGTGATGTTAAATATTCTGAATATATATATTTATTTTTGAAAACTCTTTGAATGGTGACTTAAACAAATAAAATGCATAACAAATTTTGCTGCTTGCCTCTACGCCATTAAGTTAATCGTTCAAGTAATTAGTGTCTAGTACACGTTTCTACATAAATTAAAACTTTCGGTCAAATAGTCATTGTGAATTTATAAAATTGTTTTAGCTAATCAGGAGTATATGGCTATCGCGTAAATTTATTTTATTTTTTAATTAAGTGTTACCAATAAGAAAAAAGTTATTTTAAAGAAAGTTATTTTATGTAAACGTATCTAAAACAATTTCTAAAATCAGCGATATTTGAATACTAATATTATTGAAAAATTTGAATAATAATTTTTGACATTTTTATCGCAAGTTTCTTCTATTAAATAAGGAGAATATTTCAAATCTAATTATTATTTACACAAAATATATTGGTAAGTTAAATGTTAAAAACGAAGATCTTTGTATAGTATTTTATGTAAAAAGTAAATTTTATTTTTATTTTTATGTTTAATAAAAACGATGTGTTTTATAAATGATTGTATTCTATACTTTTATGCATTATTCTGCAACAAATATAGGTAATTTTTTTTTTTTGAAGAAAACTTTTGCAAGTTTTCTTAATTCACATTGACTTTACTTTATTTTACTATTTTTTTGTTTGTTTTTCATGAAATTAAATCCAATAAAAGCCTTTCGATTAAAATTTTCGTCTGAAAGCTAAAAGAAATCTATTATAATTAATAAAGAAATGAAATAAATAAACAAACGAAGGCACAGTTGCTGAAATTTATGACATAGATTCGATTTTTTTATTATTATCCAGTGCTTGAATAAGTGAGGCTTTGAATAAAGAAATCGAGACATTTAGTGCATACCTGCCAAAACAGCATTAAACTTCCATACAATGTAGGTTAATTTAATCGATTTTAAAAACGTTTCAAAGCAAAATTATTATTAAGAAATACATTCAATAAGGTTCCACATAAGAACATGAAACAATATATCTATTAATTTTTCAGATATATTTTCTGGTTAAAAATATCTTTAACCTTGATCAAATTAACTCACATTGCATTCAAGTTTAGTTGAAGGTTGGCAGGTATGTAGTACACTGCTTACCAATTGCGAGTGAAGTAACTGAAGATGTTCTCACTAGATAACGGTTGTTGTTTGTTTACATCGGATAAACATGACCTTATTACCGGCGCGGCACAAACTCCGACCCGTGAATTTGAATCGATATTTTTGCCTTATTTAAACGCCTTATTCATGCAAAATTTCTGTCATAAATAAGTGGAGTTGCAAAGGCTAGAAAAAACCCGGTTTAAACCTGGGAATAAACCAGGTCTTTTGGCAATAAACCTGGGAATAAACCGGGTCTATTGGAAATAAACCTGGGAATAAACCGATTTTTTGCAACTCTATAAATAAGCCAAAATTTTAGATTCGTTTTTACTGATGGAAGATTGCTTCGGCTGTATTATAATCTCTCTCACAGACATAGGCAGGAAGATTGTTTATGCAGTCACAATATGGCGAAACCGTAGGTTCTTGACTACCACCGTGGAATATGTCCACCGGTAAAAACGAATATATATTTTTGCCTTAATTATGAGAGAAATTGTGCATGAGTACGGTGTTTTAGTAAGGTTAAAATTTCAATTGAAATTTACAGGTGGAAGTTTGCAACGACAGTACTGTTTAACCACGCTTGTAAGAACTCCGGCAGAATGCCAAGCCGATTCCATTCACACTGTGGGGAGAATAGCCCAGGCAAAAGAAGCTGAAATCACCGCTCTTTATCTTAGGCAGCGTACTTACGGCTTACGGACTTCCCCATTTTCGATATGGACTAGCCATTTTCGCCCATGCGCAGTTCGTTCCAGGTTTCTATCAAGCGTGGTGCTTCAGTAATCAGCCCCTTGTGGAAACAGTTACAGTTGAAGCTGCACCATTTTGAGGCTATGTCAATTCTTCTTTATTCGTAATTCCACTTCTTGAATTTGTTAAGTGAAATTATTTTAGATTGAAAGTTTTTTTGAATAGAAAAATTATCGGTACTTATTTTTTTTTTAGATTTATCAAAAATATATAAATGTTAATGCGGGGGGGGTGAGGAGCACTGGTCTTCCTTTAACATACCAACCGGGCTGCATTCGGAAATAGTGCAATATGTGAAGTTTTCCTCCATTAAAAAATAATAGCAATTTTAGATTTTTTAAAATCAGATAAATACCGCTTAATCACAGTAGAAGTGTCACATGCTGAAAGTGCTTCGAATATGGCCCTGTGCACAACAAATTATAAACAATAATCTTTGTAGTATTTATATATAAACTTTGCCAGAATGCATAATATTTAGAAAAGTGTTATTTAAATAACGGACCTGTGAGTGATCGTTTAATGACACAAGTAAAAATAAATTTAATCTATTTATATTCTAAATTAAATATTAATGGTAAGTCAAGCTATATGTTAATATTTTATGTTGTTGCGTTGTTTTGTACATTTATAATTTTTGTTTAGTTATTCAGAGAATAGATCAATTTAAGACAATCGGATCATAAACTCGGAATTGGCACATCACTCGGATATGCCAATTCCAAAACATTCTTCTATATTATACATTTTTATACGTCAAAAAGCGTATATTTTTATTTATGCATTTTTGAATCCAAAAATGCAGCATAGTGAAACCACCTCTTTTATGCTTTACATGGAAACCTAATCAGCACCAACTTATGTGAAGGTCTAACAGAATGTGAAGTTTGATGAAATTCCATGCATTAATTCTTGAGAAATGACTATCGCTAAAACCGTTTAAATCCTAGTAAAAGCAGCATAGCGCCGCCACCTGTTGAGCTATTTACACCAAAACCGAATCAGCAACAACGTATGTCAATATCTAACAAGTTCTGAAGTTGGGTGAAAATCCGTGCATAAGTTCTTGAGTTCGAGCTATTGCGGAAATCGTGAAAAATGCAGCACAACAGCGCCACCTTTTATGCGATTTACACCAAAAACAAATCAGTACCAGTCTCTAACAAAGTCTAACTGAATCTAAAAATTTATAGAATTCCGTGCATTAGTTCTTGAGATACGACTATTGCCGAAATCGTCTAAATCCTGAAAAATGCAGCATAGCAGCGTCACCTGTCTCGAGATTTACATTAAAACCTAACAGGCAATAACTTATGCCAACGTCTAAATCTGAAGATTTATGAAATTCTGTGCATTAGTTTTTGAGGTGTAGCTATCGTGAAAATAGGAAATGCAGCATAGCAGACACACCTGTTTAGCGATTTACAACAAAAACTAATCAGCACTAATTTATGTAGACGTCTAACGGAATCTGAAGTTTTGTGAAATTCTGTACATTAGTTCTTGAGATAGAGCTATCGTAGGAATCGTAAAAAATTCAGCATAGCATCGCCATCTGTTGAGCGATTTACACCAAAATCTAATCAGCACTAATTTATGTCGAGTTCAAACTGAATCTAAAGTTTTATTAAATCCCGTGTATTAGTTCTTGCGCTAGAGCGCCCACAAAATTTTTGTCACACAGAGACACGCCAAAACGCAGACAGACAGACATACTCACATACAGACATTTTCTAAAAACAGGCAAATCGTGTTCAGGACCTCCGAAAACGTACAAATCCGTCGAAAACCGGAAGTCAAAAATTTTCGTGAATCCAATACTTTCTTCTTGTAAAGATTGAATAGATAGATAAGACATATCATACTTGCCATGTCTACATTTTTAACGGGTGAAAATAAGAGCAATGCGTATAAGAGGGATTCCGCAGATACAGATTTTTCTAGATGTTTTTAATGCGGGCTAAGCATAGTATAAGCTACCGCTTTAGTATCAAGATAACTTTGAATTTTATGAAATCGTTATCATATTTCCAATGGATTTCAAGATGTTTTGGTCCATTTTAATTAGGAGCTTTTCCTCATTTGTCTTTTAGTTTATTTGCTAAATCGTTCCTGCGAATCAGCTTCCTGTTATTTCTGGTAGCTAGGTCAACGCTGGGGCTAGTTTCATCCTCTTCCAAAACGTCATCATTAGATTTGTTTACAATACATTCCACACTGTGGGGTTTAAACTTATTATTTATAGGGATGGTGGGATCTGGTGAATTATTTCTTTACCTAAAGTTACCAACTAAAGTAAAACCGTCGGTTGGGTTTTATATAATTCCTAAGTTGATCATGGTATCAGAAATAACTAAGATATGTTTAAACACGAACTTAAAAAAATCTTAAGTTTATAAATTAAGACGTGTCAAATGGCTCCTTCAAAATAAATATAGCAAATCTCTTGCCTCTTGTTTCAGCTTTTCTGTGTTCTCGTAATCATCAGTCTCTTGTCTTTGATTGATAAAATCATCCAATTCCAGAGAAATGCTAAGAGAATTTGTTTACAGCCTGATAAATTAATTTTCTGGAATGCGTCAACAAGATCTGAGTTTTTCACTGTGACACTTATTATTTCAAGGCCCTAAATGATAGTTGCTTTTCTATGGCATGCCAAAATCTTGAAATCATTGGGTACATCCAGTGGCGTAGCCAGGGTGGGGGTCCAGATGCACTTGATACCACTAATTTTGTACAGTTTTCTTTGCCTTATATGATCGGAGAAATTTATGCGGTAATCAAAGCGAAGAAAACTTTACAATTTTACTGGTATCCAGAGCGTTTGGACCCCCTCCCTGGCTACGCTACTGGGTACATCTCAATATACAACAGCTAAATAATAACACGCGGAGTAATAAAACGGTTGTACTTCCTCTTCGGCGTCTGCAAGCAAACTAGCATAGGATTGTGATCTTACATAAATCAGCGAACTTTGTACAAGATCACTTTCATTTTCATTTTCAGTGTTTTTGGTGTTTGTAATGTTTCCGGATTTTCCAAAAATGAAGAATCTTATGGTTTTAAAATTTTCGACACAGGGAGAAAACGATTACGCTGTATAACAGAAAATAATTGTAGTTTACATGAAATGGAGCAATCTGTTAAAAATTCAGTAGAATATCTGTTAAAAAAAGAGGTTATATTGCTATATAGTCCTGAGCTGATCTAAATTCTTACTGTTATCGAATTAATGTTTAAGACAATATTCATCAACGGATTAAATGCTTGTATGCTGTTTCTTTTTCAACCTTTCCGCTTCCTAAGTACTTCTGCTACTAAAATATTGAAATAAATGATTGACATCAGAATTTTAGAACAAATTAAGATTTTCCCCACGTACGTTACGACAGCAAAATTTTATTAAAACATTTTGGGTGTAATTTGGCCGTTTTTAATTAAAATTAAGTGTTCGTGTCATACAAACACCGCCCTTAAAAGGGTTAACAGGAGACTCCAGTTTAAATAAAAAACCTGTGTTATTCACTTCGGAGTCCACAGAGATTCCACTTTTTCCTTATGGAAATCATCAACATTTTTAACCGCATAATTTCTGTAATTAAATAAAGGGAATATTAATGTTCGCGAAAAGTGATAGTACCTATAGGTAAATGTAAAAAGTACTACTGAAATAAGTATATTTGAACTAGAAATTTTATTTATTGAATGAAATAAATTAGATTTTAAATAACTACTACAAAGAAGCAAGTAAAATTACTTAAACAAGCTTTCAGATTCCAAGTACACTGGCGAGAAAACTTAAACGAACAACTATAAAAATTCATCGAACTTGAATAATTTTGCAGATAAGAACATGAAACTTGCACAAGATCTTTATTTGTCATGCCTGACATATATTCAAAATGCAGAACTGCCTATTTCTGCAAAAAATAAATTTACATAAAAACATAGGACTGTGTGATACAAGAGGAGATAAGGAAACTGTACTGTTACAATATTTTAGAGGCACACAAGAAAAATCAATAAGGTATGTGGTCACTCCTGACCGAAATGCAAGTTTTACAGCGATTTTCCATACTATGGAGTAGATTAACCAGAAGTGCTTGCGGTAACAAAGTGTTTTCAAGATGAATAGTGCTCCGAAGCTCCTGGAGAGTGCTAGTTAGGGATTGCCGAGATGCAAGTCGGCGTACTGGTGCGTCCCACACATCTTTTGTCGAAATTAGATCCGGATTATATGCAGGCCACTCCATTCGCTGGATTTCTTCGCCCTTAATGTAATCATTCACTAGTGCAGCACGATGAGGTCGTGCATTATCATCCATTAAGAGGAAGTTATTACCAATTGCACACCTAAACAACTTGACATGAACATCAAGAATCTAATTTCTGTATATTTCAGCATTCACAGTTGCACTGATAAAAATGTGTAGGTCAGTGCAACCATTCAAAATGATGCCCGCTCATACCATGATTCCAGGACCTTTGTATCGATACTTTTCACGGATGTTTGCAGCCTTATTGCGTGTGTTTTTCTCCCTCCATATGGTAACACGTTTGAAAATACTCTCCAAACAAAATTGGGATTCATCGGTTCAGAAAATTCGGCTCCAGTCTGTGGTACTCCAATGACGGCGATCTCTGCACCACTTTAACCGGGTGCATTTCGCTGCCGGAGTTAGTGGAATACAAATGATGGGTTTCCTTGCATACATCCCTATTTTATGTAGCCTGTCACTCACAGTAAATCTGGTTAGTCGAGTTCCTGTTGCTGCAGTGTCCCCTTGCAATCTGAAATATCGCCAGTTGCCTGTTTCTTTTAGTAATCGTTGCCAAATAACGGTCCTTGCAGTCTGTTGTGACAGGTTTTTGACCATGACCTGGTTGTCTCTGCACATTACCAGTGTCTTTAAATCGTTTACAGATTCTTAACATGGCGTTTTTGGCTATTTTTAAGTCTCTACAGACCCCTGTCAGTTTCCGACCTGCTTCCATTCTCCCTATCGCACGCCATTTCTCACAATCAGTCAAATATCTTCTGGATGACATATTCCACCTACTTACAAGCGAAACGTTTATGAAACTACACGTAAAATCCTTGAAATTAGACTTCAAATCAACCATGTGCACTCATTTTCAAACGTGCCGAAAGAACGTAATGAAAATAATTCATATTTGTCTGTAGCAAATGTTAATCCCATTGAACTACATGATAATGTTAACAATGAGTTACCATCCAGTCACATTTCATTGAAGTTCCCGCAGTAGAATTAACATAAAGCGCCTTTTTATGGTTGTTCCTTTAATTTTTCTCGCCAGTGTACGTTGTTCTGATTTTTAAAAGTACCGAGAAGTATGGCAATTAAGGAATTATTCTCCATCTACAGACTTTTGAAAACATCAAGACATATGACTGTTAGATAATGGGATACAATTTAAAATCGGGGCACAGTTTATTATGTCACTGAGGAAAGATCTAACATTCTTTAATTTTTGTCATATATTTACATTTAAATTTTTCTTTAAGAAATACAAACCTAAAATTTTCTGAAAATCCTGATGTCAACAAATAAATATGTCTCCATTTTTTTTTGCGCAGTCCATCGATGCCAACTCCTCAGATTTTTTGCGACAACTAATTTCTATTTTCGCCTTCTTTAATTGATTTTTTTTTTGCGATTAAGTATGGCGATTGGAAAATACTGGTGTGAAAAAATTGTTGCATTTTGGAAGTATGATAGTCGTATTTTGCAATTCTATGAAAGTAATACAAAAAATATATATATTCCGAGGTGGGGAGGAGGAATTGCCCTTCGTGGGTGTCTTTCTAAGGGAAACTAACCTTTATTTACGCAAATTATACGCAGGTTATAAGAGAACTATGGGAAATCTCCAAACTTTAGGCTTACAAATGCAACATGGGTAATCTGACATGTCCCGTCTACTAGCTTTGAGACCAGAACTTGTCAACAGCTGGTGAGGTTATTTCCTTTATTGTCTGTCACACTATTCTCAATTTTAATTTTTTTTTTCATGTTGAATGTTTACCCATCTGAAGCAACAATATGTATTGTTAAATTTTTACATGAACATATAATACCAAATTCAAATATATAATTTTGCAGACAATATTAAATTATTTATCTCAAAACTTAATACATAGATTAAATTTTGAATGTGGCAAACTAAAATGTATATAACACCTGAAATTTAAGGGATAAGTTGTATATCAGGGTTCGTACGCTTTTACCACAATTTTTTAATAGAATTTTTCTATTTAATATTTTTGTAGACGCCTCGTTAATTGCAAGATTTGTAATACTTCTCTGCATATAAATAAGACAACACATTCTACTAAACACTGTGGTAAAAGCGTACGAACCCTGTGTAACATTAATACTCATCAGGCGTTGAACCGAAAAGAAAAAATATTCTTTCCTACCCACGCATGAGATTTCTCCGCTTTTTTGCATACCAGTATAATCTTAGAGAAAACGTTGTCCTCTTTCGCAGAACGTTCCGATTAAATAAAGAAACATTTTCTGTAAGATTATACTGGTATGCAAAAAAGCGGAGAAATATCATACCTGTTCTTACCATTACCCATAAACCCATCCTTCTGCCTACGTATCTTTATTCTACGCCAGAGTTTTCCAACCTGCGGCCTTCGGATATACCACTATATTCTAAGAGAATCACTCCCTTTGTATAATGATTTACAATTTGTGCTAAAGTAAGTTGAAGATTTGTATTTGAAAAAAAAATGGTGTCAAACTTCTTTTAGGTAAAATCTAGTCCTGTGTTACGCAATACAAATATTTCGTGAAGATAACTCTTTCGAAACAGCGATAGGAACAGTAATTTGTTTCCTTTTCGCTTCAAAATTTTAAGCATGAATATGCTGTTATTTATCAGTTGTTGTCGAACTTAAGAGCCTACACTAGTCACAGGAAGAAACGCTGAAGCTAATGTTAAGTCTATGAGAAGGTTCTAGAGCGATTTCCCGCTCGCATTTTAATATTTTTAAATGCTTTTTTTTTAATAGGAAAGCTCAGTTCAATCTCCAACGTTGTTAGCTTTTACATTTTCGATTTTGGTTCCAGTTATTTTATATAAGGGTACTTACACTTTCATAACCGGGTCCAAACGGTTCCAAAATTGAAAATGCACGCTGACTGATGGTATGTAGGCTCTTAACACCTTGATTACGGGATAGGAGTAGCAACAATTTTTATATTTATCCGTACCACAAATCACAAAAATATTTTTGTTTCAGTTTTTTTTAAAAATACCTTAGTATACCTGTATGGCAGAGATTATTTTTCAAAAAGTGGTACAAATAATTTAAAAATAGTTCAATGGAATGTATATGTCCGGATCCGTAGTAAACGCGTTAATGAAAGTATCCTGCAACAACGGAAAGCTTTTTCATAAGAAAGCTATGATTTAATCAAAGAATTCTGTGACTGTATAAAGTAAGAATTTCTATTACAAAAGAGCGGTATATGTCGGGAGACGTGGATAGAGCTCCAAAAGGCTGTAATTTTGTTTTAAAGTTGAATTATTTCAGACAAGTATAAATTTTATTGTGATTACACATTTAAAAAAGTCCTTCCGGCCTGTACCGGGGGGGAAAAGGTAGCTTTCCTATATCTTCGTTTTAAAATTTTAGCTAATGTTACACGAAAACAGCAAGTTAAAATGCAAAGAAACGTTTACAAAAGATTCGTTAATACTGAATTTGAATAAGAAATTCGCCAAATTATTGAGCAATAGCCAAATTGGCTTCATTTATGAAGACTTATTTTGGTCGCCAAATTTGGCGATATTTCGCCAAATGTCGCCAATTTTGGCGAGAATTTGGCGCTAACGGATATGAATATATAGATTTATGCGTATGATTGGGAAAATTATTACAACGATGAAATAAAATAATTTGCGAGTAATCGCGTTAATGTGCTGTTTTGTTTCAAAATGTCAGCCACTCTAGAATTTCAAACTGCTCTATCTCAGCCATTTTTTAAGATAGAGGTAAACCAAAAAATGCTCTGGAATCGTTGTATCAAGGCCTAACACTTAATAAAAAAATAAATTTGAATTTTTAATTTTTGTATATTTATTTTATTTTTAAATTTTTAAATGGCCGCCATCTTGAAACAAAATGGCGGACCAAGCTGGCCAACGAACACGGTCGAGACATTTGTGAGCTTAATACACACAATTAGTTTCATCAAAATTGATTTATAAATACGAGCGTTATCGTATGACATAAGTCAGATATATATATGGATATATATATATATATATATATATATAAATCAACATTTGAACGGAGGATGATTTTGGGGTCTGGGGGTCATGATCGGTGAAAATATATCGAAATTTTCCAGAAATGCTTTCCTCCGAACGGCTGCAATAGGTAGCTTTATACTTTTTTGTATTGAAAGCTACCTAATATATATATTGCTATTACTCAGCAAGATATCTATTCTAAAAACAGTCGAAAATATCTTGAAAATCTTAAGTACTATCGGTTTCTCTTTTTTCATTGCTCACCCTTTTATGTCACTTATTATTTTCTATTTTATAGAAACCACTTAATCTGTCAGGTAAATCCATTTCAAAATTTACCAGTTATTGACAATAAGCTGTTCCAGATATGGAATGTGGTTTGTTGCGCCGATTTATTTCCATCCATCATTTTTCAGCTAGAAATTACTTCGCTAGTATCCACTTAAAGTAATTCAATAAATGTTCCCCCTTTTGGAAAAATATACTTTCATTAAAAACAATTCATAAGATAAAAGCTAAAAAGTAATTTGATTTTTTATACTATTTTTGGCGTATACTTCAAAGATCATACAAACATGCTTAGACTCAAACATGAAATTTTTACATAGAAAAAGCTAACTTACTCGAATGCAGTACATTGACAGGCCAAGCAATTGGAATTTTTTTTTTTTATTTAACAACTATTTATACGAAATTTTGTTCGTGGTAAATAAAGTTCAGCACTTGAAATAGAAATCTATAAATATTATTGTTTCAAAATATTAGTGGGGTAACATAATTTCTTTCTAATCGCTGAAGCCCTTGAACATATACGATTTGAATTATTAAATAAAATTTCTAGGTCAAACATGTTTGTTAGATCAGTGGATTATACGACAAAAGTTACGGTATGCATTCAAATTAATCATTACTCTCCCTATCTAGAAGACAACTTCAGTACCTTCATTTCATTCGCATTTTAAGTGTTGGTATATTACTGTTAAATATTCAAAACATTGTATTTTTCACAAATATAAATGTAAAAAAGCAATATTTTCGGATCATTTTTTTTAACAAACAATACAAAAAATTCCTATAATTATGCTAATTATTACTAAACATGTCTCAGGTATTATCCACTAGTTTTGACTAAAAAATTCTTAGGTATTCAGAATTAAAGCAAAGATTTAAACGATCCTTTAAAGTGGTTTATCTCAAAATGTTAAAACATTCTTTTTGAAATTGCACGCAAGACTTTTGTTCAAATATTTATTATTTTTACATCCAGTATTCACGGATATTTTAAAATAAATCTATATATTAAAACAACCTAAAATGGTGTACATATTTGCAAAATGTATAATTTTGAAATGGAGTTGAAAATGTTGCATTTTTTGTCTTTCCATACAATTTTGTTGTGGCTGGAATCGAACATATTTAGATCTAGTCGCATTATACAGATATAATGTATAACATGGTTGTCCAACCTGGCGCCCGCCATACACCAGAAAATTATTACAGAAATAGTTGTATTTATTGATCTCCGAATAACTCCAATTAAACAGGGCACAGATTTTGATTGTCGTGTGTCGCGTGAGGGTGAGGGGTTACTGTATATAGTGTATTTCAAAATGTTTTTGTGTGTAATTAAAATTGTTTGAATTTTATATTGTAATTATATATTGTAATCATTTTTAGAAATATATTATACCTCTAAATGTTATTGTATACGTATTGCATTCAGAATGTACAATTGTAAATAATTGCCATTATAATGTTAATCTCAAAATGCTATATAAATAACTATAACTAAAGTTTATGTAAAATATCAATTATTGTAATAATTTTAACGTTCACCCAGCCTTGTGGTAAAATTGGATATCGTTTATACTTTGTAAAATTGTAGTTTAACCCTTTCCGGCACAGTGGTCCCACTCCGGGCACACCTAATTTTAATTCCAAACTTGGATTCAGCACCAAGAATATTTTAATAAAATTTAGCTTATACAATGAAAACTTTAATTAAGGAGTTCTTATTTTCTAAAAAAGTCGTTTGTAAATTCCGGTGTCAGTCAGTAATTTCGCATTTTACGAAAAGAATTTGTCTGTGCCGGAAAGGGTTAACTTGTAGTTATTGTAGCTAGCGCCGTATAGTAATATTTTTCCCTCCCTAGGGGTTCGTTCTGGACATTAGCCAAGAGCTGGTCCCTAGGGCGGGCGCTGTCTGTTTGTCTGTAAGAATTTTCTGGTATTCAGCTGATGCCAGGTTGGAAAAACATTATCTATGAATTCATGAAGACTGCATGTAAAAATATTATGTAGCGCATGAGATATCTTAATAGCCGTTTATAAAAACACGCTTTTATCATTGTGCTATAACATAATTTAAAGTATCACTTACCTCGTTGACCGCTGTAAACTGTGAGGAAATGTTTTTTATGGAATACGTTGATAAAGTCTTTTTCAGTGTTTATCGAGTCGGTTTACAATTCCCAGTTGCGGCAATCTTTGTTAATTTTATACAAAGTGTTAATTTCATAAATTTCTAATTCAAAGATATCAAATTTTATTTATTTTTATACGTTGAACACAAAACTGAAATCACCAAAAATAGCTGGAGGGCACGGGGTTCTTTTTTTTAATACGTGTTAATAAACTATTAATATTTTTGTTTTATAACAAAATATTGTCTTCAATGAAAATATTGAAGTCACACATATTCGTGAAGTAATGTGCCCAGGGAAATATTCGTACTGGTATTCGTGTGCCATGACAGTCCATGTGTTAAATCATTACATACATTGAGAACATATGAAATATTTTTAGTCCTACCTAGCGTATTGTGGGAACTTTGGCGTGCGGTTTGTTTTAAAATGCCCAAAAAATACTGCTCTTAAATATATTTTTTTTCTTTGAAAGGTCGAAACTGGAAACTTCAACAGTAGAGTAATAGACCTATAAATTATTATTACTATTAAGCTGAATACATAGCTGCATATATTCGAGTTCTTTTTTAAATTCAAATAAACAGAATTAAAACCAGAGAAAATTTTTTATGAAAAACTCCCTGTTTCAATGTGGTTATTTATTAAACCGTAGCTGCCAACACATACTGTTTTTTGTTATCACTAAAATTTAACAGAAAGTTTGCCCTATTTAATCGTTAACAGTAATTAAATTTTAGTGATTAAAATATGTATAAATTACTGTTAAATTTTAGTGATAAGAAAACCCAAAGAATAAATTTAGAGCATGTGCAGTCCGTTTTAAATTTGTAAGCGCACATTACCGCTACATACCTCTTCTGCGGCCGCTTGTAAAAAGAGAATAGTGTTGCGAAGAAATCAGTTACAATTATTTCGTACGTTTCTCCCTTTAAAAGCTTTTTTATTACTGAAATCTTTCGTATTAATACTAAAGTCTTAATGGGAAAAAAGATAAAATTTTAATTGCATATTTTAACATTGGAGTAACAAGGATTAATATTTTACTGATACGAATTATTATTTTACGATAGCTGCAATTTTGCCAGTCTGCTCAGTGTTGCCAGTGAGCTACTTTTTAGGTGCGTTCGTAATTATATAAATACGTAGCACCTATTGTTGTCGTCTGGTCCGTCCGTTTGTCTGTCCGTCCGTCCACATATAACAACGCAAAAACTACCCAACCGAATGGTTTGAAATTTAAGATATATTATCTTTGCTGAATTTTGTCGAGACATTTCAAATTTTATGAAAGTAGAATCAAAACTTTAGAAAATATTAATAAAACCATTTATTAAGAAATTTGATTTTTTTAAAAATCGGTGCTTTCTTGTTATAGGAGCTTCAGAGGTTTAATCGTCAAGCGACCGAGATACTTGCGGTTTATATTTATATAGAAATTAATCTGCAGACGATATAATTCATTTCACAGAATTAAAAATCTTCAAGATCTGAATATTTATATAACTAGCTATAGTACGAACGCACCTCATTTGTCACGTTTGACGTACAATTTCCAACTTGTTTAACCCTTTCCGGCGCAAAGTCTGTTCGTAAAATGAGAAATTACTGACTGACACCGGAATTTACAAACGACTTTTTTAGGAAAATAAGAACTCCTTATTTTAAGCTTTTATTCTAGGAACAAAATTTTATTAAATATTCTTGGTGTCGAATACAAGTTTGTAATTAAAATTAGGTGCGCCCGGAGTCGAACCACTGTGCCGGAAAGGGTTAAAATTGAGATTGTTTGATTAGCAAAACTTTGTGAAATGGTATAATTCTACCTTATTTTCATCTTATTTAGTCTGAAGTTAAATAAGACGAACTTTACTTTCTCAAAAACTGGTGGCAATCAATATAACTGATTTTTAAAAAAGTAACCCTCTGGCAACACTGAGTCCGCTACTTTTTAACATTTTCGAACCTAGTTGAAAAGTGTTTATGACTTCGGTTTGTCTGGCCGTCTGCCGTCAGTCCGTGCTCTAACTCCCGTAAATATGCTCAGATTGCCCTGCAATTTTTATATGTTATTGTCGTTATCTATAGCATGTTTCCTATTTCAACTGAAGTGTGTAGCATTTATAGTTTTTTTTACAGAGACACTCAAAAGAATTCCGTTACATGGAGAAAAATCGTTTGCGGTTTAATTAAATACTGTTTGACTATTTTAAACGCATTGAAATTAAATAAATCACTAAGGTGCATTACAAGAGTCTTACTACAGAATATTGTGTGTATAGCAGTCATTGTTCATTTACAGGGACACACAAAAGAATTCTCTACTGTCTGTTAACAATTAAGGGACCTGGAAGGGCGTTTTAAGTTGCTGAACGCGATTTTAAATTTAACTCTCTTTTTTTCTATTACTTGGTGTGTATAAATTCTGTAGATCATATACAGAGCAGCACAAAAGTTCGCGAGCACATTTTCGTTTATTGACAGAAACTCCAGACGGAGAATTTTAAACTGTGCTTCGCGTTTCCTAACTAAACTAAAATTTAGAATCCTATGTAGTATATATACAAATCTATGGATCATTTTCAGGGCTGAATAAATCTTTTCGGATAATTTTCCGAATATTGTATATGTTGGAAATTCCTGAAATTACGTTTTTAAATATGTTATACGTTTTCCAAATTGTTTACTTAGATGTTATCTTTCAGCTTATTAAACGGTAATGATTTGTAAACTTATTTTGGAAGCGTTGGAAAGTGTTACATAATCTATGCTTGACGCATGATTTTTCGTTCTTGTTTAAAAATTTAAGTTTGTTTTATTTCTACCCTTTTTTTAAAATTGCATAATTTGTCTAATGTTTGCCCCATTTAATCTGTCATTAGCAAAGGCGAATTCTACTTCAAAAAAGTGGTGTCAATCAAAAATCTGAATTTAAAAAAAAAGTAGTAAACTGACAACACTGGACTGCCGGACATCGAATGCAATGTTTTTGCAGAATTGGCCACTAGAGGTCTTTATTTTGAACTCGCTAAATTTTGACCATTCAACTGCGCAGGCTTAATATAAAATTGCTTTGGGAAAAAGCGTACAGTTTAGCACCTATGGTACACTTTTTCTTTAATAAATTTTGTATTTTATTTATTTAAACAAAAACTGGAAAGCTGGCATCTACTATATTATAAATTCATAAATAATAGTTTGTCTTTTGATTTAATTAGCTTCATTTTATATGTACCAGCTAGAACATTTTTGACATTAAGAGAAATTCTATGATTTTCCAAAAGAATATTTCGTAATCTACAACAATATTGGTTATAACTAAAAAGGAAAACAGTAACGTAAATAAACACCATAAAATGGAAAATATGTCACATTATCTCTTATTTTCAGAAAGCTTCGTGTTCAGATTACAAATGAAATGGGCTGTCAACAAAATATTATACTATCATTCATTATTAGTATTATCAGACAATAATTTTTTGTTCTGTCAGCATTTAATGTTCGATTTTTCTGAAATAATTTGAGACGTAAAACATTGGAAAGAAAATATTAGGATTTAAGTTCATTAAACCAGATGCGAATCAAATCACATGGCATAAAGAAAGAAAATTAATTTATATACAAAATACTATTTAGTAGGAGAGAAAAATTTGATTTTATCTGTTAAGATATATTAGTTCAACTTTCTTATACCTTTGATGTGTAGGGGTATAATATTTATACCACGGGATTTTAATTCCCAAAAGCCACATATGCAACAGAATTCTTGAATAAAATTAGGTATTTATAATAACGTCAACAGGGTTGCTACTAGTCAGGCAATTTTTCAGGTACCAGTATTTTCTTACTGAAAAATTCGCCTTACTTAATCTCGTGAATTTTCCTGTTTTTTTAGGCGATTTTTTCTATAAGATAATACTGGTACTTACCCCGGAAAATTCCATGACCCTATCAACCCTGGTCAAGAAAATAATTTATGAATTTTCAAAAAAATATATTTTCCTGAATTGTGGTGACATACGATCATTTAACGTTTTATTTTCCACCTGCAAGTGTTATCTTTCCTTCAGAAGAGTCTTCATTAACACACCATACATCACTTCATTAACACAAGTTACATTTTTGTAATATTTGAAGAATGAATCCTAACACAAAACATACTGCAATTTTTCAAGTTTTATAAACATATTCAACACCAGAATTCTTACTTAAAACTGTTTAACACTTTTATTTAGATAGCATCTTCGCGATTGAAATTTTATTTATTCTGTGGATACATTTCTTCTTCGAATCAACATTTTTATGTTTGGTATTGGTCAAATAACCGCTTGTTGGTGTACTTAGTGAAAAGTTATCCTAAAAATGATTAAATAACATAAAACAGTTTGGTCCACATATGACCCACGTAATCTATATTTGACCAGCTTTTTTTAAAAGTAATTTTCAACTTATTTAATCACAGAAATTATGCTATTAAATAAGTTGAATATTACGAAACTACTAATGCCACCGAGACTTTTTGAGCAACAGTTGGACCACACTGGTATACAATATGTTAAATAAAATTAACATAGCTGCCAATATTCTGATAGAATTAACAATCAGCCCAGTTTGGGCCTATTTAGGTTCGCTTCTCAAAATTCCACTTAATAAAACAGTTCCCTTCACAATATTCCTCTTGATAAAATAGGCCCCTCACAAAATACCATTCCATAAAAACATATACTCTCCATTAATTATTTTTTATGTGTAATTTGCAAATAAAACAAGTTCACCAGAAAGGACTATTTTAGCAGAAGGACTTGAAGAAGATATTATTATTAAATGCTCGGTTTGAATTTGAGTAGCTGGATATAATCTTTCGTAGCAAAATGCTATTTTTCACAAAAATATGATATATTTCACAAAAATAACTTATTTTTCACAAAATTTGCCCTAAGAAAAAAAAACCTGCATCAACCCCTGGCATTATCATGGTAAGCTGAAATTATGCTATATTTTTTTAGAGAGAAGTTGAACATGAGAATAAGATAAGATTTCTATGGATTATATACATTGCTATGCAGAAAAAAATCCTGCATATAATTAAAAAAATCTAAAATAAGAGGTTTAATTTACCTACCATGCTTAGGAATACAAATTTTAAAATTAATCAAATAGTTTTGTTTCTTTATAAATATTAATAGATGCGTCATAATCATAATTTTTAGATGTAAAATTTATAAATCAATATAAAATTTAGCTAGTTTTGTGTTCTTTGAACGATGATCGCAATAAACAATTGTTACAAAAAATATTTAATGAAGCAAAACTGAAGAAAAAAGTATTTGCTTTGAATATATTATGAATTAATTTTTTTACGATAATCTTTCATTTTTTATTGATTTTTATTTGTTATGAACACATATGAGTAACTTTCATGAGGGGAGTCCAGATAATTTAGAAAACACGTGCGATTTTCAAATGGAAAATGCGTTACAATTCGAAAAACACAATACGGTATGCAGTTACTACACCTGTTTTACGTATGAGTAGGGTAAATTTGGTCTTATAACATGTGAGTCATACAGAGGAACATAACTACTGTTTCCTAAAGTCTGTGCCCCCACCGAAAAAAATAAAATAATAATAATGCAAAGTAGAGGTCACAAAAAAATACTGGGAATTGGCAAGGTGCATCGGAACATAAAACAAAACAAGGGAATTAGCAGCGCCCTTTGAAAACCACCAAACAGGAACACTACCTAAAAGCAGTGTTGCCAGTAGGCTACTTTTTAAAAATTCAGATTGCTTGATTGGCACCACTTTTTTGAAATGGTATAAATTGCCTTGTTTTCCCTTTATTCAATCTGTCATTAAATTAGGCGAATATTTTATTTTCTCAAAAAAACTGGTGGCAATCAAGAAAACTGAATTTTAAAAAAGTAGCCCACTGGCAACACTGCCTAAAAGAACTACTTATGTATTATAAACGGATGTAAAAATCTAGGCACTAATGGTCTGATTGCTACCACTAAATTTTTAGCATTCTTCTCCAAATAAGAATACTGATAAAATTTCTGCGATATATACTAATAAAATTTAAGGGAAGAATACTTAGAAAATTTAGTGGTGAGTGCCCAATTTTTACACTATTATAAATATTAAAAAATGAAATGAAAATTGCATCACATATGTTTGTGCAGATTTACATTGATTATAAGGTGTAATGCAAAATAGCGGCACCAATCAATATAAAGCAAAAATTCTTTTTTACAACATAATGGATAATCAGTTGAGCTTGCCACTTTGGGGCTCGGCCCTCGTTATGTAGCAATCTCAAAACGCATGAAATTCCTTAAAGATTCTATCACTAATGCATGTAAAGCTATTTGCTGACCTCAAGACTACTGATCTTTGTATCATGTTATTTGCTACGTTACGTTTCAAAAGGTAGCGTGTTACATTTACACTTTAATCTATGAAAATAATTACCGTAATTTCCGGCGTATAATCCGCAGCTCAAAGAGTCGTTTTTCGACCAAGAAATTTTATTCAATAATTGTAGTTAAATATTTACAGCGATCTTTTAAGTTACATTTTATAAAATAATATTTCTGGGTCGAAAAACGACTCTTTGAGCTGCGGCTTATACGCCGGAAATTACGGTAGTTAATATTATAGGTTCATTATTTCTGATTGCTGGTAGAACGATATAACACATTCAAAATGTCATATATTGTCACTTTCACTAAAACATTGCACATTCTAACATGTGTGTCTTTTTTAAAAATATCATTGTCTTCGTAATATAATTTTTAATGGTTGAAACCTTATTTGCTGATCCATGTCTAATAAATCTTGATAAAATATTTAGCATGAAACACATGCATAAATGGAGATAAATGAATATCAATAAATACTGTGAATTATTTGGGAAATAAAAGTGGAGGGAGAATCAGCTTTTTACAAGTTCATTTTTAAGTGGTTGAATCATGAAGAAATAACAAAGAAAAAAAAAGGCAGCTTAAATAGATGTGTCTGTAAAAATCTTATATGCTTACTGTTAATTTTAGAACTAAAAATACAACTGGTTAACTCTGCCTGGTTAAACTTTAATACATTGTAGCAAAGACTTTCAATTGACTGACAATTATTGATGACATATTTTCCTTCCCATATTTCTTAACAAATCAATGTAAGAAAACACTAGTTTTCTCACAGATATGTTATAAACTTTAAATTTTCTCGGGATAATACTTGTATTTCCTTTACATTATGAAACTCTTAATCAGAATATGTTGTTCGCACTCGTGCAATGACTAGGTTTATTTTTTTGTAATTTCATTCTAATGCGCTTTTTCAACACACTATAACATATCAGCGGAACAGTTGTAAATAAAAAAGAAAGAAAATCCTTACCTTATAATGACATTCTTTAACTTCTTATTCATAATGCATTTTGAAATATTCCATAGCATGGACCACGAATATTCAAATAAAAATAAACTTTTTTTCTCGTGAGTAGGTTGGTAGGTTGCTTTCTACATTAAAGGGCATTGCATACTATTTTTAGGATCTTCTGGATGTGTTGGGGACAATACAATTTGACGATCCATTCTTCACCGTTTTCCGGATATTCTCCGGATAGTTTTATAGTAGACTCATGTCCAAAATTAAGGTCATAAAAATAAAATCTGTGAAAACTGATTGACTATTCACTGTGTTACCACGAAATTTGGCACAGAGGTATATTACAATGAGAGAAAGAATATAGCAACATAACAATATCGAAAAGATTTTAATTGTGAATTAAGATACAGGGTATATCAAAAAGTGTTAAATCATGAATCAGAGATAAAGCATTTATCTCGCGAAAAGTATGTCTAATATGGAGTGTGACCACTGTGCACTGCTATACAAGCCTCACAACGAGCTCGCATACTGTTTGTGAGGGTGTCAATAAACGTTTGTGGTAACAAACCCCATTCTTTCAAAAGCTCGGCTTGTAACGCCTGGCGGGTCATGGCAGGGGGTTTACGCTGCGCAATGGCTCTTTCTAGACCATCCTATTGTCACCCGTAAGGCCTGCTAAGACCTCGACAGAGCAACGACACTTGCACAGAATAGATACTTGGCATTAAGCGCTAGACGACATAGGCTGGCAATGACTTCTCAGCTTGCTCGAGACCTTACTGCTGCGTCTGGAATAAGAATTTCCAGGTAAACAGTATATAGACGTCTAGAAGAGAGGGTAATTTAAGTCCGGCGTCCAGTCGTGTGTGTCCCTTTCAGTGCATCGAACAGGAGAGTCCGGTTGTTGTGGAGCCGAAGACATCAGTCTTGGACACAACAAGAATAAGGGCGTTATCTTTTCATTGATGAGTCGCGATTCACCACACAAACTGATTCTCGTGGAATCTTCATCTGGAGAGAGGGTGGACTTCGCTATCATCCCTCCTACGTAAAAGAAATCGACAGATTTGGTGGCAAAGGAATCCTTGTCTGGGGCGGCATAATTTTGGGCAGCCGTACCCCACTGCACGCCTTCGATGCGGGTACTGTTAACGCACATCGCTATAGGGATGAGGTTCTTGAAGCCTATTTGAGGTTGTTTCGGGTACTGTAGGCCTAGACTTCATTTTTATGGACGATAGTGCGAGTCCACACAGAGATCACATTGCTGATGATTTTCTTGAAGACGAGGATATTCACCGTATGAATTGGCCCTCAAGGTCGCTGGACCTCAATCCTATTGAACATGTTTGGGATGCTCTAGGAACAGCCATTGCACAGCGTAACCCCCCTGCCATGACCCACCAGGAGTTAAAAACCGCGCTTTTGGAAGAATGGGATGTGTTGCCACAAGCATTTATTGACACCCTCATAAACAGTATGAAAGATCGTTGTGAGGGTTGTATAGCAGTGCACAGTGGTCACACTCCATATTAGACATACTTTCCCGAGATAAATGTTTTATCACTGATTCATTATTTAACACTTTTTGATATACCCTGTATCTTAATTCACAATTAAAATCTTTTCGATATTGTTATGTTGCTATATTCTTTCTACCGTTGTAATATACCTCTGTAATTTGCGTAATTTGCCAAATTTTGTGGCAACACAGTGAATAGTCAATCAGTTTTCACAGATTTTATTTTTATGACCTTAATTTTGGACACGAGCGTATATGACAACTACAGGATCTTTATGATCATTGTAGAGCGTCCGAAGGACGAATGTGGTTGCCTGGGAGTACACTACAAATGTTTCAGTCTGCTTCGTGATATCTGGGTATGATATGAGCAGAACAAGGAGCAAACTCGCCATTTTTGCGGTACTTTCACGCCATCAAGTTTCGAGATACAATTGTTGCCAAATTAATTAATTCCAATTTAAATGTAAGAAAACCCCCAGCCCCCAGCCCCCCCCCTCCTCTTTTATTCTCAAAACTGTCGGATAAGAGGTAGCACAGAAGATTACACCGGAAATTTTAAAACTAATTGTCTTTAAGTTAAACATACCAATCAGCGGACTCAATCAGTACTACAACTTTTAATCCATCAGATGACCCCAGTGGCTTCGAGTTCATGTATTACGCACACACTTGTTCCGTTGTACTCATATCGTGCCGCTATCGCCAGTGGGCTACAATTTTTTAATCGTGTTTTCTTGATTAATACCACTTTGTTAAGAAAGTAAAATTCGCCTTAATTAATACCGATTAAATAAAGCAAAAACAAAGCGAAATATACCATTTCATAAAAGTGGATCCAATCAAACAATCTGAATTTAAAAATCAATTAACCCACTGTCAAAACTGTATCGTACCTGAATCCAAAATTTCTGCTTAACCCCTTAAGCACCATATTCAATTTAGTGATAGTATGCTGAATACCAGATATTGGGTTGTTTGGAAAGTTCCTTCGGTTTGGGAAAACCATTTCGTACCGGAAAATTCTGCCCGTCAATTAGTATACATAAGATATGAGAATTAATGTCTAATAACTGAATGATGGAATTTTCCGGCATGAATGGTTAGAACATTGCAATCTGTACTTAAAATGAGGACGCACGCACATACCTCCTGGTATTGCAAATGAAGAGTTCATGACGTACCCAGGTACGTCGTGGTGCTTAAGGTGTTAAAATCAACCAGAAACATGACCTGAACCTGAAGTATCACACCTGAACACAACCCAAACTCGAAGAGAAAGAACATTAATCTATATTTGAAAAACATTATTGAAAAGTAGTTTATAATTGAACTTCTAAAATTAATTCTAGCATTTTTTTATAACAATGAGCCTATAGACACCCATTATATGCAAGTATATAGTTTGTTTCATTTGATAAATATTCAGGACATTCTTTTGAAAAATCGGTCAACTCAAGCTCGACCTCAAAGTGTCTAAACCTAACCCGAAACCGAACCAAACTCGAAATATTTAATGTGAACCCTTACAAAGGCAATCCGCGTGTTGGGTTAGGTAAAATTGAGGTACCCGACCAGATACAAGACTTTAGCTGCGAACCCAGGGGATAAAACCAGAAGAAACTTGAGAAAATAAAATAAAATAAAACATGACGTTTTTAATCATAGTTCATTAATTAGATTCACTAATTAGATTGAGAATTGATTTAAACGTTAATCGGAGAGAGGGATTGAAATTAAAATAATTACTAATAATTAGTCTATGATTGGAATTGAAACGAAGTTCAATATTCAATCTTTAGTCATGATTAAACATTAAATCGTTAGTTTTCAATCGTTAATCTAATTAAAATTTTGCACCACCCTGTTGGCATGGATGTAGTAGCCATATTTTTACACCGTGAGCTAACATTAAAGTTTTAATTGTTAATCCATTTTATGTGATCCCAAATTATAATAAAAGTATATCTTTTATTTAAAAGTCAAAATAGAGTTTTATTTTGTCTAACAGTGTTATTCTCCAATAAATACAGCTAACATTTTTAAAGGAAGCTTAATCTCATATTAAAGATTTGCTGCTGTAATCAACAATTTCTATGTTATTCCATTTCACTAAATGAAAATATAATAAAATTTATGGGAATTTTTTTCTGTTAAAGCGAAATTTTTATCTAAATAACGCTGAAAAATTTACATTTGTTTCATGAAATCAAATATAAAACACATTCAAAGTAAGACGTGACATGGGAGACCAAAATGTTTTGTTTTGTTTTTTAAATAATGCGATTTTATTAAATATTCATCTGAGTACTTTAGAAGAAATTCCAGATTTGTTTTGTGAATTCCGAAAGAAAGATATTTGAAAAGGAAATATGTCATCTGACTTTGCTTGCTGTATATATGTTTCTTGTAGTCACTTCACTTTCTGATGTTTGTAGAATACGTGGGCTCCATATAAAATTTCAATTTTATTTTATATATTGGGGTGTTTTGTTTTTCTGATTGAATTTAATCTCAAATTTAAAATTTAAAACGGAATAAATAGCTTAGAATTTTGTTTTCGTGGAGAAAAAAATCTTATTTTAGTATTTTACTACAAAGAATAGAAAAAAAAAACAATTATTCAATAAAAGATTTTAGATTTTAATGGACAATTCCACATTGTAAGGCCAAAAAAAAGAAGTACAAAAGAATTTTTGAGAATGTTTTATGTGTAAAAAATTAAAAATCCGTTGCGGTTTCCTCATTTCAAAACGTGTGTGCGCAGTGTTAAAAAAATTACGCAGTGTAGGATTGAGCGACGCAGAGCCGTTTGAAACTAAAAAACGATACGCGTTATGAAAGCGAAGTATGTTTGAGAGACCATGACCATACTTACACTGAGACGGGTACAACGAAAACAACAGGGCGCTCGGTTGAAAACCGATCTATGGATTTCGCGTTGTTTTTCAAGTTTCTTGTGGGAATTGTTTAACGGCAAATGTTTTAATATTAAATAGGTTCATGGCCCTGAAAAGTAATTATATTTCAAATCCAACTAATGTTTTGATAATCGGCTTATTGGCAGGAACGCTGTGCCGCAACTTTGAGAAAAACGCGTGAACTCTTGCTTTTCAGCAGACGAGCGGTTCAGTAAAATACGTAATCAAAGAAACGTAATTCCGTAACTAAATTGAATGATCCAAATCGTTAGAGTCACATATTCTACATCAGGGAGTCTCTAACCACCGTCCCCTGAATACTAGGCCTGCGAGCTGATAAAAATGGCGGCTGTCGCAGGCGGATTTATTTTTTCAGCGTTTGAACTGTCCCTCAAACTTCAACACCAATAATTTCTAAAAGTTTTCTTCGCCTTGTTTATATGAGATCAAATAAGTCAAAGATAACTTTTAGATATTATTGGTATTGAAGTTCGAAGGATTGTACAAACGCTGAAGAAAAACTCCGCCTGCGACAGCTTCCATTTTTGTCAGCGCGCAGGCCTAGTACTCAGAGGCGGTGCACTATCCTTCCGCCCGAGAATGACAAAGCTACTACTATTTTCGTATAGAATAATTCGGTTTTTTATAGCGACATTTTGGTATTTTTAAGTCGAAGCATTTTACAGGGAAATACTGGTGAAAAATGGTTTTAAAGCAGAAATATAGGACTATTATTCTGTACACTTCAGAAATGCAAAAAAAAAATGTAAAAGAATAGAAATCCATTTTTTTTCGGATCAAACAATGTGGAATAGAGTGGAACAAAAACAACTTTTTGAAATACATATTGCCTGAGTCATAATAAGTTTGCAAATAGTCTATGAAACATTGTCTAGAAATGTCAGACGAAAATATTAGGATCTTGAGGTTTTGAAACAAAAATTAATATTAGAATATCATCCCAGAACAAACAGATAGAACATCCTACACATGGCCAAGCGGATTCTGCCAACAACGCCCACTGGTGTCATAATGTGACATGAATTAACTATAAAGTGCATTAAGGTGGACTGCAACAGGCCGCTTTCAGCAAATTCGTTAGTGCAAAGGCAAATTCTGCTGACAGCCTTCATTAACCACCATATGTCAACTGCTATTAACTGCCATTACTACCATCTGCTATTAACGCATTAACCGCCAAATGTATCACATAGGATTCTTCAACTATTTTGCGGAACGTAATTTGCCACCACACATAACAAAATGTAATCTTCGCTTTATTTAATCTCAAACTTACTGTCATTAAATAAAGTAAATAGTTTAATTATACATTAGTGGTAACTTTGGGGTAATGGGTTTATTGCTCTATTAACACTTGGCTGAGAAAATTTTAAGTAACTGGCGTTATATTGCTGATTACGACCTTCTTTACGCAAATCAATAACACAATGCTTTTTAAACTCCGTTATGGATGAAAGACTCGTGTCTCACACAAAAGGAAACCGATCATGCAAAGCGTTTTTATAACATAAGAAGAAATCCCGCAGAAGCTAATTTTATGCTTAATTTATGCAACCTTTTTAACCAATCATGGAAATTCCTAAGTATTCTGATTTTTTAAACCACCTATTGTAGTATTCTAATATTTTGAATAATGAAAATAATTTTACAAAAATGCAATATTCACTCAAAATTTAATCTTTATAGTTTAGATTTTCTTTAATAACATGCAAATTTATTAAAACATCAACCGCTGTTCTTTTTCAATTGTACTACACTGAAATACAGCTACGTGCAATTCCAACCACAAATGAAATGAATTATTCTATTTTTTTTTTACTTTGAGCTGTAGTTGCCACTTTGTATGGTTTTACCTTACCACTAAAATTAAATAGTAGACTTTGCCTACTTTAACCGGGAGAAAAAAAAAACTAAAGATTTTTAACGATTGTAAAAAGCAAAACTGCTAATAAATTTTAGTGGTAACAAAAATTAGTTCAATTTGACAGGTATGAACTCATATAAATTGAAAGATTTAGCTGAAATAACATGATTTTACAGCTGCTACTAAAATATTTTTGAAAAAAAAATAATTACAACTGAAAGAAAAACACAAATCACCAAAGGATCGAACTAAACATGATAATATGTTACTAACAGTATTCCTTTATCTAATCCTTAAGAAAAGAGATTCTCTTTAGAAGTAATTACAAAATACTGTAAACTTAAAATGAAGTCTTATTTTTTCTTACAAAAGTCATTTATTTTTCTGTCTACCAAGGAGATTAAAAGCTACCTAACTTTTTTTTTTCTTTGAAGTTCTTAAAAGAAAGCATGTGAGTGAGGATAATATCTTTCAAGTTTTTTAAAGTGATTTACTAATTATAAAATTTCTTTGCAAACAATAATACAGAAAAAATAATACCACGTTAATATTGAGAGATATTTTGCTTCATAGCGGATCAATATTATGAAGATGCTTCCGATGAGATTGTCTCATGGAAAATTTATTTAAATATTTTTTTAACCACTTCACAACGGAAGGTATCCATATGAAACACGAAACCACATTTGTTTTGAATTTAATTTGAGAAAAGAAAATAAGAATTTTAACAGACAAATATTTTAAAAGAAATTGATTTCTTGAATATTCATATATTCGAATCTGAAATAACAGCTAATTCCGTCACTTAGTTGTTGCGTTATGTTTAAATATCTACGTGCATTGTAAACTGCTTTTCAACGATTAATCATTTCAGGGGCAATTCTGTTCCTAAAATGTTGAAATGATTGAATATCATTGGGATTTATGAATAATTTTTTTAAAGTACATAAAAAACATCCCTACACGTATAACATAAAAGCCAGAAATTATTTTAAATTTCTGGATGCCCTTTGGCAGTTTGGAATTAATATTTAGTGGTTTACATCATATTGCACCATCCTACAAAAAGTTAAAAATGAATTTAACTTAGGGATTGTGAAACTTTAATTCTGCCTAATTCATAAGCTACTTGACCTAAAAAGACTATTATGGTGTCAAAACTTCATATTAGTAGTATTGAAAATTTATAGTTTGTTACAATTTCAATATTTAGACGACGTCTGAAGGACAGGACTGTCACATGTCCGTTTTGTTAATACCAGTTTTTCAAAAGAAATATTTATGCGGTTGGATTTTACAACATTTGCAAGAGGAATTTGAAAGGTATTTTTGTTTTTTGAATAAAATGGTATTAAAAATGGCCGAATGGGAACACTGGGAATATAATTTAAGATATAATAATGAAATATTTATAAACTCCATAGAAAAATTTACGTGGTTGGATTTTACAACATTTTCAAGAGGAATTTGAAAGAAAGTTTTTTTCTTTGAATAAAATGGTATTGAAAATAAAACGAATGGGAACACTGGAAATATAGTAATTTAACCCTTTAGCGGGCGGTGTCCACAAAAAAGGACACCTAATTTTAATTCCAAATCTGACAATCGGCACCAAGAATATTTAATTATTTATTTCCTTTTATAAAATACGGGAAAATAAGCAAGTTTTTATTCTCTAATGAATTCTTTTTAAAATTCTGGTGTCAGTCCATAAATTCATCATTTTAGAAACAGATTTACTCCGCGCCGGAAAGGGTTAAGATATAATCACGAAGTAACTATAAACTCTATAGAAGAAATTAAAAAATATTCTAAACTTAAAATGAAGCCTGTTTTTCTTCTAAAAGTCATTTATTCGTCTACCATAGATATTAAAAATTATTTATTATTTTATTATTTCATGTTCTGAAACTGGGGCTGATGAGTGTAGCTAATATCATGTAATTTATTTTTAGGTGAATTACTAAACGTAAATTTTCTTTACTCCGACGAGAATACAAAAATGTATTTTAACCACTTCGCGCGAGAATTTTTAATCTTTTGCCACTGGTTTTTCAAAACATAAATTTTCGCCGAATTGAATCTCAGAAATGCTGTCATTGAATAAGGCAAAATTTACAATAAAAATTTACTGTTGGGAATAACCAAGGATTCTGTGCACATTGTGCGTCACGTATAAGTGTCGCTCGTCCCCAAGGGGTTAAAGAAGCTTCACTTCGTTCATAGCAATATTTCATACTTGCCACACCCACCCACGAATCTTCTAATAACGCTAAATATACCGCTAACCCGTCATTTGACCGGTACCAAATGCAAATATTTCGGAACGAACCAGAAATT
The DNA here is from genome assembly GCA_963931845.1 of Maratus michaelseni. Classification (NCBI taxonomy): domain Eukaryota; kingdom Metazoa; phylum Arthropoda; class Arachnida; order Araneae; family Salticidae; genus Maratus; species Maratus michaelseni. The sequence continues at coordinate 189,318,017 of OZ007586.1, forward strand.
CCTTCTTAAAAGAAGTAAAATGTAAATCACACAGAAACAAGTAAAATGAAATGCTAGCTATATTTAATAAAAAAGTTTGGTATGAAATATATTTTATAAATGTCGAGTAAAATTGAGGATATGTTTACTATTAATCTGTCACTAAAAAAGCGAATACTGCTAATTCACAGCTAACAGCAATCAGGCAGAAAATAAGTTAAATAACAAAGTTAAATACTTTTAAATGAAACTTCTGGTGTGAAATATTTTTATAAAACTTGAGTAAAATTCCCTGTTTGTTTATTGTTAACACTAAATGTACCAACAACCGATCATTTGACCTTTACAAGATGAAACTATTTCTATTTGAACCAGAAATTTCTTCATTAAGTAAATAAAATGTAAATCACACATAAATAAGTTAAATAAAAAAGTCAAACATTTTAACGTAAAAGCATGAAATATTTTTATAAAACTTAAGAAAATTTCCGGTAAATTCAGTGCTAAATGAACATTGATTTACGCAGATCAAACACGTGTCGAAACATAATTAAAAAAAATGAAATAAAATAAGTTGCATATAGGGACATGTAATTAAATAAATAATGATGCAGCAAATGATGTGTGATTCAAAACTTGGATAACCTGGTTCAAATTAATTTATATTTTATGGAAGAATTGTTGTAGGTTCGGAAATATAATAGTTTAAGTATGGCCCAAAGAAATTGCCTGATCGATAATTAACACTCCTACTATCATGACCGGGGTAATTTTCAAGCGTTGAGAGTTTTTCTCTGTTCTGCTCCAGAAACAGTGTTGCCAGTAGGCTACTATTTTTTTAAATTCAGATTGCGTGATTGCCACCACTTTTTTAAAGTATGAATATTCGACTTCTCTATTGACAGATTAAATAATGCGACAAAAAAAAAAAAAAAAAAAAAAAAAAAAAAAAACGAATTATACTATTATACTATTTTAAAAAAGTGGTGGGTATCAAACAATCTGAATCCATACAAGAAAGGAAAAATCATGCGTCGAGCTTCGATTATGAAATACTTTCCCACACTTCCAGGATACTTTAACAACACTTTGCCGTTTGATAAGGTGACGAAGATACCTAAGTAAACAATTTTAAAAAATGCATAACACATTTCAAAACCACATTTCAGCAATTACTACCCATAGCCGTAAAGGTGCTCTGATTTTTTTTTGTGCGGCTCTGTATATGATCTATAGATTTGTTTATATTCTACATAGTATGCTAAAATTAGTTTAGTAAGAAAACGCATAACACAGTTGAAAATCCACCTTCAACAATTTCTACCAATAAGTGGAAACATATTTAATTATTTTGTACACCCCATTATATTACCTAAAGATTTTTATATATACCACATATTAAGCTTAAAATTATTTTAGGCAAAAACACGCTTAAAATTATTCAAATCCAAATTTCAGACATTATCATACATAGGTGGCCATGTATCCATTTCTTTGTGGCCAAGTACAAAAATTGCTGACTCTTATGATATTGAAATAAAAATACGGTACATTAGCGTATCATACGTGGCACCAAAACGCATATAGAGCACTAGAAATGTTATTTCATAAATAAAGAATATAAGTACATCACAGCACTGAGTCACATTTTATTTTTAAAAAATGCCGAACATTGTACGTCGGAATATATGGTAATTCATTTATATTAAATTATTTTTCATTCTATATAAAATGTTCATAAAAATGTGTTTTCTTATGAAACTTGAAAAACTTACCATTGACAACTTATTTCTGCTAAAATCGTTTACTAAGCAAAATTTGAAATAATGTTTGTTATTGAAAATCAAAATAAATGGATTCATTTGAATAAATATTATGCATACATGTGTATGTTTTTTACACCTATAAATTCTTTCCTTGAACATTTGTCGGTTTTAAGAGTCAACGTACGTATAAATTTTTGTAACATCACTGGAATAAAAAATAAGATAATAAATTTTAATCAAAATTTTGAACTAAAATTCTCTATGGCTACTGCCATTCTTTTTCTTCAGATTTATTTTCAGTAGAGTAGATTACGGTTTTAAGAACTGGGATTACGATGATAAAACATGTTTGGATTTGCAGAGGTTCCTTACAAAATGTGAAATCCCAGATTCATGTAGTCATTTTAAGTTTTAATTTTTATCTTTTTGATAATACTATGCATTCAACATTATCCATTTTTGAACAATTTTATTTATATTTTCTGTTTTTCCTTTAGCGCTATACAGCACGATTTTTCTTTTGGATGTACGTTTTTTATATTTATATTTAGAGTTAGAAACAATACATTTTAAGGAGTATTTTTTGCCTTATTTAATAGCAGACTTTTGTGATTAATTAACCCATTAAACGCCGCTATATGAACCATGTTAAATAAATAAAACTTTTAAATTTTTTAATACACATTTGATGTCTTTATTATAGAACAGTTGAATTTGTTTCAAAAAGTGTAACCGTTTCGAAAATCCAGCATGTTCCCGCAACGGGAGCTTTGGAGTTTTATAGGCAGGTATTATATATGCAGGTATAAAGAATTTAATACTGAATTAAAAATCATTATTTTGATTTGAATTTCTAAATTTAAAGAAGAAAAATACTATTAACAAATAAATTTTAAACATAAAAAACCTTACATTTTAATTATTTTCTCTTACAATTTTTTGTAGCCCTGTAAGTACTTAAAAATCTATCTAGGAGATTCACACCTTCCATATATTTATTATATGATGAAATTATATATTCGGTTGAGGTAAATTAATTTTCTTTTTTTTCTTTAGAGCACCATCTTTTAACCTGCCCTAAGGGAGTCTCTTCTTGAAAGTTAGATGCCAAACATACATTCTTCTTGTCTCTAAATTTTACTACACACAGATTTTCTGTGGCAATGGATTCAAAAGTTCCTCTTTCATTTTTGTATAATTGTTTACATTTACTTAGAATTCAAGCTTTCAACCCTATTTTCTCTGATTGTGCCTGTCATACGAAAATTGCGCTGTCGCATTTCTTCTAATAACTCCAGAGATGTAAAAAAATGTTCATATAAACCGTATGTTTTGGGGGATTGTCAGTGCGTTTAATTAAGTCCAAAATCACCCTTGTTCCAAGGTGCTTAGTTTCTATTTCATTTTTTTTTCTTCAAATGTATTTTTATTTTTTCCCACATAAACTTGTAAATTTAGTGAATAACCTTCAGAATCAGAATCCAATGTATCGAAATATTCCAAGGCTTGTTTTACTGTTAAAAATTTAACAGGTATTTTCACATATATTGAAACTTTTTTAATTTATCTAAACACTATTACTGATCGACTGTCATACGATTCAAATACACTATGCTTTTCAAAATAACAAACTAAAACGCAGTAAAACACAATTATTTCACCGTATTGTTGTTTCTCTGAACCCATGAACTAAAATTTTCTTTTATCACTTTAAGTGGTTACTTCGCATCTTTCTTCCTAGGTTCGCATTATTTTCTTTGTAAAAGCGTGCTCTCAGACATAGGAAAGGGAAATGCTACCTGAAAACGCCAACGATCCCACCGTACAAACATTCGAAAAAAATCTTTCTATTCTTGCTTTAAATAAATCTATTTACTCCGGGTTTTGAATACGTTGTTATTTGAAATGTTAGTTTTAAACCTGACTATAGTTGAAAAAAACTGGAGATTCATTTTTCTTTTTAACTAATTTTACTTGAGATAGTCAGAAAACAAAAAATTCTCTTTTTTAAAAATCTAAAAAAAAAAATAAAAAAAAGGAAAATTTGATTTTGAAAAAAATTATTTTATACTTCATACTAATAACTTTTCTATAAAAAGAGTTTTTCCTAATTAGCTAAAAAATATTTTGAGAAAAAAAAATAAAATACATGTTCCCGCATTGGGAGCATTGGCGTTTAGTGGGATTTAAAGCGAGTATTTTTATTTAAATGAACTGACTGCATGGAATGGATTAATTGTTTAATATACGCGTCACTGTAGTGTTTAGATATCCGTCTCTGCTCGTTGGTTAAATACACAAATCGTAGTGCAGTGTCCAGTAGGGTTAAGTTTTAAGGTTTTTTCTTTGCACAACGTATCCAAATTAAAGGCTAGAACAGAATTAGCGCTGGCACTACAATGGAATCTTCCACAATGCAGGGTTCGCACGCTCTTAAGCCACGCCCCAATTTCTAAGGACTCTGCCACCAGTATCATTGAACGATCATATTCTTCCTAATAGTATTCAAGATGCATTAGGTAGAAGATAGTTTTATGCGATTACTGGTGGAAGAGTCCTTACAAAATGGGGCGTGGCTTACAAGCGTGCGAACCCTGACAATGTCTTTTTTGAAATAACATATTTTAGCTTATTTTTGTCTTATTTAATCTGACATTAAAAAAGGCTAATGCTAAAGGCACTGCTAATTCAAAAAATTGGTAGAAATCGAGTATTCTGAATTAACCCTTTCCGGCACAGTGGTCCCACTCCGGGCACACCTAATTTTAATTCCAAACTTGCATTCGACACCAAGAATATTTAATAACATTTTGTTTCAACAATGAAAGCTTAAAAAAAGGAGTTCTTATTTTCTAAAAAATCGTTTGTAAATTCCGGTGTCAGTCAGCAATTTCTCATTTTACGAACAGATTTTGTCTGTGCCGGAAAGGGTTGAAGATGTAGTGGACTGGCAACACTGAAAAAATAGTTTAAATAATACTGTTTTAGATTTCCTTTTTCCATATATTAGAATGAACAACAGAAAGTATTATTTTTTAAATTCTATTACCACTTGTCAAAAAGTATTAACCACTTAACAGTTTTTCCCGAACGCCGATCGGGCAAGAAGAGTTTGTTTTCTTTGTTACTAACAGCTTTTGGATACCAGTAATTTTTAACGGTAATCTTCAATTTATTGATTTACAGACATTTTTAGATTATATAAGGCAAAACTTTTAGTACGGAAATACGGTGTTATGTCCTTATTTTAGTTTATTGTATATATATATATATATATATATATATATATATATAAACGAAACTGTTAAGGGATTAAATATTTGTTTGCTACAATAAAGTAATATTTGTTCTAAGGAAGTTTTTTTTCATTCCTTTTGCCATAACTCAAAAAGAAACTGAATTATTTTTTTTTTATAAATTCACTAGTCCATGCATTCTACCAAGAATAAATAAAAGCGATGAATTTTCTATAATTGATGTCCACGCCAAATGAAACATATTGTAACGGACATGTTTTGGAACAATATCAATTGCAGTCATGAAATTAGGCGTGATTTTTAACACGTTGACGGACAGTAGGAAATAGTGAAGTTCGAAAATTGACACTATATGTTTTTGTAATTATTAGAGTATTAGAAGCATAGTTTTACTCTTTCTGCTTAAATAAGTTTAATTTTGATTAATTCAGCACCTTTAATTATGTTGCACTACTCCCTTCACAACCACGTCAGTGTGGCTAGTGGTCAGGGAAAAATACACTTAAAAAAGTGATACACACCAGTATATTCTTATAGAAAAATGTATGTTGATTATTCGATCAAATAATCAATTTGAATTTTTCTATACGAATATACTGGTAATTATAATTTTTTTTGCTGTATTTTTCCCTGATCACTAGCCACCCTGCACGTGCATACTGAAGCTGCAACTCATATAACAGGTGGAAAACGAACTTCAACCTAAAAAATTGTTTCCAAAACATGACACTGGGCTTGTTTCTACTTGTACGCCGGTAAATTCACATTTGTGCTGCTATAGCCGTAGTGTCTAAAAACGACCGTTTCGTTTTGGGAGGCTATAGCCGTCATGCCACATTGTGATCTTTGCTTTGACGGCTATAGCCGCAAGTGTCCGTCAACGTGTTATGATACGTACTGCATTTTTATAAAAGGTTGTTTTCTAAAAAAATATTTCTACATTTATTTCCTTTTTGCATTTATAAGAACTCCACATTATAAAGTAATATAATTTCTGAAAGCACTTGAACAGGGTTCGTACGTTTTTACCACAATTTTTAATAGAATTTTTCGCCTTATTTAAATACAAAAAAGTATTACAAATCCTACAATTAAACGAGGCGCCTACAATTTCTTGTATTTAATTATTAAATAGAAATTTTCTATTAAAAGATTCCTTAACCCTTTAATTCTCGCTCCCGTCAATATCACGGGCTGAGGTGTCGTTCGTTATTTCTCGTGCCCGTCATGCATCCGGGCTCAAGATTTAACTGCTGGAAAAAACTTCTGAAACCAGAAAAATTTAATTTGAATTTCCATCTGAAGATTTCATTGCGCTGTTTGTGATGTTGGACTATGTATCGCATGTTTCGAAATATATCATACTAAAAAAAGTTGTTGATAATCAATGTTTAATGTATAGATATTATATCAAATATTATTTGTAAAAATTTTTAAAGATGTGAAAATTAAAGGTCTTATTCGCATTAATTTGTATGGTGGTGTAAATCTAACATCAACCTCTTAATTATCGCGCCCGTGATTTTCACGGACAGCGTAGACTACTTTTTTTTAAATTCAGATTGTTTGACCCGCCAGTTTTTTTTTTAAATAGTGTAATTGGCTTTATTTTCGCATCATTTTATCTGCCGTAAACTACGGTGAATATTTCTACATAACAAAAAGAGTGGGACTCAAATAATCTGAACTGTAAAAAAACACAGCCTACACTTATCGGGGGGCGGTGCTTAAGGTGTTAAGGCACAAAATTCTCGCATGATGGCATTTCTACAAATGGGAATTTGTTCTATAACACATTGTTTTTTTTGCCTTAAAAAAACTAATTCGTTTGGAAACCTTATAATTATTCAATTTCTGTAATAAAAAAATAGGTACTTTTTTGATGGTTTTTTCAAATATTTAGCGACCCTGAAGGGGTTAAGACGAGCATACGAAACCTGTTGAAAATTAACAGATTTAGTAAATTTAACATACTATGAATTTTTAGAGAAACGAATGTGCTGATGACAAAAAAAGAAAATCTTGAATTGATTACTTTTAACTTTGTCGTAGAAATGTTGGATTATCATTACTGATAAAATCTTTATTTAACTCCGCACTGTCATCAGTGCGGTCATTTTAGACAAGCACTTTATTCGAATAATAATCTTCATTTAAGATTTCTTGTACAAATGTTGTTGAAATGTCACTTGTGGTGGATTTCTTTTGAAAATGTTGTAGATATATACCACACATATCACAGTTAGGGAAAAGAAGAAGCCAAAAATATGGCTTCGTCGACACCTGAAGCGTATGGCTCTGCAGTCATAGCTCACAAAAGGCTAAAACATGATTAAATCGAATTTTATGAACTTTTCTTTAATCATTTTTTAAAATGGGGAATACCTGGCAAATAAAATTTTCTGGCGAATAAATAACGGATTAAACTTTTATGGAGTGAAATGTTCTGTTTCATAAGTTTAAATAGTTTTAAAATTAGTATATCGATAGCCACTTTAAGTGAATTTCGCGTTTAAGGATAATTATTTGGTTAAGAAAGACAGCACATTGAAAATTCACAATTGCTCGATGACAGCACATACGGGCTCAAAATTTAGTAGATTTAGCAGTAGCGTGTCCTGCTACCGAATCTCGGTATACTTTTCCCACCAATTTTTCTTGGTAAAAATATGTACTTTTTTATATTTATATTTGTGCGTTATATTCCGGAATATATAGTGTACACATAGCTGCAAAATTTTACGTGTACTTTTTAAAATCATTTAAACGCATTTTGAGCCGATAAAAATATTTAAAAAAATGGGTGTTTGTTAAATGTATTTAGTAAGTAAAATTTCTGGTTACAATCTGTTTATTCGACTTATGAAATGCGTAGCAGTTGGCAGCCATGTATATACCGGATGGCCAGAATTAAAACACTCCTATCCTGTGCTCCCTATATATCGAATTACTTAATGTAAAAGTAACAATTTTTGTACACATATTATTACAAAAAATGGGGAATCGGATAAGGCAAAAAAATTTAGTCTCAGAAACACCGATAGATGGCGCTGTACAACAGAAAATATGACAAAAGGACGAGTTGAAGTGGATAGATCGTTGCCATGGAAGATTCTGTGGTGCAATGAGGCCCATCTGCATCTCAGTAGAACTGTGAACACCCATACCTGTAGCATTTGGGAAACTGAAAACTCCGGTACATTCCAAGAGATTTCACTCCACTCACCGAAAGTAACAGTGCGGATTCACAGCCACTATTATTCTTGGAACTTTTTGTTCTAAAAGGCTATTTGTAGTAGGCCTCTGACATGCATTGTGACGTCCAACATGTCCACAAGGATGTTCGAAATTTTTTTGTCTCCCATTTGCAAGAGCGATAATGTCTTAACTCAATTATCTTTATGCCTCCAAATATTGCAATCTGTGTACAGCAGTTTCTTCAGCAACGATAACTAATCACTGAGTAATCAGTAGTGCGTTTCTGACAATCTGGCCATCTCGTTTTCCGGATCTCAATCCGTGTGATTTTTGGCTGTGGTGACACTTAAAAAATCTTGTTTATCGTGCAAGTCTGATAATCTTTGCACATTTTAAAGAAAGTGTCACACTGCATCTGAGAAGCATGACAGTTGACCAGCTACGTTCCGCAGTTGAACAAGTTGTCCACAGACTGTAAATTTTATATATTGAAGAAGGGAACCATATTGAGTACCTTTCTCTGCGTTGATAAGGTCCTTGTCACATGAATGTTTGGTACGTTCAAATAAAACTATGTTTAAAATGTGTTTTTGTGTCTTTTTGGTATATGTCCAGTTGTACAGCGCCAACTATCGATGGTTTTTGGAACAATGTTTTTCGCCTAATCCGTTTCCCCATGTCTTTAATAGTATGTGTATAAAAGTTGAAGCTAATACACTGAATATTTCAATATATAATCCGAGTAGGGGTATTTTAATTGTGGTCACCCTGAATGTATAGTTCGCACACAAAAATATAGCCGTTGAGTAAATCCTGCTGATTAATTTAATTGCTAATTAAGGTGTAAATCACTATTAGAAACTAAAAGAAACTAGTTTTTAATTAGATAATGCATTTCTTGCACCGTTTGTGCCTGTTAGAATCTTTTTTCTCGTTGAATCACAAACTGTCGTGTTGTTCAAAAAGAGCTTTCCGTTTGGAAAAGTTGGTTCGTACCGGATAATTCTATTATTTAATTATTATACATTAATTCTTATATCTAATATCTGATAATTGACGGTCAGAATTTTCCGGTACAAATTTGTTTTCCCAAACGGAATCATCTTTCCAAATAACCCAATATTTCTAGGACATCGGCCAATTTTCCGTGAGCGGACTCTATATATTTTGGAAATATCTTAATTTGAAATTCAGCTTTTCTGTAACACCATTGTATACATACATTCAGAATTATGATTCATTCTTGAGTTTTAATTGTTTTATGTAGGCAAAAACGTCTCGCGGAAAGCGAAAAAACACGACCTTACCAACGTCAAAATAAGTCATCCAAAACCATAATCAATCAAATAGAAGCAAAATTTTTGGAAACTAGGCAGAAAATTAAGTTACATATGGTGTTTCGTCGCACGTCAATCTAACAATTTAAAAATATAATCCGGTTTTTATGGAAGGCTGCGTTTTGCGGGCCCAGTTTTGCCAGTGGGATACTTTCATTAATTCAGTTAACTTGATTGCCACCAGTTTTTTGAGAAAGTAAAACTCGTCTTATTTAAAGACAGATTAAATAAGTTGAAAACTTTCACTTAAAAAAAGTAGTACCAAAGAAGAAATTTGAATTATAAAAAAGTCGCTCACTGTGCGGTAAAGCAAGCTATGACTATTGTAGTGCAGAAAATACTTACTTAATGACTGAAATTTGGAATTTAGTATGACGATTAATTTTCGGAATGTCTGGTGACTCTCGACTTTCGGACAAAAATGTTGAAGACCCCTAACTTATACCGTATTGAATAAGTAACATAAACATAAGTAATCGCAAATTTTATTTAAAAATTATATGAAATTAAATGATTTTTCTAAAATTGATTATAAAATTTTCAATTAATTCGTTACTCCAGCAAATGAAATGAAATGCCGTCACAAAAATATTTAAACGTGCACTGTAACGTCAATGTCAACGTCTAAAAGAGAAGTCTGATAAAATATAGAAAGTCCAACAGAAATTTTTGTTATGTTCGTAATTTTTCAAAGTAATCCTCATACATGCATTTATTTCTATCAACAGATGTTTTCTGGTGGAATATATTGCTTTATCTCTTCAAAAGAATTTTTATTTACTTCGATGTCACTTTGACTACAAAATCTTTTGATATGTCTTTTGAATTTTTTTCTCTTCCAAAAGATTAATGAAAACATTTTCAGCCGATGTATTTTTTCTCGTTTGTTGTAAAGTCATAAGAGAGATACGAATACGACAAAGAAAATAACTTATCACAGTGTCATGAGTTTTTAGAAAGATTTTGTATCAGCTTTTCTTTAATTTAACTTTTTAAATATTTCAATTTTCTCGAAACACAAATATGTATAGCTATCAACATTTACTCTTTTTCCATACGAATATTTTTGAAAAAAAAATGCTCTAATTTTATTACAGACATTTTACGATTAAATAAAGCACATTTTTCTGTTCATTAATAGCAGACGGAAAATGTAGAAGTTGACTTCTATGATTATCTCTTGTTCTTACATAACAACTCTATATAATGAAATTTGTTTAGTTTTCCGATTTAAACCGTTGAAGGAGGGCGGTGTATTATTTAACCCCTTAACTGTGGGAGGTATTTTGACACCATAAACTAAAAATAGGCACAATATACCACTTTTTCCGTACTAAAATATTTGCTTTGTGTAATCGAAAATTGTCTGCCGATTAATAAAGCGATGGTTGCGTTGAATAATTACTGGTGTGCAAAAGATTTTAGTAACAGAGCAAGCAAACTGTTCTTGCCCGAACTGAGTTCGGGCTACACAGTTCAGGGGTTAAGTCACTTAATTTTAATATGAAACTTCCAAATCGTATCCAGAATATTTTAATAAAATTTTACTTTGATAATGTACGAGAAGAAAAATATTCGTTTATTTTAAAATTAATTTGTCCGTAAATTATGTTGTTCAAATGTTTAAATGATTGGAAATGGAATCATTTAATTATTTATTTTGACATTATTTCCGCTGGGACAATTTGGAAGGGTTAAATAAAGAAATAAATTACTTGTGATTTAAATACTGCAATATTCTAGATGTATGTCTTTTAAATTTAAAAAAATGTTTTAGTTAAATTCTTCTAGATAAACTATTTTATTTGCAGTCTTCTAAACTACCGCTTTTTTAGAGAAAGTAATTTTGAATAATTATTTTAATTTTTTTCTAATTTTTTTCTAACTTCTGTCAATAAATAAATTGAATATATCTATTAAAAAATTGTAGTACTCAACATGATACGAATGATCAATAATGTTGGCAAAAATGAAATATTTTGTGTAAAATGCATTCAAGGGGTATATTCATAAATATTTTTTTTATATTTTGTATTTATTCATATACGTTGTTTGATCCTTCATATGCGCAGTATGAGTTTCCAAAAACATATATTTTTGGATCCAGGGGATTTCTATAAAAGTAATGTTCGCTCAGAGGCGTAGCGTCAAGGGGGGCACGGACCACTTTACTACCAGAATTTTTATATACTATATTTGTCCTTATTTAATTCATACCGTTCAAAGATTAAATAAGGCTAAAGGTAGTATATAATTATACTGGTAGTAAAATAATCGTGCCCCCCCCCTGACGCTACGCCACTGTGTTCGCTTAATATTTAATTACGGAAATCTGCCAAGGATAAAATAAATTTTTAAATTGTATATTTCATAATGTTTAATGATTGAAATTTTAAGAAATTTAAGTTATCCATTAAAACATTTTATAATTATAATTCTTTAACAGATTTAATCCGGTTGGTAGGACTTCGTGTAAAAATCTACTTTAACTCCTTGGGGACAAGCGACACGTATATGTGCTGTATAAGATGTTTAGAATCCTCGATTATTCCCACAAGTTACTTTTTATTGTAAGCTTTGCCTTATTTAATCTTAGCATTTCTGCGATTCAATTAGGCGAAAATTTCTGTTTTGAAAAATCAGTGGTGAAAGATTAAAAATTCTGTAAGGGACACTCGTCGCGAAATGGTTAAGGATTTGAACAACTCATTTCGAAAAGAAATAGTTGCGTTATGTAATGATACAGATATGAAATTTAAAAAAAAATTAAGAGTACTATTTGAAAATAGTATTACCGTAATTTCCGGCGTATAATCCGCAGCTCAAAGAGTCGTTTTTCGACCCAGAAATATTATTTTATAAAATGTAACTTAAAAGATCGCTGTAAATATTTAACTACAATTATTGAATAAAATTTCTGGGTCGAAAAACGACTCTTTGAGCTGCGGATTATACCCCGGAAATTACGGTACTTAAAACTTAAAACGGAAGGTGTTTTTCTGCACATCTTCGCTATGATGTCACACTATGGAATGTGAAACTATCGAATGAAAAAATGCATTTTTCATTACTTTTAAAAATGGGCCGATTGTCACCACTAAATTTAAATAGTTTTCTTCAAGAGGGAAGCTTGGCCTCCCTTTCTCCTTCAGAAATTCCGAATTCATACCTAAGTTTCAAACAGAGAATTTTAGTATGTTTAATGAAAGACATTTCGTGATATAAAGTCAAAATTTCTGGTATGAATTCGGCTTCTCTGAATAAAAGATCAGGCTAAATTGGCAGTCCTGTTTTTCAATGGATTTTTTATTACCATTCTTACTAGGCGAAGAATTCGAATAAAGTTTAGTGATGACAATCGGACCTTTTTTTAAAGTTATGAAAAATGCATTTTTTTACATTCAATTTTTTGACATGGTAGCGACAATATGTTGGATAATATGTCATAGAAAATGACAGCAAAGGAAATTCATTTTGCTATTTATTATTAACTTTCCACTCTAACTCAGGGTTCGTATGCTTTTAATCCAATTTTTTAACCCCTTCAGGGGCAAAGTACTCTTGTAGCTTAAATATTGAAATGATTGATTGACACCAGGATTCAAGGACGAATTTATTTTTAAATAAGTAAAAGCTTTTCTTCATGTACCTTATAAATTCAAAATTTGATTATAAAATTCTGGTGTCATTGTGGCATTTTGGGATTAAAATTAAGTGGTATATATAATGTACCGGTGTCCTTCATGGGGTTAATAGTATTTTTAGACTTATTTAAATACAGAAGAGTGTTACAAATCCTGCAACTAAACAATGCGTCTACAATTTTTTATATTTAAATAGTAACACTAGAACTACCGGAAATTTTACTCAAGTTTTTTAAAACTATTTCACACCAGAAATTTTATTTAAAACTACTTAACATATTTGTTTAACGTATTTCTGTGAGTTTTATATTTACTTTATTTTAAAAAGAAATTTCTGGTTCGAATCGGATTATATTCATTTGGTAACCGTCAAAATGACGGCTCATGGTAGTTCTATTGTTAAATAGAATAATTCTATACAAACATCAAACATTTGCTTACAACGTATATTTCGTTTAATTTAAGTATGAGCTATTTTAAAAACTACATAAATAAACAAATCTCGAAGTTTCGGCTATTTTTCATAGCCATCTTCAGGAGAAAATTCTCATAAATCAAACAGTGAAAAACTAAATATGTATTACATAATTGAGAAAAATGTTAACCTGAAAGGACAACGAAATTAACGGAAATTTAACATATTCAAAAATAGGCCTGGTGGTGCCATTTATGAACCAGCTACGTTACTGTAAACCTTGTTTAACCAAATTAAAGTCCATTCAAAATACCGTAATTTCCGGCGTATAATCCGCAGCTCAAAGAGTCGTTTTTCGACCCAGAAATTTTATTCAATAATTGTAGTTAAATATTTACAGCGATCTTTTAAGTTACATTTTATCAAATAATATTTCTGGGTCGAAAAACGACTCTTTGAGCTGCGGATTATACGCCGGAAATTACGGTACATTTCCAGATACTAGGAATAGAAAATGATGTGTTATCATTACAAATTTCATGCTTTCTTAATGAAATCTGTAGAGATTCACAAATATAAGCTTTATATGGATTGTCTTGTCTGGAAATAATTTTAACATTTTCAAAATCAATAAACTTAATCTGTCCATCAGCAAAAGACCTTGATAAGGCAGTGGAAAGTTTATTATATTTTAAATCCCTTTTGTGCTCTTTCTACGATGCGACGTGTTGTCATACCAATATATGCTGAATTTGTATCATCGGTCAATTCAAACGGAATTTTATATACTCCAGAGAAACAAGTGGGTGATATAGGATCAATGCTTCTATTCAATAAGCTAAACAAAGTCTTGGAATTGGATGCCACCAGTTATATTTTATATTTCATGAAAATCCTCTTTAATCTTTCAAAGAGTATGGCGACATATGGAATTTTTCTATTAATAGGACTTACTTTAGGAGAAGAAACATCTGTAACTTTGTATTTATCGATTAATTTATGAATAATGCGCGGTTTATATCCATGTTTCATACCAACATTAATAATGTAATTAAGTTCTTCTTCTAAGAATTCTCCTGAACAAACCACGTATGCCCGACGTATAAACGATCTAAAGGCTGCAATATTGAAATTCCAAGGAGAGGCTGCGGTGACCGGGATAACACTGTTTAATTTCATGGATTTCTGAAATTTTTTCGCTTTAAACTATTGTTTTCATTAAGAAGAACGTCGAGGAACGGAAGCGAATTGTTATCCTCCAATTCCATCGTAAATTTAATATTACTGTCTATGTGGTTGATATCGTCAAAGAATTTCCTTAAATGTTGTCTTCCTTTATCCCAAATAACGAAAATGACATCAACATAACGCAACCAAAAGTTGGGCTTAGGATTACACATCTCAAAAATACGTTCTTCCAGTGGTCTTAATTTGTTGCGTATGTTTTTTATGTTAAAAGACACGACGCAAAAACAAAAGAAAAAGATGGAAGAAAACATTTTTCATTTACAGCTAGCTAAGAATATTTTTTATGAATTTTTTACCCGGGTTGGAAATTTGTTATATTTATAACCAATAAAAATTCCAAAGATTTCGGAGAAAAATATCTTTTATTTTGAATGAAACGACCATACGTGAAAAAACAAGAAAATGTCTCCTTACAAGCGAATTTTATCACTGGATATCAATATGCTTCTTCGAATTTTTCATTAAAAATATAAATTAATATAAAATCGTGTTAAAGTTATAAAAGCATACAAATTTGACGTTTAGTAACCCTTTGTACCGTAATTTTCGGCGTATAAGCCGCAGCTCAAAGAGTCGTTTTTCGACCCAGAAATATTATTTTATAAAATGTAACTTAAAAGATCGCTGTAAATATTTAACTACAATTATTGAATAAAATTTCTGGGTCGAAAAACGACTCTTTGAGCTGCGGCTTATACGCCGGAAATTACGGTACTTCGTTGTCGCCACTGCGTCGACAATCAATAAATCCAACACATTTATTTTTAGGACCAGTAACAAAGAAAAGTAATATTTGCCGCATTTAATAAGAGCATTTACGAGCATTAGAGCATTTTTAACAAATAAAGGCAACTTTTAAAAAAAACTGGTGTCAACCGAATAAAATTTGTGTAAGAGACGCTGGAGGGTTAATGTTATTATTACGTGCCCGTGCAACGACGGGCTGGTCAGCTATCCAATAACAAATGTGAAAGGAAAGAGTTGTAAGTTTAACGTCTTAATTACGGGCTAGGAGTGGCGATTATTTTTATATTCAGTCATACCACAATTTGCAAAAAAAGGTATTTGTGGCAGATGTCGCTTACAAATATCCTATAAGTGTATGGCAAATATCATATTTCAAATCGAGATACGAATAAAATAAAGTAATAGTCGCTGGAACGTGAAAATCTGCCACTGGTGGCCATTTTATATTATGTTACACATTTTATATTCTGTACAACAAACTATATGTTAAAATATATAGTTTGTTGTACATTTCTCTTGCACATGCTGTCGAATAGTTTCTAAAAATAAATTTTAGGGGTAGTAGTGAGTATCGAATCGCAGATTTCTGCGATAAAAAAGAGGCGAAAATTATTTTTCTAAATATCTGTTAACAAAACAATAGTACAAAGAGCAGTTATGAAACGAGAGTATAATATGGCTGCCAATTATATATATCTAGTCTTCCAAAGTCAAATAAACATGCAAGAACCAGAATATTTTCATAATAAATGAAAATTAATATTTCATTAAATCAACCCACCACACATTTTGTAAAATGAATGTTTTATTCAAAATATGTTTATAGAATTTAAATGAGCATAATATTAATAATTAGTACCTATGGCATCCTCTTCAATAGTGATGAGGATATTGAGCTGTTTTAATATTCTAATTATTCATTCGGGCAAGCACAAAACGGTGTCTGCCAACTTTCGTATTCTTTTTAAATTTTCTTTAAAAAAATAATTAAGTTAGGATCAGTAATTAAGTTTCAGTAAAGTGACATAAATTTATGTGGCTCTTAATTTAATTCATTTTTTAAATAAATTTCTCGTTGTATTTGATTATAAAGAATATGAAGGATGGCTGTGCTGTTACGCATGGCCAAATGATTCATTAGAATATCAAAATAACTCATGTATCCCATCACTACTCGTCATCGGCGAATAATGTTAACTCGAATAACTCGAATCGGCTAATTGTTTATATCTTAAATCGGTAGCATTTTCTACTTTTCTAAAAAGAATTCTCACACTGCTATTTACCGCAAAGTGATATTCTCCTTTTAATTATAGAATATCTGCAATAAATTAAAGTGGAGATATCGTCGCTATCATGTCAAACTATCGAATGTGAAAAAATGCATTTTTCAGT
The DNA here is from genome assembly GCA_963931845.1 of Maratus michaelseni. Classification (NCBI taxonomy): domain Eukaryota; kingdom Metazoa; phylum Arthropoda; class Arachnida; order Araneae; family Salticidae; genus Maratus; species Maratus michaelseni. The sequence continues at coordinate 189,335,003 of OZ007586.1, forward strand.
TCTTTTAAATATAGGGCGATTTTCACCACTAAATTTTATTAGAATTTTTTGTCTAGCATGGATAATAATCAAATTTCTGTGATGAACAGGGTTGCTAGTTTGGCCTTTTTATCTATTCAGAGTTGATGCCTAATTCATACCGTAACTTTTGCGAGAAAAAATTTTACTTTAACCCTACAGTGCATGATTTTTTCTTTAAGAATTGTGTTTTTATATACATATATTAAGAACTCGATACCAGAAATTTTAAGATAGATTTTTAACTTTATTTAGTAGCATATTCATGTTATTTTTACAGGATTAATATTTATATAAATATAGTGGTTGCAAAGAACTTGATTTAATTATTAAACGTTAAATAGAAAGAGTCGCCAATTGGCTACACTGTGCACTGTAGGGTTAAGTAATCACGAAATGTCTGTCATTAAATAAAGCAAAAATATCTGTTTGTAACTTCTGATATAAATTTGGAATTTCTGAATAAAAAAGGAGACCAAACTTGCAACCCTGGTGAAGAGTACTATTAAAATGTAAGGGTGAAATTCGACCAATTTTTATAAGTAATGAAAAATACATTTTTCACATTCGATAGTTTGACATGGCAGCGAGGATATGTATTATAAAAATGTGGTATCTCCACGCGTCTCACTTTGAGTTCCACTCTTAGATAATCAAATTTAACAAAAGGAAATTGAAAAATCATGATGTAGTAAACCGGTAAATAACCAGATGAAATTGAAAAAATCTTTTTCACTCGAATGATATAAACATGGATAGCCACAATCCAATTTTGCTCACGTAGATAAAATTTGAGACATTTTCATATTGTGCAAAGCATGGACGAAATGAAATATTGATTGAGACATGGATATCTTTTATCGTAAGTTATATAACAAAAATATAATATAGGATTTTATACAGAGATACAAAGATCTGAAAGCAATATCATTTGCACAAGAAAAAAATTATTACAAATTGTTTCGAAGAAATCAGTAATATTTGCTTCATGTTCAGTATGATATAGTAGTTATGTCTTCATAACGACAACTTTTTGTATAAAGTGAAAGTTTTTATTGCTTTTTTATAAGATGTATGTACAAAATAAAATGATGGTGCGGGCACATATTGTGTGCTTACGTGCAAGGTGAGAGTACACGTATTCTTGCGTACAAAAGGAAGGTGCGTACACTCAATGGAATTTCCAAGGAGTTTGCCATCGCTAAAACAGATTTTGATATTTGAACTGCAGAAATCACAATTGACGCCTTTATTCGCATAAATAGTGATTTACTCTTTAGTTAAGTGAGGCGATATGTTCTATTAAAAGTTTGTGTTAATAATGTATGCACATTGAAAGCGTGAAAATTCGTTAAAAAAATTCTTGTTGTCCCAAACAAATTTTGTACATCAATATATCACTATAAATTCGTCTATTTTTATTATATAGGTAGAACATATCTTTATATTTGTATAGCTGAAAATGTTCTTTACGTTCGAAAAATATTTACATAATTTTTATTTTTATACAATGGGCCGTTTTCAGGAATAAACAGCAGATTAATGGCAACATCTGTAAATGATATAGCTATAACAAATGAAAGTGATTTGTTCGAGCATGTATCTTCTCATAATCGGTAATCATCCTTGGCAATAGTACATACTAATTTTTGCAAAAGGTATTCTAACAACAATATTTAAGAGAAGTAATATTCGTTTTATTTACATACAGAAATTCTGCGATTAAATATGTTCAATATTTTTATTGTAAAAAAGTGTCCCGTGGTAAGATTAATGTGTACCGTACTTTTCGGCGTATAATCCGCGGATAAAACAATTCTGTTTCAACCCAGAAATTTCATTCAATAATTGAAGTCAAATATTTACCGCGATCCACTAAGTTACATTTTATAAAATAAAATTTCAAAAATTATAAAATAAAAAAATGGGTTTGCATACCTGCAAACCCATTTTTCTGTGAAATGAGGGTTAAACGTTTCGAACAAAAAATTGTTTTTAGAAATAAATTCTACGTAGAAACATGAAATCAAATAATTGAAGATATATTGAAAATAAATTCTGGTTCGAAACGTGTTTATTCTGAGACAAACTTAACCTAAATTTACGGTAGAATATTAGGGATTGAAAGGTACCTTAATTTGCCTGCGTATACCGTAATTTCCGGCGTATAAGCCGCAGCTCAAAGAGTCATTTTTCGACCCAGAAATATTATTTTATAAAATGTAACTTAAAAGATCGCTGTAAATATTTAACTACAATTATTGAATAAAATTTCCGGGTCGAAAAACGACTCTTTGAGCTGCGGCTTATACGCCGGAAATTACGGTAATAATCGGATCAAACAATCATGCTTCGACCCAGAAATTTTATTTTATAATATGTACCGTAATTTCCGGCGTATAATCCGCAGCTCAAAGAGTCGTTTTTCGACCCAGAAATATTATTTTATAAAATGTAACTTAAAAGATCGCTGTAAATATTTAACTACAATTATTGAATAAAATTTCTGGGTCGAAAAACGACTCTTTGAGCTGCGGATTATACGCCGGAAATTACGGTACTTTACTAGATCGCTGTAAATATTTGACTTCAATTATTGAACGAAATTTCTGGGTTGAAACAGATTTGTTTGATCCGCGGATTATACGCCGGAAATTACACTATTCTCTAGTATAGTGCTTTTTTACCTTACGCCTAAAACCGCTTATCACCATAATTTCCAAATAGTTAACCTCTTCTAATTAAATGACAAATTTGATGTCATTAAATAAAGCATTTTTTTCTAGTTTAGAATTTTGCTAGCTCAGTGGCTCGCAAGCTACAAGTTGAAAACGCTTACTTTAGCATATACAAAATTATTTCTAGTTTTAATGTCTAGTTCTTTAACCTTATTAGAGAACCGATAGTCCCTAGGAAACATATTTAAATAAGAGTCAAAGTAGAATATTCTCCTCTATCTGTTGATATATTTTAAATACATAGATGTTGTTTTTATATTTAATTTGACAAATTCAAATCTTTATTTAATTTGCCAAAAGTCGGGCTGATTATGCCTTTGCACTAAATCTGATGAACTGTACTAACACTAGAATCCCTGAAAAATCAACTCAATATATATAAATATATTTTAAACGAGAATTCTCATTTACTCAGATTTAACATGATTGTTTACTCTATTTCAGTGTGGAATATATTTCATTTATTTAATTAAGATATGTCTGATTTGAATAGAAAATGGGTTGAAGTCAATTTATTAGGTATGGGGCAAATTGACAACCATTCCAGTGTTCCAGTGTTAATTGAAAATAATCCTATTAAACAAAACGCATTATAATTAGTATTTAAATAATTAATTTATCAATTTATTTTATTATTCGCAATTAATTAGTAAGTTTTTCATACGTCTTTTAAATATATCGTGGCTACTTATACTTTGTTTTCTTTCTTTTTGCATTTATGTTTAGTCCTGAAAAAAAACGCACCGACTTATATTATTGCATCACCAAATTTTCGCAGGTAAATGTGAGAGCACAGCTACCAACATTTACACTTTTTGTCACCACTGGAATTTAAAAGACATTATTTAAGGGGCTATGCCACTCTTAAATATAAAAAAAATTGGATTACTTGAAGAACATGCATATCGTCGCTACCATCTATTGCCGCTATCAAATCTGAAAAAATGCATTTCTCATTACTTTTAAAAATAGACCGATTGTCACCAAAGTTTATTAGAATTCTTCACCTAGAAAGAATACTAATAAAATATGTGTGAAGAACAGGGTGACCAGTTGAGCCTCCTTTGTTATTCAGAAATTCCGAAGTCATACCGGAAATTTTGAAGAAAATTTTTTTCCTTTAAATAATCAAGAAATGTCTGTCACAAAATAAAGCAAAAAATTCTGTTTGAAATTTCGGGTTTGAATTTCGAAATTCCGGGTTTAAACTTCGAAATTCTGAAGGGAAATGAATACCAAACTGGCAACCCTGGGGAAAAATACTATTAAAATTTAGTGGTGGCAATCGGCCCATTTTTAAAAGTAATGAAAAAGGAATTTTATCATATTCGATAGTTTGACATGGTAGCGACGATATGTTTCCTTCATATTTAAAAACAAACATCTTAAAAAAGATCCTAAAATTACACTAGGTATGAGTAAAAATATATGAAGTTATTTTCAATAAAAAATTATTAAAAGTCATTGCCGAATCCACTTACGGCTCACAGAAAACAAACAGTCAGCTGATTTTTTATTAAGGTGTAAATCTAAATCCTATTGTTACATTTCCATATCGAATAGAGACGTTGAATTCTACGACAAGAATTTTTTACGAGTTTATAAGAAATCACCATCACCAAACTCTGAAACGTATGGTTCACGTATGTTATTTTTTTACATAAAACGTTTATAACAATATTTTATTACGCTTGCAGCAAATTTTACATTAAATAAATATACTGGAACATTTATACAGACGCGGGATACTGTAAAATATTTTTAAGCTCCTAATGTTCACAGAAGAAGCCATGGCTTATATTGTTTGCATTGAATATCCTCGCTAAACAATATTCCAGGTGAAGTATCTGTGGAATTCCTGAATATGTTCCAGTGAATATGGGTCATAAAATATATAATTATTATTCACTCAAAACTAATACAATCCACGTATAAAAGAAGATTAAATAAAGCAAAATATGCTATTAAATTTTATTGGAAAGGAAAAAGCGTAAAAGATGGCAGATATGTGATAGTTACCGTTCGAAAGAAAATTGCGGGTTTTTTCAGAATATGAATGCAAACATTGTACTAAGTTGGAATTTTCAAATGGCAATCTTCACTTTTGACAACACATTCGGGTTATTAGAATCAAGGCAGCCTAGAAAATTGTATAATTGATATTCTTTTATCTTGAATCTTCATAGAGATATTAAAAGAAATGTGTTTCTAGTTTATTCATAAACTAAGGACTTGATTAAGATATTACGAAGATGGTTCGTTGATTACGGGCGCTACGGTCATTTTTATCTCAGTAGGGCTAAACAGACTGGGGCCTCCGTTTAATGGGGAATTGAACCCAATAGAAACATCCATGCCTGAATTGATATTCGAACCGGCATTTCTTGTCCAGTAGCCGACGACCTAAACAATAGACAAGCAGGTGGACACATTTTACCAAGTAATGTACCAAAAACACTCAATTACTCAACTGTAGAAATATACGGAAATTATAAATAAGAAATAAAGTAACTTTATATAAAACTAAATCCTGCAAAAGTTTCTTGATAACATTATCAGATGTTTATTTCCTGTGTAACATTTGATTTCAGAAGATGGTCTGTTCTCTTAGACATTCGAAAATTAATTTATCTATATCTTGAAAATTAAGAATTGAATGAATTGTAAACGTACACAAGTTTCTGTTGATTGTGGTTCGTTTTATGTAAAAAGATATGTACATTGTCGTTCAAATTTATTTTAATTTGAAATTTGAAAACTATAAATAAATTTCATGATTATAAATTAATTTCAATAGAAAAAAAACATGGAATATGTTTGGGTTTATTCATTGCATCCCATTATCAAAAGAAAATGCAATACGGTGATCTTTAGGGAAGATATAAATAAAATTTTGTTACGAGTATTTAACACAGCAAGTAATAATAATAATAATAATAATTTTTGTATTTTTATAATAAGACTAATATGCATATACCGTAATTTCCGGCGTATAATCCGCAGCTCAAAGAGTCGTTTTTCGACCCAGAAATATTATTTTATAAAATGTAACTTAAAAGATCGCTGTAAATATTTAACTACAATTATTGAATAAAATTTCTGGGTCGAAAAACGACTCTTTGAGCTGCGGATTATACGCCGGAAATTACGGTAAATTCTTTGATTAGAAACATTATTATATACATTTATTTATTATATAAACGCGAACAGAGAAAATGATTTTGTTGTAAAATGAAACAAGCTAGAGTAACGCCCACAGGCGGAGCTTCCTGTTTCAAAGGTGAATATTACCAGCTTAAAATATATTAGTAATAATAGTATCCTCAATCTTTTACGTCTTATAAATCTATGAAGACATACCATAATTTCCGGCGTGTAATCCGCGGATCAAACAATCATGTTCCGACCCAGAAATTTTATTTTATAAACTGTAATTTACTAGATCGCTGTACATATTTGACTTCAGTTACTGAATGAAATTTCTGGGTTGAAACAGAATTGTTTGATCTGCGGATTATACGCCGGAAATTACGGAAAGAAAATTTTTGAAACTCCTTAGCTTTTTGTACAATTATTTCGAAAAAGTAATCTTCAGCTTATTCAATCGCAGAATTTTAATAAATTTTCGCGATTAAAAAAGACAATCATTACTATTATGTGGAAATAGTGATATTTTTGATTAAAAGCCGCACTTTTCCTGTCCTTACAGTGAGTTTTAAAAAAATCACCAGATGTGGTATAAAATAAATTGATTTTTGAAAATATATAATTGTTAAGTAAATTAGGGTTCGTACGCTTTTACCACATTTTTTAATAGAATTTTTCTCTTTATTTAAATGGCAGAAAAATATTACAAATCCAGCAATTAAATGAGGCGTATTCAATTTCTGGTATTTAAATATGAATAAAACAATTCTATTAAAAATAGTGGAAAAAGCGTACGAACTCTGTAAATAGTTATAATTTACTATATTTTTACATATTCGTCGCGACCATGTCAAACTATCGAATGTGGAAAATGCATTTTTCATTACTTTTAAAAATGAGTCGATTATCACCACTAAATTTTTAATACCGTAATTTCTGGCGTATAATCCGCAGCTCAAAGAGTCGTTTTTCGACCCAGAAATATTATTTTATAAAATGTAACTTAAAAGATCGCTGTAAATATTTAACTACAATTATTGTATAAAATTTCTGGGTCGAAAAACGACTCTTTGAGCTTCGGATTATACGCCGGAAATTACGGTAGTATTCTTCAGAAGGGTTGCCAGTTTGGCCTGCTTTTTTTATTCAGAAATTTTGAATCAATACCAGAAATTTAAAATGAAAATTTTTGCTTTATTTAATGACAAACATTTCGTGATTATGTAAAGTAAAATATATTTTCTCAAAATTTCTGGTATAAATTCGGCATTTGTGATAAAAAAAAGAAGGCCAAACTGTCAACCCTGCTCTTCACTGAATTTTTATTACTATTTATACCAGGCAAAGAATTCTAATAAAATTTAGTGGTGACAATCGGTCCATTTTTAAAAGTAGTGAAAAATGCATTTTTCATATTCGATAGTTTGACATGGTAGCAACGATATCATGAATTTTTTTTTCTTTTAAACGGATTACGTTTTTAAAAATACAGGGTAAGTCAAAATGAATATAGCGATTACAAACGGATATAAATATTTAATGGAAAAGAATGTATCGATATGATTGACATAGAATGTAGACGGAACTTCAAAATTTTGTATACATACGTCATAGATGTTCTATGTGACGTCCCTTGGTCACACGGACAACATGTAGGCGGTAGTCCATTTCCCGCCATACATTCGGAAGCATTTGTTCAGTCACCGACGCAAGCACATAACAAATGCGTACATTGAGTTATTCAATTGTTTTGTGCATGTGAGGCACACACCTTCACATAATCCCACTAACGGTGTCTTTCACATAAACCCATACTCAAACGACGCATTTGTAATGCGCTTGCGACGGTGACTGAGCAAATGCTTCAGAATGTATGGCATGAAATGGACTACCGCTTAGATGTTGTCCGTGTGACCAAGGGAAGTCACATAGAACATTTATGACGTAAGTATACAAAATTTGGAAGTTCCGTCTACATTCTCTGTTAATCTTATCAATAAATTTTTTTCCATTAAATAGTTATAGCCGTTTGAAATCGCTATATTCATTTTGACTTACCCTGTATTATCTTTCAGCCTACAGGCAACACTTCTAAAAACAGTGTAAAAAACTTCTATAATATTTTTTATATAAGAAGTGTTTTAAAATTTTCTTTAGTTCTTTTTCAAAAATAATTTGTAAAATTGCACCAAAGGGTTGTCAGTTTGTTTATAAAATATTTTTCCGTTATAAACTCATTTAAAAATATGCCTAAAATTATTGGGAAATATTTTAACGAAAAGATTCTTACGGGTAACGCGTACAAAAAAAAAAAAAAAAAAAAAAAAAAAAAAAAAAAAAAAAAAAAACTGAACTACGTAAGAATATTGTTCAAGACTGCTATCCAGATTTTAAGTGGTTGTCATAGCAACAAAGGGAACACCTAAGACAGAGGCTTTCTTAAATTCATCGTTTCGTGTTTTCATAAATATGCAATTGTTAATTCAAAAAACCTTTCATATTTAAGAAATCATTCCGAAATTTCATTAATGAAATTTGTAATGATAAGAGAAAGCATTTGCGTGCAAATTTAACTTTAGTTGTTGTTAATCGCTTTTTATCAATTTCGAATATAGCATCTTAATGAAATTTTGTGAAGAAAAGGAATACTTTCGATGCTTTTAAAAATGTATATTCTGCAATGTCCAATTAAAGAACAATTTTATTTTTATTCAATTAAACCTGTGAAAAAATCAGAATAAAAAAAATAATTTAATTTAAAATAATTTGGAAATTGTACATCAAACTTGACAAATGAGGTGCCTTCGAACTATAACTTATATTATAAAAATTCAGATCTTCGTGCAATAGCTACAAACAATTAGTTACTATTCTGTTACTACATTAAAATTATACTATGCGCGGCTATGATGTCATACACTCACGAACAGTTTTTTTAAATCGGTTATAAAAAGAGAAAAAGTCGCCAAATTTAGGGGATTTTTTCCTTTGATGGCAACCCAGCAATTTTATTTAGTTATTGTTTGGCACGGGCTTGAAAATCGCACCAACCAAAAAATCAATAAACAACGCTACGTGAGTGTTCCCTACACTGTAAAAAAACTCAGAAGCGTTTCGGCACAAGACGGAAAGGTTTCCGGAAATTTATAGTAAACTTTGTGTTCTCCTCAGTGACTTGTGATTTCGGAATCGTTACACGTATTTTCGGAAAAATAGTCAAAGTGGTGAATTATTCTGAAGAAGTCAGAAACGTTACATTCCATACCGGAAATGTTTTCGAATAGGTAGTGTAAAATGAGGGTTGCTGAAAAATTCGGAAATGTTACACTCATTCCGTGTAAAGTTTTAAAATGGAATTCGAAATGAAGTACCGTAATTTCCGGCGTATAATCCGCAGCTTAAAGAGTCGTTTTCCGACCCAGAAATATTATTTTATAAAATGTAACTTAAAAGATCGCTGTAAATATTTAACTACAATTATTGAATAAATTTTCTGGGTCGAAAAACGATTCTTTGAGCTGCGGATTATACGCTGGAAATTACGGTAATATTTGCGCATGCTCATCTACTCCGACCTATTGCACATGACATTATCACGTGATTTCTATTGTTCTTGAGAGGAAAGACAGCTTAAAACAGATGCAGATGCAACGTATTTGTATGAGCTGTAAGTATTCTGTTTTATAATTTCTTTTATTTGAGAGAACAATATGCTTTAAAAAAATAATAGTATTATCAGATTATATTTTATTGCATATTAATATTACATTTGCAGTTAATCTTTTGTTGTATACACAAAGTTAAATAACTCGTTCGATAGTTTCTTTATAATCTTGTTCCATGAATCTATAATAAATATCAGATATTTGATTGATGAATAATAATGTAGTACTAGTATTAATGAAGTACAGATAGCACCGTATATACGTCTTTAACATCTTTTCGTTTTGAGATCGGTTCCGTTTCATAACTTTTCTAATGATAAAATGTATCGTTTATATGACAGAACAAATTCCTAATTTCGCTTATACTATACGTTTTTCCTTCATTTTTTATGAATTAGATATTTATAAATAAATATAATTGACAATTTGATTTATAAATCTATAAATAATTCTTTTTTAAAATTCTCGTGAATTCCATGCTGTAAACAGATACATATGCATTATGAAAATGCTTTATTTCCCAAAATAGATGTATTATTTTTAATACCTTTAAATAAATATATTTTTTAATTGTGAAAGTATAGATATTATGTCAAAAGATTTCGTATCTGTAAATAATTATTTTATTTTATGAACTGTATACTTATAAAAATATATTTATTTTCACAGGTTATCTCAGCACTTCTCAAGTTATACGAATAAAATAATACCTTTAAATGAATATATTTAGAAGCATGATAGTTGTAAAACACTATATTAAAAATATTTACAAACAGACAAAGCATTTTTATCAATATATCTATTTATAAGTATATAATTCGTGAAAATAAAACAATTACCACAGATATAAAATATTTTTGAATAGTATAACTATTTACAAGATTTAAAAAAATGTTGAAAGGTATTACTAAAATCTATCTATTTATAAGTATAGGGAAATTAAATATTTTCATTGAGTATCTATTTAGAGGATGGAACTCATGAGGCTGCATTTAAAAAAAGAATTATTTATTGATCCATAAATCAAATTTTCAAAGTTATTTATTTACAAATATCTGATTCATAAAAACTGAGTGAAAAACGTATAGTATAAGTGAAATTAGGAACTTCTTCTGTCATATAAACGATACATTTCATCATTAGAAAAGTTATGAAACGGAACCGATCTCAAAACGAAAAGTTGTTAAAGACACGGTGCTATCTGTACTTCATTAATACTAGTACCACATTATTATTCATCAATCAAATATCTAATATTTATTATAGATTCATGGAACAAGAGTATAAAGAAACTATCGAACGCGTTATTTAACTGTATACAACATTTTCTAAACTTGTTGTACTTGTAAACTTGTAGTAGGTAAACTAAAGAAGTTTCCAGACGACTCAACTCTAGAGTATAGTTCATCTACAAAATCATACTTCATAGGATCATTTCTACAGTATGATTAGCGAGTTCGCTCACCGAACTTGGCAGAAAACCCAACCCCGACGATGTGGAGTGGGGTTTCGCCTCGAGCGAATGTAATATTTATTTTTTTTAATGCATATTGTTCTCTCAAATAAAAGAAATTATGAAACAGAAATAAACAGAAACATTTCCGATGTATACAAAAACATTTCTGATGTATACAAAACATTTCCGATATATGCAGAAACCTTTCCGATGTATACAAAAATATTTCCGATATATGCAGAATCGTTACTGAACATCTGACTGTAATATAAAGAAACGTTTCCGAAATGCACGTAAATGTTTCCGAAATATGCGAAAACTTTTACGAACATCTGACCGAAATATGCGGAAACATAACAGAACCGATGGGCCACATTGCTGCCCCACCAGATAGAGTAACGTTTCCGAGTTTTTTTTTTACAGTGTAGGGCATTATCCTCGGGGGAGTGCCTTCCAGATTTAGCAAATAGAAGTCCTGGAACGATGTCTGATACAAGATGGCTCACTATAGCCAACATAATTCTGCGCCTATATGTGTCGACTGCCGAATCAACAGCACTCTTTAAGCTCCTAGTAGAATATGTCATGAAAGTTTACATGCCATACTGGTTTGAAATAAATAAAATCCCAGGAGCTACTCATGGAGCACGTCACCTGCACAGAATGATAAAAAAGCTCATTCTTGCAAGAAAGTTTTAAGTCAATTGTTCACGAAGTTATTCAGAAGAACACTTATTTTGCTCACTCTGAAAACATTCAGTTGGCAATGCTGTTAGATGAACGATCATATATTCGAGAACTATGAATCAGAAGAATACTGAATACAAGAAAAACTGACTGAAAGGGGAAGATACGCCAGGTTGATCTTCCGAATTTAAATTTTGAAGCAGAGGAATATTTTGAGATGATTCACTGGGACAATCCTTTGGAACCACCAACTACCGTGAAACTCAGTGGCGAAGACATAGCAAGTGTAATCAAAACGGTTCACAATTTGTAATAGAGAAGTTCCCTTGCCATTCTCCAGCAGTAGAGAGGCAGGTGCGACTGGTAACACAAGCATCATTGGTAGCATGCACAGCAGAAGCCAGGGATGGATATATTCACAGTGGAATCAAGTCACTAAAGAAACTTCCAAAGTTTGACACCAAAGTTGAATTTTTTGGCCCTCATGTGGAATTCAAAATTGAAGACTGATTAAAGTAAAATATTTTCCTATTTCTTTTTAATAATTAGAAATGTTTTTAAATCAGAAAATAAAACTTTTGTAAACATTAAAATTAAATAAAAAAATTATTTATTTTTATATTTTGAGTTAACATTCCTTTTTTTGGCCCCCTGTGTGGAACCTGAAGATGATGAGTGACTGCGCTGGGATTTTTTTGCAGTGTCTTTTTTGTCAAACAGCACCATTTGTTGAGTCAGGAAATATTTAAAAAAAAAAAAATTGGGGCCTTTTTCACTCCACCCTATTGTCTACACCTAACGTAACTTAATTATGCTAAAATTTAATTGGCTTATATGGAAAGAGGAGCTGACGTCAATGTTTGTCAAATTACTTGTATAGCAGGAAACACCTATCTGTTCTTTATAGTTCCTACTAAGCATATGAGTACGGTCGATTTGATTGGTGTATGGGTAATATGTCTATCATATGATTGGCGTATGTTGCTATGGTATCCGGGCATGACGTCGCTATGTCGATTCCCCCAATCAAGACCTCCTTATCATAGTATCAGACCTCTCAATTAGCAAGTTGCCTTTGACCGCTATACTTGTCCTGCTACTAGCGCCATCAATCGTCAGTAATAGTATTTACGACACGAAATCACACGAAATTTTTTCACAGCTCCATTTGTTCTATGCATTTGCTTTTGAACTAGTAGTTTTCATACCACTAAAATTTTATAGTAAATTTTATCTTATTAAATTGACAAGATCGTGTGATTACATGACGAAAAAAATTCTATTAAATTTTAGTGGTAAGAAAAAAGCGTAAGAGTTAGCAGCTATGCGGTAGCAGACCAGCTAGATTTTTCTATAGATTTTTCTATTATATTTTTGGATACCAGTTTTTTAGTAGAGACAATTTTGTTTTGTTTCATCGGAGAATTCTGGGATTTAAAAGAACAACATTTTCTCTAAAAATATACTGGTGTTCAAAATGCCCGAAACATGGCAACTGTGCGGTAGTATCCACCAGGCGGCGATACCTTCCGGAGAAAGTCAATTAATAAGTTGGCAATTACCGCGGACATTTTCTCCCATAGACTTTCTCCGGATTGTCAAGTCTGATCTATGATAAGGGAGTCTTGCCCCCAATAATCACTACAACGAACACCAGGCTACATCAGCAAGCTTTACAAACGATTCGCTTTGCGAACGATTACCTTCATGGTGTAACCACTTAAGGACGAGCGACACGAATACGTGACGCATAAGATGCTCATACTCCTCGATTATTCCCACCAATAATTTTTTTGTAAAGTTTCCCTAATCTAATCATAGCATTTTTGCGATACAATTAGGTAAAAATTTCTCATTTGAAAAACCGGTGGTAACAGATTAAAAATTTTATAAAAGACGCTCGTCACGATGGGGTTAATATTTTAAACGTTCACGACGAATGAATCTCTTTTTTGTTGTTTACATTCATGTAGCGAGAACTTGAACTGCCAATCTAATTTCAACTGAAGTTATTGCAGAATATATACATAATTGAATGTAAGTCATCTCTCAAACATTAATTTATTTTGAACAACCTTTCTAACAATGTAACTTTTATGCAGTTTTATTCGAAAAACTTTTTGAATAAAAATGGCCACCTGGCATACGAAAAACCGAAACTACATCCTTAATACTAAATGCCGACCGTATTCCCGTTTTACCCATACAGAAATTGGAAGTCAATTTTTTCTCAGAGCACAGTGCCATCTATCGGCGACAACTGACATGACCTTTCAATGCATATCAGTACACTGCCTCTGTAATGCATTAACGTATATATTACGGAGGTAGTGATCAGTAAATAACGTAAACAAAAGCCGTATTGAGAATATTTATATGGAAAGTTAAAAAATATACATTAAAAATAAACTTGGTTATTAATTTCTAGAATTTCACAAATATATTTATTATCTTTTATTTTATAAATAACAACTTAAATTGCTGTAGTAACTAATATTTTTAATTTAAAATATTTGTTTTTAATATAAAAGTTCTTTTTTAGTTAATTATAATTTATAAATAGATTTCCATAAAAAATAACACAAACAATGTTTATGGAGAAAAAATATTTATTAAAACTATAAAATTTAATTAATAGATAAAAAACTATGAGTAAATTAAAAAAAAATTAATGCAAAATACCAAAGTAGTAGATTAAAAAAAATATTGGTAGCAACTGATAATACATGCCCCAGATGGTAGCACATAGGTAGCGCTACTTTCTAGGACATGCTAACTTCTATTTTTGAGAGAAATACGATAGGAATTTAGTTATTACGAAGATGGTGAACGGCCATAAAGGAACTGTCGATGACAATCAAATGCTTTGCAATTTTACATGCGAAACATCTTACTTCATAAAATCATTTCTGCTAGAAGATATTTTCCTTATAGTAAAAATCATCAATAATCAAACTCCCTCAACATTCCCTAAATGCGGGGAATAATCCCGAAACCAAGATTACCGTTTAGTTTTTTTCATATTTGAATGCCAAATAACCTAATCGATGTTACAGCATTGAAGGTCTGTTTCATCTATCGGAAGTGAAAGCAGGAAAAACAAGATATAAACAAGCTTCTGAAATTTTGATAACATTTGGCGTCTTATATTTTTGATAGATATATTATAGAGGACGTGGATCCCTCCAATACAGAGAGGCTTTCAACAGATGTAGAAAGGTAAGTTTTCGCGATATTTTCTTATATTAAATTAAAAGCAAAAATTGTGAATAGCTTAATTTTGTTGAATTTTAAGCAATTTGCACATAGTGATATTTTAGGGTTTTTTTTGCTAACTACTTAATTACATATTTCAAATTATCAAATTAAGAAATGTAATCATTTTCTAAAAATCTATCCAAAAATTTGGCAAAATAACAGAGGCATATTTAAACAAATAATGAAGGAATGTGATTAATGGATCAAATTCTGATTCCAAAGAGTAGGGACGAACGCAAAAATGCCCTAAAAATCGGACTCGAGGAAAATGGTCAGAATTAATGTCTTTAATTATGATTCATTTATTTTTTATAAATATTTTTATTAGGGTATAAACATGGATTTTTAAGTGCAAATTCATTATCGTATATATTATTTCTCCTGTCAACATCCCTTTTTCTAAGAAAATGCGAAACGTAGAACGACAAATGAGATACCATATGAAAGGATTTTGATCAGGCTTCTGACATAGTACACTTACAATTTCCTAAAACATGTTTTTTGATTGAAATTTGCTGATAATTAATCGGCATTGATTTCATGCAAGAAATGAAAGGTTTTCTTCAAAATACTGTTGCTACAAAAATAAAATACCACATTATATGATCCACAGTAATGATTATAAAAAACACCGCATGGGTTTATTTTATATTGATGATTAACCCTTAATTGCATAGTGATGTAAATTTCCATCACCTTTTATTTAACTTTTAATAAATAAATTAACTTCTTCGCCACCGCTATATTTATATAGAAATATTAATCCAGTAAATTTCCCGTGAACTATGTTGCTGAACAAAGTTAAAAATCTATCTTAAAATTTCTGGTGTATAATATTTAATATATGTATAAAAAAACACAATTGTAAAAGAAAAACTCATTCAAAGAAGGATTAAAAAGCGAAATTGAAATTGAAACGTTTAGATTTATGTTTCTGTGTCCCATGTTCTTCCCGAAGCGGATGACGTCATCTTCTAATGCAGTTAAAATACGATTGTTAATTTTTTTTCTCGCAATCTTGGATCCGTTTTTACTCCAATTTTGATGGAATAAATTAGATGATATTCTGGCTTGACTAAAAACTAAATGTTGTTTGCAGATATTTTTATCCTCACATTTTTTTAGAAGTCTAAACCTGCATCTAATAAATATTACATATTTATAAAGTTGTTGTTTGTTGAAGATAGTATATGTTTGAAATAATGGTCTGTATTTTGGGAAGTGGATATGAAGATCCTTGTAAGACGGAATTTAGCATTCTTAAATCAAGAGCTAGTCTGTATTTTTGTTTTGCAGACCCATCAGACTTCTTTCTAACCAGCAAAATAGGACATGCCCATTCTGAACAGTTACGTTCAATAATGTTTGCTTCAAGAAGTTGATTTATTTGCTCTTTCATTTCTTGGTGTAATGATTGTGGTACAGGAAAAGGTAGTGTTTTGATTGGGTAGTCATTAATGAATTTGAGATTTGGAACAACCTTGTCTGTGTGACCTAATGTTTTCATTGATTTAGAAAAAGAACTGTAGTATTTTAACAATAATGAGCCTAAGGTTTTTGCTTGTTGAGTGTCTAGATGTTCCAATTTGAAGTCTTGTATTGTTAAATCTTCCTTTCTTTTTTTTTAAGACCTCATCTGAAGCTTGAATATAATTGCAAATAAACTGTTGTAAATTATCATGAGGTTGAATATTGAAGCTGTTGATGTTGTCGCATGACTTCATGGTCTGTGAAAAATTCTCACTTTTAGATGGTTCCATAATTTCTGAAACTTCATATAAAATTCCTATTCGTGCATTTTTGTTTATGTGTACTGGTTTGTTAGAAGAATTTTGTAAGAATACGTATAGATGTGATTTTTGTAGGTGTTTGTTATGATTTTCCTGATCGACCGATTCAACATAATTATTGTTACCTAGCAGACTGTCATAACAAATAATTTTATTAGAAATAGTGCTTTCAAAACAGTACTGCATTGAAGGGTTTAAAGAATCAGTGTCGATGGAAATCCATGTTTTCTCCTGTGGTTCAAGTTTTAATTTATGTGCGAGGCGAATCGTTTTGAATGAATTTGACGGAGAGTTTACATGTTCACTTAGAAGATTTATGTCTTTGCCATCAGCTGACGCGCTAAGTAATGGCACGTGAAATTCATTTGTTGACATTCTATTTTTGTGAACATCAATTATGATCCTGTGTTTATGAATAAAATCAAATCCTAATATTCCTTGAAAACTAGAGGTATCGGGAATGTCAACAATATAAAAGTTGTGGCTAAAAGATTTGTGGTGAATTCTGATTGATGCTTTTATACATGCGGTGAAATCAACATCGGAATTTACTGTTTTAAGAGTAACTGTTGTGCCTAACCTTTTATATTTAAGATTGTCCTTAATAGAATCGAAAAGGGACTGTGATAAAAGAGAAATTGTCGACCCTGTGTCTAAAAGTAAAATTGTGTCTGTTCTTGCTATAGAGGCCTTTATAAGGGGGAGTGTTGGGGAACTATTATTCACATTTGAAATAACCCCAACTTTCTTTTCGTCACTTGATGATGCAGTTTGCGATGAACTCTCAGTTGATCTGTGCACTGTTTGTGACGACCCATTCCTGGTCATTTTTATGTTTGTTGTCGTCTGTGAAGCGACCGAATTGACAAACCTTTCCTTAGAAATTTTTGGAAGAGTTTCATCAAACGACCATGGGAATGTAGGGCAAGTTGCTGATGTTAAAATGTTTTCCTGAGATGCAAAGCCATCAGCTAAATTACATCTCCTTAATAGTTTAAATATTCCCCTTTCTGATTACTTTTTTTTCAAAAATTTGGATTGAATTTGTAGTTTTGATATCCACCTCTATTCGCATTTGATCTTCTCCATTTAAAACAAAATTTTGCAGTGTGGCCACGTTTCAAACACAACTGACAAGTGGGTGGAGAATTCGATTTGTTATGTTTATTTGTGCGGTCATATCTATGACCAGTGTGTCTTGTTTTAAAGTCCTTTTTATACTGATCATGCGAGTTTTGTGGGCGAGATGGTTGATTATGGGTGTTATTTTTGTCCTCGCTACCTGTTAACGACAAAGCGTTAATTTTTTCATTTAGTGATTTCAACTGCAGGGCGATCGAGTCTGCAGAGTTAGATGACGCGCAGGGCTGCAATATTTTCTCGTTCTGCATAATTTCCTGGAGAGTTTGTGCTCTATCTACTGCTTGTTTATACGTTGATATTCCCTCTTCTTGTATTTTTACCCTTAAATTCGAGGGAATTGCTGAAATAAATTTTGTAAATTTAATATTATCAAGAGCCGTTCTATCTGCTATAGAGTCATGGACGCGAGCAGTGAGGGTGTTTATGCGATGAGCTAAATTTCGAATCGATTCCTCTGGTAGTAATAATAGATTATTAAACTCAATAAGCGCAGCTGTTTTACTCGGGGGAGCGAAAAATGCTCTGAACTCTTTCTCGACGAAATCTAAGTCGTTAGATTTATAGATCTCAGGGTTTTGCGTAAAAAAGGTTAAGGCTGGGCCTGTCAATTTTCCACCCAGAAACTGAATAGTTTCATCTTGTTTCCATTTTTGTATACGGGCTAATGTTCGTAACTGGTTAAAAAAAAAAGTCTAGTAACGTGGGTTCACCATCAAAATTAGTGACTTTAAATGTTAGCTTACTGGCCATGTTTGGCTAATGAGTGAGCAAATATAAATTTATTATTTGTTTTTTTTAATAATTTATCAGATAAATAAATCTTTACCTTAAAATATTAAAAATTCAGGTGGGGAAAATTTTGTTTACCTAAAATATTCACAGTAACTTACCAGAAAATATTTACTGCAAAAATAAATACTTATAAGCAAAATATATATAATAAATGAATAAATAAATGAATGCAATCTCTCTTTTTTTTTATGAAAAAGAAAAAAAAACACAAGAACAAAATACCTATATCTCCAGAATGAACAATTATTCACACCAAACATGTATTATTTGCATTCATTTATTATTATCTATCCATATATATATTTTTTTATTCTTAACCAAAAGATATCTTAATTTTCAAAAGAACCAACAATTTGGAAAAAATTATGCAAATATATAAATAAATGAATCGTTCATTCTGCAGATAGCCATATACTTTGTTGCAGGAAAAAAAATCTATGAACTGTATACAGAAAAAGTATGTCTGCCTTATTATAAAATCAAAATTTTTATGCAATATATTAAATAAAATTTCAGTCATAAAAAAATGTGTTATCTAGGCAAACCTTCGAGAGATAATAACAATTATATTATACCTTTCATTATAAATATTGTTTCTTCTAAATATCTAAACCTTTATAAAAATATTAAAAGAAATGCATATAGAATTATCATTTCTCCTTTCAAAATAATAATATGTTCAATATTTGAAAAAGTGTCATTGCATACTAGGAAAATATTTTTTTGAAATACACAATAATATTCAAAAATTCTCTTATTCACTTATTCTTTATTAAAAATTTCTCCTGTGAATGTTTAATTTAATATTTTTTTTTTTTTTTTTTTTTTTTTTTTTACATACAGAATATAATTTACCAACTTACCTATAATATGGCAAAAAAAAAATATTAAAAACAGAAAATAATCAGAAGTTGTTTAATATTAATCTAATAAATCATTATCAAAACATATGACCATGTAATACAACGGAAAACGTTTCTTGTAAAATGATATATCAGTTTAAATCAATGTTACAGATTAATTATTACTCTTTGTATACTTTATAAACAATTATTTGGCAAGGCACAACTTAAAATATTTCTCATTGTAAAAGAGAAACGACAACTTACCTTAATTCGAGAAATAGAATAAAAATAATCCAAAAGAGAATTTTGTACCTTTTTTTTTTTAATAAACCACAACGCCTGAAATTAAAAAAAGGTTTACTTTTAGTATTTTACTGCAAGCACTGAATTCAACGTTAAAAGTGCAATCGTGTAAAAAAACGCGATCATAATCAGCTGTGAATTAAAAGTCAGCCAGAAAAATCAAAGTTCACACTTCTACATTCACCAGCTGTTCATACTAGAACGTCTAACCACAGTTTTTTTTTTGTTATTTAGTTTCGATGGAGAGAAAAGGTTCATGAATGTTAGAAATAGAATCAGTAATTACTAAGTTCGGAAAGAGGCGATAAAAAGCACATAAATATTGAATTCCACTGCACAACTTGAATGCGTCGAAGGTCGATAAATTCTGGAGGAATTTGGCTTAGAGTGCATCTACAGGGAAGCGCCAAAAGTTGACGGATTTAGAAAATATAAAAAATACAGAATTCCTGTAGGAGTTCTAACGGCATATGGAACGGTGATATATTTTTAAAAAACATACGTGCAGAAATCACAGGGGCTCATAGGGAGCGAAGCACAATACATGGCACTGATTGTAGAAACGTATCACTGGGCGTCATTCACATGGAGCATGTTGAGCACGGAACACAGAGAATGGGGGTTGGCAGGCGCTGGGCGCAGTTGGTTGACACAGCAAGACGAGATGGATGTGGCGTAGACAGGACACATTTCGAGCAAAGAAGTCAACCGACGATATCCGATGTAGGACTATAACTGGAGTTAAGTGGATCTCCGTCGTTCGTACCAGTGGGAGACATCTACGGAGCATGGGACTGGAAGATAGCAGGCGGGTGTTCATCCACAGACATATAGATGAGAGTTGTAGGAAAGGGACTGGAGAATAAATTTAGTGGAGATATGTGCAGCAAAGTCCCGAGAATAACTTTGGGGTAAGGTAAAGCAAAAGTTTTTTTTAAAACCGTCCACTCGGTCCGGTGGGATGGAAATATGCAGGCGGTAATTTTCTTAGATGCATGCTGATAATCCAAAGAGACAGGCGGGTGCAGGTGAAGAAAAAGCGTCCCCTCTTCTGCCAACTATATACCTGTTTTTTTTTTTTTTTTTTTTTTTTTTTTTTTTTTTTTTTTTTTTTTTTTAAACTGGAGAAAAAGCTGGTTACGCACCATAAATTCTATAAAGTTGTTGTTTGTTGAAGATAGTATATGTTTTCATTGGTTGTGAGATTAACGACATATCCAGGTTTTTGTTTGATGGGAAAAGAAAAACTCCAGTATCCGGTATAACTTCAGGATTTTATTCAGTAAACATAAGATGATCGAAGGCAGAAGAGGGTAAACAAGCAGAGGCGTAGCGTCAAGGGGGGCACGGATCACTTTACTACCAGTATTTTTATACACTATACTTGGTCTTATTTAATTCATACCGTTCAAAGATTAAAAAAGGCTTAATGTAGTATATAATTATACTGGTAGTAAAATGATCGTGCCCCCCCCTGACGCTACGCCACTGTAAACAAGAAAAGGCCGCTCTTAAGCAGTCATTATTATGCGGAGACAGAAGGCGAAGTGAAGTGTTTCCACAACACAAGTTGGAATTGCACTGACAAGAATCTCGCCAAAATAGGGTTGCAACAGAATGTCTAGGCGTAAATACTTTCAGACAGAGATAGGCATAACCAATGGTATTTACCCAGCAGGGTCACCAGATTTTGGCGACAGGATGAATTTTGATTCAAAAATTAATATCACCACGGCAACACTAACCAACAAATACCTTTCTCATGAGAACGGATTTTCGACAGACAAAATAGTATATGCCTTTAACAATGAGAATATATTTTTAGACATGGGTGTGAGTGATTGCGTTCTTACCACTACCATATAAGGGCATGCATTTGGGCCAAATGGAAGGTTCGCATAACTTTTGTGGCCACAAAAATGTGCAATGCACATATTGTGTTATAAGCTTGGTTACGGAAAGTAAAATTACGAAAAGGCATCTGTGCTGATTTAATTCTTTTCTTTTTTTATTTTAATCGAAAAGCCGTGAGATATTAGTGATCGAGCATAAGTGAAAATGAAAAAGGGAAAGGGTATAAATTACAGCGGGGTTATTGTTTGAAGTTAAAGATAACACGATTAAATTTTGACAAAGGAAGGGGAAAAATATAAATTAAATAAAGGATAGGGTTTGTTAAAACTTAATATATGATTCTCATATCATAATATTGATAAAAAATATTAGATTGTAGTGCGAAATTCTCGCACGGACCCATTGGTTATTTTTACTTTTCTTTCCCAATATAAGTTCTAACTAACAAACTGCTCGAAAGACTTTCTAAAATTCTTAGAAATTCAAAAAGCTGTCGAAGTTGTTAAAGCTAGCTGACTGACTTCATGACAGTCCCACAGAAAATATAATATTCCTCACTCAATAATTCATGTTAAAGTAAAAGATATGGACTTTTGCAGGAAGCTTGACTTATTTTAACTCTAGCTTATTTTTAAAATGCTGAATGAAGAGTCTAATGGTAGTTTTAAGTTTAGAAGCTATGTATTTATTGAGTGTGAGAATGATTTTTTCCAGTACCACTGTTACTATTAATATAGATAAAGAACTCGAAGTTACCACAATGGCAATGAGTGGTCCCAACTGCAGGGCTGCCACTGGAGATTACGTTTTAAAAATAAATTTTGTAGTACATTTCTCTTTCGTATGTTGTCAAAGTGTATGTGGAAAATTTTTGTTTGGGAAAGTGCTGTGAGATAAAATTAAAAAATAGTCGTCAGTGGCAGCCCTGTAAATTTTGGAAGGTGCCATAACCAGTGTTGTGCATAAGTGGTACCGTAATTTCCGGCGTATAACCAGCGTATCAAACAATCATGTTTCGACCCAGAAATTTTATTTTATAAAATGTAACTTACTAGATCGCTGTAAATATTTGACTTCAATTATTGAATGAAATCTCTGGGTTGAATCAGATTGTTTGATCCGCGGATTATACGCCGGAAATTACGGTAATCATTGTCATAGGAAACGCGCGAATATGACTCACTTATTTAAACTGTACTTTATTCATTAATGCAAATTTGAGCAATGAATCAAGCGCGATTGAATATTTTTGCCAATTTCATTTTAAATTACAACTCAAATTCACTGATTTTGTATTTGTTTCAACATTTTCTCATATTTAAAAGTGAATTTAAAACCATTCTTTTTTTTCATTTAAACACATATTATCTATTTCGGAGTAGCAGAATTTTTTTTAAAACATGCGTGGCAAATTACAGCATGCAGCTGTTATGCTAAGGTGTCAGCTTGAATCCTACTTTCTGCTGAGAGACAGTTTAAAATTCCTGCTTTTTGACATTCCGGTTGATGATAGTAATGAAATTCCTACCTTTAGATGAAGTTTTTTTTTTCATTTCTTACCCTTTCGTCTCTCTTTTTCTCTAGACGCTAGATCGTTTTGAACCTCCTGTTATGTGGTCATTCCTCTAGAAGAAAGGTAAATAAGGACTCGAAAATTGTCATTACATGGTCCTTCCAAGGGCCTTACTGCTTCACGGGGCAAATTCTCGCATTGTATCAGAATATTGTTTTCTATAAACTGCTATATTGCAAAAATAAAAAAAGACGTAAAGGGAAAAAAAAATCTCATTTCTTTTTCTATTCAGCAAATCGGCATGGCGAATGCGATGCCTACACGAGGGCAATGTAATCCCAAGAAAAAGGCGCCTAATTAGAATCAAATCACTAATACACTCTCTTTTTCTCTAGACGCTAGATCGTTTTGAACCTCCTGTTATGTGGTCATTCCTCTAGACGAAAGGTAAATAAGGACTCGAAAATTGTCATTACATGGTCCTTCCAAGGGCCTTACTGCTTCACGGGGCAAATTCTCGCATTGTATCAGAATATTGTTTTCTATAAACTGCTATCTTGCAAAAATAAAAAAATGACTTAAAGGGAAAAAAATCTCATTTCTTTTTCTATTCAGCAAATCGGCATGGCGAATGCGATGCCTACACGAGGGCAATGTAATCCCAAGAAAAAAGGCGCCTAATTAGATTCAAATCACTAATACACAGTATATTTTGACTATAGGAACCGAATTCCGGAACGTGAAAAGGCAATCAGTAATTTTTCTACCACTAATTTTTAAATTTATTTTCGGCTTATTTAATCACTGTAATTAATTATGTTAAAAATAACCTTTTATAATTAGTTGTAGGAGATTGCCTGATGGTTCTCATCACTCCCGTTGAACGCGCCTATGGTTTAACCCATTTGTAACGTTAATGTGCATTTCAAGAATTCCTTTTCACACAGAAATTCCGAAAGAAGAATTATTACAGTAAGTAATCACGAAACGTCTGTCATTATATAAAGCAAAAAATACTATTCAAAATTTCTGGAGTGAAATCGAATTTTCTGAATAAAAATAAATTCCTGAATTGACGCATATAAACGCTAATGATGCAAATGGGTTAAAAAAAGTTTTGATTGTGAGCGTACACCGAACTACAACCTCGCATCTTTCATAAAATGAGTCGTACCCGTCCTAAAAATTTGCTTTAAATTTAAAACAAATTTTTCTGTAAACATTTACATAAGGGCGCACTTTTAAGCATAAGTTGATAGTGAATTTGCTATTTGTTTTATAACTGGAGCCACAGTTTATATTTTTCACACTTTTTAACAGATTTCCAAAGAATGGGATTATGAAATTCGTATTCATTTGTATCATTATATTTACTATATATATTCGCCCTATTGGCGTATGTACTATTGAACGGATGATCCAATTTTTCAAACTTCTTTTTTTTTGTCTTTCTCGGAAAGGCCTATTTCTGCAGATGGTCCCTTTTCAATATTATTATCATTTAAAAGTGATATGTGTGTCTGTCTAACTTTTTTGAAGTATTTTTTTTATATTTTATAGGATTTAACTTTAGTAAAATTTGACAAATTTCAAGACTTTTTGTACAGTTTTTAATGTACACAGAACTTTTTTAAGTTTCTAAATCAGTCCTCGTATCTTGTACACATTGTTTTACAAGGACATCAAGAAACTTTCATTGGCCGCCATTTACTGTTCTTCAAAATAATCTGTACTCGCAACAACGTGGATTGTAAGATAATCGAAACCGGATGGTAAACCAACTCAACATGCGGTTCGAGTCGGGCTAGGTTGACAATTATTTTTTTCGTTGTGGGTCGTGGTCGAGTCGGGTTGACAAATACAAATATCGTGTCAGGCTGGGTATAACCTGACCCGTACATAACTGGTGTTCCAAAAATGACTGATGGACTTTAAAATTCAATAACTTGCAAACGTTGACATATATTACAATAATTCTTGCAGGACGGTTATGTGTTATGACAGGAGTTTTTTTACTGTGATTCTTGATTTAAGTTCGAATTTCAAACAATGGATGTCGCTGAAAGCGATTGGCGCTCAGTCGAAGCCGAAAATGACGCCATTCAGCATGGATGCGAAGGAAGGAGATTAAGCCTATTAGAATGGGTCTCATTCGCCAGTACAATCTTGCTCTTGAGCTCCGATTATGAACTCATTCGATATGATTTCAATGGAATATATTGTTGCCATGGAAACAATGAATTCTTCGATAGTGGAATGCAGCGTTCAGAGCTGGGCATGAATTTAACAAGCAGTATTCGAGTCTGCAGATGATTTTACATTTATGAAGTTTTATTTTCCCGGATTAAATGACTTTTTATGGTCTGATTTAAAGACTATTTTATGCATCGTATTTTAAATCTAGGTGAAGAGATCTTGCTACAATTTTGCTCTTCAGATACGATTCTGAACTTATTCGATATGATTTCAATAGAACGTGTTGTTGCCATGAAAATAACAAGTTCTTCTATAGCAGAATACAGTGTTTGGAATTGAGCATGAATATGTAGGCGATTTTCCTTCGTTTTTATTTAAAAATCTCTGGTAATGATTAATAATAAAAAATACGAAGGTTAGCAACCATGCTTTTGCGCATGCCCGAGTGATACATTCAAATGAAAAAATCATTCATTATGCCCATCACTATTTTCCTAGTATACAGAATATAATTCCGAATGTGTAGCATAATATGCTTCTGAGAACACATTGGATGTTCTGATCTGTAAATTATGTTCTAAATAAGTGATAACGTGATATATGTATGGAAAACTTATATTTTATTGTTAAATAATTTACCGTTGATTTCACCAATGTATTTAATATAAGTATATTAAGAAGCATTACGAACTAAATTTTTACGTTGCAAGACATTTTCAGCATGTTTAAAATTATATTAAAAGTAAGCTTGTAAGCATAGTTTAAGCATGAACTACATACAGGATGTCTAAAAAAGAATGAAATGCACTTTTATAGTATTACCTGTTAGAGATAAGTAGGTGAAAAAATTACAGAAGTGTTTTAAAATATGCAAGAATCAAGATAATAATGATATAGTCGCAGGATATATTTTTTAAAGTTAATTAAAAAAAATGTGTATTAATAGTAGATCTCAGTCATGTATTGGAATGGCAGAAAACACTTTGAAAATACTTCCGGAACTGTTTATTTAATTATACTTCTAGGATATGGCCGCACGGCATTGTTTATTGAAAGTTATTTGCCACCACGATTTCCAGAGTGGTGCAATGTTATGTAATCGAAAAGTTTCTGTCATTAAATAATTCAAATTATTCTTTACTAAAATAGTGGTTACTTGTTGGCATGCGGATCAGTGGTTGCATTAGTCTTGGGCATAATGAATGATTTTTTCATTCAAATGAATCATTCAGGCATGCACAAAAGCATAGTTGCTAACCTTCGTATTTTGGGATAATATTCATTCCCAGAGATTTTGTAAACGAAAACAAAGGAAAAGCATAGTTGTCAAAATTCGTATTCCTTTTAATCGATTTCCCCCGGCAATTTTGTAAAGCGAAACACATTTTTATTTTAACTGGCATTTAACGCAACCCCAATTAAAGTCAGAAACTTCTTTTTTTTCAAAATTTCTGGTAGTAATTGAATAAAAAAGTTTGAAGGATTTTCGTCTGCGCATGTCCGAATGATTCATTCGAATAATCAAAATTAATCGTTATGCCCATCACTACCTTACTGCACGCTGCCTGGCAAAAGGTAAATAATTCTATTTTACTGTTCCATTGCTGTCTAACTGCCGCTTCGTAATCACAGTTAGATAGCTTGATCAGATTTCTCCTCAATGTCCAGGTCAAAGAATCTATTTATTACTATTATTTTGAATGGAACTTCTTACTGAATTTTTGTGGTAGCTTTCAAAACATACTATTACAGAAAAACGAAAGAAAAATATTTATTTTATTATCATTGTTGTTTACGTTCATTGTTCAATTTCGAAGGTGGGGAAAATTGCCTGTGTTTGAAATAAATTATTAGCGGTTTTCGTCCGTATTTCTCTTGAAGTCTGTTGGTCAATGAACTAGCTATACTTCTTCAGACAACATTTATGTACCTTAGCTAACAGTTGGCAAAAGGTGCCAAAAGTGCATTTCATTGCATTTACAACACATGGGCACTACTATATACTGGTTACTCTATATTATTTTTTATTGCATTTTAAAACAAAAGAAACTTCTTTTTTCAGCATTTTATGAAATTAATCTTTTAAAATAAATCTAAAATGTATGGTGTGCTATATTATTCCAGACTACATAGATATTTGCAGAGATGCAAACGTCTACAATTTCTGAACTAATTATTCACAGAAACACTTGATTAGATAAGACAGTAAACTTTTTCCCAATAATAGTAGCTCTTGGCATATGCGTAGCTGCCAATATGAACCGTTTTTCTTACCACTAAAATGTAATAGTAAACTTGGCCAATTTTAATCTCAGAATTCGAACGATTTTTAGCGATAAAATAAGACAAATCTTTCTATTAAATTTTACTGGTATTGGATAACCGTATAATTTGGCAGCTATGCATTTAATTTTTTTACCCATCTATTTATAGTTATGCATTTCGTTAAAAAAATATATTTTGGAAGAAAAACAAAGCTTCAATATCGACTAAAGCATCCATTAGTCCGCAGGGTTGTCCAAATTTTGAATGAAATTCGTTTGCGACTACAATTTCTGAGTAGTAATTTTAATCTTATCTGATTGAAAAATTTCTCTCATTAAATAAGGGACAATCTTATATTCTAAAATAACGGTATCAATGTAGCCTATCGGTCAAAGGTTGGGCATCCCTGAATTAAAGCATTTGCGACCGCACGTTTTTGTATTTTTTACAAGAAGCCACTCGACTTAATGAGGTAATGGGTGTAATTAGAGAAACTACCACTAATTTAAAAATATATTTAGGACGTAATTAAACACTTTGATTATAAAGGAACAGTGGGGTGTTGGAACTTTTAAAAATTAGCGGTGGGAGTATACCTGAATGGCGTGTATGGCATTACTTTACAACAAGGTATTCTGTTTGCATGTTGTTAATTATAATAAATGGTACACCGACTGAAAAAATAATAACATTGTGTATGTTCCTGTGAAATAATGTAACATATAAAATGTAAAAAAAAAAAAAAACGTCGACAGGCGGGGTTACATATTTACAAATACTGTATTTTCACGTCAACTGACGATAGTGTATTAAATGATTTAAAGATGTTATCTACACAGTCATACCAATTGCAAATGTCAAGTTCGGTTTATTATCTTACATATGCTTACATTTTTATCAAATTCTAAGGGACATAGCCTTGGAGAGGCTAGAGCAGATGGCATTTCTCCGCTTTTCACGAACAGTAATTTTCTCTTTATTTAGTTGCAAAAAAATTTAAAAGGTGAAGATTTCGGTTTGGAAGAATTGCTAATATTATCATCTGTCCACTTCCTGGCTGTGCCACTGCATATTCTGTAAATATTCACACAAGAACGTGATTCGAAATATTTTAATTTGCAATAAAATGTTACTTAATTGATATACTCTCATATAATTACACTTTTATTCTCACTTTTAGAAAGCTAAAAGTGTTCTTACATACTACTGAGATCGATATTTAACCGCATCCGTCGACAGTCTGGATTTAATTGCTCTAACTCGAAATCAGTAAGGAAATTCTTATTATGTTTATAATACAATGGTTATATCTAAATGAGCGAATACCGTGGTAGTACGTTTACATTTATTCCTGTTTTGTAGTCTCATTTGTATAGAAAGTGAAAATGTCTTCTCGTGTGTTTCAATGATTTGAAAATTTGATTTAATAAATTTTGTAATTTAATTCTCTCAAGTCTTTTTCAAAGGAAACAGCAAATTAAAACTGATAGTCGTTTCGTCTAATAAATAAATATTATTTTATACGAAATTTTATTAAAATATATGGTTGTAGCTGATTAAGATTAATATTAATTTTTGTTACGTTTCATTCTGTCTTTTTGTGTTGTATATAACTCTCGTTTATTATTACTTTAATAAAATCGTTTCAGAAAATAGAACAAAAAAAACTCACTCAATTCAAGATGATCTCTTTTAATAAATTAAACATTTTTAACTATATTTTTTTAAATCAGATTATCCTGAATTTGAAAAGTGAAACAAGAGATAAAACATATACAGTATGTAAAAGTCGTTTTTTAGAAGAAATATGGAATACTTTTAATAATTTTATATGTTAAAACAAATCGGAATTCGTTTACATCATGTGTGTAAGAACAATTCAGACATGAGTACAGTTCATTTGTTTAACATTTTTGATTGGATATAGAAATTATATTTAGTAAATAAAGAAATGATTTCGCGTACTTATAATTCTTTCAATCATATTTTCCCTGATAAATTTAATCGTGTGATGTTCTATGCTTTAACCAAAATGCGTAAAAGTGCTGTTTTACTACCACTCTTTTAATGTAGTAATCTTCATTTTATTTAATTTCAGATTTGAGCAATTAATTCTTTGACAATGACTACATACATCATTGAAACTAAGCAGCGCTTAACCCTTTAACGGATAAAGCACTTCAATTGTTAAGATGTTGAAATAAATGATTGACACCGGAAATTATGAACAAATTTATTTTTATATAATAAAAACGCGATATTTCACATATATAATAAATGAAAAACATTTCTATTAAAATTCTGCTGTCATTGTTGAGTTTCGTAATTAAAGTTTTGTGATTTCGTAGGGAAACCAATGAACGTTAAAGGGTTAAACAGTACTTTACTCCTCCTTTATCGGTCCTAATTGAGTACCACTATTTTTTGTATATTTGAAAACAGAAATTCCGAGATTAAATAACATAAATAGTACATTTCAAACAAATGTGCTAATAAAGAGTAAAATGTGAACGAATCTTGCAACGGGTTTTGGTGGCGACATAGAAAAGGGGATAAATTTCGATTAATACTATTCGGAAATTGAGGTATTCAAAATAGGCAACTCTGCAGGCATCATGGCTGTCACCTTTTACTCTTATTCTTTACCACTAATATATAATAGTAATTTTTGCTTTATTTAATAGCCGGAACCTGTGATTAACCCTTTCACTGGCAAAGTGCTTCTATTAGTAAAACGATGAAGTGATTGAATGACAACAGAATTTACGAACAAATTTATTTGTAAATTAGCTGATCCACCCGACGTTTACCGGTACCATCAGAAAATAGCACGAAACGCTCTAAAAATCACTACCCGAATTCCGAAAAAACTTTATTGAAACGAGAATGAAATTTAGCATATTCGGCTAGAAGATTCAAACAGGATTCCTTTTAATAATATAGAAAAATCGCAGCGAATCGTGAGAAAACGCTAAAAGTCAAGGGATTTTATTTCAAAAGTCAGAGAGGACAAAGTTTTCTATATTGGACTAATAGAATAAAACATGATTCCTTCTACGAATGCAGGGCTACTAAATGGTCCGCTTTTTGAATAACGGCATTTTTTTAGAAAAAAAAAATATTTTTAGATTTTTCTTGTAAATTTGGCAGAAACCACCCCCGGAGTTTAATTTTTGTGGAAATGTTGTAGAATCCTACAATGAAATTTTCTTTTAAACATTATTGGTATTCAGTTGCCGGACCATTTGGGAGCCAAACGAATGTCGAAAAATCGCATAACAGATGTGCCGAAAATTCAAAATTCGTTGTATGAATACCAAATAAGCTTTATAGAAAAGAGGACAAAATGTACGGTATTGTGCTATTAAAACAGCATTCGTATAACTAATGTGAAAAAATCGCAGCGAAACTATTAAAAACAAAAACAAAATATCATGCATTAAGCATAGATTATGTAACACTTCCAAAGTAATTTTGCAAATCTTTACCGTAAGGTGTAAGATGATATCTAACTAAACAATTTTGAAAACGCATAACATGTTTAAAAATCCAATTTCAGGATTTACCAACAATATTCGAAAACATATCCGAGCTCTTTTGTGCAGCCATGTATATGATCTATAGATTTGTACATATATACTAAATAAAATGCTAAATTTTATTTCAGTTATGAAACGCGTAGCACAGTTTAAAATTTCCCTTCTGCAATTGCCGACAATAAACGGAAATGTACTCGAGAACTTTTGTGCTGCGCTGTATACAATCTATTGAATTTATACACACCAAGTAATAGACAAAATATGAGTTAAATTTTAAAATGTATTCAGCAATTGCAAAAGCATTCCCAGAAATTATTATTAATAAGCAGTACTTAAACCGAATTCTTTTGTGTGTCCCTGTAAATGAACGATGAAAGCTATACTCACAATATTCTATAGTAAGCCTCTTGTAATACACGTTAGTGATATATATCAATTTCAATATGTTTGAAATAGTGAAACATTTTTAAAAATAAACTGTAAACGATTATTCTTCATCAATCCTAATGTAACGGATTTCTTTTGAGTATCCCTGTAAAGGAACTATAAGTGCTACGCACACCACATTGTATAATTAGTATCTTGTATTGCACCTGAGTTATATATATCAATTTCAATATGTTTGAAATTGTGTAACATCATTAAGGTAAATCGAAAGTGATTTTTCCCATTGACGGCAATGTAAAGGAATTATTTTGTGTGTCGCTGTAAAAAAAATATAAGTGCTACACACTTCATTTGAAATAGGGAACATGCCACTGTAAGCTTCAATAACATATATCAATTGCCGATCCGAGCATATTTACGTGAGTTAGAGCACAGACAGACAAACCTAATTCATTAACACTTTTCAACTATGTTGGAAAGTGAAAAAAAAGTAATAGAAACAATAAATAATTGCTAAAAATACAGATTTCTTTCACGAACGCAAAAATTGACGCGAAACGTAAAAAAGCGCTACAAATCGCATTGCAAATCAAGGAAGAGAAAATGTGCTATATTAGACTAAATGTTTAAAACCATATTCCAGTTGAATGAAACAATTCCCGTTGAAATCGGCCCCATAGAACCCGAGAAAAGAAAACGACCTTAATGTACGAAAATGACAATGACTGAAATCTATATTTAGGTAAACACACTTTTAAATCTAAATTAAGAGGGAGTTGAATGAATCAATTCCCGTTGAAATCCGTCCCATAGAAACAGACAAAAGAATGTACGTTACAGTACGAAAATGGCATTAACTGAAGTCTATATTTAGGTAAACATACTTTTAAATGTATCTAAAAGGGAAGTTGGATGAACCAATTACCGTTGAAATCGGGCCCATAGACTCCGACAAAAGAATGCGACGTTACTATTTGAAAATGCTGGTAGCTGAAGCGTAGATTTAGGAAAAAATGCATTTAAATATAAATATAAATAAAGAGGAGGTGAATCTAACATGGCCATCATATATGGCTACCCTTCACATCCTGAAAATCAAATCTATATCTTAATTAGTTATCTTAATTTTTGCTAAACTTTGCAATTATTTACTTTCATTTTCGCAAAGTAGTTGTAGGGATCGGCCGGGAAACAGATATCTTTGTAGTTCAGTTTTTAATGAACGCCGACTCGTGTCTGGCTATTTCTCGGATCTTTTTAACTCGACGTCGTCAGATTTTAGCAGTTTGTTTTCAAAAATTAAGAAACATTATCAGCTATTTTTTTTCAAAAATTGATTATTCAGATGCAGAAAACTTTTTGCATCTGAAAATGAATGGCGAGTATCAAATCAATACCTCAAATTGTTTTCTTAATTTTTGCTAATTAGTGAAAATTCTCAAATTCATTCATTAACGATTGCAAATGAAGAGCAGATGTGAGTTTCTTTCTCCGTTTTGAGAAAAAATATAGCCTGTAGATGAGTTTTTTAGTAAGTTTTTAATTAATATTTCAGCTAATTGTGGTCCGATTATTAAGAAACTTGATACTCCGAATTTCCGGAATTTTTCGGCGTCGATCGGTACACTAAGCGTCCCTCAATTCCTCTGCTACGCGGAGCCATTTTCTGCGAAACTTAAAAAAAGTCTAGAAATCGTATAAAAAATATATAAAAAATCTAATCAAAAAATCCAAAACCGAATTTGATGTTCAAAACTACATGCGCAGAGGTACCTTCCTACGAAATTTTGTAGCTCTGCACGCAGCAGTCTCTCCAGAACACCGTTGACAATCACGCACATAAAATTCTTTCCTTATTATTATTATATTGGGTTGTTCTCTCCGTTTGGGAAATTTGGTTCGTACCGGAAAATTTCTATCATTTAATTATTAGATATTAATTCAGATATCTGATGTCTAATAATAAACGGGCAGACTTTTCCGGTGCGAATTGGTGTTCCGAAATGGAAGGAACTTTTCGAACAACACAATAGTGGAATAAAAACTTTTATTGACGTAATTAATAAAAGAAAAATATCATTGCAAAATTCTAATGCCAATGTGGCATTTAGTGGTGAAAATTAAGTGGTTCAAAAATGAACCACCGCTCTTCAAATAGTTAAATAACGCAAAAAAAATTAATATATTTTAGTCGTAACAAAAATTCGTGAAATGGCTATGGGACCCAGTAAACATGAATGAAACAAGAATCATATTTTCTTTCATATTTTCCAATAGCTATAGAATATTTCAGTCTGTTCCAACTACAGCCTTTGTGGAGCCACTGATTTCTAAGAGAAGTATTCCTCTTAGTTAAACGCAGAATATACACACTTATGGCCAATATAATAACATTGGGAACAACCTTATTTTACTAGTGAGGTGAACTTGAAGGCATATAAGCCGTATTTTGCTATGAACTTCTACCCAAGAAACAGGGATTCAATGCAAATGACAAATTTTTTTGTTGTCTGATTAGTTGTTTATATTTTCTATTAAAAAGGCATGGAAAGTTTTTTCCCTTTAAAATAATATAGAAAATGGAGAGCTTTGTATGTAACTGCAAATTTAGAGATTCTCTAAGTTAAAATCAAATGTAATCTCGGAAAACTCTTGATTTTTTTTCTCTGCATGATAAATATTGAGAAATCAAGAGGCTATTTGAATACAATTTACAGACACATCACTGCCAAACCCCACGATTGTAAGCAGCCACCGTTTCTTTATAGGAAACTTCGACTTATTTAGTCTCAGATTTCTGTGATTAAAATAAGGTGAAGATTATACGAAATATGTAGTTACCAAAAATCGAATAGTGTTGCTAGTTCGCTGCATTTTTTAAAATTCAGATTACTTGATTGCCACTACTTTTTTCAAGTAGAAATATTCACTTTATTCAATGACAGATTAAATAATACGAAAATAAGGTAATTTATACTTTTTTTTAAAGTGGTGGCAATCAAGCAATCTGATTTTTTAAAAAACTAGCGGACCGCCAACACCGAACTCGACGTAGTTGACAGCAATATATGCTATCTACAAGGTGACTTTTAATTAACCTACAACTTTAAACTGAAATAGCTCTCGAGTCGTTGCAGATGGCACTACAAACATTTTTTTATTGAAAAGAAATTAGAAAAGGAATTTAATGGGTAAGGTTTTCAAAGTGAGACCCTTCAGAGGTGATACAATAGCGCAACTTAGTCACAAAATTCTCAGTAACAGAATAGAGCGTTTCTATTTGTATGATTGAAAATGAGTCTGTAATTAAACTTTTGAGGCTAATAAGGTCTGTCGGCTTCTTCTTGTAAACCAAATCTTTCATACGACCCTAAAGATAGAAATAGGATGGATTCATATCTGGTGAATAAGGTGGCCAATTTTCTTATCAGATCTCTTAGGATTGTTCTAGAAGTCTTAAGTCGGTTTTTGAATGTTGAATACCACTTCCGTAGAAATAATGTTGCATTTTCAGCACATAAATACCGATTTTTAACAATAAAAATACGGTGTTCAGTTGAATATGAATTTTTGTGAGACATTTTCAAAATTGCATGGAACTGACACTGAACAAATATTTTTTATGCCCTCTATTACTAGACGCACTTGTGCCGCTCTCTAGTGAGCCTCTAATATACTCATATTTAACTAACAATATTTATTTTAAAGCTTTCCTGCTAAAGAAAT
This sequence comes from Maratus michaelseni, assembly GCA_963931845.1. Classification (NCBI taxonomy): domain Eukaryota; kingdom Metazoa; phylum Arthropoda; class Arachnida; order Araneae; family Salticidae; genus Maratus; species Maratus michaelseni. The sequence goes on from OZ007586.1 coordinate 189,370,325, forward strand.
ATCTAATTTTTCATAAAACATTAAATTTAGTAAAAGCACGTCTTCCAATTTTTACGGTTTTTTCCTACCACTATTTTTAACTAAAAAATTTGTCTCATTTAATCGCAAAATTTATATTAATAAAACAATTTTCTTTGTTTAAAGATTGTGTTAGGAATAGAGCGTTAAACGTTTCAGTTGGGGTATATGTTAAATTGACTTATAGTAAATATCATGTGTATTACTTTAATTGAAAGTAAAATATTTACAGAAATGAAGGTAAAGCATTTACTTGGAAAGAAATATATAAACTTTATGATTTTTTCACCCAATCCTACTGATTTGTGAAGATATCATAAGAATTGACATTTTTCCAACTGAGTGAAAAAGACGGCCTGGAAATATTTTCAAACAATTGGAAAACATGTCATTTCGAAAGACATTGATTAATTAAATCTGAAAGTGTACATCTTCAGGAATAATAGCGAGCCTCTTTTTGAAGACTCATGAACAAATCGTAGTCATTTAATTATATGTGTTTATTATATGTATTAATTATATGTATTTATATGTATCTGCAAAAGTGCGTTTTTTAAATATTTCTTAGAAGATATTAGTAATACTCATAGCTTTTTGATAATGTTTTTATTTCAGAAGTAAATATTGTTATTTTTTTATTCAGTAGTACACATTTATTTTTTTAAATTTCTACCATAGGGAAGACTACTAAGCACAAAGACATATACCCCACGGAGAACAAGTTCAAAGAAGGAAATATAATTAAATATGCTGAAGCTCAAAATGCTCAATAATGCTGAAGCTCAACGTTTAAAAAATAAAAAAAAGCCGGAAGAAAATGGCTTTCTGTTTAATGTACAATTAACATATAAGAAAAAAACATACTGCAGTTAACAGCTTAAAAATATGTAAGAGTAAACCAGCATTCATATATTTAAGAAAAAAGTAAATAAGTAAGTTTTCAGTTTCTCTTTTCTGTTCTTTTCTTTTAAAGCTATTCATAATATACAAAGAGAGAAAAGAGAATTTCATTTAAATAAGAAACTCGTGTTTTCGAAATACTTTTTAAACAGCGTAAACGCACTTAATTTTCCCTTAGCTGGTTTCTTAAAAAATCCCTTTTCTAAAATCAAGTTAACAAAGAGAAGATAATCCTGTAGACACATCCCACAACGCGCGTTTTGACAGGAGCCCTAGGAAGAAAAGAGGGGTTGAAATCGTCGAGGCACTTTCGGGCGGTTTGGGTATTTTGAATGACCGGGCGTTTCAGGCGCTTTGGTCGTGAAAGAGTTAAACAGCAGTCATTTCGTGATCGCATAAAGTAAAAAAAAAATTTTTTTGAGATTTCTGGTATGAATTCCATGGCTCTCACTCGACCGTTTTTTGAACACCACTTTTTTAAAGCGTAAACTTCTTTATAAATTTTATAGCAACTAACTTCGAAGGCATAGCTGCCAACTTTTACGCTTTCTTGATACCACTAAAATGGAATAGAAATTTTTGCCTTATGTAATTACACGATTTTGTCGATTTAAAAACATAAAATTTACTATCAAATTTTAGTGGTAGGGAAAAAGTGTAAAAGTTGGCAGTTATGCGAAGTTCGTTTGAGTTGCAATTGTTGCAAATACGTACCACAATTTTCTTTCTAAAATTATGGATCACCCTTGAATTCGGAATGCCTGAATAAAGAAGTAGGCCAAAGAGGCAAATCTGTTCCAACCGGTAAACGAAGGGATAAAAATATTTCATGGAAAACGTGTATCAATAATTTTATATATAAATGTATATGCCTACGTATAGTGCGTCGCACTGCTATATACGGTGTATTTACATCTTCAGTCACGTCTCAGTAATTTTCTAATTACGTAAATACATTTCTGTATTAACGACCGATAAAGTACTGTTTGAAAAGAGTACATTTCACAGTCTTTATAGCAGGTCTCATACTGGTTTGTTTCACGAATACCACTCTTTCCAAACATTAATCTTTGTTGTAGGTTTCTACAACACCTGCAATAGAATTGAAGCTTTGCGGATCAGGGCCTGTTTCCACCAGTAAAATGTAATATAAATTTTCGCCTTATTAAAACGCCCTATTCATGCAAAAATACTGCCATGAATGAGGAAAAAAATTATATTTCTTTTACTGGTGGGAGTGTGGTAATCAGGCCCTGTTGCGGATTCGAAGGGCTCAACAAATTTCGGTTTCAAGGGAACCGCTTTTGGAAATTTTTGCACTCGAGCAAACGCGTCAAAAAAGCCTTTAACTAGTTTTGCTATTGAATATCTAAATTTTTCAATAAATGTAATCTATAAAAATCATTCTAAACTGAGCAAAGCAATGCCAAGAAAAAAGTAGGGAAAACCGGATTTGTAATACAAAGAACCTTATTGCACAAAAATACTAATAAAAAATGTTAAAAAAGCAGAACTTGCATTTCATTTTCAGCTATAAATATCTTTGTTTTAAACTGATAAATATTTATTTCAATGTTCGTAATTCACGTGGTTGACCTCTATTTTCTCAGCGTCAAGCTCGTTTAGCGTGGAGTTCGTTGCACGTTGATTTTCTAGAATGTTTGTGAGGTATGTTGAGCGTTTAAATGGAAACTGCGGCAGTATTTCTCGAATATCCTTCAATTTTCCAACAAGCTCAAGCAAGGAGAAAGATATATTTTCCCGTAACACATTTTATTTCTTGCACTTTTTCACCTAAATTAATATTGTACTATTAGGTTAATTGCTGTCCATACAAAGATTCCTTGCAAATATAGAGGTCGCGACATGATATGGATTCGTGCGTAGTTTTTTCAAAATGATTACAAGAAATTTCAAACAGAAATCTTCCGTGTATAAATTCATTAAACTTCTGCCATTAACCCCTTCAAGGGCAAGTAATTATGTTTCTGTTATATGGAATTCACACCAGAAAATAAGGAAATGCAATTTTACAACCTCTTTTTTTCATCAAGTTAATACAGACCTGCCAAGTCTCCGGCCTTTTGGATAACAGTAATTTAGTACAGAGAATGTTGTTTTATTTAATCAGAGCATTTTGCGATTTAACCCTTTATATCCTGAATTAATTTTCCAGCTATGTTTTAGATGCTCAGATTCCTAGATTATTCCCACCAGTAATTTTTTTTCTAAAGTTTTCCTTATCTAATCATAGCATTTTTGCGATTCAATTAGGTGAAAATTTCTCATTTGAAAAACCGGTGGTAACAGATTAAAAGTTCTATAAAAGACGCTCGGCGCGAAGGGGTTAAAGTGGTACTTATAAGTACCGTCAGGATAAAAAAGGTTAAGAGAACAACATTTTCTCTAAAAAATTACTGGTGTACAAAAGTCCGGAGACTTGGCAACTCTGAGTTAATAGATGTAAAATTTTACTAAAATATTCCGATAGCAATCACGATTAAATTTAAGGGATATAAAAATTATCCCATCGATGTTCAAGGAATTATGAGGGCATACTACTCTTAAATGTTCAAGAAATTGGATTTTTCGAAGAACATGTATATGAAAAAGCAACATTATATGCACATTTTAAAACAAACTTCATAATTTGTTCTTCTAACTACGCTAAATATGACTAGAATTACAGGGCGTATCAACATATTTAAACTGGATATGCTTTTCCCAGTCCGTAATTTCGAGACTTTTTTACTAATAAGTTTTCTTGGAAGATTTTATGATTAAATAAAGCAAAAAAAAAAAACGTTTCGCAAAATAGTGGTGGGAATGAGAATGCTCAGATTCGATAGCAGGATCCGCCAGTGCTAGAAACATATCAGGTGATCCCTCTGTAACAATACAATACAGAATACTTTAGAATATAATGAACAGAGGAAAGTATATTCAACTGCGTAAGTTATATTCAATGGTTGGAGTCTCAACTGTGATACCCCAACCATTGAATACTTTAGAATAGTTTTACCGTAAATGTTGAAATGTGAATGTTGAAACGTAAATTTGAATCGAATGTTGCATTCAATGTTGAATGCAACATTGAATTTACCAATGTTGAAAATATGCTTTTTCTTAAATTGCGCGTAAGATTTCTCTTGAACCACTTTATATTTTTCGTGCAATCCGGGACTCTAGATCATATATATATATCTTAAGACTGAACCTAAACATGTATATATTTTAAGAAAATGTATATTTAAAAAATAAAGTTGAAATTATTGCATAGAGATTTTCGGAGTTTATCTATGCACATTTTTTCTTAGTGAAAAGATAAACATATTTAGGTTCACTCTTATGGTATGGATATTATCTGTAACGTCTAAAAATAATATCATGTAAAAATTTCAAGCACCTCTATAGATATCTTGCGCGCAGTTCTGATAAACCTCATTTTGAGAGAAATCGCTTTAGAGCACGTTTTATTAAAACTTGGAATATCCAATGTTCTAGTATACTTGTGTTGGAATATTTTTGAATCTATTAAAACATATACTTTATAAAATATATTTTTGAATAAACATTAAAAAAGTTGCATATATATCACATGAAATATTGTTTACAGGCAATTTTCTATTAAAACAATCGAAGCACCACCCTCTTCTACTGAGATTATGAGCTTAGATAATTTTTCCATGTTCACGCCTCCATAAATTATCCTAATATATGGATTTGATATAAAATGTACTAAACGTTTAACAAAAATAGTCAAATAACTGATCTAAATACATATATTGGCTACCAAAAACTTATAAATATTTTATGCAAGAAAAAATATGTAGGTGGTAGGATTAATAGCAAGCGTATATCGAACCCGTTTGCTTAAAAAAGAGTAAATGATATAGGGTAGATGTGCCAGTAATGGACACCCTTAAGGATTTTCTTTAAAAATTATTTTTTAATTAATAGTTATAATTGTTATATTCCATATTTTTTAATATTATATTAATGTACCAACAATATTTAACCATGCTCAACGTCACATTTACCAATGAGAATCGAAATTTAATTGTAAATAACAGAAATAAATCAAAATACCCTAAATTCCAGTAATGGACACCCCACAAAAAGTAATAGATAATTGATATTATGATTGTATTTAAAACTAGAATTTAAAGAAAACATATTAATGAAAAAAAAAAAGCTGAATTTTTATTGGTTATTTTTTTATAAAACAAAACTGTTGAAGGTGGCCCATTACTGGAAGGCGGCCCATTACTGGCACATCTGCCCAAGTAAAGAAATGTTGTCGTAGAAACCACCGTCTTTCTTCGATATCAAAATGTAACGATAGAGTTAAGAAACAGGCCCTACGTGACATCCAGCTGAGTGTTTGCTTGTGCGAGCCATAGATGAGGGTGGGCAATTAAATGTCATCGTTTACTGAGAAGACGTCGTATATTTTAAGTCATAACTAGTGTAATTACGGGAATTTTTTACGAGGTTTGTTTTAAAATGGGCACAAATTATTGCTCATTCATGTACTTGTTTTAGAATAATCAAATTTTTGAAAGATTTAAGAGTAGCATGCCCCTTTCAATGATTGCTTTTAAAGTTTGCTTTTTATGTTTGCTTTTAAAGTTTCTATTATATATTTTGTTAAAATTTATTATGACGTACCACTATCCTATAGCGCATACGTTCAGAAATACTTAGGACGATCAGCGCATCGTAAGGCACTTAACCCTTTCCGGCACAGACAAAGTCTGTTCAAAAAATGAGAAATTGCGACTAACACCGGAATTTACAGACGACTTTTTTAGAAAATATTAACTCCTTATTTTAAGCTTTCATTATAGAAACAAAATAGTATTAAAATATTATTGGTGCCACATGCAAGTTTAGAATTAAAATTAGGTGGTCCCGGAGTGGGACCACTGTGCCGGAAAGGGTTAATGTGTTAAATGATCTATAGCTCAAACTTTTATATTAAATACTTTTTATTTAATCAACATTTATCTACTATAATACAGCAGCATAAATTTCTAAAATATCATTTTTATATTAAAAAATGAAATTTCCAAGTGTTGTGAGATTAGAATGGATGTCACATCGGCAACAGAAAATGAATAATTTTTACGCATGGAAAAGAAGTTTGGAAAATAAATGTTTCTGGATTATGCTATGCTATGAAATAGTATCAAAATGTTTCAAAAATATATGTTAAATAGGAAAATATTTAATTTAAATATTTGGGATATGTATATCCCAAACATATATATCACGTACCTTTAAAAGTACAAAGTTAATTTAAGTAAAGTTAAGTAATAACCACTAATTTAACTCGGGAGAAGTCGCGCATACCCAGATAATGAATGTTTTTTACATTTTCACCAATAAATACAATTAATAATCGTCACCTTATTCAGTCTGAGACAATTGTTACAAATTCTGTGATAATGTAAATTGTAGATTACTTTTCGAAAAATAGTGGTGACAATTGTAAAAAACCGTACGCACCATGGGGTATGTCATACCCCGTGCGACTTCTCCCGGGTTAAAGTAATTATTTTAATGGTAGATTTATATTCCAAATATTGTAGAAGTACACAATTAAAATATTCTTTAAAGTTTATGGTATACACAAAATGAACTAGTGGTATCTACAAAATAACCCTTGGATATTCGAATAATCATAACTGAAATAGAGTTTTATCCATATTTACGGAATAAGTGTCTATAAAAATTATTGAAGCATGAAGTAAACCTGTGATATTCACTACTTTTTGCCAAAAAAATATTTTCACACCGATATCTGTAAAAAGTAATAATTGCTTTATTTAATGACAGAAATTCTGCAATTAAATACGGGGAATGATTTTTATAAGCAGAGTTGGAATGCCATAAGAGCTAACTTCCACCAGTAATTCATTATAGATAATTTCGCTTTATTTAAAAGAGAAATAGAGGGTTTAATTAAGGCGAAGATTTTTAGACTGACGGAAGTTTGTTCCTGCGGTATTCGTGCCATTTGTAAATTGTCGAACAGGACCACAAACGTTCGCGTGGATTTTCCTACCATCTTCTAATCAAAATCACGTTACAGCTTAATTTTAGTTATTTCAACAGCCGGACCTCAATAAGATTTCATTGTTCCCACTGGTCTCCATTTTAACACTTTGTTGAACGCTCACGAGTATACTCGTGTTTTAAAACCTAAACCGTTGACTAAATGCGTGTCCTAAATGCCTACCTAGTTCCACCTACGTGTTTTTTCTTGCATAAAAGTTTGGTAAATTTTTGTCAGAACGAAAACGTATTTATATCGCATATTTGGGGCTATTTTGTTAGACTATATTACCGTAATTTCCGGCGTATAATCCGCAGCTCAAAGAGTCGTTTTTCGACCCAGAAATTTTATTCAATAATTGTAGTTAAATATTTACAGCGATCTTTTAAGTTACATTTTATAAAATAATATTTCTGGGTCGAAAAACGACTCTTTGAGCTGCGGATTATACGCCGGAAATTACGGTAAATAGATGAATTTTGTATAATATAAACAACTTACTAACGCATAACTTTGACAAATTTATGTAGGAACCGAACTTAACAAAGACCTTTCAGAAAAAGGCGGGGCTTGTATAGTTTCAAAACCCTGATTTCATATTAATTTGTCAGGCAACAAAGTGATTATAAGCACTAATTTAAAGTAATTATCTTCATGGTAGATTTCTATTGCAAATATTGTAGAAGTTCACAATTAAAGTATTCGTTAAAGTTTATGGTATCCAAAAAATGATCTAGTAGGACCCTTGGATACTGGAAGAATCATAATTGAAATAGATTTTTATCCATATTTCTGGTATAAGCGTCTGTGAAATTTATTGAAGCATGAAGTAAACCTGTGATATTCACTACAATTTGCAAAAAAATATTTTCACATCTGTAAAAAGTAATAATTAATTTATTTAATGACAGAAATTCTGAAATTAAATAAGGTAAAGATTTCTTTGAAAGAAAGTGTTAAGGGATCTCAGGACTCTTAAAATTGGAAAAAAGAAACATTTTCAACATTTAATTTCTTAAAATGTATATGACTTTAAAACACAATTTTTGGATGGATGAAAGATATAAGTATACGTTCTTTTATTTCAAAAAATTATATTATGCAGAACTAATATTTATAAGTGTCTTCAAACTGTCGGATATTTTTCGAGCAGAAAATCGACATGACAGCTTACGCGCAAGATTACAAAAGAAATTTTGCACATAGAACAAAAAATTCAGTGCTTAATTATACATCATATTGTAATAATTACCCTGAATCTAAATAAATTTGTCTTTAAAACATTTTTATATTTTTTATATAAAGTTGTTGCATTTAGCTTATACAATTTTTTTAAATTTTCAACATTAGAATCACCTGAAATTTTTTTTTTGAACAATAGAAGTAAAAATTTAGGTACAGTTTATGCAGACTAATATGAAACATATCTTTTGAAAATTTCATGAAAAAATAATGAAAAGTTTTTGAGATATCCTGCGCGTTATGTCCAAAAACATCATTTTGAGTAAATTGACTTTAAAGTTTTGTTTTTACCGCTTCAGCTCTGAGTGTGTATAATTCTAAAAGCCGTAACCTCTGTTCTAATGGGAATTTCAAGGGAACAATTATATGAAAAGGTTCAGAAAAGATAGCAGTTTAAAATAGGAGGATAAAAATTAAAATTTCGAAAATTTTGAAGATTTAAGAGTCCTGAGGACCCCTTCAGACCTTGGGTAGCGTAGTGAGCAACACTGAAGTAATCGAATAAGTTACAGATTTATATATAATAAAACATTCTTCTGTGAAATCTATATATTGCAGTAAATATGCGCTCGAAATGTAACGATATATTTGAGAATAAATATTAAAATTTATTTTAGAAACGAGTTTATTTTATGCATTTCATTGGTGGTGAGCAACTTTTTTTTATTTGGCGAATCTGCAAACCTATAAATATATTTTCATTTTAAAATGCACACAATGAATAACTTTGAAAAGATCAAAACATATGTTTTCCTCTAGAGTATGTAACGGAAGCGGTGTAAGTTCAGAAAGATGAAATATTTCCTGTTAAAAGTCTTTGAAACAAAGTCAGCAGATTTCTGGATTATTCTAAAATTAATGCAAAGCAGGCTTGTTTAAAAGGTTTTACTACATTCCCTATGGGTCAAAAATCATGTTATATTTTAAGTGAAATGACATATTTAGAATGCTCTAATCCCGGGAAATGTATGGTAAATGTTAAACCTTTTTTGTAAGAATGTTATATAAAAATGTACATATATAGATTTTTATAAAAAACATGTTTTCAGCCTAATATATATATTAAATATATATATATATATATATATATATATATATATATATATATATATATATATATATATATATATATATATATATATATATATATATATATATACATATATACATGGTGTAACTGAAATGCTTCAACAAACTTTGAGGGATGATAGTACTCATGAAGACGAACAAAAAATGCAATGGAACATGGGGTCGCAAATGACGTTTAACCCCTTCAGGGGCAGTGGTATGTTTATGAAAGCGCTTAATTTTAATTCCAAAACGCCATAATGGCACCAGAATTTTGCTAAAATATTTTCCATTTAATATGTATGTGAACTATAGCCTTTTTCTTATTTACAAACAAATTTTTTTTATAAATTCCGGTGCCAGTCATTTATTTCAACATTTTAGTACTAAAAGTAGTTTGCCCCTAAAAGGCTTAAAGGATACAAATAGAGAAAATGCGTCTGAAAATGGACTGGCACCGGAATTTACAAAAAATATTGTTTATAAATAAGAAAAACGCTATATTTCACATAAATATTAAATGGAAAAGATTTTAGCAAAATTCTGGTGCCATTGTGGCGTTTTGGAATTAAAATTAAGTGGTTTTTTAGATATACCACTGTCCCTGAAAGGGTTAAATGTCATTTGCGACCTCGTGTTCTATTGCATTTTTTGTTCATCTTCATGAGTACTATCATCCCTCAAAGTTTGTTGAAGCATTTCAGTTACACCCTGTATATATATTTCACTGTATCATATATAAATAATTCACTGTATCATTAAAAATATATCTCTTCAGAAATGATTAAAAAGCAACTACAATTTAACCCTTTTAAGGGCAAAGGACTTATTTTACTAAAATGTTGAAATATTTGAATGACACCAGAAATAACGATCAAATCTATTTGAAAATATCTAAACGATTTTTTACGTATATTACAAAAGCAAAATTTTATTAAAAAATTCTGGGTGTCACTTGGCATTTTGAAATTAAAATTAAGCGTTCTCGCCTTGCAAACACCGCCCTGGAATTTTTTATTGGAAATGTAGAATAATAGTCGTCAAACTTTCTGATTTTTTGACAAATAATCGTATTTTGTTTTCAAAATAAGATTATTTAATAAGAATTTATTGAGAAATATTCATGTTTTGGCAGTCAAAATGCATTAAATCAATATCGAAATATCTAACTAGAAATATCCGACAAGCATTTCTCACTTGAATTGTAAGTACTAACTAGGACATCAGCCAGAATACACGGAAAAAGTTTTTGGGAAATTTAAAAGTAGAACGAATGAAGTAGCATATTATTTATGTACATAATTAGCAGAAATCTAAGTAGTTTTCACATTTTTAAAAAAATAAATGGAAAATTATAAATGTTCATGATTATATTAATTCTGTTCTAAAAGTTGCATTTTTAAAGTTCTCGGAATGATTTAGCTTAATCGGAATCAAAAGATATCTGTTTTATAAGCAGTAACTTTATTTAGTAAATGAATTGAAATATGTATCACAATGCAATGTTTAACTTTTCATTTCAAAACATCTCTGATTCGAAATTAATTGATATGCATTCCACGAACTTTTGCATCATACCAACATGCTTTCTATGTCACTAATTGCCGTTAATTCGTGAACATGTACTTGAAAAACAATAAAAATTTAAAATAAATGTTTTTTCCCTTGATTCAGATATGCACAATCAGTGGCGTAGCCAGGGAGGGGGTCCAAACTCTCTGGATACCAATAAAATTGTAAAGTTTTCTTCGCTTTCCTTATCGCAGAAAGTTCTCCTATTACATAAGGCAAAGAAAACATTACAAAATTAGTGGTACCAAGAGCATCTGGACCCCCACCCTGGCTACGCTACTGTGCACAATAATATACATTAGTGATGGGCATAATGAATTATTCTGACATTTGAATGCATAATTCGATCGGACGGAAAAGCATAGCTGCCAGCATTCAAATTATCCTTAATCAATGAAAACCAGAAATTTTGTAAAAAAAAATAATTAAGAGCCGTGGCTCTTATTATTATTATTATTATTTTTAGATTGACGAATTTTATAAGTAAATATTGCTATTTTAAAATTTTGAAGTGAATAGGGAATATCTGAAATAAAAAATCTACTTATCTAGAAACAGTGGTGGTATCGTATATGAAGGGGTTAGAATGACAGTGGAGTAAGTCAAAGTTTAGTGATTTGAGAAATGAAGTGTTTTGTGAAACTTGTTGTAAACCGTTGCATTGAGTGGTCCAACTTGTTTTGCCCTCTAGCGATTCCCTATGTGAACTATGACTTATTTGACAGGCACATTGAACAGAAATTAATTTACGTTCTGTGAAAATATGTTTATCTCGATTTTCAAAATTTTTGACTTACTCCACTGTCATTCTAACCACTCATATTATACTATGGGCATTAAAGGGTTAAAACTGGACCGAGAACATCTGATAACAGTCAATTTAAACACAAAAAACATGTATTCCGTTACATGAATGTTAAAATATCTTTTAAAAACTGTTTGGATGATGTTTAATGGCACACATCTATATTTGGATAGAAGTAATATCTTAATATCAGAAAAGAACTGAAATTATTATATTCGTTTATTTTATTTTTATTAGTTGTTCCTTTCACACAATCATAGCTGCCAACTGCTGATTTTTTGTCACCTCTTTTTAGAATAGAAATTTTCGTCTGATTTAATAGCAGATATATGAAATAAAATAAGGCTAAGAGATTATTGTTCGGGAAAAGTGGTGATAAAAATTCTTAGCAATTAGCAGCCATGCGTGCTAGAAGCTTATTTCTTTTTATTTCATTCTTCAGATAATAATATTATAGTGATAAACAATTTTTCAACGAATATTTTATTAGTCGAAGAAATTCTTATGAATAATTATGAACTAAGGAGATGTCAAAATATTATTTGAAAAATCTTGTTGAATTTAAAAAATTGCTATCGGTAGCTCAAATTTCTGACTTCATAAATACGAACTTAATTCTTTTGCCACTGCATTTCCGTATTATGTTACCACTATTTTCGAATAATACGCTTCTCTTTATTGAATCGAAAAAAAAACAAGAAATAAATAAGGTGATGATTCTATTTAGATACAGTGGTAGCAAAAATGTGTAACATTGGAGGATATGCCACTGTACATTTTTATGAAGTTTGGCACATTTTGACAAACTTCAGTGCAACTTTTCACTATATCGCGATAGTACATTTTTTCTTAACACTTTGAAATTAAGTCTATTAAATTAAATCATTACGGGCCAGGAATATCGACTATTTTTATATTCAACAGTACAGAATTTACAAGAAATATACCTTTCTGGTACATTTCTCTTGCAATATACCCTAGTAATTAGTACCCTAGTGTATGACAGTGATTTTCTTTTAATTTGTACACAGTACTGTATATGTCCAAAGCGGTAATCAAAGGCTTAAATATTTAATTTGTTGGTTTTTTCACGTGCGCTTTAACATCTTGGAGGTCGGTGGGATATATTTTATGCCACTTAAAATTATTCAAGATGTTTTCAGAATATTTGATCGAAATTTTAATTTTTCATCATAGATGAAAAAAGGCTGTAAAATGGGATTTATTTATTTTAGACGAAAAATTATTAAAAATTTCTGGTGTGAATTCAACATTAGAGAAACGCATTTAATGGCCCCTCAAAGGGTTGAATACTTTTTAGTAATTAAATCCTTGAAATTATTTCCTGCTGTTAATTACACTTTATATTTCACGAAATGACTACAAAAGTATATTTTTAGCATTTTTATATCAAACATATATATCGCATTGTTACCTGGTTAAACAAAACTTTCTGTTTACTTGAAGTCTGTGTAAATACTTGTTAAAATTGAAATAAAGAACAATTTTAAATACATAAGTTTTCAATAAAATAGTTCCAATATTTGTAATAAAAGACTGATATATGTTTATTTAAAGCTGATTTGATGTTTGTTTTAAGACTCATTTAGCGTTCTTGTATTGTAAGTTCATTACATTGTTACTAACATAGTTTTTAGCTTTATGGTAACATTTTCTTCGATGTTAGGAAAATAAGATTAAGGTCTTAAATTACACTGGGGGCATATTTGAAATGAACAAGAAATATTTTGAAATGTAAATTATGTTAGAATTTGACATTTATTTCTACATGTATATAGAATACGCATAACAGACAAACAAGGAGTGTTATTAAACTGGTATGTTTTCATCTTTTTCAAACATTGGTGATGTTAAGATCCTACCTTATACCACACTGCCTAGCTAATGCTTTATGAATGTACTCTGTGGTCGAGTGAGTTTTGAGATTTTGCGTGTGGTCTTGCTGTCCTGAATTCTAATATTTCTGCGTGAATGAGCTACTTATTGTCAGAGGCGTAGCGTCAAGGGGGGGCACGGACCACTTTACTACCAGTATTTTTATATACTATATTTGTCCTTATTTAATTCATACCGTTCAAAGATTAAATAAGGCTAAAGGTAGTATATAATTATACTGGTAGTAAAATGATCGTGCCCCACCTGACGCTACGCCACTGCTTATTGTGTCATCTTTTTTTTAAATTTCGTAATGTATGTCTGAACTTCAGAGAATTCGATTGTCATGGTTATATAGTGCAACGATATCATAACTGGGTATTTGTGGTTGTTTAATTGGTATATCTACTGCGGTCAGAATTAGATTAGGTGGATTTAAACGCATCTAATCCCCAGTGGTAAATAAATCTGAATTTGAACACCGTCTAGCTCTCCACGTGTCATCTGCAAGATGAGTTTGATTCTGTGGGTTTCGCTGGCATGGTAAGAAGTTGAGTTTTGTGTTTACGAAAAAAAACTGTTGGAATCCACGGAGTTCTCTTTTATAGTGAAGTGTTTATGGTGACATATTTCTACAGTAATGTTTCAGAGATACGAGTGATATTTTTAAGATACTTTTCTTTGGTTCCTACTAACGAATAGAAAGGCATCTTGATTTTCACGCAACTGTTTAAATTAAATAATTATTTTGAGAAAGTATTTCCTCACTCAGTTTTTATACCTTTGAGCTTATTTCCGATCGTCCTGACTTTTACCTGCCTGCTCCACTACCTCACACCTTACGATTACTGTTTTAAAAAAATTCTTGTTATTTGTTAAATTTGTGTAATGGCTACTTTTCATTTTCCTGATCGAAAGGATACCTCAGAACATCAAGGTTAATAATCTTCCGTCTTTTGAATATGAGGACGTCTTAAGAAACATTCGTAGTAGATTTACACAGCATTGGCAATAGAAATAAACTTCAAAGTAGCTTTAAAAAGAAGAATTTTGTATGAAAAAAGTAGTAATCAGGAAACGGACTAATTGGAAGTCGGTCTACGTAGGTATAAAATTTGGACAGAAATGCATAAAAATAGATGAATGTTTAGTAGATAGATTATTTTAGTATTTTATGCCTTTTCTCCATACACCTGACCGTTCTTCACTGAAATCATCCGCTTGATTTTGTTATAATATATCACATGACTTTATAATGGTGTTTCTTCATTAAACCTATTATTAATTATATTACCCTAAACTGTTTAAATATATTATTGTAATAAATATTGTAAATAAAAAAATCCTGTTATTTATTATTGATATCTCTAAATTACTTTAACTTTGTGGCAGAATGCCGGTCTACTCCTTTGAAGTATTATCTAGTGGAGGAGTGAGTTTTGGGATTTTGTCTGCCATACTACAACGCCGAGAATACATAGTGTGGAAAAGGGGGTACAAAATAGTACTAAATAATTGAATACGATAAATGTAGAACGATGCTGAAAGATAACGGGTCGATGGCAGCGACATCTTCTAGCAGTGGCGTAGACAGTTTGGAAGTCCAGATGGTTTGGATACCACTAGTGTTATAAAATTATTTTTGTCTTATCTAATTGGAGAATTTCCTGCGATTTTGAAGCCGAAGAAAACTTTATAATATTAATGGTTTCCAGAGCATTTGGACCCCACCCTCTCTCTGGCTACGCCACTGTCTCCTAGCTCTTTTCAACGCACACATTGTATAAGAATCGAACTGAGAAAACATTTCAACTGGTGGTAAATATTTTAAATAATTAAATTATACCCTATTTATTTTGACTTGGATAGGGATTTTCATAAGCTTTGAAAATACGAATGATATTGATCATGGCCAAAAACCGTGATACGCATTCTTTTGTGCCTGGTTGCAGTACTCGATACAAGGCAGCAAACTAGAAACTATCCCTATTTAGCATACCATAGGATGAATCTCTGCTAGAAGAATGGAAAAGATTAATTCCCTGATATGATAAAAAACTAACTTCAAAATCAGTTACATCTGAAATATACACTTACAAGAAGATTTTTTTAACATAAATTATGTTCATGTTGTCAATAGTGAATCGGTTACTTTTGCTAGCGGTAAATTTATTTTTAAAGCAGATGTCACTGCGATCGCCCTGTTATTTTACCGCATTGTTACACGTTTATCGGCTACAATTTTTAGTACTTTTTCAAGCATTACCAGTTTGTCTTTTTTTAAATTCCGAAATTTCGTATTCATACCAGAAATTCCTTATAATGTTATTTTCGTTACTTAATGGCAGATATTTCGTGACTTCTTAAAGAAAAAAATTCTTGTTTCAGAATTTCTGGTTTGAATTCGAAAATTTTGAATTAAAAAAAAGGTAAAACTGTTTTCCTCACTATGTATTCTAGGCGTTGTAGCCATACTATTGTCCTAATTAATTAACATTTGTGCATGAATGAATTACCTATTCTGTCATTCTTTAAGTTCTGCAAAGGGTGTATAAAACTCAGGAAATTTGTTTGTCAGGTGTGTCTTTTTTTTCAATAATATATTAATTAGGTAATCGTGGTTGTGTGTTAGCTATACATAGAGCGGTAGTAGCTGAATTCAGTGGTATTAGAACGGATCACGCCTACGGGTATTCAAAGTTCTGTCGTGATATTCAGGCAAAGTGTATGCTGATTAGAATCGGATTTTCTGACTTGTCAGCGTTTGCGAGCTTTTGCATATATGGTAGGAAGTGGCGTTTTTCTAGTTTAAATAAAAGATTAATGATATCCACGGGATTCCATGTATAGTTCATACTACCTTCTAAAGTGGATTTCTCAGATTCTAGTAAAGAACGGCGAGAACATTTTTAAGTGAGTTATAATTTAATAAGTTTTGGAAAGGATTTCCCTCCTCTAAATTTAAATGTACCCATTCCGCTGCTAACATGCCATGTTTATTGTTCAGAATAAATTCGTTGTGTTTGTTATATTTAGCGTCATGTCTTCTCTTCGAATAATAATTCCAGAACAGGTTACCATATATTATTCCTGAAAAAACCTCAGAAATATAGAAGTAGAAACCTCAGAAAAAAGAAGATAAAACCTGTTCCTCGCTATTTGTAATATATGTAGGCGTTTAACTGCTTTCAATACAGTTAAATACTAGATAACTATCATGAACTGACAATGCAGTAGTAAAGGTAATATTTCAATCGATATTAAAATCCTTAAATGTAGTAGATGTCGCTAAGTGTTTTTTTATTCGTCTTCTTACATTCTTGATATATTTTCATTTGTGTAATGTATATATGCAGTTAAAGAATTTAGAGATGTAATGAATTAATAACAGGTTTAATAAAGGAACACGAACGTATAGTTAGTGACGCATTACAACAAAGACAGTTTTTATCACACACCTTAACCGCTTGGGGACGAGCGACACGTGTGTCCAGATTCCTGGATTATTCCCACCAGTTCTTTTTTATTGTGAACTTTGCTTTATTTAATCATAGGATTTTCGCGATTCATTTAGGCGAAAATTTCTATTTTGAAAAACTGGTGGTAACAGATTAAAAAATCCGTAAAAGATACTCGTCACGAAGGGGTTAATAACATATATTAATTTCATAAAGTACGATACAAACAATTACTGTCTACTTAGAGAAATGCAATGAAAGTCCATTGTATGTCCCTATAAATGAATAATAAATGCTATGCACAACATTTACTATAAGAAACCTAATGTAGTGTATCTGAACATTGAATATCGATTTGGTAATATTTGAAGCAGGATTCCTAATATTAAATCCGTAAAAATGCACATCATTAACAATTATCACTCATGGACCGAAAAATATTCCTTTCACTGAACCTGTAAACAATTTATAAATCCTACATAGTACTTCCTTTTCAATAGCTAACATGCTATATTAAGCACCAATAACAAAAATCAATTTCATGCAATAGGATTATGTTTACAACAGTGAGAGCCGGACAGAAGACAAACGGCAGACAAACAAACCGAAGTCATTAAAATTGATTACCCACTACAAGTATTTAATACAACAAAGAATATTTTAACTGAGTCAGGGTTCGTACGCCTTTACGACAATTTTTAATAGACTTTTTCGCCTTATATAAATGCAGAAAACTACTACAATCTTGCAACTAAACGAGGTGTGCGCAATATCTGCTATTTAAATATTAAATAGAAAGATTTTATTACAAAATTGGGGGAAAAGTGTACGAACCCTGTAAGTTGTGCACGAAACAAATAAAATATCTTTTTTTTTTAATGTATCTTAGAATGATGGAACAGTGGCGCACCAGAGAACAATTGACGCCACTCAATTTAAATCGTCTTATCTATGGACAAAATTCCCTATATTTTTAAAGAGAAGAATTCTATTAAAATTTATTGGTGACAAGTATTGCGCCACTGTTCCATCACTTATCGTATTAACATATCTGAAAATATTTTGGTATTCTTCCGGAATTTAACTTAATTCAAACATGCGTCAAACCAGAAAATTTTATTAATCAGAAATTTAAAAATAAAAGCTAATAAGTTCCACATAGAAACAACATATATTTCCTAAAATATATCTTCTGGTGCAAATCATGCTTAGCTTGGGTCAGACTCCGGAAGAATATTAAACTGTTGACATCTAAATTAGTGATATGCAGTGTTGCCAGTGGGCTACTTTTTTATATACGGATTACTTTATTGGCACCACTTTTTTGAAATGGTATAATTCGCCTTGTTTTCGCCTTAGTTAATCTGCCATATAGGCCATATTTAATCTGCGATTGCCTAAAGAGGCAAATTTCACTTTCTCAAATAATTGGTGGGAATTGGGGAAACTGAATATAAAAAAGGAGCCCACTGGCAACAGTGGTGATGTGCAGTATAAAATATTTTGTCATTAGAATGAATCATTCGAGCATACGCAAAAACATAGTTGCCAAGCTTCGGGATTTTTAAATCAATCACCACCATAAATTTTGTACAGAAAAAAATGAAGCAAATACATAATTCTAAACCTTCGTGATGTGCTAATCACGTACCCGTACAAATTCTGTGAGAAAAAAATTTCTTTTTTTATTGTGGACTACCATGAGGCGTCATTTTGACGGTTTCCACCACTCTCTGAATGCTAGGCCTGATCGCTGACATAAAAATGGCGGTGCCCGTAGGCGGAATTTTTAAAACCTTTCTTTGTACGGTCCCCTAATTGTACATCGCAGTATTTTCTAAAAGTTTTCTTTGACTTATTGAATCTCAGAAAAATAAAGCGGAGAAAACTTTTATAAAATACTGGTGTTCAATTTCAAGAGGCCGTACACACGCTGAAAAAATTCCGCCTACGACTGCCGAAATTTTTGTGTCAGCGGTCAGGCCTAGTATTTAGGGGGGCAGTGTGGTTACCAAATGAGTATCTTCCGATTCGAACCAGGAATTTCTATTTAAAATAAATTAAATACAAAACTCACAGAAATATATTAAATGAATAAGTTAAGTTGTTTTAAATGAAATTTCTAGTGCGAAATATATTTAAAAACTTGAGTAAAATTTCCGGTTGTTGTAGTGTTAAGTTAGTTCTAATTAAAATAAAAAGCTTCTTTTTTTTACAAATTTTGTGATAGTAATTTGTTTAAAAAATAAGAAGGTTGGTAGATATACTTTTGCGCTTGCCAAATGATTCATTCGAATATCAAAATTGCAGGACTGTCCAAACTGGTGAGTATGGAGTACCAGTATTTAAAACAAAATTCGCCTATGGTTATTATCAGAATTTTTGTGATTCAGTAAAGCGAAAATTCTTTTTCCTGAAAACTGGTTTTTCGTTTGCGCCAAGTTGGCTAAGACTTTCATACAATTCATTTATGTTCTGCGCAGTATCAAAAACATATTAAAAGATGTAAAGAATTTTTTACATAAATATTGCCTACAAATGCAATTTCCGAAGATTTTTATCTTAAAAGAAGTCTTATGTATAAAATACGCAACATTGATTAAAGATGATGCCAGATGTGATAAATTTCTTCCTTAAGGTTTCTAGATAAACCTTAGATACAGACGAAAATGAATAAGGTAAAGAATGGCCTGTCAACGCCAGCAAAATTCATTTTCTTGAATTGTATTTCTGCAGTTCAGTTTATGTTCAAATGCACTTTTCCAATTAACATAGAGAAAAAACACTTTTTTATCTTTTCGTAGATCTTCATACATTTGATTAAACCTTTCCGACGCGGAATAAATCTGTTTGTAAAATAATGAAATAATGGACTGACACCAGATTTTACAAACGATTTCCTTAGCAAAGAATAACTTGCTGATTTTCCCTTACTTTATAAAAGGAAAATTTTAATTAAATATTCTTGGTGCCATTTGTCAGTTTTGGAATCAAAATTAGGTGTCCTTTTTTTGTGACCACCGCCCGCTAAAGGGTTAGAGTAATGCAGAATGACCAAATGTTCAGATTTGATGAAAAGTATTAAAATTACCATTAATTATTCTGTTTTATACAAGAAAATAACGCGCAATATTGCATGCCAATTTCGATAGCATGATTAGCTATCTTCGTCAGTTCAAACGACGCGACGATGGATTTCAGAGTCCCTAATTATAAACGTAAAAGCGAATTTTGTGTTGAGAATGGTAACAAATCGGAAACAGGAAAGCACTACAATGCGATGCTGAGATCCGTTGGTGATTTCCTTCAGAAGAATGTTTGTTAAACTGACGGGTAAATAGTTATAACTATTTCAGCAATTCTTCTATTTCACTCATTCATTGTTTTACCTAATCGCAGAATAATAAGGCAAAGATTTTCTTTGGAAAAAGTGGTAACAAGCGTCCTGCCGATTGAGCACATCTATTTGGCAGTCTCCCAAAAACTACTAAAATATTTTTAAAATTAATAACTTTTGATTTAATGTTGTTTTCACTAGATTATTTTTTAACACAATTATTTCAAATTGGTAAAGTAATCAGACAAGTTGTAAATTTCCAACTGGACGAAAAATGTCCGGGCCAGGATTCGAACCTGGGATCGCTTGGCTGAAGCCGCCACGCTCTACCACTGAGCTATCCCGGTCGAATCTGGAGGGCAGAATTCATCCAGTTAACCTTATTGATCAAAGCATCTGTTCTGATATTTTAATCAGCTCAACAGAAAAGATCGCAGGTAAAGGAACTCCAGTAAACGCTGGATACGTGAATACACTAGATTATTTTTAACACAATTATTTCAAATTGGTAAAGTAATCAGACAAGTTGTAAATTTCCAACTGGACGAAAAATGTCCGGGCCAGGGTTCGAACCTGGGATCGCTTGGCTGAAGCCGCCACGCTCTACCACTGAGCTATCCCGGTCGAATCTGGAGGGCATAATTCATCCAGTTAACCTTATTGATCAAAGCATCTGGTCTGATATTTTAATCAGCTCAACAGAAAAGATCGCAGGTAAAGGAACTCCAGTAAACGCTGGATACGTGAATACACTAGATTATTTTTAACACAATTATTTCAAATTGGTAAATTAATCAGACAAGTTGTAAATTTCCAACTGGACGAAAAATGTCCGGGCCAGGGTTCGAACCTGGGATCGCTTGGCTGAAGCCGCCACGCTCTACTACTGAGCTATCCCGGTCGAATCTGGAGGGAATGATTCATCCAGTCAACCTTATTGATCAAAGCATCCGGTCTGATATTTTAATCAGCTCAACAGAAAAGATCGCAGGTAAAGGAAATAAGGTTGATCAATAAGGTTAACTGGATGAATTATGCCCTCCACATTCGGCCGGGATAGTTCAGTCGTAGAGCGTGGCGGCTTCAGCCAAGCGATCCCAGGTTCGAATCCTGGCCCGGACATTTTTCGTCCAGTTGGAAATTTACAACTTGTCTCATTACTTTACCAATTTGAAATAATTGTTTTAAAAAATAATCTAGTGTATTCACGTATCCAGCGTTTACTGGAGTTCCTTTACCTGCGACCTTTTCTGTTGAGCTGATTAAAATATCAGACCAGATGCTTTAATCAATAAGGTTAACTGGATGAATTATGCCCTCCAGATTTGACAGGGATAGCTCAGTGGTAGAGCGTGGCGGCTTCAGCCAAGCGATCCCAGGTTCGAATCCTGGCCCGGACATTTTTCGTCTAGTTGGAAATTTACAACTTGTCTGATTACTTTACCAATTTGAAATAATTGTGTTAAAAAATAATCTAGTGTATTCACGTATCCAGCGTTTACTGGATTTCCTTTACCTGCGATCTTTTCTGTTGAGCTGATTAAAATATCAAACAAGATGCTTTGATCAATAAGGTTAACTGGATGAATTATGCCCTCCAGATTCGACCGGGATAGCTCAGTGGTAGAGCGTGGCGGCTTCAGCCAAGCGATCCCAGGTTCGAATCCTGGCCCGGACATTTTTCGTCCAGTTGGAAATTTACAACTTGTAATGTTGTTTTGCTTAAAATTGAGATTTATAATCAGGAAATGTAGATATAGACAATTCCACCTAAAGAAGCAGTGGTAAAAATTTATTTAAAAAAATCTGTATAAATAACATAATATATAAAAATAATATGGTATATTACTAAGTGCAATACCTGTGTTTTAACGATGTGGATCTGGGAAGATCACCTAGCTGTGGAAGTTTGTGCTTTCTTTCATTTTTGCTATGAAAAACACGAGTAATTGTCAACTCCACAGCTACCAAATGCTATGATGATTTAAAAATAAAATCATTTCTCTTAATTAATAGCAATTTTCTGATATTAAAGACGAAAATTACTATTTTGAACTAGTGGTGAGAAAAATATCGTAGCTGGTGGAAAGTAAGGACAACTATTTTGCATAAATGCTAAAATTTCATTTGATTAACCCTTTAATTATGGGGTTGGGACATATGTCGTCCCAGAGACTATTTCTTTATTCTATTCGCACCCCATTTTGAAAAATAATCTCTGCCATACGCTTATACTAGAATACTTTCAACAGAAATAAAACACAAAGAAATTTGTTTATAAATTGTGGTACGAGTGAATATAAAAGTAGTCATCAGTCCTAGATCGTAAGCAAAATGTTACAGCCAGATAAAAATTATTCGTACAACCATTTTCATATAATAGATGAAATAAAATACGCACCGCATAGAAACAGGACACTGTATTAAATATTAATGTTAAATAAATTTTCTGGTTCCACATACGAATTTTCCTTTTACAAAAACGAAGGTTTGCAGCTATTCTTTTGATTTAAACCGGTTTACCCTTTGATTACGGGGCAGGACAAGCGACTATTTTATATTCAATCGAACAACAATTTCAAAAAAATTATTCGTACTAGATATCGCTTGAAACTATCTTAGTATAAGTGTGTGACAGAGATTATTTGTGAAAAAGTGGTATGAATAGAAAAGAAAATAGTCGCTGTGTCCAAATCCTGTAATCAACATATTAATTTATTATGAACATTTGTATGGGGAAATCGTGAATGCAAGAGGCATTTAGTTATTACCCAGGTAGTGGTGTGATTTATATTTTATTTATTTTCAGAAGAAATGTCTGGCTCGAAAAATATTTTCATTTGATATTGGTCATAGCCCCTTGAATACTAGGCCTGCGCTCTGACCCAAAATAGGCGGCGATCGTAGGCGGATTTATATCAGCGCTTGTACGGTCCCTATAATTTAGGAAACCAATAATTTCTAAAAGTTTTTTTCAGCTCATTTTTCTGTGATCAAATAAGTCAAAGAAAACTTTTAGAAATTACTGGTGTGTAAATTTAGGCGACGGAAGAAATGCTTAAAAATATTCGGGTACGACAACCGCCCTTTTTCTATCAGGGATCAGGCCTAGTATTCAGGGGCGGTGTACCTGTTAAATGACAGGTTGTAGGTATATTTAATGATAACTAAACGTTATTGCAATGTTGCGTGTGGCTACTTTTTAAAATTCAGATTGCTTATTTCGAACCCCTTTTTTAAATTGATATAATTCGCCTTATTTAACCTGTTATTAAATAAGGCGAAATTTATTTTCTCAAAAAACTGGTGGCAATGAAGAAAAGTGAATTAAAATGTAGCCCACTGGTAACACTGTGTTACTACGGAAGAAAGTGAGTTAATATAAAATTGCTCACTTTATTATTTTTAACCCAATCAGTACGATTGACCTAAAAATAATAAAATGTATCTACGTATCTATGGTTAAATGGAATTCCATTACCTGCGGTTGTTGCTATATTTAGTATTAAAAATACAATGACAGTACAATTTTAACAAAAATAAATAAATAAATGTGGAAATTGAAAAGATATTCTAAAAAAATATTTTGCAAATTTGGTACCTCCTATGTTCTGGCGAACGAAGCTAGCCCCGTTCCTCACCACCCAACTCACGTTCGCAATGCCTCCGTGAAAGTACTTGTTTTATGAATGAATTTCAGAAATCAATAACATGCAATCCATTATAATTTTGTATTGTTAAAAAATATGGTCAAGTTAAGTACACTCCTTAGAATTTCCAAAGAGTTTGTCACCACTATTAGAAATTGGAAATTTTCTGTTTAACTCGGGAGAAGTCGCGCATACCTAGATAATGAATGGTTTTTACATTTTCACCAATAAATAGAATTAATAATCGTAACCTTATTCAGTCTTAGACAATTGTTACAAATTCTATGATAATGTAAATTGTAGATTACTTTTGGAAAAATAGTGGTGACAATTGTAAAAACCGTACGCACCCTGGGGTATGTCATACCCCGTGCGACTGCTCCCGGGTTAATATTAAAATCTCAAAAGTGGTAATCCCTTTATACAATCGCAGAAGTCTTGATCTTTTTGGTGATTAATTAAGATAAAATAATCCTGTTTCAAAATTGTTGTATGACACTATATACACTGTTTATTATTTATTTGGTTATTTGTGAATTCGTTTTTGAAAAATTTCAAAATTCTTTTTGAAGCTTTTTCATAACACATTTGAAGGGATCGGGCAAGAGATAAGACACATTTTTGAACTTACGAGATATTTTAATTTGAATATTTGATCAAATACTCAAATCAAGATATATAACATAACTTTTTTCGCCAATGTCTTAGTAACATTTCAGATATTCTGAGTAACAATATGGCATTACTTTAATGATATTACTATTACGTTCTTTCTAAGTTAGCTATCTTCATGGGGGGCATAAACGTCAGGGGCAAATCTGAAACCTAGGACATATGCTGATACCAAGTGACATTAGAAACAAATTATATGTAGGATATTATAATTTACAATATTAAGCAACAGATTATAGTGTTAGATTTATTTCACTGAAAATGTGGCTTGCACATTCTTGCCCGACCTCCTCATTTCCTGATGATGGTGCAAAAAGCAATATTTTCTAAAGTAACTTTTTCTGTTATGAAAAGTGGACTGGGCAGGGACGGGCCTTGTGGGATGCCCCACCACTTTCTCCGAACACAATTTTTGACAACTTGCAAGAGCAAAATGTAAGGCACGTGTGTATCACTAGTGATTTGAAACATATCATAAATAATTTGAATTTGAATTTACATAAATGTTATAACTCTTAGAAAGAATTTGTGTAAGTCACACATATGTGATTCATTTCAGTATCTGATTACATCTAAGCACCTATATACTGATTACATCTAGTATCGATAACCATTTAAATTTGTCCCTTGTGGCGTACATGGAATTTTTTAAATATATCATCAAACAGCTTTTAATACTTTCTAAAGCAAATTAATCATTTTGCTAGAATGTCGAAATGATTGAATGGCATTAGAAATTAAGAACCAAATTATTTTATTGTAACTAAATAATTTACTCCACAAATGTTTTATCTAACTAAACTAACTGACGTAACTAAATGATGTACACAAATGTTTTATCTAACTAAACTAATTAACGTAAATAAATGTTTTACGTCAAAAATGTTTTATGGTACAGTATAGATACTGAGTTTTAGTCAAAATTTCTCGTACAAATTTGGTGTTTGGAGAATAAATGAAATGGAATACATATTTCACTCTGCCTTGGAAATAGTAAAATAACAATATACAATCAAAAATTGTTTTAAAAATACACTAAGTAAATAACAAATATTATATATTAAAGTTATTAAAGATTATATACGACAGAAATATAATTTATTTATTGATATTTATTGATGTTACAGAAGTATAATTTATATAAATGTGTAAAAAAAATAAAAATAAAAATAAAAATACAGAAAACAATATAGAAAATTATAATGTAATAAATTCATTTAATTTATAAAATATTTTTTTCAGTTATTATGTGATTAACCCCTTCGCGACGAGCGTCCTTTACAGAATTTTTATTATTTTAACACCGGTTTTTCAAAACAGAAATTTTCGCTTAATTGAATCGCAGAAATGCTAGGATTACATAAGGAAAAGCTTAAAATAAAAAATAATTCGTGGGAGTAATCAAGGATTCGGAGCATCTTATGCGTCACGTATACGTGTCGTTCGTTCCCAAGGGGTTAAGATAAAAAGAGTATTTTAATATTTTATATATCATTTATACTTACATAAACATATACCAGAATCGAAATTTTAATTTCGTGCACTCTGTGAATATCAAACAGTATATTTAACAATTTCAAAAACCTAGTATTATATAAAATTGAAACTGAATAAACAACTTAATAATAAGAAAACTGCCCAGTTAAACTGAGGGCATTGAGCTCACAGGCTATTCACACTAATGGTATATTATACTCTTATTTCAAAGAATTTGAAATAAGTCCCTCGAAAAATAAAGAAATTGACAATAATATTAAGGGGGGTCATCTCCCCGTTACTCCCCTCATAGTTAACTAATGAACCCCTTAAACTAATCAGGGAATCCTCTAATTACAATGAATATATATACAAAATTTGAAGAAAATCTGGTCATTCTGCATGAAAAACCCATTTATCTAAATTAAGGGGGGATTACCCCCCCCCTTTCCCCCTTTATACTTAACCAATGAACCCCCAAAACTATTCAGAAAAGCGAATTATCACAATGAACCTATATACAGAATTTGAAGAAAATCGGATAATTCTGCATGAAAAACTCTTTTATCTAAATTAAGGGGGGATTATCCCCCCTTTCCCCCTTTATACTTAACCAATGAACCCCCAAAACTATTCACAGAAGCGCATTCTCGAAATGAACCTATATACAAAATTTGAAGAAAATGGTATAATTCTGCATGAAAAACCCATTTATATAAATTTAGGGGGATTAGCCCCCCGTTCCCCACTTTATACTTAACCAATCAATCCCGAAAACTAATCAGGGAAGCGCCTTAACACAGTGAACCCATAAACAAAATTTGAAGGAAAACGGAATAATTCTGCATGAAAAACCCATTTATATAAATTAAGGGGGGATTAGCCCCCCCCGTTCCCCCCCTTTATACTTAACCAATCAATCCCGAAAACTAATCAGGGAAGCGCCTTAACACAGTGAACCTATAAACAAAATTTGAAGGAAAACGGAATAATTCTGCATGAAAAACCCATTTATATAAATTAAGGTGGGATTAGCCCCCCGTTCCCCCCCTTTATACTTAACCAATCAATCCCGAAAACTAATCAGGGAAGCACCTTAACACAGTGAACCTATAAACAAAATTTGAAGGAAAACGGATATTTCTATGAAGATTTATCGCGTTACGTACATACGTACGTACATACGTACATACATACATAACCGGCGTGCACATAAGCTCTGAGGCTTTGAGAGCCTGTGAGCTAAAAATTATATTTAAAAAATTTTTAAAAATAAATTTATCTTCATCACTTAAACCATCCGCTTTGATAGTCTTATCATTCTTTTCCCCTTTAAAGTATATCATAGAACAAATATTAATTAAGAGTATGCTGTAAAATTTCTATATAAACGCTAAATAAATAATAGGGGAAACTGGGGATGTTTGACCAAACGTGAGGTTTGACATAAAACCTATATTTAATTAAAAAATCATTTTCGCTGATAAGTGAATATTATAAGTATTTTATGGTAATACTAAAAAAAAATAGCTAAATTTTGCAATCCCCCTCCTCCTTAAAAAAGTAACTTTTCAATTTTCAATTCGTAAGCTCCTATGCTTGTTGTACATGGAATTTAAGAACGTATTTTTGTTTTAATAAAATGGACATTGGGTCTTCGTCTTGTGAAAAACATATTATAGAATCACATGAATTTGAATGGAAAGTTCTTAAAATTGGACAAAAAATAATGACAGAAAATTCAATTAGACGTAAAATAATGACACAAAATTTAATTAGATACAAATTAAGGATAAAAAATTTAATTAGACACTAAATAATAATAAAAAAAATAATTACACACAAAAAATAAATAGATGAACTTAAAATTCAGTATTTCATGAATGCGCTTCTGCAAAGCATTTATGTTTGGTAGTTAAACAATATAATAGTTGGCTTTCATGTACACAATTTTTTTAAAAATAAAATTTGGTTTTTCCTTACAATGTTTTGTATTTGTCCATTATTTTAGGTCACTGTTTGATACTTTTTTTTGGAACTGAGCAACTCGGTACTTCAGTCCGATATTTTGTTTTTGCGCGTGGTTTGCTAGGTGGAGAAGTCTTGACTTGAATAACTCAACTTCGATTTCTTCAAAATCTGATTCGCGCTCAAGTATACCTTGAGTTTAGTAATTGGATGAATTTGCATTAATCCAGTTTCTTTGTTCTTTTCCTCCTTTTACCTTCATCACTAATATCAAGATCTGACAGGTCACAATTTATTTTATTGCTTCCAAAATTATTTCAAAAACTTTCTCTAGATCTAAATGACGCCAGTTTCTAAATATTTCCAAAAAAAAAAAAAAAAAAAAAAAAAAAAAAAAAAACAGCCCTCAAAAATCAGATTTATGGGGACAAATTCTATTACTTTCAATGCAAACTTTTCTGTCATCAGAAGTGTGTTTTTTTTGCTCATCCGTCACTTCTAAGCATCACATAATTTAATTTTTTACATCATGAAATAAAAAATGTGTATGTTAATTTAGTAAAATTTATATAATTGTCAATTATAATATTGTTTTATATCTATCTCAACAACAAACCTTTGTTTCCTAGCATAATGGTAGTAATTAGAGGCACAGCTACCACAATTGGCAATTGAATGCAAAGTTGAAATTTAAAAGAAATAAAAAGGAGTTTATTTATAAATATACAAGTTCTCTTTGATTATATTTTTATTTAAATTTGGTTATTTTAATTCGATTAAGTTAATTAATTTAATTATAAACAACATATTAACAGAAAAACAATACACGAATCTTGCAATGAATAAGAAAAGGAAAACATATAAAAGAAAAGCTTATTTGTAAATATCTTTATTTACTAAATACTGCGAAAAAACACATTCCACTGAAAAAAAAATTAAACAAAGTACTAATTTGGAACAAGGATTTTATCAGTAGAATGATACACTTCTACGACAATATTTAATTAATTATTTAATTACCAATATAAATGCATATTATTTACTTCTGTATTTATTTAATTTTTAATACAGTATGGAATTTTGAGTAAAAAGCAGTATTTCCCTTCTGTAGTCACAAAGATCCCAATATGAATGTAAACAACTGATGAAGATCCAACGTCCAATACAATCGACATCAATAAAAACATGTGTTTATTCTACAAAATATACATTCAATTACTTAAACTACGGTTTAATCTCATTATAACGACATTTAAAATTAGATATATGCTGCATTAATATCAAAATACTTTGAAAAATATATATGAAATTTGAGTTAATACTGTGTACTTACCTTCGACAATTTCTCACCTGTTCATCGCCATTTTCTTTTTAATACATTTTTTGGCGCAGCTTCTCCCCAATGGGACATTGTGCCATTAAACCTTATGTAACCAACTAACCAACCACTCATCGCCATTTTCAAATGCTTAAAATACACATTTTGTTGCGATTTTTATACTCTTTCGGTATACAGATAGCAGAACTACACTATCCATTATAATGGCCAGTAAATTTTTGCAAGTTGAGACTAAAATTAAATATTTTATACGAAAAATAAAAATGTCCAATAGGATGGCTTCAGGAGGTTATACTAAATAACCAAATTGTCTTTTTTGGTTGTTTTCTGAATAGTATGACAAATTTATCACAAAATATTCGTATGAAGCACAAACTTTAACCCATTTGCGCATACATGCGGCCATTTTAAAGTTCCTTAATCATTTAGAATTTCCGATTACATAATGGAAATACCTAAAGAATTATTTTTACTTTATTTACTTATCGCAAACCGTATGCCATTAAATAACGCAAAAGTTACTATTGAGAATTTCTGGTATGAATTCTTAATTTCTGAATACAAAATAAATTCCTGGAATTCACGCTTTGGGTGTAAATGGATCATAACACGTCATTGCGGCAAAAAATGGTTTAACATGTTCACTTTATTATTTTCTAATCCAATCAGTATAAGTGAGCTAAAAATAATAAAGTGTATCTACATATCCATTGTTTAATTGAGTTCCATTACATGCAATATACACTAAATTGCCAAAGGTGACTGGACACTTGCGATTTTAGACGTTTTGTTAACTATCTAGAAAAATACATGAGGAATTAACCTGAAACTGCAGGTGTGTAAACAATATAGTATAGGTTATATATTTCCGCGAAGAATTTTTTCCCGTATCCCCATAGGGGACTGTCAACAAATTGAAAATGAACTAATATCTTTTGGATTACCCTGTAAAAACTAATGTAGTAAAAGCGTTCAAACTCGAGATTAATAATAAATGGCTTATTTTAATATACTGTGTTCATTTTTATGAGGATAGCATGTATACTCAAAGAGAAATTAAGGTTTTTATAAAAACAGTCCCAAATTTCGCCAAGTTTTTTGCTTATAATTTGCAGAGTTCTTAACCCATTAACGCCGACTTATTTCACACTTCTTTTAATACTTCAATAGCAGTTGACACCAGTTTTCCCATACTGTTATTTTAAATGATAGAATCTCTGACAGTTTCACATTAGATAATATGATTTTTTTTACTAAGATATTGGTGTTCATATTTAAAAGTTTCGTATCGCTTAAATGGTAACTTTTCGTACCAACCGGCATTAATGAGTTAATATAAAAAAAAAGTTATTTTGAGAAAATATGTCAAACAACATTGTACATAATACTTTGCAATCGGAATTTTAAAAAAAAATAATTTTCTGAAAAATGAGCAGGTTTACTAAAAAATGTTTCACTGCGCATGCGCGACTGCAATCAAAATATAATGTGCATAATGTATTAGCTAAGTATATAGAGCAAATTTTGTGAAAGTTTCAAAATCATAGCTTGAAAATTCTGAAAATTATCGTCGATAGAATAGGCTCGAAATCCGTTGTTCACAAAAGGAAGCAAAAAGATGAGGGGTTCTATCCAAATATATTAGTACGTGCTATATTGTGTACGCTATCTTGGCACTAATCAACAGATATTTGATACAACCCCTCATCTTTTTGCTTCTTTTTGGGAACAACGGATTTCGAGCCTATTCTATAGACGATAATTTTCAGAATTTTCAAGCTATGATTTTGAGACTTTCACAAATGTTGCTCTATATACTTAGCTAATACATTATGCATATTATATTTTGATTGCATTTGCGCATGTGCAGTGACACAGTTTTTATTAAACCTGCTCATTGTTCATCCAATTTTTGTTATTTTTTAATTGTGGTTGCAGATTATTATGTACAATGTTGTTTGACATATTTTCTCAAAATAACTTTTTTTATATTAAGAACTCTGCAAATTATAAGCAAAAAACTTCGTGAAATTTGGGACTGTTGTTATAAAAATCTTCATTTCTCTTCGAATATACATGCTATCCTCATAAAAATGAACACAGTATATTACAATAAGCCACTTATTAATAATCTCGAGTTTGAACGCTTTTGCTACATTACTTTTTACAGGGTAATCCAAGAGATATTCGTTCTTTTTTAATTTGTTGACAATCCCCTATGGGTTTCGGGAAAAAATCTTCGCGGAAATATATAACCTATACTATACTGTTTACACACCTGCAGTTTCAGGTTAATTCCTCATGTATTTTTCTAGATAGTTAACACAACGTCTAAAATCGCAAGTGACCGGTCACCTTTGACAATATAGTGTATTCAAGTGTTAGCAATAGTCTTTTTTTAAAAAAAAATTAGCTGGTTTGATTGCCAGCACATTTTTGAAGTAGACATTTTTATATACGCCTTATTTAATGACAGATTAAATAATGCAAAAATGAGACCAATTACACTATTTTAAAAAAGTGGTCGGAATCAAAGAATCTGAATAAACAAATGCAACTTACTGGGAACAGCAGTATATTCTTTTGAGCTGTCTACATGGCAGACCAAATGCTGTTGCCAATGTGGTTGTCTGAGTGAATTGTGTTTGTTGGTTGGCGGTCGAGATAGCCAATAGTCAAGCATTGCCAGTAAAAGATAACGTATTGGTTTCGAATTCCGGTCTGGATACCTTTTCAGTCAAATGAAAAAAAAAAGTCAATTCTTATGAAATTCTTCGTCATTGATATACTTGCTGCAATTGCTTAATTAAAACAGAAAATCCTGATATTTCCCTTAATAAATTTTGTTCAATCATTTTAAACTTTTCAATAAACAAACTTTCAACGATTAATTTGATGTGCGTAGGCGTACATTTATCAATTCAAAAATGCTCCATCGCAAAGTAATTTATTCTAGTTATTAAAACTAGTAGAAGCGAAAACTTAAATAAAGAATTCTTTTAACTTTCTGTTCACCAGTGGATTTCTTCATTCATTCAGTTTTCTATATCCACTATTTTATGATGAATAGATCAATTCATTAATTTCAAATAAATTGAATTGAAAAAGACATGGAAGACCTAATTAAATAATGATAATAATAATAAAAACATATAAATAATGCTAAAATGCTGTCATAAGCATTTAAAATAGGATTTATTTTACACATTCATTTAATGACATAATAAAATATATATTACTTTTTAATTAATAATAATTTTAGTGAATAATTTTAGGATAAAATTGTTGATATGTAAAATATATATATATTTTTTTTATTTAATCTGGACGCAAATTGGTACTTAAATGTTGTAAACATCCTGCATTTTTTAGAAGAAAAACTCTACTTTAGATTTTTTATACACATCATTGGGGTCCGAATCCAGCCCTTTTGAATAGAAATTACAGAAACTTTCTTAGCAAAAATGTTGCGGTTCAATAAGGAAAAAAAACAAGTTGGAAATTGTACGTCAAACGTGACAAATGAGGTGCGTTAGTACTACAGCTAGTTATATAAATATTCAGATCTTGATGATTTTTAATTTTGTGAAATGAATTATATCGTCTGGATTAATTTCCGCAATAAAATAAGTATATCGGTAGCTTGACGATAAAAACTTGGAAGCTCCTATAACAAGAATGCACCGTTTTTTGTAAAAAATTCAAATTTCTTAACCCCTTGGGTTTGAGATACACATATATGTGACGCATAAGATGCTCAGAATCCTTCATTATTCCCACCTGTTAATTTTTATTGTAAGTTTTGCCTTATTTAATGATAGCATTTCTGCGATTCAATTAGGCGCAAATTTCTGTTTTGAAAAACCGTTGGTAAAAAATTAAAAATTCTCTAAAGGACGCTCGTCGCGAAGGGGTTAACCCTTTCCGGCACAGTGGTCCCACTCCGGGCACACCTAATTTTAATTCCAAACTTGCATTCGACACCAAGAATATTTAATAAAACTTTGTTTCTACCATGAAAGCTTAAAATAAGGAGTTCTTATTTTCTAAAAAAGTCGTTTGTAAATTCCGGTGACAATCAGTAATTTCTCATTTTACGAACAGACTTTGTCTGTGCCGGAAAGGGCTAATAAATAGTCTTTTTAATATCTTCTAAAGTTTTGATTCGATTTTCATAAAATTTGAAATGTCTCGGCAAAATTCTGCAAAGATAATATAGCTTAAATTTTAAACCATTCGTTTGGGAAGTTTTGGCGTTGTTATATTCGGACAGACGGACAGACGGACGGACGGACAGACAGACGGACGGACGGACGGACAGACAGACGGACGGATGAGACGACGACAATAGGTGCTACGTGTTTATATAATTACGAACGCACCTAAAATTTTTTTAACTATTTTCAAAATACATTTTTTTCTTAAATCCTGATGTCATTCAATCATTTTAACATTTTTGTAACAGGAGTACTGCACCTAAGAGGAATAAAAGAATAGCATGAAAACTTTCTTGTCTGAATAAAATCTAGTCTTATGGAAAACAGCATTAAACAAAAAGACTTTTATCTGTCAGTAGAACAAACAGACTTTACATCTTGAAGAGCTAAATAAATAATTGCACAATGTAATACACATTACCAGGTGCACTAAAACAATTTTTGTAAATAGTCATATAATTGTGCGCTTTTGTGTTAGAGATTCAGGTAAGGAGAAAACATTTGGAAGACGGAAGAAAAAGAGTAGGAACAAGTACACAAAATAAATAGTATAAATTAAGGATATTCAACGTTTTACTCTTTTCTATTTTTACAGATTTATTATAAAACTGAGTTTTTTTTTGTCTGTGATAAAAAATTTTTATAATAAAATATAATCCTACAGAAGAACACTGTATAAAAAGACAAACTTTTTGAAAAAAAAATATTTAGTTTTAAATTTGAAGACAGTATTGCCAGTTGGATGATTTTTTTTTAGATTGTTTGATTGCTACGAATTTGTGGAATAAAAATATTTATCTTATTTAATCTGCCTTTAAGTACAAAAACGAGTATCACTATTCTATAAAAGTGGCAGTATTGGAGTAAAAAATCCCCCCAGCTGGCAACATTTTTTGAAGAAAAAAGGTATACATTCTGATTTTCTAATATTTACGAACTACTGCTGTTTTTTATTACACAAATAACTTTATTTTCGCTTTACATCATTTATCTAAAAATTTGAACAATATATCCACGCATATTTATTTTGCACGCATGATGAAACGCAATTATGCCTGACTGATTAAATATTTTAAACATACCTTTACAATCTAGATCTGAATTGTTATATAAGATATAATAAGAATATACCATTACAACTTTAACTTTATTAGAAACACACATGACCGCTAGTTTTCGTCTTGTAACTCTTTGAAGAGCGATAGTATATTATTTATATTTATACTATTTAAATTTAATTCGCAACTGCCAAATCAGTACGAGAATTTTTGAATATATATTTTTCTTTTTCCACTATTTATAAGAGGCCACCATTTATCATAAGGGAATGTTGCATACTTTCAGTGTTTCCAGCAGGCTACATTTTTAATTCAGATTGCTTGATTTGTATCACTCTTTTGAAATGACATTCTTCGCCTAGTTTAATC
Source organism: Maratus michaelseni (assembly GCA_963931845.1). Taxonomy (NCBI): domain Eukaryota; kingdom Metazoa; phylum Arthropoda; class Arachnida; order Araneae; family Salticidae; genus Maratus; species Maratus michaelseni. The sequence continues at coordinate 189,405,431 of OZ007586.1, forward strand.
TGTCATTAAATAAGGCGAAATTTACTTAATCAAGCACGAACGAAAAATAATGCGTCGAGCATAGATTATGAAACTTTTTCCAACGCAGCCAGAAAACTTTAACGAAACTTAGCCGTTAAATAAGGTGAAAAAATATATGTAAGTAAACAGTTTAGAAAACATATAACACATTGAAAAATATAGTTTTCCAAATTACCTTCCAGTGTGAATAAAGTAGCCGAATTATTTTGCGCAGCCCTGTATTTGATCAATAGATGTGGATATATAGTATGGTAAAATTTAGATCAGTTAGAATATTCACATTTAACAATTTTCGTCATTTGATGGAAATGCTCTGGAAATCTTTTGTACAGCCCTGTATATTATCTGAAGACTTTTGTACACACCACATATTAAGCTAAAAGGCAACGTAAAACTCACTCGCAGCAATTACCAATCGTAAACGGCAATGCATCATTTTCTTTGCGTAGCCCTGTATATGAATTTATTTATATTCCAAAAACTTCTATTAGTCTACTAAATATAACTCAGTAGGAAAATGCGTAAACACAATTAAAATTTACCCTTAAGCAATTCACTCCCATAGTCTGTAATAGTTACGAATTACCTTGTGTAGCCCTGTATATGATCAACCGACTTTATACACAAACACGGACTATGTTACGGAGTTAAATTTCAAAACGCAAACCAAAGTTTAAAACGCACTTATCACACATAGACTGTAAATATCGCACATGTACTGTAAACAATATTTTTTGTGCGTCCCTGTAAATAAACGCAATGCACCCAAAAGAGCAATTTATAGTACACCTCAGTAATGCATATAATTTTCTTTATGTTTGAAACAGTGAAATTTCATTAAATTTCACTGCAAACGATATTTCCCCATAGAACGATGTGTAATAGAATTATTTTGTTTGACCCTGTAAATGAATAATAAATGCTTAATGAATAATAAATGCCCTATTCTACAAAACGCATGTTTTAATGCTCTTCATAATTATATATCAATTTCATTATGTTTTAAAATGACGTAGCGTTAACAAAATGCACTTGAAACGATTATTTCCCTTTGACTGTAATGTAACGGAATATTTTGACCGTCTCTGGCAAAAAACTTTTAAGTGTTACACACTTCTGTTGAAATAGGGATCATTCTACAGTAAACGACAAGAACATGCAAGCATTTCAGGGCTATCCGAGTATATTTAGCGGAGTTACAGCACAGTCAGACGGCAGACGGCTATACAAACCGAAGTCATAAACACTTTTCAACTAGGTTGAAAAGTGTTAAAAATTGGTGGCAATCAAGAAAACTGAATTTAAAAAATGTAGCCTACTGGCTGCACTGCCTCCCTTTACTACCAGTATTATTATATACCAAATGAGGTCCTATTTAATCTTTGCCGTTGTTTTGTTTCGAAATGTTCGTGTTACATGTCCAAATTGATATGAATATATTTTTATAAAATATGAATGTTGCCAATAAAATAATTACTGTATGCGCCAAAATGAAGCAAATTTCATTGCAATAATTCATTTTCATTAAATCTAGTGAAAATATTATATGGAATTTTCTTTGCCATTATAGCATTAAATATATAGCAGAAAGTTTTAAATATATTATGATGCTTATTTAAGAACGCCAAAATAAAAGAATTCGAAATTTTAGCAAAAAATATAAATTAGAATATATATATTTTTTTTTTGTTTCAAAACATAAGTAAAGATAAATTTATGTGCTAAATAACCCGTATTTCATTGCATAACTCTTTATCCAATCATTGTGATAAATGCGAAATTGTAATAGGATAAAAATATACTTAGATATGGATAAAAGCATTGCTTTTCAAGAGATAAGGAATTGAATAACATTCTCATAGAAGTTTTCAAAGAATGTTAATGTAAAATATTTAATCCAATTACTCACGTTTATTCTAAAAACGGGCAATAAATTATATGCAAATCTATGTAGATTCTAGAAGTAAAACAAAGATAGAATGTGGAGCAAATCATCCATATAAAAAAAAGATAATTTTTGTGAAGGATGTTGATGCACAAAAAACAAGCCATTACCTGGATTACATTAAAAAAGAATAAAATGCATGCATTTGTTAAAAGAAAATTTTTATACGCTACAAATTGGCTTACTTCCAGACATATTTTGAATGCTGATACGGAATACGGAAAAAGATTAAAAAACTTGGGACATAAGCAATTTTAGTAGGAAAAAGTGCACTTGATTTTTCATATTTTAGCAAAAATCTAATTTCTAAATCTAATTTAATTTTTAAAATTTATTGTGCTTAAGACTTTCTTTACTTGTTTCTAATTAATTGACCCTTAATTTCTTGAAACATCAAAACTCTTTTATTGACTAGTCAAAAAATTTATAATTTTTTTTTAAATAAAATACTCAAATTTCTATTATATTTTTCATTATTTTGAATTCTACTAAACGAAATTCGTTACTTGCTGCAATATACATCTAAATTAATCTATATTAATAAAAGAAAGTTTCGCTCTGTTTCTGTGTGTGTGTGTCTGCCTGTCTGTTTGTCTACAATGGCTAGGAAAATTTAGCGCACCTAGAAGTTTGAAAATTTAGGCAGACCTGCCAAGTCTCCGGCTTTTTAGACACCAGTATTTTACAGAAAATGTTGTTTTATTTAATAGGAGCATTCTGCGGTTTAAAAGAAAAATATTTTTCTCTAAAAAATTACTTGTGTTCTAACAGCCGGAGACTTGGCAACTCTGTTTAGGTGACGATAGTCCAAGGCTTCCCCTGATGCACCTGAGACTGAGAATTGTAACATTTTAATTATTTACCGAAATATTAATTAAAATCCACAAAGAGATCTCATCAAAAATACGCTTTTTTATCGTCGGTTGGTTGGTTGTATAACGTTTCCGCAGAAGTCATTAAATAAATCATTTGCGTGTCGAGTGTTTAAAATGGATAGATCAGAGATTAAATGACATGAGGACGTTCAATTTAATTATTACCGTTGCGAAATGCTAAAAACTAAATTTTACAGGATTTTGCCGACTTAATGAATGATAATTAGCTGGGTTTAAGGTGTTTTTTTTACAGGACATATATGAGTATGATAGAGATTATTAACATAGAAAACTTTTCTTAACAGATTATTTGTTATAATTGCGGGGATGGGGAGGAGTGGGAGTTAAACTACGTTTTTTTTAAATATCACATTTATTTTACTTAACCACGCGCCACCTGGAGGCGGCTTTGTCATTAATTGACCTCCTTTTTAATAAATCCAAATCTACTGCTATGATTTCAACAGAACTAATTGCATTTAACAAATTTAGCGTTTTTCGCTTCACTTGTAGCGTTTAATTGCTGTTTTATATGGAGAATACCGCTATTTTAAAATAACAGTTTCCGTAAAAATTAAATTTATGTTCCTAATAAAAGTACACCGTATTCACTTCATGACAAGTTTTACATCTCGACACCCAGGGGATATACTATAACTGTCTCCAGATCGATTTCATCCATCCGCAGGATATCAGCTTAATCTAAAAATGACATTATTTGGACACATTTAGGATATCAATAGAGCCATCCAGCGAATATAATGCACGTGTCCTATAACCGTCCATAGGGCATCCATAGGACGTTGGAAGGCGTGACATTTCGAAACTTAGGGGATGTCCTGTAACTGTCGAGAGGACCATTTCATCGGTCCACAGGATATCAGCTTGTCCGAAATATGACATTTTTTGGATGTTTTTAGGATGTGTTTGTGTTCTCTGTGCTAGTCAAGTGAGATCGCACGCTAAAGTTTCATGCAGTAACTCGAAAACGTGATAGAACAGTTAAAATAACGAATAACTCCATTCTACTAATATCGTACCAAGATATCAGGAGGCAGATTGGAAAGATTATATTGTACAAATCAAGATGTATGATATGTTAAAGAATCTTGTCGTAAATCGATAACAAGATAGTTCCTTCAAAATCGCCAATTGGCGCCTCGTTCTACTCATATCGTACCCAAATACCGATTCACCTATTCAGAAGATTCTAGCGATAGTTCTAGATCTCCAAACGAAACAAAATTCCAATAGTATCTGTAGTTAGACTAAAAATGACATGTTAAACTCTGAAAATTTAAAAAAGCAGCGGTCTATCAAACCGCTAACAGCAATTAATGGTTAAATACGAGGGAATCCAACAAAATTATTCATTTTGCTATAAAACAAAGATCCTTTTTTATAAAATGGGTCACAGTGCGTGTTTCTAAAGGATTTCCAAAGTATAGAAGCTACGAAAGGATATTCATTAATTATTAAAATTAGTAAAAGACTATTATCAAACGTGTGTTTATTTAAAAAAATTAAACATCTGGAATTAATTGTTTTTGGATTATGTTTTAAAGATTCGCTTTGGGAGGTAAAACATGACAGGAACCGTGATGGTTTATTCCTACTGTATGGAGTAAAGTTAACATCGAACTTTTACATTTTGCTTATATAATATTCTTTCTTTTTCAGTTTTACGCAACTTCTTAATGATATAATCATAATTTAGTATGTTTATTTGAACGCCATTTGCAGCAACAAATCAGTTATCTGATTCAGAATCTTTTTTTAATTATTTGAAATGTTTAAAAATTGTTTAAAAATTTGTTAATTTACAGCGTAAAAAATTCTTGAAATGTTATGATTATATTAGCAATATTAGTTGGTGTATGAGTAAGTTTCCAAGATTCATTTGATCAAGAATGATTTATTCTTATAATTTTATGATGCACAGTCAACATTGAACTGTTATATTTGCTTCTACCATATTCTTTCTTTTTCAGTTTTTCGCAACATTTTTTTGTGATATAAATATAATTCAATTTTATTTCAATTATTAATTTCTTGAAAATTTAGTTATTTGATAACATTGTTCGCCTTTGTATATAATAAATACAAAAGAAAATTATACCAGTTTTATAAAAAGGGCTCAACTGTTCCTTCTAACCTAAATGATTTACACATTTTGACTTGGGTGTTTCTGGATAATGTTATGTGACCCTTTATAATTTTAAGTAAGGAAAATCGCATATTGACCCTTAATAACAGCCTCATAGAAATAAAAACGAATTTAAAGAAGTTAAATGGCGGCCATATTTAATTTTCATCTATGTAATTAGGTTAATGATTAAAGTAATCGCGATTGAATTAGTTCAGATTGAATTAATCATAAAACATTTTTTAAGGTAATAACTTTTTTCAATTTCAATAACGATTAGATTCAGCATGATTAAATTTCGTATGATTGAACGTTTAATCGACTAATCAAATAACTAATCAAATAAAAGTAATCGATTAATGCCAACCCTGCTGATCAACATTGCGATTTTTGGAATTTAAAGAAATGTACTAAGAAGCAGAAATTTTTTTTAATTAAATGCAAACCTCTCAACATCGCACTAAACTTCTTTACAATGTAGGTTAATTTAACCGGGGTTAAGCACGTTTCAAACCAGAATTTTATATTAAGAAATGCAATCAAATAGGCTCCGTGTAAGAACATGAAACTAAATATATCTTTTTCAGATATATTTTCTGGTCAGAAACGTATTTAACCTTGATCAAATTAACTCATATTGCACGAAAGTTTAGTTGAAAGTTTTCAGGCATGTAAAAGTACCTTGACTTCATGCAATAGTTTGAAATCGAGTTGATCTCATTCATTAAATAAAATTTCCGGGTGGAATATGTTTTTAGAATGGAAGTCTGCCTCTAAAATCGGGAGACGTCTTCTTCTTTCTAGCTTGTCTTTTGTGTTCAGTTTCAGGGGTATCTCTACTCACGTTTCAGCAGTAGCCTTCTAATATTGGCAAAATCTTTATATCTGCTCAACAATATATAGCGCAGGTAAATCACTAAATATTTTGAAGTCTAAAAAAAAGATGATATCGAGCAACCCGCATATTATCATAAATATGGTATAACTGAACATCAAGAGCTAACTATTTCTTTTATATTTCTATAATCGATTCAGCGTGTTGAAAACTATAGGTATAGTACATTTTTATGTAAAAGGCAATTTTAACCCATTAACTGCCGAAACTATATGGGCGGAATCTTCAATGCTTTTACAGAAAATTCGTTTGCCACCAAAACTTCTGTAAGATAATATTCGGTATATATAATAGCAAAGTTTTTGTCATTAAATAAAGTATATTTTAACACATTAAAATAGTGGTAGCACGGCAGGTTTTTTTTTTCATACTTTTATTTTGTATGGTGCGAAAACGCACCATTAGCAGGGAATGGGTTAATGTAGACCAGTGTAATTATTCTTAATTTAAACTTCAGTTCAATTTAAACTTCAGAATCAAATGCGACAATTTTAATTAAAATTCAAAATAAAAGCCTAACTTAAAATTATGTAGTTTGTTGTGTTAAAATAAATAAGGCAAAGAAAGGTTATAATCAGCGACTATATAGATTTTTTTCGATTACATTGTATTTTAAAAATAGTGGTAAGTGTAGAATAAAAAAAATAGTCGTCAGTGGTAGCCGCTGAAATATGGTTTATTCTATAAATAGCAAAAAATAAAGTCTTCATAAAGTGCTTTTAGAGCCAAGAAATTGCACTATACATTTGCACATATCTTCAAACAACCATGTTTTAAATCAGATTATATTGAATATGTTGTGTCAGATATTGTAGATTATAGTGCATACCGTAATTACATTGCAAGTCTCTTTGATAATCTATTCGGTATTACTAAATGAAATTGCACCGACCTAACACCAATAGAGATTCTAAGAACGTCTCTAAGTAGACAAAAGATATTTAGGATTAAATGTATGTTTCTTTAAAAAGCTGCCATTTTTATATCAACAAAATATTTATAAATAATTGAAAAAAATCTTAAAGATATTTAAATGAAAATGTGAATGATTAAAAAAACATTCCATACAAACTACAAAAAAAATTAATTTAATTTCCTTATTTAATAATCAAATTATATTTAATATGTTGTGTCAACTATTGTAGATTACAGTGAATACCGTAATTACATTGCAAATCTCTTTAAGGTATTATTGAATGAATTTGTACCGACCTAACACCATTTGGGAATCTAAGAACGTCTCTAAGGAAACAAAAGATATTAAGGATTAAATGTATGTCTCATTAAAAAGTTCCCATTTTTATATCAACAAAAAATTTATAAATAATTAGAAAAAAATCTTAAAGATATTTAAATGAAAATGTGAATGATTAAAAAACAATTTCCATACAAACTACAAATAAATTAATTTAATTTCTTCATTTAATAATTTTTGATTCAAACAATTATATTAAACATTGTAACATGTATTTTTTGGCATAGATGTTTTATTTTTCAATTATAGCTCTTCACCAAGGCTGTAAAATGGTCCGTTTCTTGTAATTCCGAAGAAAAAAGTTCATGGTTGGTTTCTATAACATTTCCAAATGAAGTAAATTCCAGCAGCTTTTGCAAAATTTGTCAGAAAATTCTAAAAAGAAAAATACTGTCTGAGAAAAGTGATATTAGTAAAACGGAAATTTTAGGAGTTAATTAATTGTTTAAAGCATTGGATGACGATATCGATGTATGGTTAGCTTTAAATTTTGACGTATTTGTTTTTGTTCACTATTTTCAATCTAACTTTCCTAGTGCCAAGTTTTATTTTTTACGAGCGTTTTTAGTTTTGCATGATTTGAACAAGGAATTGTATTCAATTGCACATCGTCGCCACCATGTCAAACTATCGAATATGAAAAAATGCATTTTTCATTACTTTTAAAAATGGGCCGATTGTCACCACTAAATTGTATTAGAATTCTTCGCAGAATAAAAACATTAATATATTTTTTGTGAAGAACAGGGTTACCAGTTTGGCCTCTCTTCTTATTCAGAAATGCCGAATTCATACCGGGAAATTTGAGAGATTTTTTTTTTACATTATGTAATCACGAATTATGCTGTCGTTGTATAAAGCAAAAATTTCTGTTTTAAATTCTGGTATGGATTCGAAATTTCTGAATGGAAAAGGAGACCAAACTGGCAACCCTGGTGATGTTGCAACCCTGAAACCTTACTAAAATTTAGTGGTGAAAATCGGCTCATTTTTAAAAGAATGAAAAGTGCAGTTTTTCACATTCGATAGTTTGACATGGTAGCGACGACATGCAAGTACGCAATTTCTTAACCCTTTAAAGGGCAGTGGTGCGTTTATGAAACCACTTAATTTTAATACATAAATGCCGCAGTGGCACCAGAATTTTGGTATAAAATTTTCCGTTTATTATGTATGGGAAATATAGCATTTTCATATTTTCAAATAAATGTGTTCGTAAATTCCGGTGTCAATCATTCTTTTCAACATTTAGCAATGGAAGTGCTTTGCCCCTTAAAGAGTTAAATGCGTTTTCTGATACAAAACATGTTTGCCTAATACAGGCCTCAAAAGAATATCGAAATGATGGCATCTATATGTATAACATTATGTACTTTAATTTCAGAAGACAACATAATATTATATAGAACAATTTTATTTGAAATAGGTTTTTCATGCAGTATAGGCACTTCAGACATTTTCATACTGACTTGTTATTATGTTTTGAGAAATTTTAATTATTCAATGGACTAAACATCTGGATGCGTGAGTTCTGCACTTATATGCTTAGTAAGAAGTAGAGAATAGTCTAAAATCGTGGAATCGTAAAATTGTCGTGAAAAAAATAATGAATTTTTTAACTCGAAATTTGCGCATGGAATAGCGATCAACATGCACGTTTCAAAACAGGAGTGTCTAACCTGCTACCAGCTGGCCACAGAGATACTGCTTGTTTTCAATCTATAATTATTCTTATTTAAATACTTAATCTCTGCTATTAAATAAAGCAAAAGTTACTATTTGAAAATAGTGGTGACAAGCTATTCCATTAAAAATACGATGAACAATCCTATTTTTAAACGTTTTTAAGGAAGCATTACAACGAAATATTTTGACGCTTATATATATAATATAATGACGCTTTTTCAATGTTATATTTTAAAAGATTAGAAGTAAAACTTGTAAATCCATTATTTATCTTATTATTGTATTTTGTATTGGTCTCCATGATGTAAATAGATATGGGACACTTTGTAAAGCATATGCAATCAATTAATGACATGATGTCCTTAAAAAATGTGTTTCTTTACATTTTATAACTTAAGTCCTATTCACTTGCATATACTAAGCTACATATTTAACATGCAACATTATATTTCTTATATAGTTTCGTTTTATGTTTGGTAGCTGGTACTAAATTTTGAATTAAATAGAGCCTATAATCGTATATCAAAGTTTTATGGTCACGGTGAATGGAAAGATCGTCTGTAAGATAGCAAATGAATGGCCTAATACATAATCTCCAATGCTCTTTGCTGTTACGATTCTAAAATATTGGTCTTATAGTGGATCTTACCAACGTAAATCAGACAAAAAACATTAGAAAAAAGTTTCTGAGTTTTATTTATTTCACTTCTTATAAATAGTGTCCATAGAATCCATTTGGCTATGTCAATGAATTGAAATATAGAATAAATAAAAAAAGTCTTAATATAAAATTTTATTTTATTTCTAAATATGTATTTCTCTAAATTTGGGATTTACAACATATCAACCATGGGGTTCGGAACTACCACTATTTACGAATATTAATATTCGCCTTTCAAATGACTGAAATTATAAAATATATATATATTTTTTTTTGTTGTTGTTGAGTTTTCCTTTGATACGTGGTTAACCTGATCGAAAACCCTTATTTAAATGAAAAATCAGCAAAAACGTCTGCGTCTTTTGGCTCGTCTACATATTAAATATTGCACCAAACATTTTTTTAATGTTAACACCCACTTTTGACACAATATTTCAGTTCCTTAGATCAAAGTATAGTTTATATAATATTTATTAAATCTTCATTGAGTTATAAAACAAAAAATATTAACGGTAAATCTACAAATTCAGATAAGTTAAATTAATGTATAGGGTGAAACCCCCAGTTATTGACACCGAACCAGTAACTGATACTTCAGCAAAAATGTAACTCAAATAAGCATTTTGTTGTAAAAATCAACAAAGTATTGTCATCTAGTGATAAATTAGAAATTTATTTTTAATTTGGAGTCAATTTATTCACCACTAGAGGACCAAGAACATATTCAATGAGGGGGGAGCTTTTGAGAATACAAAACGTGCCATTTTGGAGAAACCATCTTGATTCTAAAATTAAGGAAGTGTTTTTTAAATCCATTTGTAACGCAACCATCCTAAACTTTATTCTTAACGTTATACTTGTATAAATTAGTTTAGAGATGCATATAATACATTAGGGCCATGATATAGCGTTTATAGTTAGTTAATTTAGCTTAACCCTCTAAGCGTGTGGAACGTAATATTCCGTTCACTAAGCTCCAGGTTTCACTGCAATATATGCAATGTTTAAGATAATATAACTCTATAGATTTAACGAATTTTCAAAACATTGAAGAATGATTAATACTCTCAAGGGTTACATTCATATTTGTAATTAACTTTTATTTATAATGCTGAACAAATCATACTTTTTTAGCATTTAAAACAAAATGCAGTGAAAACAACATTACAATTTTACCCTTTTTCAAAACGCTCAGAGGGTTAATGGGGGGTGCCAGTTATTGGTTTCTAGGATTTCATTTTATCAGTCTCTGACAGAGGTGTCAGTTATTGGTTATATTAAAGAAAGTTGAAATCTGTCATTTAAACTGTTTAAAAATGCATTGTAATAAATTAAATTTATGTTGTTGTTGTTGTTGATTGTTGAATTGACCAAAGGGCCTGGTTTTGCAGCTTTCTATTTCTATATAGCTGTCATAATCCACTACGCTTATTCCACAATCCTGACTCCTAAATCTCCTAATTTTGAACCAATTCCAGATGAGAGATTTGCATCTGGATTGACACCCCAGAGGTAACGCTTAAATAGAAAATGAAGGACTTTTGAAGCCACGGACAGATTTAACGTGGAACCAGCTCCCATTAACGTACACGGTCACACAGCAGAAGCAGACGAGAGAGGATAGAGGATGCATCCTCCCAAGCAGTGACCTTGGTCGATACTGCTTTTGTTTTGGTGATCTTACGAGAACCGAGCTTTACCGTCAGCGCCACTGCGAGACAATTAAATTTATCTTAAAGTAAACACCATTAAAATTTAAATTCTTTTACCAGTGTCTGACACCACATGTCAGTTACTGGTTCATAAATGTCAGTTAATGGATATCTGCCTTACTAATAATTTAAAACCTGAAAAAAGACAAATGCATCTGTAGCATATCATACATAAAATAGTATAAACAGAAAAAAGAAGGGGAAAAAGAACAAGGAAGAACAGAAGCAGAAACAAAAGCTTGAGCATGAAAAGTAAAAGCAATAAAAACTTGAGAAGTCGAGGGATCGGTTGATTGGTTGGTTGGTTGATTATTGACGCCCAATTATCTATACTTGGGATATAGGCCCGGGGGGAGTGCCCTTCATGGAGGTCTTTTTAAGGGAACCTAACCCGTATTTACGCATGGATAAATGCACGGCTCGAAACGAGGTATCGGAAGTAGCGAAACAACAGTGATCGCGAGTACCTCGATAAAAAAAAAATCAGTAGTTTGTAATCAGAACGGTCTACTTTTAATGCTGTCTCAGGTAAAAAAATGTACCATTTTGAAAATCGCGTCGCCGAAACTTGCTTCTTCTGTGCAAAATTGGATTTGCTGAACAATTTGTGAATCCCAAATACAGTGTACGCTGTATTGTGAAATTGTAAGTCAATAGATAGTAAATCCATAGATTTTTTTTTCATTGATACTTACTTCTAAAATCAAGTATTAACCTACCAAATGAATTAATTTACTTGCTGACAACACTTATGTCTACAGTAGTTGTAGGTGTAGTTAACTACATTTTCAATAAGGTAGTTGTAGGTACAAAATAAAAAAAGTAGATAAACAGTTTTTCCGATAATTGTCAAGATTTAAAAAAAGGTGGTTTATTACCAAGGTATAAAAGAAAACATAAATCTTCTTTATCAGAATCCAGTGAGAGTCAGTCTGAAACAAATATTGTATATGAAGTCTCTTTGGACCTGGATTCAAATCAAGAACTGGATGAAGACACAAAAAATCTTGGACTAAAATAAAATATAACATTGAGCTGAAGACATAATGCTTTTATGCTGTGTATTACGATGAGAAGTTTATCATTGGACGCATTCTTAAAATCAATGAAAAATGTACAGTAAAATTTCTACGAAATGGAAAAATGGAAAATTCCTGAACTTGGTCATTGAAAACAGTCAATGATGCGGTAAAAATCTGTTAATTTTTTTACAGGCGTTTGACTCTTATAAGTAATGATCTTTTTCTGTTGTTGTTGTTGATATAGCTATAAATAGGGAGATAATTACAGCCTGTCGCCAAATGAAAAAAACAATGATTGATTTATTTTCTTAAATAACATTTGAATATATGCATTTTTGCATGCTTAAAAGAAAAAGATTAATTTTGTAAGGCTACAGTTCTTAAAATAAAAAGTATATTAAATGATGTCAAATGCGTATTTCCTTTTTTGTTTAAATTTAAAGTAAAGCTCTTAAAAATTATAACCGTTTGCCTCTTTTAAAATGTAAATCCCACTTTTTATAATATATGCTGGTGTATTTTGTTTTTAAAATCATAAATATTTTTTTAAATCATTTTAATCTTTTGAAATAAAGTGTCAGTCATTGGTTTCACTTTGTGTCAGTTATTGGTCTTTCAAAATAGTGATAGTGTCAGTTACTAGAGTTTTGGATTATATTTATGAAAGAAATTAATTTTTAATAATAAAATGTATTATTTTTCAAAATTTTGCCAACAATAATTTTCTAATATATCTCTACTATTCTTTTAAAAACAAAGGTGTACATAAAATATATTTAAAATTTTGTAATAGTGATTTGAACAAGAAAGAATCCTTAAAGTGTTAATTACTGGGGTTTTCACCCTATATATAAAATCTGCAGAATCACACCAGTAAAATAGTAGAATCACTTAATACATAAATTATAAAAAAATAATCTGTAGCAAACACCAGTAAAGTTGTAGCGGTAGTCTATGTAAAAAATATGCGCGTTAACAATATCGTTAAATAAGTTTTACTTAACCCACAGTGTAAGGAGATGTTACAGAGAATCATCTTTCAAACCCTGCAATGATAACTTCTTTAACATGGGATTACGCATAGACAGTATGGATATCTGCGGATGACGCGAAAACTACGGCCATAACAGAAGCGAGGTTGCTAATACGACGATATATCGCTTTCTTGGCGACAAATGAGGGAAGAAGAAAAAAAAAGTGGGTAAGCGTGATCGAAGATCGCACAAAGGTTTTCCTTTAATATTCCTTTCAAAACACTTTATCCTTTCTTTAATAAATTCAAATAAATATAATTTAGCAACAACAAAAAAAAAAGTTATGTTTTTTATAAAGAAAAAATTTACCGGTCTATTTTTCCGTTTTTTTTTTCGAAAATCTAAACCAGCCGGATAGCGGGCGTAACCCGCTATTACATTCTGTCATAATAATATCCGTCATACGGACTAAATGCGATATTTAAAATATATATAATTTCAAAATTAAACATGTTGGACACCTTTAAACTATTAAAATATACGAATATTTCCATAATCGGGTGAACAATTATCATGATACAATACATTCCTCAAACTCATATATTTACTATTGTCTATTATTCATATTGATACTCGCTTTGTATTATTCTCAAACAACTGAAAAAATCGTTAAACTTCCATTAGGACGTCAGAATTTCTTTTTAATTCTCTAATGACATGATATTAATCTGCTTTGTGTACATCCACATACTCATACTCCTTGTATTATTGAGAAATCTTAGACATTTTCCTTTTTATTTACCACTGTGACGTCAATCAATTTTATTTCATATTTATCTCTTTTTCAATTGGTGAAACTTTTTATTTCATTTTCATTTTTCACGTGAAAATCGTCTGATAGAAAATTAATTATTGTAGAAAGAATTTCATTGTGGATTTTAAATTTTTGGCATCTGCTGTAACGAAAAATGTTTAAATTTAATAGAAAAAGGCTATTAGAATGTTGGTTTTTTATCTCTATTTATTAAAATAATACGAATTTTTCAAATTTTAATATTTTCAGCTCTTCACAGATGATATTCTGATTTATACACGAAGTTTCAACTCTGTAAGTTACATAGTTTTCGAGAATGGCTCTGTGACAGACAGACAACGCAGCGGGAGCAATAGGGTTTCGTGAGATGAACAAAACCCTAAAAAGGGAGACTGATTGTTGCTTCTTGTTTTGAAATTTATGAAAGCATATTTATTTTTAACATGTTCTGAAACAGTCTGAATTCAACTTTATTTTAAAATAATTGTTGTGGTAAAGCAAAGTATTTTTTACTCCAAGTTTGAAAGGATAATTTGATTTTTTTAAAAACAATTTATTTTTAAAATATACCGGGTGATTTCAATTAAAGTTACGATTTCAAAAATCGATAATTTTAAATCTACTGGTCTGAATGACTTCATATTTTTGCAGAACAATCGTGAGGCAATGGAATTTCGTTTGTCGAAGGAAAAAATAGTTCCAAAATGTGCCGATAGATGGCGCTGTCAGGGTAATGTCAGGCGAATGACCAAAACTGTAACAGGAATGTTGTTAGCCAAAAGGTAAAAATAGAGTTCAGGGATTTACTAAAAATTTATTAGCGAAAAGACAAGAATACGTGTTTACAGCAACAACAGCGATAATGACAAAAAAAAAAGTTTCATGGAACAAACACTTTACTGATGATGAAGGCATAAGTTGTTCGATATGCCCTCTGCCTTGTTCCGCTACTAATTGGAAGCGCAAAACGGCATGCTCCACAACAGATCGGAGGATATCTGTACAGTCACAATGGGTGTGGTGTGTGATGCTTGCCTTAAAGTCGGCTAGATTCTGAATCCACCCGCTGTAAACAACATTCTTCAGGTACCCCCAAAGTCAGAAATCACACGGGTGTAAGTCGGAGGAACGTGGCGGCCACGTTGTTGGATAAAGGCAGCTTATGATCATATCATCTCCGAAATTATTACTCAGTAGCTGCTTCACAGGAGTAGCAATGTGTGGAGGAGCACAATCTTGCATGAATATTGTGCAATCCACACACTGACGCTGCTGAAGTGCCGGAAGGGCATGGTTATGTAAAAGTGCTTCATACCGCTTTCCAGTAATGATACAGGTAACGGGACCCGCAAGTGTGATCTCCGTGCAGAAAAATGGACCGACGATAAACGCTGCCGTTATTCCGCACCTCACAGTGACCTTTTCAGGCTGAAGAGGTAATGGCTGTAGCTGGGACGGATTCTCGGTCGCCCATATCTTGCAATTTTGCGTATTTACAAAACCTTGCAAATGACAGTGGGCTTCGTCAGACGACATAATGTTCCATGGCTTTTCGTTGTCCACTTCCATGCGGGCAATAAATTGTAGTGCAAGAGATTGACGTGCGTCCACCAGTAGCGTAGCCAGGGTGGGGGTCCTGATGCTCTGGATACTACTTATTTTATAAAATTTTCTTTGCCTTATATAATCGGAGAAATTCCTGCGATAATCAAACCGCAGAAAACTTTACAATATTACTGGTATCCAGAGCATTTGGACCCACCCTCTGGCTACGCCACTGGCGTCCACGTCAGCAGGTAGCAACTCCTGCACATGAGTTATCTTGTACGGATAACAGCGCAAGATGTTCCGTAGGACTTTACGCACCGTGCTGTCCGGCATATCCAGCATTCGGCCCATTCCCCGTGCACTGCTGCTTCCAGCATCACAATTAGTCTGTTCTGTAATGCTGTAGACACATCTTCCACTGCCGCAGCCGAAACTGGTTTCCTTCCTCTACCCCATTTAACGTTAAATGAATCGGTCCCTTCCAAATTAGCAATCATTTTTTGCAGATCATTTGTGGTTATTGGACCCCTTTTTATGGATTTTAATGTCCGAAACTTCCTAATAGCTGTAAGTGCACAGTCATCGTTCTTATAAAAATGCTTCAAGAGCAGAGCGCGATCCTGCATAGTCAGAGTCCTGATGAAGCATTCAGGCAAAGGGCTGGGGCTCTGCATTTTTATGGCAGCTATGCCTGCGGTGCGCATGCCACGTGTTAGTAATTTGCATATCTCCAGACAATGTGAACCCTCACAGCGCCATCTATCGGCACATTTTAGAACTATTTTTGCCTCCGCCAAACAAAATTCCACTGCCTCACGAATGTTCTGCTAAAATATCAAGTAATTCTGAACAGTAGTTTTAAAATTATCGATTTTTGAAATCGTAACTTTAATTATAATCACCCGGTATATTATATTGTTTGTTATAGCCCACTAAAGCCTAGCGTGGAATTAACTCCACATCTCAAAATACCGTAATTTCCGGCGTATTCCGCAGCTCAAAGAGTCGTTTTTCGACCCAGAAATATTATTTTATAAAATGTAACTCAAAAGATCGCTGTAAATATTTAACTACAATTATTGAATAAAATTTCTGGGTCGAAAAATGACTCTTTGAGGTGCGGATTATACGCCGGAAATTACGGTACTTTTGTTGTTTCCACATCAACCATTTTGAAAACGAGATTTCGCTTTCTATAATAACCAGAAACGTCTTGCTAAAATAAGTTGAAAATTATATTCTAAAAAGCGGTATGAATGGAATATTTCCATTTTTGAAGAGAAAAATAATCGTGTCGTTAAAGGGTTAATATTTTTATATTTATAAAATAAAAGTCTATTTACATATAATACTGCGCTGTTTGTGTGAATTATTTGTTCTGAACATTAAAATAAACTGTGATCTAAAAAGAAGCCAAATAAAATAATCTTATTTATAAAATATGAAAGAAATATATAAATCAAATATTAAAATAAATTGTAATATTTTCAAATACACTGCTCAAAACAATTAAAAGATATTTGAAGTTTTATATAAAATAAAGATATAAACGAAATTTTTTTTGCCGAAAATAGAAGAAGAGAATCACAAATGCAAATTTTTCTGGTTTTCAAACTGTGGAGTATGCAAATTTTGAGTTCGACGTCAAAAACGTCGCTTCAGCGGCAGCGAATGAAATTTGACTTTCAACTGGATAAAAGAGAATGAAGACAAGGATGATCGGCATTCAGTGATTGCTTTGTTTCAATGAGTACGATGTCTCAGCGAAGTCATTTGACAGATTCAGAAGCTTGGAGAATTGTTGGTAGGTTAGAAGGGGGCCAAACTCAAGCCGAAGTAGCGCAAGCCATTGGAGTGTCACAAAGTGTCATTTCCAGGATCTGGAACCGTTTTTTGGAGAGTGGATGTGCAGGCCGAAGACCAGGGCAAGGTCATAGACGGCAACAACGCCCAATGAAGATCGGTATTTAGTGTTAACAGCTCGGAGACACCGAAACATGAACGCTACTCTTCTCCAACAACACCTTCGCTCGGCTACAGGCACCACGATTTCAACTCAGACTGTCCGAAACCGGCTCCATGCTGTAGGTCTGTATGATCGCCGACCGATGGTATGTGTTAGATTAACATCAAGGCATCGTCGCGACCGCAGGGAGTGGGCAACCGAGCATGTCAACTGGAGGAGAAATGAATGGAGCAATATTCTGTTTTCTGACGAGTCCCGTTTTTCTGTGCATCCGGATAATAGGCGTATTTTCATCTGGAGGGACCGTGGCAGTAGGAATAATCCTGCGTTCGTGCACGAAAGTGTCAGATTTGGCGGTAGAGGAGTGTTGGTGTATGGTGGCATCTCCATTGACGGGCGCACTGACCTCTACATCATTCGAGATGGAGCTCTGACTGGTCGCCGATATAGGGATGAGATCCTCAGACCTATTGTAGTCCCTTACGCTACAGCAATCGGAGATAACTTCATTTTAATGGACGATAACTGTAGGCCACATCGTGCAAACCTGGTGGAGGATTTCCTTTTCGAGGAAGGAATCGTTCGAATGGAATGGCCAGCGTGTTCTCCAGACATTAATCCAATCGAGCACGTTTGGGACGCTCTAGGAAGACGAGTTTCTGGCCGCCAACAACCCCCACAAACTCTCCAAGAACTGGAAAGAGCTCTTCTGGAAGAGTGGGGCAGAATACCCCAACTCGTCATTAATAGCCTCATTGAGTCCATGCCTCAAAGGTGTTCAACGTTGCTGGCCGCCCGTGGAAACCATACCCCCTACTGAAAATGATTTTCTTTGAAGAAAACACCTTTTCTTATTCTTTTTTTTCTCATATGCACAAATTGTGTTTTTTTCCTTTTGTACACAAATGCGCAATAAAATGCATTTTTTTCTGCCAAACATGTGTAATTTATTCTCATATAACTATGTCTGTCGACCATGTATCAATCAGCTAAAAAGTTTCCCAGATACAAAATCCACCTAAAACTGCAATATCCTTTAATTGTTTTGAGCAGTGTATATTCTTAGGCTTTAACTCTTTCCGGCACAGACAAATTCTGTTCGTAAAATTCGAAAGTACTGACTGACATCGGAATTTACAAACGACTTTTTTAGAAAATAAGAACTCCTTATTTTAAGCTTTCATTGCAGAAGCAAAATTTTAGTAAAATATTCTTGGTGCCGAATACAAGTGTGGAATTAAAATTAGGTGTTCCCGGAGTGGGAACACTGTGCCGGAAAGGCTTAATAAATTATTTTAAAAGTTACTTAAGATCTGGTAAAGGTTCTATTGAGTAATATATTGAGTAATATGTATATATATTATGATAATTAAATCTATTTTAATTGACGTATATCTTGATTTCTTTTGAATAATCCATTAATGCTATAATATATATGAAGCACATCTAATTTTTCTAGATAAAATGAATATGTAGAGCAGACTTGCCATGTCTCCGGCTTTTTGCAAACCAGTATTATTTTAGAGAAAATATTGTTCTTTTAAATCGCAGAATGTTCCGATTACATAAAAAAAAATTTTCGGTACTAAAATACTGGTGTCCAAAAAGCCGGAGACTTGGCAACTCTGATGTAGAGTTTCTGTAATTATATACATTGTGTCTCCTATTGCTGTTTAATAGGAAATAACTAAACAGTCAATTTTAGAGGGATACTTTCTATTGCAATTTTTTTTCAAATATGTTTGTTAATCATCTTAGAAGCCATTCAAGAGTCAACATATTTATTTTTTTAAACGTTTATATTTGGTTCCTTGGCTCTATGAATTTTTATTTCAAAAGACATATTTTATGGTTCTCTCGTAGAGAATAAAATTCATTATTCTTTTATTGAAAAAAAGGGATTATTTGAAATTTAAAGTTTTTCCACAACTAAAAACATATTTTAGTGTTAGAAAACCATAAAAAATTCTTAATAATTCAATAACATTCGAAACATTTTTGTAATTGGATATATTCCTATAAAAAGGACAGCTGATTATTTGGTAGCGATTATGAAGAATGAAAGAGATATAGCATATCTTCAATTTTTATCAATTTTCTGTCTATATTTATATGAACTGAAAATCAATTATCTTTAATGACTTAACAAACACAGTGGAGCACTATATACGTTTTTCAGGAACTGACTTAAAAATATGCAACCACAAAAACATATTGCATCTTGGCTTCCAAAGTGCCATAAGTCCAAAAAGTAATTTTTTCAGAAAATGCAGTCGTTTTTTGGCTGTATTCATATATTTAGACAATATAGTTAAATGTATTATAGTCTTCTAACTGATTACAACAGCGTCTTTTTTAATTTGAATAATAATTCTATATAATTTCAATAATTATTGTAATAATAATTACAAGATACCTATAAATTTCCTCTATATTATGTGTAATTATAAAAGTTAGATTAAAAAAAACTAATAAACAAGCAGGAGTCGATCCAGGTAAAATTTAGGTCCCTTCACAAATTTCCATTTCATATAAACATTCATTAATAATTTTTATTTTCTTAGATTTTAAAATGTGCAATTAATAAACAAAACATATTCATCAGATAGAAAAACTTTCGTAGAAGGGCTTAAAGAAGTTATTATCAATTAATAATTGTTCAAATTTGAGTACTAACTGGATTTCATCTCTCTTTACAAAATGTATTTTTCACAAAAATATAATACATTTCTAAGAAAAACACTTTTACTTTTCACAAAATGGGTCCTAAGAGAAAATCCTGCATCGACTCCTGACAAGAGGGGAAATTTACAGAAAATCATACAGCTAAGGATTTATTTTGTTAGCGAGCAAGACGCAACATGCAGTTGAAAACTAGTATGAAAATATTTCTGCGGCAGCAAAAACAATTCAATATTATTACTGCAATACAGTGACACATTTTTCTCTATTTAACTAAAAATTATATACAAGAAAGAACGCTTAGTATAGGATAAAACTTAGTACCATGATTACATTGCATATCAATAAAATTTTATATATAATTTTTTTTTTACATGAATGAGATTTATGGTATGGCAGTTCTTTTAACGATAATATAAAGTCAAAATTTGTTAAAATTCTGCCAACACTGAATATATATAAAATACTTCATACATTATGGATTTTGAAAAACAAAAACAAAAATAACACATGAATATAAACCACAATTTACTGATCCTTGGGAATAAAAAATAACTTTGACGTCTTGTTCTTGGAAACAACACAAGTATCTCTTCGTAACATTTTGAAGAATTCGAATGACCTAATTGATCTTCAAAGAATAATTTTAATAATAAATATCAATCAAGATTCAAAAATCAAATAGCGAACGCCGAAAATTTGCACATGTGAACAGGACCTGATTACTGCAGGGTCAAACTACCACCAGAAAATTTTAATAGATATTTTCGTTTTATTTAAACGCCTTATTCATACGAAGTTCTTTTAACAAATAAGGCGAAAATTTCTATGCATTTTTATTGGTGTAAGTTTTTTCTGTTGGTAATCAGGCCGTGCATGTGCAAATGACAAAAGCAAAAGACGCCAAGCAGAATAGGGTTGCAGTTAAACGGAAATCCCGAAGATAAAAATCGCCAACGCGAGGATTTAGTTTTTAAGTCATCCGCTGCAAGCGCTCTTTTCAGGCAAAGTTGGGGCTCTGTTTAAATCTCCTTACTCTGGGACTTAACCCATTAAGGAGCGAATCATTTTTCTCAATAAAATACAAACCACTTTCATATTATAGCAACATAAGAGTGACTTTATCATGGTGTTTCTTGCATCAAATAAAGCGAATATTTATTCTAAAAACAAACTGGTGAAAGAAACATAACGTTGCGAAAACGCAACGTCGGTCTTTAATGGTTTAAACTAATCTTTCACCTAAAGTTTCTGGTTGCTGATTAAAATTTCCTTATATGTGATTGAATAGTGGGAGAATATGGATAATTTTGCATCACTTTTTTCAAATAAAAATCTCCGCCTTAATGTATCACAATATTTCTGTCATTATAGAAGGCGAATAATTATGTGAAAAATAGTGGTATATCAGAAATCTGCTTCCCGCTAGTTGGACAACCCTGCTTTAGATATTCAAAAAATAAAATTTCGCGATAACTTGAAAAATAAGGATTTGAGTGAACTGTAAACTTATACACCCGTGCTTTTGACGATGAACATTCTGTTTATGCATAAATTGATATAGGTCATAATCTCATAATCTTATTTATTTTATATGAATTCATTAATAATTTTCATGATTAAAATTATGTTTTTGAGTAAGAAAATTTCTTAGAATATGATTAGATTCACTCAGTGTTTCTCACTGAAAACAAAAATTTTAAATCTGATGTTCTTTTGGAAAAATATAAATTAATGTTAGCCGCATGAATTTAACATTAGCATCCTGAAATTTTGAGTTGTAATTCCATGAAGGTTTAACAAAAATAATTAACCCTTCTTTGCATGAGTTTTTCTTTTACAATTGTGTTTTTTTATACATATATTAAATATTAGACACCAGAAATTTTAAGATAGATTTTAAATTTTGTTCAGCAACATAGTTCACGGGAAATTTGCTGGATTAATATTTCTATATAAATATAGTGGTGGCGAAGAAGTTGATTTATTTATTAAAAGTTAAATGAACAGTGAGGGAAATTTACATCACTATGCAATTAAGGGTTAAACTATCGTATATTCCGGCGTTTAATTCGCGGTTCAAAAAATTCATATTAGATTCAAAAAGTGCAATTGGCAAAATGCGACTTTCCTCAACACGGAAAACACTTGCTTCAATTATTAAATAAAAATTCTGGGTCTAAACTGAATTATTTGAGCAGCAGGTTATGAGCCGAAAAATACGGTATATACATTTCCGGACTGATTTGATCCGAAGATTCAAATAAAATATCAAAAGTGGATATTACCATTTACAAAATCTATGTAGACTTCTCCTATTTCAAAAATTGTATTCATATTCTGAAAGAAGACAATATTCCGAGTCAAATTAGTGTTATTTTATTGTAAAACGTCTGCGAATAAAATCAGGTTTATCATTTTTTTATACTGATTGTACAACTTTTCGCTATATCTTAAGAACGAATAGATTGTCATTTCATTTTTGTTGTAGACGATTTGATTTATGTAGCAGAAATTTTTGTAATGGCTAGAACAAAGCAGCTTAACACAAATTTCTGATTCGTAGTGTTATTATTTGATATAAGCAAACCAGTTGTTTGGCAGATCGTCGGTACCATGTCGAACTATCGAATTTGAAAAAAATGCATTTTTCATTATTTTTAAAAACGAAGAGATTATCACCACTAAATTTTAATAGGGTTTCAGGTTTGCAAGTTTGGCCTCCTTTTCCATTCGGAAATTTCGGATCCATACCAGAAATTTAAAATAGAAATTTTTGTTTTATATAATGACAGCATATGTCGCAAATATTTAACGTAAAAATTTTTCTCTCAAAATTTCCGGTATGAATTCGACATCTCTAAATAAAAAGGGAGGCCAAACTGTTAACCCTGTTCTTCACAGAAATTTTATTAGTATTTTTATTAGGTGAGGAATTCTAATAAAATTTAGTGGTGGCAATCGGCCCATTTTTAAAAGTAATGAAAAATGCATTTTTTCATATTCGATAGTTTGACATGGTAGCGATGATATGTAGCACCCAAAAATGGGCTTATTGATAAAACGTGGAAAGCAAGCATCGGAAATGGTGTTATATAAATCTGTTATTTCAATTCATTCCGCAGTATCTCACATGAAAAAAATATGCACATGACATTGCTTAAAACTTCCATGAGGGCCGTCATTTAAAGACATTTCAATTTGATTTACCAGTAATTCAGTATAGTATTTTTCGGCTTTAAAAAAATATTTTCCAAGAATTCTATGATTAAACAAGGCAAAGATTAGAACTAAAATATTCTGGTTTTAGAAAAATAAATACAATACGCACCTATATGGTACGCGTACGTGTCACTTGTCCTAAAGGGGTTAACCCATTTGCATAATTAGCGCCTGTATTCATGAATTTCAGGAATTTATTTTGAATTCAGAAATTCTGAATTCATGCCAGAAATTCGCCCCACCAGTGGCTGAGAGGTTCTGCTCTCGAAGCTGGTAGACGGGAGGTGCTGCGTTCGATCCCAATCGCGCCCGTCGGCCTAATCGTTCGGAGTTTTCGTGGTTTTCTTCGGGCCGTGGATTTATCCATGCGTAAATACGGGTTAGGTTCCCTTAGAAAGACCCCCACGAAGGGCACTCCCACCGGGCCTATATCCCAAGTGTAGATAATTGGCCGTCAATAATCAACCCAACCCATGCCAGAAATTCTAAATAGTAATTTTTGCTTTATTTAATAATAGGCCTTCTGTGGTTACCTAAAGTAAAAATCTTGTTTCGGTAAAAAGAATATGTAAAAGAATATATCTTATACAGAATTAAGCACTAAAATATTAGAAATATTTAATTCAGGTACAATGAAATAAAGACAAATAATAAAGTCATAAGTGGGGCTACAGAAGGATATTGGTTAATCTTCCGTGTACCGCTTCATTTTGACACTTTCTGATTTCAAAATAAGTGACAATATTTATTGTTTTGTCTATCACTATTTCAAAACTCTAACTTCATTTAGTTTTCTAAGTCTTCGGGTAAATTCCTAGTAGTAAACTACCACAAAGTGTATTCATTTGAAATACTGGTAAACGAAATAATGGAATGAAAAGGTGCCTGTGGCTACACTTCACTCGCGATTTCCACCTGACCAGTAGTAGTTGAAGAACTTTACAGTATCCCGAAGTCGTGCACGGAGGATTAAGAAAGTATGGCATCAGTGGCATTGCGTCAGGGGATTCTGCATCATATAATACTAGTATTTATACGGGGTGTATCTGAAAAAGTGGGTAAAACTTTACGGTGTGACAGAACGCAGCTATACGAGCAAATGTCGTCATAGAATGTAAGGTCGGAACGCAAGCGGTGAGAAGTTAAAAGGTAGTTTTCTGCTGCCACTGTTAAAGAATTAACACAAGAATGAGAAGAGTTACATCAGTAAAAGTTTTATTAACAGCAATGTAATTAATGTACATGCTCAAAGAAATTGCTCAAAAGATCTTCCGCCAGCTGTAATGCACGCTTCACACCTGCGGGATAGGGACAGACGTACATTTGCGAAGACACCAAGCATTTCCCGAATATCCCCGGCAACAACGGCAATCCTTGCTTTAGATCCATATCGGTTTCAATGGAGCACTGGTAGATAAAACTTTTCATATGACCCCACAAAAAAAGTCTGCACACGAGAGATCCGGTGATCTTGGTGGCCAAGCTATGTGACCACCTCGACCTATCCGTCGCCCTGGTAACTTTGCATCTGAAGTGTTCCGCACATCCAAGGCAAAGTGTGCAGGCGCACCATCGTGTAAAAACCATGTTCACGACCAGATGGGGATTGGAATCGGACGCAACAGCTCCGGCAACACCTCTCGCAGGAATGTTTCATACCATTTACAACGCCACCTAGCGGCTCACGCAGCCATACTTTCTATGACGAAATATGCTCGTATAGCTGCATTCTATCACCTCATAAAGTTTTGCCCACTTTTTCAGATACATCCTGTATATATATATTAATGTCATCCTTGTTTAATCTTTGAACAATATATGATTAAATGAGGCTAGATTTAGTATATAATAATACTAGTAGAAAAGTGATGCAGAATCCCCTGACTCTTCGCCACTGATATTAATAGCAGTATTATGAAGCAGTATACTAAGGTGATTGACCTGGTTGCTAGCAGTACATTTGTCACTTCTTAATAGTAATCTTCATCTTAATTAATGACAAGAATTCTGTGATTTAATGAGGCGAAATTACTATTCCGACAATTGGCTCACTCGGCTGCTACAACTCTTTATTAAAAGTAAGTTTATCTGAAATCTAAAAATAATATGGCTATTTGACCAAGGAATGACGAATAGATAACATTAAAAACTACTCAACAAGACCAAAATATTTGTGTTTAATTAATAAATGTTATTTTTTTACTTTCACTAAAAATTGTCACAATTCAATTAGAATTAGTCCGACCTTTATTGTTTCTGTTTCAAAAATTTTATAGTTTATTAATGGCTCTTAGAAAATTTCTAAGAGTTACTTTACGTTGCGTGTCTGCTTTAAAAAAAGGCTAATGATTCCACCATTTATTAAAGACTGATTACACAGTTAATGGTCTAAAGAATCAAGCGATCTGATGAGAATAACGAGGCATGCTTGATTAAAAAGGACCATAATTGATAGAAAAACAGAACTGAATCTGACTTTAATATGAAACCTAAAGATTAATTGCTTGATTGTAAAAGAATTTCTTTTTCAGCTGATTAGGAGAAAAAGAAAAACTGCCACAATGGCATTAAATTTATTTTTGTTTCTGATATAAAAGTAAATGCACAAGAGAGCCGATCAAGCAGTGCTGATGTAAAATTTTAAAGATAAAAGAATTGTGGTGGATTTTTATTAAACTATTAATCATGATTGTTATTTTCACGTAAAATGTGCCTTGATAATTACACTGAATATTTCGTATAGCATTGTGTGAAATAGTAATTTATATTTAGAAATAAATACTACTCAATAAAAATATTATCGCAAATAAAAGCATCTTGTATTTAAAAAAGTACTTCAAAATATATATATATTTGCAATAATCTCTGACAATTACATATTTCTATTTTTCTATTTCTGTACATATATACACATATATGCATAAATGTGTGAGTGTGTGTATTGCATAACTACCTACCTCGCGGCTTTTTACATGTGAAAAAGCACACATAGTATATTAAATTGTATTTAATAAAATTATTTAATTATGTGACTTTTGTCTACGTGACACTTTTTTTTGAAAACTTTGTGGTTAAAAGTGTGTCCGGAAATGTTGGATCCAGAAAGTTGGTATTTATTGTATCCATATATGTATAATTGGCACTTTTCCATTAAAAAAATAGATATGCATACTTTGAAACAGAAAAAACGTTTTTAATAAAATATTACATTATTTCTATGTAGTAATTATATATTTTCATTTACTAAAAATAATTTCTCGTTGAAATAACTTTATGTAGATGAAAACGTGGGTTATTTGTACTTCGAAAAAATGTCTTAAGAGTGACAGCTATGTATATATATACAAAGTGTCCGAAAAGTCTGGAAACGGTCAAATAACTCCAGAAATATACATTGGATTGAAAAACAGAAAACATGCGTTCAATATTTCTGAAAAATCTACTTAGGGATATCAAAGTTGCCCCCCCCCCAACTCTAAGTGTTCAATATTTTAGAAAAATCTACTTAGGGATATCAAAGTTGCCATTTTTCTAAAATACTTAACACGCATTTTTCCGTTTTACAATCCGATGTACATTTCTCGAGTTATTCGACCGTTTCCAGACTTTTCAATGGAAATGATTCTCGCTGAATTTTACTCGATTACAGCGTCATCTACAGTTTTCCGAAGAAAAATTTTTATACAAAAGTTACGTATGTTTCCCCGTAGAATCGAAATCTGCAATAAAAAAGTAGGTTATCATTTATGATTTCAAAGTTTCCCCCTTTATCCCCAGGTGGAAGAATGGGGGGGGGGGAACTTTGATGTACCTAAATAGACTGTTAAAAAAATATTGCACTTATACTTTTTCGTTTTACTATCCGATGTATACTTCGCGAGTTATTCGACCGTTTCCAGACTTTTCAATAGAAACGGTTCTCACTGAATTTTACTCGATTACAGCGCCATATACGATTTACCGAAGAAAATTATAAATACAAGAGAAACTTATTTCATTGTAGGATTTATTATACTTTTCCGCATTTAAATAACAAGAAAGATTCTAATGCAACATTATGGTAAAAACGTATGAACCCTGTGTTAGCCTAAACACTGCGCACATTGACGGCTAGTCAGGTGGTTCGCAATCACTTTCCTACTAGAATTTGAGTATATTAAATTTGACCTTATCTAATCTTGGAATATCCTACGACTAAAGGATTAGAAATTTAGTTAACTAAAATACAGATGGAAAAGTGATTGTGAACCTCGTGACATGCCGTTGCTGTCTGCAAAATTACGTTCCCCAAATGTTTTCCATGGCGTATAAATATGGACATTGGCTGGGTAAAGGAAAAACATCGAGCTTTTTTTAAAACCCACAGAGTAAGGAGATTTAAACAGAGAATCAACTCTCATAGACTTCAATGGTAACTTCTTTAACAAGGGATTACACATAGACAGTGGCGATATCTGCGGATGACGCAGAAACTACGCCCATAACAGAAGCGAGGTTTCTAATAACGGCTATATATCGCTTTCTTGGCGACAAATGAGGGAAGGGGAAAAAACGGCGACTGCTTGTTGCTGCTTGTTATTTAACCCCTTAATCGTCGCGCCCGATAAGCATAGGCTACTTTTTTTAAATTCATATTGCTTTATTGCCACCAATTTTTTTAATTAGAAATATTCGGATTACTGAATGGCAGATAAAATAATGCGAGCATAAAGCCAATTACACTATTTTAAAAAACTGGTGGGAATCAAACAATCTGAATTTTAAAAAATTAGCCTACACTGCCCGTGAGTGTATCGGGCGCGACGATTAAGGGGTTAAATCTTATTTTTGATATTAATTAACATCGTACAATCCACAATTATTATTTTTTCAATTGCATGCATATTTATAAGCATATAAAATTCTTCGAATGTTCAAGAAATTAGAATAATTAAATTAACCTTCGTACCCTGTTGAAATTTTACTCAACGTTGATAAAAACATTTCATACCAGTATTTCTTTTTGAAAATGATTTAACATATTTATTTAACGTAGTTTTGTGTAGCATTTATTTAACTTGCTTTTTTTTTACTTACACAACTACTTTTACTACTACTTTAACTTACATTTATTTACTTACTAAAAAATCTGGTTCCAATCAAATTAAATAAATTATAGAAGTGGGTCTATTCGACCCATTCAGGGTAGGAAGGTTAAACACGGTGTTATACAATGATAGTGTAAAATTCTGATGAATTGCTTATTCTTTTAATTTTAAAAATAAACAGGTATTCATCAGCAACGAATAAATTAAAGTGGAAAGTAAAAATAAACGCTTTTAAATTTTTTAAAAAATATGAAAATAAGATGTTTATATTTCCCGAACAGATGCAAAAACATTTTGAAATATTTTAAGCAATTAATTTCTAAATTCTATTAAATTTATCGGCAAAATTTTAAAAGTATTGGAAATCCATATCGAAAATTTAGCATTCATAATTTTACGTCTAAATCCATTATGTAAACATTCTATTTTCATTTCAGATAAAAATGAAATTTGAAAAATCGTCTGCATCCCCATAGGAAAGCATTATGGCCTAAAAAAATGTTCTATATTTTCCGAATGCATGAATCAAATTTAACCAAAGGCTATACAGCTAATTCCGGATACCTGGCCAACATACCAACTAAAAATCAGCCTAATCGGACCATTTGTACGGAAAACAGACAGATGGAAACCAAAAACTTTTCGCGTCTCCACAGTGAGCCTTAACATGACGTTTCGGCAAAAATCTGTCAACACTGAATATATATAAAATATTTCAAACATTACGGAACTTGAAAAACAAGAACAAACATAACACATGAAAATAAATCATAACTTACATTTTGAAGAATTATAATGAACTATTTGATCTTCAAAGAGTAATTTTAATAATAAATATTAATCAAGATTCAAAAATCAAATAGCGAACGCCGAAAATTTGCACTTGTGCAAATGACAACAGCAAAAGCTGTCAAGTTGAATAGGGTTACAATTAACACGTTCGCTGCCAAGCTAAAAATGCCGGAATTTTCATTTTATTTAGAAAGTTCAAATTCATACCAGAAAAAACTAATAGCAATATTTACTTTGTTTTATTGCAGACATTTCATGATTACATAAAATAAAAATTCTTCTTTTGAAATTTTCGGTGCGAATAACTAATTTTAGATTAAAGAAACGTAGATAGCACTACGAGTATACTCGTAGTTGACAGCGAACCATGGAACTATAAATAGACAGGAACTGACATTTCCCCCCGATGTCTGCCCGGTCGATTGAAGTAACAGAGCTGGATGTCACAAGATGGCCGCCGTTGTTTGTTTACATCCGAATCCAGCTCGTTTGAAATATTCCAATATCATATTAAAGTGTTTTTAAGGTTTTAATTTCTTTTAGTTGATATTTCTATAAGTTTCATCTGAGTTGCATTTTTTTTGGTGTATTTTTACATAAATTGATCTGCTGAATAGAAAAGCAAAGGTGATATTTTAATTTATTTTGGTTGATATTCCTACAGTTTAAATGTATTCTTCATGCCTGGTATTCAGATTCCCCCCTCCCCCCTCCGACACACACAACCTCTTCCAGTAGTTATTTCAGTTTTTAATATTATTGCTTTAAAATTACTAAGTAAATATTGTGCTTTTAAAAAATGCGTATTTATCAACAGGGCTTAGTTTCTAAGAAAAAAAAGTACTGAAGCCCAAATATCCTGCAGTACTAACATCTGTAGCGCACCCCCCCCCCCTCCGCCGTCACTACAATTTGCATATTTATATTTCATACATCATTTTTAAATAGATTTCGTAAAAAATACTACCTATTACATTCTCTCCTAAGTTGGAATTTTTGAAAAAATTTTGCAGATCTACGCTGATTATGACTCCCAGAACCCAAAACCAGCCCCAGTTCAAAACTTTATATATCTACCTATCTATATATCTATGTCATTTTTTTATGGACACGATAACTGTAATAATTCTGCACAAATCTCTTCCAAACTGATACATAAAATAAAGGGACATAAAATTTTGGTCAAGTTCGTTAATGGGCAAAATCGAACCAATAGGGGGAAATGGGGAGGGGGAAGGGGCTTTTTGTGAAAACAGAAAAAAAACCATAATTTCTTAATTATGATGCGTATCGAATCCGTTTAAAGTTATTATTACTTCTAGGATAAGGGCCAAAAATTTAGATATGACAGATTTTTGATATCATTAAAAATGGCCACAAGGGGGGGGGAGGGGTTTTTTAGAAGAAAATAATTCATAACATCGTCAATTCACAAGATATCAAAGCCGCTTAAATTTATTATAAATCCTCTTAATATTATCTAAAACTTTTATATTGACAAGTTTTTTTATATGTCCAACCCTTATAGCACAATAAATAAATAAATAAATCCCTGCTGGCTCCACCTGCAAACAAGTCAGGTTTCGAAATGGGTGGTTCCAACTAACGCATCATGGTAAAAAGGTCATTTCTTCCGCAATTCCCAACAAATAGGCGCCTCACGGTCTGCGTCCTCGTAATCTACCTGTGCCTGTAGACCGAGCCGTCAAGGATTTTTTTTTAAATTTAAAGCATTACTTTTTGTGCCTAGTCTTAATGTTAATTAATCGCAGAATTATGTGATTAAATAAGCTCAGGATTAGGATTCGGAAATAGTGTCAACACAAAAAATAAGGAGTAGTTCGCAGCTATGCAGAATAGAAAAAGGACTATCTCCGTTGACTCTTTATTCACATCAAAATAGCATTAAAATGATTTGAAATGGAATAAATACAATTTTGAATATAAGACAGATTGAGCTAAAACCTGCCCAAACCCGAAGACTGATATAAAAATAGAGACCGTTTCATCTCCATCTCTTACCTGAGCGAAACATTACGTCAATTATAAGTATTTTGATACAAAAGAAGGCAAAAGATTGGATATATATGAGAAGGAAAGGAAAGGGTAATTTAGGATTCGTTTTTCCGAAGCGTTATTACACTGGGCTCCAGAACGCAGTGTTTATGAGCTCCGGTGAATTCTGGCCAATATTTACATTTTTACTAAAAACAGAGAAGTACCGGAGCTAGGCTCTGGCTCAAATTAAGCCCTGTGTACCAATAAAAGCTAAAGAAAGATTGTCGGATATGAAAAATATCAGTTCCATGTTCGATCACAGGTACCATTTGAGTAGGGTTAGAAGGAACAACCCTCCCCCCCCCCCCCCTCCAAAGAAATAAAACAAACTTTCCCAGTAGTTCTTTCAGTTTTTAATTTTGTTATTTAAAACTACTAAGTAAATATTGTGCTTTCAATTTTTAACTTATTAATAAACACTTTTGAATTTCTTGAGGAAAAAATACCGTATATACTCGTGTATAAGCCGACCCCCAAATTCGAGATGAAAAGAGGTTTAATACCAATAATTTACAATGGTTTTCTCCGTCTTAAATAATTTAGAATTAAATGAGATTAAATAAGTTGCAGAAAACCACTTTGAATTACTGGTATTAAACGTGTTTTTGTCTCGAATTTGGGGGTCGGCTTATACACGAGTATATACGGTAGTTAAAAAAGAAAAATTGTCTACAATCTCTAGGCAATGAAATTTCAGAAAGGTTACTATTATATTATGCACAGCTTCATATCATAAAAGGCTTAAAAGGTCAAAATAAGATCACTGCCTTTTTTTTGTTTGTTTTTTTAGGAGGTACATAAAAAAAATTACGCCTGAAAACTTTTGATATATTCCAACAAAATTTGACAAAAACGATCTAAAAACAAATTTATATAAAAAGCAAAAATTGATAATGGATATCATTTTGGAAATATTAACTACTCAGAAACGTATTTAGCAGCATGAGCAAGCACGTAGCTTAATCGCTAATTTCTTAAAATCTTGAGAAATGCTTAAGTGATAGAAAAAGAACAACCAAAGGCTTATAAAAATGTCTATCACTTAAGCATTTCTCAAGATTTTAATTATATTTAGTGATTTTATTTAGTGATTACTCTAATTTCTTATCATTTTGTAACTATATTGTTAAAAGTGTCTTTAATTAACATTAAAAATCATTTTTGAAAATTGTATATATTATAGGATAGTTTATAATATAGAGTATAAAATGTATAAAAAATAACATGCACATTTTTTCACATGTAATGTGTATAATTATTTTTTTCAAAACATCTTCTATCCTTTAGAATATTTTAAATAACTGTTACTTTCAGGATCCTCACATCTGTATGTTCTCCAACAATTATATCAACTTTGGCTGTAAGAAATGAAAGTTAATACTAACTTAAGCAAAAAACATTTAGAGACATCTTTAGAGCAATAATATCATCATTTTACACAGAGTAACGACGTTTTTAAATGTATAGACAGGCTTGGGCCCCCCTAACAAGACTTCAATTGGCGCGGGCCCTGGGCAGCCTCCCGGCCCAGCATATAATTATAGAAAAATAGCTCAGTTCAGATAACTACTACAAAAATAAAAAGCACTTCAGTTGCTGAAATAACAAGTAGAGGAAATTAAAACATCAAATTATCTATACGTAAGGAGAGATATATACTTTTGGGTTGACATGTAAACACCATCCCTGTACTCTGATTTAGACGATGTAAACAATCAAGAAAATGAACAAAAAAACTGCAGAAATATAGTGCAATTAACGTGAAAATTAACATATACATAACAAAACACACAAAACTGTCAAAACGCAGAATATTCTGATTTACATTCATACACATTACACTCATATTTTTTAGAAATCCATTTACCGTAATTTCCGGCGTATAATCCGCAGCTGAAAGAGTCGTTTTCCGATCCAGAAATTTTATTCAATAAAAGTAGTTAAATATTTACAGCGATCTTTTAAGTTACATTTTATAAAATAATATTTCTGGGTCGAAAAACGACTCTTTGAGCTGCGGATTATACGCCGGAAATTACGGTAGATAGCTTTGTATACATCAAGCAATTACGTATTTAAAAAGTAAGTAAATTACTTATCGATGAAATTTTATTGAGGAATCTTCTTGCTAAACCTATTTCTGCAGCCATATGCTTCCCACGAGCCCATTGTTTTATACTAATTAAATTAAAACTATGGCTTAAATCTCACTTACTAACGTTGTCAGGGGGAATGTTTTGGTTGTCACAACTTGGCGGAACGGGCAGAACCGGTTATAGTTGAAACTTCACCATTTGGGGGATATGTCAGTTCCTGTTTGTTCTTAGTTCCATGGCAGCGAACGTGATAAACGGAAATCACGAAAAAAATCGCCAAAACGATGATTTAGTTTATAAGTCATCCGCCGCAGTCGCTGTTTTCAGGCGAAGTTGGATCTCTGTCTTACTCTGTGTTAAAACCCTTACAAAGTAGATTTAGATGCAAGGCAAGAAGCATTACCTAGCTAATACATTCACTGATCAACCCTAATAAAAACCCAAACGGTATAAGATGATATTGTAGCATAGATTGACATATTTCAAGTTCATACATTACTAAATTCGCAATAAATAACATTATGATCAAAATCTTCTCAAACTATTATGGAGTCTCCGCTCATTTTTCAACTGAAGAATACTTTTAGATTTTTCCTTAAATCATGCCAATAATACTTGTACCCAATAATGTCTGCACTACTTTAAAATATGTTAAATAAATTGTTCAAAATATTTTTATGTGACACAAGTCAAACTGACACAGTGTCAATGAATATATTTGAATATAGGCATTTATGTTTTTTATGCCGTACATATACTGACCATAAAAACTCTCTATGTTTAACGAGTAAACAAATCTTACTTCTTAACAAAATAATACGTTTATATGTAAAACTAGCTGCCAAATGCTTTGATTTTTTGTCAACTGTGTTTCCCAATGCAGAGTGGTCCAAGTGCAACTAGCATGGAGTGGCTGATTTCTTAGAAATATTTTCTCTTTAATACCAAACAAATCTGTGATAAATGAAGGCTTAGATAAAATTTGGAAAAGTGTTGACGTAAAATCGTATCATTTATTATTTATGCGTGCATGAAGGAAATTTGCAAATACAAATGAAACTATAATGCAGTTTTCAGTAACTCATATCGATGTAAAATAGTCCGACAGCAATGTAAAGCTAATTACATCACGTATCACATTATCTGAAATTAAAGAAATAAAATTAAGATGTGCCAAGTTTTTTGTTAGAAAATTTCGCAATCATACGATTACATATTTAATATTTCTCGTACTGTTTTTTTCTCATTCTTCTCATAAATATTTTATCATAAATTAATTTGTTTACTTTATTTTAAAAACTCCGAATCTTCAATTGTTTTACGCAAAACATTCATCTTTAGTCGTAGACTGAAGAAGAGAAACAAGAGATATATTGGAATTCCTAGGATATTTGTAAACTACTGCAGATTATTTGATTTCCATGTGGCTGATGGAATTAGTATATCAACAGAAAGTATTCTGTATTGTATTTTTCTACAACAGAGATTGGATTGCGGTGAGATTTGCAAGTGTACCATTAATAGTATCTGACTACGTCGTGATTTCAAGATTTTTTTTTTATTTATACGTAGATTTAATTTAAATATACATCGCGGTTATACACACGCCCACTTATATATATATATATATGTGTACACAATGATTCTGTACCGCGTGTACAAACTTCTGTGGTGAATAAGATATTCAAATAAAAATTGAAATCAGATATCAACGTGGGTTGGAAGCGGTAGTATGTTTTGCCTGTTTAGCAGATACTTTTATTCATAAATTTAGAATTGATACCAAAAATACCAGCAGCAAGACTGACCAGTCTTGCTGCTGCTTTCATAGTAGAAGCACGTCTTTTTGCGCCTGACGAAGAAAGACTCAGATCTTTCGAAAGGCCTAGCGCATTTTAAAAATTTTGATGGTGTTTTAAGAAGATATTTTAGTTATTATTGTTTCACACCAGTTTCAACTTATTTTATTTTATATCTATACTAATAAATGGAGAGAGTTAGACTGCAATTAAGTTTGTACGTGCAATCGCTAAAGATATCTACCGCAAGTAAAAATTCGGTAAAAATTTGTTATGAGGATAGACCAAGGCTGGACCGGAGGCTCAGTTGTTTCAGTTTTTCATAATTAGCCGAGATATTCATTAAATCCTGCAATTTAAAAATTACCACAAAATCTGAGAAAAGAACCGAAGACTCATTTTTTTCCGGACGTTTTCTGAGGTAGTGTTGCCAGTAGATTACTTTTAAAATTTAGATTGTTTGTTTGCCATAACTTTTTTGAAGTAGAAATATTCACATTATTTGATGATATATTAAATAATGCGAGAATAAGGCCAATTACGCTATTTAAAAAAAGTGGTAGGAATCAGACAATCTTTTTTTTATTTTTTTTTTATTAGCCTACTGGCAACACTGTTCCGCAGCGCACATAAAAAACCCGTTCAAAATACGAAAAACAAGAAAATATACTCTTAATTTATTACTTTTTACTTACGAATGGTCTTCTAAAAGTCTGTTCCGATTCTGTTAAAAAATAATATTTTAACCACTTAACAGTTTCGTATTTTTGACACAATAAACTAAAAAGAGGAAATAAACACCAATTTTTGCGTAATAAAATATTTGACTTATACAATCAAAAAATGTCTGCTAATTAAAAAGGCGAAGATTATAGTTAAAAATTGGTGGTATCCAAAGCTTTTTATTATGAAGTAAGCAAACCCTTTTTGCACGAGCGGCATTCGAGCAAACTGTTAAATGGTTAATTCTTTCAAAATTTATTTTGAATGAAGATCCATTTCGCGCTTTTTTTCTCCCTTTTTTCGAAGCAGCTTCGAGCTCAATTTTAGATGTACAAAAGTAAAATAAAATAAAATAAAATAAAAAATAAAACAAGAACGAAAAATCATGCGTCAAGCATAGATTATGTAGCACTTTCCAACGCTTCCAAAATAATTTTACAAATCATACCGTTTAATAAGCTAAAAGATAACTTCTAAGTAAACAATTTGGAAAACGCATAACATATTTAAAAACATAATTTCAGGAATTTCCAACATATACAATATTCGGAAAAATATCCGAATACTTTTATTCAGCCCTGTATAGGATATATAGAATTGTATATATACTACATAGGATGCTAAATTTTAGTTCAGTTAGGAAACGTGTGGCACATTTTAAAATTCTCCGTCTGGAGTTTGTCAATAAACAGAAATGTGTTCGCGAACTTTTGAGCTACCCTATATAGGATCTACAGAATTTATACACACCACGTAATAGACAAAAAGCAAGTTAACATTAAAATCGCGTTCAGTAACTTAAAACGCACTTCCAGGAATTATTGTTAACAGACAGTGGATAATTCTTTTGCGTGTCCCTGTAAATGAACGATGACTGCTATACACACAATATTCCGTAGTAAGTCTCTTGTAATGCACCTTAGTGATCTATATAAATTTCAATCCGTTTAAAATAGTGAAACATTATTTAAATAAACCGCAGACGATTTTTCTCCATAGACGTAATGTAACGGAATTATTTTTACTGTCCCTGTAAAGTAACTATAAGTGGCACACCCTGTTCCATATTAAGCTTCTTCTAATGCACCTTAGTGATATATATAAATTTCAATGCGTTTAAAATAGTGAAACATTATTTAAATAAACAGCAAATGATTTTTCCCCATAGACCGCAATGTAACGGAATTGTTTTCAGTGTCCCTGTAAAAAAACTATAAGTGCTACACACTTCCGTTGAAATAGGGAACATGCTATAGATAACGATAATAACATATAAAAATTGCAGAGCAATCCGAGCATATTTACGGGAGTTAGAGCACGGTCAGACGGCAGACGGCAGACGGCCAGACGGCCAGACGGCAGACGGCCAGACAAACCGAAGTCATAAGCACTTTTCAACTAGGTTGGAAAGTGCTAAAAACGAAAAATAGCATCTTAATCCGAGATCTTTCTTCTTTACGACGGTGAAGTTCGTTTTAAAAAAGTATATTAACCTCTTTAAAAAAAAATCTTGACTGGAAGTTACTTTGCGCCTTCAACAGACACCCTTATTCGTACGCTAAATGCAACTGAATGCCGGTATTTTAATACAATCTTTTTACACTTTCTTTGCTCACTTGATTTACATCACGTATAAAGATCTCGAAACATTTGGACGATTATTATTTTTTTTAATCTGCAAAATTTTCAATCAAAACATGAATAAGCGGGTTGCTTATTAATTGTCTCATTTTTTTACAACTAAATTTCTTATATTTACCTGAAAATTTTACACAGGCTTCCAAAACATTATATTTATAACTCATATTTCTAACACGTTCGGACGAGAAGAACTACCTTGTGAACACTTTCCCACCTAGTTGAAAAGTGTTTATGTCTTCGGATTGTCTGGTCATCTGCTGTATTTCCATCTGTCCGTGCACTAATTCCCGTACATATGCTCGGATTGCCCTGCAATTTTTATATGTTATTGTCGTTATCTATAGGATGTTCCCTATTTCAACGGAAGTGTGTAGCACTTATAGTTTTTTTACAGGGACACTCAAAAGAATTCCGTTATAATACGGTCTTTGGGGAAAATTATTTGCTGTTTATTTTAATGATGTTACACAATTTCAAACACATGGTAATTGATATATATCACTACGGTGCATTACAAGAAACTTAATATGGAATATGCTGTTCTTAGCACTTATAGTTACTTTACAGGGACAGTCAAAAGAAATCCGTTACATTTCCTCTATGGAGAAAAATAGTTTGCGGTTTAATTAAATAATGTTTCACTATTTTAAACGCATTGAAATTTATATATATCACTAAGGTGCATTACAAGAGGCTTACTACAGAATATTGTGTGTATAGCAGGCATTGTTCATTTACAGGGACACACAAAAGAATTCTCTACTGTCTGTTAACAGTCCTGGAAGTGCGTTTTAATTTGCTGAACGCGATTTTAAATGTAACTCACTTTTTGTCTATTACTTGGTGTGTATAAATTCTGTAGATCATATACAGGGCAGCACAAAGTTTTGCTAACACATTTCCGCTTATTGACAGAAACTCCAGAAGGAGAATTTTAAACTGTGCTACACGTTTCCTAACTAAACTAAAATTTAGCGTCCTATGTAGTATATATACAAATCTATAGATCATATACAGGGCTGAATAAAAGTATTCGGATAATTTTCCGAACATTGTATATGTTGGTAATTCCTGAAATTACGTTTTTAAATATGTTATGCCTTTTCCAGCTTGTTTCCTTAGATGTTATCTTTCAGCTTATTAAACGGTAATGATTTGTAAAATTATTTTGGAAGCTTTGGAAAGTGTTACATAATCTATGCTTGACGCATGATTTTTCGTTCTTGTTTTTAACATTACATGACGAGACGTGAAAAAGAAGAAAACACAACTCTTTTCCAACTAAACATCAAAATTTTTTCACGACATTTTCCACATGCTTCACAAACCGTATATTTACAACTGCTAACAATTTCAAAGAGTTTGGGAAATAAGAAATATTTTTGTAATTATTAAATGTCCTGATCTGAAAAGTAGAAATGTCTTCTTAGAAGCGCATTTACCACTAAATACCAAAACTTGTTCATGAATTTTTAATATAGGCTTCGAAACTGTTGTTATATTTAGCACACATAAAACTTTCAAAGAGATTGGACAAAAATAACCATATTTTTTTCTTTAACCCCTTGAAGGGCACCGGTATATTATATATACCACTTAATTTTAATCCCAAAATGCCACAATGACACCAGAATTTTATAATAAAATTTTGAATTTATAAGGTACATGAGGAAACGCTTTTACTTATTTAAAAAATAAATTCGTTCGTGAATCCTGGTGTAACTCAATCATTTCAATACTTTAGCTACAAAAGTACTTTGCCCCTGAAGTGGTTAAATATTAAACAACCCAATGTAAAAAAAGAAAACAATGAGTACACTTTAAAATTCTGAATCCGCTGTGTTTATCGAAATACGGAACATGATGTAACACCCACATTAATAGAGTAAATTTTACTTTAAAACGGAGTATTGGGATTTAAAAAAAATATAAATATTGCGGGGTCCCCGATACGAGGTTCGTTTGGAAAGATTTCCATTTAAAAGTATAAATTCTTACAAAATTGGATTAAAGATATAAAGTCATACAAATGTGAGGTTTATTTAAGGATATTATCATGTGTCCGGGCAACACCGGGTGTCTCAGCTAATACAGATATATACGTGTTGGGAATTGAGAAAATGTTCGCTGAATAGAAGTGTCCATTACTATAACGTGCCTGTTATGGAGGTTTTACTAATTTTTTTTTTTTTTTTAAACAAGTTTGACTTAATAAATAATATTATTTTTCTATTATCTTTTTCAATTTACCATACATAATATTATTTTGTATTCTTAATAATAAAAGTGATGTCTCCATTTAATGAACTTCCATTTATCATATTTTCAAAATAACAAATATTCTCTACTCTTTTAGCATGCAAATAAGGGAAATTTTTAACATGTTTACCAGTAGCACTGAATAGTATTGGCCCGCTCTATAAACTTTTTTTAGTCAGCTGAAGAATCTGTGTACACTACTGGATTGCTGGAATGCGTACAATACTTGCAAAGAAAAATCATTTTAAAAAAAATGAAAACGTGTTATTCCGAGAATAAGAAGTAAATTGTTTTATCTTTAGCTCTGAGATAATCAAGAGAAAATGTTTATCGGTACAATAAAAATCAGAAATCTTTAAAAAAGTGGACCAAAAAATCTGGAAAATAGAAGAAAAAACATAAAAAGAACAGATATTTTAAATCAAAGTATCCGTAAATTTAGACATTTTAAATCTTCTGAATTATTAGATTTATTAACTAAAATTGAATTATAACTCAAGAAATCCTCAAAAACATTTCACATCGTTAATTGTATGCAAATTGAACATATTGAATTTCTATGTACAGAATGTTTTCAAAGGATTTTAAAGATCGCTAAATGGAGACTTAACTGCAAATTAGTTTTATTTATTACAATAAGAAAATAAAAAAAGTTCTGTTACGAATACGAATTTCATTAACAGTTTTTTTTTTATATTTAACTAGATATAGATCAGAAATATCCATATTTTAAATATGAAAAGATAAAGAAAATACTATTTTCATTTTAAACAATAGTTTAATAGAGGAAATAATAATAATAAAAAAACATTTGTGTTATGTTAAATAATGATTGATACTTTTTTTCTAGTCATTTAAAATAATAATGTATAGTAATTTAAAATTCTATTGAATACATATCAAATGTTATGCATTTCGATGTGCAATAAAAGTTACAGCATTCCTGCTATACGAAGCACAAACATATGTACGTTTTCTATTTACTGACGTTCATAAGGAAAGAAAGAATTCCATAAATACCTTAACAACAATTCTGGTACAACGGCCCTGTAGCAAAATCAATAAAGCGCGACTTTTGTGATCATAAGTACCCAAGTTACAGCGCTTAGAATACATAGTGTGGAAAACGGCTACAAAATAGTACTAAAAAATTGAATCAATAAATGTAGAACGATGCTGAAAAGATAACGGGTCGATCGCAGCGACATCTTCCAGCAATTGCGTAGACAGGTTGGAGGTCCAGATGGTTTGGATACCACTAATTTCACAAAAATATTTTTGCCTTATAGGAGAATTTTCTGCGATCTTGAAAGCGAAGAAAACTTTATAATATTACTGGTTTCCAGAGCATTTGGACCCCCTTCTCTGGCTACGCCACTGTCTGCTAGCTCATTTCAACGCAAACATTGTATAAGAATCTAACTAAGAAAACGTTTCAGCTCGTGGTAAATATTTTAAATAATTAAATTATACCCTATTTCATATGACATGGATAGTGATTTTCATAAGCCTTGAAAATTTGAATGATATTGATCATGGGCAAAAAACGTGATACGCATTCTTTTGTGCCTGGTTGCAGTACTCGATACAAGACAGCAAACTAGAAACTATCCCTATTTAGCATACGAAAGGATGAATCTGTGCTATAAGAGTGGTAAAGATGAATTCCCTGATATGATAAAAAACTAGCTTCAAAATCAGTTACATCTGAAATATACACATACAAGAAGATTTTATTAACAGAAATTATGTTCATCTTGTTAAAAGCAAAACGGTTTCTTTTGCTAGAGGTAAATCTATTTTTAAAACAGATGTCGCTGCGATCGCCCTATTATTGTACCGCATCGCTGCACGTTTATCGGCTATAATTTTTTAGCACTTTTTAAAGCATTACCAGTTTGGCTTTTTTTGAATTCCGAAATTTTGCATTCATACCAGAAATTCCGTATAATGTTCTTTTAGTTATTTAATGACAGATATTTCTTGACTTTTAGGATTGACTTTTTAAAGTAAAAATTCTTGTTTCAGAATTTTCGGTATGAATTCGAAAATTTTGAATTAAAAAACTGTAAAACCGTTTTTCCACACTATGTATTCTAGGCGCTGTACCCAAGTTCAAATCCCTAAGTCTGGAAAAAGATAAGAAAATTGTTTCTATAAGATGTCGTATATGTCTTTTATGCGATTCCGTATACGTGCTTAATAAATGTTCTTAAATTACTTTGAAGTTTCTCAAATTATCCCGATATCACTTCCTAATATCTTCCTGAATAGGAATTAGAAGGAGGGCCTTGGGAGCACCCGAGGATGCTATAAAGCGGACATTTTACACGGCGACCCTCGCAACTGCTTTTATCACAAATGCACCCGAGGAATTCCCTATTTAAAAGGAAAATATGGATACTTGTTCAGTTAGTTTTTCCTATTCGATAATTTGCGTTGGTGGGTGAGGGGCATTGGGACTTTAGAGATACTTTGGTGGGACATGACAAATAAAAGTTTGGGAACACTGATCTAGGAAATTAAGCAGTTTAAACCTTAATTGCATAGTGACGTTTCCATCACTTTTTATTTAACTTTTAATAAATAAATCAACTTCTTCGCCACCACTATATTTGTATAGAAATATTAATCCACTAAATTTCCCGTGAACTATGTTGCTGAACAAAGTTAAAAATCTATCTTAAAATTTCTGGTGTCTAATATTTAATATATGTATAAAAAACACAATTTTAAAAGAAAAACTCATGCAAAGAAGGGTTAAATATAAGAATATTTATCAGTACTTTTATTTTTAGGATATTGTATCTTGTATCAATACTTAAAAGACAGATTTTTTTTTAATGTATTCTCATATTTATTTTCATAAATTTCATTTCATTATGATTTCATTAAGTTTAAGTTTCCGGTAATAATTTAAAATAAAAAATCACGAGTTTATATAAACGTTTAAATAAAGTTTAAATAAAAAATCCCGATAGCAGTAAAAACGAATTCTAAAGAAAAAATAAATTTATCTATTCAAAGGTTTTAAAGTGGCCGAGAGGTTCTGCTCTCAAAAGTGGTTGATGGGACGAGCTGGGTTCAAAATTAATCGCGCCCTATTGTCTGATCGTTCGGAGTTTTCCGTGGTTTTCTCCAAACCTTGGATAACCTTGTGTAAATACGGGTTAGGCGCCCTTAGAAAGGCCCCCACGGAGACCAACCTCCCCCCCCCCCACCTCAAGCCTATATCCCTCGTCTAGAAAATCTGTCATAAAACACCAACATCAAAGGTTTTAAATAAATAAATGGTGATATTATTCATTTGAAATCCGTTATTAAGTCAAACGCATCTAACTTGTACATGAATGATATTTTTAAGCCGTTTTCTTATTTTTTATTTGTAAAAATTATGAAAAAAGGATATGTAACACTCCGTTTTAAAGATGAAAGTAAACAATAATGGCATCATATGAGCGTGCGCCACCGCTCCCTGAATACTAGGCTAGCGCGCTGAAAAAATGTTGGCTGTCACAGGCAGATTTTTTTGGCAGCGTTTGTACGGTCCCTCGAACTAAACACTAAAAATACCATGAGACGTCATTTTGACGGTTAACAAATGAACATATTCCGATTCAAACCAGAAATTTCTTTCTAAAATAAATCTATAC
Source organism: Maratus michaelseni (assembly GCA_963931845.1). Lineage (NCBI taxonomy): Eukaryota > Metazoa > Arthropoda > Arachnida > Araneae > Salticidae > Maratus > Maratus michaelseni. The sequence continues at coordinate 189,448,963 of OZ007586.1, forward strand.
TAATAAAAGAAAGTTTCGCTCTGTGTGTGTGTGTCTGTCTCTGTGTGTGTTTGTGTGTCTGTTAGAGATGGCTAGCAAAATCTAGCCCACCTAGAACTCTGGAAATTTAGATGTGGATAGTCCAAGGTCTGACCATGTGCACCTGAGCCTCAGAATTTTAATATTTTGATAATTAGACTACATATTAATTAGATTCTCACTAACCATCGCTTCTAAAATGTCATCTTTTAAAACAAAATGGCGAATGAAACGGGCTGGCGCGTTGGATTTGCGAGCGGAAATGAACAAATTCGAAATTATTTTACTAATTAGCGAATTTTAAGAAAACTAATCGAGATATCAATTTGAAAATTTCTGAGCATATGTAAAAAAATATTCTGTATCTGACTATGTGATTTTTGAAAAATTCGGTTGGTAATTTTTTTTAATTTACGCAAAAAACTGCCAAAAATCTGCCGACGCCAGTGAAAACGATCCGAGAAATTTTCAGACAGGGATCGGCTTTCATTAAAAACTTAACTACAAAGAGATCTGTTTCTCTGGACGATCCCTCTCATTTAGTTTGCGAAAATTAAAGGAAATAATTGCCAAATTTTACTAATGAACAAATATTTAGGTAACTAATTAAGATATAGATTTGAAATTGAGGTCGGGAAGGGGTGTCATCTGCCGGCTATTTTAGCGTAGCGTCTTCGTTATGTTCTAATTATCAGAAAAATGTAATTATTTTTTTAATGATCGCGTTAATGTACGTGACGGTGGTTCTCTTGAACAAATTATTCATTATATTTGCGGGTATGGGGAGGGAGGGGGTTAACGCCTTTCTCTGAGATTGTAATTATCTCGGGCCCGGGCAACGCCGGGCGGGTTAGCTAGTTAAATATAAAGCTCACCGAAATACGTTAAATGAATAATTTAAGTGTTTTAAATAAAATTTCTGGTGTGAAATAGTTAAAAAAAACTTGAGTAAAATTTCCGGTAGTTCTAGTGTTAAACACCAAAAATATCTTAACGTTTACTTTGACTTATTTGAACTCAGAAAAACAAAGCGAACAAACTTTTATAAATTATTGGTGTTGAAGTACGAGGGACCGTTCAAACGCTGAAAAAAAATCCGCCTGCGACAGCCGCCGTGCATTTGTGATAAGAGCCGTTGAGGAGATCGCGGTGTAAACGCTTGTACGAAATATGATCGTTGTATCATGTATAGTTTTTATAAACAAATTATTGCATTTATATATTATCGTCAACTGCGTGGCAAAATAACAATAATGAGATTAAAAATGAAAGTAGATTACAGTATCTTATCGGGGAACACAAATTAAACCGAATATAACCCTACACGAACCGAGGTTTGCGTCGTGTCGAATTGACAATAAATTATTTTGTGGCGTTTCGCTTTAACGGGTCTGTATCGCGATTGAATTGGTTTAGGACTGGAATTTGTGTCTTGCGGTTTTGGTATCACGCTATTTCAACGAAGATCCACAATATTGTTTACAATGAAAAACTAATATAAATGGTATATATATATATATATATATATATATATATATATATATATATATATATATACATATATATATATATATATACATATATATATATATATATATATATATATATATATATATATATATATATATATATATATATATATACATATATATATATATATATATATATATATATATATATATATATATATATATATATATATATATATGCTTATTTTTCTACATAAATGATGATTCTTATTTGAAATATAATTTGAGCACGGGAATCTAAAAGAAAAGGAATTGACATATTCTCCAAATGTGAAGATTTAACTGTAACCGAAACCGACGGGTTAATTACCGCCTGGGCAAACTATCGCTAATAAATTTGAATACAAGTTACATAGCATAGACTGCATGCTTACATAACATATTTACATAAGATTACCTGATATTTTCTAGTCTTACCTACTGTAATTATAAAAAAAAAATATGCGGTTTATTTCTTTTTTTGTGAGCATAAACAGGGTTCGTATATTTATACCACGTTTTTTTAATAGAATGTTTCGTCTTATTTAAATGCAGAAATCATCGCAAATCTTACTACTAAACGAGGTGGCTACAATTTCTGCTATTTAAATGTTAAATAGAAAAATTCTATAAAAAATTGTGGTAAAAGCGTACGTGCCCTGATAAAATATTGCTCTTTGATATACATGTTTCTCGAAAAATTGATTTTTAGGAACATTTAAGAGTACTGTGCTACCTTAATTATTAATTTATATTTTTGTTGTATAATTTTTTGGACAAGGTGAATCGAAAGTCGAGATAAACAACCCATGCTTTTGCCTACATGCTACAACCCATGCTTCAGCCTATGCGGCCTGCGGGAATCAGTGTTACCTCTTTTTTTGTAAAATAGAAATCTCCACCTTACATAACTGCAGAATTTTTGTCATTAAATAAGGCAAAAATTACTTTTCGCAAGCAGAGGTTTGCTAATTTTTTTCGCAAAAGGTAATGTGCACAAATCTTCTACACGTTCCTGATTTACGCATTGTGGCAGGGCCTGATTACAAACGGAGCACACTTCCACCAATAAAAAATAATAGAATTTTTTTCCTTATTCATGGCTGTAATTTTGCATAAATAGAGCGTTTTAATAAGACAAAAATTTCTATTAAATTTTACTGGTGGAAGTGTGCCCCGTCGGTAATCTGGCCCTGCATTGTGGTTAAACTCATACCTGCTAAGGCTATTTTATTTTGAGTCGTTCCATAAAGAAAAAGAGCACTTGATAACACTATTACCGGAAAACATAATTCTGCTATTCTACAGTGAAATAAGGAAAAGTTTTCGTTACAAAAAGAGTCACCTCTATATAGTACTCCTCGTCATTCTTAATCGAAATTTCTGTCATTAGTGAAAGCGAGTATTTTTTTTCGAAGATAGTGGTACTCAAAAATTGGAGTTCATTTCAGGTATGCAATTTATTTTTCTTTGGGGGAGAGGGGGAGGGGGGAGATCTCACCTTCAAGTGGACCAATTCTCATCGAAATTTATGACTTGTAATCTTGCCTTATTTAATCTCAGTTTTTCTGTCATTAATAAGTCGAAGATTACCATTCGGTGACAGTCCTGCTTGTAGTCGGATTTGACAAACCCGCATGAGCATATTAGGAATTTCATAAAATCGTGCAAGCATTTTACATTTTTACATTCTTGCACTTGTTGTATCCGAACATTATTTATATATAACGGTGTTTAGTTGTGAAAACATATATATTTCCATCAATGCTAAACACATATATGCTTAGAACAGTTTATTTAAGTCTTTAGAAAATGCAATGTATCTAAATTTCTTTTTTATGACAATGATTATTCCTGTAAAATTGTATTTAAATAAAATAATAATAACGGTAAAATTTGTACCATAAAAGAAATCCGAAATACGTGACGAGAAAATCATTTCATAGATATTCTGTCCCATTCCAATAATTGAAAGAAGTGAAAAATAAATAATAATTTAAATTTTTTGGGGTCATTTTTATTGTTATATTGGATTTAAATCTGGTATTGACATACGCAAGTAGAACAATTTTTTTTTTAGTTTTTTATATTTAGTAAAAGATATACAGCGCATTTATTTTTTCTTTTAATTTTTTCTTTAATTTTTTCTTTAAAGAAAAAAATTAAAAGTCTAAAGTACAGACATGCGTTTACATCTTTCTTGCAGAGACGGAAATATGAATATCTCCAGTCATAAACGCTGGCATAGCCGCCAACTACTATGACGTTTTGAAAGCACTATTCCCTTATATATATCTTCGCCTTATTTAATCGCCGAAATATACGATTAAATGAGGCAAAGATAACCATAGTTACCAGTATTTATGCTTTTGTTACTATTATACTTCAATAAAAAAATTTGGCTAGTTTAAACATACATTTTCTGCAATTAAATAAGCCCCATTTTACTATACAAAATTAGTTGTAATATAAAAACGATAAAGTTTGCAGCTATTGATTACTAAACGGAAAATTTTGTGACAAAGAATCGAAGCAATTGGCAAGTATGCAAATGTTAGTTTGCTCCAATAATATTGGTACCGTATCTGCCAAACTTTCCTTTTTCTTCCCACGTCAAAAAATGCACTTTGAACAATAATTTATTTATTAAATGAAATCAAGTAATTACAATCCCAAACGCCGAGAGAAGTAACAAAACCTTCCTTTTCCCATCAATTTACCGTAATTTCCGGCGTATAAGCCGCAGCTCAAAGAGTCGTTTTTCGACCCAGAAATTTTATTCAATAATTGTAGTTAAATATTTACAGCGATCTTTTAAGTTACATTTTATAAAATAATATTTCTGGGTCGAAAAACGACTCTTTGAGCTGCGGCTTATACGCCGGAAATTACGGTACATGTAAAGTAAACTATGCTTTATTTATTCGCGTTGAAACGTTTCAAATTCTGCTATTAGATGATACGGAGAAAACTATATGAAAATACTGGTAAGGAAACGGATTGATATTTATTATTTTTTTGAATGTTTAAGTTGACATATCGTCGCTACCATGTCAAACTATCAAATATAAAAAAAAATGCATTTTTCAAAACTTTTAAAAATTGGCCGAATGTCACCACTAAATTTTATTAGAATTCTTCGTATAAAAAAATTTCTGTGAAGAACACGGTTACTAGTTTGTCCTCGTTTTATCTTCAGAGATACCGAATTCATACCGGAAATTTTGAGAGTAAAATTTTTACTTTTAGTAATCACGAAATAGGCTGTCATTATATAAAGCAAAAATTTCCATTTTAAATTTCTGGTACCGGTTCAAAATTTCTGATTGGAAAAGGTGGCCAAACTTGCAACACTGGTGCTGTCGCAACCCTGAAACCCTATTAAAATTTAGTTGTGACAATCGGCTCAAAAGTAATGAAAATTGCATTTTTTCACATTCGATAATTTGACATGGTAGCGACAATATGTGCGAGTATATGAGAAAACCGTTTATTTTTTAACACTGAACATACCGGGAATTGTAATGAAATTTTATCAAATTATTTCACACCAAAATTTTTATTTATTTATTTATTTTACTATTTTATTTAATTTATTTCTATGTGATTTGTATTTTATTTATTTACGAAGAAATTTCTTGTTTGACTTAAAATATTTTCATTTGATACCGGACAAATGACCAGTTTGTGGCATATTTACTGTTAATATTTTCAATATTCTGGAAATTTGTTTCACACCAATTAAAAAAGACTCTTAAGATAATGAACACATGTTAAATTACCTTCGGTATTACTGGTTAAACCTTTTTTGAAGGTTTATTTTTTATTATTTTTTTTTTTAACCACGACTCGTAGCGTTCCTAAGCAGTTGCTACCCCTATTTTAAAACAAAAACTTTCGTTTTAGAAGCCTTAAGCATATGCCATATGAATTTACTTGATTTCTTTCTATTTCATAATTGTGGTATAAAAGGTGAAAACTTTTACGAAAGCTGCACACAGTGGTTTAGTGATAACTAACTAAATTGTAACTTGACTATAGACATTAAATTATTGAATTCCATCATACTCCAGATTTTTTTTTGCTTGGTACTTTTAAGAGGACCATTTAAAATAGACAACATATTTCAAAATTTTACTTGTAGTCTATCGAAAGACTAAAATATGTTATTTGCATTTGTAATCGTTACAATAAAACTCAGGCTTTATGTTTTATGAAAAGCTGTAAACTGCTCCTAAAAAGGATTTACTGCCCGACCCACCATTTTTTTCAAAAATTTGATAAGTCGATTATTACCGTGCAGCATTATCTTCTGTCATTATGCAGCATTTGACGAAATGCCTTTATTTTACTGAAAACTTTTTATCACTGTATTAGAAGTTCTCAGTATTACTTTGTTCTCATCCGAGCCTTTTTTCTGCTGTCAGACCAATTTCATGCTGCGTTTTCCTAGAAATTTGAATATCCTTGGAATTTTTATTTTTACAGCAGTGGCGTAACATCAGGAGATGCTGCATAACTTTCTTACCAGTATTATTATATACTAAATTTGGTCTGATTTAATCGCATCACTCTCGAAGATTAAATAAGGCGTTTAGTGTGTAATAATACTTGAAGAAAAGTGATACAGCGTCATCTGATTCTACGCGAATGTTATGTAATTTTTCAGTGTAATTATTTATTTTTAACAAAAGTTATATCTGAGCAAAAAAAAGTGTGCTCGGGATGTACAACCTGCGGCCAGCGGACCACAAAGCTACTACTATTTTAGTATAAAATAATTTGCCTTATATACAAACACAAATCTTATGATTAAATAAAGTAAAATTAAACTGTGATGGGAAATACCTTTCAAACAAATCGTTTATCCATTCCTATTACACGCTGTCAATATTTTTTGCTTATATAGTATTTTTCAATATTAAAATCATATTATTACCTGAAAAAATTACTTAAAATATTTCCTTTACATTGCTCAATCTATATGTGTGTGAGCGTGTCTGACACTTTTACATTTAAATTAGCTTTGTATTTATTTACTCACAAAATTTCCAAATTAAATACTTTTATGTTTATCAAACACTTATCTATCGTTATATCGCATCATCGATTTTCTAAATCATCATTTTCATGCATAAAAGTATCTTATTTTCTATTTCCGGTGTGACATGGCTATATACGGTTTATCAACAAAGCGTAATTTATGCGTAAAATTATCAGAAACTCTCCATAGATTTGGTTTTATATCAATATTTTTTTTTTACAATACATTTCGTCCTACTGTAGAAGAGAGTAATCAGTATTTATTATATTTTTTAACTTCCGTCACTCCGTATTGCTTCAAAATAAATATATTCCTCCATTAAAATATTTTATTTTCTGTTCCTGTGTGATATGGCTATATACGGTTTATCAACAAAGCGTAATTTATGCATAAAAGTATCCGAAACTCTCTATAGATTTGGTTTTATATCAATAATTTTTTACAATAAATTTATCTCTACTGTAGAAGAGATTAATCAGTATTTATTATATTTTTTAATTCCCGTCACTCCGTAATGCTTCAAAATAAATATCTTCATCACCGTAGAAGAAAACGAAATAAGCTGCTTTGTGTTCAATCATTTTTTGTTGTTTTTGTTGTGGCGTTGTATCTCTTTTGACATAAAAAATGCAGGCAGAAAGTGAATGGTGATTATAAGGAAGTGGATTTGATAAAGATGTGAAAGAATTAATTGAATTATTTAAGGTACTTATACGGACCCCATGCGAGTTATAATCGCAAGATTAAAGAGAAAGTTAGACGACAGGCCGAGATAAAATGTTAAGTGGCTTTTGTTATCTTCGATGTCATACTCGTAAGTGGGCTTTGTGCTCTTTGAAATCACGAACTCAGCAGTTGTAAAGTAGAGACTTGACAAGTCAGAATAATTAAGAATTTTCAAATATTAATGAATATTTCAACCTATATACTTTTTTTCAGGGATAAATATTAATTCAAACTAAGTAAACATAAGTTGCATATGCAAATTACTTTGGTATGATTCAATAATTTATATTTGTATCTTGAATTCGGTTTGGCCTATTTATTTTAGAAATGCGTAAGTTTGTATAGGTGTCAAAAGTTACAAATTTGGAATACCAATTTTATTTTTTTAAATATGACTTCTTTAATGTTAGCATTCTTTGATTGAAGAAGTCATATTTTTCTATGAAGAAAAGTAGTATTAAAATTCCGTAACGCTTATCACCAACGAGTTTTTGCTTTATACAATTTAAATTATAATTTTCTGAAAACTCATTTAGATTATCAAAGACATCAGATATGTAACATTCACTAGAAAAATAAGATTTAAATTTTCATTGTCAATAATAATATCGTCGCTACCATGTCAAACTATCGAATGTGAAAAAATGCATTTTTCATTATTTTTAAAACTGGGCCGGTTGTCACCACTAAATTTTAATAGGGTTTCAGGGTTGCAACATCACCAGGGATGTCCAGTTTGGCCTACTTTTCCATTCAGAAATGTCGAATTCATACCAGATATTTAAAATAGAAATTTCTGCTTTATATAGTGACAGCCTATTTCGTGATTACTTAGAGTAAAAATTTTCTCTCAAAATTTACGGTATGAATTCGATATCTCTGATGAAAGACGTAGGATAAATTGGTAACCCTGTCCTTCGCATAGATTTTATTTGTATTTTTACTACGCGAAGAATTCTAATAAAATTTAGTGGTGACAATCGGCTCATTTTTAAAAGGAATGAAAAATGCTTTTTTTCATATTCGATAGTTTGACATGGCAGCGACGATATTTTCACTTCGTTTTACAGATACATACCTGCCAACTTTCAACTAAACTTCTGTACAACTTGAGTTAATTTGATCCAGGTTAAAGACCATTCTAACCAAAAATTATATCTGAAAAATGAATATATATTTAGTTTTATGTTCCTACGTGGAACCTATTTGATTGCATTTCTTAATAACAAATTCTGGAATTTTTTTCAATTTTGAACGCGTGAACACGTTTCAATTTGAAACATGTTTAACCTCGGTTACATTAACTTACATTGTACGGAAGTTTCGTGCGATGTTGGCAGGTATACATATATATGGCTTTTTAAATGTATACAAACATATCTTTCTAGCTTCAGTTTATTATTATGTTGGCCATCAAAAATTTCGAAATGTAATCTAAATCATCTTATTTAATCGCAAAATTAATGTTATTGAAAATGACAAATATTTATATTCTAATATAGTGGCAGATTGGTGGCCCGCGGGTTACAGTTTGAAGAACTATATACTGCGAAAATTTCTACTGTGAAAATCTGTTTTTTTTTCATCTTTAAAATGTAATTTAAATATCTCAAAAGTCACTACTGTCTCCTGTCCTCAACCCATATCTTGATCATTAAAACCTTTATCAAACAATAATCATTAAAAAAATTGAAAACCAATGCATTTATTGTAAATATGATACTCATGGAGCATAATAATGTAATTTTTATATAAGTGCAATGTGTAATTGTGTTTTGTTTTTTGTTTAAACTTGTTTCCTCCCTTTTTGGTCACTATTGTCCCGGTGTATGAATTTTCTCATATTTCTACCAGATGGCAGTATGCAGTCATTTTCAGTATTGTTTCTAGCAGGGGAGCAAATGGTTTTCTTAAAAAGTTACCATTGCTTGCTATTTTTTCATAAAAAATATTTTCTGGATTGAAAAGAATGGGGGAAAAGGGAAACGTACTTTTATAAACCGTCACTACTCTCCCCATTGTTAATTTAAATATATTGATATAAATAGATTAAACCAATATCTATACATTTAATCGTAGGTTTGATATGTTTTTGAAAACAAAATTTTGCATAAAACATTCTAAAAATGTTCGTTTTTAAGTAAAGGGGCGAAATTGCAAAAAATGTCACTACTGCCTTTGTCACTACTGTTCCTTACAATTTGTGTTTTGTCTGATACAAACTACCATATTATATTTATTTTTTCAATAAAGTTTGTGCCCATCTACCGATTATTATTCTGCAATATATCAGTGGTTATTAAAAATTCAAATTGAGCATAATATGAGATTTGTAAATATCAGATATCAGCAGAATCAGCAGCCTAAAATCACATTTTTGAGATTTAGCTCCATATATCTACAAAATATTTCTTTTACATCCCAAATGTAACATATCAGAAATCCCAGTTACATAAACATATATACCGTGCCTGGTTTATACTAACTTTTCTCCAATTTTTATCTTGGCTTTATTTTGTTTCGCAATAGTCATGACGCATTTCTGTCGACTTTTTATGCCTTTCCATTAACACTGTTTTTGAAGAGCAATATTCGCTTTTTTAAATTCGTTGATCACTTATTTTAGGCTGCAGTTAAATAAGACGACGTTTATTATATGGAAATATAGTAGAATCTCGTTACAACGAATGTCACTTTAACGAATTTTTCAGTTTAACCCTTTAACGGATAAAACACTTCAATTGCTAAGATGTTGAAACAAATGATTGACACCGGAAATTATGATCAAATTTATTTTATATAATAAAAAAGCGATACTTCACATATATAATAAATGAAAAACATTTCTATTAAAATTCTGCTGTCATTGTTGAGATTCGTAATTAAAGTTTTGTGGTTTCGTGGGGAAACCAACAAACGTTAAATAGTTAACGACATTTTTTGGACTGTTAAAAAACGTCTTATGCTTTAACATTATAAAAATATTCACTTTAACGAATTTCATATTAACGAATTTTTCAAAGTAATGAATTTATTGAAGGCTTAAAAAGAATAATCATTTCACTTTTACGAATGTTGAATTGACAAAAAAAAAATCTCTATTGAAAAACCTAGAACATGAAGGGAGGCAGAAGACAGTCAAAATGAAGCTGACGATGATTGTTTATCTATTACCGAAGATTGTGTTGTACGATCATAAGGGGGTCTATAGAACACATTGAAACTCTTACAAAGTAATTATCTAAGCAAAATAATGTTCAGAAATCATTTTATACAATTTGTTTTGAAAAATGCATTGTCAACTTTAGTGCAGAAAACAATTCTGGTTTTTCATTCTTTTTTTTTTTTTTTTTTTTTTGTAAATAAATAAAGTTACGTTAACGGCAGCTGTCAGTGAGGTTTTTAATTCGCCAGATATGTAAAATATGTATATTCAGATATGTATATCTTTCATAACATTTACGATTAAGTTCACAAAAGTAATGTACTGTATATTTATTATTTACTGATATGTGTGCATATTAACCAAAATCCAATATAAGTGCAGTAATAATATATATATTTATTTTACACATTTCCTTTTTTTTAAAAACGCCATTTTGGAATTTCATATTTGCAAATTTTTCAGTATAACGAATTTAATCTTTGGTCTCCAGAAATTCGTTATAACAAGATTTTACTGTAGTGGTAACAAAAACGCTAAAGATAGCATCTATACTTCATGACTTTTACAACACCGTAATCGATTTGGTAGTAATTTTATGGGATTTAATAGTAAAATAGCGTATCTTTGCTTTTTCTTGTAATGTTCCCATTCTTTATCTTAACACAGTGATGGCGAACTCGCGAACCAAAAAGCTAATTATAAACACATAAACATTGCCTGGTTTATACTAACTTGTTCTCAATTTTAAGTTTAGCTTTATTTTATTTAACAATAGTCATAACGCATTGCTGTCAACTTTTTCCCCCTTTCCGTCAACACTTTTTTTGAAGAGTAAAATTCGCTTTTTTTTTTAAATCGTAAATCGCCTTATTTAATCTGTAGTTAAATAACGCGAAGACTGTTATATCTAAATAGTGATGACAAAAATCGCTAAGGTAGCATCTATGCCTCAAGACTATCCCGACATCACAATAAATTTGGTAGTTATTTTTGCGGAATTTAAAAGCAGAGTAATACATACAGTGGCGTAACCAGGGTGTGGGGGGAGGAGGGTCCACATGCTCTGGATACCAGTAATTTTTTAAGTTGTCTTTGCCTTACCTAATCGGAGACCTTTCTGCGATAATCAAGGCGAAAGAAATTTTACAATGTTACTGGTATGCAGAGTATTTGGGGCCCCACCCTGGCTACGCCACTGTATACACGTATCATATATTCTTTTTGTAATTTATCCATTCTTTATCTAAGCGCAGAGATAGCAAACCCGCGTGCTAAAAGGTAAATTGCCATCATTGTTTTACAATAATATTCTTCAATATATTTAATTAAAAAAGTTAAAAGATAAAATAAGGCAAAGAAAACTATTCAATAAAAGTGCTGGTATAAGCATTCTGGTACGCGGGTTCACCGTCCTAGACCTAGGAGTCTTCAAATTTTTTTCAAGAATGTTATTTTACACCGCAAATGCCGGAATTTAATCGTCGACATTTTTAATTGCATGGTTTCTGTCATTAAATAAGGAAAAAATTTTCTATTCTAAAATAGTCGTAGCTTGATGAAGATTAAATAATACGCGGGCACATTTGAAGACAACTATTTTATTTTTTAAGGATGGAGGGATATTTTTATACCATTTAATTTTCTTCAAGATACGTACCAGAATTATTGAACAAAATTTTACATTTATACATTTGATGAAAAAAGAAGGAAAAAACGAGTATGATGGGGAGCTTTAACATTGCATTCCTTTATTTCCGAATACATTTTTTCGAAAATTTGGCGTGAATTTATTGCACCTGATAGGGTTAAATCTTTGTTAGCTCACAAGCTATGAAAGCCGGTGAGCTAATGTGCCCGCCAATTCTGTGTGTACGTATGTATGTACGTAACGCGATAACTCTTGATTGAAATATACGTTTTGCTTCAAATTTTGTTTATAGGTTCATTGTGATAAGGCGCTTCCTTGATTAGTTTTCTGGGTTCATTGGTTAAGTATGAAGTGGGTAACGGGGGGCCAATACCCTTAATTTAGATAAATGGATTTTTCATGCAGAATTATCCAATTTGCTTCAATTTTTATATATAGGTTTATTGTGATAAGCCTCTTCCCTTATTAGTTTTGGGCGTTCGTTGGTTAAGTATAAAGGGGGGAATGAAAGCTAATCCCCTCCCCTTAATTTAGATAAATGAGTTTTTTATGCAGAGTTATCCGTTTTGCTTCAAATTTTGCTTATACGTTCATTGTGATGAGGCGCGGGAGGTGAACTGGGGCCTAATCCCCCCTTAATTTATATAAATGGGTTTTTCATGCAGAATGATCCGATTTGCTTCAAATTTTGTATATAGGTTCATTGATAAGGCACTTTCCTGATTAGATTTGGGTTTTCATTAGTCAAGTATAAAGTGGGTGAACGGAGGGATAATCCCCCTTTAATTGACTGTCGATTTCTTTATTTTTCGAGGGGCATTATTCTTTGAAATAAGAGTATAATATACAATTAGTGTGAATAGCCTGTGAGCTCAATGCTATCAGTTTAACTGGACACTTTTCTTTTCATTGCTAATTAAAATAAAACTCCTTTTATAAAAAAAAATCTGCAGCTATAACTAAATATTATTATTAGGAATGTGACCTGTTTATGCCAAAAAAGTAAAAGTTACAGAACTTGTTAAAGTGATGTAGAAATATCTGCTTAGAGTTTTTAAACCAATCATTTAATAGTCAGCTTTTATGCATTCTTGAGAAAAAAAATGCATGATACGTATCGCCATTTTCGTATCTTAAGCATCAAAAACTTTTCAGCTGAAAAATCGATTATCTTTTAAGAAAATGAAATACTTTAATGGTGATCGATAAAGTTTTATTCAAGAGCTGTGGAAAAAGAATTTCAGCTGTGTTAATATACACCTTCTCTTTGAAGTGTTAACTAAATACCAATAGGGTCAATTAAGTTTTTAAAAGATAAACAATTTAAAATTTGATAAAAATATAATCTCTTTTTGTTCTCAATTAAATATTTTGACATAATAATTTACTTAATTATAGAACAGGGTTGGCAGGAATGCGTGCCTAATTGTTACAACTATTTTAGATTTGTAATCTTCGCATTACTTAATAACAAAACTTCTAACCATTTTATTTGAGAATAAATAAAGCGAAATACGCATGTTTTTAAACTCATATATAGGGTTAGAAACCACTAAATATAATTTGTAAATCTTTGCCATAATTTAAATTATAATTCAGTGATAAAAAAAAAGTCTAATATTTCTATTCAGATATTGTTGTAGCAGAGAGCTGAATAAAATTTTAAAAGTCATATTTTAAATTATTCATAAATGTATCACTGAACATTGTATGGTAAATTGTTATGTTATTGTAGGTTTAAACAGGGTTCGTACGGATCAGGGAACTTTCTAGGACTTTCACCAGTATTTTCTTTATGGAAAAAATGTCTAGGTTAAACTCGCGAAACTTCGCCTTCTTTAAGGAGAGATTTTCTGTAAGAAAATACTGGTACCGAAGAATTCCCTGGTCGCAAAATTCCAAAAGCCGTACGAACCCTGTTTAACGGTCTATTCTAATAGTCAATGGTTTTTAATATTTTCATTTGGTATAATTGGTACAGTTGCTCTCATGTTCCAAAAAATAAGAAAGAGCGCACACCATACTTAAAAAAAGAAAAAAAAACATTCCATACATTTTAATCACAAAATTAACACAATTAAAAACTGATGTAGCCATATGCCTGGAAATTATGCGTTTTTTAAATTCTTATTAAATATAAAATCTGAGGGAGCCGTCTCCTAAATAGTAACGAAATTTGATAAAGCTTATTCTAACACTCAAATTTATCTCCAGATTTCATCTTTAGAGTAATGTTGAATTTAAGATATCGAACGGGAGATCATTCATTTAAGCAATTCCCGATGTATAAAAATGTAAACTCTTAACCTCATAATGGTAAATAAATTTTTAATATTTTTATTTGTATTTTTCCTTAATATTTATATTTTGGCACTGATTTTCTCGCTTTCTCGATACCATCTCGAACATAATTATGTGAACCGATTGTCACCACTAAATTTATTTAGAATTTTTCGCCTAGTAAAGAAAAACAAATAATAATAAAATTTCTGTGAAGAACCGGGTTGACAGTTCGGCCTTTTTTTAAGCAGAGATGCAGAATTCAAACCGTAAATTTTGAGATTTTTTTTTTACCTTAAGAAATCAGAAATGCCTGTCATTAAAGAAAGCAAATATTTTTATTTGAAATTTCCGGTACGGATGCGAAATTTCTTAATAAAAAATGCGACCAAACTGGCAACCTGCTTAAGAATACTTTTTACATTTATTGGTGACAATCGGCCCATTTTTAAAGAAATGAAACTTGCATTTTTTCACATTTGACAGTTTGACATGGTAGCGACGATATATGGACTATAACACAGGGTTCATACGCTATTAACACAAAGTTTTAATAGAAAAGTTCGATTTAATATTTAAATAGCAGGAATTGTAGACGCCTTGTTTAATTGCGGGATTTGAAATAATTTTTTACATTTAAATAAGGCAAACAATTATTCCAAAAATTGTGGTAAAAGCGTATGAACGCTGTAATAAACCCCTACTTTTATGGCGCATTGTTAAATGTGCGCGACTGTTAGAACTCGTGAGCATTGTTATTCGCGAAAATAAAAATGTAAAAATCCTTAACATGCGACAGATTGTGACTTGATTACCGTAATTTCCGGCGTATAATCCGCAGTTCAAAGAGTCGTTTTTCGACCCAGAAATATTATTTTATAAAATGTAACTTAAAAGATCGCTGTAAATATTTAACTACAATTATTGAATAAAATTTCTGGGTCGAAAAACGACTCTTTGGGCTGCGGATTATACGCCGGAAATTACGGTACTTGCAGTTCTTTGATCACCTTCTTATTTTTTAAGAAATTGCAATGCCAATATTTTTGCACTACGTTTCCTTTAGGTGTATTTATACAACAATTTACAGTTGTGAAATCAAAATTGGAATCACTGTTTTGAATAGCAACACTGTTGTCAGTTGGGCGACATATTTGTAATCAATTTTGTGTTCTTTTACCACTTTTTTAAAATAATGATATTCGCCTTTTTTGGTGTGCTTCAACAACATTTGTAATTAAAATATACCACGAAGTTTATTGTTTGAAAATCGTGGTATGATAAAGGGAGAACAATGGGAAACTTCAGTGTTGCCTCTCCGCTACATTTTTAATTTTGTTCTGTTGTTGATTTCCCCCAATTGTTTAAAGTAGTAATATTACACGAATTTAACCCTTTCAGAGGCAGAGGTATATTTATGAAACCACTTAAGATGAATTCCTAAACGCCACAATGGCACTAGAATTTAAAGTCTTTCCCATTTAATATGTATGTGATATATAGCCTTTTTTCTTATTTCCCAAAAAATGTTTTCGTAAAAAAAAAAAAAAAAAAAAAAAAATCAGGGTTGAGATTCCTTCGCTTTTTTGCAAACCAGTATAATCTTACAGAAAATGTGTTTTTATTTAATCGGAACATTCTACGATATAATAGAACAACGTTTTCTCTAAGATTATACTGGTATGCAAAAAAGCGGAGAAATCTTATGCCTGTTTAAAATGCACATGTTCAGGTATAGATGGAGTTGAAGCTGATTCTAGACTTAGGGAACCAACTAAAAACATATCCGAAGCAGTTACTTGTGCACAACCATCTTATTTAGCATACCCTATCAACTAATACATGATCTTTTCGGGGATAAAAATGGTTTAAATAACAGTATACAAAATCATGTGTTGCTTTTATGACAATACTTTCTGCTTTCAGCAAGTTAATTTTATTTATTTATTTTTAATTAATAGATGTTTCTAATATGCGTATATAATATGTGTGTTTCTAACTTGTACGTGTATGTTATGAATAATGTATTACTAATACACATATCCATTTGTTCTGTAATATTCTGAAATTCTAATCGAAATATCCTAGAAAGTAATCCTATTTTTTGTACTGAAAGCTTGTCTCAACATTCACGAGATATTATTGGAACATAGTCCTTGAGAAAATTATGGTATTACTTTATACAAAATTTTCGCATAATTTGACAATTACATTTTCAGCTATGCTATAAAACCATCAACACAACAGTTTGAAGACCCATAGCTTCCTCCTGCCATGAGTTTTTTCTGCCACTATTTCAAAAGTCTCTTGTTTACCTTACCCATTTGCAGATTTATGCGATAAATTAGGCGAGTGTTATTACTTCAAAAATTGTGACAAAAAGTCGTTGGCAAGGGAATGGTAACAATATCGTCATTAAAAAGAAAATAAAATCATACAAAAAAAAATATATATCAGCCGTGTTAAATATGTTTTTGCATATTTAAACGATTAATTTAGTGGTTTACTGTTACACATAACACGTCTCTTAGAAAAATATTTATCATATTTGTATTATTAAGGCTATACTCCCCACGGCTTGGCTTCGCCAGGACGAGTAGCCTCCCTTAGGCATTCAATATTTGTACTAAATATGAAATTTAGAGTAATGATTTTCATTTCTTAAACCACTCCCTATCTAACATAAATAGAGACGGCCAAATGAACTTTCTTTAAAGATAAATTAAAAGAAGGCATAGTCCCAAACTAAATTTAAAATAAAAATCTAACTTACAGATAAAAATTTAAATTCATTTGGCTAATCACCAGAAATGTAATTAAATTTATATAATCTGGTAAACTTTTCTGTTTGTCCTATCGCTTATATCTTGAAAGTAGGGTACTTGTTCAAGAAATAAAATCGTCTTTTTGAGATGATTTTGTCGTTGAATGAATTCGGCACAGGCTTAAGGTATTATACGGTGTTCCATATTCACCTGAACAGAACGCTGATGCAGTGCAGGGTTACCAGGTTTTGCCTTTTTTTAAGTTCAAAAATTTTATTCACACCAGAAATTAACAGGTGTAAATTTGGTTTTATTTAACGAGTTACATTTTCTGACTTCTCAAGGTAATAATTCTTTTTTCGAGATTAACGGTATGAAATTGGAATTTCTGAATAAAAAAAGGCCAAATTAGCAAACACGGCGCAGTGTTGCCAACGGGCTACTTTTTTCATTCAGATTGCTTAATTTACACCACATATTTGAATTGGTATATTTCGCAATGTCTTCGCCTTATTTAATTTGTTATTAAATAAGGCGGTTTTTACTTTATCAAAAAATGGTGGCAATCAAGAAAACTGAATTAAATTCCCCACTGGCAATATTGCGCTAACGACGGATAAACACATTTTTTAATAGAATTGTTTGCCACATTTAATCGCATTAAAATATTAAAATTGTAGTATTAAATTAGGGGAATCCAAATGCTGTGATTTAAATTGTACATAGAAAATGTTTAATCTAATGCAGTATACCCACACTCCCTGGAAATTCTAAGTAGTCTAAAATCCTTGATATTGTACGAGAAATGTTAATTATGAAACTAATATTTGAATGAAATATCAAATGTAAATTATGAAATTTTAAGAAAAATTTATAGTATCTATAAGCTTCTAATATATGTACTCTCTGAACTTTCATGGCTTTTACAATCGCGAGTTTTCGTATTCCCAAAAATGAAAATGTAAAATTCCTTAACATACGCAAGAGTACGACTTCATTACTTGCGAATTTCTTATCACTTTTTTTCCTTTTCAAGAAATTATAATGGTCAGTAATTTTTCCACTATGTTTTTGCTAAGTGTATTTATACACCAATTTGCAATGCAATTGTTTACAGAAAATAGGAGTCACCATTTTTGATAGCTGCAGTTTTGCCAGATGGGCGGGTGTTTATTTTTAATCAATTTCTTTTATTGCCACGACTTTTTTAGAAAAAAATACTATTCGCCTTTCTTGGTATGTTTCTACAACATTTGCAATGAGAACATTCCACGAAGTTTATTGTTCAAAAATAGTGGTACACTAGAAGAAGAACATTGGGACAATTCCGTGTTGTCTCTCCGTTACTTCTGTGGGGTTTTTTTTTTCAGATTTCTTGATTGCCACGACTGTTTTGAAGTAGCAATATTCCCCATATTTAATGACTGTTTAATGAGGCGAAAATCAGGCAAATATTTGCATTTTAAACAAGGTGCAGCATTAAAGAAATCTAAACAATCCCACACAAAAAGCAACACATGATAGTAGTATAATACTAACAACAACAAAATTTTCGTTTCAACGGTAACATTACAAGTAACCGTTGAAATGATAGATGACAGTTAAAATAATGGCGCTTTTCTTCTGTTAATTGAATGCACAGGTTTGCACAGGTGAATGCACAGAATTAATTAAATGTACAGGTTCTGGTATAGATGTAGATAAAAAGATTTTTCTAGACGTAGGAAACCAATTAAGATCAGATCCGAAGCAATTACTTGCTTATAACCACCTTATTTAGCATACCGACCAACTAACGCATGATCTCTTCAGGGATAAAAATGGGTTAAATAACATTATTCTCACATATGTCTGCATTCGGCAAAAGTTAATTTGATTTATTTTCTACAAATTAATTGATGTTTATAATATGCATATACATCTAACTTTTAAGTGTATTTTATGAATAACGTATTTCTGATACACATAGACTTTTGTTCTGTTAACCTTTTGAGTATGCGGCAGGTCTGCTGACTATTTTTATATTCAATCGTGCCACAATTTACAATTTGCGGTAGATTTCTCTTACAAGTATTCTAGTATTATTAAACATTTCTCAAAGATTATTTTTTTAAAAACTGGTACAAAATTAGACACTCGGAATTACGGTGTCCCAACCCCATAAGCAAAAGGTTAAATATCTTGCGATTCTATTTGAAATATCCTAGAACGAAACCCCATTTTTAGTTCTGAATGCTAGCTTCAACAATCGCGATATTTTTTTAGAACATACTTGTCAGAAAGTTATGGGATTACTGTATACAAAATTTCAGCTCATTCCGACAGGTAGTTTTCAGTTGTGCTATAAATCCATAAACACAACAATTTGGAAAACCGATAGCCTCCTACTGCTACGATTTTCTGCTGCCACTATTTCACTAGGGGAATTTTACCTTATTCAATTGCATATTTCTGCAAATAAATAAAGCGTATATTATTACGTCACAAAAATGGTGACAAAACACCGTTGCCATGAGAAGCACATTGTCAGTAAAAAATTAAAAATATAAATATCAGCCGTGTTAACACGTTGACGGACAGTAGGAAATAGTGAAGTTCGAAAATTGACACTATATGTTTTTGTAATTTTTAGAATATTAGAAGTATAGTTTTACTCTTTCTGCTTAAATAAACTTAATTTTGATTAATTCAGCACCTTTAATTAGGTTGCACTACTCCCTTCTCAACCACGTCAGTGTGGCTAGTGGTCAGGGAAAAATACAGTAAAAAAAAAGTGATAAACAGAAGTATATTCTTATAGAAAAATTTATGTTGATTATTCGATCAAATAATCAATTTGAATTTTTCTATAAGAATATACTGGTAACTGTCATTTTTTTACCGTATTTTTCGCTGACCACTAGCCACCCTGCACGTGCATGCTGGTGCTGCAACTCGTATAAAAGATGGAAAACGAACTTCAACCTAAAAAATTGTCTCCAAAACATGACACTGGGCTTCTACTTGTAAGCCGGTAAATGCACATTTGTGCTGCTATAGCCGTAGTGTCTAAAAACGAACGTTTCGTTTTGGGCGGCTATAGCCGTCATGCCACATTGTGAACTTCGCTTTGACGGCTATAGCCGCAAGTGTCCGTCAACGTGTTAAGCATTTTTTAGAATATTTAAGCGATGAATTTCGTGCCTTTATCTTAGAAATATCACGTTTCTTAAAAAATACTTATATTATTCGTATCGAATTTGAACTTTATACAAGTGATTATCAGTTCTGTGACCACTCCTTATTTAAGCCCAATTTTATTTTTAATGCATCTAGGCCGGGTTATATAACCTATCTAGAGCTCTAGGCCTAGGTAGGTTCTATAACGTAATTTCTGGCCTATAATCCGTAGATCAAACAATTATGTTCGACCCAGAAATTTTATTTTATATAATGTAACTTTCTAGATCGCTGTAAATATTTGACTTCAGTTATTAAATAGAATTTCTGAGTTGAAACAGAATTCATACCTGCCAACATCGCACTAATTTTCCATTCAATGTAGGTTAATTTAAATGAGGTTAAACACGTTTCAAACCAGAATTTTATTTAAGAAATGCATTCAAAAAGGTTCCACGCAATAACATGAAACTGAATATATATAATATTTTCAGACATAATTTCTCATTAGAAACGTCTTTAACGTGGATCAATTTAACTCCTATTGTACGGATGTTTAGTTGAAAGTTCGCAGGTACGATAATTGTTTGATACTCGGATTATATGCCGGAAATGAAGGCACTAGAAATAAAGTGAAAATATATATCTGGTTAATTTCAGGGTTTAGATTCTTATTGTTGTCACAAAATTGAGTGTTCTTTTGGAATTTGTTTTTTATTTCTATCAGATGTCATAATCACCTATATTTTTTCAATCACTATTTCCGAACAAGAAGCTCCGTAGTGAACACCTTTAATATAACATAAATGCAATAGAAATCGACCACGAAGAATATTGCTTGTAAAAACCGTCAGAGAAACTTTGAGTAGCAGAAACTTTCAGACTCTTTCAGTACGGAGATGTATCCCAAAACTTAGTTTTCCAAATTTATTTAAAGACGACATAATTTCAAAATAAAAACGAACTTAAATTGAGACGGCCAATTAAAGTTTCTTTAAAGATAAATTTAAAGACGACATAATTCTAAAATAAATAAAAAAACAAAAACAATATAAATACAAAACAAAATAAATACATAATAAATAAAAACAAACTTCTTGATAAGAATTGAAATTCACTTGGACGAACACCAGAGATATAATAAAATTTATGTAGTCGGGTAAAGTTTGCTCGTTCATCCAAACGGTACGTGGATAGAATCGATTCTAATTTATCGAAATAAAATCGTTCTTCCAGATGATTTTGTCATTGAGTACGTCCAGAACTGGTGAAGTATTTGTATTGATGTTCAGCTTCACTTGAAGAGATCGCTAGTGGTAAGTAAACGCATGGAGAATCATCGTGTAGGCAACTTTAATCATAGCAGTGTTGCCAGTGGGCTGCTTTTTTAAAATTCAGTTTTCTTGATTGCCACCAGTTTTTTTGAGAAAATAAAATTCGCCTAATTTAATGAGAGATTGAATAAAGGGAAAACAAGGCAATTTATACCATTTCAAAAAAGTGGTGCCAATCAAGCAAACTGGATTTTTAAAAAGTAGCCTACTGGCAACACTGAATCATAGCGGCTTCTGCCGAATTGCAGCCCTCTTCTTATTTTGCGCGCTTTGGTTCCGTTATGTGCACATAGCAAAATTTTCGACTTTCGGGATTTTCTTTTTGTTAAAATTGATTTTTAGAAGACCGAGATATTAGCATATTTCAGTTGTTTCAAATATTTAAGAGTCCAATTAAAGAAATATTTTGAACAGACAATTTGTTCTGATCTATTGTTTTTATGAATATGCACTTTACAATGTGTATGTTACAGGGAATAAAAAGAAAGAAATTTCAAAAATTGATTAAATTATGATTCAATGTAGCACTTGCTATATGTTTCTTTTTTGTGCATTCTAAAATTGCCGTCATATTAATGTAATTATAATGTTAATTTTACATATAATATTTCTTAATGTTATGGTATTCAGTAGGATTAAATTACATTATTATTATTTTACTAGCTGGCGTAGCAACCCATCGTCTTGCATTTGCATTGTATGAGTTTTTTTTTTTCGATTTTTAGTTGTGAAATTACAAACAATCTGCAAACAACCTTTCTTGGAGCAAATGGGTTAAAACGTTCGCTACCGAGGACCCATACGTGGCGTCGCTCGTTCACTCATTTGACATTCCATTTTTAATCCAAAATTCCGAATTTATGCCAACAATTTTGAAAGAACAATTTTTATTTTTTGTAATCACAAAGTGTCTGTCATTACATAAAACAAGTATTGCTATTAATATTTTCTAGTATAAACTCGGAATTTTCAATAAGATAAAATTTAGTTAATTTTAACCTAGTAGTGAACGTGTTAATAAATGAATATATTTTTAAGCACTTTCACTTGTTTCCACAGGGTTGATATGGATGCAATTTTTTTGTATACCACTATTTTAAAAAACTAATATCACTGTCTTTAATTGAACAGTTGTGTAATTAAATAAGGTTAAAATTACCTTTCAGAAATTACAGAGGGGAAACCTATCTACATGTCTTGATCAAGACTCCCTTATCATAGATCAGACTTGACAATCCGGAGAAAGTCTATGGGAGAAAATGTCCGCGGTAATTGCCAACTTATTAATTGACTTTCTCCGGAAAGTATCGCCGCCTGGTGGATACTACCGCACAGTTGCCATGTTTCGGGCTTTTTGAACACCAGTATATTTTTAGAGAAAATGTTGTTCTTTTAAATCCCAGAATTCTCCGATCAAACAAAACAAAATTGTCGCTACTAAAAAACTGGTATCCAAAAATATAATAGAAAAATCCATAGAAAAATCTAGCTGGTCTGCTACCGCATAGCTGCCAACTCTTACGCTTTTTTCTTACCACTAAAATTTAATAGAATTTTTTTCGTCATGTAATCACACGATCGTGTCAATTTAATAAGATAAAATTTACTATAAAATTTTAGTGGTAGGAAAACTACCAGTTCATAAGCAAATGCATAGAACAAATGGAGCTGTGAAAAAATTTCGTGTGATTTCGTGTCGTAAATACTATTACTGACGATTGATGGCGCTAGTAGCTGGACAAGTATAGCGGTCAAAGCCAACTTGCTGATTGAGAGGTCTGATACTATGATAAGGAGGTCTTGGTCTTGATATTGTTAAATATATTTGTTTACTGCAGCATGTCCCTACGGTACCTGATGCCATTAAAATCCATCCATCCTTAGCGGGAATAGTGGTATTCAAAAGTAAACATATAGTCTAAACCTGGTAAGTCATTGAAAATGTACACCAATGCAAAATCAAGACAAGTATGGTTCATTTTTCACTAACAAATTTTGGTCCCAAAGCAATTCTGACTCTGCGATGCGTTATTTTTTATGATATTTTCCTATAAAAAAGAAGGATGTGTTACCAGAAAAGTTCTTAAAACATTAAAAGAAGCAATTTTATAGCTGAATAGGGATGTTACGTTGAATGGAATAACGGCGTTGATTCTAACGGATTTCTTATGAACTGTGCGCTCCACTGTTTCATTATTTGTTAATTAACATCTAAGAACGATAAGGAGTTATCCTCCTCAACATCCAAAGTAAATATAATTATATGATCTATTGCAGAGAAAATCATTGAATTCCGTATGGTCGTGGTCCCAGATTATGAAAATATCATCAACGTATCTTACTAGATGGTGGGGATCAAATTAAAGTTCCTTAAAATGAATTCTTCCTTTGGCGCAATTTAAGTTCAGCCAAATGAATTGAAATCAGTGAACCCATCGGTGCTCACAAATTGTACCTGTAAAATATGTTATTGAATACAAGTACATTGCTGTACATTCTGAAATTCAGGGCTAATTGTCGATACTCTCATTAATGCTACGAATCACCTCATTGGTATCTATAGATGGGATTAGTGAAACTATGTCCAAACTGGCCATTATACTCTCCCCAGATAATTTAATATCCTTAATTCTAATAATGAACGCATTACTATTACTGATTACTATTAAATGGAAGCTATACGTCATGAATTTTCCGACAATCTAATAGAGTATATATTTTTGAAATCGTAATATTTCCATTATTTCTGTATTAAAATATTTCTTTCAATTTAAATTCCCTATCTTTAAAAGCGTTTTAACAAACTTTATTTTTAAACTATAAGGTAAACTGTTAAAGAAAGGTTTTCGCTTGCGATACGCCCATCAAAAATTAATTTCCCCATTACAGCTTACGTGAAATAAAACGCAGAAATTGTGTAATTCTGTTTCGTAATGGCGTTAAATTACCGTAGTTCAGAGACGGAAAGTATGACATTTTAATTTTATTCGTGTCATTTTGTATTGATTTCGTAACCAGCTATAAAATGAAAATATATTTTAATATCGCATACATTAAATCATAAAAAAAATTAATGTTTATTCGGAATATAATCACATTTCTTATAAAGGTTTGTAACTAATTTTTTGATAAAGCATTTTTATAATTAACTGATTGCCTGGCATTATTAGGTTTATTATGTTATAAATATGTCTCTAATTTTTGCATTTCTATGGCGGAAAAGTGTGTAATTTAAAATAGTTTATAAACTGCAAATTTATTTCACGTCGTAACATTTTCAATATTTTAATTTACAGATATTCCTTCTTATTTGAACTACTTAGATTTCAAATATTTTAACGCTTCTAAATTTAACCCTTTGAGTGTCAAAGTCCTTCTGCTCGTGAAATGTTGAAATGTTTGAGTGAGTCCAGGATTTAGAAACATTTTTGTTTGAAATTAAATGAAATCTTTTCTTCACGTATATTATAAAAAAAAAACAAGTTTCATTCCAAAATTCTGGTGACAGTGTAGCATTTAGGGATTAAAATTAAATAGTCCAAAAATGGACCACCGCCATGCAAGGGGTTAAAAACTACAGCTAATTATAACCCTTTAAGATCTGTGTGAAAATTTTTCAGAACTGCAGAAATTACGTTTTTAAAGCAATGTAAATTATTTTTTATAATTTCAACCATTTATTTTGAATTACATTCCTCGATATCAGAGCCCTTTTTGACTGAGTTAATTCCTAGAAAGTCTTAAAATTCTTATAAATTCGAATCCGTACGATCACCATAGCTGATTTTCGAATAAAAACATTTACCTTATTAAGGCCTAAATTTTCAGCCATTAAATAAGACAAATTTCTATAAAAATATAGTGATACGAATAAAGGGTAAAAATTGGCGGCCATGGATTATGAGTATTAGGTTTTAAGTGTACAGTGGACTTTCAAATTCAAAAACAAAAATCATTTAGAATATCGGTTTTTTAATTTTAGCACGATAAAAATATCCATGACCACGGCTTGCGATTGCAAAACAAAATACCTGTTATGTTCATTCTTAAGAGAGTTATGTGCATTTTTGGGGAGACGCAGAAAAAATCTGCTTCGTAAAAATCATTTAAATCATCATTTGACAGAATTGAACTAATTTCGCAGATTTCGTATCACTCATGGTATTTAAGGAGTTTGTATACAAGAATTTTCGTAAATTAATTTTAGCCTTATCTAAGATTTTGGCAATCAAAAAGGCAAATACCGTAATTTCCGGCCTATGATCCACGGATCAAACAATTATGTTTCAACCCATACATTTTATTTTATATAATGTAAACTTTCTAGATAACTATAAATATTTAACTTCAATTATTAAATAAAATTTCTGGGTCGAAACTTAATTGTTTGATACGCAGATTATAGGCCGGAAACTACGGTGCTACTTTCTGAAAATTCTGGTATTCTTCCCCTGGTGCGTACACAAACTCCATAGGAAGCTTGAAATATATTCCCCTTGCGAAGAGTTAATTTGTCTGATTTAATTTGTCTCATTTAATTGCTTTTTTTTATCAAGAGTATTTATTCTATCACGGAGTATTATTTTTGTTTTTAAAAAAATGCAAAATGATCATCATAATTTTATTTTAGTAATGAAACTGTATACTACACTTATAAAGGGTTGTTTACTTTTTCTATTTTTCCAATAAAAATTATTTATGTAGTAAATACTCTGCAATATTTGTAGATTTTGCCTCTTAACCCTTTAACGGGCGGTGTCCACAAAAAAGGACACCTAATTTTAATTCCAAATCCGACAAACGGCACCAAGAATATTTAATTAAAATTTTCCTTTTATTAAGTGCCGGAAAATTAGCAAGTTTTTATTGTCTAAGGAATTCGTTTGTAAATTTTGGTATCAGTCTATTATTTCATCATTTTACAAACAGACATACTCTGCGCTGCAAAGGGTTAAAACACTATCAGGTAATATGAAATGTATATTAAGTCATCAGAAATAAATTCATACGCTACATAAAAGTAGAAAATAAGGGTATAGAAATTTTAAAATTTCCTAATGTCAGGATATTTCGTTAAATTAAATTTTATAATAATTTATAAAATATATATAATTTAAATTACTAGATGCAAAATTGATATGTATTCATATATTATAAACATATTTTTGAGCAATGTATTTTACACTTCAAAATCTTGATATTTCAAATTTTACATAAATATTTATTATTTTACCTATCAACATAGAATGGTTCATAGATAATATTTACACCTTTACTCATAGTTAAAATGGTTTTAAAAATATACTGAGTATTTATAAAACATTTATTCATTAAAACCGTTGTTTTACAGATTAAAGATTTCCATCTTTAAAAATACTTTAAAATGTCCTATGCTAATTTTTTTCACATTTATTGAAACTTTCCACAACTGCTCCTGATATACGTATGCACATAATTTACTAAAAGTTATGTCATTTAAAGGTAATTAACTTTTTAAAAAACAAAGGAATTAAACATTCGATATTTTTTCGTAAAAGGGTATAGCCAGATATCCTATTAAAATATGCCCTTGAGTCAAACAGATCGAGTCCTACATGAATCGATAGCCCTTCAATAGAGATGTTTTTTTGCCAAGTTTGAAGCATATATCTCACACCCATGGGCAGTTATGACTCTTTATGTGCGTTTTGGAAAAAGGTGCATTGTGAAGAAAGTAGTGATCGAATGCCCGCGAAAAAAATCAAGGATGTGTAATATTAAAATACAAATAGTGGATATTATTTTCAGATTATTTTCTGCAAAATAGCCAGTTTTATAATTTGTTTCTTGTTTTTAATTTAACTTTTTAATTACCGTAATTTCCGGCGTATAATCCGCAGCTCAAAGAGTCGTTTTTCGACCCAGAAATATTATTTTATAAAATGTAACTTAAAAGATCGCTGTAAATATTTAACTACAATTATTGAATAAAATTTCTGGGTCGAAAAACGACTCTTTGAGCTGCGGATTATACGCCGGAAATTACGGTAAGAATATATCGAAATTTTTCAGTGACCACCTTCATGTTTTTACTAAAACTACTACCAGGTTCGATGTATATTTGGTGTGAGTTCCAATCTCTACGATGGGTGCATTATAGAAAAAGAATTAAAAATGTGTTCCAGGGATGGGGGAGTTGCAAATTGCGTGTGTTATTACAAGTTCATACACAGCTCTATGTACAGTTTACGTATGTAGTTATGTTGTTGGTGGCAATCATTTGAAGGATACAATTGTGTTTTGTTAGTTGACAGTTAACGGATTTTTTAAATAGTTTAACTTTAACACTGTTACTTAACACTGGTGTTGTTTATTTGAAAACAGTGTTTACACACTGAGGAAAACACAATCGGGGAAAACTTCCACCAGTAAATTTTAGTAGACATTTTTGCTTTATTTAAACGCTATAGTCACACAAAGATTTCTGTATTGAATAAGAACGAAATTTCTCTTCATTTTTACTGGTGGAAATTATTCCGTCGGTAATCAGGCTCTGAACGGGAGACATGAATTCACGTCTTTTGGAGATCTGTAATTCCGCCCATGGGCGGTGTATTTGTGTTTCATATGTTACATTATTTCTCAAAGAAAATACACAAAATTCGCATTTTTACAATTAGAGTACTATGCATATTAATAGTTCGATTAGAAACAATACCACTATTACATACATCTTTTTATAATAGAAACACAATGGCGATAAAAAATTTTGTTAAATAATTGAAAAAGCAAATGTAACGCCCATAGGCGGGGCTTCATGTTTAAAAGACGAAAATCAATGTGTTAAGTAAAACTGCGCAGAAAACTAAAAACAAAATCAGTCAACTGTCCGCTAACAAATCAAAATGCTTTCCTTCAGATGATTGCCACCAACAGCATAGCTACATACATAAACTGTACATAGAACTGCGCATGACATTTTAAATTTTTTTCTATGATGCATCCAGCGTAGAGAGTTGAAACTCACACCAAATATACACCATACCTCGTAGTATTTTTGGTAAAAACATGATGGTGGTCACTGAAAAATGTCGATATATTCTTAATTAAAAAGTTAAATTAAAAACAAGAAAAAAATTATAAAACTGGCTATTTTGCAGAAAATAATCTGAAAATAATATCCACTATTTGTATTTTAATATTACACATCCCTGATTTTTTTCGGGGAATTCGATCGCTACTTTCTTCACAATGCACTTTTTTCCAAAACGCACATAAAGAGTTATAACTGCCCATGGGTTTGAGATATATGCTTCAAACTTGGCAAAAACGCATCTCTATGGAAGGGCTATCGATTCACGTAGGGCTCGATCTGGTTGACTCAAGGGCATATTTTAATAGGAAAGCTGGCTATACCCTTTATAGAATTCAAATTAAGGTCATTTTAAACTGCTTTATTTATGAAAAAATTATACCATTGAATTTTTTTTGTTAAAATTCATTATTGTGGAAGAAATTTGAGAATGTATAAAAAAATGGAATGCGCATGGAGCATTTTAATGAATGCTAATTAAATGTGATTTAAAAAAAATATATTTTTTTAATCTCAAGAATAATTAAAGATATATTAAATCAAATTTCCATATTGCTATCTAATAACACTATAAACATTTGCTGTAATTTTGAAAAAAAATTCATTGGCAAATAAAAAAGTTTACTTTGATCGTCCATTACATCATTAACCCTTTCAAAGTCAGCTGTTGCAAGTGAGACCACTTAAATTTAATTTAAAACTGAAAAGTGACACCCAGAATATTTTAATAAAATTCTTCTTTCATAATATACGGGAAGAAAATCGAGTATTTATTTCCTAATAAATTCGTTTGTAAATTCTGGTGTTAGTCAATCATTTAACCACTTTACAAAAAGAATTATATTGCGCCTGAAAAGGGGAAAAGAATATAGTAAAATTTCGTTCCCGAAAGGACAATCAAAAATTAAATTCACCCAATTACACTTACTTGAAATAAAATGCAGAAAATACATAATTTTGTTTCGTAATTGCGTTAAATTACAGTAATTGAAAGATGGAAAGCAGCGCAGTTTAATGTCATTCTTCACATTCCTTATTGATTTCCTAACCAGATATAAAACGAAAATATTTCTTTATTATCTCATGCATTAATCGAGGGATATTAATGGTTATTCGGAGTATAAGATAAAAAATTTCTATTTTTTTTTTTAAGTTTGCAAATAAAATATTCAATAAAGCAGTTTGTACCTATTATTGCAGTTTGCATTCTATAAACAAATTTAAGAAAACCACTTCATAGATGCCCACCAGTATTTTCAAGTTTTTTAACTGCAGATATCTGCAATTAAATAAAGCGAAGAATACTTTTCGGTAATATCGGTAGATATACTTCATAGCAGTTAGGAACTTTGCAATTTTTGCAAATTATTTGATGTCGTAATATTACCAGATACCAGCGCTATGCAATCTGGCGCCCGCAAAATAACAATAATTTTAATAGCTTTTAATGTCAGAACTTCTGCGATTAAATAGGGTAAAGAGCAGCATTAAATTAGTTTGTGGTTTTCAACGGACGGCATGTTGGGCAGCCCTGATATACCACATAGAAGAATTTAGGTCAAAGAAAATGAAAGTTATACATTACCATTATTCCTCTTTAGGCGTTTTCACGGACAATAATACTGTAATTTAAAATATTTTATAATGCATAAAATTAATTGAAATCGTATGTTGTTTAATATTGTAGTTTAAAAGTAGTTTTTCCTAAATTCATTATATATGTTTTAACTGTTTAGCCGATTCTACATTTAAACACTACAAATAATTTATAATGAAAGTTTTTTGTACCCAATGTGTCCATCCAAAGTAAAATTTGTCATATTACATATACGTGAAAAAAAAACGCACACAAAAATTACTTAATAATGCTTCATAAAGTTGTGAATTACCACTGTTCAAATAAAGAAGATGGCGCTATTAATTTCATTCGTGTCACTATCTAATGATTTTCAAGCCAGCTATAAAAGTAAAATATTTTTCGGTTTAATCATGCATTACTTCAGAACACTTTTAATATTTATTAAAAATGTAAGGATATAAAATAACCGTTTATTAAGGAAGTTTGCAAATAGAAATTTCGATAAAGCTATATGTATATAAAGCAAATATTTTATTAAGGATTCAGTGATATTCAAATTCAAGGATCTTGAAAACCCTATATTCAAAACATTGAAATTAAAATGCTTTAACATTTATATTACACGAACTTCCCTTTCAGGGGCATGCAAATGTTCTTCTGTAATTGGGAATACGCCACATAATGTTTGGAAAATTATATTTGAAATTAAGGAATCGCAAATTTTATAGCATTTTTTTCCAGCAAAATTTTAAAGCAAAATATTATTCAATAGTACAAATTTTGTTCAGTAGTACAGATTTTGATTAAAATTAAATTAGATATAATATATCCCACCGCTCGTTAATGGGTTACCCATGAGTACACCAGTATGGCTAATGTTTTCAACTTTGACCCATTTTTATAAAAAAATAACAAACGTACCAGAATTTCGGTATAGTAATTTATTGTTTTATTTAACCTTTAAGATACTAAGCCTATCTTGTGAACCTACTTTACCAAGCTTGGGTCTTCTGAAGACCACAGCAAAAACTAAAAATCTTCTATGTTTACAGTTAAATTTGATGGGTAAATTAACAAAATTACCGTAATTTCCGGCGTATAAGCCGCAGCTCAAAGAGTCGTTTTTAGACCCAGAAATATTATTTTATAAAATGTAACTTAAAAGATCGCTGTAAATATTTAACTACAATTATTGAATAAAATTTCTGGGTCGAAAAACGACTCTTTGAGCTGCGGCTTATACGCCGGAAATTACGGTATGTGTTTTTCGATTTCTGAAGGTCAGTATTACACCAAAAATGTTCTTATTTCGATAGGATCTATTCGAAAAATTTGTGCCGGTTGAGAAAATCAGTTCGTAACGGAAAATTGTACCCGTTAATTATTGGATATTAGGTATCGGAATTAATTTCTAATAATTAAATCATAGAATTTTCCGGTAAAAATTGATTTTCCCAACCGGCACGAATTTTCAAGAAAACACAATAAATCTGTCCAAATTCTTAAATATTCTGAGCAAAATTACACATTATTTATGTTAATCCGATTCTGGACACATAGAAAAATCAGTAGTAAAATAGTTGTTATAGACACGGCAGGATCATGAAAAATAACATTACGGGGTACTCAAAAGACCCGCTCTTGGTATATTAGGGGTTAACCCTCTCATGCATCAATTTCTTTAAGTGCATGAAAAACATTTTTCTTTTAAAACATAAGTAAAATTGAATATTATGAGAATATAGCGTTGAATTTTGAAAAAAAAAATGTCATTTATTACAAAATTACAAAACGACCCCAATATAATTTTTACAAATATTAAAAAAATATTAGTAAAAGTTTTCAGAAAATTTTTGTGCTAATGTAAACTTCAGATGCTTTACCACAACGGAAAAAGTTAAGAAAAGTTTTTGGTCATGTTTTTGTTTGATCCATAAATGGAAACAGTTTGAGAAACACACCCTAAGTTTGTCGTACCAATAGCTACAACTTTAGCAGAACAGAATAAAAATTGTCAAAAGCGGATTTTCGAAGTGAATATTTGAAAAGAAAATGTCTGTTCATTGCTGCACGTTGCAAGCTATATTGACCTTTATATTATTTTCATGTGTGATACAGAACTAGAAATAACATATTACCAGTTCTGTGGGTGTCATTCTTTATAACCTCCTATGAAGTTGCATGCGACATTCCGCGATTAAATAAAACAAAAATTACTATACAGAAACTCTGGTAGGAGTTTATAAATAGAAAAGGGACTAAATTAATAACACTGGGATTACAAAGCTGCCAACTTTAATGCTCTTTTCATAACACTATTATTTAAAAGAAAAGATCGTTTTATCTAATCACTGAAAATTTCGGATTAAAAAAGGCCAAATTTTATTGTCAAAAATAGTTGCAGGGTAAGAGGGTTGGAAGCTTTTGGTAAAAGTTGGAGCTATTGGTACGACAAACTTAGGGTGTGCACGGTTTTTATTTTGCCACCAATAATATATTGCAAGGAATTAAAAAAAATATCTTCGCTTTATTTAATTCCTAACAATTATTACCGTAATTTCCGGCGTATAATCCGTAGCTCAAAGAGTCGTTTTTCGACCCAGAAATATTATTTTATAAAATGTAACTTAAAAGATCGCTGTAAATATTTAACTACAATTATTGAATAAAATTTCTGGGTCGAAAAACGACTCTTTGAGCTGCGGATTATACGCCAGAAATTACGGTACTACTTCTTGGAAAAAATATGTCCAAGGTAATGTTTCGCAAAATAGTGATAACAAATAAAAAAAAAACTGTGCACAACCAGCATATGTAACACATGTGTCCTCACGACTCGTACTGACTTCTCGTCTCATCACACTTTCAGTTATCGCTCAGGTTGATGGTCTCATACGGGGAGATCAACGGATCATTTTTGAAGAAAGGCGTTCTTGGACATCATTTTGCATCGGACGAGGACGTGTGTGACTGGGAAAAGGCCTGGTTTGGTAGACAGTCCTCAAGCGTTTCAAGAATGGAATTGATCATTTATTCTTGCAGAGCGATACATGTATAAACAGTTTTGGAGATTTCTTTTGAAGAAATAAATGTTCTATTATACTTCTTGGGCATCTAACTCGTTTTAGTTTGACTATTTCTTCAGAGCTCTCAAATGGTCCGCCAACTGTATACCAATATATTTTAACAGAAAATGTCATGGTAGGTTACTACAACATTTCTGCAAAAAAATTACCGTAATTTCCGGCGTATAATCCGCAGCTCAAAGAGTCGTTTTTCGACCCAGAAATATTATTTTATAAAATGTAACTTAAAAGATCGCTGTAAATATTTAACTACAATTATTGAATAAAATTTCTGGGTCGAAAAACGACTCTTTGAGCTGCGGATTATACGCCGGAAATTACGGTACTACTTCTTGGAAAAAATATGTCCAAGGTAATGTTTCGCAAAATAGTGATAACAAATAAAAAAAAAACTGTGCACAACCAGCATATGTAACACATGTGTCCTCACGACTCGTACTGACTTCTCGTCTCATCACACTTTCAGTTATCGCTCAGGTTGATGGTCTCATACGGGGAGATCAACGGATCATTTTTGAAGAAAGGCGTTCTTGGACATCATTTTGCATCGGACGAGGACGTGTGTGACTGGGAAAAGGCCTGGTTTGGTAGACAGTCCTCAAGCGTTTCAAGAATGGAATTGATCATCTATTCTTGCAGAGCGATACATGTATAAACAGTTTTGGAGATTTCTTTTGAAGAAATAAATGTTCTATTATACTTCTTGGGCATCTAACTCGTTTTAGTTTGACTATTTCTTCAGAGCTCTCAAATGGTCCGCCAACTGTATACCAATATATTTTAACAGAAAATGTCATGGTAGGTTACTACAACATTTCTGCAAAAAAATTACCGTAATTTCCGGCGTATAATCCGCAGCTCAAAGAGTCGTTTTTCGACCCAGAAATATTATTTTATAAAATGTAACTTAAAAGATCGCTGTAAATATTTAACTACAATTATTGAATAAAATTTCTGGGTTGAAAAACGACTCTTTGAGCTGCGGATTATACGCCGGAAATTACGGTACTACTTCTTGGAAAAAATATGTCCAAGGTAATGTTTCGCAAAATAGTGATAACAAATAAAAAAAAAACTGTGCACAACCAGCATATGTAACACATGTGTCCTCACGACTCGTACTGACTTCTCGTCTCATCACACTTTCAGTTATCGCTCAGGTTGATGGTCTCATACGGGGAGATCAACGGATCATTTTTGAAGAAAGGCGTTCGTGGACATCATTTTGCATCGGACGAGGACGTGTGTCACTGGGAAAATGCCTGGTTTGGTAGACAGTCCTCAAGCGTTTCAAGAATGGAATTAATCATCTATTCTTGCAGAGCGATACATGTATAAACAGTTTTGGAGATTTCTTTTGAAGAAATAAATGTTCTATTATACTTCTTGGGCATCTAACTCGTTTTAGTTTGACTACTTCTTCAGAGCTCTCAAATGGCCCGCCAACTGTATACCAATATATTTTAACAGAAAATGTCATGGTAGGTTACTACAACATTTCTGCAAAAAAATTACCGTAATTTCCGGCGTATAATCCGCAGCTCAAAGAGTCGTTTTTCGACCCAGAAATATTATTTTATAAAATGTAACTTAAAAGATCGCTGTAAATATTTAACTACAATTATTGAATAAAATTTCTGGGTCGAAAAACGACTCTTTGAGCTGCGGATTATACGCCGGAAATTACGGTACTACTTCTTGGAAAAAATATGTCCAAGGTAATGTTTCGCAAAATAGTGATAACAAATAAAAAAAAAACTGTGCACAACCAGCATATGTAACACATGTGTCCTCACGACTCGTACTGACTTCTCGTCTCATCACACTTTCAGTTATCGCTCAGGTTGATGGTCTCATACGGGGAGATCAACGGATCATTTTTGAAGAAAGGCGTTCGTGGACATCATTTTGCATAGGACGAGGACGTGTGTGACTGGGAAAAGGCCTGGTTTGGTAGACAGTCCTCAAGCGTTTCAAGAATGGAATTGATCATCTATTCTTGCAGAGCGATACATGTATAAGCAGTTTTGGAGATTTCTTTTGAAGAAATAAATGTTCTATTATACTTCTTGGGCATCTAACTCGTTTTAGTTTGACTACTTCTTCAGAGCTCTCAAATGGTCCGCCAACTGTATACCAATATATTTTAACAGAAAATGTCATGGTAGGTTACTACAACATTTCTGCAAAAAAATTACCGTAATTTCCGGCGTATAATCCGCAGCTCAAAGAGTCGTTTTTCGACCCAGAAATATTATTTTATAAAATGTAACTTAAAAGATCGCTGTAAATATTTAACTACAATTATCGAATAAAATTTCTGGGTCGAAAAACGACTCTTTGAGCTGCGGATTATAAGCCGGAAATTACGGTACCTTCGAAGGTGGCTCTGTAAAATTTGCAAGAAATATCAAAAAATAATTTTTTTCTGAGAAAATACTGGTATTTTAAAAGCGGACCATTTGGGACTCCTGCTTCTTGTATATATATATATAAATCGGCAAATTCATAAGGGCGTGTCTAAAACTTTTACAACTATATTATTTTTGTACTGTTAGTGTAAAATAGGATGCGCATGCCTTTTATCCATAGACAGGTTACAATACAATCATACCAAACGTTTCATTAACCCTTTCCGACACAGTGGTCCCACTCCGGGGACACCTAACTTTAATTCCAAACTTGCATTCGGCACCAAGAATATTTTAATTAAATTTTCCTTCTGTAATGGAAACTTAAAATAACAAACTTTTCTTTTCTAAAAAAATCGTTTGTAAATTCCGATGTCAGTCAGTAATTTCGCATTTTACGAACAGAATTTGTTTGTGCCGGAAAGGGTAAACTCAGAAGAATGTCTTATTTCAAAATAGGAATTTTTTTGAAATAGGAATCATCTACATATTGAAAAGTGCACCAACTTCGATTTATTAAAGGCTAACACATACACTTTTCACACTTTATTTCAGTTCCTTGGCTCAAATCAGACATGCAAAAATAATAGTTTTTATTAAATATTCATGGAGTGAGAAGAAATTGCATTTTGAGGATGCTAATTTTAAATTCAGGTAATAAACTTTAAATTAAATCTTCTTAAAAAGTCAATTTAATATTTTCTAATCAGCTATTTTTACTCAAAGTATAATTTTAATTATGAAAGTTATTAAAAAAATCATAAAACTTCTTCATTATGATATAGATCAATTTAAGAATACATAAATAAATAAATAAGCATTGTTAAATACATGAGAATGCATATAATAGTTCATTCCACTTATTATTTTTTTTTAGATATACCGAAATTTTAATTTTCGGAAGTCTAAAGGGACATTCTGCTACTGTTCAATCACAGACAAAAATCAAAAATATCAACCAGAAATTTCATTTAAAATATTTATTTAAATGTAATTAGGATGGTGGGAATTTGTTTTTAGTTCGTTTTATACATAAATTGCCTCTACAGATTTACTAGTATGGCTTGAGTTTAATTCATGTGAGATATTAATTTAATGTTTGTATAAAGCAGTTGTAGTTGAATCAAAATATGAAAAAAGTATAGAATTTTTTTTTCATTTTCGGTTTCACCTTCTGATATATAACTAGCGTACATTCCGGAAGTTACAGAGATTTTTCTCATTTCCGTTCTCTTGATGATGGCCAGGTTCTGGTTGAAAGCGCTCGGGACACCGACGAATCTTTTTTACATCTATCGAAGGGTTAAAATGTTTTAAAACCATTATTTCATTTTACGCCTATTTTAGTAATAAATTATGATTCATTTTAAAAGTTTTCATGTTTTTTAGTTGGTGTTACGATTTAAAAAAACAAAGTGGGTATATTTTATTTAATGTAGTCGACATGTAGATTCTAAATTACATTCATATTCAGAAAAACGCATTATTTCGAGTTGAGACATATAGTTGTTGTGATTTTATAGCAAAGATCTGTGAATAAAGACAGGTGCATCTCTTTTTTTGACATCGACTATACATAAAGGTAATAAAGACCTACGGATTATTGTTATATTCAGTAGTATCACACTCTGCAAAAAAAAAAAAAAATCTGGTAGCTTTACCTTGAATGCATTATCCTAGTATAAGTGAAACACAGATATTTATTTTCAAAAATTGGTACGCTGGGACGTGTATGTCCCCAGCATGGTTGCCAGTTTGGACTCCTTATCTATTAAGAGATTCTTAATTCATACCAGAAAATTGCAACAGTAATGTTTGCTCTATTTAATGTCAGACGTTTCGCAATTAAATGAAGTAAAAACTCGTCTCTTAAAATTTCTGGTGTGAAGTTGGCATTTCTGAATAGAAAGGGAAACCAAATTGACAACCCTCTCTTCTCTGGTCCCAAGCTGGGATTAAAGGGTTAAATAGTAGGATTCGCCCCTTTATATATGTATATGTATGCACACAGTATATTTTAACTTAAAATACAAATATAGTACTATTTTGCAGCTTGGACATAGGTTTCTTCCTTGCTTTGCTTGTGAAATTTAATGATAAACTGGATTTACAAATTATATAATAATCAATTTTGAGCGAGTGCCTAACTTCGTTTAAATGCGTAGAACATCAAATCACTTTCGCTTAAATTCAATTTCATACAGTTAATTCATTTTGTCGGATTACCTTGCTAATAAATCAGACTCTATCTGTTTAGTTTCAAAATAATTCATTTTATATATGTTTTGGTTATATTATTGAATTCATTAAATTTAAACTACCACTGATATTATAAATGAAAATTTCGTTGATGTTTTCAGTGCTATAATTATGTGAAATTTGTCTTTTAAACAGTGTTGCCAGCAGGCTACATATTTTATTAAAATTATTTGATTCCCACACGTTATTTTAAAATAGTATCATTGGCCTAATTCTCGCATTATTTAATCTGTTATTAAATAAGGCGAATATTTCTACTTCAAAAACAATGGTGGCAATCAAGTAATGTGAATTTTTTTTTAAAGTAGCGAACTGGCAACACTGCTCCTAAAAACAGTAATTACACTTAAAATTTTATAATGTAAATTTTCATTCAGAAAGGAAGTTGCGTGCATTTCTCAATTATTTTGTATTTTTTTATCCAGAACTGTGGTAGTGACTGCATGGCCCATGGAATTCAAAGTTATCACTTTTTTATAATAGAAATTCTTATCTTGTTTAATCATAGAATTTCTGACATTAAATATGGCGGATATTACTTTTTACAAATTATGGTGTAAAAATACATTTTTAAAAAAATAGTGAGTACCACTTACGTAAAAAAAATTATAACTGTGATTTCATAATACCTCTTAATTTACAGCGAAATTTGTGGCGATTTGCTCCCCAGTGACAAAGTTTTCTCACAGGTGCTTTGTAGCTGTGTAAAGTTGGGCGTAAAGCTGTCACACACTCTGTAATACAAAAATTGATTACTGTAATACAAAAATTGTAATACAAAAATTGATTACTGTAATACAAAAATCTGTAATACAAAAATTGATTTTACTATTGATGAATTTTCTTTACAAATAATAAAATTTTAAAATTTTAAATTTATAATACAGAATAAAAGGAAAAGTAAATACTTAGAATTTGTGTACCCTTAAACATGGTTGAACACATAAACATTTTTCTCATTCAACACACTAATAAAATGTTTCGCACTGAACTTTTCTTTGAGCACTACAGGACTGATTGATGCATTTTCTTTTGAAGCGGTTGAGGGTGCCAAGTGCGGAGAGTGTCAAACTGTAAGACGTAAAGGACTGTTAATTTTTAATTTTTGACTTTTTGTAGGTAGGGCTACGCAAACATGAAACATCTTAATAATGCGTTCCAACTATTTCATGGGGAAACATTTCTAGGTTAATATATTTCACTTCCAAACAGTGGGTGAAACTAGACGAAAAATAACAGTGGTAGGAAAAATAATAGTGAACGTTATTTTCTAAACACGTGTACATGGTGTCCTAAAAAGTGTTAAACCCACTTTAATTTTTTAACTCTTGGAGATATGTAGTCAATGTATTTAGTACAAAAGTGTTCAAAATAAGGTATTAAGATTATGATAATGAAATAGTTTTGGCTGTAATTTTCAAAAGTTACAATTTAAAAAAATGTATACCGTCTCTGTGTCCTATGAGTTATATTCAGAAATTTTGTTTCAATGGTATAACAAGCAAGCAGAAAAAATTTCATTCATCTACGACAAGAACTCATCGGAATATGATGCGTTGAATTTAAATAACTTCGGATATTTCCAGTACTAAAAACGGACAAACGATATTTAAGTGCCCGAAAGTTCATAAATTTCGTAAAATTCAAAGTACGAAATCTCGGAGTGCCTTGGTCGGAGGAGATAGGAAATTTTACTCTTTCACTTGTCAGATCTTGGAGAAAAGTTTTCTAAATATAACTTATAAAACATAGGGACCATTTAAAAATTAAAATTGTTAATGGTTGAAAAATTCGTCACAAAGATATTTCTTCAACATAATTTGAACCTCTACATTATTTTCAGCATTTTTGCAATTTACATTGCTTCTGCATCTCCAACAGGAAAAAACTAGACTGCGGTTCCATCATTTTTGGACGCCTTTTACATAGAGAGGCCAAGATAAAAGAGGCCCGGTATAAAAAGTACAAATACTTACTAATTTTTATTTAAAAGTAGTAAATGCAGAATATTATTAATAACAACATACTGAGCAATTAATAGTTCACAGGAAGTGTTGTTATTCATATTATTCTGTTTTAAGTCTGTATTAAGTTTTTGTACTTCTGTATACCGGGCCTGTTTTATCTTGGCTACTGTGTATAAGCACTGCTGTTATACGTATCGAAATCGCAAAATGTATGTGTACGTCCGTGACAATTAATCGGTTAAATGAATCTAAATGCACTTATCGAAATTTAAAAAGTGTATGAAATTCAATTTATACCGGGTGTCCAGTAAATTTGTAAATATAAATTCATAAAAGTGAAAGGAATCGGTATAAAAAGGGTGTTTTCGGAAACAGTGTTCTAAAGAATG
Source organism: Maratus michaelseni (assembly GCA_963931845.1). Classification (NCBI taxonomy): domain Eukaryota; kingdom Metazoa; phylum Arthropoda; class Arachnida; order Araneae; family Salticidae; genus Maratus; species Maratus michaelseni. The sequence continues at coordinate 189,489,374 of OZ007586.1, forward strand.
CTGATTTTTTTTAATACGTTAAACAAATTGTTTTTCTTATCGTTGAGCTTTTTCCCGAAAGTATTTAAATCAGAGATCTCTGACAAACAAAGTTTAGGGGACACTGGGCACTTTTGACGCAATTTTTTTCTTAAATGCTAATTTTTTGTGACATAGAATAATATCTCATTTTTTCTCAAATAATTAGCTTATCATGCATTCTGTCTTTTTAAAATACAATAAATGAATGGAACGTTGTGGAACTAGTATATTAAAATAAAATAGAAAACGTGATAAAAAACACAAATTAATTTAAATGTAGAAAGCAGACGTGATTTGCTTTTTTTTTTTTAAAACTCCATCTTCAGTGCCAGGTTAAAAAGAAAAAACATTAAATTATTTTAAAAAATATGTAAAAGAATATGTAGGAGGAAGCAAGCCTTGCAGCTTACGTCCAAAAGCGAAATAGCAATGAGCGAGACTACGAGATAACAGCGGAGCTAAGTAGCATGGTTAAGTATGACGTATCTGTAGAAAAAAATGAAAAGGTACCGCCTAAATCTTTCAGAATGAGAGGTTGAAAATATATGAACGCAAAAGAGAGTGCTGGAGGAAGATAGAGGGACTTAAAGAATGACAACCAAACTTGTGAGAATCTTCTATTACTATCAGTATTCTGACATTTTAAAATAAAATAAATGAAATGCACTTTGTAGAAATATATTAAAATAAATTAGATAACGTGATAAAAAACACAAATTAATTGTAAATGTAGCCAGCAGACGGCTGTTTCTAACTTTCTAAAACTCCATCTTCAGTATTAAAAAAGAAAAAAAAAACATTAAATCCTTTAACCCCTTGAAGGGCATTGGTATATTATACAGGGTGTTTTTTTTTTAACTGACGCTATTCAGAGACGCCTGTAGCTCGTTCTAATAACTGGATTGATACAAAATTCCATTATCACTTTTTCTGCCACCGGTTTACGTGCTCTGCCTGACTGAACTGCTAGCGAGCCTGTTTCTTCGAATTTCAGAATCATTGTTTTCAATACATTAACGGATAAAGGTCCTTTGCGCAGTTTATGGCGTGTTCTAAGTAAACGAAGAGCGGCTGGTGCATTGCACTGGTTACAATAATAGAACTTTACAAGTAACGCGCGCTGCGGTAACGTGAGATTCATTTTCAACCTGAGCTGAAATTGTTTCTCGGTGTTTTTCGCATGCATTTATAACTTAAACTATTGGCGCTACTGTCGCTTGCGTAAGTGAAAATTTGCATTTTCATTTATTGCCCGTATTTTATGCTAATTCTCAGTTGCATAAATTACCACAGCGCCACATTTCATCCTATCGGTGGTGATTGGAACTATTTTTTTGTTGGAATCTTTTTTCCCATGGTTTTCTTAGTCCATTCACAAAATTTTGTATCAATCCAGTTATTAGAACGAGCTACAGGCGGCTCTGAATAGCGTCAGTTAAAAAAAAAGAAATACCCTGTATATACCACTTAATTTTAATCCAAAAATGCCACAATGATCCCAGAATTTTATAATCAAATTTTGAAGTTATAAGGTAGATGAGGAAAAGCTTTTACTCATTTTAAAATGAATTCGTTCGTGAATCCTGGTGTTAATTAATCATTTCAATATTTTAGCTACAAGAGTACTTTGCCCCTGAAGGGGTTAAACTGCATGAGGTTATGAAGGATACGAAATGGCGATGAGTCAGAAAACGAGGAATCAGCGGAGCTAAGTAGCATAGTTAACGTATAGTAGCATAGTATGACGTATCTGTAGGAAACCAAGGAAAAGGTGTCGCCTAAGTCTTTCAGAATGAGATTAAAAATATATGAACGTAAAAGAGAGTACTGAAGGGGGATTGAATGAATTAAATGCATAATCTGCGAAAGTGAATGTGTGCTAAGTTGAAAGTGGCACTCGTGTGTGATGAGCTTGTTGTGATAAATTATTATGCTTCTTTTTTATAGTACATGAAAGATTTAAAAAAACGTGATTTACTGGGAATGTCAAACAAGAGCGACGAGAAACATTAGTTTTGTTAATTAATATTATTTATAAAAAATATTTATAAAATAAGCATAAAAATACTAAATTATGTTTTATATATGCAAAAGCATATAATATACAGTCGAAGCAAAGCCATTAAATAATAAGCCCAGTCAGATAAATGGGAAACTTTTCGCAAGTTGAAAATAGCGCCATCTAGCGGTTGGGAGTGCTGCATTCGGCACCAAGAATATTTTAATAAAATTTTGCTTCTGAAATTAAAGCTTAAAATAAGTTCATATTTTCTAAGAAAGTCGTTTGTAAATTCCGGTGTCAGTCAGTAATTTCACATTTTACGAACATAATTTGTCTGTGCCGGAAAGGGTTAATTGCATAGTGATGTAAATTTCCATCACTTTTTATTTAACTTTTAATAAATAAATCAACTTCTTCGCCACCACTATATTTATATAGAAATATTAATCCAGTAAATTTCCAATTTTTTTTTTTTCATTATAGTTTTAGCTTTAATGTAAAAGATCCCAATAATTAGCAAGCTTTTAAAGGAAGTGCAAAAACAAAACATGGATAAAAATCGTATAAAATATCGATATAAATAAATCGTATCGTTTCTCTGCGACCCACTTCTGTTTTGTCCTCCTTCCGCAGCAGAGGTTTGGCGCTAGTGTGTCGCTAACAAATTTAACACTATCTGACTGGGCTTATTATTTAATGGCTTTGAGTCGAAGGGCAAGGAGATAAACAATAATAGTCCAGTTTTGAGATATTTCAGGTGAGAGTGCCATTTTTTTGTCTGGAGACGCGTATTATACTTAGTAGCCTTGGATCGAAGCGAAAAGAAAGATAGCGATTTCCAAAAGAAATTTAAAAACAGGTGTAAAGAAAGGAGAACATTGAAATTCGACGTAAAAAACTGAAATAGTAGTTTGTGGTTATCATTGGTTTTTCCCTGGATAAAACAAAAATAATGTAGTTCGTACCATAATTTTGTTTATGATTCCAGGGTTCGTACGGGTCCTGGAATTTTAAGACGAGGAAATTATTCGGTACCAGTATTTTCTTATTGATAATCTCTTCTTAAATAAGATGAAATTTTGTACGTTTGAACTTGATGTATTTTTTTAGAAAAATATACTGGTATGCCACCTGGAAAAGTAACGGTACCCGTACGAACTCTGGATTCAGTCCCATGCAGGGTCCGTACACAGGGTTCGTACTTTTATCACAATTTTTAATAGATTTTTTCGCATTATTTAAATGCAGAAAAGTAGTACAAATTCTGCAATTAAAATATGCGTCTACAGTTTCTGCTATTTAAATACTAAATAGAAATATTTTGTTAAAAAAATGTGGTAAAAGCGTACAAACCTGATACAGTTTCTTGTAAATCCATTTTAACATTCAAAACTTGAATAAAACACATTAACTAAATACAACATAAATTACTTAGTAAAATACTATTGTTGCCATCTTTCCCTGAAATACTAAACATTTTTCACCAACAAGGTTTAAAAAAGCAAGTTCTTTATGACCACAATACAGAAAATGAAAACATGAAAATGTTTCATGTGCGTTCAGGTACTTTCGTATTCCAGTCAGAAATGATATCATCATGGGGATACACAGGAAAAATATTTTATCAAAGAAAATTTATGATCGATGTTGTATAGACAACACAATAGTATTGTTATTTCTTTTTAGATCCGTCTGTAAATGTTATTTGTTATTACGTAATAAAAATAATCGGAAAATGAAAGTCTTAGTGTTGGTCTTTTATTTAAAAAAGATATGTAGTATAGAAAACAGTTTTCTCTGATATTGGGTTAATTTACAATTTCAAAATGTTTCGTAACATAAAATCATAATTTGGGGAAAATTGTAATTCCTTAGGAGGGCACACCTATATTTTTTGCAAAATGTATATATTTTTTTATTTTTCTAATAAGAATGTTGTTATTAAACTTTAAAACTCAAATATATAGCATAAGGTCTCATTTTTTATTCGATCTAATTATTAATATCGCCTACTGAGAAAATGTCACAAAAAGGTCACACTTTCATCTTCGAGAAAAATCTCATTTAACCCTTCCAGGGGCAAGTTTTTCTGTTTATGTAATATTTTATATCCCCCAGAATTTATGAACAATATTATTTGAAATAGATAAATGCAAGTTTTAAAATTATTTTCACGTATACAATTTTATTATTTGGACCGGAAACAAAACAGAAAAGTGTTTTAACCACTTGAAATGCACCCACTGTTAAGATGTGGCTTTTTTTGGAGATATTGTCAAAGCGGATATTGTAGATATTGTTGATTTTGGAGATATTGTTTTCAGTCATAGTGTTGGTCTTTTATTTAAAAAAAACATATGTAGTAAAAAAAACAGTTTTCTTGGATATTGGATTAATTTACAATTTCAAAATGTTTCGTAACAGAAAGTAATAATTTTGGGAAAAATTTGTCTCATTAATTGTAATTCATTAAGCGAGCACACGCATATTTATTTCAGTTTTCTAAGAATGTGGTTATTAAATTATGAAACTAAAATATATAGCAGCTAAGATCTCATTTTTTATTGGAGCCAATTATTAATATCGCCTACTGAGAAAATGTCACAAAAAGGTCACATTTTCATCATCGAAAAAAATCTCATTTAACACTTTCAGGGGCAAATTTTTCTCTTTCTGTCATATTTTATATCCACCAACTTTATAAACAATGTTATTTAAAAATAGATAAATGCAAGTGAAAAAATAATTTTCACGTATCGTGCAATTGTGTTATTTCAACCGAAAACAAAAACTGAAAAGTGTTTTAACCACTTGAAATGCGCCCACTCTGAAGATGTGTCTTTTTTGGAGATATTCTCAAAGCCGTTTTTATTGTTAATCGTGTCGATTCAGAATTCCCAATCACGGCAAATTTGTTTAATTTTATACATGTTAATTCAAGAACTTCGAATTTTATTTATTTTTCTACAAAACGGATTTTTTTAATGACGTTGGTTCAAAAGCAAGTTTTTTTACGTGGTTTACACGTTTTTCATTCAATTAAACACCGCTAACTGCAAAATTCCAACGTGTCTCAGTTCTAGGGAAGTGGTAGGGGTGGAGAGAGCTTTGATAATCCAAAAGTGGAGCCATAACAGTTACGTGACAATAATAGTCACGTGCTATATTCTTTTCTTCTTATATTTTTCTTTGGTGATTCTAAATTGAGCAATGTAAAAAAATTCAAAATTATACATTAGTATCAGAACTCAAGTAACTAAAAATAAAATTAGGCTAATAATAATGCTCAAAAAAAGGATAAAAATTACTTACAACAATACAAAAAACTGCCTTACATGACAATTTTTTTACATCATTTACTCAAATTTGGTTTTCACCATTTTTACCAATTTTTCTGAAATATTTCCTTCTAATAACGAGGCTAGATGGTATGTAAGGGGGTAAATATATCATATGGTTTCTAATGCTGTGGAACTTTTAGCACAATTCTACATACTTGACAAACCTTTGGAAAATGTATGCAATTTTCAACCATGTCGTAGAAATTCGTTGTTTCGGCACACTGTGGAGTGGTGCGATATTTTTATACCATTTGATTTTAATCAAGACTTGCACCGGAATGTTTGAAAAAAAAAATTCTTGTATCAGTTTCGTGAAAAAAAGAGCCGTAAATTTACATTTCCTTATTTTAATAAATTTTCTTCGAAAATTCTTGTGTGAATTCAATGTTACAGAAACACATTTACTTGTACCTAAAACGGATAAATCAGCCCTGCATCGTAGTAATGAGCCATAAAGATTAATTTTGATTATTCGAATGAATCATTTGGACATGCGCAGAAGCATATCTGTCAAATTTCAATTTTTCTTATTCAATTACTACCAGAAATTTTTATAAAAAAAGAAGTTTCCGATTTTAATTATAAATCGATTACACGCCAGATAAAAATGTGTTTCGTTTTACCAAACTGCTGGAGGAAATCGATTAAAAGAAATACAAATTTTGGCAACTATGGCTTTCCTTTTGTTTTGTTTACAAAATCTCTGGTAGTGATTAATTAAAAAAATACGAAAGTTAGAAACTATGCTTTTGCGTATGCTCGCATGATTCATTCGAATGAAAAATTCATTCATTATGCCCATCACTAATGCAAGCACTGCTCCGCATGCCAACATGTTACCACTAATTTAGTAAAGAATAATTTTCCTTATTTAGTGACAGAAACTTTTCGAAATTGGTATTCCACATGACCCGACACCTATGGTTTAAGAACAATTACTCTGTGTTTATTGTTGTGAATCGCGAGCTACAAAATGAGTATCACATCATAAACTGTTAGTATTTTTGTGTATATTAGGCTTAATTTCAATGTAAAAATATTACTTCTAATAATTAATAAAAAATATTGAAAAATTATTTCCTGAAACATTCCAAAGACGAAAAACAAATTGTTATTCATACAACGCGCAATAACTCCGACCGACGAACTGCTGGAGAGCATTCTGGAAATGTTCTTAAGTACTTTATAATATTGCCGCTTGGTGGCAGCATTTTATCAAACAGAAACCTTCGTATCACATATACCCGACTATTCCATAATACCCTAAGTTCCTTTATATATATTTATAAATACTGGGATGTATCGATGTATGTGAATATGTCAATAAGATGGGTGTATATCAATAAAGGTTAAAGAAATATCACGCAGGGTTCGATAACAAGGACATATTTGAGTCATACCATGTCAAGTGGCCTAAATTTTAGCATGGTTCCTGCTCGACCCCCTTCAATTTTTATATAATTGATACAGAACATACATATAGGTATCAGATGGACATCAGCATTCTGTCAATGTCAGAAATAGTATAGTTGGGGCGCTAGGGGTCCTTTTGTAAAACTCACTATTTCATGGTCGCAGGAACAACGAAGAAATCACCAAGTTTGCCATCGTATTGCTCATCATACAAGAAACCTTACTTATTGAAAATAGCTGATCTAGTACAACTTTTTGTGCTAAAAAACGTAATTAGAGTATTACAAACCACAAATCAATACCTTTGTCATTACACGGACTCAAAGTAGGTCATACGGCCTGTCGCGATGAATTTTACCCGTACTTTAACATGCTGTAATTGCTAAAAAAATATTTTAAAAGTTTGTCACTTTAACAATTAATTACCTATGAAGACGTCATAGAGCTGCTGGAGTTGTTTCTTTCCTGCTTAAATATTCATTAATTTATTCAGCTCTGAAATCTAAAAAATTAAAATCATCATATCTACCCAATTTTCAGAAGCTTTTATATCAAAAGTGACACTCCTGATATGATTACAGTTAGTACCACTTAAAAGAGCAGGTCTTAATGTATAAGAAAAACTTTATTTTATTTTGGGCCTCTTACATATAGGGAAAATAATGATATTCAAAAGTCCTATTTTACGCGATATTTCTTCTTCGAAGATCTTCTTTTTCAACAGAGTAACACAAATCTTTTTATTTACAATGATAAATGTATAGATAATTATCTCTTGTTGTGGTCCAATGTGGTCTCTGCTCTAACATTCTGAATGATTGGTAACAGCGTCACCAAGGGGTCAAGCCCGATAGTCATGAAAGACTTGCTCCTGGGGATGCTACAGTAAAATTGCCTATTTCATGGTCGAAGAAAAAATGATGAAATCACTACTTTTGCCCTCTTATTTCTCAAGATACAATAAATCTTACTTATTAAAAATAGGTGATCTACTACAACTTTTTGTGCTAAAAACATAATTGGAGTATTAAAAATCACAAATCATTATCTTCGTTATTACTTGGTCTTCGCGCTGAGCCCCTTGGTCTTCGCGATGAATTTTACCTTTTTTTTAACAAGCTGTATCTACTGAATAAATTAATTTAAGTACTAGTCACTTTAGCAGTACATTATCTATGAAGATGCCATAGAGCTGCTGAAGTTGTTTCTTTCTTGTTTAAATATTCATTAATTTATTCAGCTGCGAAATCTCCTAAAATATTATAATCATCAATTCTACCTCATTTTCAGAAGATCATATCACAAAAGGAACACTTTTGATTTGATTATGATTAGTACCACTGAAAAGAACACATTTTATTCTATAAGGAAAACTCTATCTCATTTTGTGCCTCTTATATATAGTGGAAAAATAATAGAATAAAAAAACCTATTTTACACTGTTTTTTCGATATTTCTGTTTTTCAAAGAATTTGACTGTTGAACAAAGTTCATCCCAAAATTTCCTTACATAAGACTTTTGAACTGTGAATATATCTTTATCTGTATGAAAATTAATTTATTTTTATGAATGGAGTTTTTTCTTTGTATATATATTATTTTAGTGACGGATCTGCTGCAACAATTAAAAAAAAATATTTTGAATCTTTGTTATCAACAGACGACTTTGGAATCTCTGCAGAGTACAATTGTTTTTATACAAGCCTTGGAAAATCACCCTGTGACGGAATAGGAGGAACTTTAACCCTTCTTTGCATGATTTTTTCTTTTACAATTGTGTTTTTTTATACATATATTAAATATTAGACACCAGAAATTTTAAGATAGATTTTTAACTTTGTTCAGCAACATAGTTCACGGGAAATTTACTGGATTAATATTTCTATATAAATATAGTGGTGGCGAAGAAGTTGATTTATTTATTAAATGTTAAACAGTGATATAAATTTACATCACTATACATTAAAGCGGCTGGCTGCAAGATGCGCCCTTCGAAGACCAATTAAAGACCAAATTTTAACTCCAACGGATCTATATAAATTCGGTGAAAAAAAAACATATATCAAATTAATTCTTTTTTTTTCAAAAAAATAAGTTGAAGCAGTACATGCTGACCAAGAAGAGCATTTCAAAAGCGGATGCAAAGTTTCTGGCACAAGCGAACATCATCATAATTTTGCACCCATAAATAAAAAAACAAGTTCGTCTCAGTAGAATAACAAATGATGCACCATTCTTTAGTACACATGTTGATAAGAGTGCTAAGACTGCATTTCACCATGCATTAATTTCCGATATATATCCTAGACAGTATATTGCCTGTATGTGTGACAGAAATTGGTGTATTGGAAATGTACGTGAAATATCAATTGAAGAGCGTGATGTCTTAATAAATTTTATGCACCCTCATGGATCAGCCAAAATGTTTTATTGGCCCACTAGACAAGACCTTTATTGTATTCCAGAAAAGCATATTATAGCTACGGTTCCACTTCCAACAGCAACAACAATGAGTGAGCAATACAGTTTACCTAAAACTCTTGTAATCTGAATCAATAAGAAATTTGATAAACTGAACCAATAAGTAGATGTTCTTTACGACTTGGAAACCCTGAAGCAACCCAATTGAAGCTTAGAATATCATAGAAGAAGTTTCTATAATAGACTTGGGAACCTGTTATATACTCACATTTATGCTTGTGAGCATGTAGTAAAGAAACTCAACCAAGAGCTAGCCTTTCATGGCTATCGGGCGTGATTCCTTGGTGACGCGGTTACCAATTCATTCAGAATGGTAAAGCAGAAGCAACCATGGACCACAACAAGAGATAATCATATATACATTTATCATTGTAAATAAAAAGATTTGTGTTAAATCTGTTGAAAGAAAAGATCTTCGAAGAAGAATTATCGCGTAAAATAAGTCTTTTGAATTTTTAAATTTTTCCTCTATATGTGAGAGGCTCAAAATGACATAAAGTTTTTCTTATAGATTAAGATATGCTCTTTTCAGTGGTACTAACTGTAATCATATCAGGAGTGCCCTTTTGAGATATATGCTTCTGAAAATTGGGTGGCATTGATGATTTTAATGATTTAGAATTTCACAGCTGAATAAAATAATGAATATTTAAGCACGAAAAAAACAACTCCTGCAGCTCTATGACATCTTCATAGGTAAATAATTGTTAAAGCGACAAACTTTTAAAATAATTTTTTTATTAATTACAGAATGTTAAAGTACGGGTAAAATTCATCGCGACAGGCCGTATGGCCTACTTTGAGGCCAAGTAATGACAAAGTTATTGATTTGTGATTTTTAATACATACGCTAATTACGTTTAGCACAAGACGTTGTACTTGATCACCTATTTTCAATAAGTAAGGTTTCTTGTATCATGAGCAATAAGATGGCAAACGTGGTGATTTCCTCGTTTTTTCTGTGACCGTGAAATATTGAGTTTTACAAAAGGACCCCTAGCGTCCCAACTTTACTATTTCTGACACTAACAGTTTGCAGATGTCCATCTTATACCTATATGTATGTCCTGTACTACCGTAATTTCCGGCGTATACGCCGCAGCTCAAAGAGTCGTTTTTCGACCCAGAAATATTATTTTATAAAATGTAACTTAAAAGATCGCTGTAAATATTAAACTACAATTATTGAATAAAATTTCTGGGTCGAAAAACGACTCTTTGAGCTGCGGCTTATACGCCGGAAATTACGGTAATTATATAAAATTTGAAAGTGGTGAAGTGGGAGCCTCTAGGCCAGTTGACATGGAGCGACCCATTTACTAACCTAAGTAATGGAAATAACTAAAGATCTTAAATTCACATTTCGCATGCTTGACTTTCCCAAGTGAATAGCCAGGATGACATATTCGGGCTTTTGTGTCAAGAATAAAAGCAATAATTGAGTCACTTTCCAAGAAACTCATTTAAGAGCTACTGTAATTTCCGGCGTATAATCCGCAGCTCAAAGAGTCGTTTTTCGACTCAGAAATTTTATTCAATAATTGTAGTTAAATATTTACAGCGATCTTTTAAGTTACATTTTATAAAATAATATTTCTGGGTCGAAAAACGACTCTTTGAGATGCGGATTATACGCCGCAAATTACGGTATTTAATTTTATATTTTAATCTTTTTACATTTTAACTGTTGTCAATTAGTGCCGAATTTTATTCATTTCACAATACATTTACTATAATTTAAAAAATACAGATATTATTTTGTAATAGTCCGATTGTTTGTTATAAAATCGAAGAGAGTAGTGAAATAAAGTAATATTTTCGACAAAAAATACATAAAAAATTAAAAATGCTTTAAAAACTTTACGAATGTTTAACCCCTTAATCGTCGCGCCGTTTATGTGTAGGCTACTTTTTAAAAATTCATATTGCTTGATTACCACCAGTTTTTTAAGTAGAAATGTTCTTCTTATTTAATAGACAGATAAAATAATGCAAGAATAAAGCCAATAACACTATTTTAAGAAACTGGTGGGAATCAAACAATCTGAATAAAACAGGCGTAACCTACGCTGTCCGTGAATGTCTCGGGCACGACGATTAAGGGGTTAAATTTTAAGATTCAAGATACCATGCTTTGCTACATTAACGCTCCTAGTACCAATGGGGTCTTATTTGACCCTATTACATTGCTGCCAACATTTTCGTTTTTTTCCTACCACTAAAATTTGATAATATATTTTATCTTTATAAATAGCCAAAATTATGTGATTACATAAGTAAAAAATCTCTATTAAATTTTGGTGGTAACAAAAAAGTGTAAAAGTTGGCAGCTATGCCCTATTATGTTTTGTTTTCAATTACGTTTTTTATGTTGTGAACCAGAAAAAAAATAATAATTTAAATTTAATAAATAAAATCATATAGCCATTTCATAAAATGAAGCTACATTTAAGAGCATTAAATTTCTGATTAGAATCACGCCAAACTAAGAACTCTAATCAAAATTTAAAACCTGGTATTAGGAGGGTTACAAATTGGTTATCTTTGTATCAACAATTTCTTGGAGCTTAAATGAAATTTATTTTATATAGATCAGTGTTCCCAGATCAGCGGGATATATTTTATTCAGAAAGCTGCCACATTATTTCTTTATTGTAAGTGTTCTTGAATGAAACTGAGATTCAATACTCCTACAGGGTTCGTACTCATCAGGAGATTCGGGAGATTTTATGTGTTTTAGTACCAGAAATTTTGTAGAGTACTGGTTGCTATTTCTGAAGATAGCATTTTTTTCATTAAATAAGCCAAATATTACTTTACGAAAATTCTGATAAATGTGCTTGAAAGTCCTTGAAGCGTACGAACCCTGTCCTAGTTTCAAGCATGAGATATTTTTTTCCCTTTTACTAATGTTTATGTCGTAATCTTTTGACAAAGAAATACCATATGTCCATATTCTTTAATTGTTTGGGCGAGTTAAAATTTTATCACCAATACGTTTTTTGATCCGAAATTCTATTTTGAGACGTCTCTATTTCTGAAACAATATTTTAAGCTTTTCTCGACCAGTGGGAAGTATGTGTCCCACTTACAAGCGAAGATAGTCAATCGGTTCGGATGAATATTTTCAAGAGTAGGCATATTCGAAAGAGCATTTCGAGAAAAACTTGGTGGTGGCACTTTTTTCTTTTTCAAACTCACAGAAACCGAAATACATTCGTTTCTTTAATTTTTCTCGACACGATCATAGCTGAAGTTGCTTTTGATTTGATTGTTGCTTTTTATAATTTATAATGTTTTAAATTCGTTTAACAACTTGATTAACAACTATTGATTTAACAACTTTAACAACTATTTCAACTTGAACTTCGTGTTTGTGATAAAATACTAATGTTTGAAGTAATAACAATAATAATTTGTAAGTAATAATAAACAATAAGTAACAATAATAATTTTGAAGTAATAACAATAATAACTCTGTAAACAATGATTAAAATATCATTTTCACGCCCACTTAGAAGGCAAATACTCAGTTGAATTTTTCTTAGGGTCTGACTCTAAACGCTATCGATAAAATTCGACATCGAAGAGAGAAGTTGGTTTCTACGACAATAATTCTTAAGAGGGCATACTACTGTTAGACCTTCAAAAATGCGATGTTTCAAGAAACATGTATGTGAAACAGCAATATTCTCTGCGCATTGTAAAAGAAATTGGATAAACTGCTTAAGTTACCTTTTTTATGACTGGAAATATATATGAGGTGCATCTGTAAACAGTGATTAAAGGCCTTTGTCACGCCCACGTATGTTCCTCAGAACGCCAAAACTCAGATTGTTTTTTCTTTGAGCCGGCTTTTAAACTATATCGCTAAATTTCTATATCGGAGAGAGATGTTGGTTTCTAAGATAAAACTTTGGGAAGCTTTTAATAGGCAATATATACAACGTGTCCAAAAATTTGTTACTTAGCATTCTTGCCTCATAACTTTTTATTTAAGAGCAAGGCAAAAAATATCATTACAAATTCGTAAATTTGCAATTCAAAAGGTTATTAATCAAATAAGGATTATAATAAATTAATAATTAATATTACAATTTTCTCAAATTTAACAAAAAGTAATTACTGAATTATGTAATATCTATCTAAATTTCTGCGCATAACTCATTAATAATATTTTGAAAAATTTGATAATTTTTTAATATTAATTATTTCTTTATACTATATTTGATTACTAACGTTTTGAATTACAACTTTAAGCATATGTAACTTTATGTATGCTAAACTTTTAGTTGAACTTTTTGAATATATAATTTAATTTTCTTCGTGTTTTAAAATCACATGTTACGAGCTCAGGAAGCCCCGACAGTAAATTATTGATCTTCTCTTATATTTATATCACATATTTGTAAATTGTTTGACTTGTAGCAAATTTTATATTAAATCCATATATTGGGACATTTTTATTTATGTGTGAACCTAGAAAACCTAACTAAGCTCATAATGTTCAAATAATTTTGCGGTGCCTCTTTTGTTTTCATAGTAAATCGCCGGTCATTAATATTTCCTGTGGTATATCTTTAGAATTTCTTTATTATTTTATAAAGAATATACCGTATATACTCGTGTATAAGCCGACCCCCAAAAACGAGATGCAAAAAAGTTTAACACCAGTAATTCAGAATAATTTTCTACGCCCTGCTTTATCTCATTTAATTGTGAATTATGTAAGACGAAGAATATTATTGTAAAATACTGGTATTAAACATGTTTTCATCAGGAATTTTGGGGTCGGCTTATACACGGGTATATACGGTATTTCACAAAGTATATATTTATTAATGACTCGGAAATAATCCGATGCAAGTATTCTCGAAAATTGGATATTTCAAGTCTTTATAAAATGCACTTTAAAGAGATTTATCCCAAAATGAGGTTTTTTTTCAGAATTGCGAACAAGATAGCTCTGGAACTACTTGATATGTTTAAATGATATATTTAGAAGTTACCGATTAGAAGTTATCTTTATCTTAAATCTGAACCTAAATATGTTTTCTCTTCCCCCACAAAAAGAAAAATGCATACATAAACTTCCAGAAACAGTATTCATTTCTTTCAACTTTTTAAATATATATATTAATTTTAATAAAATATACACGTGTTTATAATCAGTGTTAAGATAGAAAATCTGTAAAGATTTCATCAAAAAATATAAACTGATTCAAGAGTAAATTTGCCCGTAATTTAATACTAGAATGCAAGAAAATTTTGCTCAAGCTTTTCAAACATATGTAAACTATTTTTTTAGTTAAAACTATTTACCGGGTATCCCAAGAATTACTAATGGATTTTAAAATTCAATAACTTGTAAACAGTGACAGATATTTAAAAAAAATTCTTGCAAGAGGGTTAGGTATGATGTCAGGAGTTTTTTTCCTATGATTCTAGATTTTAGTTCTAATTTCAAACATTAGATGGCGCTGACAGCCATTGGCATTCAGTCGAGGCCGAAACTGACGCCAGTCAGCATTGATGCACCTCCCTTTGAATACTAGATGGCGGCTGTCACAGGAGAAATTTTTTTCAGCGTTTAAACAGTCCCTCGAACTTCAACACCAATAATTTCTAAAAATTTTCTTTGCCTAGTTCTTCTGAGATCAAATAATTCAAAGAAAACTTTTTAGATATTATTGGTGTTGAATTTCGAGGGACCGTTCAAACGTTGAAAAAAAAATCCGCCTGGCGCAGCCGTCGTCTAGTATTAAAGGGGAGGTGCATCAATGCTGAGTGGCGTCAGTTTCGACCTCGACTGAACGCCAATCGCTGTCAGCGCCATCTATTGTTTCAAATTCGAATTAAAATCAAGAATCACTGTAAAACAACTCCTGACAACATACATAACCCTCTTGCAAGAATTGTTTTAATATCTGTCACCGTTTGCAAGTTATTGAATTTTAAAATCCATCAGTCATTTTTGGGACACCCGGTAACTTCTTTCTGTGTGGTGTATATTTAACCCCTTGCAGGGCACCGGTATATTATATATACCACTTAATTTTAATCTCAAAATGCCAACAATGACACCAGAATTTTATAATCAAATTTTGAATTTATAAGGTACATGAGGAAAAGCTTTTACTTATTTACCGTAATTTCCGGCGTATAATCCGCAGCTCAAAGAGTCGTTTTTCGACCCAGAAATATTATTTTATAAAATGTAACTTAAAAGATCGCTGTAAATATTTAACTACAATTATTGAATAAATTTTCTGGGTCGAAAAACGATTCTTTGAGCTGCGGATTATACGCCGGAAATTACGGTAAAAATAAATTCGTTCGAGAATCCTGGTGTCAATCAATCGTTTCAATATTTTAGCTAGAAGAGTACTTTGCCCCTGAAGTGGTTAAACTGTTAAATGAGAAATAATCTTTTGTTCAACTGATATGCATGATTACTAACGGGGCACACTTCCACCATTAAAAAAGTATAGAAATCTTTTCCTTCTTCAGGGCAGTACTTTGGCATGAATATGGCGTTTTAATAAGATGAAAATTTTTATTAAAATTTTACTGGTGGAAGTAATGCGTTCAAAATATTACGGTAGTATTTCGTGTATGACGAAATATTTGTCATACTATACTCGTTAATATTTTTATGAAGGAATGTCTGTTTCAAATCGACATTATTCATTTTATACACTCAAATTGTTTTCTTTTGAGCGTTCTAGTGTTAAAGCACATTTTCAGCATTTCGAACAAAAAGAGTTTAACTTTTTTAAGCGTTGCTTACATATAGATTACCTGATATGCTACTATTCATAACTCTGTAATTATAGCAATTTTATTTCTTCAGCGTTTGTTTTAAAATGCTCAGATAATGTGGCTCAGTCATACATACACGGCTCAC
The DNA here is from genome assembly GCA_963931845.1 of Maratus michaelseni. Classification (NCBI taxonomy): domain Eukaryota; kingdom Metazoa; phylum Arthropoda; class Arachnida; order Araneae; family Salticidae; genus Maratus; species Maratus michaelseni. Next base: position 189,505,539 of record OZ007586.1, read on the forward strand.
ACTGGTCCGTTATTTGAATATCTGAGTATTTTTGAAGAAAAAATTTACTGGTAGGTTTTTACGTCATATTCAACAACAATAACATTCAGGGTAGGTTTCTACAAAATTTGCAAGAGAAATTTAAGATGAAAAATGTTCTTTGAAAAAGGTGGTTTTTAGAAAATGGACCGAGTGGGAGTCTTGTATACATGTACCTCAAAAATTCAATTTTATTGAATTTTTTAGAGTAATATGACTTCAAGTACTTTCTTAATTTTTTGGTGTGCTGTGGTGATTTGAAATATTTATACTTACAAGCAACATAAATATTTTATCTTCAAAAGGGTTGAACCAGAAGATCTACTGAAAAAATGCAAGTGAAATAAGTATAAAAATGAAACAAGCCTAATTTATTAAATGAATTATCTAGTTTAAAACATGTTTATTGGACGTAGAAAAAACTTACGTTGGTCGTTGTGCAAATATAATAGAGATGAAATGAAAATCCATATACTTGGGATTTTTTTTCACAGCACTTTCTACTTGTAACTCCAATGAAATGATTATCGTTACAAAAATATCTTGCAGTGTTAGAATAGAAAAAAATGTTTTTATTTTTATCATTTTACAACTGAAAAATATTTGTGGCATTTATTTTCTTCTTCGATTAAAATGGATACAATTTTGATGAAACAATGCGTTATCTATACTGGGGATTTTCAACCTGTTGCCCGCGAGTCACCAAATTACCAGCGTTTTAAAATAGAAAAAATTCCATTACCTTATTGCAGAAACTTTGCGATTAAATAAGGAAAATCTTACCCTTCGGAATTATTTCATATCAAATTCCGTAATCAAGCAGAAAAGTTGAATACCACTATTCTATATCTACGTTGTTAAACTGCGGCACGGCTTCGATGTTACCACCATTTTCAAATAGTATTATTCGGTTTAATGAATAACACTTTTTTTATATTAAATAAGAAGAAATTGACTATTCAGAAATAGATAAGAAATCTCGGGCTAAAGTTGACAACCCTGCTTTATACTAATATTTCAACTAAATTTGTAATTTATTTTAATTATAAAAACGAAATTTGGTAGAACACCATAATTTCTATGACTTGTTTTCAACAGTTTGCAAAGGCAACTCACAAGAAACGTTTAAAACAGCATTTCGCTATTAGAGAAACTTGAATAACATATCAGTTTGAGGGGCAGATCACTCTTAAATAACGATAAATTTTTCTAAAATTGACAAACCGTATCCATTAAAATATATACTTTTTATCATACATTTTATGTAATTTTTTAGAACCTGCCTTATATTCGCATGAATTAATATACCACATCCTTATGAATACTGGGCTACGCATAGACACAAAAATTTATGCTATCGTATGTGAATTTTTTCCCGCGTTTATACTTTCCCTTGAATTGAATACCACTATTTTTTAATAATAAGCTTATTTTATTTAATTGCAGAATTATAAAGCACATTATACTGTTTGAAAATAGTGGTTTTCAAAGTTAAGTTAAAAGACAAATCCTTAAAAATAGGCTTACGGCAGACGCTATTTATAAGACAGCGAGTACGACTAGTATTAAAGGGCTTTGGATATAACTTGAGTTATTCGAAAACCTATAGTTAACCTATACACAGTGATGTAACCAGGTAGATGTCAGAGAGAAGCCATCCCACCCTTTTTTTAACGAAATTTTCCCCTTATATAATCGCAGATTTTATTCTATTTTTGCGATTAAATAAGGCGAAAAGGGTTCACAGAAAGTGGTGAGATAGCTCCATTTCCCCCCTCCCTCTCCGGATATACCCTTTTCTGTTCATGAACTATACATAATTGTTACTCTAGAACTCTTAACTAAAATCTCATTTATCTTAATTTAATTTCTATCATAACTAATATGAATAAACAATATACTAATATATAATATCTTAACAAGTATACAAAGTAATATTTATCTTAATTTAAATATCTTTCCTTATTTATCATAATTGAACTTAAATATCTTTACGTATGAATCTGATCTAAACTTAATTTATCTTAAAATTTATTGTTCTGTCGACTCTGTTTGCGTATAATGGAAAAAGCTTTTAATCACTGTGGTTTCGATAAAGGATATTTTGAAATATTCCGACGTGAAACTTCTGTCTGAGTATAGAGAAATTGTAAAGCATGACGGGTGTTTGTAAGGCAGCTTTTTTTTTTTAAAGCAAAGATGAAAATCTAATAATTTGCTTTAGAAATTGAAAAGAACATCTCCAATACATCATAGAATGTAATTTTCCAATTATTGGGTTGCTATCAATTCCATAAACCCATAGCCATGCCCACCGAGCAAGATTAAGCCCAGTTATAGACGGTAGAAGCGATGTTAACTCAATATTTATTTTACTACTAGAGGCATGCATACAAATGTAAATATATATATATTTTTTTTCATTTTTTAGTTAAAAAAAATAATAATAACAGGGAGCGTACAATTGTTCAACACATTTCTAATAGTACATTTCGCCTAATTTAATAGGATAAAAATATTACATATTCAATGAGTAAATAAGGTGCTTACAAATTCTGCAATTTAAATATTAAATAGAACATTTCCAATCTCAAACAATTGTGCCAGATTGCGTGGAAATTCCAAGTATTCTATGCCCCACGGAGTTGCTCGTTTGGCCTCCTTTTTAATAAGAAATTCCGAATTCATGCCAGAAATTCAGAGGAGTAATTTTAGTTTCACTTAATAACTTATTTTTCGTTCTAACTTAAAGCAAAAACATCATTTTGGGATTTCCGGCAGGATACGGAATTTCTGAATAAAGAAGAAGGCCTACGTGGCAACCTTAAACCACCATGGTAAAAAAGTATTCAAAAAGCACAAAATGTTTAAAATACTACAATACAACTGTCAAGTTAAAACTATTTTATCGATTAATTCTTGTGGTACTCAGACACTGTTATAGGAAATACAGTTTGTAGTAAAGCATTCTTAACGCTCCGACTGGTTATCCAGCGATTTACATAGGCATGACATTTGTAGAAAAATGCACATTTTTTGAAGCAATTTTGTTTTAAAAATTCCACAGACAAAGGGTTAAAATGCAAATGATGAATATACTACATATTTCAAATACCTGATGATTTCAAATATGTAGTAATAGAGGAGATACTGGTCGATTACATATTGGTGAAAAGGATTTAAAAAAACATTAAATGGTCAAAGGGTTAATGTTTGTAATATAGATTCACCATCAGATTTTATTTGTACCATAACAGGTAATAGCTTCGTCAATTTTACAATTTTATACTAAACATTTCCATGAATATATTTGAAATCGCGAGCAACAGAATACAAATAATTTTCAAAAGGGAATTTTCTACTTACATAAGAAGATGACAATGTTGCCACTCTTCCAGTTTTTAAAATTCAAACAAACACATTTTAAAAAATAATTTTTCTTGATAATAAATGCACTTTTAGAAGTGTGTTTTTATACTCATATTAAGACATAAATGAGAGAAATTTTAAAGAGAGATTCTCCGCCTTATTTTATAGCGGACTACTACGATTCCATATGACGAATAATTTTAATTAAATGTAGAGGTTGCTAAGGATTCAAATTATTTATTAAAAATTAAATTTTAATTCTTTCCTATATACATTATTGTGAAGTGTATGGTAAAAAATGAAATCAAATGAGTACCGTACAGAAAGAAGTCACATTAATAACATTAAACATACTTGAAATTTTACTCAAGTTTTATAAAAATATTTCAAACCAGAATTTTCATTTAAATCTACTTAACATATTTATTTAACATATTTCGATGAGATTTATGTTTTATTTATTCTATGAAGATATGTTTGCTTTGAATCTAAATAATTTAATTTTGTACCAGTCAAATGGTCGATTGTTGGTATATTTATTTTTAAATAATTTTATTAAATACAATTCACGGTAACATGCAAGTTTTTTTTTTTTTTTTTTTTTTTTTTACTTGAAGAATAAATGAAAGCTACAAAATAAGAAATTAACATGAACGTATGTTGATAAAAATACATTTTGTATGCAATCGGTAATCTGTGTTTGAAATAAAATACAGACAATCTCTTAGCAGACTATATTTTCTGTATACAAAATATGTATTTTTGTCAGGATATAGTCAAACTTGAAAGTTTTAACAATATCAATGAATAAAAAACTGAAACTACGTGATCAAACTTGGTTCGTGGAAATTTATGTTTTTATCGTTTCAGTATGGAAGATGATTTTAATTCTATTGGGAGGCTTACTTTGTTTCCCCATTGACATATTTCCTTTGAGATTTCGGGATGAATTTGATTATCAAAGAATCAAAACTACCGGTTAAAGTAAAATGACATTTTTGAAGTTTTTCTTCTGAAACGTTTTTCTTTTTTAAGTATGTTTTCAAATTATTTCTAAAATATAGTAGGGTGCAATTTCTGGAAGGATTTTAATAAAAACATAACTTTCTTTATTAATGAAAGTCTTTTTGAACATGAGCTTTTTTTTAGTGTGAGCTAAATAGTTAGCTAGCACTAAAATAATGCACTTTATGCAGTGTGAGTGAGTATGTTGATTTCTTAAGAGAAAAAGTGGATGAAAGATAAGTTGAATCCTTAACAATCTGTTTTTATTTTCTTTAAAAAATACTCATAATTAAAATGTATTAATTATTCAGCATTTCCATAGAAAAACCTTGACCTTTTTTATTCGTAGAATATCATTACGCGTTCTGTAAGTAAGTAAAACAATGAAACCTATTGCAAAGTACTGGTATTTATTCGGTTTCTTTCTCTTGAACTTTTCGGTTTACTACTTTTACTTTCGGTATACACAAATATGTACGATAATCACAATTCACAGAGAGAAAATGTCATTTTCATAAAGTGCCTCTGTGTAAAACAGAAAATGCATCTTATGTAATCCTTATATTTCCACATTTTTAAACGAATGATTAACATATGAGGATGAATAAACAACGTGGTGATTTTTTACTTACGCCATGTTTGACCGGGACTAAATAAATATATTAAGATTTGAACCAGAAATTTCTTTATAAAATAAATCAAATTCACAAATAAACGAATTGGAATAAATAGAAATTATGGTTACCAGAATGTTTCAGGGACTTGCGTTAAAATTCCGGCCGGTGTAATATTAACCTATTGAAGGGCGGTGGTATATTATTAAAGTCACTTAATTTTAATGAAATTTATACCCCAATTTTTTTTTTAATTCTCTTTTATAAATTACATATAAAACATTAAAAATTTCATTTATTTGTTTATTTATTTATTTTTTGAAAATTCTCGTGTGTTTTCAGCATTACAGTAATACAATTGCTTGCACCTTAAAGGGTTAAAAAATCTCAGTTTAACAAAGTATTTGCGTGTGAGTTTTTCACTCCATTAACGTAGTTTTTTTCACAGAAAAACTAAGAGATATTAGAACATACGGGTATATCACGTTGATTCTAGTATCATTTAAACCAGTATTTTTTAAAGAATCGTTTATAGTGGAATTTCATTTCCATTTTTGCACACGTAACGGGATATGTCTACCACAATCGTGTCAAGGAACTTCTGCATGAAAAAGCAGTTGACGAATGTAAAGTGTTAAGAATTTAGTTGTTAGTCAAATCTGAGTTCATATTCAGTGTTGCCACTTGAGAGTTTTATTTATTTATTTATTTATTTGTTTATATTGCTAGATTTATACCCTTTTTTCAAATAAAAGTATAAGCTTTATTTCGTCTGTCGTAAAATAAGGCGAATATAATCATTTAAAAAAAGTGGTAGAAATCAACCAATCTCAATAAAATAATCTTGCCCTTCTGGCAATACGACCCATACTAAAACAGGTGGTGAAGTAGCAGCGCCAAAACTCAGTAGTTTCTGGCGCAGAGATGCCAGTCCGCTAGTTTTTATTTTAAATTGAGATTTGAGATTGTTTGATTGCTATCAAGATTTGGAACAGTAAACTTCGCTTTATCTATTCTATCATTAAATAAGGCGAATATCACCATTTCACAAATGTGGTAACAATCCAACAATCAGAATACAACAAATCTTGCTCAAATTCCACCACTACCCGTACTAAGACGGGTGACGAGATTGCAGCGTAACAACTCAGTAATTTTTGGCGCAGTGTTGCCAGTCCTCTAGGTTTTTAAATTGAGATTGCTTTATTTTTACTAGGTTTTGAAATAGCATCATTTGTCCTTTTTAATGACAGAATAAATAAAGCCAATATAAATAAGGTGTAATATATTACTATTTAAAAAAGTTGTAGCAATGAAGACATCTGAATTAAAAAAATAGTAGTAGATTGACAACACACTGCAGTAGTCTGCTTTCAACTTCCTTCAATACCTGGTAACCATTTATTTCACTGGAGTGTCAACGCGTTCTGTATACCGAGCTTAGATTTTAGAAAATAAGTCTTAGATGGTTAGCAAGCAGGTGTTAGCTAACATAATAGTTAAAGCTGCCTCCCAAATTTAACAAGAACGAAAAATCATGCGTCAAGCATAGATTATCTAACACTTTCCAACGCTTCCAAAATAATTTTACAAATCATACCGTTTAATAAGCTAAAAGATAACATCTAAGTAATCCAAATACTTTTATTCAGCCCTGTATAGGATCTATAGATTTGTATATATACTACATAGGATGCTAAATTTTAGTTCAGTTAGGAAACGCGTAGCACAGTTTAAAATTCTCCGTCTGGAGTTAAATAATACGGAAATGTGTTCGCGAACTTTTGTGATTCCCTGTATAGGATATACAGAATTTATACACACCACATAATAGACAAAAAGCGAGTTAAAATTAAAATCGCGATCAGTAACTTAAGACGCACTTCCAGGAATTATTGTTAACTTACAGTAGAGAATTCTTTTGTGTGTCCCTGTAAATGAACGATGACTGCTATACACACACTATTCTGTAGTAAGCCTCTTGAAATGCACCTTAGTGATATATATAAATTTCAATGCGTTTAAAATAGGGAAACATTATTTAAATAAACCGCAGACGATTTTTCTCCATAGACGTAATGTAACAGAATTCTTTTGACTGTCCCTGTAAAGTAACTATAAGTGCTATGCACACCCTATTCCATATTAAGCTTCTTCTAATGCACCTTAGTGATATATATAAATTTCAATGCGTTTAAAATAGTGAAACATTATTTAAATAAACCGTCAATGATTTTTCCCCATAGACCGCAATGTAACGGAATTCTTTTGAGTGTCCCTGTAAAAAAACTATAAGTGCTACACACTTCCGTTGAAATAGGGAACATGCTATAGATAACGACTATAACATATAAAAATTGCAGAGCAATCCGAGCATATTTACGGGAGTTAGAGAACGGACAGACGGCAGACGGCCATACGGCCAGCCAAACCGAAGTCATAAACACTTTTCAACTAGGTTGGAAAGTGTTAAAAATGGAAATATCCGCCACTTGCTAGTATGTGAAAATACAATACATTGAAAAATTTGAGAGATTTTTCATTGAGGAAATGGGGAGACAAAATTGTTATTCTACATTTTTTCTTGTCTGTTTCGATCGCGGTACGTGAATTAGTTCTTTTCAAAGCGAAAACTCTCGTTTAAAATCTTTGGTTTAAGATCCGCTTGTTTCATTTTATAAAAGGAAAAATTCATGTAATCATTATTTAAAACTTTGGGGTACGTGATAATAAAGTCAATAATATTAACCTACTAGAACAAAAGCGCGATGTATTTCTTTAAATTTAATATTTCTTTTGTAATGTCGCGTAAAATGAAATGATTTTTTACATGGAATGTTTCGTACGTGTGTTTAAATACGGTTATCACTATTTATGAAAAGAATTCTACGCCATATTTAATCAAAGAATCTTTCATTTAAATAATACAAAAATTACTCTCCGGAAATAGTGGCATTAAAAAATGCAAAAGTAAGAATCCTGGTTGAAATTGAAATTACCACTTTTATTTTCTTTCTCTTTTCATATGCCTGTATACTTCAAGTAATTTCGCTTTAAAATGACAAACCGTATTTTTTATGAAAATCAGCTATTCAAGTACGAGGCAAATCTTTCTTAAATAGTCCTGTGGTCTCGTCATCCTGTATAATAAAGCTATGTGATTTTTTAATGTTGTATTACTGCCCGATGTGTCAGGAAAGTCAATAACACTTCCTTAACTTTTACAATATGTAGAAATATCTCTTTTTATTGGCTTTCTTGCTGATTTTGGGCAATTTTTGACCCCTTCGATTTGGATTTCTTTGGCCTTGTTACAGTCTTATCTTTTACTTGACTTTGAGCATTCTCTTGTATTTTTAATATATTCATCAGAACTTATCAAAACTGTGATAGTGTCCAATCGAAGTCTTGCAGGTTGATTTGATTTTGGCGACAATTTCTCAAGAAAAATTTCTTTAAATATTTGCATTTTGTGACAATTCCTTGAGCTTCTTCTAGGAAGTGGTGGATGATGTTGGCTTGTGACAATCACAGTATGGCTAATGGTGGTGCTAACATTACACTAACTGGATTTTGATACAATGTTATCATTATTTGGTTGTATTAATTTTAGATCGTTTTGGTCAGACTTTTGTGAGTCAACGACTGCGCCTTTTATTATTGTGTTGTTAAGAAAGTTCTTAAAGTTTGGGGAAGATGGTTCGTGCCGGAAAATTCGGTCAATTAATTCCGATATTTACTGTATAATAATTGACGAGTAGAATTTTCTGGTTTAAATTTGTTTTCCGAAAGAGAAGGAAGTTTCCGAACAACCCAATACATTATGACGCCTAATATTATCGGGATTAAACCTTGAAACTGGATATTTCTTACGATCCCAATCGATATATTTCAGTGTGAAGAAAACCAGAAATGATGTTTGATTTCGAAATACCTTTATTCCATACACTTTCAAGAATATTGCTGAAGTCTGCCTTTGTTACTTTACGTTACTTTTCCTTCTGCCACAGAGCCAAATGTTTGTTTGAGTGTGTCGTCTGGGCACAAAACATGTTATGGAATGGCTGCAATAGGTCAGTTGAGTGTGGTGGCAACTTAGATGATTGGTATTTTTTCTGATCTTTTTTTCTCAGTCAAATGCAAGTTCACATATGATATATGGTCATCAAACAGAAGCAATAGAGGTTGTTTTTTCACATATCGTCGCTACCATGACAAACTCTCGAATTTGAAAAAATGCATTTTTCATTGCTTTTAAAAATGGGCCGATTGTCACCACTAAATTTTATTTGATTTATTCGCCTAGTAAAAATAAAATTTCAGACAAGAACAGGGTTGGCAGTTTGGCCTTCTGTTTTTATTCAGAGATGCTGAATTCTTACCGGAAATTTTTAGAAAATTATTTTTACCTTAAGTAATCACGAAATGTCCGTTATAAAATAAAGCAAAGTTTCTGGTATGTTTTCGAAATTTCTGAATACAAATGGTGGCAAACTGCGGCAACCCAAACTGCAGGTAATGGAGGAAAACTGGAAGAATAATATTAATATTTAGTGGAGACAATTTCCGCATTTTTAAAAGTACTGAAAAATATTTTTTTCACATTCGATAGTTTGAGATGGTAGCGACGAATTGTGTAAACAAGTTAAACAAGGCATTAAATACATCAGTGTTCATCTATATTTTGGCCTCCTTCTGTATTCGAAAATTCCAAATTCATACCAGAAATTCCGAATAAAATTTTAACTTTATCTCATGACAGGCAATTCGTCATAACTTAAAGTAAAAAAAAAAGAAAAATCAAAATTATAGGCAGGAATTCGAAATTTCTGAATAAAGAAGGAGGCAAAACTGGCAACCTCGACGCACCATAGAATGAAAAATACTCAAAAATGTAATGACAAAAGCCATAAAAATTGTAAAATGAGGCTAATATTTATGCGTTTCAAATATTTTATCGAATACTTCTTAACAAAGACACCGATAACGTTTGTACAAAATAACGTTTCTAGTAAAACATGTTCTTATCCATCTGACCACTTATCCAGCACTTTCCACGGGCAAGGCATTTGTAGAAAAAATTAAATTTTTTTTAAGTCCAGAGTCAAAAAGGGGAAAATGCAAATGATAAATATTCTACATAGTATTTCAAATACATGATGATTTAAAATATGTAATAATAGAGGAGAAACTGCTTGACTACATTTTGGTTTAAAGTGATTTTACAGAAAAAATAGATGGTAAAAGGGTTAATGTTTGGAATGCAGAATTACCATCACAACGTATTTTTATCATGACAGGTCCTAAATTCGTCAATTTTACATTTTGGTACTGAAAATTTCCATGAATATATTTGAAATCGCTAGCAACAGAATACAAATAATTTTCAAAAAGGAATATTCTACTTACAAAAGTAGATGACAAACCTGCCAACTTCCAGTTTTTAAAATTCAAACAAACACATTTTGAAAAGAATTTTTTCTTGATCCTACACTCCACTAATATTACTTTTGGAAGTATAATTTTTTATACTCATATTAAGGCTTAGATATCAGACATTTTAAAGATAAATTATGATTGCATAAGTCAAATTTAATTAAATGTAGTGGTTGCTCGGAATTGAAGTTATTTGTTAAAAGTTAAATTTTAATTCATTCACATATCCATCCCCACGTAGCGTAGGTTTAAGAAATGGAATCAAATAAGTACCACAATGTTGCCAGTAGGCTACTTAAAAAATTCAGATTGTTTGATTGCCACCACTTTTTTAAACTAGACTTATTCCCTTTATTTAATGACAGATTAAATAATGCTAGAATAAGGACAATTACACTTCTTTAAAAATCAGAAAAAATAAAGCATACTGTCAACACTGAAGTATCGGACTGTTAAGATTCCATAAGGTGGACATTTTTAATTAAATATAGAGGTTGCTAGGAACACAATTTATTTATTAAAAAATAAATTTTAATTATTTCCTATATGCATTATTGTACAGTGGATGGTTAAAAAATAAAATCAAATAAGTACCGCACAGAAAGGAGTTACATTATTAAAACTAAACATGCCGGAAATTTTACTCAAATTTTATAAAAATATTTTACAACAGAATTTTTATTTAAACTATTTAAAATTTTTATTTAATTTATCTCCATGTGTTTCTTTCAAAAAAGGTGTAAACTAACAAGATAATATACAGTAAAATAACTTTTATTACATTTTTGACATGTTTCGGCTCACTCCGAACTATTTTCAAAACCAAATGAGAATATCCTATAATTGCACGGTCTTAGAAGTAATTATTTGAAATGATATCATTTAATTTTCACGTACTTTTTAAAAATTACGCATGTTATCTTTTGTTTTAACTTGGTTGTTTATTTCAATATTTGTAACCATGGAGTAACTCGAGCCACAATTTCGGTAAGTTAATAGATGCTGCATCGTTACATATTGCATTTTTGCGTCTTACTATCTCTGTGTTTTCTCTTATTATGGATGGATAATATAGAATGGAGGGAAAAATTATTCTACTTTTATTGAAATTTATTTGCACGGTTTCTACTTTATATAATCTTACCAGATCTGTATTTTTTCTGTTATATTTAATATCAGCTATATTTTCCTTTTATTTGTAATTGAATTTCCTGCTTGTCATGCCAATATAGTAATTCTTAGATACGTCTTCTTTAATAAAAGGTATTTCATATACTCCTGAAAATTTTTCAAATTTAATTGGGTAAATTTCACTGCAAATGATATTCTTATGTTTTTGAGGGGGTTTGGCTATTAATCTGATATTGAAACGTTTAAGGCTGTATTTTAATTTTTCGAAAAAACTTGGATGTTATCGAAAAATGTAAAGTTTGTAATTTTTCGAATCAACTTTGTTTTCTGGTTTCTTATTATTGGCGATATCCACGATTAATTCATTAATATGGTGTACCTTAAAACCATTATTACAAGCGATTTTACGAATATCATCTAATTCATTATCCAATTTATAGAATTATTGTAGCATATATATAATTATTATATAATTATTTATTATAGAATATTCTCATTTGTTTTTGAAAGTGAGCCGAAACGTGTCAACAATCTAAAAAAAGTTATTTTACTGTATATTATGTTGTTAGTTTACACCTTTTAGAATTAAAAAATATATATTATTACAAGGTGTTATAAGTTATTATATTTTTACTTCTATGTGATTTATATTTTATTTATTCTATGAAGTAATATCTGGTTCTAATCTAAATATTTTTAGTTGGTACCAGTGAAATGACCAGTTGTTCGTATATTTAGTGTTAAATAATTTTTTATATACATTTCACAGTAACATGCATGTTTTTTGACTTGAAAAAAAAAAAAAAACACTACGAAATGAAAAAATAACTTGAATGTATGTTGATAACATCACCATTTTTATGCATTCGGCACTCTATGTTTAAAATAAAATACAGACAAACCATTCGCAGACTACATTTACTGTATCCAACATCTATATTTTCGTCAGGTTATATTCATACTTGAAAGTTTGAACAATATCAAAGAACCAAAAATTAAAACTACGTGATCAAACTTGGTTTGTGGAAATTTATGCTTTTCTCGTTTCAGTATGGACGATGATTTCAATTCTGTTGGGAGACTTACTTCGTTTCGCCATTGAGATATTTCCTTTGAGATTTTAGACTAAATATCCTGATAACTTAAAGTAAATTACTTTACTCGGAATTTCCGGCAGTAATTCTAAATTTCTGAATAAAGAAAGAGGCCAAACTGGCAACGTTGACGCATCATGGAAAGAAAAATATTTAAAAATGCTAATGAAAAAGTCCTCAAAATGAGTATAATGATATTAATAACTATGACAAGTTTCAAACATTTCTATCGATTAATTCTTACGGTACTCAGATACTGTTATAGAAAAGAAAGTTTCTAGTAAAGCATGCTCAACCCTATGAACGCTTATCCAGCGATTTCCACAGCCCAGCCAAGAAATTTGTAAAAAAAAATGCACAGTTTTTGAAGCAGTTTTGTTTTAAAAATTCCACAGAGAAAGGATAAAAATGCAAATGATAAATTTTCTTTAAATATTTCAAATAATGATGATTTGAAATATGCAATAATGGAGGAGATACTGGTCGATTACATATTGGTCGAAAGGATTTTGAAATCAAAATAATTAATTGGACAAAGGGTTAATATTTGGAATGATGAATCACCATCAGAAATTATTTTTACCATGACAGGTCCTAACTTCGTCAGTTTGACAATTTTATACTAAAAAATTTCCATGAATATATTTCAACAACAGAATACAAATAATTTTCCATAGGGATTTTTCTACTTCTATAAGTAGATGACAATGTTGCCAATATTCCAGTTTTTAAATTCAAACAAACACATTTTTAAAAATAATTTTTTCTTGATCTTACACTGCACCAGTATTACTTTTGGAAGTATGTTTTTGTACTCATATTAAGACTTAGATACCGGAAATTTTAAAGAGAAATTTTCATTACTAAAGGCGAATATTTTTAATTAAATGTAGTCGTTACTCGGAACTGCATTTATTTATTAAAATTAAAATTTTAATTCATTCACATATGCATCACTGCACAGAGTAGTGTTAAGAGCCTACACTAATCACGGGAAGAAACGCTCAAGCTAATGTTAAGTCTATGGGAAGGTTCTAGCCCGATTTCTCGCTCGCATTTTAATATTTTTAAATGTGTTATTTGCCTAGAATAGCTGAGGTCAATCTCCAAAGTTGTTAGTTTTTACTTTTTCGATTTTTGTTGCAGTTTTTTATAAGCGGCCATTTTTAATTTTGGAATCGGTTGGAACCGGTTCTGAAAGGGAAAGTATCCTTATATAAAATAACTCGAACCAAAATCGAAAAAGTAAAAACTAACAACGTTGGAAATTGACCTCAGCTATCCTATGCGAAAAAAAAAAATTAAAAATATTAAAATGCGAGCGAGAAATCACACTAGAACTTTCCCATAGACTTAACATTAGCTTGAGCGTTTTTTCGCATGACTGATGTAGGCTCTTAAGAAATTATATGAAATAAGTACCACATACTTGCCAGTAGGCTATTTTGTTTTGCTACATTGGCACCAGAATTTTGGAATGAAAAATTCCCTTTTATGAAGTACATGAACAAAAGACTTTACTTATTTTCGAATAAATTAGTTTTTAAAGTCTGGTGTCAATCAATCACTTCAACATTTTACGAATAGAAGTACCCTGCCCCTGAAATGGTTAAATAATGCGAAAATTAGTACAACAACATTTCATTAAAAATCAGAATTAAAATAGTACCCTACTGGTAACACTGAAGTACTGCATAAAATCAAATCACATTATTAAAATTAATCATACCCGGAATTTTAATCAAGTTTAATCAAAATATTTGACACCAGAATTTTTATTTAGATTTACTTAACATTTTCATTTAACTTATTTCTGTGCAATTTATATTTTATTGATCCTATGAAGAAATATCTGATTCTAATCTAAATATTTTCATTTGGTACCAGTCAAGTAACGGGTTGATGGTATATTTAGTGTTAAATAATTTTATTATATTAATTTGACGGTAAAATGCATGTTTTTGGTCTTGAAAATAAAAAGAAAGTATGAAATAAAGAATTAACGTGAAAGCAGAGGTGCCAAGCTCTCACAAATCTTCCGAAATATGCGGATTAATTTGACCCAGTTTAACAACGTTTCGAACCAGAAAAAAAAAATATTTGATGATTCTTTATTTAGTTAATTTTAGATTTCTACATGGAATATATTGTATTTCATTTCTTAAAACATTTTCTGGTGCGAAGCGTATTAAACCTGGGTTAAATTAACCCGCATAATAAGGAAGATTAGCGAGAGCTTGGCACCTCTGTGAAAGTATGTTGATAAAAATACCTTTTTTACGAATTCGGCAATTTGTGTTTAAAATACAATACAGACAAACTCTTCGCACACTACATTTTCTGCATCCAACATCTATATTTTCTTCAGGATATATTCATACTTGAAAGTTTAAACAATATCAAATAACCAAAAACTGAAACTACGTGATCAAACTTCGTTCGTGGAAATTTATGGTTTTATCGTTTCAGTATGGGAGATGATTTCAATTCTATTGGGAGGCTTACTTTGTTTCGCAATTGATATATTTCCTTTGAGATTTTGGGCTGAACTTGATTATCAAAGAATCCAAACTACCGGTTGAAATAATATGACGTTTTTTGAGTTTAGAAGTATAGTCGGTTTTCTTTTTCAAGTATGTTATCAATTTATTCCTAAAAGTTAGTATGATGCAATTCACGGAAGAATTTTAATAAAAATATAACTTTCTTTTTTAATGAAAGACTTTTAACATGTAGCTTTTTTTAGAGTGAGCTAAAGAGTTAGCTTGCACTAAAAAAATGCACTTTATGCATTGTTTCAGTGTGAGCTAAAGTGTTAGCTTGCATTAAAATAATGCATTTTATGCATTGTGAGTGAGTATGTTGATTTTCAAATATAAAAAGTGGATGAAAGGTAATTTGCATTCTTAACAATCTGATTTTATTTTCTTTAAAAATACTCATAGTTAAAATATTATTAATTATTTTAAATACAGTTACCATACATGCTCACGTAAGATTGCTCCTAATTTTGAAACAAATAAAATGGGATTCTCTTTTCCGGTATTTCCATAGAATAATCTTCACATTTTTAAAATCGTAGAACATAATTACGAGTTCTGCAAGCAAATAAGACGATGTAAACTACTGGAATATACTGTTATAAAAACGGACGGACGTATAATTTTTCAAGACCTATTTGATTTACTTATACATAAATATATACTGTAATCGAAATTCACTGAGAGAAAATTTTATAATGTTCCTCTTTGCAAAACAGAATATGTATCTTATGTAATCCTTATATTTCCACATTTTTAAACAGATGATTAACATTTAAAAATGCATTTATTTCTTCATGAATAAACAAAATGTTTTTCTACTTAACACTAGAACGGAATATTTAAGCGGGATTAAATAAATGTATTACGATTGGAACTAGAAATTTCTTTACAAAATATATTAAGTATATACCACACAGAAATAAGTTAAATAATTCAGTAATTGGAGTAAACAAAAATTATGGTTTCAATTATGTTTAAGAGACTTGCTTTCATATTCCACCCGTTCTAACGTTAACCTTTTGTACGGCGGTGGTACATTATTTATACCACTTAATTTTATTCAAATTGCGTACCTCACCTTCTTTTTATTTTAATTCTCTTTTATAAGTTACATTTAAAAATTTGAAAATTGCATTTGTATATTTCATTTTTTTTCAAGAATTCTCATTTATTTTGAACATTACGGCAATACAATTATTTTCCCCTGAAAGGCTTGAAAAAATCTCAGTGTAACAAATTAGCTACATTTCAGTTTTTCACTCATTAAGTTACTGTTTTGTTGTGAGAAAAACAAAGCGATATTCGAGCATTTCTCACATTTATTTCTTGTATCATTGACACCAGTATTTGTTTACAAAATATTTAATAGTGGAATTTTATTCTCGTTGTTGCTTAGTCAGCTCTTCTGTTACCTAATACGTGTCAAGAAATTTCTGCCTATAGAAGCAGTTGAAAATTATTAAATATTGCGAGTTTAATTATTATTTCAAGCTGTGTGGGAGTTAATATTCAGTGTTGATAGTATTTTCTCATTCAGCAGACTTGCCAAGTCTCCGGATTTTTTTACACCAGTAATTTTTTTGAAAAAAATGTTGTTCTCTTAAATCGCGAAATGCTCTGATTATATAAAACAACATTTTCTGTACTAAATTAGTGGTATCCAAAATGCCGGAGACTTGGCAGGTCTGATCCAGATTACTTGACTTATAACACTTTTTAAAAATAAAAATATTATCTTATTGTATCTATACTAATAAAAGAAAGTTTCGCTCTGTGTGTTTGTTTGTCTGCGACGACTAGCAAAATCTTGCCCACCTAGAAGTCTGAAAATTTATGTGAGGATAGTCTAAGGTCTGGCCATGTGCACCTCAGTCTTAGAATTTTAATATTTCGATAGTTACCCACATATTAATTATAATCTCATTAAACATCGTATCGAAAATGCCATCTTTCAAATCAAAATGGCGAAAGAAAAGAACAGCTGTTCTGGATTTGCAAGCGGAAATGAACGAATTCGAAGATATTTTACTAATTAGCAAATTTTAAGGAAGATATCAACTAATTAAAATATCATTTTGAAAATTTCTGAGCATATGTAAAAAAAACATTCTGCATCCGACTATTTGATTTTTGAAAAATTCGGCCGGTATTTTTTCTTAATTTATGCAAAAGTCTGCCGTGAAAAAAATCCGAAAAAGTTTCAGACAGGGATCTGCTTTCAATAAAAACTGGATTACAAAGAGATCTGTTTCTCTGGCCGATCCCTCCATTTAGTTTGCGAAAATGAAAAGAAATAATTGCCAATTTTTACTAATGAACAAAAAGTTAGATAACAAATTAAGATATAGATTTCAAATTGAGGATGGGAAGGGGTGTCATCTACCGGTTATTTTAGCGTAGCGTCTTCGTTGTGTTCAAATTATCAAAAACATTTAATTATTTTTTTAATGATCGCGTTAATGTAGGTGAAGGTGGTTTTCTTGAACAAATTATTCGTTATATTTGCCTGTATGGGGAGGGAGGGGGTTAACGCCTTGCTCTGAGATTGCTATTATCTCGGGGCCGGACAGTGCAGGGCGGGTTAGCTAGTCTCTCCTAAAATAAGGCAAATATCCACATTTCAAAAATGTTGTCGCTATAAAGCTGTCTGAATTAAAACAAATCTTGCCCTTCTGGAAACACTACGCATACAAAGACTGTTGGTGAGGTTGCAGCACCAATACTCAGTATTTTCTGGTGCAGTGTTACCAGCCTGCTACACTATATTGCCAAAGGTGACCGGTCACTTGCGATTTTAGACGTTTTGTTAACTATCTAGAAAAATACATGAGGAATTAACCTGAAACTGCAGGTGTGTAAACAGTATAGTATAGGTTATATATTTCCGCGAAGATTTTTTCACAAAATTCTATAGGGGACTGTCAACAAATTGAAAAAGAACTAATATCTTTTGGATAACCCTGTAAAAACTAATGTAGCAAAGGCGTTCAAACTCGAGATTATTAATAAGTGGCTTTTTGTAATATACTGTGTTCATTTTTATGAGGAGAGCATGTATACTCGTAGAAAAATTAAGGTTTTTATAAAAACAGTCCCAAATTTCGCCTAGTTTTTGCTTATAATTTGCAGAGTTCTTAATATAAAAAAAAGTTATTTTCAGAAAATATGTCAAACAACATTGTACACAATACTCTGCAATCAGAATTAAAAAATAATAACAATTGGATGAAAAATTAGCAGGTTTACTAAAAAATGTTTCACTGCACATGCGCAAACGCAATCAAAATATAATATGCATAATGTATTAGCTAAGTATATAGAGCAACTTTTGTGAAAGTCCCAAAATCATAGCTTGAAAATTCTGAAAATTAGAGTCGATAGAATAAGCTCGAAATCCGTTGTTCCCAAAACGAAGCAAAAAGATGTGGGGTTGTATCAAATATCTGTTGATTAGTGCCAAGATAGCGTACACAATATTGCACGTACTACTATATTTGGATACAACCCCTCATATTTTTGCTTCCTTTTGGGAACAACGGATTTCGAGCTTATTCTATCGACGATAATTTTCAGAATTTTCAAGCTATGATTTTGAGACTTTCACAAAAGTTGCTCTATATACTTAGTTAATACATTATGCATATTATATTTTGATTGCATTCGCGCATGCGCAGTGAAACATTTTTTAGTAAACCTGTTTATTTTTCATCCAGTTTTTATTATTTTTTAATTCTGATTGCAGAGTATTATGTACAATGTTGTCTGTCATATTTTCTGAAAAGAACTTTTTTTATATTAAGAACTCTGCAAATTATAAGCAAAATACTAGGCGAAATTTGGGACTGTTTTTATAAAAACCTTAATTTCTCTATGAGTATACATGCTATCCTCATAAAAATGAACACAGTATATTACAATAAGCCACCTATTAATAATCTCGAGTTTGAACGCCTTTGCTACATTAGTTTTTACAGGGTAATTCAAAAGATATTCGTTATTTTTCAATTTGTTGACAGTCCCCTATGGGGTTTCGGGAAAAAATCTTCGTGGAAATATATAATCTATACTATACTGTTTACACACCTGCAGTTTCAGGTTAATTCCTCATGTATATTTCTAGATAGTTAACAAAACGTCTAAAATCGCAAGTGACCGGTCACCTTTGGCAATATTGTAGTTTTTTTTTTTTTTTTTTTTGAGATTTGAGATTGTTTGATTGCTATCAAGATTTGGAATAGTAATTTTCGCCTTATTTATTCTAGTATTAAATAAGACGAATATCACAATTTCACACAAGTGGTAGCAATCAAGCAATCGCAATTAAAAACAAATTGTCCAATTTGCACCACAACCTAAGACCGGTGGGGACGTTGCCTCACCCCAACTCCATAGTTTCTGGCGCAGTTTTGCCAGTCCGCTAGTTTTTTTAAGGATAAAGATTGCTTGATTACAACTATGATTTGAAATAGTAATATTTGCCCTATTTAAAAAAAGAATAAATAAAGCGAATATAAATAAGGCAGAATAGTACATTACTGGTTTTAAAAAAAATTGTAGAAATGGAGAAATCTGAATGTAAAAAATTCTCGATGATTGGCAACAAGCTGCAGTAGTCTCTTTTCACCTTTCTTCAAGACCTTTCGATCAATTAATCCATTGAAATGTCAACGCGTCTTATTTACCCATCTGAGATATTATGAAATAAATCTCACATGGTTAGTACGCAGGAAATACAGGGTGTCCCAAAAGTCTCTGTACAACTTCAAAAATTTATTTAAAAAATAATAGGCCTACAGCAAAAATAACTACAACAGTTACATAGAGTAACTTAAAAAGTTTTTTCTAATACCTTAGTACACTTGTACATGAGATACTTTCGCTGCACGAAGAATATCAAGTCGATATTCCATCCACGTGCGTTTCAGCATGCTAACATCAAAACTAGTTACAACTGGCTGGATCTTTTGTTTCAATTCCACGAGACTGTTCACTTTCGTTCGGTACACGGCATCTTTTACATAACGTCAAAAGAAAAAAGTCTAGTCGAGTAGTGTCAGACGACAGGAGTGGCAATGCTATCGGACCATCCTTCCCAATCCAACGCTGTGGGAATGAATTAACATACTATGGAAAAAGCTTTTTGCGTTATTCTATCTATTGTTGTATCTAGATTTGTTGTAGGTCTATTATTTTTTTGTAATAAATTTTTGAAGTTGTACGGAGACTATTGGGACACACTATATAAAAGAACATATAATCGTGAACGCCGCCACCCAACTTTAAAACTGGTGATTTTAAATATTCCTCACTTGTAATTATGTACAAATAAAATACATTAAAAGAATTATTAGTATTAGAGTAATAGGTTTTCAGGGATGAAGGGAGGAGACACAATTACTATTTTACATTGTTTCTATTCTGCTCCGATCGTGGTACTACATGAAATATTTTTTTCAGGTGAAAACACTCAATTAAATGTTTGATTTAACCAGTTAACACCCAACTATTGTTAAACCAGTTTTTCCCATGTAGTAATTCTGACTTATTTAATGACTCAAAATTTGAGATTGGATAATGGGAAAAATTCTGTACTGAAATACTTGTATTGAAATTAAAAATTTTGTTCGGTTGTAGGTGATCTAGAAATAGATCGCTGGAAAGTAGTGGGTTAAGATCAGTGTTGGGCACGCTCACAAAAAACACGAACTAGTTCAAACTCAAGTTCAATTTCTCAAAAATGAGTTAAGTTCGCGTTCAAATTCAAAAAGTTTTCAAACGAACTCGCTCAACTCAAAATCATTTATGAAAGTGAACGAAATTCACTAAAAACTCGTTTTTTTTTCTTTTTAAATATATTAGAACTTTATCGTTCAAATCTACAAAATTTTGCGAAGTAATCTTTTGATTATTCCATGTAAGAGTCTTCATGGGCCCGGCCCAATTTTCCTTCCCGACACTCGGTCCGAGCTTTGTTTGGGGATTACTTTTTTCTAGAGGTTCGGACCCAAATGGGCCGGACTAGATTTATTGCCGTCGGGGCTGGACTGCATTTTTCTTGAGGTCTGAACAGGCAGAAATTTTTAGTCCCAGATCATATGAAAATCGTTGAACCGGCACGGCTCTGGTCTGTCCAATAAAAATATCAGTAAAATTTGGCCCTGCCCTAATTTTTTTTTAAATGCCCATATTTTTAAATCGCTATTATTCCACAATAAAAATTGATATATATATATATATATATATATATATATATATATATATATATATATATATATATATATATATATATATATATATAAGATGGGTAGATGCATTTTTAGGCAATAAAATTAAAATACGGTATAACCTGAGAAAAAGAATCTGCCTATGACGGAATCCAGCGTTTAACAAAACAAGACAAAACAAAACGTTGATCTATGTAAAATGAGGAGAACAGTACTTGTGAAAAGAATGTAATGCATTTACAACAGACGATGAACTTGCCCATGACGGATTTTTCTTCTTTCCTATGCAATTCCGCCTTAGAAGATTTTATTGTATAGAATTTTTAAAATTTTTAAATCTCTAAGCCATAGAAAGTGGATTAACGATATTAATGGTAACTGTGATCATATATATTACTTCTCCTGTCAACATCCCTTTTTCTAAGAAAATATTAAATGCAGAACGACGAATGAGATACCATATGGAAGGTTTTTGAACCAGCTTCTGACATAGTACACTTACATTTTTTTAAAACATGTTTTTCGATTAAAAATTGCTGTTAATTAAAAATTAAATAGACATTGTTATCATAAATGAAATGAAATGTTTTCTCAAATCAGTGTTGCCACAAATATAAAATACTGCATTATCGGATGACATCATCCTCTAATACAATTAAAATACGATTGTTAATTTATTTCTTGCGCTTACTTTTTGAAAAAATATCGAAATTTTAATCGGGTTTTTATTTAATTTTTACGCGTGCGTTACCTATTGTTTATTTGTTTTCTTTGTTTAATCATGACTGTGTATATATGCGTACTGTATCGGAGCACCAGTAGATTACGTAATTTAAAGATTATCTTCCAATTAGATATACATTTCATTAGGATTTACAAAAATTGAAATTATTTATTTTTTAATATTTCATTAAGCTCTTAATACACCCCAGAGAATTCTGACGTCACTTAAATGGTTGCCGGACCATAAATCTTGGACATCCCATGTTTAAGTTCCCATAGGCTTGTAAAAAAGTGGTATATCAAATATTTATTTATGTATTTAAAACATTTCTGGAACAGTTTTGCAAAATCTGAGGAAAGGCTGTCATATGAATTCACTAAACGTCTGATTCAGTGTTAAATTATTTTATAATTAATTTTTTTTCTCAGTATAGGGGCCTTGGCAACCTAGAGAAATTACCTTGGCGAGAGAAGAAAATTTGGCAAAAAATATTCTGGCAATCTATTCCCATTTTCTTATACACAAGCAATTATCATACATATGACTTCTGTTGTCAACATCCCATTTTCTATTCACATACAAAACATGCAATGATGAATAAGGTATCATTCGAAAAGTTTTCGAACACGTCTCTGACATAGTAAACTCACATTTCGTTAAAACGCGTTTTTTTAATCAGTTAATTAAAATTTACTGCTAAAACGTACCAGGAAGTAATCTCAAAAATTCTTGTGCGAAAGCTTCGCACGGGTCCTTCTGGTATTTACATATAATGAGATGCATTTCAAAAATAAATACCACATCTCAGAACATTTAAAAAAAATAAAGAATATAAACATGATATGGAAAGGTTAAATAAGTATTTTTAATTATACTTCTCGTACTAGTTTGAATATATACTTATTCATACCCCAAAACATATTTATTTTCATCTGAAACATAGTTGTGCTCAAACGTTTTGTGAAAATGCAAACAACCCGATCGCAAGAGTTATTCTAGGCTACCCAACCTACAAAAAGAATTTTAAAATCATTAAAACCTGAAAACCGAAAATTGTGCAACCTGACCCGATGCAAGACTCTATTCAATGATCCCGATGACTCTACTATTCAGAGGTTTTACTATATTTGAATATTAAAAAATGAATTTTATGAATGATTGAATATTAAACACTTGTCTTTTTTCTATAAAAACATAAAATTTGTAGTAGAGATATAAATGTAGGTTACTTTTCACAATTGCATTAAAACAGAATTTACTTTCCTTTCATTTCGGGCTCGGGTCGGGTTGCTGATCGCCGAAAATTATTTTGGTGCGTTCGGGTCGGGTTGCGGATAGAACTTATTCTTTTTGTCGGGTTCGGGTTGGATTGTGGGCTGATTTCAAATAGAATTTTCGGATTCGGGTAGAGCTCTTGACCCGCGCAGGGCTCTATGTCTGATTCTTAGAAAGACACCCACGGAGGGCACTCCCCCCTCGGGCCTATATCCCTCGTATTGATAATTGGCCGTCATAAATCAACCCAACCCAACTCTATGTCGGATAATCAGAAAAAAAAAGTAAAAGTTACTCGTCGTAAGTAGCGAAAAAAAAATAAACATCACGAACACCAAGAATGAGAAATTCATATGCCATTCTTTTCTTTATTTAAGGCAGACATTTCATGATTACACAAAGAAAAAATTCTTTGAAAATTTCCGGTATGAAATAAAAATTTTTGAATTAAAAAAAAATATTCCTATTTCTTTTCATGTATTTCCCGTGTTTGATAGATTTGCCAGTTTTGCGGGGGGTTTTTTTAATTCAAAGATTTTGATTTAATACCGGAAATTTTCAAAGAAGAATTTTTTCTTTACGTAATCAGTAATAGCGCAGGACCGTTATGTAATATAGGTATAGGATAATAATATATGATAATAATACAGGAATTTTCTGGTATAAATGCGAAATTTTTAAGTAAAAAAAAGGACCAAATTGGCCCTTGGTGTTTGTACCTCAACACGTCATTTGCGCTCATACATTCCTATACAATAAATGATGGTTACAGTGTCCTGTAACAACCCTTAAAGTTTGTACCATGAATTTAGAATCACCCTGTATTTTCAATTTACTGCTTGAGAAATAAAATGTATATAAGAATTGCAATCATAGATTATTCCTTTTTACGGTACAGTTAAGAACCATTTTTTCTTCTCTCGTAATATGGAAAATATTATCTACAATTCGTTTCTGACACATACAAAACACATATAGTGTTTGTGATGGTTTATTGCACATGTAGACATATTACGTATGTATAGATTGTATGTTGTCCATTATTCAGTGGTAAAAGCAGCATAGGTGTAGACTTGTATAGGCCCATGAGGCTCGAGCCCCCCCCCCCTCCCCCCAATAGTTTTTCAAGATGGGCTATATTTTTTTGCGCCAACTGATATCGAAAGCTATCTCAAATTTTTGAATTTATAATCATTTATAGATTTTTTAGTGTAAAATATTTTCCATAGATAATTGTATTTTCTCTAAAATCGTTGTTTACTTTCATTCTTTGTAAACGGCTTAAAACAACCTAAAAAACTTTTTAGGAAGACCTTAGAATGGCGTATGATAAAAAAAGAAGCACTCTCCACAGGGGGTAAGGAGGTCGGAGGATTCTTTCTTCTTTTGAGCAGTGGACAAAGTTTCCGGGAAATTTTTCTCTTCCTGATTCTGACCTAGACGGAGGGAAATAAAATGGTTTGCTGCAGACGGCAAATAGTGTCCGATATGATCACATAGATAAGATGGGTTGCTTTTTCCGGAATATACAAAGAAGAGGCCTTCCGGCCTCTGATACAAAAAGGTTCCAATTAAGATTCGGAGAACTCGAGAGGTTTTAAACGGGTTTCGAACGTGTTTTAAAGCTTTGTTGGAGACGACCAAACACGAAAAACCAAAAGTATCTCCAAAGCAAAATGTATAAAGAAGATAAGTACTTTATCCATGAATGTTGCATAAAAAATAAAATTTCCATATAAATGCAGAAAATCAGTACAATACAAATATATAATTGTGTTAAAAACTGAAAAGTGTTTGCTAAATAGAAATATTCGCTTTCCGTGTGTGTCCGCTATGGAGGTATTATGGCATATAGATTTTTAACTTTTTTTATTTTCGACACATTCTTTTGAAAAATCGGATCTGCCCAAATCCGACCCGAAAGAGTCAAAACCCAATCCGAAACTGACCCGAAACAAAAGTCAACCTCTAAGGCCAAGTCAGAGCCTTTTTAACCACTATACATACCACAAACAGTATTGCTAAATTTGGCGGATTGTTTACTCAGAAATTTCGAGAATAAAATTTTCAATACCAATTTTCTTTTACTTTATTCACAAAATATTTATACTTATAATAATCAAAGTAATTATTCCAACTTTCTGTGAAGAATTTGGAATTTCTTAATGATAGTTTTTATAAATGACAGATAAAATGCATCAGCAGCCTGTATAGTGTTAATTGTTCTGTACAGATATTTATTTTTACGTCCATGTGTTTATAATTTTCTCTTGTGCGAGGTGTTCTGACAAAAAAAATATAATTATTACAGTCTTTTTCATGTTTGTATTGTTCATTTTAAATAAAAGTGCCACAGACCGGAGATGTGCACGGGCAGGACTTGGGCCTGTTTTCATTCCGGTCGGCGATCGGACCGGGCCAGGTCTGCATTTTTTTCAGGGCCGGGCCCTGGCCATACTTTTTTCTGAAGGCTCGGGCCGGGCCTAACTTACTTTTTCCGTACCGAACCGGGACTAGTATCATTCTTCCAGCTCTTCAAGGGCCTAAATTTTCCGTCCCGGTTTTGTCCCAGCCCGTATGAAAATCATTGTTTCGGCGTGGCCTGGTCCATTCAAAAATCAGTCAAATTTGCCCTGGCCCAAAAATTTTTGCGAAAAATGAATACATTTTTAAATCGCCGTTATTCTACTATTAAACATTAAATTTTATTCTTTATTAAGAATAATACATTTTTAGGCCTATTAAAATATAGTAAAACACGGGAAAAAGAACCTGCCTATGACGGAATCCTGACTTAACCTGAAAAATATGTTGATCCATGCAAAATGAATGTACTAATACGTAAGAAGAGAATTTATAATACATTTACACCTGCTAAAATGGGAACTTGTCTATAACGCATTTTTTCTCTTTCCTATGCAATTCCGTCTTAGAAGATTTTACTGTATAGCATTTTTCAGATTTTTAAGTCTCCAATACATGGAATATGGATTAACTATATTAATGATAACTGAAACATTTACGTACAACAAATAGCGATTCATTAAAAAAATAAATATCGCAATAACTTCTATAAAAAGGAAAACTATAAACATGACAATAAAAAGAAAAGATGAGTATTTTTGGTCAGAACTCCTCGAACGAGACAAAATTTTAACCAAATCGATGTAAAAATAAATGTTTTGTAGAAATTCATTCGGGCCGGGCCGGACCGGGCTCGGGTCGAGTTTTAACTTTTATACCGGGCCGGGACCAGGCCTTGAAATTTCAGCCAGTGCAGACCTCTACCATGGACTGCATAGTACAGGGACCTTCGTTCCAAAATACTGTTTGTAGTACATTTCTTTCTATATGTTCTATTGTAAACAATATCGATTTTTTAATGGATCTTTATTTGTATGTAAATATCTGAATTATTATTAATACCATTAATCCATTTACACGGCTTGGAGACTTAAAAATCTGAAAAATTCTATATCGAAAAACCTTCTAAGACGAAATCACATAGGACAGAAAAAAATCGTTATAGTTTAGTTTTATTTTTAGCAGGTCTGTCATCTCTTGCAAAGTATAATTTATTTTCAAATGGATTATTATATCCATTTTGCAATTGATCAAGACATTTTTCCGTTTAAAACAGGATTTCGCCATACACAGATTCTTATTATAGATTTTACAGTTCTGTTTATCCCCCTCCCCCCAGAAATGTATATGTATTATTCATTAAAGGCAGTTTTAATTGTAGAATAATGGTAATTGTGCTTACTTCTAGGAAGAATTAAACACAGGTTCAGAAATAAGTCCAGTTCGGCCCGGCCCGCGCCTCCAGAGAAAGCAAGACCCGATCACAACCCAGAAAAACTGATGATCAGGCTCGACCCGTCCCGAGTCCGTGAAGGCCTCTAAATGGTATTTGAATGGGAAAAACATGTTCTTAACGGCTGGAAAAATTTTAAATAAATTATGAAAAAAATTGAGTTTGAGCTGTAAATTTCGTTCAAACTCACAGATTTTTTTAGCTTTCGATCAGTTCACATTCGTTTGTCAAAAAGTGAGTCAAGTTCAACTCACGTTCACAGAAAGCGAACTAAGTTCGCGAGTTTTTGTTCAATGAGCGCGCTAATCCCCAACACTGGTTAAGATCCACTTATTTCACTAATCCATTATTCAGTAATCATACCGACTTAACCATTTTAGTTTTCTTTGGCAGTAAAAATACCTTTGTAATTATTTTCACAGTATTATACAATTCTTTCACATCTTCAATAGCTTTAACATGGAAAGTATGAACAGTCTGAGTCTAAATAGGTCCAAAAAACAAAAAAGGAATTGGAAACAACTTCAAATTGATCTTCTTTTTGTCACCAATATCGATCATTTTTTTTTCTCGTTTTTGGTTAATTTTGTGTTTTATTAGAACCTTTTGCACAAAATTTTAGATTTATTTTTGCTTCTTTCAAAAATCATCTCCCAGTCTATGCCAAAAAAGTAAAGTTAAATAAAATGAAATAAAATAAAGTGAAATAAGTAGATAAAAATAAAAATAAAAGTTCATGTTTACGTAAAACCTGTATTCTTCTCACTTTGCATCCCATATTTTAAATCACATTTTTAAATCAATCTCTCAAGGATTTACTAACCCTATTTGAAAATTTGTCACTTTCTTTTCAACCTTTCCCCCCCCCCCCAATTTTTTTTTTTTAATTTAATTGTTTTTTTTTTCTTCTAGATGTGATCAACTATTTTTACTTTACTTTCCACTTGATTTATTTTGCACTTTTTCTCCTTTCTAAATTATAAATAAATATTTTTAAAATTTAATTTTCAACCCCACCCCCCTCAAAAAAAGGGGGGGGGGGAAATTGAAGAAGAATAAATAAGATAAAAATAAAATAAGTAAAAAAAATTGTGTACGTCTTTTCCACCGGAGTTCAGGGACACCACCGCCAAAACTTGCAAATTTTTGGATTTGTTGGAAGTTATGCAATTTTCTGCCCCAATCGACTAAGCCCACTTTCTCTAATTTTTGTCTACTCCCTTTTTTTTTCTTTTATGTAGCATTTCAGTCTTTGTCTGCACCCCTCTACAAATTTCAAATTCGGTATTCCCGTGTTTCAACGGCTAAAGTCTCTCCAACATACTTTTTTTTTTCTATTCCAAATTGTGTTTTTCTATGCGCCGAACACCGGACTGGCTCTTAGCTTTACTTATACCCGCATCCATTTTATTTTATTTTTATTGATTTATTATTATTTTTTTATTTTTTTTATTTGTTTATTTTTATTTATTTTTATTTATTTATTTTTTTTAATTTTAAATCCCATTTCATATTCTGATTCATTTACCGGCTCAGTGGGCTGGACTCAGGCGTGACCCTCTCAACAGGGCTATCCTCTACAATTGTTCAACCTTCGCATCTCCTCTCCACAAACGCATTTTCACTAAAATCAATTAATTGTCTCTTCAAAATAAGATTCTTGTAAATTTTGCAGCCTTTCTCTCGTCGTAAAAGTTAATGGCTCATCACTTTAGATGTTTCGGGATTTACAGTAACCTTAACCTAGGCAGTGGCGGGGCCTGGCAAGCTCCAGTTTTGCTTTTCCAACCCCTGCTTATTCCAAATTATTTTATTCTAAATTTAATTCGCTACATGCTGCTATACCAGTGGCGGACGGCACAATTCCGGAGCGGCGAGTGGCGGTGGCCCAAAGATCGCTTCTTTTATTGAGTTACTTCTATAAATATAAATATTTTGAGTCGCCTTAGCAGTTAAGTTCCAGAACCTCTCTCTATAATGTCATCAACAGACCAAAGTATGCTGCAGGACACCACACTTTCACGTAGTCCAAGCATGGTGCCAATAGCATCAACTACAGAAGAATATCAAATTTCGGAGCTAGTGAGAAATGGGAAGATCACTCTGAATAAGATGCAATCCTCAGATACCAAGGATGAATGCTTAACGTACATAAAGAATCTGCGTTCGATATAAAAATCGATAAAACAGATAAAAAAACAGCAAGAAGAACAGCGCCTTAGAATCACACAACTAGAAGAAAGAAACCGTGGCTTTGAAGAGCAATGCCATAGCTTAAGAGCAGGTTTCAACAACTTAAAAACCATCATCCCAACGCCTACAGACATAGCCGCGGTAGTGAGAACAACACTAGAAGAAGTAGAGAAGCAAAAGACCCTCAAAAACCATTGCACCATTCTAGCGCAAAACACTTTACATGAATCCACTGAACATGCCATCTTCCAAGCCACTAAACAAACCCTTCCTAAATCCCTAGTGCAGCTGCCAGCAAGATCCCCAACCACTGAAAAGCAACAGTTCACAGACAGAAGGAACAGGAGAACCATAGTAGTAAGGGGTAGCTCAAGAAAATCAGGGAAGGAAATTGACAACATTTTCGCGAAGCACCAGATTACCAGCCCAATCATTCTTGAAAAAGTGACGCAAGGAAGATTTCACCTGGAAATCCTGTGTAAAACAGAGAACGACAAGGAAACCCTGATAAGGGACCTGCAAAAAAACAAGCACCTGAACAGCGAGCTCAACTTCGTAACCAAAGCACCGGACCACCACAAAATGATCCTTCTAGGCGTCCCAGACACTGTCACAAAAGAAAGAATCATGGAGACTTTTGAGTCAACATACAAGGTACAGCCTGGTGACGTCATCATCCTAACTGCCCTCAAAAATAAACGTTCTGAAGATGCCAAGGACTGGATAATAGTGATGCCACAGACGCTGGGCCGGATGGTGATAGCAGATGGGGGCATCACCATGGGCTTTAGAAATTGTCAACTTCGCCCACACACCTACATACAGCGTTGCCGAAACTGCCAAAGTTTTAAACATCCGACAAAATATTGCAAGAACAACACCTTCTGCGAAAACTGCGGACAAAAACACCCTCGACGTTCTTGCGATGACAAGCCAGAATGTATCAACTGCTGCGAATCAAACGAATACAACGAAACACAATATCAGACCGACCACAAAGCGTCGGACTCGTGCTGTGAAATATACAGAACTCTATACACCAGGGAAAGGGAACGCTTAGATGACATTTTCATTCCAAGAGCCCACGTACCGGAGCTTTATCTCCCTGAAAACCAGCCACCTTCATATCCAGAAGCTCACTTTGGCTACAGTAATTTCCAGACGTCCCCCACATTGCATAGTTCTAGCCTTCATCCACGAGGACGTTCAGGGACTCAGTTCAACAACTGGCAGTCTGACGGCTACAACCACCCAGGTAACTTTTAATCTTAAACTAACATTTAATATTAAACCAACTTCTAATTTTAAACATA
The DNA here is from genome assembly GCA_963931845.1 of Maratus michaelseni. Classification (NCBI taxonomy): domain Eukaryota; kingdom Metazoa; phylum Arthropoda; class Arachnida; order Araneae; family Salticidae; genus Maratus; species Maratus michaelseni. The sequence goes on from OZ007586.1 coordinate 189,536,295, forward strand.
CTTTTAATCGTAAACTAACTTTAAATTTTTAAACAAATTTTTAATCTTAAACTAACTTTTAATTTTAAAAGTAAAGTATACTTACAGAGATGTCTCACGCACCTCCCTCTCCATCTTTAGGCCAACTAAATTTCCTACAAATTAACTTAAATCACTGCAAAGCAGCAAATGACAGTGCAAAGAAGCACATTCTTCAGAATTCTATTGATATCGCACTACTACAGGACGCCTACTGCACCAAAGATGGAACTCTCGAGGGTTTTCCAACATCATGGGCAATCTTCCCCTCCAAAAAAAAACAGCGCACACTTGGTCATTAGGAATGTTGAGCTAGTGTACTCGCACCTCTTCACGGGTAATCACTGTGCCTTTGTCACCATTGACGCTAAAGAAGGCAAGACCATCATAGGGTCGACCTATGCGGCGCCTTCAGTCGATTTCGAGGAGTCAATGGAAGAATGGAGCCATCTAATCACACAAAAACACGCATTCATCTGCGGAGGAGACTTCAATGCCAATTCTGCTCTGTGGAATTGTGTACGGGAGGACCTCCGCGGGGAATTCCTCACAGAACACTTAGTGGTACATAACCTAGCAATTGCAAATGTCAACAATTCAGAGGCAACCTTCGTAAAAGTAAACTCTAAAGGTAAGGTCATTGCCAGGGGCTGGCCAGACCTCACACTCACGAACACACAGACACTTCAAAGAATCTCTCAGTGGCAAGTCATAGACATTTATAGTGCCTCTGATCACAAATACATACATTTCACATATCAGACAACTCCACTTTATACGTTGAGAAGACGTTTTAACACCTCGAGGGGTAAGGTCCATAAATTTGACAAAATTCTAAAAGCACGGAAACAGGCATTAACTGAACAACTTCACAACATCAACAACACAGAACAAATCAATACTTTCACTACCAAATTCATAGAAGAAATCCGTTTAGCAGCAAGTGCTTGCTTCCGACTAAAAACAGTCAGAAAAACGCGCTCGTTCTCTTTCTGGACTCCCGAACTCAAGGCACAGAGAAACCTACTTACGGCACTCAGGCGGAAAATGAAAGCAACCAGACAACTTGACCCAAATGCGGATGAGCTAAAGGTCTTGGGTGCTAGATATTCGAAGCTTGCGGCGCAGTACAAGCGCAGTGTCCTGCTGACCAAGAATGCAGCGTGGAGGAAGTTCTGTAGTAGTGAGTCCAATCCTTTCGGCACATCGCAAAAATTTTTCACAGGAAAATATTTCACTCCTGATGAAATCAAGCTTGAACTGCCTCCAAGCGAAGCATCCAGACAACACAGTTTAGAATTCCTTACAGATCAGGTTTTTGGCAAGACAGCATACCCACAACACGATAACGAGGACATAGAATTCACAGCACCACCAGACAAGCCCTTCACAAAGACTGAATTAAGAATGGCCCTTAATTTACTAAATGACAAAAAAGCACCAGGTCCCGATGCTATAGACATCCGATTGTTAAAACGGATATTCAAAATTCTACCACAACTACTCACAGACTGGGCAAATCTTTGCCTCTCTCATAATTACTTTCCACTTGTCCTGAGACAGGGGGAAGTCGTATACTTCCTGAAGCGAGGGAAGTCGCCCTCTGAACCGCGCTCATACCGGCCGATCTGCCTACTACCAACGCTAGGAAAATTGCTTGAAAAGCTCCTGGTCCAACGATTGACCTTTTTTCTAGAAACTAACAATATCCTGCACCCCCGACAATTTGGGTTCAGAGAGGGCAGATCTTGCGAAAAAGCTCTTCATGCCATCATGACTTCCTGCGCTGATAGCATTGCCCGTGGAAATTACACTTCCCTCGTCTCACTTGATATACGGGGGGCTTTCGACAACGTGGAATGGCGCGACATTATACGACAACTACAAGTACTCAACTGCCCAAGAAATATAGCTGGAGTCATCCGCTCCTACTTATCACAGCGCAGCGTTCTAATCAACTGGGGTGCAGGCACCTCAACTCACAATTTAGAAAAGGGTTGCCCACAAGGCTCTTGCCTCGGACCCATTCTTTGGCTGCTAATAGCAAATTTATTCCTTAAAGAATTAGACAAACTAGGTTTCCTCCTCTACGCGTTCGCGGACGACTTCACCTTTATTTTTTCGGGCCGCATCCGTTTGAATTTGGAGCAAGAGGCAGCTTCAGCTCTCCCTGTGTTCTGCCAGTTACTGGAATCCCTACACCTACAACTTTCACCAGGCAAATCTCAAGCACTGACATTTGCAAAACCACGCCTTCTGCGTGGCAGGAACCCAATCATTCGCGTCAACGGGACCAGCGTCCACCATGTTCCATATCTCAAGCTTTTAGGCATAACTATCGATAAGCATCAAAATTGGCTAGCACATCTACATCAACTTAAAATAAAACTCATAATTTTTCACCACAACTCACTAAAAATGACGTCAAAAACATGGGGTATTAGCAACTTCATGCTTAAAATATGGTATCACACTATAGTACAGAAAATTATAACATACGGGGCAAGCATATGGGGGGGGACACTTAACAAAACAAGCAATAACAAAGTTGATCTCACTACAGCAAATGTTTCTCTTACAAATCTCACGAGGCTACAAAACAATCTCCACGGATGCATTAAATACCATAACGGGCATACCACCAATCGACACAATACTCGCATATGAATACACCAAGGGACGTATTCTCCACCTTAAGCATGAACCGACTGCAAGCGAATTCCTTCCAAACACCAAAATACAGCACAAAGTTCCAGGATGGCAGATACACCCCTCCGATGAGACATCTCACTTCCAAGTAAACACCAATCTTAATTCATTCTCCCCATCCTCTAGAATTACTCTCTTCACTGACGGGTCCGGAACTGTCACCGGCGTGGCAGCAGCATTCTGCGCCATGGAAAGGAATGCCGTCACCCATCAGTGGGCCTGCAGACTAGATGACCACAATTCTGTTTATCAGGCAGAACTCTATGCCATCCTAAAAGCCCTGGACTGGATCCAGACAAACACCACACATCCCTTCGTCCAAATTTATAGCGACAGTCTCTCTGGTCTGCAGGCTATCTATGCCTATAGAACCAAACATCCGCTAATCCTAGAAATCAAACTTAAGTTAAAGTCCCTTCTAAATAGAGTAGCTCTTGGCCACGTTTCAGCGCACACGGGCGTTCAAGGTAATGAAATCGCGGACGCACTCGCAAAGGAAGCAACAGCTAAACCACACATTGACATTCATCTTCCAATTCCTTCCACATACATAAAACGTTTACTAAAAGCAAATATACTCACAGAATGGCAATCAATCTGGGATAACAGCAGCAAAGGCCGACACACATATAATTTAATACCGAAAGTCTCAATAACACACTACAACCTCTCCGCACACACAACAGCATTTCTCACGGGACACGGTCCCTTTCGAACATACCTCTACAAATTTAAATGTGCAGACACATTCCTTTGCGAGTCTGGCGCAGAGGCGTCGACTCCCCATTATTATTTCACCTGCCCGTTAACAGCACAGTGGCATATTATGAAGCCTGCAATCCCTCCCAAGGAATGGCTTCCTAATATTCTAAAGAGGCACACCCTAAACAGAAAGCTACTTAAAATCTATATTTTTCTGACAGAACTCTCTAACCTTACCTAGTAGCCGTCAGCTGCCACTCTCAATGCACAACTCCTATTCAGTCCCTGCTAACTGTCGCGAAAAGGGTCCTTCCCTAGCAGGGCCGAGCTTATATATGATCTGGTCGTTGACCATAGTTTGTATTTGTATTTGTTATAAACATTCTATCCCGCTCCTTGTCGCGTTTAACGGCGGGTCCAGCTTCGGCTGTAGTTTGTAATTTTTTTTTTTTTTTTTTTTTTTAGACTTTAATAAAGGGGACCGGGAGGGACACTATGCTCTACAGACTTCTACTAGTCTGAGCAGTCCCTCTTAGGCTATCAAATCAAAAACCCAAACTCGAAATGAAAGAATATTAATCTATATTTAAAATATATTATTTAAACGTACACTGCAATTAAACCTCTAATATTAATTCTTTCATTTTTGCATAAAAACAAGCCTATTTACACTCATTATATTAAAATATATAGTTTGTTTCTTTTGATAAATATTCAGGACTTTCTTTTGAAAATTCGGTCAAACCAAGATGGACCTCAAATAGGAACAACCAAACATAAAATATTCAAAGTCAACCTTTACCAAGCCAATCCGCATGTAGTGTCAGGTAAAAGTGTACTCGACCAGATACAGGACTCTAGCTGCGAACCCAGGGGGATAAAACCGGAAGAAACATGAGAAAAAATAACGAAAATAAAAGGGAAAATCCGAAACAAAACATGACGATTTTAATCCTTAATCATTAAATAGATTAATCAATTAGATTGAAAATTGATTTAATCGTTAATCGGAGAAAGTGATTGAAATTAAATTAATTATTAATCATTAAATCTATGAGTAGGATTGAAACGAAGTTCAATCGTCAATCTTTAGTCATGATTAAACATTTAATCGTTACTTTTCAATAGTTAATCAAATTAAAATTTTGCACCACCCTGATTTATTTAATGAAACATAGCGCATATTTTATTTTACGTATTAAGCAGACATTTTGGTACAAATATGTATTTTTGACTTAAAAAAGCGTCAGCAGCCATGTAGACTAAGTGTAAAAATAATATATACAAAAGCTTTTATTCGCAGACTGCAAATCACGCCAAAAAGTCATTAACCTAGGAAACATATCTTCTTGCAGATTATGAAAGCAATATTTGTAATTTTTTAATTGGTAACCTCCCTCCTCCTCCTTCCTTTTGACACTTTATTTGATTTTCTTGGTCAAATCTGCCTACAAAAGTAAAAGGTTTATATATTATTGAAAATCTTCATGGATTTAAAAGTTATCAAAATTTGAGTATGCCAATGTTAAATTCTTGTGACAAACTTTAATGTTCTTTAATTCATCCAATTTAATTTTTTTCTTTTCAGTGAGATTCTCTAAATACATCTTAAGATTTACTAGGCTTTTTCTTTTAAGTAAAATCACAATTTTAATCATCAAAATTATTATTATATTGATATTGAAAACAATTATGGATTATGAACAACATCAAGTTTTGCATAAATAGAACGGAAATCTTCAAACGCATGGGCGATGAATTTTCCAGTTCATTCCAATCAATATTTCTTGAGCTATACCAAAATTTAATTTTGGACCATTTAAAATAATGGTGAACAACCTTTTATCCAAAAAGTCGCTAGCCATAAGAATATGGAAAATTCGACATTTTGAATAGCAAAATTTGTCTCATTAAATAAGACAAAATATTCTGTGTAGAAATAGTGGTATGTTTGTGGCCAACGGGAAGGCGATTGTGTACTCCCTAGTATAAATATCTTTAACAGTTCAATCACATATAAGAAAATTTAAAACAGCAACCAAAAATTTCTTTGAAGATTTCAGATTAACTTTTGGAGATGAGAGTTTATTTTATACGCACATTGTCTGTATAATTTTACTGGTGTAATTTTGGAAATTTTTTTCTGAGATAATTATTTAACTTTTTTTTCATGGATATGTTCCCTAATATGTTTTCTTTTAAAACTCTATGAATATTTAATTTTGTTTATAAGCAACACCATTTTCTGGGATGGCATAATCCACGAAACTTAAATATGGTGTTACCATTTAATGAAAACAATGTAGCTGCACTTCTGCTGTTTCGGCGACCCCTATTTAAAAAAAAAATGCACTCATATTGTGAAAGAAGATATTATTTAGACTTTAACATTATAACTACCATGAGCCGTCATTTTGAGGGTTACCAAATGAATATATTAAGATTCGAACCAGAAATTTCTTTTAAAAATAAATTAAATATAAAACTCACAGAAATACGTTAAATGAATAAATTAAAAAGTTATAAATAAATTTTCTGGTATGAAATAGTTTTAAAAAACTTGAGAAAATATTCCGGTAGTTCTAGTGTTAACGACACTTTTGTTGTGATTTTATCGTAAATGATGAGCGAATGAAGGTAGGTGATTCTTTTTTATAACACTGACTGTACGTTTGAAAAGGAATAAAATATTTTAAAAATTTGGTGAAAATGTAGCAGTTTGGTATTAGCATTATGTAGTGTAAATAATATACTAACACCTTTCAAAGTGCAAATACATTTTCGGTATCTAAACTAGGGTTGTCGAACATGCGGCGAAAGGGAAAAAGAGCTACCATTTTTAGCGAGTAGAATACCGTGCCTTGTTTAAGGGGTCTCATACCTTTTGAATCTTTCGACCGCCAGTGAAAAGAGATGTTTTTTCGAGTTCTCTTAACCTTTTAAATACTTATTGAAATTACACAAACCTCTATAATATATTTACACCATATTTCAGGCTTTATAAAATGTAAAAATAAACACTTATAATATAATATAATATTTTTTTAATTCAATTAATATTTCAAAAATTTTCACATGATATGTCTCAATACACACGATAATTTAACTTAGAATCAATATATGAACATAAAACTTATGCTAAAATGACCACTAAACTCTATTTTATAGAATGAAATAATATTATTGGGATAGTTAAATATCTTCATTATTTTTTAATGACTAATTAAATATTTTTTTCAATTTTTTTCCTATTTTTCAAACCTAATTGAAAGTTTTAAATAGTTTATGTCAATGAATTTGGCCCCACCAGTGGCTGAGAGGTTGTGCTCTCGAAGCTGGTAGACGGGAAGTGCTGGGTTCGATCCCAATCGCGCCCGTCGGCCTAATCGTTCGGAGTTTTTCGTGGTTTTCTTCGAGCCGTGGATTTATCCATGCGTAAATACGGATTAGGTTCCCTTAGAAAGACCCCCACGAAGGGCACCCCCCCGGGCCTATATCCCTAGTGTAGATAATTGGCCGTCAATAATCAACCCAACTCAACCCTGTCAATGAATTTATATACCATTAATTCATTCTATAAAATAGAGTTTAAAGGTCATGTTAGCATAAATTTTATGTACATATATTCCTTCTAAGTTAAGTATCGTGCGGATTGTGACATACCTTGTGAAAAAAAAATTTTGCAATGCAAACTGAATTTGTTTAAACTATTGTATTGTATTATAAGTGTTTATTTTTACAATTCATAAAGCCTGAAATATGCCTTAAATATATTACAAAGTTTTATGTAATTTCATAAATTATTCAAAAATTTATGAGAGCTTGAAATCACATTACTTTTCAATGGCGGTAGAAAAATTTCAAAAGGTGTGAGACCTCTTAATGACAGTGCTATTAAATGAGGCTAAATTTTTTTAAAGGAAAAATTGGAGAGAAGCGTACCACCACAAAAAGTTTGGACGCTTCTAATCGAGATATCAAACTAATAATATAAATATTGCTATCACTGGTACGTCCTTAAATCTGTCTGAAAATATAACTTGAAGATATTTATAACCCCCCCCCCCCCCAAAAAAAAAAAAAAAAAAAAAAAAATAAGAACGGAAAATCATGCTTCAAACATAGATTATGAAGCACTTTCCAACACAGCCTGAAAATGTAACTAAACTTCACCGTTAAATAAGGTGAAAGAATATATGTAAGTAAACAGTTTAGAAATTACCTTCCAGTGTCAAAAAAGTAGTCGAATTATTTTGTGCAGCCCTGTATAGGATCAATAGATGTGGATATATAATATGATAGAATTTAGTTCAGATAGAATATTCACGTTTAGCAATTTTCACCAATCGATGGAAATGCACTCGAAACCTTTTGTACAGCCTGTATATTATCTGAAGACTTTTGTACACACCATCTATTAAGCCAAAGGGCAACTTAAAACTCACTGGCAGCAATTAAGAAACATAAAATACACTGTATCTATTATTTCGTAGCCATGTATATGAATTTATTTATATTCCACAAACTTCTATTAGTCTACTAAATATAGTTCAGCAGGAAAATGCGTAAACACAATTAAAAACTACCCTTAAGCAATTCACTCCCATAGTCTGTAGTACTTAAGCATTTCCTTGTGTAGCCCTGTATATGGTCAGCCGAGTTTATAAACACAAACGTACTATGAAAAAAAAAGTTAAAATTGCAAACCAAAGTTGAAAACGCACTTATCACACATAGACTGTAAATATCGCACATGTACTGTAACCAATATATTTTGTGTGTCCCTGTAAATAAACGCAATGCACACAAGAGAGCAATTTAGAGTGCACCTGAGTAATTTATATAATTTCCATTATGTTTAAAATAGTGAAATATCACTAAATTACACTGCAGACGATTTTTCCCCATATAACGATGTGTAAAAGAATTCTTTTGTTAATGAATAATAAATGCTTCTGTAAATGGATAATAAATGCTTTATTCTACAAAAAGCATGTTTTAATGCGCTTCATAATTATTTATCAATTGCATTATATTTTAAATGACATATCGTCATCAAAATGCGCTTGAACCGATTATTCCCCATTGACTGTAATGTAACGGAATACTTTTGAATGTCCCTGTAAAAAAACTATAAGTGCTACACACCTCTGTTGAAAAAGGGAACATGCTATAGTAAACGACAATAACATACAAAAATTTCAGGACAATCGAAGCATATTTACATGAGTTAGAGCACGAGCAGACGGACAGACGGCAGACGGAGAGAAGGCATACGGACAGACGGACAGACGGCAGACGGCAGATAAACCGAAGCCATATACACTTTTCAACTAGGTTGGAAAGTGTTAAAATATATATATATACATAATAAAAATAAAAATAATAAAGAAATAATGATTAAAATCACGCGTTCCAGCAGGCCACTTTTCAACACTATTTCCAAATAGTGGGCTTATTTAACGACAAAACTTTAGCGATAAAATAAAGCTAATGTTATACTATTTTGAAATGTAGTATCGATTGCCCCGCTGGAACCCTGGTTAGTCAAAAGCTAATCCTGATCTAAGTATTATTTTAAATACCATAATTTCCGGTGTTTCATCCGCGGAACAAACTATAATGTTTCTATCCAGAAATTGTATTTTATAAAATGTAAGCTACTAGATCGTTGCAAATATTTGACTTCATTTAGTGGAATTTTTTTTTTTTTTTTGGTTGAATCAGAATTGTTTGATTCGCGGATTGCACGTTGGAAATTACGGTATACATCTGGTAAGTTCGTGCCGGTTGGGAAAATAAATTCGTACCGGAAAATTCTGTCGGTTAATTATTAGACATTAGATATCGGAATCAAAGTCTAATAATTAAATGATAGAATTTTCCGGTGCGAATTGATTTCTGTCAGGATGTGATAGTCAACACTATAGGGCAACTTATACGAAAAGATCAGTGAAATATCGTGAAAACTCCAAATGTTACAGCAATAATTGCTAAATTGAGGAGGAAATCCCATATAATCCTATGGAATTTCCTCCTCAATTTAACAGTTATTGAGGAAACTTTTTGAGTTTTCACGATATTTCACTGGTATTTTTATATGAGGTGCCCGATAGTATTGATTATCAAATTATGACAAAAAAATATTTGCTATAGTTCGCGCATGCGCAGTTAAAATTTATTTCATACAAATACTCATAGCTCATCAACTATTCAATAGATTAATATTTTAATTACAGTATACTATTTCTACGATTTTTTGTCAGATTTTTTGGAAAGCAATGTTAAATTCTGCTGAAAACTGCATATTAAAAAAACCCTTTAGAATTTTTCACAAAAACGTTAACATATATTTACGAATATACGTGCTCTGCTTACACAAATGCACACAAATATTGAACAGGACCTGCACAGTCACTTGCTATAGTGACAGACTATTTTTAGCATTTTCTGTTACTTGAGTAATCGAAAAAATTATTTTATCATTAAAATTATTATTGCCCCCCCCCCTAATTGTCCTCACGACAAAATCTTCACTGAAAAACATGAAGTCAAACACGTTCTTTACATCCTCAAAGTTCAAGTGCATTTTGGGCATTTCCTCACGAGTTTCGGTAGATATTCGGCGAAACGTCTGAAGTTGGTCACTGCCCCTTAATTTCTGAACATCAGTGTTCTTTTTAGTACTCACGGATCTAATGTAAGAACAGGTCACCCAAATGGTCCGCCAACTGAATACCATTATTTTTAAACAGAAAATTTCATGATAGGTTTCTACAAATTTTCTTCAAAAATGTATCTCCGCCGGTGGTTTCGGCAAAATTTGCAAGAAAATTATAAAAATAAAATTTTTCTAAGAAAATACCGGTTTTCAAAAAGCGGACCATTTGGGAGCACTGTAAGAAATAAAGTAAAAATGTAAAAGAGTAAAATGGAGAATACTGTGAAATAATTAATAAACTTAATACAAGTTGTCACGTAAAATTTATCGCTAATACAGGGTGACAATTATTGAAATACATGAAATAAAACGTAAATTATTTAAAAAATATTGAGTTCATAAACTTTATTCAACATGTAAACGTCACTACAGATATTCGGATTTAAGTTATGACATGTTCGATATGGTTGCCAACCTTGGCTATGATGTGGCACAGGCGAATAGCAAAATTCTGCATGACCCGCTGAAGTGTCGGAACATCGATGCTGCCGATGACTTCCTGAATGGCAGTTTTCGCGATTTGAGAGCCGCAGATGGGTGTTCTGTCCTCTGCTGTGACTTTTACCTTTTTTAACAAATTTTATATATTTGTCGCGTTATAAGTTGTATGCAGAATTATGAATTCTGCATCTTTGAACTTTTTGATATTTTCCTAATAAATTCCATTTACATTTTCGAATATTTCTTAAAAATTTACGGGTTTTTTTTTCTTGTGCAGCTTTGAAATTAATATTTCTATTGACGAAATTCCAAACTATCTAATTCCAAAAAACATATCTTGAAAGGAGTAATAAAATATTAAAGTAATAACGATTATATCCAAGTTTTAGCCAGTTATATTTTTTTTATGTTATTTAAATACATTTAACTGTAAAGTTCAAACTCACCGTCATTTTTGATTTGCACAAATAAAAAATAATATATTCCAATTAATTTTTTTTTTCAGTCTAACAAGTCGATGCCATACAGAAAAATTCAACTAGAAATGAAAAATCGTTTGTAAATTACAATATATATAAAAAATATCTGAAAAAAAAATCGTCTGCAACGACTTTTACGGTAATATCAGAATAAATAAAATTTTCTTTTTATCAATTTCGTTTCGCTTCCTTTGCAGGCAAATACCACGTTTGAAATAATTTCTTTTTCAAATTTAATGCATTTTTAAATATATTTATCACAATTTATGTATTTAAAGAATATATAATATGCTAATTTATAAATTCTTCCAATATTGTTAAAACAATTATTTAAAGGCGATTTTTAATGCGAAATTTGTTTAGAATATTTTTGCGATAGGTATAACACAATTAGTTCCATATTTAATAAACTAAAAATGTCGATGTCGGTGATGATAAATATTTTAGTATTTCAGCAGTTAACATCTTTCAATATATTTAGAACAAATCAAATATTAAAAGGATATATTATTTTGTTAATTTTTTCTTAATCATTTAATTTTTTTTAAATAGAAAATGTAAATTAAAAAAAATGTATTATTTCATAAATACAATAAATAAATAAGTAAATATACATAAATGTAAACAATAATCATTTTAAAAAGACGAGATATCAAGACATAAATTAGTTTGGATTTTCGTCAGCAGAAATATTCGAATAAAAATTGCGCAAAAACTATAAATTTTCACGCAATATTCGAAAATGTAAATGGAATTTATTAGGAAAATATCAAAAAGTTCAAAGATGCAGAATTCATAATTCTGCATACAACTTATAACGCGACAAATATATAAAATTTGTTAAAAAGGTAATAATCACAGGAGAGGACAGAACACCCATCTGTGGCTCTCTATTGGCGAACGCTACCACAGTACCACGGAGACCATGTCCAGGATCGCAAAATAATGGTATTTGAAATGCATGCTGAACTTTAACTCGAAATTTCTCGAAAACTAAAGTCCATTTGAAGGAATCCTTTGACCTGCATAGTTAGGGGTATGATCCCTACAACATACTTTAAAAACATCAAAATCTGTGCGCATCATGTTTGGCGGTCTCCTTGTGAGTGTAATGTTTCCCACTACAAATCCTTCAACAGCATAAAAACTATCCAAATTTTAATGGTTTAGTAAATATAAATTAAAAAAATTTGTACCATATTTTATAAATATGGTAAAATAAATTAATGTTGCATAATGTTTGCATATAATTAATAACCTTCAATTATTAAAAATATATATAAATAAATGTAAAGGATTCATTGCTGACCAAAGAAACTCTGTTTTTCAAAAAAATATTCTTATCTCTATCTGAGCTATTTGTGCCAATTACTTCATAGATTTATCGCAGAATTACCTAATTTTGTGAAAAAAATATGAGTGTACATAAACGTTCCAAAGTAAGAAGAAACATTAAAACTCAGAAAATGTGATTTTAAGAAGAGCAATTTTCTTAATGGGTAAGAAACTAAAAGTCTAAGATTTTAAATAATAAATTCCAAGAAGGAAGTACTTTGAACCTTACATTAATTTTTTTTAAATGCTCTCCAAGTATTTTAGTAAAAAAAGTTAATTATTTATCGTGCCAATGAATTTTATTTTCGAAGGAATATAACATAATCATAGAAGTAATTTTTTATCAATTTCCATTAAAGATTATTTAATTAGCCTTTACAAGGAAGTACTTAACAAAATAGAATACGGTTAAAGTTGTACTACATTTTTAAAAGTTTAAATGTTGTACTTTTTTTCTAATACGAGAAATGTCTTTCTATGATGCATGATTTTGACAAGTGATGCACAAAATTGTTACCTGAAATTCATTTGGAAATGACAATATTCGAAAGGCAACATTTTATTTATTTAAAAAGGGTCTGTTAATGTAAGAAGTAAACCTTTCAGTTGCGTGTAACTCTCATGTTTTTTAAAATTTTGATGTTGATCTTGATCCCGTGGATCAACACTGTGCACATGCCTATTCGCGCATGATATAGCAGTTTGTTTAAAATTTTGTTCTAGGCTGTTTTGAAACGAGTGCGTATAGCTCTGTGGTAGTTTTTTGGACTTGAGTTCGAATCCAAGTGGCGGCAAGTTTGATAAGATGGATTTTTTTTTCAACATTTATTTGAGATAAAATATAATTTGAATGAAAAAAAATAAGTTTATATTTTTCAAAATTTAAGGTTATAAATAATTTCAATTTTAAAGTTAATAAATAATAATTTTAATGAATATTAACAATTTACATAATGTGAATATTTTTAGTATTCGTTATAGTGATTGTCAGACATGCCAAGTGTCCGGCTTTTTGGATACCAGTAATTTAGTACAGAAAATGTTGCTTTATTTAATCGGAGCATTTTGCGACTTAAAAGAACATTTTCTCTAAAAAATTACTGGTGTGCAAAAAGCCGGAGACTTGGCAACTCTGGATTGTAGTAAGATCAAAGAGCAATGTTAGCAGCAGCTGGAGTGCGCAGTTACATTATGAGTCATTCTCACAGAAAAGAAGAAACTGACTAAAAACATTTTTTTTTAATTTTTTAATTTTTATAATGTAATTTTCCGAAAAATAATGCGCATCAGGATTTTATTACTTCTGAAACTTCTTTTGAATTTGGTGCCTTTTTTTACGGCACACAATGTTTGATAAATGACCGATAAACTAGACAATATGAGTAAAATTGGATATATCAAGTCCATGGAAGAGACAAAAAAAAGTTTTTAATTTTTAACTACATTTTTCAGTTTTCTAAACAGGTACACTTTTTTAAATTAAATGTAATGTTAAAAATATATAAAATAGAAATTATAATTATTAATTAGCTTTTTCTTGCCTTATTTATGATGATCACGAAGTATACACTGGGACTTTTGCCAAACTCCAAATAGAACTAGTAAATTGGAAAAGAGTCAATAATTTCACAAGAGAAAAAAGTGCCATACCTCTCTAAAAACAAAAACGCTTTCTGGTTCCCAAACTACCTAATGGTAATTTTACATGTACCGTCATCTATGGCACATTTCATATTTATTTTACGTGTCCAAGGAGGGATACTATTTGGACTAGGTACAATGGTTATAAGTTAAATCCTTAGAAAAAGTAAAACATTTTTTTTAATATAAAGTTAGAACTTAATTAAAGACATTTAGTTAGTTATTATTGAAAAAAAAATGAACAAAATTAAATTCTTTGAATGTCAGTGAAATGAAAGTTAGGTTTTAGATTTAGGGATGTCCGCGGAAGGGACTTTTTGCTTTACATTCATTCAAAGATTAGAGTTAAATATAAAAATTTATTTGCAAGAAATGTGTTTAATGGTATACTTAAAACTTCACATTTTTAATATTTAAGTAATATATTTCCAAATAGTAATTTTTTGCAATAATTTGTAATAATTTTGTACGCGAATATTACTATTAAAAACAGACATAAACCTTGATGCCGTATGACGTATGTTTTGGGAAAATGAGCTTTAAATATGGATCGTGGCGTATTTCACTGCTCTTAATGTATAGGCGTGTCTTCACCAAACGCAACTGTTTAACATTTGATATGTATACCGTGATACACCACTATTTTGTATAGTAATATTAACTTTATTTAATGATCGACTTTCTGCCATTAAACAAGTCTCTTAAAACACAGTGGTATAACGCGACCACTAGTTTGGAGCCCCTGATTTATGCATAAATAGGAAAATTTCCTTCAGGTATGCTGCTATGTCAAACTATCGAATGTGAAAAAATGCATTTTTCATTACTTTTAGTATAGGCCGATTGTAACCACTAAATTTTAAATACATTTTTTTTATCTAGGGTCGCCAGTTTGGTCTCCTTTTCTATTTAGAAATTTCGAATTCATACCAGAACTTTCAAACAAAAACTTTTGATTTATTTAATGACGGATATATCGTGCGTACTTACAGCAAAACGTTTTCTCTCAAAATTTCCTGTATGAATTCCGTATATCTAAATAAATGAAAAGATCAAACTAGAAAACCCC
Source organism: Maratus michaelseni (assembly GCA_963931845.1). NCBI lineage: Eukaryota > Metazoa > Arthropoda > Arachnida > Araneae > Salticidae > Maratus > Maratus michaelseni. The sequence goes on from OZ007586.1 coordinate 189,551,410, forward strand.
GTTCTTCACAGTAATTTTATTAGTATTCTTACTAGGCAAAGAATTCTAATAAAATTTAGTGGTGAGTATCGGCCCATTTTTAAAAGTACCGTAATTTCCGGCGTATAATCCGCAGCTCAAAGAATCATTTTTCGACCCAGAAAATTTATTCAATAATTGTAGTTAAATATTTAAAGCGATCCTTTAAGTTACATTTTATAAAATAATATTTCTGGGTCGAAAAACGACTCTTTGAGCTGCGGATTATACGCCGGAAATTACGGTAATGAAAAATGCATTTTTTCACATTCGATAGTTTGACATGGTTGCGACGATATGTAAACATTTTCGTTTTCAGGACATGAGCAGTATGTTTATTTTTTACCAGACCGATAATCATCGCGCTTTTTAATCAGAGAATTCTATGATTAAATAAGGCAAATTCCTGTCCTCAAAAACTGTGAATAAAATTCATATGTCGCACGTATGTATAACACGGACGTGTGAGTATGTTATGCATGATACTCATTCACATAGGTACCAAGATTTACATATTTTAAATACCACTATGCTTTTTTAAATTTTTCATCACCTTCAATTATTGCAGATTATACGCAGAAATCTACGATTTTAAAAAGGTGAGAAGGTGTTTTAAAATAGCGGTTCTCAAAACCCGTGACCCCTGATACCTGTACATTCAGAAATTTCAATCTGATACATTTCAACTGGTTAAAGTCATAAATCAATTGTTAAGAAAGATATGAGCAAAAATGTAAGCGTGCGCACGACCGATAAAACCTTCCTCGCCGAAATGATTGAAGATTCTATTAAAGATTCTACTCCCTTATTGAAGCTGCAGATGGCATAGGAGGGTTCACAGTATGGCAGAGGAACAGCATATTAAATGTATGTTGAAAAAAAAATTATCAGTATATTTTTTTTCTTCTAAAACTTTAAACGCGATTTTTTGGAAACTACGTTTTTCAACATGGGCAGCATGATAACGGGAACAATTTTTAACATTTTTGGATAAATTTTATGCTTATCTAAGCATAATTAAATTGTCTAAGGGCCATAGAGTTATTTTTGGAAATTTTTAATTTTTTATAATTTTCCAATAAATTTAAAGGTCAAAATTTTAGACAAAAATGAAAAAAAAAAATGTCACACTAGCGCAATTTTATTATTTTTTATTATTCTGCCTTATTTTATATTATTATTATACCTTATTTTGCAAGAAGAAATGGTTTTTTAATAACTTTTTGTTTCTACAGGAAATTAGGATGCAGTCCATCGAGCCCTGATACTTTGGTACAGGGTGGGGGGGGGGTAATATGGGAGTAATATGAGGAGTGGCGTTTTATCCAGGTGGCTTACTGACGAGGTTTGTACTCCAATAAAAATCGAATTAGTTTAAAATTTAGGAGTAGTATGGCCCCTTAGCATGTTAGAAATGTTGTGAACTGAAAGTAGTATGTCCTCTTAACCCATTAAAGACTAGCTTACCACATGGTTCCGGAACCACTTCCAACTATTTTTTCTGTTTGAATATTATTTTTGAAGAAAAAAAAATCTTTATTTGATGACAGAAACTCCATGATAAAATGGGACAAGATCTTAAACACTTCTAACTACACGCAAATTTAAGAAAAAAAATGAATAAACTATGTACTTTTTCAGGCTACTTTATTGGAAGAAACTAACGTAAAGTGTAAAACGTTAGTGTTATTATTTGAAAAATTAAAGTTGTTACTTATTTTAATATGTAGACTACCCCTTCTCCAAAATTTGAATTCATATTCGGGAAGAAGAAACAATTGCTAAAAGAATGAATACCTGCTATTTTTTTTTCAAGAAAAAAATCATATGTACAGCCGGAGAAATTATTTGATATAATTATTTAAGAATCTGTCTTTTTTTTCTATTTTGGTACTAATTTCTTTATATGAGTTTAAAAACCGGAAGGTTGACATCTGCGAGAGCGGCGTACTCTCGCAGCATCTCTCTGTAATAAATGTGTGGTAAAATAATATTGGGTAGTAAATTTTTTATCATACATGAGCAAAAAATGTACCGTAATTTCCGGCGTATAAGCCGCAGCTCAAAGAGTCGTTTTTCGACCCAGAAATTTTATTCAATAATTGTAGTTAAATATTTACAGCGATCTTTTAAGTTACATTTTATAAAATAATATTTCTGGGTCGAAAAACGACTCTTTGAGCTGCGGCTTATACGCCGGAAATTACGGTAATTTTTTTGACGAATGAGATTTAAGGACATATCAATGTTTAAATGGGTATGATCACGTTCTTAGATGTCTTAATAATGTGGATTAAAAATTAAAAAATCTTTAAAAAAATTTTAAAAATGAAGTGCGTTTTCTATTTAAGAAACGTTTTCATTAAAGCACAGGGACAAAAAGTATAAGTGGTGTGATAAATTTACTTCTCTTCAAGAGCTTCCTGTTTTGTTTTCGTGTCACGTTTTTATAGTTGTGAAATGCTAAGATTTTTTCCACGGCTATTTCGGAAAAGAAATATTTATCTCATTTAATCTCAAAATATCTGTGGTTAAACGTGACGACGATTTGTATTCGAAAATAGTGGTGACAAAATATTGTAGCATTTCGCAGCTACAAGTTTTGTTTTCTGCATGTAAAGCAGGGATTTCGACATATCGTCGCTACCAAGTCAAACTATCGAATATGAAAAAATTCATTTTTCATTACTTTTAAAAATGGGCCGATTGTCACCACTAAATTTTATTAGAATTCTTCGCCTAGTAAAAATACTAATACAATTTCTGTGAAGAACAGGGTTACCAGTTTGGTATCCTTTTTTATTCAGAAATGCCGAATTCATACCGGAAATATTGAGAAACAAATTTTTGCTGTAACTAATCACGAAATATGCTGTCATTATATAAAGCAAAAATTTCTATTTAAATTTCTGGTATGGATTCTAAATCGAAAAGGACGCCAAACTGGCAACCCTGGTGATGCTGCAACCTCGAAACCCTATTAAAATTTAGTGGTGACAATTGGCTCATTTTTTAAAGTAATGAAAAATTCCTTTTTTCACATTCGATAGTTTGACATAGTAACGACGATATCTCCTAATATTTAAATTATCACCACTTTTTTAACCCTTTCAGGGGCAAGCAATTGTTGTCCTGAAATGTTGAATAATAATCAGAATATTTCAAACAAAATTATTTGGAAATAAATAAATGTAATTTTAAAACACTTTTCTCGAAACTTAAAAATGAAAGATACTCTCAAAAATACTCTGGTACATTTCTTTATTAAAATTATGTAGCATATGTAATATACTACCGACTTACAAGGTGATAACTCTTTGACTATGGTTGTCGATATATACGTCCAAGTGCACTATTTTGTATTTTATTTATACCAATTTTTGAAAAGTAATCTCTGCTAAACGCTTATATCATAATATTCTCAAGAGAAGAAAACCACAAAGAAAAGTTTTTGTAAATTGTGGTAACATTAATAAAAATTATGTCGCTAGAGTTTTGGTTCGTAATCAAAGGGTTAAAATGGTAATTTCCGCCTTGTTGAATAAGGCGAATTTTACCTTATGAAAGTAGTTGTAGCTGAAATAGCTATTGGACACTCCTGGTATAGAGAAATAACAAATTTCAGATAATTTTTATTGATCAAATTATTACCTGTTTTTCAATTTACACAAAATTAGTAAATAAGCATATACGATAATTGATATTTTGTTTCAATCAAAGACGGAATTAGTAAATTGCAAGGCTTTTATAGCCAAAAGAATAATGTTTATAACCTGAAAACATAATATCAAAATTTATCCAGTGAAATATCTGAAAACAGAAAACGCTGCTATATCATGTTTTCCGTGATCAGAGCAACATTTAAAAGATTTTGTATTAGTTTCGAAAACAACTATATATTATATTAAAGCGATTTTTCTTGTTAAAGCTGAAGTGAGATACATTATTTCCTCCCCCCCACCCCCAACAAAAACAGAGAATATCTGGGAAGTTAAAAAATGAAGCTTTAAAATGGGCACTGTAAAGTTAAAAAGGATATCATTTAAAATATGATGTATAAAATATAATATATTTAAAAACAAATTCAGTAAATTTAGTTTAAAATTACAGTTAAATTTTTATGTGTATCTGTCTAAACAAACTCCAAAATAACTCAGTTTCAAGTATTTTATAATTTGAATACCACATAATTTTAACAGAAATGTTTGCTTTATTTAATCGCAGAAATCTGCGATTATAATTCAAAGTTTACCATTAAAATTTAGTGGTATCCAACGCTCGTAACACTTGGCACTTATATAATAATGTGCAAATAGATATTTAATACATCTCCAGTACATGCAGATTTTCCAGGAAAATAGTAAAAACAAATTTAAGATACTACTCTTTACATATATAAATATTTGACTGATTTAGTCGCACATTTCTGTAGTTAAATAAAGCTACTACTTCTAAAAGAATATAGTCGCTCTTCTTCAACATAAAATTTTAGCGTTTTCATTCTTTTCGTTTCTAGCGTTCTCATTTAGCGTCTCTCTGTGTACATGACTCTTAATTGGGCTTTTTTTAAATACCAGTTTTTCCGAACAATTACCAGAATTATCTTGCAAATTTTGTAGAAATCTTCCATGAATTTTATTTGTTTTCCATATGTTGTAAAAGTCTACCACGAAAAAAAATTTTCAGAAATAATTCAATTAAAAATGCGAACCAGTGGTATTCCTGCTTGTAAGCCTATGAAAAAGGAAATATTTAGAAAATATTCATTAGGAAAGATGGATGAATTTCAAGCTATGGCTGGTGGTAATGGAATGTGCTTTATTAATATTAAATAACATTATTAGTATTCAATCTATAAATAGTTCCATATTAATGGATCTAATATTACTAGTGGCACATATGGTATCTTGTTATCTGAAATGAAGGATTTGCTAATTGTTTTTTAGCACTTCATAATTGTACTTTTATAAAAGTACATTAACGAGTACACGCAGACTGGTGTAGTAAGATCGAGTTATATATAAACTAATCCCAGGAAACGATAAGGTTATTTCTTGCACAGTTGCCGATTTCAAGGAGCCGAAAAAGGCAATCAAGCATACTTCTACTTTCTACAACAAATACAAATATTGTCCTATTGAATATTTGTGATTATTTAAGATAAAAGTAAAGTTTCAAAATAAGTGGTAGAAGTTTGTGTTATTTGAACTCCTCGCCCTCGTTAGGTCCGCCGCTATGATTTCATGCGGTGTTGAATTCAGAGTGTGTACCCATTGAAATCCACGGCTGAAGATTTGTATTTTTATGCTTCTTAACCCTTTCTGGCACAATTCTTAACCCTTCCGGTCCCACTGCGGGGATACCTAATTTTAATTCCAAACTTGCATTCTACACCAAGAATATATAGTAAAATTTTGTTTCTGCGATGAGAGCTTAAAATAAGGAGTTCTTATTTCTTAAAAAAGTCGATTGTAAATACGAACAGACTTTATCTGTGCCGGAAAGGGTTATGTGCACTCCACCTCCATCCGTATTTCATAAATCCCTTCCGAAGAAAACCTCAATTCCATACTGATTTTAGGCGCATTTTAAGGTTATTATTCTAGACCCGCACATCCCCGAGTGCGACAGATAATTGTTAATCAACTTTGCCGGTTTTACTGCAGAGTCCAGAATACATAGTGTGGAAAACAGCTACAAAATAGTACTAAAAATTGAATCCGATAAATGTAGAACGATGCTGAAAAGATAACAGGTAGATCGCAGCACCATCTTCTAGCAGTGGCGTGGATAGGTTGGAGGTCCAGATAGTTTGGATACCACCATATTTTTAAAAATATTTTTGCTATATCTAATCGGAGAATTTTTTGCGATATTGAAGGCGAAGAAAACTTTATAATATTACTGGTTTTCAGAGTATTTGCCCCCCCCCCCCTCTCTCTGGCTACATCACTGTCTGCAAGTTCTTTTCAATGCAAACATTGTATAAGAATCGAACTGAGAATACGTTTCAGCTGGTGGTAAATATTTTAAATAAATAAATTATACCCTATGTTCTTTGACTTGAATAGATATTTTCATAAGCTTTAAAATTGTGAATGTCATTGATCATGGCGAAAAAACGTGATACGCGTTCTTTTGTGCCTGGTTTCAGTACTCTATACAAGACAGCAAACTAGAAACTATCCCTATTTAGCATACCAAAGGATGAATCTCGGCTTGAAGAGTGGAAAAGATTAATTCCCTGATAGGATAAAAAACTAACTTCAAAATCAGTTATATCTGAAATATACACTTACAAGAAGATTTTATTAACAGAAATTATGTTCATGTTGTCAATAGTGAAACGGTTACTTTTGCTAGAGGTAAATCTATCTATTATTGTACCAGATCGTTGCACTTGTATCGGCTACAATTTTTTTTGCACTTTTTAAAGCATTACCAGTTCGGCTCTTTTTAAATTCCGAAATTTGGCTTTCACACCAGAAATTCCCTATAATGTTATTGTGGTTACTTAACGGCAGATATTTCGTTACTTATTAAAATAAAAATTGTTTTTTCAGAATTTCCGGTTTGAATTCGAAAATTTTGAATTATAAAACGGTAAAACCGTTTTCCACATTATGTATTCTAGTGGCTGTAACCTGCGTAAGCGCGATTTATATCGGGTTAAATAATTTTTTCATAAAATTAAAAATGGTGCACAGTGTAATATATTTAAGTATCATTTATAAAATTTAATTGATATGTTATTTACGGAAATACTTATAATCCGCAATTTTTTATATATAAAATCAAATTTCAAAATTACTTTTATTATTTAATCTATTTATTATCTTCTTTATAGAACTAGTCATTTTTTTTGTTCCATTAAATAGGGTGATTGATAAAAAAAATCTGTCTTACATTAATAATGTTTTTTCACCAAACAAAACTCATAGCTTTCCGAGGAAAACCCATAATATAAAAAATCGCAACTACTTATCCCTCTGCATGAATAACTGACATTTCTAATTATTGGGTATTTAATTTGATGCAAAATAATATTTTATTATGTGGAAGTATAAAAGTGTAAATTGAATTATGATGCCTAAATTGAATTACAAAATGTGATTAAATTTGCATTTTATTCTTAATAACCACTTAAATAAAATGTATTTTAAGCTCAAGATCTTTTAATCTCAATGATTTCGAAAGTTATTTATTTAATTAAACTTCTTTAACTGCAATAAAGATTGGAAGTCTGTAAACAAATGTCTCATAAATGGATAAAACTAAAACACATTTTCTTATGAAGATGATCTATAAAGATTTAACATAAGAAAAATTGGGATTTGACCATAACGGGTATGACCAACTGCTTTTTTTTATTAACCAAGCATAGTATAATCTTTTTTCTATTGGTAAACCCCTTCACTATGAGCTTTCTTTACAGAATGTTTAAACTTTTACTACCGGTATGTACCACTCTATATTAACCCCTTAATCGTCGTGCCCGAGACATTCACGTGCAGTGTAGGCGACGTCTGTTTTATTCAGAATGTTTCATTCCCACCAGTTTTTTAAAATAGTATAATTGGGTTTATTCTCGCATTGCTTTATCTGGCTATTAAATAAGCCGAATATTTCTACTTAAAAAAACTGGTGGTAATCAAGCAAACTTAATTATTAAAAAGTAGCTTACACTTAAAGAGCGCGACGATTAAGGGGTTAAATAATGAATATCTATTCAGAAAAATTGGTGGCAAATGGTCTTCTGACACGCGTGTTCGTCTTATATGGTCTGCAGGCTAATGCAGTGTTGCCAGTTGGGCTGGGATATTTTTATTCAGATTCATTGATTGCTACCTGTTCTTTTGATTAACACTCTAATGTCCATGGTAGCATATATGCTACCACCACTGCTTCCATTTATGTATATATTTTAATTCAGATATACCAGATTCATCCCAGAAATTTAAAATAGCAATATTTGCTCCATTTAATAATAAGCATCCCGTCATTAAATAACGCTAAATTCATTACTGAAATTTTCTCGTATGAATTCAGATTTTCGGAATTTCTAGAACGTAAGAATTAGAGGGTTAAGTGATATTCATATTTCTTAATCTGTCATTTTACAGAGTGGTTAAAAATGAATATCCCAACTTTGAATGGCTTTATTAACAAAAGTATAGATCATACACGCATTTATGAAAAAGACACATTAAAGAAGATTGTGAAATTAAAATATATATATATATATATATATAAATGTTCAATATGACCACCAGCAGAAATACGAACGACATCCATTCTGCAGGAGAATTCGTTCCACGCGGTATTCAGTATGTCGTGTGTTACAATTGCAATAGCTACAGTTATCCGCACTTGAACGCGACAGATTCCGTTTCAGCAAATTCGATTACAAAATCGCCTTTTGTTGTTCTGTTGTCAATTTGGAGGCAACTGACTGAAAGAACTCGCAACGGAACATGCTGGTTCACTTTCAACCCGCTCGCCAAAAAAAGAAGCTTTACATTTATGAAACTTCATAACTTCTCACTCACTTCGATGTGTGAAATGGAACACTACCTTTTATTGTTCAGAAGATATAGCCCTTCAAATTTGGGATATTCATTTGAAATCACCCTGTATAAGGTGAATATTACAATTTGAAAAAAGCGGTAGCATTAAAGCAATTTGTGTTTTAAGAAAAGTCTCGCCCAACTGCCAACAATAGGCTACTAAATCGTCTTAACCTCTTGATTTTTTCATTACAGTCGAGACTGGCGACTATTTTTATATTCTATCTTACAACAATTTACAAAATGTTTACTTTGTGATAGACACCTATTGATGATATTCTAGTATAAGTCTATTAAAGATATTATTTTTCAAAATTTGGTAAGGATAGAATAAAAATATAGTCTCTGAGACAATCAGTGTCCCAACCCCGTATTGAACAGAATAACAGTTTCTTCTTTTTTGACATAGTAAACTAAAAACACTACTTTTTCCGAAATAAAAGGATCGCATTTTTTAATCGAAATATTTGTGCCATCAAGTAATGCGATGATTACATTTAAAAATTAGTAGTTTCCAAAAGCTATCAGTAACGGAGCAAGCAAACTCTTCTTTTACGTACGTTGTACGAGCAATACAGTTATAGTGTTACAACTTATATAAATTCTGCAAAACTGTAACGATCAAAGCCATTAACTAATAAGCCCAGTCAGATAGTGTTAAATTTGTTAGCGACACACTAGCGCCAAACCTCTGCTGCGGAAGGAGGACAAAACAGAAGTGCGTCGCAGAGAAACGATACGATTTATTTATATCGATATTTTATACGATTTTTATCAATTTTTTATTTTTGCACTTCCTTGAAAAGCTTGCTAATTATTGGGATCTTTTACATTAAAGCTAAAACAACAACGAAAAAAAATGGTGGAAATTTACTGGATTAATATTTCTATATAAATATAGTGGTGGCGAAGAAGTTGATTTATTTATTAAAAGTTAAATAAAAAGTGATGGAAATTTACATCACTATGCAATTAACCCTTTCCGGCACAGACAAATTCGGTTCGTAAAATGTGAAATTACTGACTGACAACGGAATTTACAAACGACTTTCTTAGAAAATATGAACTCCTTATTTTAAGCTTTAATTTTAGAGGCAAAATTTTATTAAAATATTCTTGGTGCCAAATGCAGCACTCCCAATCGCTATATGGCGCTATTTTCAACTTGCGAAAAGTTTCCCATTTATCTGACTGGGCTTATTATTTAATGGCTTTGGTAACGATAGCATTTATCTCAAATAAACAGGTTTAAATCGGGATTTTTTTTTAAATAAAACGGGCATTTTTCATAGCTGCCAACATTCACAATAGGTACCAAACTCCCACTAATCATCCTTAATATGTGGATTAATTTAACCCGGCATTCGTATATACAAATTTATTTGTATATACAAATAAATTTGTTCATAATATCCGGTGTCAATCATTTATTTCAACATTTTGGCAATTGAAGTGCTTTATCCGTTAAAAGGTTAAAACATTTTCACTGCCTGGAACAAAAACATATTAAAAATATTTATTGTTATACATGTGGAAATTCATGTTAAAATAAAAAATATATGCATTTCAGAAATAATTGTGAAGTGTTTTTATTCTTGGCAATGATTGAAGGCTATGGTCGTGGGAAGCGTAGTTCCTAATTATATTACAATGCGATTTTCATTACCCTATGTAACCTGCTTTAGTCCCCATGATTCTGTTTGGTGATTTTGAAAGGTGAATAGCTATTCTACATTTCTATTATTATTTTACAGGCTTCTGACTTTAATGCATGTCTGGTATACCTCACTTAAAATAGGCAAAAATACGTTTTTTTGGAAATTTGGCATAAAATTTTGGAATGCATTAAAGTTTGCCCGTGGTGAGGCCTACTTTTCTGTGTTTCATTTCACTATAGGGAAGCATACAGCAGTAGAAAATGATGGGATGATTTCAATGCAAAGCGCTACATGTGTCAAAACTATAGTGAAATTTCGAAAAAATTCAATTTTTGCGGCCATCTAGCTCACTGCATTACACATATCCCATAATTTTTATTCTTGAATAGCAAAGGGGCAACCTTATATAATACACCCATGTAATTTGTTTTGTGGGATAACTTCAATGCATACTCTGAGAAATACTATGCAAAACATAAAATTTGAATTTTTCAAGCGGGGCACTGACCTTTGACCCCCCCACCTAATTAAAACCAATGGTCCCACAGCAATAATATTCTGGATTTCTTTCTTTCTAATGGTCATCTCACTGAAAAAAAAATCACATGAATCTGTTTACCATTTAATCACAGACCCCCTGATTCTGGGTGATTCTTATATGGAATGACTCTTAAATAGAATTTTTCGCATTATTTAAATGCAGAAAAATATTACAAATGCTGCAATTAAACGAGGTGTCTGCCATTTCTGTTATTTAAATATTAAATAGAAAAATACTAATAAAAATTAGGCAAAACTGTACGAACACTGTTATATTAATATTCTTTAAAAAGATGTTTTAATACAACATTTAGATTAAAAATGAATTTAAAAATGCAAAACTTATTGCGTTAATTTGCACTCAGTATCATCTTAAACAATCACATCTAAAGAGTTACCAATTATCGGTAGTGGTTTAGACAAAGCATCTTTAAAAATGACATTTAACCTTTCTCTACATAAAAATCTTCATTAATTTGTAAAACTTGGAATGCAAGATAATAGTATATAGAGGATTATTAAATTTATTCGGTGAACAGGTCAAATGATTATGTTCAAGACAAAATATATTATTAAATAAACGATGTATGCAGTTTCAGAAATAAATTACATTTAAAAATTCTGGGGTAAGGCATGCCACAATAAGAATTTAAAAAATATATTTAATGCATTTCAGGATCATGGCCCCAAAAAAAGATATTTTTTATAAGAAGCTGTTTATATGAGATAAACGGAGATGTCATTGTACATGCAACATAAATTACGAGTATACACTGCCCTATGCAGCATACACCGTGTTTTACATCTAGCCAGCGTATACCGATTCTAGGTTCTTTTGGATAGATTTTCGTTAAAAAATATAAAGTGCTACAAATTCTAGGGTGTATGCTGCCCAAGGCAGTGAGGTCAGCATTAGGTTTGTTTAGAAAGATTTCCGTTTAAAAAGAAATCATTCAACACCAGTGGCGTAGCGTCAGGGGGGGCACGATCATTTTACTACCAGTATAATTATATACTACATTTAGTCTTATTTAATCTTTGAACGGTATGAATTAAATAAGTCCAAATATAGTGTATAAAAATATTGGTAGTAAAGTGATCCGTGCCCCCCTTGACGCTACGCCTCTGTTCAACACATATTTTATGTGTATTGAAGGGTATTATCACGAGCCCGGACAACGCCAGCAGTTCAGCTAGTCAGGAATAAAATACCATTTTTTAATAACGGAAGTGTCAAATATTTTTTTTAAATGTAAGCATTGCAACACTACTGTTTACTAGTAATATGCAGTCAATATGTTTTAAATCAGGATTTAAATTAAGTAAAGTTTTTTTAACTAAGATGTTCCAAACTCCTCCTGAATGTATAAAAAAGATATACTACATCACCAGTTTTTTTATTAAACCTTTCTGCGCAAAGTGGTTCTGTAGCTAAATTATTGAAAAAGTTGACCGTCTTTACCAGGAAACCACGCTATCAGTGTAATAAAGAAAAAAAATCTAAATGAGCAGCAATCGAAAAGCATTATGAAATGTGTTTTTGGCACGTAAATCATTTGCCCTCGTCTCCCCGTTTTAGATATAAAAATCTTAAAATTAGCTAATTCATAGATTTAATAGGTTGGTAGAAGGAGTCGATAGGATTGAATGAGGATTCGTTAACGTATTTAACGTAACAACATCATCAAACACCAGTCACTTGCCCATTTCCAGTTTAGTATGCCACAATACTCCGAAATGGTTCGCTATGTTTGTTACAAGTCTGGTTTATTGCAAACTAGGCTACTTGCATTTGAAACGCCCTTGCAATTTTATTTTTCGCAGGAGGTTGATCATTGTAATCTCTAGATTATAGCTCTAGATTTAATTTCACGAAATTTAATTTTTGCCACGATTTTCTAATGTTCAATCATTTTTTGGTTCAGTGCCATATTTGATAATGGCATTTTTTACGGACTTCTTTCATTTTTATATTACTACATCGAAATATGTTTTGTATTTCCTATTTATATGATTATTAAAATTTTTGAATCAAAACAACCCCTTTTTACCTCAATTAAATAAATAAATTAGCAAACTTTTTGACTTTATATCTCGATAACGAGGAGACAAATGCAAATGATTTATGTGTCTAAAAACACGTTTCATAATTCACTTGCGACTGCTGCTTACTTAGATTTTTTTCATTATTACTCTATGGCGTGGTTCCGTGGTTAGAACTTGTGAATTCATTTATGTAGAAACTAATAAATGCCGTTCTTCACAAACATTACAAAAGATAATTTTTTTCCCGTATTCTGATCCAACTTCGACAATTCGTAATTAAAAGTAACTGGTGTAAGTAACATACCACCGCAATAAACATCAGAGAGTAACAAAAATAGGAAGAAACTAAATGAAATATTATTCATTACTAATAAGATATTAAAAAACCTATTTGTACACAAAGAATGAATATAATTTCATGTAATATAATTTGTTTTATTTAAAAATAGATCTTCTCAAAGAACGTTCTGAAAGTAACCAGTGGACCCGTGCGAGGATTTCGCACTACAATCTAATATTTTTTTATCAATCTGTAATATTTATTAGATGCAGGTTTAAACTTCTAAAGAAAATGTGAGGATAAAAATCTGCAAACAACATTTAGTTTCTAGTAAATCCAGAATATCATCTAATATATTCCGTCAAAGTTAGAGTAAAAACGGATCCAAGACTGCAAAAGGCACGCGCGAGAAAAAAAAATAACAATCGTATTTTAACTGCATTCACCGCCCCCTGAATACTAGGCCTGCACGCTGAAAAATATGGCGGCTGTCGCTGGCGGAATCGTTTGTACAGTCCCTCGAACTTCAACACCAGTAATATCTAAAAGTTATCTTTGACTTCTTTGATCTCCGAAAAACAAAGCGAAGAAAACTTTTAGAAATTATTGGTGTGGAATTTCGAGGGACCGTTCAAACGCTGAAAAAAAATCGGCCTGCGACAGCCGCCATTGTTGTCAGCGCTCAGGCCTAGTATTCAGGGGGCGGTGCTGCATTAGAGGATGACGTCATCCGTTTTGGGAAAAACGTGGGACATAGAAATATAAATCTAAACGTTTCAATTTCAACTTGGTTTTTTAATCATAAATATAACATAAACTCATGCGGTGTTTTTTTTAATCATTGCTGATCATATAATGTGGTATTTTATTTTTTGTGGCAACAGTAATTGAAGGAAAACCTTTCATTTCTTTCATGAAATCAATGCCGATTTAATTTTTAATTATTAGCAAATTTTAATCAGAAAACATGTTTTAGGAAAATGTAAGTGTACTATGTCAGAAGACTGTTCAAAATCCTTTCATTTGCTATCTCCTTCATCGTTCTGCGTTTCGTATTTTCTTAGAAAAATTGATGTTGACAGGAGAAATAATATATATGATTTTTTCAATCGTTTTAACATGTGTCATATTATGAAATATAGAATAACGTGTATAGAAGTAAACAATGGTTATTCATCTCAGACTGATTTACCATAGTTTAACATACGATAATTTTCAAAGCGTTGATGCATTGCTGCGTTTTGAAATCCTATTTAGCAACCACGTGAGTGATAATTTTCAAAACACACTGTTAAACTGCCAGAAAAAATATGTCATATTTATCAACAGTTTCAGTTAGACACAAACAAAATTTCTTGCTTGAAAATATATAGAAAATGCAAGGTATAGCAAGATAAATCCACATTTCTCTTTCTCTGCGTCAAAGCGAGATGTAATATTTCATTTAGCTGTCATTCTATGCATAATTAATGAGCTGTTTTAAATATTACTCTATGTTTATCAGTGGGAGATAATAAATCATTTAAAAAATATACAATACATGTGATGTTTTTGTAAATAATTATTTATACATGTGATTTTACTAGAAATGTCTTGTTGTGTCAATTCCATATAAACAAATATTCTGTATTTTCTGTCTTTACATAAAGCATAAATTTAACCTTTCAGAAATAACTGAGTTACACCAGATTTTACAAACAAATTTATTTGCTAATAAGGAAAATCTTTTCTTCAAGCACATTATAAAAGCCAATTTTTTTTCACAGAATTCAGGTGTCATTGTTGCATATGGGGATTAAAATTATGTTCGATATATTATATTCCACAGCACTTAAAGGGGTTAATGACATTTATATAAAGAATATATTTAATGACAAAAAAAAAGCATATATTTAATGCAATTTTGAATTAATGGTATTCCAAAATTAGAATTCGTTGATTAAATAAGCGAAAATTTAGTATTAAATTTTAGTGGTAAGGAAAAAATATAAATGTTGGCAGCTATAAATAAGTGTATGACAGATATTATTTATCATATAGTGGTATGAATAGAATAAAATAGTTAGTCAACTGGGCGTATATGTTCCATCTCGTAGACAAAGGGTAAATTAACCCCTTAAGTAGTTTGCCCGTACACCGTACGAGCAAAAAGAATTTGCTTGTTCTGTTATCCAAATCATTCAGCCACCACTAATTTTTAAACGCAAAATTCGATTTATTTTTAGAAAAAGTTTTATTAGAAAATTTTCGATTATACAAGGCAAATATTTAGTTTGGGAAAAGTGGTTTTTTTGTCCATATTTTTAGTTTATTGTATAAAAAAAAGAACCTGTTAAGGGGTTAATGAGCTAGTACTAATATTATTTCATATTTATAAGTGGAATACAAGCGGTTTGTACGCCGCAGATGATTAGAATACCACATTTTTCGTAAATTACTATTTGCTTTCATTAAGAAGAGTATCTGTGTTAAAATATGGCGACAATTACTTTAAAAAAAAATGCGGAATTATAATCTTCTGAGTCCCCTAAGACGTACAACTCCAGCAAAAATTATTTTTAAAAAAATTATATTTTTTTCATGTAAACTCTAGAGATTATGTTAGAGATTTTGCGCTAGGATTGTCTTGTTGTGCCACACCCATAGACACAAATGTTCTTAAAATCCTCTCATTAAATAAAGAGAATATTTCTATTCAGAAGTAGTGGCACTGAAAAAATTCTTGTTTGACAGCTATGTTGTTGTAATACATCTATTCAAAGATGATTATGAAAGTAAATTTTTAAGGGTTTTTTTCATTACTTTTAACATGTTAAATGTTTGCATATAACAGAACAAGAAAGAAAAATTATGCGTCAAGCGTACATTAACATACACTTTCTAACACATTCAGAATGCTGTAACAAAACCTCACCGTTTAATAAGGTGAAAGATGATGAGTAAGTAAACAGTTTATAAAACGCAAAGTACATTTGAAAGCCCAATTTCATCAATTTCCATCACAGTCCGAAACATATCCTAAATATTTTGTGCAGCTCTGTATATTATCTATTGATTTGTATATATGACACATAGTATGGAAAAATTTAGTTCAAATAGAAAACGCATGACGCAGATGAAAACTCCCTTCCAGCAATTTCCATCAATAAGCGTGAATGTTCTTTGATATTTTTTTGCAGTATATGATCTGTGTAATTTATTCAAACCAATTAATATGGAAAAAATATATATATAAAAACGCATGCCGCGATTCAAAACGCACTTCCAGGAATATTTCTCATATACAGTACTCTAACCTAACTCTTTTGTGTGTCCCTGTAAATGAACGATAAATGCCATGCACACCATATTCTATAGAAAACCATTTGTAGTGCACCTCATTTATTTATAGCAATTTCAATACGTTTGAAATAGTGTAAAATCGTTAAAATACACTACAAATGATGTTTTCTTATGGACCATAATGTAACGGAATTGACTTGAGCGCCAATGTAAATGAACTATAAATACTACACACTTTATTTTCAATACGGAACATGCCATGGTAAACATTAAAAACATATATAAATTACATGGCAACAGTGGCGTAGCGTAAGGGAGGGGGGTCGATCACTTTACTACCATTATAATTATATATTACATTTGGCCTTATTTAATCTTTGAACGTTATGAATTAAATAAGGCCAAATGTCACAGAGTAAGGAGATTTAAACACAGAATCAACTCTCATAAACTTCAATGGTAACATCTTTAACATGGGATTACACATAGACAGTGGCGATATCTGCGGTTGACGCAGAAACTACGCCCATAACAGAAGCGAGGTTTCTAATAACGGCTATATATCGCTTTCTTGGCGACAAATGAGGGAAGGGAAAAAAACGGCGACTGCTTGTTGCTGCTTGTTATTTAAATCTTATTTTTGATATTATTTAACATCGTACAATCCGCAATTATTATTTTTTCAATTGCATGCATATTTATAAGCATATAAAATTCTTCGAATGTTCAAGAAATTAGAATCATTAAATTAACCTTCGTACCCTGTTGAAATTTTACTCAACGTTGATAAAAACCTTTCACACCAGAATTTGTTTTTGAAAATGATTTAACATATTTATTTAACGTAGTTTTGTGTAGTCCTTATTTAACTTTTTTTTTTTTTTACTTACACTACTACTTTTACTACTACTTTAACTTACATTTATTTAACTTACTGAAAAATCTGGTTCCAATCGAATTAAATAAATTATACAACAGCCACTACATTCCCCATACGTCACGGCTTGGTGTGGATTTACGGCGAATTTTATTTTGGGCCCGTATTTTTTTTGAGGAAGTCACAATGAACGGGTATGTTAGGCGTACAGTAGCAGGTGACCGATACAGCAAACTCGTGGGGAATCCCGGCGTTAAGTCAAAGAGGCTGTTTGACTACCACAATTATTCATGCAAGATGGAGCAACTGCTTATACGGCGAGATGTGTAAAGACTGTAATCCAAGCCAACTTCTCTGATGAACGTGTCATATCGCGTACTTTTCCGATTCTCTGCCCAACAAGGTCACCAGATCTGAACCCATGTGACTTCAGGCTATGGGTTTTTTTTAAAGATCATGTTTATCACGGACGTGTAACTAATTTAGCGGACTTGAAAGCTAGCATCGTACACCATGCCTCCCTTATTCCTAGTGATATGTTACGTCCGGCCGTTGATAACGCGGTAGTACGCTTTCAGCATATTGTTGCCCGCTAAGGCATGCACATAGAACACACAGGTGTGTAAATAAATAAAATATTCCGTTATTCTTTGATTTTTGAAAATCATTATCTTTCATTTTACGTTGTTAAAACGCCACCTGGGGGCAAAATTTGAAACTCTTTGTACAAAAACCTCGGCCACATGATCTACATAACATTAATCTGAAGTTTCATTCGGATCTGTTCAGTAGAAACGGAGTTAAGAGCCGCTGAGTACAGTCAGTTTAATTTTAACCACCCTGTATATAAAAATACTGGTAGTAAAGTGATCAAGCCCACCCCCCACCTATCGCTACGTCACTGCATGGAAATCCTAGTATATTTACGCGAGTTAAAGCGCGGCTGGATAAATTGACATGCAAACCGCATTCATAAACAATTTTTAACTATGCTGTAAAGTGTTAAAAATATATTTATTCATCAAACAGAGATTTATCATAATATAAAAAATGCTAAATTTCAAACCGATAATTCATTACTCGCTGAATCTCTGCGGGTGGTGTTACACTTTTATACAAAAAAATAGCTTTTTACTAAACTAATTTAAAACTCAAATTTTATATTAAATTTCTTTACAATTATCAGATACTTTCAGCTTCATAAATCAATATATATTTATTAAGGGGGTATACCTTTGAACACGTCGAAAAAGCAAAAAAGTATCACTATGTTTCAAGCTTCAAAACTTGTGTAATAATTTAAAAATAAAAATAAAACTTCATTTAAATATAAAGCTTATATTTAAATTTATATTTAAAAATATATATATACTTGTAAATTCATAAATAAATATTGAGATGATAAGTTAAAAAATATATATGATAATAAGAGAAAAAAAAACATAACACGTCTTGCGCGCATGATAAAATCTGAAAATATGCATATAAAGAGAGAATTTTGGTGAAACTAAATATATAATAGTGTTACCTTTATATTAAAACCAGAATATTTATAAAAAATATTGACTAAATTAAAAAATTAACGTATTAATTAAAAAAATTACAAATTTTCAATTTATAAAAAATATTTTCCAAGTACAAAAAAAAAATTAAATATTACCGTAATTTCCGGCGTATAAGCCGCAGCTCAAAGAGTCGTTTTTCGACCCAGAAATATTATTTTATAAAATGTAAGTTAAAATATCGCTGTAAATATTTAACTACAATTATTGAATAAAATTTCTGGGTCGAAAAACGACTCTTTGAGCTGCGGCTTATACGCCGGAAATTACGGTACTTTTTTCTGGTCTTAAGTTGTAGATAATACAGAAATGAATACAGGGTGGCTAGTGGTCAGGGAAAAATACAGTAAAAAAAATGAAAAGTACCAGTATATTCTTATAGAAAAATTCAAATTGATTATTTGATCGAATAATCAACATATTTTTTCTATAAGAATATACTGGTGTTTAACACTTTTTTTACTGTATTTTTCCCTGACCACTAGCCACCCTGGAATATGTGGTGAAATTTTCTTTTAATTGCCATGCATAGTTTTTTAGTAACACTGCGCGCAAGACGTGTTATTTTTAATTTCTCTTATTATCATATATATTTTTTAACTTATCATTTCAATATTTATTTATGAATTTACAAGTATATATATATTTTTTATATATAAATTTAAATACGAACTTTATAATTAAATGAAGTTTAATTTTTATTTTTGACTTATTTCACAAGTTTTGAAGCTTGGAACATAGTGATAGTTTTTTGCTTTTTCGACGTGTTCAAAGGTATCCTACCCCTTAAGTACACTGCTCAAAACAATTAAAGGATATTGCAGTTTTAG
Organism: Maratus michaelseni; assembly: GCA_963931845.1. NCBI lineage: Eukaryota > Metazoa > Arthropoda > Arachnida > Araneae > Salticidae > Maratus > Maratus michaelseni. The sequence goes on from OZ007586.1 coordinate 189,571,070, forward strand.
GTGGATTTTGTATCTGGGAAACTTTTTAGCTGATTGATACATGGTCGACAGACATAGTAGGTTATATGAGAATAAATTACACATGTTTAGCAGAAAAAAATGCATTTTATTGCGCATTTGTGTACAAAAGGAAAAAAACACAATTTGTGCATATGAGAAAAAAAGAATAAGAAAAGGTGTTTTCTTCAAAGAAAATCATTTTCAGTAGGGGGTATGGTTTCCACGGGCGGTCAGCAACGTTGAACACCTTTGAGGTATGGACTCAATGAGGCTATTAATGACGAGTTGGGGTATTCTGCCCCACTCTTCCAGAAGAGATCTTTCCAGTTCTTGGAGAGTTTGTGGGGGTTGTTGGCGGCCAGAAACTCGTCTTCCTATAGCGTCCCAAACGTGCTCGATTGGATTCATGTCTGGAGAACACGCTGGCCATTCCATTCGAACGATTCCTTCCTCGAAAAGAAATCCTCCACCAGGTTTGCACGATGTGGCCAGCAGTTATCGTCCATTAAAATGAAGTTATCTCCGACTGCTGCAGCGTAAGGGACTACAATAGGTCTGAGGATCTCATCCCTATATCGGCGACCAGTCAGAGCTCCATCTCGAATGATGTAGAGGTCAGTGCGCCCGTCAATGGAGATGCCACCATACACCAACACTCCTCCACCGCCAAATCTGACACTTTCGTGCACGAACGCAGGATTATTCTTACTGCCACGGTCCCTCCAGATGAAAATACGCCTATTATCTCGATGCACAGAAAACGGGACTCGTCAGAAAACAGAATGTTGCTCCATTCATTTCTCCTCCAGTTGACATGCTCGGTTGCCCACTCCCTGCGGTCGCGACGATGCCTTGATGTTAATCTAACACATACCATCGGTCGGCGAGCATACAGACCTACAGCATGGAGCCGGTTTCGGACAGTCTGAGTTGAAATGGTGGTGACTGTAGCCGAGCGAAGGTGTTGTTGGAGAAGAGTAGCGTTCATGTTTCGGTGTCTCCGAGCTGTTAACGCTAAATACCGATCTTCATTGGGCGTTGTTGCCCGTCTACGACCTTGCCCTGGTCTTCGGCCTGCACATCCACTCTCCAAGATACGGTTCCAGATCCTGGAAACAGAGGCGTAGCGTCAAGGGGGGCACGGATTACTTTACTACCAGTATTTTTATATATTATATTTGCCCTTATTTAATTCATGCAGTTCAAGGATTAAATAAGGCTAAATGTAGTATATAATTATACTGGTACTAAAATGATCGTGCCCCCCCTGACGCTACGCCACTGCCTGGAAATGACACTTTGTGACACTCCAAAGGCTTGCGCTACTTCGGCTTGAGTTTGGCCCCCTTCTAACCTACCAACAATTCTCCAAGCTTCTGAATCTGTCAAATGACTTCGCTGAGACATCGTACTCATCGAAACAAAGCAATCACTGAATGCCGATCATCCTTGTCTTCATTCTCTTTTATCCAGTTGAAAGTCAAATTTCATTCGCTGCCGCTGAAGCGACGTTTTTGACGTCGAACTCAAAATTTGCATACTCCACAGTTTGAAAACCAGAAAAATTTGCATTTGTGATTCTCTTCTTCTATTTTCGGCCAAAAAAATTTCGTTTATATCTTTATTTTATATAAAACTTCAAATATCCTTTAATTGTTTTGAGCAGTGTATTTTTCTCATATTTAAAAAAAGTGTTTTGTTGCCCGCAACGCCTAAAAGCTGTTTTTTTTTAGTTATGATAATGGTATTATAAAAAATCAATATTTCTTTTTTAAAGTAAATAAACTTTCGTTTTTTATAAACACTTCTTGTATAAGAGTTTTCGCTTTCAACCCTTAAACAGGGATGCAAGCGCTGCGCCACCAATGGCCACTAAATTTTAATGGTTTTCTTCGTCTTACTAAATTTCAGAAATTCTGTCATTAAATAAGGTGACAAATACTATTAAAATTTAGTGGTGACAATCGGCCATTTGTGGCGCAGCGCTTGCACTCCTGCCCTTAAAGTACAAAGATAATTTATGTGGAAATGTGTAAGACCTTCCTCCCACATAGTTTATGTGCACTGAGTTTGAAAAATCTATTTGGACACCGCATGACTGATAATATTCACACAAACTATTGTACTACCACAGTAATTTAGGTAACTTTTATTGACATATTTTTATCGACATAAACGGGTATGTGTAAGAATAAACAAAACTTTGCTGGAAAATAAATAAAAAATGGAAATGATACTAAGATGAATCCATATTTCTCTTTCTCTCCGTTACAGAGATATGTTATTTTTCATTAAGCTGTCATTCCACGCGTAATTAATGAGCTAGTTTAAATAGTACTTAACGTCTGTCAGTGGAAGATAATAAATAATTTTTATAAAAACTTTATTACACATGACAACAATTTTCTTGCCATTAATTATACATGAGATTTTGTGGTAGAAATGTCTTTATATAAACAAATTTTCTGAAATTCTTGTCATGAAATAAAGCGACTAATTTTATTCATAAAGAAGATTCCGGAGGTTTGGCAGTTGTACTATTGTAAATATTTTAATATTACATATACTATAGCTGCCAACAATTACGCTTTTTTGTCACAACTAAAATTTAATATTAAATTAATCCTTATTTGATAATCAAAATCTGTCTATATTTTCTATCATATTTTAGTGAGAAATAAGAGCGCAAAACCTGGCAGCTATGATATTTTGAAAGAAGGTTATAAAAGTAAATTTTTAGTTTTTTTATAATACAATAATCAATCATGTTAAACATAGTCATAATCGGGTGGGTAGCAGCTATGCTTCTAAATTATAAACCATACAGGAACAGTGGCGTAGCATCAGGGGGGGCACGATCATTTTACTACCAGTATAATTATATACTAAATTTGGCCTTATTTAATCTTTGAACGGTATGAATTAAAGAAGGCCAAATATAGTACATAAAAATACTGGTAGTAAAGTGATCTGTGCCCCCCTTGACGCTACGCCTCTGTACAGGAAGACCGGCTAACCACATTCTAGAGGGCCAATTGCCAGGTTTTGTTTAACCCCTTCAAGGGCAAAGTACTCTTGTAGCTAAAATATTGAAATGATTGATTGACACCAGGATTCACGAACGGATTTATTTTAAAATAAGTAAATGTTTTTCCTCATGTACCTTATAAATTCAAAATTTGATTATAAAATTCTGGTGTCATTGTGGCATCTCGAGATTAAAATTAAGTGGTATATATAATCTACCGGTGTCCTTCAAGGGGTTAAATAAATAAGTTGAAGAATAGTTTGCCTAATAGTCGTGTCAATTGGCATAGGTGCCCAGAGCTAAGGATTTTCTATATAACATTTTTAGTATATTTCTATTCCATTTAAATAATTGGAGGTTTCTTAGATTAAATGAAGTGAATGTAACAATACGGAGAAAATGATTTTTCAAAATTCGTAATTCTTAGCACCTATGCAATTGGCTTTCGGACACACATGTTTGCCATGCCTGTCATATAGAATAAAATGAAATTTATAAGTTTAACACTTTCATGTGCGGTGGTTGCAAATCTGACGACTTAATTTGAATTTCAAAGTGCCAAATTGCACCCCGAATATTTTTTATAAAATTTCGCTTTAATAATGTACATGAATATAGAATTATGTATTTTTTTAAATAAATTTATTTGTAAAGTCTGGTATCAGTAACTCACTTCACCATTTTATAAACATAATTACTCTGCGACTGAAAGTGTCAAGAAATATTTATTATAATATAAACTAGTCGGATATAACCATCCCAAAACTTTCTTCTATCTCATACTTGTTAATACTTCATCTTCAAAATTAGCTATAAAAATGCCAATAAAATCAATATTCGTCATTGTGTTGTTCGTCAGCTGCTTGTGAATCGCCGGGTTACCTTCTCTGTACGAGTAGTTGATGTACAACACAAATACGATAAATGAGAAATCCGCTATCAAAGCACCCCCTTCCGGCAAAATAGCCCCAAATTCAACTGCTACCTGCTGGCCATAATCAAAAACTTACAAATGAAATTTAGTTCAATTCTATGCATAACTTCATACACTTTTCTATGATACAATGATGAAAATGACACAAACACGCTAATAGAGTACAATATTACAGCGCCCCCTTACGGCGGAATATCTCCAAAATTAATTGTGACCTGCTGACCATAGTGAAAAACATATAAATGAAATTAGGTTCAATTTTATGCATATCTTCATACACCTTTTGATGATAAAATGCGGCTGGACACATGGACAGACATTTTTTTAAATGGTGTTTTTCGTGATATCTGACCCCTAAAATGTGTAAATTCGTCGAAAACTGTAAGTCGTAAAAAAATTCAATTACAATACTTTCTTCTATAGTAGATAGAAGAAAGTAAAAATGATATAATTCAAATCGATTATGCTTTATTCAATTTGGAAACCCTTTTTTTACGACTCATGACTGATAACATTCAAAACACGCTATTAACAATAAAACAGAAGGAAATTTTACTGAAGTTTCATACAAAAAAAATTAATTATTTATTAATTTATTATTTAAAACTATTTAACTTGTTTCTGTGTGATATTTATTTAACTTATTTTCCGAACAAAATCTTGTTCAAATCAAAATGTATTTATTTGATACCTGTCAAAATGACCGCTCTGGGCGTTTTATTGTTAACCCATTGGCTGCCAACCACGAGTGGTGTATGATAAAATGTGTATGATAAAAAAAAACCTGCCCGGCCGCCACTATTTTAATATGGTAAAAAAATACTTTATTTAATGACAAAAACGTCGCTATTAAAGTTACCAAATATTATCTTTCAGAATTTTTGGTGGGAAGCGAATTTCAGTAAAAATATCGAAGACTCCGCCCACATACTTTTGGAAGTTAATGGGTTAAACTACCAGAGAAAAATATATCATTTTTATGGACAGATTGATATTAAAATAAATGCATTAATGTAAGCATAAACCAAATTTCTTATATGAAAGCAAGTAGAAAATGCAAGGTGTATTAAGATGAATTCAAATTTCTGTTTATTTAATATTTCATCAAGCTGTCAATCTAAGCTAAATTAATGAGTTTTTGTTAATATCTCTTCATTTTATCAGTAGAAGGCATAGGAGCCACGGGATACGGATTTTCTACAACACAATCTTTTTTTAATTCTTCGTATTATCTAATCGTAGATTTTTGCCTAAAATCTGTGATTACATAATGGGAAAAACAGAAGAGAACAAAAATAGTATTTAGAATCTGGAACCCTTGGCGAAGATATCTGTTTTTTTTATAAAATTCATATGATACATGTGAACTTCTTTTAATGATATTCTGCGCTAGGACTGTCTTCTTAGCGCAGTGTTCACAGATTGTGGAAATTTTTTAGTCAAATTATCAAATATTGTATTATATTTTTTTACTATATTTTTATATATTTATATATACAGGGTGTATCTGAAATGCGTCAACAAACTTAGAGGGATGATAGTACTCATGAAGACGAACAAAAAATGCAATGGAACATGGTGTAGCAAATGACGTTTAACCCTTTCAGGGGCAGTGGTATGTTTATGAAACCACTTAATTTTAATTCCAAAACGCCACAATTGCACCAGAATTTTGCTAAAATCTTTTCCATTTAATATGTATGTGAAATATAGCCTTTTGTTTACTTACAAACAACATTTTTTGTAAATTCCGGTGCCAGTCCATTTTCAGACGCATTTTCTCGATTTTTATCCTTTAAGCCTTTCAGGAGCAAAGTACTTTTAATACTAAAATGTTGAAATAAATGACTGGCACCGGAATTTACAAAACAATTTGTTTGTAAATAAGAAAAAGGCTATATTTCACATACATATTAAATGGAAAAGATTTTAAGAAAATTCTGGTGCCATTGTGGCGTTTTGGAATTAAAATTAAGTGGTTTCATAAACATATCACTGCCCTTGAAAGGGTTAAACGTCATTTGCGACCCCATGTTCCATTGCATTTTTTGTTCGTCTTCAGGAGTACTATCATCCCTCTAAGTTTGTTGAAGCATTTCAGATACACCCTGTATATATATTATATATTTATATATATATGGGGTTTAGTTTTCTCTGACACCAACTCAATAAATAATTCACTCAATTTACTTCAAATAAACTAGAAAACGTCAAGTTAAAATTGAACTCTATATTAATAAAACTAACTACAAAGAAAGTTAAAAAATACATGTAAGAATATGAATATTAATGAACCATCTGGATTATCTGCATTACATCTTATTTAATCTAAAACATCTCAGTGTCGACGTCTTCAGTATAGTTCAAAAATGACAGTCTTAACTCACCAACTTCATCGACTCTCAAAAGCTTCCCTTTGATCCCAAAACACCTCTTTTGACTTCCTTTTGAAGTGTGGTTTGGAGCTTGCATGCTTCAACATAGATTATATGACGCAATATCAAGATGAAGTCGCTGATTGGCTTTGACTCTGTCGTTTTAGTTCAAGCAGGAAAACAGTTCAATTCCCACATTCGGCCATACTGACTGTCATCTGCCCTCAGGTGACTGATATGTAATACGTTTTTACCAAAAGAAATAAAAACAGCAACTAAAGTTCTTTAACAAAACGTTCACGAAAAAACACAATTCATACTATTCCTAAATATATCAACAAGTCTGTGTCAGTCTGCTGTCACAATTAGGATAATGTCACAATCAGGATTTCTTTAACTAAACTTCACCAGTATCAGTCCATGGCTTCATGTATTCAGCGCAAGTACTAGTAATCATTGGACCTTCTGTAATTCCAATTCTTTTCACATCATAGGTATCACCACTCTTTAATTTTACAACCTTGTAAGGACCCAAATACTTTGGTCTTAACTTTAAACCCGGACCTTGTTGTGTACGCTTTATAGCAACGATATCATTAAGTTTAAATTTATTAGGTTTTCTTCTTCTCAGGTTGTAGGTTTTGCGATTCTCATTTTGAACCGTTAAAATTTGTTTTTTCGCTTCTTTTCTCAATTCCTCACGATTATTTATAAAATCGGACTGTGTTTCAGCATTCAAAAGATTAGTAATTTCAACATCATTTTTTAATTTCATTTTAGTTCCAAATAATAACTCAAAAGGGGTTGTATCAATACTTCTCTGAAAAGTTGAATTTATCACTTGCTGCACGTTACTGACTTGTGTGTACCATCTTTTTTCTTAACTAAAACCACCGGCGATGAAAAATCAGAAGAACTTCTACGAATAATTCCTTGTGCTAGCCACTCCCCAATCTGGGTTTCAACAATTTTTTTCTCACACAGAGGTAATCTTCGAGGGGATGACTAAATTGGAATTTCATCAGTAAGGTTAATTTGCATTTTAACGTCAACCGTTTTTAATTTTGTATGCACATAGCTTTCAATTAGGAAGGACAATTCTGAACGCAAGCCCTTATCAGTGACATAACTAAAATCAAGTTTAGGCTCATCTAAAATATTTACTATATTAACCAAAAAATTACTTGATTTATCCTCGGTTTTGCACATTTTTACTTCATCTCCAGAAATTGTTAAAGTACCTTGATGAATAACATCAATGCCAATAATTAAATCGAAATTAATTGAACTATCGTTAACGACAAAAATGTCAACTTCAAATTTCGAATCATCTACCTCAATTTCTGCCTTGAAATAACCTGCTGGCCTAATCAATGTTTTCCCCAAACCAGTCAAACACGTATCCGTAGCTTCCAATTTGAACACATTCCTCAAATTATCATAAACACTCTTTTTTAGAAGCGTTTTCTGGCTGCCTGTATCAATTAATGAAGTTAACTTCAATGAATCCAATTTAACCTCTTTAAGAATTAAATCCTTGAAACTCGTTACAATATTTATTTGAGAACGATCATTTGATGTCTTTACATCCTTTCTCCTACTGCATTCAAACGATTTATGACCATACGAATTGCACGAAAAGCAAAGAGGACCTTTATCCTTGTTTCTACAGTGAATGCTTTTGTGATTTTCCCCCCCGCAGTTAAAGCAACGAATAGCCTTTACTACCTTTGACCTGTTACCAGATTCTATTTCGGGTTTTGATTTTAGCTTAACACCAATCTCTGGTTTAACACTTTCGCCATCCGATCTTATTTTTTCATATACTTTAAGCTTTTGCTTAAATTCGCTAATATCGTTACAACCATATAAAAATGATTTCTTGAAAACAGGGTCTTTAATACAACCGATAACATACTGAATTAAAGCAGAATCCTCTACATTTCCGCGAGAGCATAGTCGTTTCATATTTAAGAAATATTCATCAAGAGTTTCGCCATCTCTCATTTTCCTTTTACATAACAACTGATGCATTTCTGCAGAATTACAAACTGTACCAAATTCAGAAACGAGTAACGATTTCACTCTGTGCCACGAATTCAATTTGCTTTCACTCTCAATCAATAGTTTAGCTTTACCAGTCATACGGCGTTTCGCTAAAATTAATTTATGCAAGTCACTTAAATTGAATAAAGAGATTACGTCCTCAAAATCAGCGATGCATTTTTCGATACTTTCATACTGACTACCACTATATGTTGCAATCATATTTTCAATATCACTAATACCAATAGATGGTTTTAAAATAAAGTCAGGGGTTAAGCGTTGTGTCATTTCATTTTTATTGCTAGCAGAATAATTTATTTCAGAACCAGAATCAATATCATTAATTTTATTGCAAGATATATTACCAGCACCAATGCTAGCATTATTTTTGGTCTCATTTATTAGCTCAGTTTCATCATCACTAATTTCATTATCTTCGGAAATTATCTTTGACCTCAATACGTTTAGATTACACAGGCAAGAAATAACCCTGACAACTATATCATCGAAAGTACCAGAATTATCAATACATAACACGTTACAAATGGTAATTAGTTCGTTTACCGAAAATTCATCTTTAATTTTTTGAACTTTTCCATTATATTCATCACTATTTACTTCAAACGGAAAACACGTAAAGTCTCTAATTCTGGAACGATTTTTTCTATCACCTTCATGGCCAAAAATCAAACGATGTAAATTCTTAATACTGGATGTCTTTTCAGTTTTTAAAGAAATAACTAATTCTCGAATATCTACTAACCTTGACATGATAAAAATAGGTTCGAAAATATCACTTTAAATGTACATTCCTCTCATAAAATTCAGAACTCTATCTATTCAATAGTGAGCGTTAACATTCATTCGATCCCGCTTCGACACCACTTATGGGGTTTAGTTTTCTCTGACACCAACTCAATAAATAATTCACTCAATTTACTTCAAATAAACTAGAAAACGTCAAGTTAAAATTGAACTCTATATTAATAAAACTAACTACAAAGAAAGTTAAAAAATACATGTAAGAATATGAATATTAATGAACCATCTGGATTATCTGCATTACATCTTATTTAATCTAAAACATCTCAGTGTCGACGTCTTCAGTATAGTTCAAAAATGACAGTCTTAACTCACCAACTTCATCGACTCTCAAAAGCTTCCCTTCGATCCCAAAACACCTCTTTTGACTTCCTTTTGAAGTGTGGTTTGGAGCTTGCATTCTTCAACATAGATTATATGACGCAATATCAAGATGAAGTCGCTGATTGGCTTTGACTCTGTCGTTTTAGTTCAAGCAGGAAAACAGTTCAATTCCCACATATATTTTATTTAAAATTATTAATAGTACATTTTAAGAAGGAATTATTCCTCGTCGGTACTTAAAGAACTCGTTCTCAAAAGGTTAATATATTCACAGAATTGCTGTCTTTATTAAGATGAAATATTTCTATTCAAAATTTTTCTTTCATTTTTTTAAGAAAATAAAAACAATCTGGAAACGTTACTTGTTGGGTTACATCCATATGAAACAAATTTCTTTAATTTCATTCAATAAAGCTAATATTTGTTTACAAAAATAATAGTACTCAAACTTTGAAAGGCTTGACAGCAAACTTCTTTTTGCAAAATTTCAATAATATATCCACCTAAAGACGATTATGAAAGTAAAATTATAAGTTCTTATTCTATAATTTTTAAATGATAAATGTAGGCTGATAGCATAACGTGGTCTTTATTCATCTAAAAGAGATTTATCATAATATTAAAAAATATATATAATTCATATCGATAATGCATTACTGGATTTGAAAACCCTATTTCGCAGCCGTATGACTGATAACATTCAAAACACACCATTAAGCTGCAACAAACTATTATGCCTTTTTTATCGACACATTTTATAGTAAAATAAATGGAATTAAGTAAGCTTAATAAAAAAAATTGTTTGAAAATAATAAATTAAAATTTAAGGTTATTCTATAGATCTGTTTTTGGAGTGAGAGGGATGTGTTAAGGGGTGGACTGGACATAATTGAAACACTTTTTCCTAAAATGAACGTATTTGTGTTTGACATACAATGGCATCTTAGCTGGCCACTGTTAAATAATTTATTATACAGGGTGAACCAAAAGTCTTGCCCTGATTATAATAATTCATTACAAAATAACCATTTGTATAATAATGTAACTTGTTGTATCATTGGATATATCAGTTTTAGTAGTTTGTTTATGCAATAGATGGCGCAAATTGGATTGGAAGGGACGGACCAAAAGCTTGGCCTCCGTGCTCTCCAGTTATTACTCCTCTGGATTTTTATTTTTGGGGCTATATCAATGGCTCTTTGCCACACAAATTGCTGACGTCGAAGAACTGAAGACTAGGATACAAGCTGCTGTGTGTACCGTAAAAGAAGACATGTTAAAAAACACTTGGCTAAAACTAGAATACCGATTAGACATTCTCCGAGCTACCAAGGGGGTACCAGAGGCGTAGCGTCAAGGGGGGCACGGACCACTTTACTACCAGTATTTTTATATACTATATTTGTCCTTATTTAATTTATACCGTTCAAAGATTAAATAAGGCTAAAGGTAGTATATAATTATACTGGTAGTAAAATGATCGTGCCCCCCCCCCTGACGCTACGCCACTGGGGGGTACACGTTGAAATCTACTGAGGTATGTGGTCTTTAAAAAGAATTAGAACAGTACTTACAATGAATACAAACAAACATATGTCTAATTATAAAAATTTGAGCACAATAAATATTTATAATCGTTGCATGACTTTTGGTTCACCCTATATATTCTATCTTTTTACAGCGTGAAAATTTTAAAAAGACACCAAGGTATCTTTTTAAAATATTTTCCATAATTCTGTAAGTTGGAATTCTGTATAAAAAAAAAAAAAATTCATATCTCCCCACTTCAGGGAGATTTGGACCACTGTAAAGTAAGTTTCACCCAAGAAATAGAAAAGTATATTCTCACCAGAAATTGTATTTAATGAAAAGGAATTTATATTTTTACGGTATTTAATTTAGTTTCTTTTTTTGATCTAGCTTCTGGGTAAAGTTATTGATCCTCAATATGTTAATATATCCCGTTCACAATTTTATAAATTGATGAACATTTCCAGGGAAGTCAAATATAATTTTTAAAGCTACTCTTCTTAAACGTAATTGGGGATTGGATGCGGTAGCTTAACACCGGAACGGCCACAAGCGGTTTGAAACCGCTTGAACGGTACAAAGTAAATATATTTGCATTCAAGCCAGATATTTCTCTATTGAAAAAATATATTTCTGCACCACAAACACATAAGTTAAATAAATAAGTTAAGAATTTTAAATACAAATTCTGGTTTAAAATGTTTTTATAAAACTTGGCCATTCTAGTGTTAAAGTTCTGATTACGGGGTTGGGACATCATTCGTCCCAGCTGCATTTATTTTCTATTTGTACCACTTTTTAAAAATTAATCTCTACCATTGAACATTTCTACATATTAGGGCATTATCAAGCGATATCTACTGCCGAGAAATATTTTTGTAAATTATGGTGCGTAATATACAGGTAAAAAGTGATCTGAAGAAATCAACGCAATACCTTTAGCACAATCTGCGTTATGTGTATTTTATGTATAACAATATAGATATTTAAGATTCAATTAGCTGCATTCTTAAAAATTCGTTCCGAATTCTAAAAACTTTACTTTTAATGTATATATCACATCATTTAATAATAGGCATTTTCGCATTAAGTTCTAATTGGAATATTACTTTATAGTCCTTATTTTAAATATATTTATATACATTACGCTGGAATTACTGAAATATTTTTTTTAATAAAGTAAATCACAATTACAGTAAAGCATCACAATTTCCAAATAATAATATTCGTCGTATATTTCTTGAAATTATATATTTAAAATATATCACGAAAATTATTGTTTGGAAATCGTGGTAATTAAAATTTAAAACTCTGTGACTCCTATTGTAGTCACTTAGCAATGTATTAGGTAATTAGATTTATGCATCTATTGCAACAGAAATAGCGAGAAATTTTCAAAAATAAAATGTTTCCGTTAAAGCATTTTTTACAGTTTGCATGACATGATTAGCATACATTTTGTTATTTAGTTACTATCTCTTCCCATTATACAAAGAAACTGTCAGGGAAATTAACATTACCTTACAGAATTTACTTCCTTAACTATTTCCTGAAATTATGTTGTGAGCCAAGTTAATTCAAAAACAACTGTCAAGGTGATCCACTTTATATTATTTTCGTAAAACGTATTTACATTTTTTCAGCATTCTCCCAAAAATCGTGTTTTTATATGGGAACTATTTTATTCTTTTAAAAAAACTAAAATATTTTAATCAACACTTTCATCTCCAAAAATGCAAATTTGTGAATTTAATTAAAGTAATTTTAATAAAGATTTGCTTAATTTAGTTCTGTCGCATTTATTTTATGAGGAAGGAAATTAAGATATCACCTAAGTATATTTTATTCAGTCGTGAGAAGAGAGCATATCACAAATTCATTAAGCATTTTAATTAGTTTTAAATTTGTCTTCTGGCAACACTAAAATGATAAAGTTGTTTTACATTACCTGACCTTTTATTAAGCATTAGATATTAGAACGTTTTAAGCATGTCATTACAGTGAAATGTGCCGATTTCATCACGCAATGTTTATAAATGATTTAAATTCTCTATACCAGAAAATAAATTTATTAGAAATTCCGGAAATAAATTTCATAGCGTCGATAGCATTCGTAAGTATGGCTGTTTGTGAAAACATTAAAACGGTCGGAAGTTTTACTCAAGATTTCTGTAAATATTTACACCAGAAGTTTTATTTCAAAGTGTTTAACTTACCGTAATTTCCGGCGTATAATCCGCAGCTCAAAGAGTCGTTTTTCGAACCAGAAATTTTGTTCAATAATTGTAGTTAAATATTTACAGCGATCTTTTAAGTTACATTTTATAAAATAATATTTCTGGGTCGAAAAACGACTCTTTGAGCTGCGGACAGGGCCTGATTACCAACGGGGCACACTTCCACCAGTAAAAAAGAATAGAATTTTTTCACTTATTTATGGCAGTAATTTTGCATGATAATAAGACGAATTTTGCCTTTAATAAGACGAAAATTTCTATTAAATTTTACTGGTGGAAGTGTGCCCCGTCGGTAATCAGGCCCTGGCTGCGGATTATACGCCGGAAATTACGGTACTTCTGTGTGATATATTTAACTTAATTTATGAAGTCATTTCTCGTTCAAATCGAAATACATCAACCTTTAAAGACACGGGCGGCGCCTCTATGCGCCATAAGTTTTTAAGGGCTACATAACAACTTTTAATGATATCCTTGTTTAATGCAATGTCCAGTAGTAGTCTAATCATAAAATAGTTTTAAAAAATCTAATTTATTTATGATTAATGTAACACGGGGACGGTTTGTAGTAACTTAAAAACAAGGGCGGCGTACTCCGTGCGCCTACGCTTTTTAAAGCCACCTACAATAATACCAACATTTGATGCAAAAGAAGAATAGTTTCTAATGTATAGTATCAGTATATAAGTAAAAGACATCACATATATGAAACAAGAAAGAAAATAGAACAAAAAACGCAAATACTGGGGTGGTGTATGCCGTATACCGTAACTTAGCAATACATATAATGAAAAAGAACAGAAAATATTTTTAACTTCTAGTTTAAGCATTGATTAAACATTGAAGAGTGTTTGGGATGAGTGTAAATTTAGCACATATGATAATCGAGAATTATTTTAGAATTCGTAACTGTTTTTTCACCGAGTGCCGAAATCAGTACGCCGCTCGTGTTGTTTAAGGGTTAATTTGGTACCCCTAAAATTGACTGCTAAGGCGTTCTAGTGTTAAAATCATAATTTACATCAAATAATCAAATTTAGAAAAGTCAATCTTTTAGAAATATTCAATCAAAATTTTGACTTAATAATAGCGGTGTATGTATAAGTAAAGTATAAAAAATATGATCAATCAAGCAAGTATTGAATCCAAAGTTTTGGGGAAACGCAAAAGTTATTTTCCAAATATTCCTGGGAGGGAACATAGAGTTCAAGGTAAATCGTCAAAGTTATTATCTTTTGTTATATGTCAGTTAATTTTCTGAGAGATATTTTTATTATGAAATGAACATGGATTATTTAGTTTCATTACTATTTTTTTCTTTCTTTACTGGTGTAATTTCAAGCTAACAAAATGCTCAAGAAAGCATTTCAAAGGTCTTATAAATTCAAAAATCTGTCGAGGATGTTAAAGTTGGTCGACTGACAGAAAAGCAAACGAGATCAATATATAATATATCTCAATCAACAATTCATGGTCAAGTAAAACAGGTAAAAATTTTCTGGCAGTCACTCGAGCTGATCAGATAAAATGCTAATTGAAGAGTCAAATGATAATAGTAAATTTAGCCAGAGGCGTAGCGTCAAGGGAGCACGGATCACTTTACTACCAGTATGTTTATACGCTATACTTGGTCTTATTTAATTCATACCGTTCAAAGATTAAATAAGGCTAAATGTAGTATATAATTATACTGGTAGTAAAATGATCGTGCCCCCCCCCTGACGCTACGCCACTGAATTTAGCAACTATAAAATGTTGAGTATGAGGCTGAATTTCCCCGGATAATATTATTACTATTAATATAGATAAAGATGTGAAAGTAAGCACAATTGTAATGTGTGATCCCAAACGTTGGAAGTAGCCAAAATGCTGTGATAACACATTTTATGTGTTAAATAAAATTAAAGGCGTACCACCTTTTAGGGTTTTTTAATGAACCTAAGCCAAAAATTTTGTAAAATAAAATAATTTAATAAATAACCACTTAGAAAAAAGAAACAATTAATGATTTTTCTGCTTCAGATTATATTTTTTTGACTTTGAAAAAACCGGAAGGTTAGCAGCTATTGCATTACAACAATTTTTCAATTCCAGGAACAACTACAGCCAGTGGCAGCTAGTCATTGGGTTGTCTATCCCTTCCACTACCAGAATTTTTGTATACTATATTTGACCTTATCTAATCATGGAATGTTTTACTATTAAACAAGGAGACATGTAGTTTATTAAAATACTGGTAGGAAATTTATTGAGAACCCCCGGACGAGCCGCTACTGCTTACAGCGTTCCACAAATTTTCAAATATAAAAAAAATATTTTGTGAAACTGTTGTATAGAACATAGAATATTAAATATTGTTTTGTTAAAATTAATGTTGTATTGGTCATTTATTTCTTACTCCTTGTTCATTAATTGTTGAAGTTAAAAGTGTTTAACATACAGGGCTCTCAATTGGTCCGCCAAATGAATACCAATATTTTTTAACAGAAATTTTCATGGTAGGTTTCTACAATATTTTCGCAAGAATTTACCTCTGAAGGTTGTGTCTGCAAAATTTGCAAGAAAAATCTAAAAGTAAAATGTTTCCAAGAAAATACCGGTATTCAAAAAGTGGACCATTTGTGAGCCCTGAACAAACATATGAACGTTAAATTATTCATTAATTATACTACAGTATTAAGAATTTATAAATCGGATTACAATCAAGTTGATAAAATTAAGATGAACTGACTTGTGTAAAATGCGGTGTCATATTTAGGTATTTCGGACACCTCATGTAGGTTTTAATAATTACTGTAAATGTGACAGAAATGACTTAAACGTGCCAATGATATATTTTTGCTTAAATTAAACATAATTCAATTTCATCAAAATAAATTAGTATTGAATTGAAGTTATAATAAAGAAATTTTAATGCTTATATTTGGTGTTTTATATTTAATAACATGCTAAATATACCATAAATGTTACAAATGTTTAAGAAATTGCACCTCATTTGTGCACAATGGTTTACTACCCTATTGCAGGAAAGGAAAACCTGCGTTCCAGAAGGCTAATTGCTACCACTTTTCCTGAATAGATTCGCTTTGATTTATTTACCCTCAGAATGTCTTTCATTAGGTCAAAGAATATTTTTCTAAAAGTACTGTCAATAGACGTAGGGACACGCTATGGTTCGTCGTGCTTGCCCTACTGCATATTCCCTAGCTGCATATTTTCCGAAATTTTTTAGCCAAATAAAGAAAACTTGAAATATCACATATCTTGTTCTATTGTGGTGATTATTTGATTTAGTAATTTTTAAAATCTTATTTGAAACATATTTATGTGATTAGAAATAAAACAAACTGTCGGATGCCATGAAATTCATAAATGCATGCATTACAAATTTCATCATTTAATTGTTAGTTCGTTGGTTGATATTAGGACGGCCGATTATCAACACGCGGGATATAGGTCCTACAAGGAGTGTTTTCCGTGTGGGTCTTTCTAAGGGATCCTAACCCGTATTTACGCCAATGTTCGAAGAAAACCACAGAAAATTCCGAACGCTCGAAGTGCGCGACAGGGTTTTAAATCCTGCGCCGCCCGTTACCAGCTTTGAGAGCAGAACCTCTCAGCCCCCGGTAGTGCCATTTAATTATCAGACTGTAATTCCGATATCTAATGTCTAATAATTGACGGGCAGAATGTTCCGGTACGAATTGGTTTTCCTAAACGGGAGGAAATTCCGAACAACCCAATATGTTTGACTACTTGAATATGAGCAATTCTACTATAATTTAGACTTTTAAGTCCCTTAATAAAAATTTCCCTTTTAATACCTATTCTTGGTTTTCTTTTATTTATTATATTTTAAAACATGTCATTGCATGATTGTATAACAATATTTAAGGGATAAATAAATGTTGGATGATTTTGAGTGTTAAAATAAAACAATAAATTCCTTACCGCCCCTTGTCCCTGATGTTTATTTTAAAATTTAAATTTGTCTGGTTAAAAGTGTTTTAAGAAAAGTAATTCTATTGAATTAAAAAAACTAGAACTGTTGTTTTATGTAAATATGTAACAAAAATTAAGCTGCACTAAATTTTTATGGCTATTATTATTTTTTAATACTCTGTGTTGGGATTTTAGATTCCTTACCTTCCCCCTTGTTAAAATTATGTAGAAAATCACTCCAAATGCAGCCAGATATGCATGTTAGAGAAAATAATGTCTGTAGTTATTTGGAAGTAATTTTTCTGCAGAATTTAAATCAGCATTTAACTATTAATTTTAATCATTGTGGCTTTCTTGGTAGTGCTACCGTTTCCAAGATTTATTTTTGAACTTTTAGAGACTGTGACTGAACCATTTGGTTACGGTTTTATTTCGAAAAAAAAACAGACTCACCAGAAATTTGGAATAGTGTTTTTTCTTTATTTGTTGACAGATATTCCCCGATTAAAAAGATGCGAGAATTACTGTTTGAATTTTCTGGTGTAAATTCGAAATTTCTGAATTAAAAAAATAAAATCCGTGGACAACACTGATGACGAGTCTCTGTCGTCAAATGAAGCCAAGGGGTTAATACCGTAATTTCCGGCGTATAAGCCGCAGCTCAAAGAGTCGTTTTTCGACCCAGAAATTTTATTCAATAATTGTAGTTAAATATTTACAGCGATCTTTTAAGTTACATTTTATAAAATAATATTTCTGGGTCGAAAAACGACTCTTTGAGCTGCGGCTTATACGCAGGAAATTACGGTAATTGTGTCTAAACATTAGTGAACATTGTGAATACCACTTCGGTTTAACATGACTTGCCCAAAAATTTCCTCACTGTTCTATTCTTACCGACCATGTTCTATTTCATTATTAAATAGATGGTAAATGTATCACAGGGATAGTACCATATTAAACATTAAAGCAGAATAATAACTTGTTTAATTATAGCAACAAGAACAAGAAAATTTAAAACTGAAAGTTTAAAAATGCTATTTTATTAAGTAAGATTTCACAAGTTTCTGATTCTTGAAAATTAAACTTATGAAAGAAGGCCTCATATCATGATGTAAAATTGTTATAAACTTTCATCGTAAGTTATATCAAAATTTTGTTAATGGTATATTGATTTATTTTTATGTTAACCTAATGTTATAAAAAGTAAAATTGACTTTTATAGGTTTTTATAAGATAAAAAATAAAAGGTTAGGCATACCAATGTAATTTGTGTCGCTTTATTATTTAGCTATACTAAGAAAATTACTAATTAGAAAGTACAAAAATGTTTGCTTATGTGGGTGAGGGGAGTTCTTTATGAGAAAAAGGTGTACTCCTGAATTAAAAGCTGAACCAACGGGTGCGTGAAAGTAAAATGGTTGGCAACCGCTGTTCTAGATGATAAAAATTCATTTTGTCAGAGTACAGAAAATCAGAGAAATTCAATATATATATATATATATATACATAGGTACCAATGATTACTGATTTTAATACGACTCTTTACGAATAGTATTTTTGGCCTTCTGAATGTAAATAAAGCGAATATTACCATTCGGAAGTAGTGGTAAAAAAATATTCACCTCTGTATATCCTGGAGATATTTTCTGTTCCAATGACTATGAAAGTTGTTACTTAATACAGAATTATTTCAATTAAATAAAACAAAGATTAACTTTCAATGATAGTGGTACTTGAAATCTGTAATTATTGACTCTGTATGTATATATTTGTACCGCGTGTTTCATGAAGGACCCCTAACTTTGAAAATAATTAACTCGAAAACGCTGATAGATAGAAGCATGAAACCAGTGGTATGTTTATTAAAAATCCGTAAAAATCAGATATAAAAACCTCAAAATTTTAGTTTAAAATATCGGTGATAGATGTCACTGCAGGCAGAATTATCGGTCTCTATAAATAGAGCTCAGATGCCAATAATGATCAGTCGTCGAAGATTTCGCCGTTGAAACGTGATCGCTATTAGCGTACAGTGAAAGAAATTCCGGAAGTAACAAAGAAGGACATTGTTTCCCACAGCAATCCTGCTGGAGGCTATTTGTAAAGCTTGTGTGTTAATTTCCGTTGGCATACTACAGAGAGTCACTGACAATTTTATTAATCGTTTGCGACATGTGTGTATTGTCAAAGGTGCAAATTTTGAATCGCTATTGATGTGATACAGCCTTCTTATGGTTATGACACCTGCAGAGCCAACTATCCGCTCAATTTGTTACTAAAATTTCGAGGTTTCTGCATGAGATTTTTACGGGTTTTTTAATAAATATGCCACTGGTTTCATGCTTCTATCTATCACCGTTTCCGAGTTATTTATTTTCAAAGTTGGTGGTAATTCGTGAAACATCCGGTATATATAAAGGGTAATTATAATTAAAGTACCTTTTTCAAAATGCTGTAAAATGAACCACTGGTCAGGATGACTTCAAATTTGAATTGAATATACTGGAAGAAGAGGGAAACGGTATGGCATAAGGAAAAAAGTTCCAAAATGTATCAATAAATGGTGCTGTAAGTAGCATACGTGGCAAATTAAAAGACACTCTTGTGCTTTTTTTGCGGTTTTTGGCCCAAGGAAGTTAAAATCCGAATCATTGTGTCCTTTTTATGTTGTTTGTTGCCCATGGACAATTAAAAACCGATTTGTTCCATCTAATGTCGTATGATCTTGCTGTGGTGGATAAGCTTTCCACTAACAGAACCACAACTATTGACTGATTTGGAAGTCATTCTTTCCGTCAAACAACCAAAACACTCATGCACATTGAACAGAACTGTTGGTTTAATGTGCAATCCATGCCAAAGCCGTCGGATTTCGATTGAAAATGTCACTTGTAGTCGAATCCACTTTCGTTATGCCGATTACATCGCCATCTATTGTTACACTTTGAAACTTTTTTCTTTCTCAAGCCATACTGTTATCTCCTTCTTCCGGTATATTCAGTTCAAGTCATTCTGAGAAGTGGTTCCTTTTTTACAGTATTTTGAAAGTGTGACTTATCGTGACTTATCGTTAAGCGTGACTTAATGTAACTAAAATCACATTGTATAAATACAGTAGCGAATCCTGCTAATCCATCTGCCTTTCCCACCAGTGTTTCCGAATAGTTTTCCCTGCCATACTTAATCATAAAAACTTCATAGTAAATCAATCACAAGTCGTTAGGAACTTGTTGAAAAGCGCATGCTCACTTTTAATTTTAGGATTCACCTTTTATATATATATATATATATATAATTTCATGTTCCGTATATCCTTACTGTTTCAAAAGCATTATAGCTATCTCCGAACAGTAAGCTTCGTCAGGCAGATATTGTAATGGCAAAGATTACTATCCAGAAAGTGATATTTAAACGTAAGGCACATACGTTTCTTGGAATACTTATTACACGTAATTAGCATTATAAGAAAATAGTTTATGTTTCTTTTTCTTATTTATAATTATCTTCTTATATGTAGGACGCTTAAACAAAACAAGAAAAGTGACATTACTCGTAGAAATAAAATTTTCATGTACAGGAAAATAGACTCGAAATCCATTTAATAATTAAACAAGAAAGAAAAATAATGCGTCAAGCATAGATTATAAAACACTTTCCAACATTGCCAGAAAGCTATAACGAACTTTCACCGTTAAATAAGGTGAAAGACGATATATAAGTAAACAATTTAGAAAACATATAGCACATTGAAAAATACAGTTTTCGAAATTACCTTCCAGTGTCAAAAAAGGAGACGAATTATTTTGTGAAGCCCTGTATATGATCAACAGATGTGCATATATAGCATGATACAATTTAGTTCAGTTAGAATATTCACATTTAGCACTTTTCGACAATCGATGGAAATGCACTCAAAATCTTTTGTATTAGCTCTGTATATTAGCTGAAGATTTTTGTACACACCACCTATTCAGATAAAAGGCGATTTAAAACTCACTTGCAACAATTACCAAACTTAAACGACAATGTAACTTTTTTTTCGTAACCCTATATATGAATTTATTTATATTCCATAAACTTCTATTAGTCTACTAAATATAGTTCAGCAGGAAAATGAGTAAACACAATTAAAAACTACCCTTAAGCAATTCACTCCCATAGTTTGTAATACTTACGAATTCCCTTGTATAGCCCTGTATATGATCAACCCAGTTTGTAAACACACACGTACTATGAAACAAAATAGTTAAAAACGCAAACCAAAGTTGAAAACGCACTTATCACACATAGACTGTAAATATAGCACATATACTGTAACCAATATGTTTTGTGTACCCCTGTAAATAAACGCAAGGTACACAAGAGAGCAATTTTTAGTGCACTTCAGTAATGCATATAATTTTCATTATGTTTGAAATAGTGAAATATCACTAAATTACACTCCAAACGATTTTTCCCCATAGAACGATGTGTAACAGAATTCTTTTGTTTGACCCTGTAAATGAATAATAAATGCTTTGCACCCCATATCCTACAAAAAGCATATTTTAATGCGCTTCATAATTATATATCAATTTCATTATGTTTAAATGCAGGGCTGCCAACCACTACGCCTTTTAAATCAAGTATTCATGTTTAGAACCAGAAAAATATTAATAAATTGCTTACTGAATTTAATTAATGGTTTGGAATGCTTTGTACTTTATTGCGTTTGTTAACTAAAATTTCCGATTCTAAAAGAATTATTTGACTCGAAATAAGCGTAGTAGTTGGCAGCCCTGTAAATGGCCTAGCGTCATCAAAAACTGGAACGATTTTTCCCCATTGACTGTAACGTAACAGAATACTTTTGAGTGTCCCTATAAAAATCTATAAGTGCTGCACACTTCAGTTGAAATAGGGAACATGCTATAGATCACGACAATAACAATAAAAATTTCTGGGCAATCCCAGCATATTTACGGGAATTAGAGCACGGCCAGACGGCCAGATGGCCAGAAAAACCGAAGTCATAAACACCTTTCAACTAGGTTGGAAAGCGTTAAATGGGTGTGTCACTCCAAGCAGAGTTTTGAATTTCATTTAAACTTTAACACTAAATAAAATATTGAAACTATATTTTAGGACTGCGTGTTTCCTTGCGGTTGTCGTAAACCAGAACGCAAAATCAGTGCTCTTGAGTTTCTTGTCACTGGGAGATTGGTAGGTTGGAAAAAGCAGGGAGGTCTGGTGCGCAGATGTGCTTATTCTTGTCTCTCAATACTTACAAAATGTAACCTTCTTCTTATTGGTAGAATTCTTCAAATTCTGCATTTAAATAAGACGAATATTACTATTTTCAAATAGTGGTAAGGAAAATTAATCACATCTGTGTACCCTACACACATCTCCCCTTCCAGCACCTATAAAAATTGTTGAGAAATTTGTAGAAACTTTAAAATGCATTAAACTAGATTAATTGGCAAATTCATCCAGTCGATTTGTAAAATTGATAAATTCATAATCAGAGAATAATATTTTTCTAAACAAAATACAGAATTGTAAAACAAATATTTAAATACATTTGAAATTATTTAAATTATTTGGTTTACAAAAAGTATACATTATATGCACGAATATTATCACTGTATTCTTTAACCCATTAACGGCTAAAACTATGTGGGCGGAGTCTTCTATATTTTTAGTGAAATTAGTTTCCCATCAAAACTTCGAAATATAATATTTGTCAATTTTAATAGCAAAGTTTTTGTCATTAAATAAATTTTTTTTAACATTTTAAAATAGTGGTGGGAATGCAGGTTTTATATATATATATATATATACTTTTATTTTGAATGTTGACAACCATTAGTATACTCGTGGTTGGTAGCGAATGGGTTAAAAAATATATATATTAATAATCTTTACTTGTTTGTGCTCTTCCCTTTATAAATCATAATTAGATATATTTGATACCTGATGATAATGTATTCTAGAAAATTAATTCATGACGTTGAATGATTACTCTAATAGTATAATGAATATTTATATTTTGTCACACTGCAAACGTACCTACTGTAGCTCAAATAAAAAGCGGGAAACAACCAGCTGTTGTATCAATTAAAACACTTGCTCTAAAATGGCGTGCTATACCCAGAGTTAATTATTTGCTTTTAAAGTACAAATGACGTGTTAAATGATTTGAATAAATTAACCCTTTTAAAAGTGCAATAAATGAAATTAGCACTCGTACATTTAACGTTTTAAAGCACAAAAAAGCGTTTGCCGATAAGTTTAATTAGGGAATGAAAATACTTTTACAAGACGTATGAAATCTGTGAAAATTAATTTTCTCTTATAAAACTTCTATTGTTTATTTATTTTAAATATCTCACCTTTTACAATAGAAAAATTCATGCTGGAAAATGTTAAAGACTGCATTTTCTATGTAAGTGTTTAAATGATTAGTTCTCGTTAATTCATGACATTTAATTAATACTGTCTTAAGCCTCCTAATATCATTTGGGTCTTTATTGGCCCGATTTTTACTGTTTTGAAGGTTTTTATAATTCGAAACAGAAATTAATAATAATTTAATCGTAATAAATAAAATCAAACAGACACCATAAAAGAAGAAGCTTAATTTAATAGAATTAAACATATATTCCAAAACTTGTAAAACTTACAACGCCCATAAAAAATTAAAACCTAGGAGGGTTAATTCTCTAAATTAATAAATTAGAAATCCATATTTTATAATTGAAATTTTTAAATATTTCATTTATAATGATTCTGTTATATAACTTAATTTTTGTATGAAGAAGTACTTGCTGAAACGTTAATTTTAAAATGCTTCTTTCACAACATACCATATGTTATTTTGTTATACTGTAAATAATCGCTTATTTGCCGATCACCAAATTCCAGATGAATACGGGTTTAATACCAGTGATTCAGAATACTTTTCGTCGCCTTAAATAATTTGGAATTAAATGAGATTAAATAGGGCGTAAAAAACGTTGCTGTATTACTGGTATTAAACCAGTTTTAATCTCTAATTTAGGGGTCGGCTTATACGCGAGTATATACGTTTTTTTTTTTTTTTTTTTTTTTTTTACTGCACAAAAATATTATATTCCGTAAAATTCGTATATACAAGTTCGAATTTATACATTCACCATAATAATTACTCTAAAATCCAAATGTGTTTTTTTTTCAATATACGCACATAGATATTAACAATAGAGGTTGTTACACTCTAAAATATTTTTGAGTGAAATTAAGGTACGTATACTCATAACCGAGGCTAACGAAAAAGAAAGGCTACCGCGGTGCTTTACGCGTATCTTTTTTTACAGACCGCGGGAGTCACGTGATGCTCGAATGCACCAATGCAGGTGTACGAAAAGAGCATCACGTTATTCTAGCGGTCTGTAAAAAAGTTAAATGGAATGCACCGCGGTAGCCTGTCTTTTTCGTTAGCCTCGACTCATAACTATGTGACAAATACATATACCGTAATTTAATTGTATTCATATAAACATTACATATTTTCAATTAAAAATGTTTAACGCACATATACCGTAAAAAGTACTCTTTATACCGTATATTCCGTACTGGTATATAATAATACGATATATACCAGTACGATATATACCAGTACGATATATACGGTATATATACTGTAAAACCATTTGTAAGCGATATATATACTGTATATTTAATACACGGTCTATGGACTGTACAAGCATTTGAAATCGGTATATATAGGGTGTACTAAATACTTTCGAATTATAGGGTGGTCATAAAGTCTTTCTCTGATTACACTAATTGTAGAAAAACTAATATAATTAGACATATGATTGTTTCAATATATTGTAAAGACATTTATGAAGTTTTTAATGCAAGTACTCACGTCAGTAAATTTCGATGTGAGCACACTTGGTAGCTCGAAGAATGTCATGGCGTTATGCCATTACTCGCCACGTATTCTCGCGCGTCGTCTCACACTAGACATGATATATGTGATCTTGACCTTGAGTATATCAATATCTTTTACTGGTGTTGTAAACACTCGGTCCTATATGTACCCCCAAAAGAAAAAGTCTGGTGGAGTTGGTCCATCCCCGTCAAATCCCTCTTCCAGGAAATTTGTCATCAAGTAACTCACGAACGACGGTAAAGACGACTAAAAAAACTTATGAACGAAACTTTTCCATAATAATTAAAAAAAAAATACAGTATTACATTCAATGGTTATTTCGTATTAATTTTCTATAATCAGGGAAATATTTTCTGGCCACCCTGTATAGGGACAGAGCAAACGCATCGCAGTAAACACCTCAAGAGTGCAAGGGGAGGTATCCGTTTGAGGTAGCCTTCTTATCTATAAAGGCATGTTCCACTGCCAAATAAGCATGGACCAAACACAATAGGACATATGTATATGTAAACATCGCTTTTATTTTAACCCTTTATGCAACACATTATGAATTATAAAATATTTTCAAAACATTTTAATTATGATATAAAAGCAGATTAGTAGATTTTTACAGTCCATTAAGAAAATAAAATTAAAAACAATTCATTAATTAAAGCTAACAAATTTAATCGGTGTTTTAATATACCGTTAATCTTGTTAAAAATATTTAAAAACTTTTAAAATAAAGAAATTGAAAAACTTTTCATTCCGCACAAGGTTCGTACGTTTTTACCACACTTTTTTAATAGAATTTTTCGCCTTATTTAAATTCAGAAATGTATCACAAATCCTGCAATTAAACGAGGCCTCTACAATTTTTGCTATTTAAATAATAAATAGAAAAATTCTATAAAAAAATTGTGTTAAAGCGTACGAACTCTGGCACATTTTTAATAGAATTTCTAACAAGAGAATTGTATCTATACTTGGTGAAAATTACAAAAAATATTTTCGTTTCATTAAGCACATTACACATCAATTACATTTTTATTAGCAACCTACACATAAGTAAATACACAGGCCTGAAAAACAAATTCTGCACCACTGCATCATTCTCTGTTTCTAATCCACTACCTCCTTAATAACCAAATGCCTATCGTATTTGTCTCAAAAATGGAAGTCAGCATGTCCCAGATACTAGCGCGAACTAGGCGCTACCATCTGGGGCATGTTTTATCAGTTGCTACCAGTAATTTTAATTTAATCCTTTACTTTGGTATTTTGCATTAATCTTTTTAAGACTTACCGTAATTTCCGGCGTATAATCCGCAGCTCAAAGAATCGTTTTTCAACCCAGAAAATTTATTCAATAATTGTAGTTAAATATTTACAGCGGTCTTTTAACCCCTTAATCGTCGTGCCCGAGACATTCACGGGCATCATAGGCTACACCTGTTTTATTCAGATTGTTTGATTCCCACAAGTTTTTAAAAATAGAATAATTGACTTTATTATCGCAATATTTTATCTGCCCAATAAATTAGCCGAATATTTCTACTTAAAAAAACTGGTGGTAATCAAGCAATCTGAATTTTTAAAAAGTACCTTACACTTATCGGGCGCGACGATTAAGGGGTTAAGTTACATTTTATAAAATAATATTTCTGGGTCGAAAAACGACTCTTTGAGCTGCGGATTATACGCCGGAAATTACGGTACTCGTAGTTTTTGATCTTTTAATTAAACTGTACAGTGTTAATAAATATTTTTGCTCTATAAACATTGTTAGTGTTATTTTTTATGGAAATCTATTTATAAATAAAGGTCAGTGTTATTAAGTTATACATTATAATTTATTAAAAAAAAAGAACTTTTATATTAAAAACAAATATTTTAAATTAAAAATATCAGTTACTACAGCAATTTAAATTGTTTTTTATAAAAGAAAAGATAATAAATACATTTGTGAAATTTAAGAAATTAATTACAAAGTTTCTTTTTAAGCTATATTTTTTAACTTTCTATATAAATAATCACAATACAGCCTTTGTTTACGTTATTTGCTGATCACTACCTCCGTAATATATACGTTAATGTATAACAGAGGTAGCATACTGATATGTATTGAAATATCATGTCAGTTGTCGCGATAGATTGCTCTGTACTGTGGGAAAAAATTGACTTCCAATTTCTGTATGGGGAAACGTGAATACGATCGGAATTTGGTATTAAGTAGGTAGTGTTCTAATCATTTTTTATTCGCCGAGTAAAATAAATGACCAGGTTTTTTTTCCAAATACGTGAAGTGTTTTAACAAAAAGAGAAGAATATTTAAGAAAACAGCACAGGTGATGTAACAAAGAAAAACAAATAGGCAAAACGCTTAAAAATAGGTTAAAAAAAAGTAAGTACTTAAAAAGTAGTTACTTAACCCCTTAACTGTGTAGCCCGAACTCAGTTCGGGCAAGAACAGTTTGCTTGTTTTGTTACTAAAAGCTTTTGCACACCCAGTGGCGTAGCGTCAGGGGGGGGGCACGATCATTTTACTACCAGTATAATTATATACAGCATTTAGCCTTATTTAATCTTTGAACGGTATAAATTAAATAAGACCAAGTATAGCGTAAATAAATACTGGTAGTAAAGTGATCGGTGCTCCCCTTGACGCTACGCCTCTGTGCACATCAGTAATTATTTAACGCAACCTTCGCTTTATTAATCGGCCGACCATTTTCGATTACACAAAGCAAATATTTCAGTACGGAAAAAGTGGTGTATTGTGCCTATTTTTATTTTATGGTGTGAAAATACCTCCCATAGTTAATGGGTTAAATGTTACTTAGTGCGCTACATGCGTTAGTTATTTAGTTAGTAAATACTTAAAAGTAGTTACGTTTGTCATAGTTGCCACTAATGCAATTATTGTTATGACATACTTTCTTCCTTTTGACAACAAATGGCTCCCCTCCCCTGTAGTTATTAGTATTTTAATATTTATTAATGTTCTTTTTTCTTTTGCATACGATATCTGTTGTTGTGCGTTTGTACTTTTTCGATTTTGGTTACTGTTTTTTATATGAGGATAGTTTCACATTCAGAACCGGGTCTAACTGGTTCAAAAAATGAAAGTGTCTGCATATTAAAAAACAACTGTAACTGAAATCAAAAAAGTAAAAAAAAAAAGACGTATAACAATAGATATAAAACTCAGGTACCCTACCCAAAGGAAAAAAAAAAATATTTTAAAATATTAAAATATAAGAGAGAAATCTGTAAAATTTTCTCCCATAGGTATTATATTACCATCCGAGTTTCTCAAGTCTAGACTAGTGTAGATTTTGGATACACGTTTTATTATTAAGATACTTTCTCTTTCGGAACTGGTTTCAAAAGTGAAAGTACCCTCATTAAAACATGTGCAGCCAAAATGTAAAACGTAAAAAACAGCTTGCATAAAGATCGACCGCAGCTGTGCAATGCGAAAAAAAATCATTTAAAACTATTGAAATGCAAACGAGATATTATAAAAAAATGTTCTACAGAATCAATATTAGCGAGCGGGTGTTTTCGCGTGAGTGAAGTAACCTCGTAAGGGGCAATAGTTTCACAATTTCGAAAAAAACCCTTCAAATATCGATTTTCATTTTTAGCATAATGATATATTTATGACCAACTCTTCTAACTACAAAAAGAAAAATCTATTGCAAGCATTTTTACTCAAGTTTTGCCCATTATTGGGCAGAACCAAAAGGATGTATTTCAGTTACGCCCAGTGTTGCCAGCGGGATAATTTTTAATTCAAATTGCTTGATTTCCACCACTTTTTTGAAGTAGTAATATTCGTCTTTCTTAAAGACAGATTAAGTAATGCGAAAACAAGGGGAATTATACAATTTTTTAAAATGGTGTGAATCAAGCAATCTAAATAATTAAAATAAAATGTAGCCCACTGGCAATAATGGTCATCCGCATTGAAAATACATTTTTCATAGCCTCCAACGTTTAGGCTTTCTTTTAACAATATAAATTTATAGTAAATTTTGCCCTATTTGTTCGCCAAAACCCGGAAAATTTTCTATTAAACTTTAATTGTAAGAAAAAAAAGTGTAAAAAATGGCAGCATTGCCTCTGACACGTCTGATCTGATTTATCACTCATTCGAAAAGTTATTTGTGCAGAATCAATGGCTGTTTTATGAATATTAATCATGTCATTGAATATGTTATTAGTAAAAAATATACAAAATTTTACTGCAGTAATGCATTTGAAATCTATGCTTAAAAAGTTGAGTTACTCGTTTTTTATTTTTACAGCAACAAACCATTTATGTAGGGAATATTCTCTATTATTTGTAGTTTCTATCTCATGATAGAAAATCAAAGATACTGTGACATGTTTATTATGTAATTAGCCATAACTTGAGATACTGAACAGCGATATAAAACAAGGTTACAGAATTTTTAAATTTTCATAATTTCAGGATGTTCTAATTGTAGGATACTACATTAAACCCTTAACTGTGTAACCCGAACTCAGTTCGGGCAAGAACAGTTTGCTTGTTTTCTTACTAAAAGCTTTTGCACACCAGTAATTATTTAACGCAACCTTCGCTTTATTAGTCGGCAGACCATTTTCGATTGCACAAAGTAAATATTTTAGTACGGAAAAAGTGGTGTATAGTGCCTATTTTTAGTTTATGGTGTCAAAATACCTCCCACAGTTAAGGGGTTAAATTCTTTTTTCTTGGAGTGTTTGCACATATTAAAACAAATTTTGGACTGATATTCATGAGTATATGGAAACCACACATGGGAACCTTTGAATCCAAGGTAACCAGGTTCGAGTCCTGTTCAGGACATTTTTCGCTCTGTCGGAATAAACTTAAACTATGATACTCCAGCCACAGAATATGAATATTCCAGACATTGTTTTTATTGAAAAGAGTATTTTTTATTATGAAAATGATTATTGTATTCATATTGAAAAAAACTATAGATTATGCATAAGTTAATTTTTATATAAATTGAATAGGAGTCGTTCAAAACATGGCTGTGTGGTTTGCAACTCATTCTTAATTTTAGCTTTCAAAATGTACAGAAAATTTATTTTTAGAATGTCTAAGACAGTTGTCCTTTTTTGCGAAACGTATATTGAAACTAATATTTGCGAAAAGTGATATAAATGATACAGAATTAGTGCAATTCACATGTTGCAGATTTCTATAAAAATGAAAAAAAATAGTTATCTTTGGCATCCACAGAAAAGAAAATCTTAGAGAGCAACCTTATAATTTTTTGTATTTTCATTCAGCAAATCTAAGTTGAATTTTCTGTGCATCTTGTCTAGTAATTGATTAACCCCTTAATCGTCGTGCCCGAGACATTCACGGGCAGCGTAGGTTAAGCCTGTTTTATTCAGATTGTTTGATTCCCACCAGTTTCTTAAAATAGTGTTATTGGCTTTATTCTTGCATTATTTTATCTGTCTATTAAATAAGAAGAACATTTCTACTTAAAAAACTGGTGGTAATCAAGCAATATGAATTTTTAAAAAGTAGCTTACACATAAAGGGCGCGACGATTAAGGGGTTAATTCTTCTTAATAGTTTACTTTTGAACTCTTCATCCAGCCACCTGCAAAGTAGTGGTATTCCCAATAAATTATTTTCAACTTATTTAATTACAGAAATATGTAAGGCAGAAATTTCTTTTTGGAAATATTGGTATTCTTCATGCTTCAAGTTCGACAGCCTTCTTTCGCCTTCTAAGTTTTTTATTTTTATTTTTCAGAATTAATAGATAAATCTGCAACATATTTTATTTTATAACTGTATGAAATTAAAATAATGTATACAAATACTATGCACATGGTTTCCGGTTGGGGGAGTTATGTCATTTCGATTGCTTGAATACTTCCGCTATTTAACACTTTCCAGCCTAGCTGAAAAGTGTTTATGACTTCGGCTTGTCTGGCCTTCTGCATCTATCCGTCTGTCCGTGCTCTAACTCGCGTAAATATACTCGGATCGCCGTGAAACTTTTGTATGTTATGGTCGTTTATTATAGACTGTTCCCTATTTCAAATGAAGTGTGCAGTGCTTATAGTTTCTTTTACAGGGACAGTCAAAAGTATTCCGTTACATTACAGTCAATGGGAAAATGATCGCTTCAAGTGTAATTTGATAAATGAGGTGCATTCGTACTATAACAAGTTTAACAAATATTCAGATCTTGGTGCAACAGCTGTTGTACTCTTTTGCAAAAAGGCATGCATACAAAATTTATTATATGTGCAGATTTTCATATTATAGATATTAATTTTAATTTACGAAATTATATTTCAATACACTTTTACAAACAATTAATTATAATTCTTTTACATTAAAATTATACTATGCAATATCCAATACAGGACAATGTAAAAAAATCGTTATTATTTCACTGAAAAAATGAATTACATCGTCTATTATTATGATATGATTAATTTCCGTAATAAAACAAGTCCATTTTAAGTTGGCAACATTTTATCTTTTGTTGACAGTTACTGAGAATTCCAATGGAAAACATAACCCTAGCTTAGAAAATTTCAGAACTTGAAATCAATATTTAGACTCTTTCTCTATTTAATATGAATATCCCCGGAAACATCTATCCAAAAAACTGTGGGTAGTTTATGTGATTGCTATAATCAAAACTTTTTTAATTTACAAATTCGGTAATACGGAAATAACATGACTCCATCTTTAATATGACGTAATCGTGATGGCAACCTAGAATCATTACCTATCATGGGATATCATTGAATTAATTACGCATGATAGGATTTTATGGAATGAAGAAAACTTTTGTTAATATATTTTCAAGTTTTAATTCGATTTTCATAAAATTTGAAATACCTCGACACAATTCTGCAACGATTATAAATATTAAATTTCAAACAATTCGGTTGGGTAGTTTTTGCGCTGTTATATACGGAGAGACGGACGGGCAAGACGACGACAATATGTTCTACGTATTTATATAAATACGAACACACCTAAAAAGTAGCCCACTGGCATCACTTCTCCCGAATACTTTCTGAACTTCAGTACTGATACATGGCACGTGCAACGGCATCAATGTTTTTGTTGTAGGGGACGGTCCAATTTCTTGTTATTTCTTTCATTATAACGCGATGCATTTTTCCGTTTTTCCGTGTTCATTGGCCCCATGTAAATCAAAAATAGTCACATGTTTTGTCATATAAAAAGTAAATTGTACATATTAAGATGAACATGTGGTACCAACTTCTAAATTATAATATGTGACTTTTAAATTATTTATCTCAAAAATAAATTTACTGATCAAATGCTGAGAGTGGAAAGCTAACATGCACTTAAACTGTAATTTAAGTTACTTTATGTAGCATTAATACAGGCTTCGAAGCAGACTGAAAGAAAAAATATTATTTCTTGCCTCTGTGCCGAATCAATAATTTTCGGGTAAATAACTTAATCATATGTAATATGATCATGCTTATATTATCAAAATGGTATTTTGGATTATGAAAATGATTATTGCATGCATATTGAAAAAACTACAGATTATGCATAACTTAATTTTTATATAAATCGCATAAGAGTCATACAAAACATGGCTATGTTTTTTTTTTCAACTCATTCTTAATTTCAGCTTAACTACAATTATTGAATAAAATTTCTGGGTCGAAAAACGACTCTTTGAGCTGCGGATTATACGCCGGAAATTACGGTAATATTTGCGAAAAGTGATATTTGCATTATTTAATGACAGAATTAGTGCTATTCACATGTTGAATATTTCTATAAAAATGGAAAAAATGTTATCTTTGGCATCCACAGAAAAGCAAATCTTAGAGAGCAACCTTAAAACTTATTCAATTTTTATTCAGCAAAGCTACCTTATTTTTCGGCCTATAATCCGCATTGCAGAAAATTCATTTTAGACACAGAAATTGTATTTGATAAAATGCTACCAACTTGATCGTGGAATATACTTGATTTCAATTACTAAATAAAATTTCTGAGTTTAAACTGAATTATTTGAGCCGCGGATTATAGGCCGAAAAATACAGTAACTTAAACTTTCTATGCAGCTTTTCAAGTAATTGATCAATTCTTCTTCGTAGTTTACTTTAGAACTCTTTATCCTGCCACCTGCCTAATAATGGTATTTCTAATAAATTATTTTCAAAATATTTAATTGCAGAAATGTATAAGACGGAAATTTTTTTGGGAAATATTGGTATTTCGCATGCTTCATGTTCGACAGCCCTGTTTTGCATTCTAAGTTCTTATTTTAACTTTTCAAACTTTATGGACAAACCTGCAACATATTTTATCTTTTAACTGTACGAAATTAAAATAATGTATACATATACATAACCAGGGCTTCCGGTTGGGTGAGTTCTGTCATTTCGATTGTTTGCATAGTACCGTTTTTTTTAACCCGAGATTGCTCGCGCTGGGTATCTCACACCCAGTGTCTCCGTTTTCGCAGTTTTTCTTCCCAACCTTTTTTTCAGAAATGGACGAGTCTTCATGTAGCTGCCTCAAAGGACATAACCTTGAAGGGGGAGAAACGGTGAAAGAATTCTAAAAATAGATCTATCGTAATCGCTATGCATGGGTGTCTCATACCCAGCGCGAGCATTACTGTAACAGCTCTGAGTGCAGGTAGACGCATTTAAAAATTCTTTCGTTATGGCGCGTTACCGAAGTTATGACGAAGAAATGCAACATTTGAGAAATTTACTGGAAACTGTTTCTTCGGATGAAGAAAATTATCGATGAAGATAATGAATTTTCTGATAACGAAGAGCAAGATGATGAAGAGTATTGTAGTAATCATGATTCTTCGACAGAAATCGAATCTGATTTAGAAAGCGCTGTTTCTGATTCAAATGAGAATGATTTTTTCACAGGAAGAGATAATACAACAAAATGGAATAAAGGAAAATTCCGTGCTAATGTTAGAATTTCTGCTAAAAACATAATATCTAAACTCCCAGGAAATACAGATGTTTCAAAAAATGTCACTTCTCCCATAGAAGCTTGGAATCTTCTTATATCTTCTGATATGGTAAAGAAATTTGTACAATGGACTAATATTTTTATACACTCAATTCAAGAGCGTTTTTCTCGAGAAAGAGATGCAAAGGAAACTAATGAGGCTGAAATTAAAGCATTTATTGGATTGCTTTATCTCATTAGTTTGCATAAATCATCACATGTATATATACGAGATCTTTCGGCAACAGACGGCACTGGAATAGAAATATTCCACACAACTATGTCATCATCACGTTTTTAATTTTTATTAAGATGCCTTCGCTTTGATAATATACAAACTCGCCAGAGCAGGAAAGAATTCGACAAACTAGCTCCAATACGGGAATGTTTTGAAAATTTTGTAGAAAACTGCCAAAAACCGTACACCGTTGGGGAGTACATAACAATTGATGAAAAATTAGAATCTTTTAGAGGGCGATGTGCATTTCGCCAAAATATGCCAAAAAAACCATCGAAGTATGGAATAAAAGTTTTTGCGCTTGTAGATTCAAGAGTATTCTATACTTGGAAAAAGGATATATATGTATATATGCAGGTCAACAGCCAAAAGGTCCATTTCAACTAGATAACTCTCCCAGTTGTGTAGTGAAAAGATTGATAGAACTGCTGTATAATTCAGGAAGAAATTTGACTGTGGATAACTGGTATACTTCTTATCCACTTTCGCAAGAACTTTTGAAAAAAAAATAACACTAGTTGGAACTTTGAGGAAAAATAAGAAAGAAATTCCTCCAATATTTGTGAACACAAAGAAGAGGGATGTCTACTCTTCGATGTTTGGGTTTCAGAAAGAAACGACTATTGTGTCATACGTACCGAAGAAAAATAGAAATGTTCTTCTGCTTTCAACATTGCATAATGATAATGCAATAGATCTCACTACTGGAGAATCTAAGAAACCGGAAATAATAACTTTCTATAATTTAAGGAAAGGCGCTGTCGATGTCGTAGATGAAATGGCTGCAACATATTCAACGGCTAAAAAAAATAATTGTTGGCCTATGACGATATTTTATTCCATGTTGAACGTTGCTGCGATAAATGCACGAATTATTTTATTATCCACTAGGAAACCACCGACACAGTAACAAACCCGACGTTTATTTTTGAAAAATTTGGGATTTCAACTTATTGAAGATTACAAGAAGATAAGAAGCCAACAAGCAATGCTCCCAAAAACTCTAAAAGTAAAACTGGGAAACAATGAGGATACTGAATCACCTGCTAAGAAGGCAAAAACAACATATAAAAGATGTGCTGAGTACGGATCTAAAAAGGACAGAAAAATTAAATTTGTTTGTGAAAAATGGCAAAAACATGTATGTATGGAACACATGGCATGTATCTGCAGGAAATGTACAGAATAAATGTAAGTAACATGTTTAATATATCTTTAAAATTGTATAATCTCTTCTCTTTATCTGGTGTTTTATGTTTTATGTAGATTTAACAGTAGAAAATAGGAAAAAAAAACGCCATGGGTATGACATACCCAGCGCGAGTAATCCCGTCCGTCTTTTTCGCGCGTGTAATGCCAGGTTAATTAATAACTTCCGTTTTATTTTAAGAGAGAGTGATACTTCGATTGCGGGCTTGGACTTCCAACTATTTTATATTCAACTGCACCACAAGTTATTTAAAAAAAACTCTCGTACATTTCTTTTGAAAATATCCTAGTACACGTATACGCCAATGATTGGAACCAACGCCTTCTACGTAAGAAAGCCGTGACACGCGTCACGAAAACGTCATACCAAGCAGGCAAAACAAAGAAAAAAATTAGAACAACTTGCATGTTTCGATTTCGATGGCTCGTGGAATTATTAACTATTAGTCGTAAACAAAAATTATTAATTCTATGAGCCAATGAAATTGAAACATGCAAGTTGTTCGAATTTTTTTCTTTGTTTTGCCTGCTTGGTATGACGTTTTCTTGACGCGTGCCATGGCTCTCTCATCTAGGGGTCGTTGTTAGAACTCAAAATGTCCACTGAGATGTATGTGTCCCAAACGGTATCTAAAGGGTTCGAAAAGGCGAGTATTACTTTAAAAAAATAACAATCGAAAAATCTCAATGAAAGAAATACCTAACTTGCAGCAATGACTAAAATTCGTTTATTGTCGGTTCATGCCTGGATTTTTAGGGAACTACATGCATGACTCCAACTATTACTCTTTTTGATTGCCATTATATTTTTATAGAAATCTTCTCTTTATTTAACCCTTAATTGCATAGTGATGTAAATTTCCAACACTGTTTATTTCACTTTTAATAAATAAATCAACTTCTTCGCCACCACTATATTTATATAGAAATATTAATCCAGTAAATTTCCCGTGAACTATGTTGCTGAACAAAGGAAAAAATCTATCTTAAAATTTCTGGTGTCTAATATTTAATATATGTATAAAAAACACAATTGTAAAAGAAAAACTCATGCAAAGAAGGGTTAAGTGTAAGAATTCCGCTTTTATATAAGTCAAAGATCTCTGTTTCAAAACTTCTTGTAACGAAAAAGTATAAAAGTAGAGACATGCATGTAACGTTTTAGAGAACCGGGCACGAGCCCCTACTGACATTTTCAAAATCTTCTTGGATCCAAGAGGCTCAAATAGTGTCAAAGGTGCAAGTAACTATGAAATTTCGTAAAATTTGTAATTGTAAGATGACATATATTTAAATAATTGCATTCAGATTATGAACGTAATATGCACAATTTTTAGTCGAACGGTACCTCTTGCATCTCAGTGAGATTTTTTTATGATGTAATAACAAATATTAGTGGGCTTTTTGCTTACCGACAGTATATATAATTTAGCATTTTTTTCCTTTGTTACCGGATAAAATGTGTAGAATAAATTACAGGTAAATCTAGATTTGCAAACAGCGATGGGCCTTCCATTGAAAACTTAATGAGTTCAAGATATTCTTCCTTATGTAAGGGCGGAATTCGGCAATTGAGTAATGCAAATTGCGACATTTAATTTTAACGCATTCGCTCCCAAACTATGTGGGCGGAGTCTTCGATATATTTACTGAAATACTTTTCCCACAAAAAATTCTGAAAGATAATATTTGGTAACTTTACTAGCAAATATTTTGTAATTAAATAAAGCATTTTTTTACCATATTAAAATAGTGGTGGCTAGGCAGATATTTTTTTTCATACACTTTTATTTTGAATGTTGACAATCACGGGTATACTCGTGATTGGCAGCCAATGGGTTAATGTTAACAAATAAGCTTAAAAGTTGCCGGCTGTGATAAGGTGCGATACATTTGGATTTAGTGTTGTGAGTTAGGCCGCGCCTTTTTTTTAGACATTCTGAATTCACACCGGAAATTTCAAAATAAGAATTTCTACTTTATGTCATTAAGTACTGTTTGTCTTTAAATAAAGCAAAAAATACTATTTGAAATTTTTGGTAGCGTCTTGGGATTTCTGAATAAAAAGGATGCCAAATGCGCAATCATTTTTTTGTATAAATTTATGAAAAATTGTAGTTCAAATTTTTTCGCTTTATCAGCATAAAAAAGAAATACAAATATTGCAGGAATATTCAATACGAGGCTACTTTATTACGCATATTTTACAAAGCAAGTAAAAAATATTTTCAAATCTCAGAATGTAACACAATATCACATACTCTGAAAAGTGTTTTGTCATGTAAAGGATTATTTTTGTAATAAAAAATCAAACACTTGTATCGATTACTAACCGTCACATTAATTAATCACTGAATGTCCTTCAATAAATAAAGCGAAACTTATTTTTCTGAAATAGAGACAGATAGTATAAATAAAAAAAATAAAAAAAAAACTTTAAAAAACCTGGCTTTATAACGAAAGAACTTGCTGAGTTTTTTCTAGCTTTACATCAAATCAGTACGAAACATAATTTGCACCTCCAAATGTGCATACAGAATTTGTTTATGATACTATAGTAATAAAGAAATGTAATATGTGCTTTATTTTTAATTAAAGAATTTTCGCGATTTTATAAGTAAAGTTAACTAGTTAAAATATTGTAGTTCCGGCTGAATAAAACTTGTGTATGGAACGCCGGTTCCAAAGGGGTTAATCAGATGTTACATGTTGACAAAATGCAAGAATTATAACACATTAATAACGGAGGATAAACATCCTACTGAAAATTAAAAGAAGAGTTACAAGCGAAGCAATTGTAACTACGTACAGAAATTTGTTATTTATCTATCTATTTTTCTCTCTCTCTCTCTCTCTCTCTCTCTCTCTCTCTCTCTCTCTCTATATATATATATATATATATATATATATATATATATATATACATGGTGATTATAAAAAAACTATCCCAATATATGAGCCCCTAACTGTCATACCGTTCACAGAAACTGAATGAAATTCTGGCCTAACGTATTTTGAGGTATGCGCTCAAGAATCATGTGAAAAACAACAGTTAAATTCTAACAGTTACGGATACAGTGACAAAATTTCGAAAATTTCAAATGTCAACACCTACTTTCTTTTTATTGGAATGTGATCTTCACAGTGAAAAACCATAAAGAGTGTTGGAACGGTACCTGTAGCACGAAAATCGCCGGCGCTAGACAGACTAAGAAGAAAAGTGAAAACAACCAATAAAGGACAGAGAAGCAACAGAAAGTAAAACATTTTATTGTTCAGTGCTCTCCACCATCTGCCGCATGTAAAGTGTCGTCGTGTGTGAAGTGGAAAATGTATGAAACACAATAAAATGTTTTTTTTCTGTTGCTTCTCTGTCCTTATTGGTTGTTTTCACTATTCTTCTTAGTCTGTCTAGCGCCAGCGATTTTCGTACTACAGATACCGTTCCAACGCTTTTTATGATTTTTCACTATGGAGATCACATTCTAGTAAAAAAAAAATAGATGTTGTCATTTGAAATTTTCGAAATTTTGTTACTGTAACCGTTAACTGTTAGAATTTATTTTTTGTCTGTCATATGATTCTTGAGTGCATACCTCAAAATACTTTAAATCAAAATTTCATTCTGTTTCTGTGAACGGTATGATAGTTAGGGGCTCATATATCGGGATAGTTTTTTTTATAATCACTCTGTATATATTTGAATCACTTAGTCAGAGGATTGTTTGCAGTGGTTTGCTGAAGGTATGTGCAAGTGTCCCATAGTACCACTAATTCTAAATATTTACTTTCTCCTAATGTAAACACTGAAAATATCCGATTTAAGAAGTCGAAAATATACTTTGAGTATACTTTTCGAATTTAGTGGTACTTCAGGATTGTTTACTTACAATCTGGGTGAGATATTCATTATATGTTGCTAGATTTATATTTTTCACAAGTCAGGGTAGCTGGGAGTTCTAAATCGTGTAAAATTTATCTCACCTTTTTTCAAGGGAAAAAAGATATTACTCTACTACAATGAGGGTGCACACACGTGCTAGAAGCCTAATTGCAACAAATTTTTCCGAAAAATTTTCTTCGACATACTTACTGAAAAATAATTGTGAGATTGACAATTTCAGAGGCAAAGTACTCTTGTTCAAAATTACTGAATTTTTTAAATGATACTAGAATAAAGAACAAATGTATTTCAAAATTTGTATAAGATATTTTTCACTTAGAATACAATAACGAAATTTTATTTTTTAATTCTGTTGTAATTGGGGAATTTCATGATTAAAATTAAGTGGTGCATATTGCATCGACGCATTACAAAGGGTTAAATTTCGTAAAGAAAACTTTTACATAAAAGTGGTGGGAATTGGCTTTATGTCTCCTGATTTTACAGCCCTGTGCTATGTTTTGTACTTTAGAAGTATGCCTGCCACATTTCCAGTTTTTTTCAAATCAAATAAAACCCCAAAGTTTATTAAAAAAGAGCTTTTTAATCATATGCGAATAGAAATAAAAAGCATTCCATTACAACTCTTTCTGTTTACCCCTTGAAAGGCGGTTGTATATTATATAACCCACTTAATTTTATCCACAAATGCCACAATGGCACCAGAAATTTTGAATAAAAATTTGTTTTTATAACGTATGTGAATAATAGCTTTTGCTTATGTTGAAATAAATATATCTTAAATTCTGGTGTCATTCAATCGTTTAAGCAACAGAAGTATTTTTTCTCTTAAAGGGTTGAAATAGTGATGGGCAGAATGAATGATTTTGATATTCGAATGAATAATTCGGGCCACTTCAAAATTTTTTTGTTCAACTACTACCAGAAATTTTGAAAAAGAAGTATCTGATTTTAACGAGAAATAGTTAATGAGCCAGATAAAAATATCAAAAATCTTTCATTTTCTAAAATTACTGGAGGAAATTGATTAAAAGGGATACGAATTTCGTCAACTGTGCTTTTTCTTCTTTTTTGTTTACAAAATATCTGATAGTGATTGATTAAAAAATTACGAATGTTGGCAACTATGCTTTTGCGCATACCCGAATGATTTATTCGAATGAAAAAATCATTCATTCTGCCCATTACTAGGTTGAAAGGACCACGAGCTATTTATGACATGTGCTCATGATGAAAATGGCGGAAATTTTGATATGCTAAATACGGGCAATTTATTCAGCATACTACGAATTCTAATGCATAAATAAAGTGATTTTAACTCGGGAGCAATTGCGCCGGGTATGACTTATCCAGAGGGCGTACGGTTTACACAATTGTCACCATTATTGTTCGAAAAATAATCTTCAACTTTATTTATCGCAGAATTTTTAACAATCGTATCTGACGTTATTAGGCGACGATTATTACTTGCATTTATTGGTGATAAAGTATACACCATACATACTCTGGGAATGCCCGACTTCTCCCAAGATAAAAAAGGGATACGTCCTTCAGTAGTACTAATCAGAGCAATATTACCACAGTGGCAATCGTTCAACACTTTTGCTGAATATTCATTTTCACCTATTTACGATAGAAATTCTGCGTTAGTACAGGGTGACAAGAAATAACTTGGACACACATAATACATTATAACTGTAATGCTAATGAAAATATTACGATCAAACTTCAAAATAAACATGAATGCATTATTTCGTCTAATATATTTACAAATTTTCAAAGTGGCTACCTTTAGGCTTAATACAGAGCTTTAAACGTGTCACAAAATTTTCGGCCATGGGCCGCAACTCACTTACTAATACTTTATCCCATTCCTTGCATAAGGATTTCTTTAGGGATGCCAAAGTTTTATGAGGTTTAGCAGACACCCTTGTGTCCAAGATGGAACAAACAGAATAATCCATTGGGTTCAAATCTGAAGAATACGATGGCCATTCTTGAGCTCCAATGAAGTCAGGAAAATGAGTCTTGCACCAATCTTGAGTGCCTTTAGCTCTGTGTGCAGGTGCGGAATCCTGTTGTAAGGTACATCTTTTGTTTCCATAGAACGTTTGTGACCAAGGTAAGACAACATCTTCCAAAATGAGTTTGCGATACGCTTGTTGATTAATCTTCATCCCTTGATCAACAAAAACAAGTGGTGTTTTCCCACTAGCACAAATCCCACCCCAAACCATTACAAATTGGGGTCGTTGTTTCCGTTCAACAATGCAAGAAGGTCCAGGTGCTTCTGCTGACCAAACTCTATCATTATCAGAGGCGTAGCGTCAAGGGGGGGGGCACAGATCACTTTACTACCAGTATTTTTATGTACTATATTTGGCGTTCTTTAATTCATACCGTTCAAAGATTAAATAAGGCCAAATTTAGTATATAATTATACTGGTAGTAAAATGATCGTGCCCCCCCCCCCCTGACGCTACGCCACTGATCATTATATGGCTATTGTGAGCTTGTTCAATCGAAAACAGTTTCTCATCTGTGAAGACAAATGTTTGCCATCGATCACCTGCGGCCCGCTTTAACAGTTCTTTACATCTTTGAAGTCTTGTGCGTTTGTTCTCTGCTGTTAGCTTTTGAGCGTCTTTCATTTTGATAGGGTGAAGACCAAGCTCTACTCTTGCAATCAAACGTGCTGTTTCTCTGTTGATCTTCATCTCTCTAGCAACCTTTCTCATTGAAATCCTAGGATTTCGTTGAACTCGCTTTTTGATAACTACCCGGTTTCTTGATGCGTTAACTGTGCGCTTTCTTCCTCTTCCTGGCCTGTCACCATCATGTACGAGTTCTTTAAACCTTTTGATTGTGTATGAAACCGTCTGCTTAGGCACTTTTTATCGTTGAACAATTTCACATTATTTCATTCTTTGCTTATGTAATTCAAGTAAAGCCTGTCGTTTGTTAACCATAATGGTTAATCACAACTAACTTACTTACACCTGTTTAGTAGCTTTCTAGAATCAATTCCCTATGACAATAACTTTATAACTTCAGTGGTAGTTAGAGATTTTTGGTTTGAAACTTCGTCCAAGTTATTTCTTGTCACCCTGTATAAAGTGACGATTACTTTTCAGAAATAGTGGTGGACGTTTGACCCTACTGTAATGTGGTTCTGGATATAGTGCATGCAGAATACATCTTTTGGTGGAGACCCTAAAAAGTTGCCTGTATTCAAATTTATTCCCAATGTTGCTGGATAGAAACCCTGATTTCATGTTGATTAATAAATTCGTCCTATACTAGGGGTCTCCATCATGTGTTCCGTGGGCCATCAAGCTACCACTATTTTAGTATAGATATTTTTCTTTATTTAATGAGAGAACCTTTGCGAGTAAGAAAAGAGGAGATTACTTTTCCGAATATGAGATAAAATGACTTTCCGGTAAAAATATTGCACACAAATGAATGAGTCTTTTCAAAAACCACATGAGTCACAGCATCACAACTTTTCAGAAATTAAAAAAAATTGTATTATTCACAAGTAAAACAATTTTTATGGGAGAGTTTGGGCTGATTATAGAGTTTGGATTTCAAAGTTTGTAAATATTGAATAATTTTTATATTTTATGAAAAATAAAAAGAAGAATAAAAGAAAAACTGTTTCTGACTTATGTTGTTTTAGCAAGAAACAAGGTTAGGTGGAATTTGATTTTAACAAAACAGACATATTAAACATATTTTTAATAAAAAGTAACGAAGATAGCACTTATACAGGAACATTTTTATGCTTTAATATGGTACTGCATGCAAATGGTAATATGGTAATGTAATATGGTATCCGCATGTAATCTGGTACTGCATGCAAAAAACACTTAACCCCTTGAAGGGCGCCGGTATATAATATATACCACTTAATTTTAATCCTAAAATGCCACAATGACACCAGATTTTTATTATCAAATTTTGAATTTATAAGGTACATGCAGGCAAGCTTTTACTTATTTTAAACTAAATTCGTTTGTGAATCACGGTGTCAATCAATCATTTCAATATTTTAGCTCCAAGAGTACTTTGCCCCTAAAGGGGTTAAGTCGCTGACTTTATATCTTTTAAGTAATGGACGAAAATTAGAAGGTATTGTTTGAAGCGAAAGGAATGCACAGACTTATGTGAGTATTACCCAGATCATGGCTCTAACTTTAGGGAAGCATTTGCGACAAAATGTATATTTGGAAAAAAACTTATGTGGTTTTTGAAATGATCGATTCAAATATTCTATACCTTTAGAAATAAGATAAAAGCTTCCAAGTATTGCGTTTTTGTGACAGTGATAATTAGTACCAGAAAAAATATTCAGTTAAATATTTCTTCTTTTAGTGGTTATTTTTTAATTTCTTTTATTTAAAAAATAATTTAATTATCTGGTCTTTAATTATCTTATAATAATTTAATAATCTGGTTTTAGTTGACTTGAAAAAATACGCAGGAATGTTGACATCTATGAATGTAACTGTCGGTAATACTACCTTGTTCAAGAAAGTGACCATATAAATATATCAAGAAAAATAAGTCCATAGCATGTGGTGTCGATTTTCATGTAAATAGTACCACTGTTAGCCCCAGCA
Source organism: Maratus michaelseni (assembly GCA_963931845.1). Classification (NCBI taxonomy): domain Eukaryota; kingdom Metazoa; phylum Arthropoda; class Arachnida; order Araneae; family Salticidae; genus Maratus; species Maratus michaelseni. The sequence continues at coordinate 189,615,215 of OZ007586.1, forward strand.
AATGATTTCGCATTTGGACTATTTTAATTTAGACATAATTTAAATCTTACCGGGAGCAACTATTAAATTCATGGAGAAGAAATAATAGTAATGCGTATTCCATAATTTTTGCAACAATTTTGATTGTGCCAAAACCTAACACAAAGAAAACACAAAGACTTGTGTCTGCTTCACTTGAATCTAAATAACCAATTTTCAAAGAATAATATCACAATGGTCTCTGCTTTATCTTCAAAGCTTTTTTCAGTGTTCTTGAAAAGATCGTCCTTCCAGATTCAAACCAAGGAAAATGTTTTCGTTTATTGTTGCGTAAAATTATATCACTAATTCCAGTTTCTCAAGATTCTAAATTTAAATAATTCAATTTAATATGTGATTAAGCTAATTAGAAGTCAAACAAAAGAAAGGGTTGGCAAACTCGAGATTCAGGTTGCCAATCGTCACAGCAATTTCTAAATTTTCTACTTATTTGTTGATGGAAATTATTTGATTAAATAAGGCGAATATTCTTATTCAGGATGTGTTAATTGGTAAAAATTTGATTCGTAAGTTGGTGAAATTTGGCTCGTTGAGACACGAGTTCACCACACCCGAGTTAAGCAAATTAAATTAATGATTATTTCTTTGTTCTATAATGACAATAATAGTTTTATTAATCTGTGTATAATCTGCGGATTAAATAAAAGTGTTTACAATCAGACATTTTACTTAATAAAATGTAATTCCTTCTTGTATGGTAATTATTTAATTTAATTTATAAATTAAAACTTCTTTTTTGAAATCTTGATTATACGTTAAAAATTACGGTACTAAATTAAATTCATTATTAAACAAAGTGTAAACATTTGTTCGTATGACATTATTTCTAATTATGCATGACATCCGTGAATTTATGCATATACGTATATTTTCCTCATATATAATCACAATAAACCCATTTATACATGTGTTTAATAACCTTTTGTATCGACCAATCAATTACTAACCTTACAAAAATTAGCGGACGAAATTGAATATGTTTGAATTCATGAGATGAATTACATTATATATTTAGGATTAGCCGAATTTCAAGTATCAGCATTCAATAAGTGTAAGCTATTGAGAAGGCTGAATTCTTGCGAAGACAGCAATTACGTTACATTTCCCTAAAGCATACCAGTTAGCATGATTGTAAATGCAAGATCATCTCAAAATTTGTATTCATTCATGTACATTTGGATGATATGGAAACAATAATGAATATATAAGAGCAGGATGGATTTATTTACATTTATGCGATATATTTTAATTATTTCTTAATATATAGTTTAAATATAAACCTGCATGGAATACAATCCCTTGTATGTTACTGTATCGTATTAGAACATTGAAAAAAATACGATACTGGATTGTTAATTAATCATATATGCCAACCTCCGGTTTTAAAAATATGTAATCTCTGCCATACACATATGAGACGGTTAAAATGACAGTGGAGAAGTCAAAAAATTTTAAAATCGAGATAACCATACTTTCACTGAATGTATATTAAATTCTTTTGAATGTGCCACTCAGATAAGTTATACATAGCTGCCAACTTTTACGCTTTTTTGTTACCACTATAAATTAATAGAAAATTTTGCCTTATTAAACCACATGATTTCGGCGATTTAATAAGGTAAAATTTACTTTAAAATTTTAGTGGTAGGACAAAAGCGTAAAGGTTGGCAGCTATGGTTATAGTTCACTTAGGGAGACGCTAGAGGAGAAAACAAGTTGAACCACTCAATGCAACGGCATTACAACAAGTTTCACAAAACCCTTCATTTCTCAAATCACTATATTTGAGAGAAAAAACATATGATACTGAATTGTTAATTAATCATATAAGCAAACCGCCGGTTTTAAAAATATGTAATCTCTGCCATACACATATGAGAGGGTTAAAATGACAGTGGAGTAAGTCAAAAATTTTGAAAATCGAGATAACCATACTTTCACAGAACGTATATTAAATTCTGTTCAATGTGCCAGTCAGATAAATTATAGTTCTCTTAGGGAGACGCTAGAGGGCAAAACAAGTTGAACCACTCAATGCAACGGTATTACAACAAGTTTCACAAAACCCTTCATTTCTCAAATCACTATATTTGAGAGAAAAAACATACGATACTGGATTGTTAATTAATCATATATGCCAACCTCCGGCTTTAAAAATATGTAATATCTGCCATACACATATGAGAGGGTTAGACTAACAGTGGAGTACGTCAAAAATTTTGAAAATCGAGATAAACATATTTTCACTGAACGTATATTAAATTCTGTTCAATGTGCCAGTCAGATAAGTTAGAGTTCACTTAGGGATACGCTAGAGGGCAAAAACAAGTTTCACAAATCCTTTCATTTCTCAAATCACTAAATTTTGACTTACTCCACTGTCATTCTAACTTCTTCGTATACTAGGTTATTTCTATGAGACATGTTCCACAAAGAAATTTTTTTGTAAATTGCGGTACGATTGAATATATAAAGAGTCGAAATTCCTGGTTCGTAAACAAAAAAATAGTTGTTTTTTCTCCCCCTCTGTTTAAAATAACTCAACGAGGTTTTTTTCGATACCGAATATATTTCTAGAGTTCATACAGGTGCTTACTTTAAAATAGAAAAATCAGGCATACAAAGGGATATCTGACTATACACGCAGTCACCCCACTAAAAATAATCTGAAGATTATCTTAAGAAAGTTCCACTTTCTTCAGAAATTCTACAGAAATCTGAAGACATTTTGCAGATTTAACTTTACCTTTAAAAAATCTGCAGAATTTTTTAAGACATTTCGCAGATATTTTGAAGATTTGAAAAAAAGTGGGCCAAAAATCTACAGATTTTCTACAGATGTTTTTTTAAGATAATCTTCAGATTTTTTTTAGTGGGGCATATAGACTCACATACGCTACATATGAATGTAAGTTCCCAAGAACTTTTCATATACTTTACCACACTTCACGCCATTTAGAACAACTATGAGTAGCGATAGATGATCACACTGCACTCACATGAGACATCATTTCGTTATATGGCTGACGTTTTATTTTTATAGCTTCTCGAGAGCATTGCTGCACAAATGTTTTTTCTGAAAATCGTTTGCCACCCTAATATGTGAAAGGTAATTATTTATTTATTTAATGCCAAAGATTCTAGAAATTGGAAGCACAGTTACTTCTAGTTAGAAGGTTACATCATTCCACATTAGCATTGGTAAAATGCTCCAATAACCTGTTACTTTTGTAATGGATGATTAATCGTTATGTACGCTGTCAACGAACGTTTTAATTAAAATACCATTAAACTGGATGTTTTAAATATTTTTGGGGAGTACTTATAGACGCTGTTTCCAGTTGAAATGAATCCACACCATTCAAATCTGTTTACATGGTTAAAACTTGAATTTTTACGCATCAAAACTTGCCTAGTTATAGTTTGAATTTCAGCTTATTCTGGCACTGTAAATATGCTTTTTTCCATTTTTAATCACATTAAATGCCGAAGAGTGATATAATTTTAAGCATCATAACTCGATAAGCTTTGGTAATAAAATAATGCATTTTTACAGATTTTGTTCTTAGAACATGGATATACATTTTCTAAATAAAACTTATATGATTAAATCGAATAAAAGTTTTATTTTCGCAACTATTTAAAAAGTAAAACTATTTACGTAAATCAATTTTTATATAATGAAGAACAATATTTTAGACATTTTGAAATTGGAACTATACATCTAAAACTAATTTTTTAGGAATTAGAAATTGGTCAACTATAAGAAGAGAAAAATAAACATATTTAACACAATTACTTGTAGGAAATTGAAATTTGATCCCCGACTACATTTGTTCCAAATTTATCAACCTATCTCCAAAGAAAATCCCTTTGTTCCACAAGAACGTGAAAAAAAATATTTATACACTTTTAATTAAATAGCATTCATCCAAAAAAGATTCAAAACGTTTTTCAAATTAATTACAAGCTTATTAAAAGTAAGTACCCTCACAGAAAATGCGATGGAATTTTCGTATTTTTACGTTAAAAAAAAAAGAAAGAAAGAAAGAAAACCCTAAGAAAATAAATATTATCCAACCCTCATTTTCTAAAAACTCAGTAATGACAAAATGAAAGATAAAATAAAATGAATACACATGGCTAAAACTAGTCACTAAAACATGTCTAGCGACAGAATAAAAATAAAAATTTCTCCAACACCTTGACAGGGTTCGTCAGTTTTTATCAAAATGTTTAATAGACATTTTTGCCTTATTTAAATGAAGAAAAGTACTACAAATCCTGCAATTAAAAGAGGTGTCTACAGTTTCTGCTATTTAAATACTAAATAGAAAAATTCTATTAAACAAATGTGGTAACAGCATACGAACATGAGTATGAGTATCTAACATGAGTATCTACATGAGAGCATGAGTACCTAGCATATCCCTTTTAACCCTTCTTTGCATGAGTTTTTCTTTTACAATTGTGTTTTTTACATATATTAAATATTGGACACCAGAAATTTTAAGACAGATTTTTAACTTTGTTCAGCAACATAGTTCACGGGAAATTTACTGGATTAATATTTCTATATAAATATAGTGGTGGCGAAGAAGTTGATTTATTTATTAAAAGTTAAATAAACAGTGATGGAAATTTACATCACTATGCAATTAACCCCTTCAGGGGCAAAGTACTCTTTCAGCTAAAATATTGAAATGATTGATTGACACCAGGATTCACGAATGGATTTATTTTAAAATAAGTAAATGCTTTTCCTCATGTACCTTATAAATTCAAATTTGATTATAAAATTCTGGTGTCATTGTGGCATTTTGGGATTAAAATTAAGTGGTATATATAATATACCGGTGCCCTTCAAGGGGTTAAGGGATAAACATTCAAAATCAAAGAAACCACCGTCCATAAAATTAACTTCACTGGCGAGACATACCAAACTTTAAAGCGAATACGAAAAATATCCCTTGCTAATTCCCTTAAAAGAGAGCGTCATATACTTTGAAAATCATCTTTTCTCAATAGATGGCGCTGACTTTCATATGTGGGATTAACTTCTTATTCTGGTAGCCCCATTTTCTGAGAAACGTCACTTCCCGTTTGAGCAGAAACCGACACCGAGTAAACACAGAGACTGTGCCGAGTAAATGAAAGTTTTAGAAGATAGCAGGTTAACTTTTGGTTATAGATCTGTATCGAGGATGCGTTTTGACTTTTCTTTCTGGGCTTGGGACTCTGGAACAAGATGGTTTCAATTTGGGCCGGACCCATACGTGAAATTTTCAGCTCATACAAACCTCTAACGCGGTTTAAGATTTTTTTTTTTTTTTTTTTTTTTTTTTTTTTTTTAATTTTAAAGATATCGACTAAGTCAATTGTAATCTCATGTTATTGAGAGAAACACATGGTTTAGAGCTATAATTAAAAAGGGATTTTGTAATCTAACAGAAGGAAAATAGCTTTGCTAAATAACACTTTTAAATTAAAGGACCTAAATTCAGAATTTCTGCAATATTTATATGTTTTAATTGTATTGCCTCAAATTTGGAGTTACATTGCTAATGTATTTAGCTATCCAAATTAGCGGTTACATTTTGGGGGGAAACATTGTACATCAATATTTCTGCCAACCCATATCAGTAGAAAACCGGTAATCCGAACCAAAATTGGAAAAAAAAATCAAGATTAAGTGAAGCTTTAAAAAGATAAATTTAATTAAACAGAAAAAATATTTAGAATTTAAAATATATGCTAATTATCAGTATATATATATATATATATAAAAAATACTATTACATAATGCATTTGTTTTATTTACTGACTTAAATTTTTGCATATACATTTTATTTACTTAAGGTTCTCAAATCCAAACTAGGTACTTTCTGACACATTTTTAATTTATATTTATTCACAAACTTATTAAAAAAATTATGTAATATTTTTCCCGTTTTTATGTAAAGGCAAAAGATTTTCAAATAATGCTGTCAAAGTTGTCATTTTGAACCGAATTTTCGGACACGACAGTGCAGGAAAGAAAAAAATTGCCGTCCTGAGATAATAATCGCTTATAATATCAGATGCAATTCTTTTATTGGAATATAAAGAACTGTTCGATTATAAATCATTTCAATAATCATGCTTATAAGTATTATGCTTTTATGTTTAAAAATGAATCAGAAAATTGCTAGCAACTATATATTTACTAACGGTACCATTTGATACACGTGAAAGATACATCTACAATGTATGCATAGCTGCAACCTTTACGCTGTTTTCCTTCCACTATTTTTTTAACATCAAAATCACCTTAAAGTGATAAAAAAATTAAAACATACCGTAATTTCCGGCGTATAAGCCGCAGCTCAAAGAGTCGTTTTTCGACCCAGAAATATTATTTTATAAAATGTAACTTAAAAGATCGCTGTAAATATTTAACTACAATTATTGAATAAAATTTCCGGGTCGAAAAACGACTCTTTGAGCTGCGGCTTATACGCCGGAAATTACGATAATTCGATTTATTGCACGAATTATATGAACTAAAAATAAATTACAAAATAACTAATTAGAGAACGATTTTTTTTTTTGTATGAATTACTTTTGCAACTATACCCAACTCTATGTATTTTACAGTTTTATATAAGCTTTCATTTAAGAATATAAATTTATTTATGTAATTTTGCATATTAGAAGTTTTAGGTTTATCATAAAATAAGTTCAAATCATTTCTGACTTCCCTGTACTTTGCATACTCTTTAAAATTTTACACGAGTTAATCATATATTTTATTTCTGTTGCCAACATCCCTTTTTCTACGCATTTACAAATCGCACAAAAATGAATTAGGTATCATTCGAAAGGTTTTTGAACCGGCTTCTGACATAGTACACTTACATTTCATTAAAACATGTTTTTGATTAAAAATTGCAGTTCATTAAAAATTAAATCGGCATTGTTTTCATAAATGAAATGATTTTTTTTTTCTCAAATTATTGTTGTCCCAAAAATAAAATACGCATTATATCGTGCTCAAAAATAATTATAAAAAATAATAAATAGCACAAAAAAGATAAAGGGAGACGCACGAGTGTATTTTACATTTATGATTAAAAAGCAAAATTAAAATTAAAATGTTTGGAGAAAAAGACACCGGCGATCGATCGAAGCAGTGGTATTTTACGTGTAGTCTAAAATGTATGCTATGTTATATTAACTTAAATTCTATTTTATATGTGTTCAATTTTTTATTGTTTTTTTTTTTTTTTTTTTTTTTTTTTTTTTTTTTTTTGTCCCGTGTTTTTCTCGAAGCGGATGACGTCATTTTAAAATGCAGTTGAAATACAATTATTATTTTTTTTTTCTCGCGCGTGCTCTTGCTATCTTTGATCAGTTTTTACTTTAACTTTGAAAGACTAAATGAGACGATATTCTGGCTTGACTAATGTTGTTTTCAGATATTTTTTATCCTCAATTTTTCTTTAGAAGTTTAAACCTGCATCTAAAAAATATTAGTCTGCAGTGCCAAGTCATCGCACGGGTGTACTGGTAAATTCACCTTATCTATAGAATTCATATTTTCTTTGGTATACGTACATCTTAAGATTGTGTGGCATTAATTCAAGTGTATTTTATATCATATTTAAAATTAATTAATATTAAATTAAGTTTTTTTTTTTTTTTTTTATAAAGAAATCAATGTTACTTAGAACATAACTTATGTGTCCAATGATTCTTAGTTTTTCATTTACATTTTTACTTTCCGATGTTGTAATCATGATAAAAACCTTATAATGGTTTATTTATTTATTTTGGGACAAAAGGAAACCTATATAAATGTTCTTTTTTGAGTCAATTAAATAGTTTTATTGGTCACGATCACCTTATTTAATAGTTTTATCTTTGCTATTTTTATACGTATTGTAGCAAGTTGAAACGGCCGGCACGGTGCAAGACGTCGTTTTACCTTTATAATATTTTCTCAGTAACAGCAAAGACAATCATCATCTATATAGAAATAAAGAAAGGAATATTTTAGACAGCTCTAACACTTTTCCGTTCTGTGAATGGATTTTGGAGAATGATTATCTGCTTTCCATCTTGCTTTTCCTTGTTCGTTTACGCGGACGATATTTGTTCACTTTACCATGTTCGAAAGGTACGCTATGATTAAAAAAAACACAATGGAAAACAAACTCTTCGCCGAGGCTCAGAATTGATATTAAAATTACGAACACTGTCTAGAGTATTTTTCTTCTGAGAGCAGGACACATCGGTCACCCCAAATGCTCCTAAAGTTACAAAGGTTCAATCATTTCACCCCTTAGCTATAAAGGGTCGACATGCTGTTTTATGTCACTACGCGCGATCTTTGATTCTCAGTTCTGTTTTTCAATAAGTTTAGTATGAGACGCGCTATTTTTAATTGATAAAAATCAGGCGTAATTTTTTTGTGAAAAGAAAAATATAAAAATATATTCTTTATACACAGGATAAGCAACATATAAAATTCAAACTATTATCTCTTTTCAACTTTCCCAAATTTAATGATTAATCCAAGTTTCAATAAATAAAAATGTTTATTCAGATAATTAAAGAATAAAGTGTGTCACAAGTGTTTTTAAATTATAATTCAGTCTTCCGTAAATCTTTTAAAAACAGAGCAAATCAGCGTGTTTTTACAGTCTGCGGTGTTTGAACAAGCCGAGAAAACAACGGCTTTCACGGGCTGGCTCGGACGCGGGACGAACTCATAGCTTTTATACCGGGTCCAAAGATTTTGGCCTGTGGACCTCTCGGAAGAATGAATTCCACAGCAGGCTAAGACACGGAAAAAAAGAAGTCTGGCCCGGCGAGAGTACGCATAAAAAAGGGATACCCGGCCTGGTCAGGAAAGAGTAGAGACCAGGTCCTGCCCGAGTTTCATAAATAAGAATTGGCGGGATCGGGCTTTGAGCAAGGCCCTTTCCTGTACAGACCTCTAATGTCGGTTTGCAGACTCTTTATCAGACCAAGGAGGATGGACTACCCCCCTCCCCTTAGATCATCCGCCAATGCAATCAAAGTGGATTTATTTCACCTTTTAGGGTTTCGTTCATCTCACGAAACCCTATTCGTCCCGCTACGTTATCTGTCCGTCACAGAGCCGGCTCTCAGAAACTGTATAACTTACAGACATGAAATTTTGCGTACTTATAGCTGAATACCTACTATAAAGCTCAAAATCATAAAATTTTGAAAAAATCGTATTATTTTAATATAGAGAGATAAAAACAAAAACAAAAATCTAACAGCCTTTTCCTATTAAATTTAAACATTTTTCGTTATAGCAGTTGCCAACAATTAAAAATCCACAATGAAATTCTTTCTACAATAATCAATTTTCTATTGAAAGATTTCCACGTGAAAATGAAAATGAAATAAAAAGTTTCACCAATTGAAAAAAAAAAGATTAATTATGACGTCCTACTGGTAATAAAACTGAAATTTTCAAGCATTTCTCAATAATACAAGGAGTATGAGTATGTGTAAGTACAGAAAGCAGGTTAGTATGATGTCATTAGAGAATTAAAAGGAAAATTAATCTGACGTCTTATTAGAAGTTTAACGGACTTTTTCAAATGCTTGAGAATAGTACAAAGAGATTATCAACATGAGTAATAGAGAAAGCAAGTAGATATGACGTCAGCAAGTGATTATAACGTCATATGAGTTTGAGGAACGAACTGAATCATGATAGAAACCCGATTATGGAAATATTGGCATATTTTAACATTTTGAAGGTCTCTATACAACATGTTTAATTTTGAAATTGATTTTTTTTTTTAAATATTGCATTTAGTCCACATGACGGATATTATTATGACAGAGTATAATAGCGGTCTTCGTCCGCTATCTGACCGGTTCAGATTTTCAAAAAAACGAGAAAAATAGACCGGTAAATTTTTACATTATAGAAAACGTTTTTTTTTTTTTTTTTTTTTTTTTTTTTTTTTTAAATGAAATTTATTTGGATTTATTAAAGAAAGGATAAAGTGTTTTGAAAGGAATATTAAACGAAACCCTTTGTGCGATCTTCGATCACACTTACCCACTTGTTTTTCTTCTTTCAACGTACTTATTATTATTATTTTTTTACTATCTTCTTCTTTTGCATCAATAAATCTATCTAAGTGCTTAGCTACAAAGTTTTACCCTTTATTGTTACCACTAAAATGTAATAGTAACTTTTGCATTTTTTAAATTGCAGATTTTGAGAGATTAAATAAGGCAAAATTTACTATTAAAGTTTAGTGGTAACAAAAAAGCGTAAAAGTTGGCAGGCATGCAACAGTATATTTTTAAAAATTCGTTAACTTTAAAATGATTTTATACTTCCTTACTTTTTTTTCTTGGCCTTTTAATCTTAGTCTCCCTGTTATGTAGCTGACATTTGAGACTTTTTAACACTAGCAAAAATTTATTACTCAAATTATTCGAAATTTCTACGATTTTTCCTGTATTTTTTTTTTTTAATTCTAGGCGAAATATTTTGGAATATCTTAAGCTCACGTTTTCTCACATCATTCTTTTAAAATCTAGTAAGTCTAGGTATTTCTTGAAAACTTGAAGATGCGTTAGTTCATAATAATATTAATAATAAATAATTCCATGCGTAAGCAATGTATATATATATTTTGTTTCATTGATAGACAAGGGGTCGATCCAGGAACAATTTGGGGCCTGTTTAGGGCCCCTTCACAAAAATCAATTTGATAAAATGGATCCCTTCATAAAAATCAGTTTGATAAAATGGGCCACTTCACAAAATTCTATTCCATAAAAACTTACTATTTATTATTTATTTATTATTTTGTGATGTTTTAAAATGTGTAATTTGTAAACAAACAAGTTCACCATAGAGGAAAATTTCAGCAAAAAGGATTAAAAAAAAGTTTTTGTATAAAAAATGCTTGGTTCGAATTTGATTAACTGGATTTCAACTTTTGTTGCAAAATGTTATATTTCACAAAAATATAATAAATTTCACAAAAACAGCCTTTACTTTTCACAAAATGGGCCCCAAGAATAAAAATCTGCATCGACCCCTGTAGACGATATTGGATATGCTCTTTCTAAATTTGGCAATTTTTTTTAGCAGGAGCGAAACCCAAAAATGCTGATGTCAAATTTCTCATGTAATCACTAGACTGAAAATGATATGAATAAATTTGGCCTTTTGCAGAATTGAAGTTATTATCTGTTCGTTTGCATACAATCAATTGCAATTCAATTGAATACGATCTTTGTAATATATAGGATAAAACATTTTGCAGTTTATCCGAACGATTAGTGTATGTTGCATGAAATATCACAAATAATGGGCATATTTTTGGACAAATCAGTGGACATTAAATGGTACTTGTCAAAGAGAGGTTTCACTAGTGAAAGCAGCGAAATATCTGCTTCGCATTAGAAAAAATGATCAGAAGTTTCACTTTCACAAACGTTTCCTATAAAGCAAAGACAAATTTCCTTTTACAGAAAGAAAATCAAATGACTTATAGACCTTCTCAGAAATGACCACTAATGTTTACCCTATTACCTTGCCCCCACGGTGGAAATCATCCTCCGTGCCGACCCCCTTTCAAACTCCAACCATTGCAAGAGTAGAGAAAAATGTGATTTCGGGTATGATATCTTACTCCTCATCCCAACCCCACTGATTTCCTCAAACGGAAGTCTTTATGGTTGCTACAAATTTGAAAGAATTTGTCTTTCTTTTTTTCCAACTGAGAATAAAATTACTGAAGCAAAAACAAAAATGCCTGTTGAACGATATTTTTTATATAATATCGTGTAAAAAATACCCCTTATCAAATTTATAACAAGATAATGATAACAATTAACAGGGAAATATATAAAAACAGTCGTTTTGTAGGCTATGCGGACAATACACAGCAGAATTAGTGCCATGTAGCGAAATCTATTGGAAACAAATTAAATTTTTTTTTAAATTTAAATTTTAAAAAAAAGTAATTATATCTCATTTTATAAAATTATGTCACATCAAAGAAATATGTCATATCTATCACCCAAATTTTTTTAATAAATCAGTTCAATAGTAAACGCGAAATTCTGATGTTTATAATATAGCATTAGCAGTATAGGGAAAAATATAAGTGATGATCACCCTTAACCTGCATCATACGGTAGCTCAGAACTTCAACAGTTGTAGAGAGATAAGCAAGCAGATGTTTTTCTGGTACTTTTTGCTATGCAAATAATATTTAAATGAATGAGCGAAGTTTCCCCTCTCTCGTACAGTTGCAGCTCTTTCTTGCCGATAAGTCTTAAACGGATAGAATTTTGATTGTCGTTTGTATTGTTTATGGTTTTGTTTGTTCATTTTCGCTTTCACACTTTCATAAACGTTTAAAATAGGACTTTTTTATGCAAACTGATTTTTAGCTTTTTATTAACCCTTTTAGTACTATTATGGTCCTTTCTGACCCCATTTTTATTTGTTTAGACGTTTTCCATCCTTGAAAACAGAAAAAAATATAATTATTTAAATTTAATAAAATAAAATTAATAAAATAAATTTAATAGACACATTGTGTGAATAAGCTACATTTAATATAATACAAATTCTGGTTCTAATAATGCAAAACTAACAACGCTTGTCAAAAAAATTTATCAGGTTTCTCTCACTAGGAGGATTAAGAAAGAAAATAAATTTCGGTAATTTTATTTATATAACAATTTGAATATGTATTTATAAAATACTAATAATATTAAGCTTTAGAAAAAAAATTTCTGATAAGGAGTTGCAATTAATGTACTTTTCGTTAATCTGTTATTAAATAATAAACTATAAAACAGTAACATTGCAATTTATCCAAATGTGTTAAATAAGGCCCATCTTTAAAAGTTTCTGTCATTAAATAAAGCAAATTATTTTGTCTAAAATTAGTTACATCATTGGTGGTAAGTGCGCCAGTGGTTTTACACCCCTAATGTAGAGCGTGTTGTTTTTTGATGAGATATCTTTTCTATACGATGATCTGCGGCAAAATTAGAGGAGTGTATATTTTTATTATTATACTTTAAAATAAAGGCAGCCCCAAACAGTTATCCATGTAATCATTTAATATTACTCAGTAATTTCAATCGGCTCGTACGCCCACCAGTGGTTGAGAGGTTCTGCTCTTAAAGCTGGTAGACGGGAGGTGTTGGGTTCAAACACCTGTCGCACTCGTCGACCTGACCGTTCTGAGTTTTCCGTCGTTTTCTTCGAACCTTGCCGTAAATACGGGTTAGGATCCCTTAGAAAGACCCCACGGAGGGCACTCTCCCTTGGATCTAGAACCCTCGAGTAGATAATCGGCCGTAATAAAATCAACCAACCAACCAATCAATCGGGTCATACCAATTTCTTTTATATGCAAAACTTTTTTGACAAAATTAGCAGGTTGTATGTTTTTTTCGCAACAATTCTTGCAAAACCACCGTCCCCTGAATACTAGGTCTACGCACTGACACAAAAATGGCGGCTGTCGTAGGCGGATTTTTTTAACTGTTTGTACGGTCACATGAAGTTGAATATCAATAATTTAAAAAAAAGTTTTATTCGACATAATTTTCTGAGATTAAAAAAGTCAAAGAAAACTTTTAGAAAATACTGGTGTGTAAATTATGGCGATTACACAAACGCCTAAAAAATCCGCCTACGACAGACGTCATTTTTATGTCAGCGCGTAGGCCTAGTATTCAGTGGGCGGTGGTAAAACAGTGATAATATTTCAGCGATTATGTAAGTTAGAATGTACCATTAAACCGTTTTAATGCTTATAAGAATTACTGGGCTGAGACTGGTAATTTTGTTTTTAAATAATTTTACCTACCACTATTTATAAACAATAATAGTATAGCTTGAATTATCGCAGAACTTTACTGTTTTGAAGTACTGTTCGAAATACATTTTCCAAAATGATCTTCCCGTTATGATACAACCGATAGAATTACCACCTAAACAATTCAACAAAATCAGAATGCAAATGCACAAATTTCGTATTTTCGCATATTATTATTGAAGCTTTAGCCATTTACCATAGCTGCCAACTTTTACGCTTTTTTCCTACCACTAAAATCTTATAGTAAATTTCAACTTATTAAACCGCCGAAATCATGTCATTCAATAAGGCAAAATTTTCTATTAATTTTTAGTGGTAGCAAAAAAGCGTAAAAGTTGACAGCTATGCATTTACTATTATTTTTGATCGTGCAAAACAAACGATTTATTTTATTTTCTGTTATTTAATTTTAAGATTTCTTCTGCTTTTTTTCGCGCTTGATATTATTTTCACCACTTTGTATTCGAATAATAAAAGATACTCCTTTGAAAATAAAGAAATACCTTCGAATTTCAGGAAAAGGATATTCGTGAGCACTTATCCTTAATCGTCGTTGAATGAAGTAGCAACAGTTTTAGCTAGACTAGTGTTACAATAATAAAATAAAATTATGAAAATGTTTTTCAGAGAGGATAAAATTGGTCATAAAAATAACGATTCAAAAATACATGCGATAAACATCAATTTGTTCTGAACTTTGAGAATATTTAAAGGAAATCCCTTTTTTTTCTTTTTGTTTGTTAGATAAAATTTAAACTGATTCAATAGAATTGGAAGTGTAAAGGAATGCAGTTAAAAACGAACTAGTTGTATTCAATTAAAACATTTTATTAGATATTATCACTGACGGAGTACGTACACTCCTTAGAAATTCCTAGAAGTATGACACGACTACTTCTGATTAAAAATTTTCTATTTAAAATTGCGTCGCCGAATTTGTAAACGCTTTATTTAATTTCTGAATTTACATTTTTTTCTGCGATTAAAAAAGGTGAACTATTTTATTCAAAAATTGTGGTGGGACTGTACGTAGCTCTGCTTAGCTTTTAATCTTATGTTTATTCAAAGCTCTCATATGGTCCGGATTTTGAAGCAACCTCTTTTAGCTTTTCTTGCAAATGTTGAAGAACCCTACTACGAAATTTTTTTCTTTTTCGAGCCCATAGTAGCCGACTTAAACCATTAAGGACAGAATTATTTTTCTCAATAAAATGCAAATATTGCTATTCATACCACTTTTATATTATAGCAACCTAGAAGTTACTTTACCATGGTGTTTCTTGCATGAATTATGCGAATATTTATCCTAAACACAAACTGGTGTTACCTTAAAACCTGGTGTGAGAAGAATAATGTTGCGAAAACGCAAAGTCAGCCTTTAACCCCTTCGCGACGGGCGTCCTTTACATAATTTTTAATCTTTTACCACCGGTTTCTCAAAACAGAAATTTTTAGCTAATTGAATCGCAGAAATGCTGTCATTAGATAAGGCATAGCTTACAATAAAAAGTAACTGGTGCGAATAATCGAGGATTCTGAGCATTTTATGCGTCACGTATACGTGTCGCTCGTCCCCAAGGGGTTAAGGGGTTAAAGGGGAGAAGCGGTTGCAATCAGATAAACGTCTAATACAACTTTTTTTTAATTAATCAAAGTTATTAAATATTACAAAACATCTTTATAAACTCAGTGGTAGTAGTACGCCTGATTATCTATTTCTCAGCCATTAAGCCTATTTTCACGTCAAATAAATATTTTTGAGACAGAAAAAATATATCACATACAATTCAAGAACAGAATGGTCCCTGTGTAACTACCCAGGAAAGAAAACGATACATATATTATAAATATTTATTTGACTGTTAGTTAATATATTAAAAAAAATGCCGTATCTAAAATTTAAATTGGAGTCTTATACTTTACCGAATTGAATGTATGTCATCAGCGGTTTAAGAGATATTCACGATTACACAATCTATTTTGGTAAACATTATCAATATATATATGCATATAAATTGCTGATGAAATAAACATACTTCAAATTTCATAAAGTATAATAATCATGTATAACTTTTATATGTGGTATGTGTTTTTAACCCTTAATTGCATAGTGATGTAAATTTCCATCACTGTTTATTTAACTTTTAATAATTAAATCAACTTCTTCGCCACCACTATATTTATATAGAAATATTAATCCAGTAAATTTCCCGTGAACTATGTTGCTGAACAAAGTTAAAAATCTATCTTAAAATTTCTGGTGTCTAATACACTGCTCAAAACAATTAAAGGATATTTGAAGTTTTATATAAAATAAAGATATAAACGAATTTTTTTTGCCGAAAATAGAAGAAGAGAATCACAAATGCAAATTTTTCTGGTTTTCAAACTGTGGAGTATGCAAATTTTGAGTTCGACGTCAAAAACGTCGCTTCAGCGGCAGCGAATGAAATTTAACTTTAAACTGGATAAAAGAGAATGAAGACAAGGATGATCGGCATTCAGTGATTGCTTTGTTTCGATGAGTACGATGTCTCAGCCAAGTCATTTGACAGATTCAGAAGCTTGGAGAATTGTTGGTAGGTTAGAAGGGGGCCAAACTCAAGCCGAAATAGCGCAAGCCATTGGAGTGTCACAAAGTGTCATTTCCAGGATCTGGAACCTTTTTTGGAGAGTGGATGTGCAGGCCGAAGACCAGGGCAAGGTCGTAGACGGGCAACAACACCCAATGAATATCGGTATTTAGCGTTAACAGCTCGGAGACACCGAAACATGAACGCTACTCTTCTCCAACAACACTTCGCTCGGCTACAGGCACCACGATTTCAAATCAGACTGTCCGAAACCGGCTCCATGCTGTAGGTCTGTATGCTCGCCGACCGATGGTATGTATTAGATTAACATCAAGGCATCGTCGCGACTGCAGGGAGTGGGCAACCGAGCATGTCAACTGGAGGAGAAATGAATGGAGCAATATTCTGTTTTCTGACGAGTCCCGTTTTTCTGTGCATCCGGATAATAGGCGTATTTTCATCTGGAGGGACCGTGGCAGTAGGAATAATCCTGCGTTCGTGCACGAAAGTGTCAGATTTGGCGGTGGAGGAGTGTTGGTGTATGGTGGCATGTCCATTGACGGGCGCACTGACCTCTACATCATTCGAGATGGAGCTCTGACTGGTCGCCGATATAGGGATGAGATCCTCAGACCTATTGTAGTCCCTTACGCTGCAGCAGTCGGAGATAACTTCATTTTAATGGACGATAACTGCAGGCCACATCGTGCAAACCTGGTGGAGGATTTCCTTTTCGAGGAAGGAATCGTTCGAATGGAATGGCCAGCGTGTTCTCCAGACATGAATCCAATCGAGCACGTTTGGGACGCTCTAGGAAGACGAGTTTCTGGCCGCCAACAACCCCCACAAACTCTCCAAGAACTGGAAAGAGCTCTTCTGGAAGAGTGGGGCAGAATACCCCAACTCGTCATTAATAGCCTCATTGAGTCCATGCCTCAAAGGTGTTCAACGTTGCTGGCCGCCCGTGGAAACCATACCCCCTACTGAAAATGATTTTCTTTGAAGAAAACACATTTTCTTATTCTTTTTTTCTCATATGCACAAATTGTGTTTTTTTCCTTTTGTACACAAATGCGCAATAAAATGCATTTTTTTCTGCCAAACATGTGTAATTTATTCTCATATAACCTACTATGTCTGTCGACCATGTATCAATCAGCTAAAAAGTTTCCCAGATACAAAATCCACCTAAAACTGCAATATCCTTTAATTGTTTTGAGCAGTGTATTTATTATATGTATAAAAAAACACAATTGTAAAAGAAAAACTCATGCAAAGAAGGGTTAAGGAAATGTATATCAATTAAGATATTAAATTAAATTTTTATGTGGCCCGTTTCTTCTACAAACATGTAGAAAAATGTGGTTTGATATCTATGAAGGATATTAAAAAACTTATCGTTAAATGACTAAAACACCAATTTACGATTCTTCGAATTTTATGAATTTTCAGTATTTTCTGGAACAAAAGAAAAGTTGCGGTTTTAATATGAACAAGATCTTTACAGTGTATACTAGATTCAGGGACAGCAAACGTGCGTGCCAGCAGTCGAATTGCAACCTCTATTTCTGAAAAATATTCTGCCAGTTAATGAAAGAAATTATGAGATGAAATAAGGCGATGAAAACTATTCGAGAAAAAAAAGATTTGTAATTGTCCTGCTATCAACCAGATTCGCCGTACATGAACTAGGTAAATAAACATACATTTAGCTTTAATATATTTAGCTTAAAAAAACTCGTAAAAGGTCGGGCGGGGGGGCACAATAGTTATATCTCAATTTCAAAATAAATATCAAACTCAGATAAAAATTCCTAAGTATTTACGTATAGCCGGAACAACTAACTATTAATTATTTCAGCCAAAAGCTAAATCACGATAGTAGTTCTAACAAATAACACTCTATTAACTAACTTTAAGTAAATTGAACTTTTTGAGTTTTGTTAGAATCTTTACTGAAGCTCAAAATACTTTTACTGACTACTTCTGCAGAATGTATTATCCAACTGCTATTTCCAAAAGGTAATACATAGCTGCAATCTTTTACGGTTTTTTTACGACTAAAATTTAATAGTAAATTTTGACAGATCTAATCGTCGAAATCTGGAATTAAATAAGTCAAATATCTTTATTAAATTTTAGTTGTAACCAAAAAGCGTAAAAGTTGGACGCTATTCGCCTTATATAATGACAGAAATTCTGTTATTAGATAAGGTAAATATTTCTTTTCTTTTAATGGTAACTCTGCAGCCTGCAGGCTGAGTTGTGAGCACCACTGTGCTAGATGAAAAAGAAAATTTTATTTTGAAAATTATATGCCTGTATATTGCGCCGTACACTATTCATTTAAAAATTCTTACAACTTACTTCTTTCTATTGTGACTAAAGCTAGAATCCTTTTAGCTTATAACACAAGCTTATAACAATCTTTAGCTTATAACAATCAAGAATTTTTTTTTTTATATCGGTTGTAATGAAAGCCACTGCTTACTAACCAGAAAACATTTGTGATGTTAAGTATGAATTTGATATTTTACAGTTTCACAAACGATGACAAAATTTAGCCAGTAGCAATATATCTCATTTTGTAATATGAAAAAAATTATTTTATCTTTTTTATGCTTAAAACAGTAGAGGTGTGTTCAGGTAGGCATAAAGTATTCTACTAGTTCTAATTTCTGATGGCTTGGGTTTCAATTGTTATTAGATATCATTTTTAACGCTAAAGTAATTGAGTTTATTGGATATAAAAAAAATAAATACACTAAATAATGATTCACGAATTAGTTTAATCATGTTAAAATATTGTCGCCAGCCAACAAACTAGCATCTAGAAATCAATATATTATACATAGCTGCAAAATATTTTGGTTTTTAGGTACCATATTTTCCGAATAGATATATTCACTTTATATGGGTAGCGCCACATTGATGCATTAATATTAAGCCTTTTTCGGTAATTGTTTTTAAAGAAATGCGAAGTTTTTATAAAAACTCATTTACACTAATTTATTACAAAAATACTAATTTAGAAAACCGTATTTTTTTGGATGATATATTAAAAAATGGTTGGTTTGACAGTTGATGTGTGGGACCGCTTTGAAAAAGAATAGTCAAGCGGAACAATATAAAAACATAAAGTATGTGACAAATAACTTTCAAAAGATAGAAGTTGATTGTTTGAAAATTGCTGAGGATAGAGTGTCCACTGCTTTTGAAAATACCTTTCAGGAAAAAACGCACTTAAAGTTTTAGTCTGCGTTTTCTGGCTGTGGCACGCTAAAAATTCTAAAGGTCCAAAATTGCCCTTTCACGCTAGATATAGATTTCTAACTAATAATATATGATTTTTATGTGCATAAATAGCAATTTAAGCAACACAAAGTATCGAAATCATTAACCGGTGAAAGTGGTGTTTCCTTTATATGAAACAAATTTTCAATAAAATAGAATGAACATTTTAAAATATATTTTAAAATATTGGTATTCAAATACAGGAAAGATTGGGAAGCTATGACATCATGTTTTTACAGTTTTACTTTCAATAACACAGCTCGAGAATGTTCGTCAGACATCTTATCTTTGAATGCTAACAAACCAGCATTCTGAAAGTCATTATCGACAAAGAATGCGAAAATTACTGTTCCCAAAAAATCTGAATACGTCCTCAGCACAAACTGTTTAGTAATTGTAATATTCTTTATAGTAATATTTATCTTAATTGTTGAAAGAAATTCTGAGAGTAAATCAGGCGAATAATAGTAGGTATTTAAAAGGACGGATCAATATCTCCTCTGTAAACACAGGTTTCCCTCAATAACTTTTCTTATACCAGGATATATAACCTAATCATTTTTAATTTTAACTACTTACATTCAACATGGAAATTAGTGCCACCAGGTGACGAGGATTGACTTCCCAGCCTGAAATTGATTACTTTTCCGAATCCACCCGACCCAAACTACCTGATAGTCACGAAGCCCGTTGTACACTGGCCTCCAAAAGTTAAAGTACAACCGGTTTTTTGCGTCTAATTTGCAAATAAATGAATATAGAAACAACAAATTTGGAAGAAATGTGCGCTAAGCTGTTATTTATTAAATGCGGCATAGAAAATTACTTAAGTTAAACGTATAAATGAAATTACAACAAAAAAGCACTCATGGTGGAAAATTCCATTCTTGGAGAAATCAGTACATCTCAGTATTATGCAGTAAAATGTGACAGAAACATTAAAAAACTGGTTCTAATACGGGATATATCCACCCCGGACTTGAATGCATTGGCGGCATCGACTTTCCATGCTCTCAATTAAATTGTCGGACACCGAAATAGGTAACGCTGACCAGACTTGGAGTAAGCCTTGTTCCAGCTCATTTAATGACCTTGGAGGAGGACTTAAATCCGCAACCTGTCTTCCAAGATTGTCCCAAAGAGGTTCTATCGGATTCAAGTCTGGAGAGTGAGCTGGCCATTCCATTCTCTCCAAACCGTGATCCTCAAGATAATCCTCAACAACCACAGCTCGGTGTGGTCTCGGATTTTCATCCATTAGAATGAAACCATTGCCAATAGCACCGGCATATGGGCGCACATATGAATCAAGGATCTCACCCCGATATCTCGCACCAGTCACAGTTCCTCCATGGAACACATGCAGGTCAGTGTGGCCTCCGAGTGAGATCCCTGCTCAAACCCTGCCCACCGTTTCTGTACCTGTGTATTTCGACAGTGTTTGATTGATGGTATCGATTGCATTATTCTCTCCAGATCAGAAGACGTCCTGAATCGCTGTCCAGTGTGAATCTGGACTCGTCTGTGAAGAGTACAGAAGCCCAGGTCTGGTCCAGGAAACATGTTCTCTTGCCCAACATAAGCGGGCCCTTCTCTGTCGTCTGTTGAGGGGGACACACACAACTGGTCGCCTTGCATAGAGACCTGCGTTGTGTCTTCGCACCGTAGTAGCGGAGATTCTCCTCCCTGATTCTGAAAAGTGGTCTGCAATGAGTTACGGCACAGTAGTGCGTCTTCTCCTTCGGGCCGAAATAGCTAGAAACCGGTCTTCTGCAGGTGTTGTAGCACGTGGGTGGCCTGGAACATGTCTTCTGGACACAGAGTCTTCGGATTCATACTGATACCAGAGTCGTTGGACTACACTGCGAGGTACATTGAGCCGTTTAGCAGTAACGGCCTGTGACAACCCCATTTCCATCCATCCTACCGCCACCACCTTAATTAATCGGGCAAACGACTTCGTCTAGACTCTACTGGCTGTTGTGAATAAAACTGACAACATCAGTTCAAATACAATAAAACTTATACGCGAAATTACGAAAGCTTCGTAACTGTATATTTTTCTCTCATTCACAAATATCTATTCTTTTCTATAAAATAAAAGCGGTAGCTGTAACTTTTGCGTAATTTTTTTAAAGCTTATTATTGTCATTCATATAAACTATGAAGTTTAATCTTACTGCCATTTTTTTGTCTGGTGATCTTCGAAAAACATGTTTTAACTTAACTTTTGGAGGCCAGTGTACATTCATTTGTGCGACAGATTGCGCTATGAAATCAGACGCAAATCAACGGCACACGGCACATGAGACCGTACGGTCTCAAGGTGCGCAGAATGGAAATCATGAATGAGACAATGTGTACTTGCGCGACTGTCAACGTGTTATATAAAAAATAAGGATATTTATTTAATTATACCTTATATATAGTGTGTATTTTGTGTCAATGGTGTAATTGATGTTATTTTTAAAATCGTTTAATTCTACACATTATTCCATTTGTTTAGAACAGTTATACTGACTTGAGAGCCTGTGGGATTCAGTAAAACCACATATTAAAATAAACATAACATTTAATAGGACGATTTCTGTCCTTAAATTAGAGGAACATTACATTTGTCAAATAAAGGTGAGAGAGAAAAAAATTCAAAGTGTGTCATAAAGCTTTCTTCAAAACGTAGTGATTAACACTGATTAACAGTGACGCACTTTAAATGCATATGAATAAAACATTTATTTAACTTTTTCCCTGCATTGACTGTGATATTAATTTTTTTTACTAAAATAATATATATGTCAATTTTTGGTTTAATACTTTTTTCTGCTTGCTTTAATTTAAATTTAAAAAGAAGTGCACATTTTTTGTTGTACTTTATTTATTTATTTATTGGATTGTAAATTAATAAGATATTGTACTTTGGATTGAATACCAGTATTTTCTAAAATAATTTTCTCGAGGTATGTTTCTATGACGATTGCAATAACTTTCGGGACAGTTTCTGCCAAATTTTCAAAATAATTCTAAAACGAATTTTTTTTTCAGGAGATATTGGTATTCAAAAATCGGACATTTTCGAAACCGTGCACTGGCAATTAGCATAGTTTAAAGCATTTTATTTCACGCAATAGAGTGGATTTTATGGAAAAAAATTAATAGTATCCAGATCAGTGTGGCCCGTTGAACTTTTAAAAAGTATCGGACTGACAATACCGATGCAGATACACTTTAACCCTCCTAGTAAAATTGAATTATTTTTTTACCTCATTTTTTTCAATGTTTTACATGTTTCGAACCAAAAAAAAATCAAACTTAATAAATTAAATAAAACAGACAACTTGCAGGTAGAATGTATATTTTCTAGCTTTAAATTTATGGTTGAACCCAAGGCCTCCTTATCATAGTATCAGGCCTCACAATCAGCAAGTTTCCTTTGACCGCATGGTTGTCCTGCTAAGCGCCATCAATCGTCAGTAATAGGCATGATCTCCATGGTAATAGGAGTATTTACGACACGAAATAACACGAAATTTTTTCACAGCTCCATTTGTTCTATGCATTTGATTATGAACTAGTATCGGTAGTATCCACCAGGCGGCGATACTTTCCGGAGAAAGTCAACTAATAAGTTGGCAATTACCGCGGACATTTTCTCCCATAGACTTTCTCCGGATTGTCAAGTCTGATCTATGATAAGGGAGTCTTGGTTGAACCATTAAAAACTAAGAGCACTCTTGTACTAGAAGTGTCAAAGTGCATACCCCTTGAAGGGCGTTGGGATATTTTACATCATATTTAATTTTAATCCCCAAATGCTGCAATGGCATCGGACTTTCGGAATCAAATTTCGATTTTATAATTTACGCGAAGAAAAGCTTTTACTTATTTTTTTTTTGTAAATATAGGTGCCATTCAATCATTTCAACATTTTAGCAATATAAGTATTAAAACCTTTGAAAGTATAAAAACCATCATCAGTGGTGTGCCATGCCAACTCATGACGACAGATCCTATTAAGGAACGCAATTTTTTTTTAAAGAAAAATCTTCCTCTTAAATTTTTATTTAAAGTTTTGTAAAAACGAACCTCGAAGGTTACCGTAATTTCCGGCGTATAATCCGCAGCTCAAAGAGTCGTTTTTCGACCCAGAAATATTATTTTATAAAATGTAACTTAAAAGATCGCTGTATTTAACTACAATTATTGAATAAAATTTCTGGGTCGAAAAACGACTCTTTGAGCTGCGGATTATACGCCGGAAATTACAATAGTTCTGTTGCAAACGTTATAAAAACATAAAACAATGTTTTTTATATAAAAATACCGGTATTCAAACAAAGTGCGAGGGAGCCCTGTTTTTGTTGTAAATTTCGCAAAACTACTTTTTAAACACAAAATAAAATTTAGGTTTTGTTTAATCGTAAGATCTCATGTAACGAAAATGCGACAAATATGAATGCCACAAAAGCAGTATTTTAAAAATTCTCACCAATAAGGCTCTTCTAGAAGAAGTATTAAAATTTACTACTTTATATTTACGAATCCACTGATTTTGAATTTCGCATTTATTTCAGATTCTACAATATATTCAGATTTACTGTCCAGGATAGCTATTCAAAAATTTCTATCCTCTATTTTGAATTTCACTAAGACGTGTGATAAATATAAGCTCATTACAATAAACACAAAATAAAATAAATCAAAACAAAACAAATGATGGAAAATGTTCTAAAGCTGAGCAAAAATCTGAAATGACTTTCGGAAATGATAGGCGTGTTGTAAACATTTTAAGAAGTATTTCGAATACTTTTAGTGATCACTTACCAGAGGTGTCAAGTTCTAACTAATCTTCCGTAATATGTGAGTTAATTTAACGCAGGTTTAATACGTTTCGCACCAGAAATTTTCTTAAGAAAGGAAATTAAATATATTGCATGCAGAAATCTGAAACTAACTAAATAAAGATTCATGAAATAATTTTTCTGGTTCGAAACGTTTTTAAACTGGTCTAATTAATCCACATATTACTGACGATTAGTGAGAGCTTGGCACCTCTGTTACATACTTATAACTTATAAATATTTTTATTGTTGCATATTCCTTAACAGTTCCGATCCCAAGGTGTGTTAAATGGGGCTCAGATAATCACTATTTACAAGTAGTAATTTTTGCCTAAATTATACGTAAAATTTAAGCTGCTACACAAAGTAAGAATTAATGTTTGGAAATAATGCTACCTTGGCCACCTCGCACATACTAGAGATGCGTTTGGGCTTTCTTTTCGAAGCCCGGACCTGCCCGATCCCGACGATTTTAGATCCGTACAATCCCGAGCACGAAACATTTTACATCATCAGAGCGTGATCCCTCCCGAGCTGAAAGTATTAAACAGAAAAAAAATGCATAATATTTAAAAATTGTTTCAAAAGTTAGATCCCCTATTTAAAAAACTTCTTACATAGAAATAATATTAAAGAGCAAAGAATTAATTTTATGAAAATTTACAATCAAACTTATCAGAAAAGATGTTTGGTATCAAATAAAAGAAATTACTTAAAAGGATTCTCCTATTTTTCTCCCCCAACAAACAAATCTGATGGACACTTTAACGAAGTACGTTTTATGAATAAATGCATGAAATTTTGCAAAAATTACTATTTATATGCCCAAGAATCGAACAACGCTTTTCAATTTCCCATAAAAAGTGTACATCTTAAATCACTTTCTTTACTCAAAACAATCTTACGTGTTTCTCGTGACCTTGAAAATCATCTTAAACGAAAATTTTCACATAGTCCCTGAAGGATCCAATGCTTTTACAGGAGATGAGGAAGCACTGCTTTATTGCTTTCTATCGGAATAACAATACATGCCAATTATATCTACTTACGAATGAAAGTGGCTTCTTGAATATGCAGAGCAGAGCCACAGCATGAAAAGTGTTCATGATGAAAATTATATATAAAAGTCACTAACATTATTTTAATATGAAGAGCTATTATGACTCGTACACAACAGAAGACTAAAAATTTGCAAACCTTAAACCGTTAATCGTCGCCCTCGATAAGTGTAGGATACATTTTTAAAATTCAGAATGCTTGATTGCCACCAATTTTTTGAAGTAGAAATATTCGCTTTATTTAATGGCAGATAAAATAATGCGAAAATAAAGCCAAGTATGGTATTTTAAAAAACTGGTGGCAATTAAACAATCTGAATTAAAAAATGTAGCTTACACTGCCCGGTGAATGTGTCGGGCACGACGATTAAGGGGTTAAGCTGATGCTGACATACTAAAATCAAAAGAAAAAATTCATTTCGTGTTAAATCTGTAAAACAAATTAATAAACGTTCTAATTAAAAAAAATCTCGCTATAACCAATTATTTGCGGACCTTCCGACTGGCGCCATATCAATACGTCGTCGCCATCAATGCCAGACATAAAAATGAAAATATCACAAATTTTTACTAAAAAGATTTACTAGCATGGACGTAGCAACTTTTCAACTTGCCTTCTAGAAATTAAAGACACGATTTCTGTTTACCCTTTATCCTGATCAAAATAGCACTAAAATGAGTTGAAACAGAAAAAGTAATTAAAATACACATATAAGTTATTTTATATTTTATACGTGAATGAATAATGTTATCAGATTCGGAAAGAATGAGTCTGAGCTCCAAGGTTCGTACAATGTTAGCACAATTTTTAACAGAAATTTTCGTCTTATTTAAATGCAAAAAAGTATTAGTAATTAACCCTGCAATTAAACGAGGCGTCTACAATTTCTGCTATTTAAATATTAAATAGAAAAATTACTTTAAAAAATTGTGGTAAAAGCGTACGAACCCTGAGCCCCTCCGATCCCGAATACGTGTTGGGCCCTTTCACGGGCTCAGGTTCTCGGGCGCGGGTTGAATTAGTCTCATCTGTAATTCCAGGCATACCACAGCACAAAATCTCCTAGCCAAAAATTCAGATATAAAAGTACACAAAAATGTCCTGTTCCCATTTATAACTGCTTCATATCTAACTCTTCTTTCAATTTTCACTGGAATTTTCTTTTTTCCTTTGTCAATGCTTCATAAATCTTCAATTTCGGCGATATTTCCCAAGTTATTAATTGCATGTCTGTCAAATATGTTCCCTAGTGGATTTTTTGTAAAACAAGAAAAAGCTCGGCAAATCTCTTCGGTGTGAAGACAGTGCTGTCAAGTTGGGGGCTGGGCTATTCAAAGAATCTATCTCTATTTCAGACTAGGAACCATCCCTTTATTTAATGACAGACATTATGTCATTAAATAAAGTGAAGACTACTAGTTGGTAAACGGAATATATATTTTGAAGTAACAAAATCTGATAACTGTCAATACTGTGTAAATTATATGTTACATTTTATTGCATTTCCGGAAGAATTAATAAAAATAAACTTTGAAAAATATCGTCAACATGATCTTGATCATGGTCATGTATGAATACTGTTGATTAGCTACTTTGGTAAGAATAAATAAATGGTTTCACGTTACAATATATATAAATGTTTAGTCCTTGAACGATGGTTTTTGAAATTTAGATTTTAACAAAACGGCGGACAATCAAATTTAATGTATCAGTTCTTAATAAAATATTTGATATTAGTGCAATTATATAAAAGCAACGAATTAAAGAAAATAATTTGTCAAGGACTAATGATATATACAAGCTACATTTTAAAAGAAACAAGGAAATCGTTTCATCCTCTAACAAGGAATTTGTATACCTTCTTAAAAAGCATATTTTCGAGAAAATCGTGTTTATATATGTGGTAATGAACAGCAATGTTCACACAAGAAGTATAAACTCTGTGAAATGCAACAGTCCACATGATGTGATAATTCAACAATCGGTACGAGTTCACCATCCATAAAAATAGAATGGTGATCGGTTGGTAAATGAAGGAATACAAGGCTTACGAGATTTTATAGTTTAGATACAGGGAAGGGAAGCATAAGAGCACTCACCGTACGTTGCTTATTGAATAAAGGTTATCATTATTCTTTAGTAACCATCTGTTTGTGTATTAACACTTTGATGACCGGTAATTTAATATAAAATGTGGCTTTTAAAACAATACAAGCCTCGACATTTTCTGAAAGGTCTTAGGTAAGTTCGATACCTAGATAAATTTATCGAATTTATGCATTAGTAAGTAGTTTATTTTATATAAAATTAATCTATTTAATAGAGTATAACAAAATATTCCCAAATGTGTTATATAAATACATATTCATTGTGATAAAATATTAACGCAAGAAAAAGTACGTAGGCGGAACTAGTTATTCAGGACACGCCTTTTGTCAACGCTCTAGTTTTTAAAACACGAGTATACTCGTGAGTGTTCAACAAAGTGTTAAACGCTTTATGTACTCAATGGCAGTACGTACTTGGTTTTCCTACGGGATATCTTACCGCAGTTACTGCAAAATGTGCCAGCAACATTGCGCCACAATATGTGGTTTATGCACGATGGCGCACCGGCACATTTTTTCATAGGTGTTCGCAATCACCTCAATTCAACATATCCTGGGAAATGGATTGGACGCAGTGGACCTGTTGCTTGGCCTGCAAGCTCTCCAGACCTCAATCCGTTAGACTTTTTTGTTTGGGGACACCTTAAATCGCTGGTGTATGAAACGCCTGTGGATACACCGGAATATTTACTAGCGCGAATCGTTGTCGCTGCAGGAGACATTCCCAACTCCGTCGGAGTTTTTCGGCGTGTTCGCCAATCTTTACGACGTCGCTGTCGGCTGTGCGATTCTGTTAATGGGCGCAACTTCGAACACCTATTATAATAATGTCCGTTCGTCTGCCTTCCGACATTGAACTGTGCAGCGCAGGCCAGAAGACTATGCTTCACATATGTCATAAAGTACGTGGAATGTAATTCTTTATTTGTCATTTTTCTTTTATTTTCAACACTTTTTGGCACAGTATTTTGTAAGTCACAGACTGTGGTGTACTCAAATTGTAAATTACAAAGTTTGTATGAATTAATTTAAAATTTAGTGTCTTTTTTAAATTTATAATTAATAAAATTATTATGCTATTTGTTATTATTATTTCCTATCATAAATTATGATGCACATATACATACAATAATTGTCCATGTAAAACATGTACTGAAACTTCTTGCATAGTTACAAATCGCAATATTTTTAATTGTTTCCGAATTTTCACCACCAGTTTAATTTTAAGGAATTTAACTTAAGCTTTATATCAATAAAAGACCACTTTAAAATGTAGACTATTATTGTAAAGTTATTTTGGTTCATTCAACTCTTGAATAATTAAAAATGTTGCATCTCAGAAGAAGCATGATCGAAAATGTATAGTTGAGAGTAATTAAAAAGGCGGTGTTTCCAATCGTGATGGGCGGAGTTTAACCTTTGCTAGTGTCAAAGAAAGCGGAGTTGTAACTAAGAAACTGATTAATTTCTCTCACACAATTAAACCGATATGGTTCATTGTAAGCTATTTCGAAAGTTTTCGGAATGGACCAAATTTTACTACATTTTCCTTGTTGTAGCTAGAGTTGTCTTTTTGGAATTAACGATTAAATATTTTGATGTATATTGGATTTCGTACTTTTTTCACTGTTTCAGGGCTTGTAACTCGTCAATAAATATTGCTATTTTAATACAATTGAAGTCATTTTGTAGGTTTTTTTCTGCTCTTTCTAAATATGTGCTTCGTTTTTATGTAGCGTTATCGATAGTTTAGCAATGAGGGTTCTTTTACAATTTTCCGAATTTTCATTCTATTTGCTGTAACTTGAAAACTATTGAGATCCGACCAGGCTTTATATACTGATTTATGCTCCATGTGATCTCCTCTATTACCCCTATTAATATTGGACCCCTTTAACGGAACACCCTGTATAGTGTATATATTTATATAGTATATCAGTGGCGTACCATCAGGGAATTCTGAATCACTTCAGTACCAGTATTATTGTATTTTTTTATTTGGCCTTATTTAATATTTGAACGTTATATTATTGAATTAGGCCAAATTTAGTTTGCTGGTAGTCAGGTGACGTTACGCCACTTACACACATATATATATATATATAAGTGTGTATGTGCATTTGCATAATATACATATAAGTTATTTTAGATTAATATACTTTATTATCTCATTTACTTTTATACAGGGTGGTTATAATATAAGTATGTCTATTTGCAGCGGTCTTTTGCTCGAAGGAATAACCCGAATGAAACTAAAATGGGTACACTTACTATTCGAGAAGGGGGACAAACAATGGAATAATAATAATTGCAATAATCACCGACAGATGGCGCTACTGAGTGTGAAATGTAATATGTAATACAAGAACGAAGAATTATGGCGTCAAATCGGTGACACACCTAAGTCATTGGAAAATATCAAATAATATGGTTACGTTTTCGCATGCCGGTGCCGATCATGTTCAGGATCGACATGGCTATTGTGATGGAGGATACAATCCAGGCGGTGCACGACGTGGTCAATTGCGGAATGCAACGCATCAGTAGTGATGTTTGGCACATGCCGTGATATGCGGTAAAGTCATTGAGGTTTGCGACACCTCCATGGTACACAATATTACACATTACATTTCACACTCAAAAGCGCCATCTATCGGCGATTATTGCAATTATTTTTGTATTGTTCCATTCTTCTTCCTTCGTATTTACAGTGTTCGTACGAGTTTACCATATTTTTTATTAGAATTTTTAGCCTTATTTAAATGCAGAAAACATTACAAATCCCGCAAATAAAGGAGGCGTCTGCAATTTCTGCTATTTAACTATTAAATAGAAAATATCTGTTAAAAAATTGTAATAGAACGGTACAAACCCTGATTTAGGTACTATTTAGAAATTTTGTTAATTTTTTTTTATTATATTGAAAGATACAGCTAATTTTAATCCACTCATAAAATAGAAATCCTAATAGACTTGACTAGCATTGCTTGAAATATTGATTGAAATGTAATTTCTGCTTGGGAACATTTTCAAATTTTGTATTGACTTTTCTGTAATCTCTTATCTATATCATCAAAAATTTACGATAGCAAAGTTATTTCCATTCATTATAAGTTGGTTTCTATAAAGAATCTGGTTTTGGCATTGTAAATCTAAAGGATTTTTTTTTAATGTGTGTCATTTTAAAAAAAGTAATTTCCTTCTCGTAATAGCCTTATTTCCAGCGTATAATCCTCGAACCAAACAAAGACGTTCAGAGATAGAAAATGTAATTAATAATATACAACTTCATTCAACATGGAACTTATTAGGCAACATTTTTTAAACAAAATTACTGATTGTAAAAAGATTTGTTTGATTCGAGAATTATACGCCGGGAATTAGAGTAATGTTATACATTAGGGGTGTCCAACATGCGTACCTGGGAGCTGCGGCTATTTCCATATGGAATAATTCACATTATTTAATTGCAATAATTTTGCGATTTAAAACAACAAAGATATCTTAGGGTTCGTACGCTTTTACCACAATTTTTAATATAATTTTCTATTAAATAGTTATATAGAAGAAATTCTAGAATCCTCATTTAATTGCAGGATTTGTAACACTTTTCTGCATTAAAGGCAAAAAATTCCATTAAATATTGTGGTAAAAGCGTACAAACCCTGTATCTATTCGGAATTATTATTGACAAACGATTTTCTAGCAAGGAATTTGGACACGCATATTACACAGTAATTTAATTTAAAGGAATTTGAAATTAACGAATCTACATAATTTAAATACAGGAAACATCAAACCGGATCGCCGAACGCAAAGTTTTCGTCCTTACTGCTTCGGTGGTAAAAATCACAATCATCATACCGTAAAATATACCCAAAACAGTGATCCTGTAAAACATAGAAAACAAATAAAGGAAGAAAAATACCGCGTAAACATACTGCTAACCGACACTATAAACAGCTGCGGAAGATCAGCCACAAGCTTAGGCGCCGACTTCACGAGGAAATCAGAAAGTTAACACCACAAATTTTAAAATGTTATTTTTGTCGAAATTAATGACAGTGATTAAATATGTTAAAAAAAACTTTTTTAGATAAAGTGGTAAATAATGCCTGATTGACTATTTCGCCACCCCGTGAAGTCGACGCCAATGGCATCATTTCCACTAGTACGTAATTTAAGCATTAATAAATGTACTATATTAATATTTCACAGCTTTCACATGCAGTTTGCTGGCCAGGGAGTCAACACTTTTACATAATTTACACCAAACATAAATACAAATTTGACGTCACTTACAATATTACAAGTGACGAAAAGAAGAAATACAGCAAATGCGAATAACAGTAATAAAATGCGACCATACCTGGATGATATAAAATAAAATCAAAATTTATATTTATTAAAAGAACAACGTTTATCTAAAATTTTAATCAAATATAGAATAAAAACGATTTTACTTTCTCTGAATTCACATTTTTCCGAAATTTACCCTTTTTCTTTACCTCACTTTAACCCTTTCCGGCACAGACAAATTCTGTTCATAAAATAACAAATTACTGACTGCCACCGGAATTTACAACCGACTTTTTTAGAAAATAAGAACTCCTTATTTTAAGCTCTCATTATAGAAACAAAATTTTATTTAAATATTCTTGGTGCCGTATGCAAGTTTGGAATTAAAATTAGGTGTGCCCGGAGTGGGACCACTGTGCCGGAAAGAGTTAAATGCGGAAACAGGTCAGATGACCGCAGGAGCAAAATTTCACCAATTTTTTTTACCTAAATTTTCCCTTGTAATAAACGCAAAAATTTTAATCTTAAATAGAGTGAAAATTTATCTTCAAAAATAATGATGGAAGATTGAAACTTGCGATGTAAGCGAGGGGTTGTAATGTAATTTCCCGCATCTTACACTTTTTATGTTATCGCCTTCGAAAAGGGTAAATGCGGTGTTCTACTTTAATGAATGCATAAACATTCACAGATTAAATTGTAAGAATTATCGGAAAGCTGAACATGAACACAAAAATTATTTTTTGTCGCAAAATGCCCGTGGTATTGTTTTCTTACAAGGGTTCGCGGAGAATCGTCACGAAGAGTTTACAGGTGAAGAAGCATATAAAATACCACTGGTGAAACGTATGGTATTTCTCAATCTTCACGGAATAGGACATGTAAAAAGGACGCCCACCGACAATACTTGCAGCATATACTTTCAAACTTAATGTATCTCTGAGCTATATGTAATTCTGATATCACTACAGACCATGTATTTCATCATCATGTATGTATTCTGATCCGTAATGTGTTAGAGATATAATCTTTGATTTTATTCGTAGGAACATTCCTGACGCAAAAATTACAGCTGTCGTATGCGAAATGTTTTCAGCGTTTGTACGGTCACTCGAATTTTAATACCAGTATCTTTATAAAGAATTTATTCGCCTTATGTAATCTCAAAAAAGATGACGAAGAAATCTTTTAGAAAATACTGGTATTTAAATTCAAGGCATTATACGAATGCTGTAAAATTTCCGCCAACGAGAGCCGCCATTTTAGTGTCCGCGCGTAGGCGTAGTATTCAGAGGACGGTAGATGGAGTATGATTGAAGATTGGTGCTTGCTTTGGGGCTGGTGTTTTGTTGTAGGTAGTGATGGGCATAATGAATAATTTTGTCATTCGAATGAGTCATTTGGGCATGAAAAAAAGCATAAACGCCAACCGTCGTATTTTTTTAATCATTTACCACCAGAAATTTAGTGAAAAATAGAAGAAAATGACAGTTTCCGACCATCAGGCTTTTTAATCAATTACCTCCAGAAAGCTTACATAAAAAATATCTTAATATTATGTGTCTCTTAAAACTTGATTCTGCACCGCCCCCTGAATACTAGGCCTGAGCGCTGACAACAATGGCGGCTGTCGCAGGCCGATTTTTTTTCATCGTTTGAACGGTCCCTCGAAATTTCACACCAATAATTTCTAAAAGTTTTCTTCGCCTTGATTTTCGGACATCAAATAAGTCAATAATAACTTTTGTATATTATTGGTGTTGAAGTTCGAGGGACTGTACAATCGATTCCGCCTGCGACAGCCGCCATTTTTTTCAGCGCGCAGGCCTATTATTCAGAGGGCGGTGAATTCTGAATAAACTGCGAAAAGTTTTTTACATAACTGAAAAAAACACGGAAGTTGTTAGCTGTGTTTTTGCGCATGCCTGAACGTTTTATTGAAATATAAAAATAATTCAATCCATCCCATCACTACTTGCAGCCCTGCCTTTGTAACTTAAACATTTTTAAATGTTAAAGGTTAAATGACTCTTCTACTCTTTGCCAAATTTAAGATGACAATATGTGTAGTAGAAATTAAGACTTATTTATCAATCGTCATTCCTTCTCCGACTAGGATCTTGCAAATTTGAATTTCGCTAATTTTCTTATGATGATTTGAGCATCCCCCTTCCTCCCTCTCACTATTTCCTATTTTATCCGGGATATATTTTCTATAAAGCTGAAATATTTTAAAACTCTACGAAATTTGTGAAGTTATTTTATATCTGTATAGTTTGGAAGTATTATTTTCTTTCTAAAAAATGGACCTCAGAAACTTCGGTACACAACACATATAGACTAAATTTAATTATATTTACCTATCGAATTATCTACGTGATAAGAGTTAACAAGTGGCCTCAGGTTTATACGATTAAAAAATGCTTTCTATTTTAATTACTCAAAAGTTATCTGTTATTAAATAAGTTAAAGATTATTGTTCAGAAATAGTGGTAAACAACAGCACGAACCGTGCGAACCATGCATTATTTTCTTTGTATTTTATTAAGATGAAACTTTCTTATTTATTATTTTTTAAACTACAATAATTGCGGTATCAAAGTCAAAATATTTATTATGTCACTATCTAATAATTATATTTTCTTTAGATCTATAAAAGTGTCTTTTGGTTTGAAATAATATTTTATGATACCGGGCATTTAAAATATTTTGCAACTTGTCTGAAATACTTAATCTAAGACTTCCTCATACTAATGTACAAGTGTCTGAATAGAGAAAAAGTTAACGTTTTAGGAATATGTTTGCTAATTAACTTAAGTAAATTGAGAGCTCCGACTAAATTATACCTTACTATTGATTTATGCATCATAGAAATCTTCTCGCCTCTCAAAGAGAGAGAATCGATATTGGATTGGGATATGTAATTTATCATCTCTTATACTTCAAATAACAATTAATTTGTGAAATGATGTATTACTTTGTGTTTAGAAGATTGAGTTAAGCATATGTACTACGTTCAAAGTGAGAGATCTGGAAAATATCGATGTCATTTCTCAATAAGCGGAGTTTTCTCAGTGGTTTATTCAATTAGTATTTTATCTATTCGAATTCAATTCAAAGGAAAGAATTACTTAATTTTCTTGTGCAAATGTATGTTACATATGAAATGAATGTTTTGCAAAAATTTCCTATTGAAGGTGCGAATACATTTTTTTTTCTTATATTTGGGACCATTGTTTCAGAAAGTTGGTCCTGATTATTTTTTACCAGTAATTACAAAAAATACATTTTGTGGTAGGTTTCTACACTATATGCAATAGAAATAGTTTTCGGAATAGGTTTCTAAACAATTTCCAAGAAAAATCTAAAAGAAAGTAGCATAAAATGGTACTTAAAAACCTGGCCGTTTGGGAGCTATGCTTAATTCCTCGCATGATTCTGCGATTAAATAAAATTCATCTTACATTTTGCAAATAATAATATTAAAATATACCTATAAAATATCTCTAAGCACTTGGTATTATACAATTTACACAATCTCTCTTTTAACCCATTAACTGCCAAAACTATACGGGTGGAGTCTTTAATGTTTTTACTGAAATTAGTTTGCCACCAAAAATTCTGAAAGGTAATATTCGGTATCTTTAATAGCAAAGTTTTTGTCATTATATAAAGAATATTTTAACCTATTAAAATAGTGATAGCTTGGCAAGTTTTCTTTCATACACTTTTATTTTAAATGTTGCTAAATCGCACCAGTACCAGGGAATAGGTTAACACTTTACGCACGGGGCTTCAACAAAACCTACGTCACAACTCTGTTCATAGGTATCACTCTTCAAAATTGTATTATTGTTAAAATGATTTTCTTAATCTGGATTGCTATGAGCCAGGGGAATTGAATATCACTAATTTCAGCAGTAATACTTCTCGTATTAAATGCAGATATAAAGGGAATAAATAAAGCGAATATAACTACACTTATTTATACGTGTATAATGCGCATTCTGTCAAAATTATAGGACGAAAAAGCTGGGTTGCGTATGCGTATTATACAAGGAATCGTTTCATGAACTGCTTAAAACCACACATGCTTTCACTAAGCCACTGAATAACAGTGGTGTAGCGTCAGGGGGGGGGGCACGATCATTTTACTACCAGTATAATTATATACTACATTTAGCCTTATTAAATCTTTGGACGGTATGAATTAAATAAGGCCAAATATAGTATATAAAAATTCTGGTAGTAAAGTGGTCCGTGCCCCCCTTGACGCTACGCCTCTGCTGAATAACACGTAGATATTGAGATTAAATCACACAAATACAGAAGTACTAAGTAAGTTAAGTAAACTTATTTTAATTTTAGGTGCTGCAGTTTGTTTATTAGGACCACATATGCAGTAACTACTCTCTTCTTCGTTTTCTAGTAAAATGATCAGAAAAAGCAATAATTTTACTTTTACTTAACCCTTTCCGGCACAGACAAATTCTGTTCGTAAAATGAGAAATTACTGACTGACACCGGAATTTACAGAAGACGTTTTTAGAAAATAAGAACTCCTTATTTTAAGCTTTCATTGTAGAAACAAAATTTTATTAAAATATTCTTGGTGGCGCATGCAGGTTTGGAATAAAAATTCAGTGTGCCCGGAGTAGGACCACTGTTTAGGAAAGGGTTAAATTTGCATAACTGAAAAATAAATAAAGTGAAAACTTACCAAATAGCAAAATATCACATAACTTTATTATATTTATGTTGCATAGCTAAAATATAAAAAATAAACACTCATACAAAATTCCCTACATGCAGTTTACAGTTAACCAAAGCTGTCAAAACCAAACAAGTCACCATCGCTATTGTTGTTGTAATAGTCGTTAGCAGAGCCTGATTACCAATGGAGCAAACTTCCAACAATTTAAATGTAATAGAAATTTTCGCTTTAATTAAACGCCTTACTTATGCAAAATTATTGTCATGAATAAGGCGAAAATGTTTACTACTTTTTATTGGTGAAAGTTTTCCCCGTTGGTAATCAGGCTTTGGTCACTAACGTGGTTTGTATCTCATAATTCATTTCACTTGCATCCTTCATATTTATAATTCCTACAATTTTGAAATTTTTACTGACCATCGCTAGAGGGATTAAGTTGAATACTCCAAGAATCCGCGCAAAGGCGTTTGTCATTGGCGCTATTGACGCACATTCTGTTCTTTCTTGTTGTGGAGACGTCGTTGATTTATTGTAGGCATCCCGAAATGCAATGTTGAATAGACAAGTAACGACGGTATATCTTGCCCGTCGCTCCTCCAGTTATCACTGAAATATTTTAAGAAAAAACGAATGTTTGATTTACATTATCAGTATAGTGCTTACAAATAATTGTTTTGTGCTTTCGTACATTTTTTGTTTAAATATTATATACGAAGTTTACTTGCTTCCATCGGTTGTAATTGTCAGCATAACGGTTCATCATTATTTGTCTGCCCCAGTTACTTGCATAGACAGAGATCTATCACCTGTGGGATGAATGGTCATTACATGCGATGTCTACTCTCTTCCATCATACTTAATTGTCCGAATAACGGCTCATCATTATTTATCTGTTCCTTTTACTATTTGCGTTTGCAAAGATCTATCGCCTATGGGATGAATACTCATTGATTCTGGCATATCGAACCATAATAAAATTTAGTTTACATTCCAGTTTGAGACATGATGCAGTTTTCATTTTATCTGTACAACTTACCGGAAGAATGTAGAGCACTGTTCTTCATATTCCCCAGGTTTCTCCATTCTTTTCTTGAAGCCTCG
Source organism: Maratus michaelseni (assembly GCA_963931845.1). Classification (NCBI taxonomy): domain Eukaryota; kingdom Metazoa; phylum Arthropoda; class Arachnida; order Araneae; family Salticidae; genus Maratus; species Maratus michaelseni. Next base: position 189,653,135 of record OZ007586.1, read on the forward strand.
CATTCAGCAAACATTAGCTCTGAAAGCAATAGGTGAAATATTCGTTTTTCAAGCTATTGGAAAAAACCCTCGAATCTAGGAAATGCTGTGACAATTGCGTAACCCAAATATCACACTTATTTTTATATAATATCGCAATTCCTGCTCTACATCTGGGAATACACAAAATTTTTCACGAAAAGGTCACTTCTGAGACGAAGATTTTTTTTCATTACTCCATTATCGTATACAAGACATGACAATATCGAATTTTAAAGCTGTTTCCCTGATGCCGTTTTCTTAAGCATACTGTAAAACATGCAGTTTCAAAGTGGCGGTGTAGGTTCTCTTTTTCCCATTGCAATCGTACGCTCTCAGAAAACAGAATGAACCAAATCTGAGTACATAATAGTACACACCAGTATGATAAATGTCCACGAGGTTGTGTAAAAAAGTCAAAAGTGTGGACTGCAGCGTTCAGCTACATTGAAAAACTCGTTTCCAAACATTTTCAATATGCCAGTATTTTTAACATTTTAGTCACGGGCCAGGACTGTTCAATACCTTTTTTAACTCACAAAACAATTTATTTACAGTAGCTTTATCTTGAAAATTTCCTACTATAAGTGTATGGCAGATATTATTTTTCAAAATGTGGTATGGATAGAATAAACGATTGTCCACTGGGACTTAATATCCCGACCCGCAATCAAAAGTTATTAATAAATTTTAATAATCGTTAGTAGTATTTTTAGAGAGATTGCTATTGCGATAAACACAACATAAATAATGGTGTCGTGTTACGTTTGTTTTTCTGTAAATGTATTTAAAAAGTTTGTCGTGAAGAAATATACCGCTCCTTATGAATATGCGCATCTACCACGACTGCCAGATTTCCCTTTTATTAATAAATTCCTAATAGTAATTTTTGCTTTATTGATTCACAAACATTTTATGATTACTTAAATTAAAATTTCTTCATTTGGAAAATCCTCTATGAAATCTGAATTTCTGAATAAAAAAAAAACGGCAACTCTAGCGTCCATGTGTTAGGATACCACCTTAATCGGCGAGCTTTGAGCCCCAAACTCAAAAGAATTTCGGCGGTGCAATCTTGCGACAGCTTTTAGTAATAAAGGGTCAATCCTTATTTCTAGTCAACTTTGGAATAAATGAGAGTAACCACTTCAGTACCGTGAAACCAATTCGGCGTATTTTAATTCAGATTGCTTTATTGGTATCACTTTTTGTTTCAAATAGTAAAATTTACCACATTTAATGACAAATTTAAAAAAGGCTAACATTACTATCTCATAAGAGTGGTTCTAATCAGAAATCTTATTAATAATAAAGTCCAACCAGTGGCAGCTGGTCTGGGGGTTCACAATCACTTTTCTACCAGTATTTTAATAAATTGATTTATCCTTTATTAATCGCTTATCATTCCACTATTAGATAAGGTCAAATTTAAACATATGAAAATTCTGGAAGTAACGTGATTGTGAACCCCTGACAAGTCGTCTACAAGTCGTTGACAAAATGTCAATGCGCCTAATTCACTACACTGTCTCAAAAAGGTGTTTCACATATTCTCGTAATTACTTCTAGTGTTATATTTCCGCTGTTCATAAATACTTTAAAATCAATGTTTTCTATATAAAATAAGTCGCTCAATCCATGGGGCCTTTCTCTACACTTTTTTACCTAAATTAGTTTTATAATTAAAGGCTCTGAAACCAAAATTTTAAATTAAATAGTTTTACACTAAACCAACATTTATGTATCTGACCACAGCAGCATCGATTTACTTGATTATCATTATCATACTTGAAAAAATAGTACACACGCAACGCCAAAAATCTTTTTTTATCTTAACAAGAACGAAAAATCATGCGTCAAGCGTAGATTATGTAACACTTTCCAATGCTTCCAAAATAATTTTACAAATCATACCGTTTAATAAGCTAAAAGTAAACAATTTGGAAAACGCATAACAAACTTAAAAACATAATTTCCGGAATTTCAAACATATACAATTATTAGGAAAAATATCCGAGTATTTTTATTCAGCCCTGTATAGGATCTATAGATTTGTATATATACTACATATATATATACTAAATTTTAGTTCAGTTAGGAAACGCGTAGCACAGTTTCAAATTCTCCGTCTGGAGTTTCTGTCAATAAACGGAAATGTGTTCGCGAACTTTTGTGCTTCTCTGTATAGGATCTACAGAATTTATACACACCACGTAATAAACAAAAAGCGAGTTAAAATTAAAATCGCGTTCAGTAACTTAAAACGCACTTCCAGGAATTATTGTTAACAAAGAGTAGAGAATTCTTTTGTGTGTCCCTCTAAATGAACGATGACTGCTATACACACAATATTCTGTAGTAAGCCTCTTGTCATACATCCTTGGTGATATATATAAATTTCAATGCGTTTAAAATAGTGAAACATTATTTAAATAAACCGCAGACGATTTTTCTCCATAGACGTAATGTAAAGGAATTCTTTTGACTGTCCCTGTAAAGTAACTATAAGTGCTATGCACACCCTATTCCATATTAAGCTTCTTCTAATGCACCTTAGTGATATATATAAATTTTAATGCGTTTAAAATAGTGAAACATTATTTAAATAAACCGCAAATGATTTTTCCCCATAGACCGCAATGTAACGGAATTCTTTGAGTGTCACTGTAAAAAAAACTATAAGTGCTATAAACTTCCGTTGAAATAGGGAACATGCTAAAGATAACGACAATAACATATAAATATTGCAGAGCTATCCGAGCATATTTACGGGAGTTAGAGCACGGACAGACGGCCAGACGGCAGACTGCAGACGGCCATCCGGCCAGACAAACCGAAGTCATAAACAATTCGTAACTAGGTTGGAAAGTGTTAAAAATAAGTCTTAAAAATTGACGCTGCTTTATTAACCCGTTCGCTACCGGGAACGCATACGTGGCGTCGCTTGATTACTCATTTGACATTATACTTTTATTCCAAAATTACGATTTCATTTCGGAAATTTCGACAATGTTTTTTTATTTCATGTAATCACAAAATATATAATGTAATCACAAATATCACAAAATAATGGCTATTATTGCTATTAGTATTTTCTGATATAAGTTAAGAATTTCTGAATAAAATAAAATTCCGTTAATTTAAACCCAGTAGTGAACGTGTTAAGATTTAAGATAGATAAATAAATCTTGGGAATGTGTAAAATATTTAATATGAAACTTTCGGATTTTTTAGTACAAAATTTCCGTACAAAGCTGTAAAAGTGTCAAACACGAACACACTTGTCCAGCATAGATTGAGAGAAGTACATATATCGTTGCTACCATATCAAACTATCGAATATGAAAAAATCCATTTTTCATTACTTTTAAAAATGGGCCGATTGTCACCACTAAATTTTATTACAATTCTTTGCCTAATAAAAATGGTAATGAAATCTCTGTGAAGAACGGGGTTACCGGTTTAGCCTCCCTTTTTATTCAGAGATGACTTCACACCGGAAATTTTGAGAGAAAAATTTTTACTTTAGGTAATCACGAAATATACTGTCATTATATAAAGCAAAAAAATTTATTTTAAATTTCTGGTATGGATTCGAAATTTCTGAATGGAAAAGTAATCCAAACTGGCAACCCTGGTGATGTTGCAACACTGAAATCCTATTAAAATTGAGTTGTGACAATCAACTCCTTTTGAAAAGTACCGTAATTTCCGGCGTATAATCCGGAGCTCAAAGAGTCGTTTTTTGACCCAGAAATATTATTTTATAAAATGTAACTTAAAAGATCGCTGTAAATATTTAACTACAATTATTGAATAAAAGTTCTGGGTCGAAAAACGACTCTTTGAGCTGCGGACTATACGCCGGAAATTACGGTAATGAAAAATGCATTTTTTTACATTCAATAGTTTGACATGGTAGCGACGATATTACAGAAATCTTAATTTTATGGCATTTTAATAAGAGGGCAAAATATACAAGCAAAAAAACGTAAATTTAGGCTCGAGATTGTTTAGTTGTTTTTGTACAGAATTATTTTTTTTTCAAATTCCTTGATTTTCCTACCGTTAATACATAGAGATAGATACCTAGTCTACCGGTCTATTAAATCATATCAAAATGTTTTGAACCAGAAAAGTATTTAACAACATGTACTGTGTTTATTTAATGAAATGTAGTATTTATTTTTTATTTATTAAGTGAACTTTCTGGTTCAAATATGTTTATTTGACTTTAAAAATGAGCAGACGTTGGCAGCGATGTTAATAAAGTAACGTGCTCATTATTCACGAGACATAATGTTTTAGTTTTTGCCAATCAAAAAATAGGATGCGTTTTATACCTGAGTAAATAAGTTATTAAAATTAAATTACACGTACTATCCCTGTATGTTTACGTTTTCAAAGAAATGTAGGTATATAATAGGGATGCAAAACCGCTGGCCCACAGTTCACCAAGACAACACTTTTTTTACACAGAATAATAGTTAGCCTTTGTTCATGATAGAAAATTTGCCGTAAAATAAGTCGAAGATTACTTTTCAGATATTCTGGTGGCAAATCGCTTTCAGAGCAATAGGTTGTGCAGCACTAGTAAATAACAATTGTGAAATTTTTTGTTGGATCAATCAAATTCGTTGGCTTTTACAATCAAATCAGAAATAATGTACATACATTTTTATTAAATGTTAGGCTGTTCATTATAAAAGTATGACGCCCATTCGAGGATCTGTAGTGGGAGTCTTCAAAGTGTGTGCACCAAGAACCACTAAGCTTCCACTTTTCTGGAATAGAAAAAATATCCTTATGGAGTGACAGAAACTTTGAGATTAAGTAAGGCGAAGTTTAAGTTTCAGAATTTGTGGGTAAACGACTATTAAGCAAAAAAAGTGAAACTCCTTAGAAAATGAAAAACGAGTTTTATCGCGATCCACTTAAACTGTTAACTAGGTATGACGAAATATTTCGTCATACACGAAATACTACTGCAATAGTTTGAACGCATTACTTCCACTAGTAAAATTTTAATAGAAATTTTCGTCTTAGTAAAACGCGCTATTCATTCAAAATTACTGCCATGAATAAGGAAAAAAAAATATTCCTTTTACTGGTGGAAGTGTGCCCCGTTGATAATCAGGCATATCATTTGAATAAAAGTTTATTCCCCAGTTAACAGGTTCAATATTATAATCTAACACAATGGTTTCAAACTGTGGTCGACGAACCACTTGTTGGTTTGGGGGCGATGTTTTAGTGAGTCGTGAAACGATCAGTCAGGTCTTTAAAAATGTATAACTAATTTTACCTGCTGCTATAACATAATACAAAATATGTTTAAACATGGGGGTCTAAACTTGATCTTTCATTTTGTTGATCTTGTTGTCATGAAAGATATTGATAAATAACTTTATAAAATACAGTGCATTTTTTTTTGTGTGTGTAAAGAGCGGCTTGAGAATAAAATTTAAAAATTACAATCCCAACAGAGACTCTGTCTTTGATGTATAATTTGGTGCTCTTTTTGATGTATTTTCCATAGATATCAATGGCTAAGGTTTTGCATACTACTATTCTTTTAATTTTCTTCGCCTTATATAATTGTAGATTTCTGCGATTATGTAAAGCGAAGAAAATTAAAAAAAAAAAAATAGTGATTTTCTACATTTTTAATCCTTGGCAGATACGCAATATCATAAATTGCATTGATTTTTAGACTCAATATTTTAATAATATGTACATTATTTTTTTAATCGCAGATATCAGCGATTAAATAAAGCAAAATATACAGTTTAGAATATTTTGAAAAATAAATCTACATCATTCGCATCTGTGTGCGCCACTGATTAGCTTTAGAATACAAGGTTATCAGAAAAGAATCATTTGATTACAAAATTTAATATTTTCCATAATTGCACAGCAGTGGCTAGCTAGGGAGGGGGGTTTAAATGATCTGGATGCCGGTAAAGTTTGCTTTGCCTTGTTTATCGCAGAAAGTTTCCGATAACACAAGGCAAAGAAAACTTTACAAAATTAGTGGTATCCAGAGCATCTGGACCCCCACCCTGACTATGCCACTGTCGCAAAGAGAAAATTATAATTAATATGTCTTAGTAAAGAAAAATTTTAATTTTTTAGTTTGTAACATTGCATCTTCTTCAAATTGCAACTTTACAGTCCGTTCTTTTTTACCGAAAAATCAGTGAGTGGTATTACCTACATTGATATGTTGGAAATTTGGCTTTTCCCTCAGTTGAAGAAATGTATGCAGAATTTCATTTTTCTTCAAGATGGCGCACTGCCCCATTGGCATTTGGAGGTTCTTAAATTTCTAAACAGAGATCTACCACATCACTGGATTGGTCGCAGTGCAGACAATGATTTCGTCAGACACAGCTACCCTCCTAGGTCACATAACTTAACCCTTCCCGGCACAGACGAAGTCTGTTCGTAAAATGAGAAATCACTGACTGACACCGGAATTTACAAACGACTTTTTTAGAAAATAAGAACTCCTTATTTTAAGCTCTCGTTGTAGAAACAAAACTTTATTAAATATTCTTGGTGTCGAATGCAAGTTTGGAATTAAAATTAGTTGTGCTCATAGTGGGACCACTGTGCCGGAAAAGATTAACACCTTGCAACTTTGCAACTTCTACCTTTGGAGATATGCCAAAGATCTTGTGTTCATACCACCTTTGCCTACAAGTTTGCCCGAACATAAACAACGCATTTGTGATACTTTACAGACAGTTAATAGTGAAACATTACAACGTGTTTGGCAAGAATTGGCATATCGCAATGATATTATACGCGTGACTAAAGGAAGTCATATCGAACACTTGTGAAAAAAAAATGAACATTTTTTTCTTTACAGTGACATATTAATTATAATTTTCTGTTTGTAATTATGGAAAATATTAAATTTTGAAATCGGATGATTCTTTCCTGATTACCCTGTATTTTACAGATTATCAAACACATAATTAAAGCAATATTTTCATTTTTGAATAACAATATGAACATATTATTCATACATTTTTACGGATATCTATCATTACAAGAAATTGGAGGAAAGAGAGACAGGTGTGACAGTACAAATAAATAGGAAAGAAAGAGATAACAATAGTTCAGTAGTGGCCATGACAAGTACAAAAAAGATGAATCTAAAAGAGCAAAAAGGTAAAAGTACAGCATTAGTATAAAAGAAAACAAATAAACAAACCAATTAATATTAATAAATTATTTACCTTATATACTCATGGAGTAGCGGCATGTCAATCACTTTACTACCAGAATTCGTAAACTGAATTTTTCCTTGTTTAATCGTAGAACATTTCAAGATTAAATAAGATCAAATTTAATATAAGAAAATTCTCGTAGTAAACTAATTGTGAACACTTCTGACAAGTCACTACTGTACTCCTGTATAAGTCGAATCTCTTACTCCAAAAGGAATGTTGTTTTAATGCCAATATTTCCGAATAATTACCTTCGTATCACGTAATCCTATAGGATATACTGGTTATTAAAAGAGTATTCCTATGGAAGAAGGGGGTTTATTCTTGAAGTGCCAATTGTTTAATCTCACGAGAGTCCATTAAAATTGACGTTTTAGTTATATGGTGTTCCAAAGAATCTTTGAATTTCATACCACTTACTACTGCTTAAATGTATCGTAATTTCCGGCGTATGATCCGCGGATCAAACAATTCAGATTCAACCCAGAAATTTTACTTATTAATTCAAGTCAAATATTTATAGCGATCCACTAAGTTACACTCTATATAATAAAATTTCTGGGTCGAAACATGATTGTTTGATCCGCGGATTATACGCCGGAAATTAGGGTAATGTTCGCCGTATTTAATGAGAGTATTTTTCGGATTAAGTAAGGGAAAGATTTCTATAAGAAAATACTGCTACGCATATTCAAGAGACGGTGAGAACCCCTTTTTTAACACTTTCCAACATGGTTGAAAAGTGTTTATGAATTTGGTTTGTCTGTCTGCGCTCTAATTCTCGTAAATAGACTCGGCTTGTCATGCAAATGATACATGTTATTGAAGTTTAATATGGTATTAACGGTATTGAAAATGAAGTGCGTAACAGTGATAGTTCATTTACAGGGACACTCAAAAGAATTCCGTTACATTACGGTCTATGGGGAAAATCATTTGCGGTTTATTTTAATGATGTTACACTATTTCAAACATATTGAAGTTGATATATATCACTGAGGTGCACTTCAAGAGACTTACTATAGAATATTGTATGCATAGCATTCATCGTTAATTTACAGTGACACGCAAACGAATTAGGTTAAATTACTGTCTGTTAACAATAATTGCTGGAAATGCGTTTTTAGTTGTGAAAGACGTTTTATCAGTTAACTAACTTTTTTTTAGTACTTGGCGTGTGTAAATTTTATAGATCATATACAGGGAAGAGCAGAAGATCTTGGGAAAATTTCCGTTTATTGACGAAAATTCCAAAAGGGGAATTTTAAACTGACGTATGTGTTTCCTAACTGAACTAAAATTTATTATTCTATGTAGTATATATACACAGCTATAGATCATATATAAGACTACACAATAGAATTTGGATATGATTGCAATTATTGTTGATAATTCATGAAATTGTTTTTTTTAATGTGTTATGCTTCTTCCAAATTGTATATTTAGACATCATCTTTCACCTTCTTAAACGGTAAATATATGTAAAAGTATTTCGGAAGTGTTAGAAAGTGGTAAATAACCTATGCTTGACGCATGATTTTTCGGTATTGTTATTAGTTCGAGTTTGCTCGTGTCCACGGAGGATATAAATCAAAAAGGGAAAATATGGTAGGGGAAGGCCGGGCAAAGTGGCCAGAGTGAGCAAAGTGGTCATCCAATATAATGACGTCAGCAGAAATCTGGCATTGCGTGGTTTAATCAAACAATCGTTGAACAAGGTGGTTCCATGTTTTATAATTTTTGAGCGGGTTTTACAGTTTTTGAAGTTTGTGATCTAAGATAAGTGACTTATATTACATACAATTAACAATAACCTGTTGTACTTGCATTTATTTATTGAATGTGTGAGAAAAGAGCATCATTTCAGCTTCACATTGGTGGGTGAGTGGTCGCTGACTGTTCATTAGTTTCTACTGTAGAACGTATTTTCTGTAATGGATCCCAAACGAGCAAAGTGGTCAGGCAGGGTTGCCAGGTTGACCTTTTTTTAATTCAAAAATTTCGAATTCTTACCGGAAATTCTAAAAGAAAAATGTTTACTTTAAGTAATTAGGAAATGTCTGTCATTGAATAAAGAAAGAAAATAATATTGTAGAGAATTTCTGATATGAATGTGAAATTTCGAAATTAAAAAATGGCCAAACTGGCAACCCTGTGATCTGGGTAGTGGCCGTTTGATTGGAACAAGTGGTGGAGGTTGGATCAGGCGCAATGTTTTTCACCTCTGGACTCATGAGGCCTGTTCACTTTGAGAAAAAGTTAGCTTGGAGTTCGTTTGCGAAAAATGCAGTGTCTGATTTTGAATTATAATTTTTTATTTGGGTTTGTCATATTCTTAGTGGATTTTCATACCATTTTCAATATTTCATTATGTTTCATACCATTTGTTATAACAATAAATATGTTCTATTCATTTAAATGGTGTTTTCAATCTTTTTTACAACTGTAGGGCATAGTGGCCATGGAGTGAAACTTTTGGCCCGACCTAGACGGGAAAAGTGGTCATTTTGACCCTTTTTGGAAAAAAGCCGAATTCTCACTTCCACTTTATTAGTTCGTAAAAATTATAAATACCTTTACACTTCTAACAAGGAGACCGCCAAACATGATGCACACAGATTTTGATGATTTTAAAGTATGTTGTAGGGGTCATACCCCTAAATATTCAGGTCAAAGGTTTCCTTCAAATGGGCTTTAGTTTTCGAGAAATTTTGGGTTAAATTTTCAGTATGCATTTCAAATAACCATTAGTTCGCGATCTTGAACAAAGTCTCCGTGGAGCAGCGCTAGAGCACGCGATTTGAGAGCCGGGGATGAGGGTTCTGTCCTTTCATGTGACTTTTACCCTTTTTTTAATAAATGTTACATATTTGTCGTGTTATAAGTTTTATGCAGAATTATGAATTCTGCATATTTGAACTTTTTGAAATTTTCCTAATAAATTCCATTTACATTTTCGATTTTTTCGTGAAAAGTTATAGTTTTTGCGCATTTTTATTCTAATATTTCTGTTAACGAAAATCCGAACTGATTTATGTCTTGATATCTCGTCTTTTTAAAATGATTATTGTTTACATTTATGTATATTTACTTATTTATTTATCGTATTTATGAAATGATGCATTTTTTTATTTGCATTTTCTATTTCAAAAAAATTAAATTATTAAGAAAAAATTAACAAAATAATATATCCTTTTAATATTTGATTTGTTCTAAATATATTGAAATATGTTAACTGCTGAAATACTAAAATATTTATCATCACTGACATCGACATTTTTAGTTTATTAAATATGGAACTAATTGTGTGATACATATCGCAAAAATATTCTAAACAAATTCCGCATTAAAAATCGCCTTTAAATATATTCTTTACGTAAATTGTTTTAACAATAAAGTAAGAATGTATAAATTAGCATATTATACATTCTTTAAATACTTATATTGTGATAAACATATTAAAAAATGCACTAAATTTGAAAAAGAAATTATTTCAAAGGTGGTAAGTGTATGCAAAGGAAGTTAAACAAAATGGATAAAGAGAAATTTTTATTTATTCTGGTATTACCGTAAAAGTCATTGCAGACGATTTTTTTTCAGATATTTTTATATGTATTGTAATTTACAAATGATTTTTCATTTCTATTGAATCCTTTTGTATGGCATCGATTTGTTAGAAAACATTTAATTATAATACATTATTTTTTATACAAAAAATGGACCAAGCCCAGATTTTTGAAATATTACACGATGAAAAACAAGAGGAATGTTGAATGTTTCATTTTGTCTAAGATAAATTAGAGAGAATAAGTTTATAAATATTTGTATTAGTTTTAAAATCGTGAAATAAAACATTTGAATCATACAAAAATGCAGCAATAGAAAAAACAGTTTTAAAACAAAATAGTTAAAATGTGTTTCGCTATACATTGATATCTAAATTGTTCACAACTATTGAATTTTTTTTATTAAAATTAGTTACGCACTTAGAATATACATTTTTATGAGAATGTAATTATGGCTTTTTAAATATCTTTCCTTTTTTTTTTACTTTGCAATTTTCATAACAGCATGCGGCAAATATTCTAAAACTAATCTTAATTAGCTACGGAGTTCGTTAAAAATGCATTTTAAAATACTTTATGTTGTTGGATAGCATTAGTTCAGTCAAAATTCATTTATTTAAAAAATATATTTTTTTCGCTTTGTTATTGGCATTTAAAACGAAAATCCAAAAGTATTTAATAGAAAGTATTTGTGTCGAAACATTGCATCATTTGCATTTTAGACGTTCAAAACACAAGCAATTATCCGGAGTTCTTTTTTTAATTTTATGCTTGTTTCTAACTTGAGATAGAAAATTTGAAAAACATCATGAAAGTGATTATGATTTATTATAATTGCTTAAAGATACTCCAGACTTCTATTAATAGCAGAAAACTTTGAGTAATTTTATCCCATTACTTTTACTAAGCGGTTTTAAGCAGTTATTTACTGCTTTAAAAGGATAAGAAAATAAAGAAATAGTGAAAAATTTCTTTTAACTACTCAAGAATCTTAGTTTTGATTTGCTTTTAAGTCAATGTAAGAAAAATTTGTTTCTTTCATTATGTAACATTAAATATCAAATTAAAATACATGTGGGCGATGTCGAAGTGGTTCATAAATGATATCAGAAAGAGCACTGAAGTGTAGAGACGGTCATAACTATTCATTTTATTGTTAATGGATTATTCTTAAGATTCAAAATTAGATTAAATATAAGGCGAAGTATATTAATTTTAACAAACTTCCGGTCTTCAGCTTTTAGAGTACAGTAATAATTTAGATGATGAAAATTATAAATTTACAACACAGCTCAGCTAAATTAAAGACAAATTTTCTTACAACCAGCAGAAAATAAGGAATGCACAGCAACTTGTAATAGAATTTTTCGCAGTATTTAAATGCAGTAAAGTATTACAATTCCTGTTATTAAACGAGGTGTGTATTACTTCTGCTATTTAAATAAGTAGAAAAAAATCTAATAAAATATTGTGGTAGCATCGTACAAACTCTGTTTAAAAAAGTAAATAAATCAATTTAAAAATAAAATAATATAAAAAATAAAATGTTATATTGCTGAAATGAACATTTTTTGTCACAACGACATAGGCCATCGTAAAATTAGTACGTATTCTCTACTACGCTCTCTGCAGCTTCGACAGACTTGTTCAATACAGATATACGAACTTTATTCTAATATTATTAAACTTGCAATTCGTTTTTTACACTTTTTTTAATTTTAAGTTTAACTTTTCTCTTCTTTATTTATTTTTCTGTTTTTATTCTACATTTCATGTAGTTTCTTAAATTTTCCTCTTGCTTCTTTTGTCTGTTCTTTCATTTCATTTGTTCCTTAATTGTCCTTTTTTTCTGGTGTTTCTACCTCGTTTCGGCTGATACATCCTCCTTTACTATTCGTTGTTGGTGTCCATGTGTCCCTTTCTCTCTCATTTTCATTCAGTTTGGCTCCTGTTTTCAAAGAGGGTCTTTGCGCCTGATAAAGAAAGACAATTTTTTTTTGTAACGCGTTATGCACATTTTATTTCTAACTATGGTGCTTAAAAAGTTTATATCTTTAATTAATTACTACACCAGTGTTTATGTAAACTTGTGACATAAATCAACATACTGAATTTCCGGGATAGATGCAATCTAGACTAAAAGCAATAGCTGCGGAACTTCCAATTTTTAAGTCCAATAAAAGCATATTTGTTATACAATAAAAAAGTTATATAATAATCATGAAGATAAAAGCAAACATTCATTTTAATTTTAAAAACTATGGTTCAAATTATGTTTATTTTATTTGAGGCACTCAGAATGATTTTAAAAAGCTTGCGGAAAATTATTGCTCGTTTAAACGGTAATTTAAAATTTAATGAACTTTTAATAAGTAAACTTCTGAGATAAAATATTTCATGAAATTAGAGTGTAAGAAATTTACCACCCATGAGACATACAAATCTGGTGTTAATTCACATATTTCTGTACAGTTATGTTAAATATATAACTAAATAGATAAAATAAATAGCTCCATTATTACTAATTGGCTATTTTAGTCTGTTCTTTTTAACACTTTCCAAACTAGTTGAAAAGTGTTTATGACTCCGGTTTGTGTGGCCGTCTGGCCATCTGTCCGTGCTCTAACTCCCTTAAATATGCTCGGATTGCGCTGCAATTTTTATATGTTATTGTCGTTATCTATAGCATGTTCCCTATTTCAACTGAAGTGTGTAGCACTTATAGTTATTTTACAGGGACACTCAAAAGAATTCCGTTACATTACGGTCTATGGGGAAAATCATTTGCGGTTTCTTTTAATGATGTTACACAATTTCAAACACATTGTAATTGATATATATCACTAAAGTGCATTACAAGAAGATTAATATGGAATAGGGTGTGCATAGCACTTATAGTTACTTTACAGGGACAGTCAAAAGAATTCCGTTACATTACGTCTATGGAGAACAATCGTTTGCGGTTTAATTAAATAATGTTTCACTATTTTAAACGCATTAAAATTTATATATATCACTAAGGTGCATTACAAGAGGCTTACTACAGAATATTGTGTGTGTAGCAGTCATCGTTCATTTACAGGGACACACAAAAGAATTCTCTACTGTCTGCTAACAATAATTCCTGGAAGTGCGTTTTAAGTTGCTGAACGTGATTTTAAATTTAACTCACTTTTTGTCTATTACGTTGTGTGTATAAATTCTGTATATCATATACAGGGCAGCACAAAAGTTCGCGAACAAATTTCCGTTTATTGCCAGAAACTCCAGAAGGAGAATTTTAAACTCTGCTACGCGTTTCCTAACTAAACTAAAATTTAGCATCCTATGTAGTATATATACAAATCTATAGATCCTATACAGGGCAGAATAAAAGTATTCGGATATTTTTCCGAATATTGTATATGTTGGAAATATATGTTGGGAATTCCTGAAATTACGTTTTTAAATATGTTATGCGTTTTCCAAATTGTTTACTTAGATGTTATCTTTCAGTTTATAAAATGGTAATGATTTGTAAAATTATTTTGGAAGCGTTGGAAAGTGTTACATAATCTATGCTTGACGCATGATTTTTCGTTCTTGTTTTTAAATACAAGGTGTCCATAAATGATTGTCCTGTTTCCCTACTTCATAACTTTTGATTTAAGAATATGACGGGAAGTAATATTACATATTCGTAAAGTTTTTTTAATAACACAAACAAAGTTACATATGGGTAAATTTATAACTCAAAACGCTATTACTCAAATAACGATTATAATCAAACAATAATTTAATATTAAAATTTTATCAAATTTATCAAAAAGCTGTTAATGAGTTATGAGTATAAAGTTAGATAGATAGATATTACATAATTCATTAATAATTTTAATGATGCCTAAGCAAACATTTTTTTATATAATGCCTAAGTAAACAATTTGAAAAACGCATAACACACTAAAAAACCCAATTTTAGCAATTACTACCTGTAGTCGGAAAAAATATAGATTTTATTTGTGTAACCCCCTGTATATAATCTATAGATTTGTATATATTACATAGTATACAATATATTTTATATATTACATAGTATACAAAAATTTAGCTCAGTTAGGAAACGCAGATCACTGTTGAATATTTCTCTTCAGAAATTTCAATCAGTAAGAGAAATTATATTCGAATTCTTTTGTGCAGCTCTGTATATGATCTACAGAATTTATACATACCTAGTAATATGCAAAAAAATTACTTAAATTTAAAAACGCTTACCGTAGTTGAAAACGCTTTTCCAACAATTATTGCACATAGACAGTACTGTAACCGAATTCTTTTGTGTGTCCCTGTAAATAAACGATAAGTGTTATGCACACAATATGTTATAGTAAGCATCTTGCAGTGCACCTGAGTGACGTATATCAATTTCAATATGTTTGAAATAGCGTAACATCATTAACGTAAGCTGGAAACAATTTTTTCCCATAGACCATAATGTAACGTATTTCTTTTGAGTGACATGTTTTTGAGTAAATGAACTATGAATGCTGCACACTGCGTTTTCAATACCAAATAATCCATAGTAATCCTCAATAACATATATCCATTACGTGGCAATCCGAGTATATTTACGCGAGTTAGAGTACGGACAGACTGACACCCAGACAAACCGAATTCATAAAAAATGTTCAACGTCATTGCAAAGTGTTAAAAGGGACAGAAATTTTATAAGCTTACTCATATTTAAGTTTAATACGCCGCATAAAGATTTATCATATTATTAATATAATTGCTAAAACATAAATAGTTCAAAATATACGTGCACATTTTCGAAAAATCGGAAAGTGAGTCATAATTATCTAACCATAATATCTTGATTTACTTTTTTTGTTTTAGGGATATTTTGAAAAAAATGTCATTTAAATTCTTGATTAATGTTGAGTGGAACCATACTGATCAATTCACAACCCATTTCACAGAGTTATTTAAATTTCGTTATCGTATTTCAGAAACTTAATTATCGTGAAACTCTATTTTGTTAAGGCATGTTTAAAAGACTTTAATAATAGCAAAAAGTCTACTTGTGGACTCCATGACGTCTGCAGTTCCAGGAACTGTCATTTAACTTAAATTTTCCTTGGAAGAATACCCCAACTCTTTTCCAAATCATCAAAGTTCTGAACTATCTCTGATGAAGTTAATGTTTTTTCTGCATTAATCAAATGAAAGGAAATTTAAAGATTGGACTAAAAGCTAATAAGGAGGTGCATTTTGAACAAAACTCAAATTACAAGAGAGGATTGAGATTGCATTTGTTGAATGGTATAGAAATGAAGTTTTAGTATTTTAATTAATAAGTTTTTGCTAACTAGACATATATCCATATCCTTCATAAGTCTGCTCTGATGTCAAAAAGTTTTCGAGTATACTTTAAGAACTATTTCCTCTATGGATGAGATAGTTTCAGATATTCAAAAAATAATATTTAACTATAACAAACCTGTAGGTGATTTTTTTTTGTTGACTCATTCTTACGAGAAGTTTTTAAATATACATGTTAATATTATTTTAAGAAATTTAATGCGAGGTCCCCCATTCATTTTTCGTGATGCATGGGAAAATGTTCTGGGATTCAAAGTAAGGGGTTTCCATTAGAATATCGAAAAATACAAAAGAAAAAAGAAGAACTAAAAACCATGCGTCGAGCATAGATTATCTAATACTTTACAACACTTCAAAAAATACTTTTAAAATATTTACCGTTTAATAAGGTGAAAGATGATGTCTGAGTAAACAATTTGAAAAACGCACAACACTTCTAAAAACCCAATTTTAGGAAATACCAACAATATTCGGAAAAATATTAGAATTATTTTGTGCATTCTGTATATGATTCATAGATTTGTGTGTATACTAAGTAGGATTCTAAAATTTAGTTCAGTTAGGAAATGCATAGCACAGTTTAACATTCACCCTTCTGAAATTTCCTTCAATAAACGGAAATGTTCTCAAGATCATTTGTTCTGCCCTGTATATGGTCTGTAGAATTTATGCACACCAAGTAATAGGCATAAAAGTAGTTAAATATGAAAATGTGTACCGCACTGAAAACGTACTTCCATCAATTTTTGTTCGTAGGCAGTACTGTAATCGAATTCATTTGTGTGTCCCTGTAAATGAACAATGAATCTATACACACAATATTCTACAGTAAGCCTCTTGTAATTCACGTCAGTGATATATATAAATGTCAATATACGTTGAAATTGTGAGCTTCATTAAAATGAACATCATTAAACTATTTTTCCACATAGACTAGCAAAAGCCATGCTTTGTTTGGATTCGCGAAGCATTATTTCCTAAGATAAATATTTGAATATAACAATATATATATATATTTTTTTTTTTGCATCTTTATTAAGCAAAAACATTATTTTATGTTTTGGCGCATTTTAATTTTAGAAATGTAAATTCAGCCAAATAACTAAGAATTCACTCGGAATTTTTTATTTATGATATAAGACTGGTATAAATAAAAATAATTTCGAAACAAAATTTTACAAAATATTTTTTAATTTTTAACTAAAAGCTCTTTTAAAGATGTTTTTACATTTTCCAATAGCTTCTGGTGTTTTCTCAAATGGTTTGAAATAGGTATGTTTCCAATCTTTGTAATTCACATCAAATAATCTTTGATAGCTATCTTAGAATAATATATTCGAAGAGAGCATGAAGAAAGTTACTTCTTCAAAATCCTATTTTCTGGAAAAACATTTGAAATCTGCTCTTGTTGATACTAAGACTTATTAACTGTAAAACTTTTCATTCTAATTTCTTCTTTTTTTCTGCATGTTAGCATATGAGAATTTTTGATATTGTAGAATCTCTCGTAAGAAAATTTTCTATTGAATGCTAAACCTTGAAGATTTTTCACTCTCGACAACGCTACGTACGATAAGCCAACTAATAACTAATGTCTCTTTATCCCCAATATCTACAAATGCTTTATCTAACGTTAAATCTTGGGATTTATGAATTGTAACAGCAAAAGCTAACTGCAGAGGAAATTGTTTTCTTGAGCAATTTATATTTTCATTTTTCAAGAATTTAGTTATTGGTGGAATCGGAACGCAACCATTCTCATGAGTTGAATGACTGTAGTTTTCAAATTTTACTATAATTATTCGGGGCATCTGGTCTGGTGGCCCGTGATTTTCTTCATAAATAATATCTTTAACATAGCCTAAAGCCCCGTTTACTAAACTTTTTTCGGTCCACAAATTAGAACGCAACATTACTTTAGACCCAATTGATAAACTAAGAAATGGTTCACGTCCGTTTGTCATTTCAGATTCAGCCAACTTTGCTTTGGTACAATTATGAAGAGCTTGAATCAAGGCAACAGGTTGACGCAGTTCTTTTAAGTTTTAATTTTTATATTCTTTTACGTCTTTATTCGTCGAAAACAGCTTAATTGCATCTTTAAATAAAAGCTGTTCGCATTTTGAAACAGACTGTAAGCTTCGATTCATTAATATAACGAATTTAAATATTAATTTTATTTGTTTACAATTCTTTTGTTGGCATTTTACAAAAAAAAATCATAATATAATTCTTTTAAAATGCGTAAGTATCGTCTGCGTAAATGATTTCATATAATAAGAATAAATTGTGTAATTGAATTCTTAACACTGAAAAATACTTTTATAATTGAATGTAAATAAATGAATTAAATGTATTTTTAAATCATTCGATAATAAAATAATATTGTCAGAATCTACAGATCATATTTTATTTCTATCAAGTCCAAAAATATTTCTTTCCTTAATTAAATTTAAAAAACAGTTTTTGAGATATTTTGCCGGATTTATTTAATTAATCATAATTCTATCTATAATTACTAACTCCATGATTTATTTTTTCTTCTGAAAATGTAAGTGTTTCATTTTTTATTTGCAAAAATGTGTCGGTAATGGAAATACATGTAAAATAAATTAATTATAATAATAATTTTTTTAAGGTTATTCTGTAAAAAAAAAATAATATTGTGCAAATCTACAGATCATAATTTATTATTATGTTTAATTTCAAGTCAAAATGCTGAATAGCTTTTATGTAAAGTGTACGACAAAATGTAATTTGTGTAGCCTAGTAGAGGATTCGCTTCACTTATCCTAATAATAATGTAATGGGATACTTTTGTGCGTCCCTGTAAACGAGCTATAAATGCTACGTATTCTATACACCTGATAAAGCATGTCGTAGATCCTCTCAGTGATGCATCTCAATCTCATTATGTTTGAAATATCATAACATGAATAAAATGCATCGCAAACTTTTGTCCCATAGACCGCAATTTAACGGAATTCTTTTGAGTGTCCATGTAAAGGAACTACAAGTGCTACACACTTCATTTTCAATACCGAACATGCCATAGTAAACCTCAATAACACATATCAATTGCATGACAAACCGAGTATATTTACGTGAGTTAGAGCATGAAGAGATAGGCAGACAGACAAACCGTGTTCATAAACACTTTTCATCTATGTTGGAAAGTGTTAAAATCTGTCAATTCCAAAATTTGATAGCAATTATTCTGTAATAAAATAAAGTACAGTAATTAGGTTTATATTATTGTACATTGATTTATAAAGATAATGAAATTCTAATATTGGTGTTTTATTGAAACAGCTGTGAGGAAATACATTTAAATGCTACAAAGAGTAATAAACAAATTAAAAGGGGAGAAATTAAACAATTAAAAAATATATTCCACCTGAAATAGCATTAGAAGAAGGTAACACTTATCACTTTATTTTCTATATTATTGATATCTCTCCCCCCCCTCTCTATATACATAGATGTATCTATTTAGTATTAAACATTTCAATAATATTAACAGAAATGTTTAGAATTGTCGTGTCGGATATGAAAGTTAAAATATAAACGATAGAAAAACAGACCTAATCGATATTTTTTTTTTTTTTTTTTTTTAACTAAACAGTAAAATATTTCAGCTTGGTAAAAGACGCTATTAAAGTATTTTAATACAATCTAATAAAATCTCTAGAAAATTCCCCTCGATATTATATAAGTATCCGAGTGACTTATTTAGCTTAACGATAATATTTTGCAGCCATTCAACGGAAATTTTTCCTGTCAATCATTTTTTAACACTTTCCAACCTAGTTGAAAAGTGTTTATGATTTCGGTTTGTCTGGTCGTATGGCCGTCTGCCGTCTGTCCGTGCTCTAACTCCCGTAAATATGCTCGGATTGCCCTGCAATTTTTATATGTTATTGTCCTTATCTATAGCATGTTCCCTATTTCAACTGAAGTTTGCACTTATAGTTTTCTTATAGGGATTCTCAAAAGAATTCCGTTACATTACGGTCTATGGGGAAAAATCATTTGCGATTTATTTTAATGATGTTACACAATTTCAAACACATTGTAATTGATATATATCACTAAGGCGCATTACAAGAAGCTTAATATGGAATAGGGTGTGCATAGCACTTATAGTTACTTTAAAGGGGCAGTCAAAAGAATTCCGTTACATTACGTCTATGGAGAAAAATCGTTTGCGGTTTAATTAAATAATGTTTCACTATTGTAAACGCATTAAAAATTATATATATAACTAAGGTGCATTACAAGAGGCTTACTACAGAATATTGTGCGTGTAGCAGTCATCGTTCATTTACAGGGACACACAAAAGAATTTTCGGCTGTCTGCTAACAATAATTCCTGGAAGTGCGTTTTAAGTTGCTGAACGCGATTTTAAATTTAACTCACTTTTTTCCTATTACCTGGTGTGTATAAATTCTGTAGATCCTATACAGGGCAGCACAAAAGTTCGCGAACACATTTCCGTTTATTGAAAGAAACTCCAGAAAGAGAATTTTAAACTGTGCTACGCGTTTCCTAACTAAACTAAAATTTAGCATCATCCTGTGCAGTATATATACAAATCTATAGATCATATACAGGGCTTAATAAAAGTTTTCGTGTAGCAGTCATCGTTCATTTACAGGGACACACAAAAGAATTTTCGGCTGTCTGCTAACAATAATTCCTGGAAGTGCGTTTTAAGTTGCTGAACGCGATTTTAAATTTAACTCACTTTTTTCCTATTACCTGGTGTGTATAAATTCTGTAGATCCTATACAGGGCAGCACAAAAGTTCGCGAACACATTTCCGTTTATTGAAAGAAACTCCAGAAAGAGAATTTTAAACTGTGCTACGCGTTTCCTAACTAAACTAAAATTTAGCATCATCCTGTGCAGTATATATACAAATCTATAGATCATATACAGGGCTTAATAAAAGTTTTCGAATATTTTCCCGAATATTGTATATGTTGGAAATTCCTGAAATTACGTTTTAAAATATGTTATGCGTTTCCAAATTGTTTACTTAGATATTATCTTTCAGCTTATTAAACGGCAATGATTTGTAAAATTATTTTGGAAGCGTTGGAATGTGTTACATAATCTATGCTTGACGCATGATTTTTCGTTCTTGTTTTATATTTCCTTCCTCTGACATGATAAATAAACTTTGAACGCATGGAACTTTCTATATACCGGGTGATTATAATTAAAGTTACGATTTCAAAAATCGATAATTTTAAAACTACTGGTCAGAATGACTTGATATTTTAGCAGAACAATCGTGAGATAATGGAATTTTGTTTGGCAAAGGAAAAAAAATAGTTCCAAATTGTGCCGATAGATGGCGTTGTCAGGGTAATGTCAGGGGAAAGACCAAAAATGTATTCTTGAACCCTTTCCGGCGCGGAGTAAATTTGTTTGCAAAATGATGAAATAATAGACTGACACCGGAATTTACAAACGAATCCATTAGTAAAAAGAAACTTGCTTATTTTTCTGGTTCTTAGGAAAATTTTAATTAAATACCGGGTGATTATAATTAAAGTTACGATTTCAAAAATCGATAATTTTAATTAAAACTACTGGTCAGATTGACTTGATATTTTAGCAGAACAATCGTGAGGCAGTGGAATTTTGTTTGACGAAGGGAAAAAAAAGTTTCAAAATGTGCCCATAGATGGCGCTGTCTGGGTTCACATTGTCTGAAGATATGCAAATTACTAATACGTGACATGCGCACCGCAGACATAGCAACCATAAAAATGCAGAGCAGCAGCTCTTTGCCTGAATGCTTCATCATGACTCTGACTATGAAGGATCGCGCTCTGCTCTTGAAGATTTTTTATAAGAACGATGATTGTGCTCTTACAGCTATTAGGAAGTTTCGGACATTAAAATCCATAAAAAAAAGGTCCAATAACAACAAATGGTCTGCAAAAAATGATTGCTAAATTCGAAGAGACCGGTTCATTTGACGTTAAACGGGGTAGAGGAAGGAAACCAGTTTCAGCTGCGGCAGTGGAAGATGTGGCTACAGCATTACAGGAACATACTGACAGTGATGCTGGAATCAGCAGTGCAAGGTGGATTGGCCAAATGCTGGATATGCCGAACAGCACGGGGCGTAAAGTCCTACGGAACGTCTTACGCTGTTATCCGTACAAGATAACTCATGTGCAGGAGTTGCTACCTGCTGACCTGGAAGCACGTCAATCTTTTGCACTACAATTTCTTGCCCGGATGGAAGTGGACAACGGATGGTCATGGAACATTCTGTGGTCTGACGAAGCCCACTTTCATTCGCAAGGTTCTGTAAATACGCAAAATTGCAGGATATGAGACTGAGGCAATTGCAGGTGACTGAGAATCCGTCCCAGCTACAGCCATTACCTCTTCAGTCTGAAAAGGTCACTGTGTGGTGCGGAATAACGGCAGCGTTTATCGTCGGTCCATTTTCCTTCGAGGAGATCACACCTGCGGGTCCCGTTACCTGCACAGTTACTGGCAAGCGGTATGAAGCACTTTTACGTAACCATGTTCTTCCGGCACTTCAACAGCGTCAGTGTGTGGATCGCATAATATTCATGCAAGATGGCGCTCTTCCTCACATTGCTACTACTGTGAAGCAGCTACTGAGTGACAATTTCGGAGATGATAGGATCATAAGCCGCTATTTTCCAACAACGTGGCCGCCACGTTCCCCCGACTTAAACCCGTGTGATTTCTGGCTTTGGGGGTACCTGGAGAATGTTGTTTATAGCGGGCGGATTCAGAATCTAGCCGACTTGAAGGCAAGCATCACACAACACACCCATTGCATTAGTACAGATACCCTCCGATCTGTTGTGGAGCATGCCGTTTTGCGCTTCCAATTAGTAGCGGAACACTACGGAGGGCATATTGAGCAACTTATGCCTTAATAATCAGTAAGGTGTTCCATGAAGCTCTATTTTTTTTTTCATTTTTTGTCATTATCGCTGTCGTCGCTGTAAACACGTAGTCTTGTCTTTTCGCTAATAAATTTTTAGTAAATCTCTGAACTCTATTTTTTTCCTTTTGGCAACATCATTCCTATGTTTAATCCTTTAACGGGCGGTGGTCACAAAAAAGACACCCAATTTTAATTCTAAAACTGACAAACGGCACCAAGAATATTTAATTAAAATTTTCCTTTCATTAAGAACCAGAAAATAAGCAAGTTTCTTTTTACTAATGGATTCGTTTGTAAATTCCGGTGTCAGTCTATTATTTCATCATTTTTCAAACAAATTTACTCCGCGCCGGAAAGGGTTCAAGAATACATTTTTGGTCTTTCCCCTGACATTACCCTGACAATGCCATCTATCGGCACAATTTGGAACTATTTTTTTTCCTTCGCCAAACAAAATTCCATTGCCTCACGATTGTTCTGCTAAAATATCAAGTCATTCTGACCAGTAGTTTTAAAATTATCGATTTTTGAAATCGTAACTTTAATTATAATCACCCGGTATTTAGAAATAGACGAAAGAATGCGTATTAGTTATTTCTCATACGATTAAAAACATTTCCGATATATATTTCATACACTATATATAGAAATATATAAATAAATAAATATATATATATATATATATATATGTATATATATATATATATATATATGTATATATATATATATATTAATGAAAGAATGTTTCGCTCTGTGTGTGTGTTTGTCTGTCTGCGATGGCTAGCAAAATCTAGTCCACCTAGAAGTCTGTAAATTTAGGTGTGGATAGTCCAAGGTCTGGCCATGTGAACCTGAGTCTCAGAATTTTAATATTTTGATAATTACCCAAGATATTAATTAGATTATCATTAACCATCGCTTCTAAAATGACATCTTTTAAATCAGGTGTGGCCAACCTTTCTCCCAGAAAATCGTTCGACACCAGTTTTTTTTAAATAAAATTTTGACCTTACGTTATCACATAGTTCCACCTTTCTTTAAGGCGAATAATTCTGTTAAAAAATAATGGTAGCTCTGTGGCACGCGTGCCACAGGTTGGCCACCCCTGTATCAAAAGGGCGAAAGAAACGAACAGGCGCATTGGATGTGCAAGCGGAAATGAACGAATTCGAAATTATTTTACTAATTAGCGAATTTTAAGAAAACTAACTGAGATATAAATTTTAAAATTTCTGAACATATGTAAAATAACATTCTGCATCTGACTATGTGATTTTTGAAAAAATTCGGTCGGTAATTTATCTTAATTTATGCAAAAAGCTGCCATTAATAACTTAACTACAAATATATCTGTTTCTCTGTCCGATCTCTCCATTTAGTTTGCGAAAATGAAAAGAATAATTGTCAATTTTTACTATTGAACAAAAATTTAGGTAACTAATTAAGATATAGATTTGAAATTGAGTTTGGGAAGGGGTGGCATCTGCCGGGTTTTTTTAGCGTAGCGTCTTCGCTATGTTCTAATTATCAGAAAAATGTAATTATTTTTTTAATGATCGCGTTAATGTAGGTGACGGTGGTTCTCTTGAACAAATTATTCATTGTATTTGCGGATATGGGGAGGGAGGGGGTTAACGCCTTTCTCTAAGATTGTAAATATCTCGGGCCCGGGCAACGCCGGGCCCGAGATATGCCTGCCTTTATTATATAATATTTTTTCTGCATTTACTTTAACATTGTTATTAAATTCATATCATAATGTAAATGAAAGGAGTAGACATCTACAAACCAGAACTGGCGGCGCATAGATGTAATCTAATGATATGTTTTCGCAAGAAACTTATTTTTGTATCAATGAAATATACTAGTACATTTATATTGCAAACCGGAAACTTTCCGCTATGATATTTTGGACGTTAATTTACGTTTGGTTTTACGACATGGAATATGAAGTATTCGAACAACTTTCTGCGTTGACACATTGAAAAGCGGGAGTGTATTATGTACCCAACTCAATTTCAAGTTCCAAATGCCAGGATGACAGCAGGAATTTTGAATAAATTTGCTTTCGCAGTAGGCGAGAAGGCAAGCCTTTACTTATTTTTAAATAAGTTAATCCTGGTGTCAATCAATCATTTCAACATTTCATCAACAGCCATTTTAGCACATTTAGCAATTTTTCCCATTAGAGGGTTAACCCTTTACGGCACAAAGTCTGTTTGTAAAATGGGAAATTATTGACTGACACCGGAATTTACAAACGACTTTTTTAGAAAACAAGAACTCCTTATTTTAAGCTTTCAATGCAGAAACAAAATTTTATTAAATATTCTTGATGTTGAATGCAAGTTTGGAATTAAAATTAGGTTTGCCCGGAGTGGGACCACTGTGCCAGAAAGGGTTATAATGTTTTTAAGATTCGTTTTTTTTTCTTGAACCATGTCTTACTTTATCTTTGTTTAAAAAATGGCTTTTTTAACCTCTGATTACAGATCGAGACATATACGTCCCAGTGAACTTTTTTTTATAATATTCCGACCAGTTAAAAAAAAATAATAATGCCTGACATACAGTTATGATCAGATATTTCCAACAGTAAGCTTATACAAAGAATTTCTCGTAAATATTTGTACGATTGGATATATGAGTCGCCAATCCGGGTCTGTAATCATAGTGTTAAATTCAAAGCCATTTTATATTAAACCTGCGCAGATGAATAGAAGAAATTTAGCGAGTCGAAAGTAACGCCCTCTTTTGACTGGTTCTTCTTTTCCATGCTGGAAATGAAATAAAATAAACCAAAAAACCCAAATAGAGAAATTTCATAATATTAATATAGAAAAAATGGAGAACTAAGAACAAATTTGCACATAGAATTTAAACCCCACGCTTATTTAACGTCACTGCGATAGCCTTACAGTATAAAACGTTTCGGCCGTGGCATTACGACGTATAATGGAACCTATGCAGTGGCGCAGCCAGGGTAGGGGTTCAGAGTATCAGTATACCATTATTTTAGTACTGTAACCTTTGCCTTATTCAATTCCAGATTTTTTCTATTAAATTAACTGAAATAAATTCTTAGAAAAAAGTGGTATCCAGTGCCTCAAAACCCCTACCCTGGCTGCGCCACTGAACCTATGAATTAATAGTAGCAGGTTTTATGTGACAACTCGCTACAGTAGAGGAATGTGGTGATCATGTTAGCGAACAGTTTGAATATATAAGCACAATTTGAGATAGAACAGGGTTCGTACGCCTCCTGGAATTTTGCGACCAGGAAATTCTTCGGTACCAGTATTTTCTTACAGAAAATCTCTCCTTAAAAGAAGGCAAAGTTTCTCGAGTTTAACTTAGATTTATTTTTCTATAGAAAAAGACTGGTAACAATCCTGGAAAATTCCCTGATCCGTACGAACCCTGATAGAAGCACTTTGGTTAAAATGTATGTATGTGTATTTTAAAGTATTGCGTGTTTAACAGCTTATAACTTATTTTGTTTCTTAAATATTTTTCTCTTAAGTCAAACAAACGTTTAAAGCTTGGACTTATTTTTTTCTCCAATTCAGGAAAAAAGAAATTTCACTTTAAGCAATAATGAAATGTTTGTCATTAAATAAAGGACACATAAATATTCATAATTTCTGGCATGTATTCGGAAATCCTTAAAGAAAAATTAGGAAAGTTGTGTCCAGCCTGTGGCACCCGAATCTCAGAGTTACCACCATTTTCGAACAGAATTATTCGCCTTGTATAATGGCATAAATTTTGTGATAGCGTTAAGCGAAATTTCTTATTCAAAAAGAATTGCTGCAGACAACTTTCAATAGAAAATAGTGAAAACCCCATAATTAGGCCAAACATTCATCAACCTACAGACCCTCATAATTTCGTTCTGCATAAACTGCCATTAAAAGCACTCATTACTAGATACGTTTCAAGCGTAGCTTGTCTGTTTCCACTAAAGGAATATATGGTGAAAACACATATAATTATGTTTTTAAAATAAATCCGGTGTGAAATATTTACCCATAAGTGTTTAACACATGTTTTAAATTTTATTAAGAGAATTCCTGAAATTAAAAATTGGGGATATTATGTTTATCATAAAACTATATATTATAACATACGCGGGTCGACGCATTATCATATGTTGAATTCATTTTTTTGTTTGTTTAATTGTTTTTTTTAATCACAGTTCGATCTCACATAGATGGTACGTCGTGAAATAAGAGCCCCAAATGAAATATATATATATCGTGTTAATTCACGTATTCAAGTGGAGTTATGTTAAAAATATATCAAAATAGTTCGAATAAACAGTTACATTATTAATAATTTTGTAATTTCAGCCTCTTTTATTCTAAATTTAAAAGGATAAACGAATTTACTTCGTAAAATTATAAAGGCTGAAATACTATTTACTTTCTTATTCTAATATAAACAATTTGATAAAACATATTTACGCATGACAGTTATTTATATTTGGATATACAGATGCAAAAATGCGCATTAGTTATTTCTGGTATAATTATAAGCATTTCCAATATATTTTCAGTACACTATGTATATGTATATTACACAGACATTCCTACGATTATTACACATTACGAATTATTTCTGAATTTACTTTCAAGCACTTTTATTCAATTCACATCATACTGTCGATAAGCGGAGTATAGATCCACAAATTAGCACAAATGTAATGATATGTGTTCGAATGAGACTTATTATTAACCCCTTAATCGTCGCGTCCGATAAGTGTAGACTACTTTTTTTTAAATTCAGATTCCTTGATTGCCACCAGGATTTGAAGTAGAAAAATTCTGGTATCAGTGAGGGTTTTGGGAATTAAAATTAAGTATGTTTATGAAACCACTTAATTTTAATTCCCAAAACTCTCACTGATACCAGAATTTTTGTTAAAAAAATACGGTTTATTAGTTGCGTGAAATATAGCTGTTTCATATTTACAAGAAAGTTCGTTTTCAAATTCTGGTGTCAATCATTAATTTCAATAGTTAAGCAATGGAAATTCTCTGCGCCGCAAAGGGTTAGGGAAAGCATTTCCGACCCCACATTGCTATATGATTTCGCGTTGTCAGGATGTACCCTACCCCTCTTAGAAGTTCTGAAACGTTTAACTGAAACACCCTGTTTAATATGATTGGTTGAATCATGTATCTCGGCTCATATTTGGAATTTCTAGAAAATGTCTTCAAATTCTAAAAGACAATTTTTTTGTCCAAAAATCGATAACATTTGGCGAAAAGTCGCAAACTTGGCGACATTCTTTCATTTAGCGCCAAGCATGTGTTTTGGCATTGGTAATCTTGAAAGTCAATTTTTGATCCAAATCTCGCCAACTTCGGCGTAATTTGGCAAAATGTTGTCAATTTTGCGAGTTTGTTTACTGTCAACTGTTCTAAAACTTAATAATTGTTCAATCGTCTTTCACATTGAAATGCATGGACCCGTCGAGACGCCAAAATGGCCCACTAATCCAATTTTCTTTAACTTGTGATCTAGAACAATGGCCGTCTCGTAATACAAAGCGGTAAGATAAAAAACTTAGTCGAAATTGTTAGAGCCGTTTTTTAGATAGAATTTACTGAACGCTGACTGTAGTGACTCAAAATGACCCACTAATCTAATTTTCTCGAACATGTGACTTAGCCCAATGGTCCTATCGTAGTTCAAAAATGGTAGGATATAAAGATTAGTCAAAATCGTTAGAACGGTTGTTTAGACAGAATTAGCTTGACCTTAATCGTGGTGACCCAAAATGACCCACTAATCGAATTTTCTCGAACATATGACACAGCCCAATGGTCTTCTCGTAATCTAAAATTGTAAAATACAACATTTATTAAAAATAGTTTAGCCATTTTTTAAATAAAATTAGTTTGACCGTGACCCGTAGTGACCCAAAATGACCCACTAATCGAATTATCTCGAACACGTGACTTAGTTCAATTGTCTTCTCGTAATCCAAAACGCAGGTCGCTTTATTGTAACTGAAACCAACAATATGACTACCTCGCATAAATCTGAACAACCGAGTGAAAAAGTGTATATGTAGAGAGTCGAACCCAGATCCTCAGTCTGAAATTGTCAACGCTCGGCTTATGGAACTATCGGGACCTACAATCGGCCAACACATTTCAGTATTATTGTGGGCAATAGAGTATAGTTTGCCATGTTCAACAGACTGTTCAACAGACTATACAGCAGGTAATGGAACTTTAATAAACGATGGATACGTAGATACACTTTATTATTTTTAAATAAATCAAACTGGATAGCGGATATACGAATTGACATTTTTCCAAAAAAGTGAAAAAGTGTCCAGGCCGAGAATCGAACACGAGATCTGTTGCTTCAATTGCCTACGCTCTGCCACTGTGGTACTTAGATGAACAACCGGTCGACAAATTCAGTCAGAAATCCATTTTGAGCAATAACATCTAGTCTGTCATTTAGACAGTTCATCAGAGTATACCACAGGTAATGGAACTATATTAAACTATAGATACGTAAATACAATATTCTAACTGTGGGAAATTTATTTAAAAAGGAAATGAAATTTTATAGAATCATTTGTGGATGACGTTTCTTAGGTCTCTATTAATAGCTATAGGCTAGGGGTCTTCAACCTGTAGCCCACAATCCTCCAAGCAATTGCTATTTAACAATTTAGGAATGTGCCTTTACATGGCAGACATTTTGTAATTAAATAAGCCGAAGATTATTACCATTCGGAATATGTGGTAACAATCGACTTCCAGGTAATTAGCATGAAGACCGCCTTTTAAACGCAATGAATGCTGGATGTTATACTTTTTCAGCAGCTCAATGGAACTACATTGTACATTCGTACTGTTGAATGATTATGTACATTAGAATTCGCGGGTTGCTACATTGTAATCGAAACCAACAAAATGACTACCTCGCATAAATCTGAACAACATTACTTGAAGGCACTTGACCTCTGTTTCCACGGTGGTCTTTATTCTGCATCTGGCAATTTTTGAATTCATGTCCTGACCAAGACCTCCTTATCATAGTATCAGACCTCTCAATCAGCAAGTTTCCTATGACCGCTATACTTGTCCTGCAACTAGCGCCATCAATCGTCAGTAATAGGAGTATTTACGACACGAAATAACACGAAATTTTTTCACAGCTCCATTTGTTCTATGCATTTGCTTATGAACTAGTATCGGTAGCATAGCTGCCAACTTTTACGCTTTTTTCCTATCACTAAAATTTTATAGTAAATTTTATCTTATTAAATTGACAAGGTCGTGTGATTACATGACGAAAAAAATTCTATTAAATTTTAGTGGTAAGAAAAAAGCGTAAAAGTTGGCAGCTATGCCGTAGCAGAGCTGCTAGATTTTTCTATTCTCTTTTTGGATACCAGTTTTTTAGTACAGACAATTTTGTTTTGTTTGATCGGAGAATTCTGGGATTTAAAAGAACAACATTTTCTCTAAAAATATACTGGTGTTAAAAAGCCGGAGCCTTAGCAACTCTGCGGTAGTATCCACCAGGCGGCGATACTTTCCGGAGAAAGTCAATTAATAAGTTGGCAATTACCGCGGACTTTTTCTCCCATAGTCTCCCATAGACATAGGATTGTCTGGTCTGATCTATGATAAGGGAGTCTTGGTCCTGACGATCATAAACCTTATAGAAACCAAGGTCTCCTTATCAGAGTATCAGGCCTCACAATCAGCAAGTTTCCTTTGACCGCTATATTCTCCTGCTACTAGCGCCATCAATCGTCAGTAATAGGAGTATTTTCGACATGAAATTTTTTCAAAGCTCCATTTGTTCTATGCATTTGCTTATGAACTAGTATCGGTAGCATAGATGCCAACTTTACGCTTAATTCCTACCACTAAAATTTTATACTAAATTTTATCTTATTAAATTGACAAGATCGTGTGATTACATAACGAAAAAAAATTCTATTAAATTTTAGTGGTAAGAAAAAAGCGTAAAAGTTGGCAGCTATGCGGTAGCAGAGCTGCTAGAATTTTCTATTCTCTTTTTTGGATACCAGTTTTTTAGTACAGAAAATTTTGTTTTGTTTGATCGGAGAATTCTGGGATTTAAAAGAACAACATTTTCTCTAAAAATATACTGGTGGGCAAAAAGCCGGAGACTTGGCAACTCTGCGGTAGTATCCACCAGGCGGCGATACTTTCCGGAGAAAGTCAATTAATAAGTGGCAATTACCGCGGACATTTTCTCCCATAGACTTCCTCCGGATTGTCAAGTCTTATCTATTAAGGGAGTCTTGATAGAAACGAGTTTCGGTAAATTGGAATGTTTTTGAATGCTCCTTTAACTGAGAGTTTATATTATCTTGGAAATTAGAAATTATTGTGGTTTCTTGTCCTTTAGATGGCGGCATGGATGGTCACTTTTTATGAAATCAGTGACAGGCGACTTACAAAAAGTTTTTATTGAAAAATATAAACCTGAATATATATTTAGATTGTGATTTTCCCACTGCATGTAAGCTTCGCCCACAAAATGCTCAATTTCTCATAGGCAGGATTGCCACTGACGATGATTTTTTTTAAATTTGTGTACGTCTATTTCAAAAAATGACATTTCGTTTAGATTTTTAATAGAAATCTGCTTATGCCTGGAGTCCAAGCATGCACAGGTCTGGACATAGCGTAAGTTTCCACTAACAAAATTAGTTTTCAAGGAGATTTCCTTTGTTCTCTATTTGTACACTTTCTTATTACAATTTTGACTTCAAATGCGTATGCTCGGGACTCTAACTTTGGCTTAAATCCAGTTTTATAAAAATCTCAAAACATTTGTGATAACAATTAAGGATATTTAAATAAAGCAGATTCGCAAAACATAGACATAGGTTATCTGTGCTTTTGTCTGTCGATATAGTGACAGGAAATTACCAGAGTCTTTTCATACATTGTGAAACTAAAAGAAGGACAAACTATGATTCAGATTCGCGTGCAGAGTTCAGCATCGCAAGACAATGCTACCACATGCAGAAAACTCATTCGATCTTCCTTATCAAGATTATATTTGAATCAGACATTCTAGAAAGGCCACTAGTATTATTTGTTTATTATTTGGAAAACTACCCTTTCTAGAATGATAGATTCAACTACGTTTATCATCACAACACGTTCAATATTAAATAAGTGCTTAGCTGTTAAATTTGACGCTTTTCGTTACCACTAAATTTAAAAAGAAAACTTTGTCTTCATTAATAGTGAAATTTTGAGATTTAATACCACAAATTTTTCTGTTCAAACATAGTGGTTGGAAAATATCGTAAATATTGGCAGCTATTTTATGTGGACTTCATTATCCCTTTGTTCTACAAATACATATTCATGGTTACTTAAAATAAACAAATATAAAGCTTGTGACAATTCCTTCAGACCCTTCAACTTGAAAAGCAGCAGCTTCACAAATTTATCAATAAAACAATACACTTAATTCAATATAATTAATGGAGATGAACAATTTAACGAAATAGGTTAATTCCACGGCTTTAATCTCATGTGGTAATTAGCAAAGTTCTTTTTATTAATTGTCTGGTTTTATTTTACTTTTAAAGATCTGGCGTTTGGAAGCTACACTATGCAGTTTGTAAGATATTTAATACCATTTGATAGATGCTATCCTTCAGGATATTCATATTAACCCCTTGAAGGGCAATGATATATTATATATACCGCTTAATTTTATTTATAATATACCAAGTGGCACCCAGATTTAATTTTAGTAAAAATTTATTTTTATAGGATACGTGAAGATTTTTTTTCAACTATATTTATCATGAATTTTTGTGACCTTCAATAATTTAAAGATTTTTGTATCACAATTTGCTCCTCAAAGTGTTAACCTGCAAATAATAGTAAGGGTTGGCCCTCAGAAACGTAGCGTTAAGGAGAGCACGAACAATTTACTACCAGTATATTTATATACTATATTTGGCCTTAATTAATTCATACTGTTCAAAGATTAAATAAGGCCAAATGTAGTATATAATTATACTGGTAGAAAAATGATCGTGCCCCCCTTTGACGCTACGCCACTGGTGGCCCTCTTTAATTCATGCGTAGTAATAGTTCTCTCACTATGAGCCAATGATTTTATATCATTATCACGATATCCTCAACAGTTATGCCTTAAGAAGCTTCAGCTAATAGGATTCGTATGATTTTACAACAATTTTTTAATAGAATTTTTTTATATAATATTTTAATAGCAGAAATTGCAGATGCCATGTTAATTTGTAGGATTTGTAATACTTTTCTGCATTTTAATAAGGCCTAAAATTATATTTAAAATTGTGATAACAGCGTAAGAACCCTGGCTAAAATTTCCCTATAAAATATATACGTTTAATTATTGGTAGCACATTAATATTATATTCTCTTTAAAATCTCAAATAAAAACAAGTTTATAATTTCTGAAATTACAAATGTGCGTTTCGAATATACAGTAAATTGCAAATGATAGTACAGCTAAACCCATATAAAGTTCCGTTTTGCCTCATATACAAGTTTAAATTAAGTGTTGTTACCTTATCGACTCTTGGTATAATATATACAATATTTACTTACTACAGTATATATTTCGGTAAATTATTTAAGAGCATTTCCCAGAACATTTAGATAACACATCACATAGTTAATTTTCTACTGATTATTCCCATCAACTGAACTACATGCAGATACGGAATCCTTCGAATACAATTTAGATTGATTTACATTAGGTGTATTAGCATTAAAATATATATTTAATACATTACGCACCTAATACCGTAACTCAGGCTATACAATACTACAAATATATATTTTTTCTTAAAAACAATCATTAATCATTATGAAATATTAGATCATTTATATTATTCGCACTATTTATAAATTTGTGGTCTTGAAACTTTTTACCTCAAAGTCGTTTATCACTGCAATTTTTGAAACATATTCTTCGGCTTAATTAATCGCAGAATTTTCTATCATCATGTAAGGTAAATTTTCTGTTTTAAATTAGTGATAGGTTGGTGGCCGCAGGCTATAGTTTTAAAACACCTATTTTAAATGTTTATTGCTAGTGTGTCCAAAGGATCAGAGTCCACAAGACGTGTTTTTGGCCAAGTGACTTATATGACGTACACAAGCTCAAAGTTCGTATTATTCATAGTTTTTGATGAAAAATACGCAATTTCTCCTAATTTTACCTCAATTATTTATATGAGCGCAATCGTGCAACACTTTCTTCTTTACATAGTTTATAAAATACATCAAAATGTACAATATACTATGTAAAACAAAAAGTGTTGCAAAGCTGCGCTCCTAGTAAAATATTAAAAATAGAGAATTGAGTAACTGCATTCCCTCACGTCAGTAAGAGATTTTAGGATCAGAGGCGTAGCGTCAAGGTGGGCACGATCACTTTACTACCAGTATTTTTATATACTATATTCGGAATTATTTAATTCATACCGTTCAAAGATTAAATAAGGCCAAATGTATTATAAAATTATACTGGTAGTAAAATTATCGTGCCTTCCCCCCCCCTGACGCTACGCCACAGTTTAGGATGTAAGAAACGTTTATAAAAGCGCTAAAATGAACGTAACTATTGCTAATAACGGCATTCATTCACATTAGCAATAGTTACGTTCATTTTAGCGCGTTTAAACACGTTGCTGCATCCTAAAGTGTATTAGTGACGTGAGGGAATGCAGTTACTCAATTCTCTATTTTTAACATTTTACTATGAGCGCAGTTTTACAACACTTTTATTTTTACATATATTGTACATTTTGATGTATTTTAAAATATATATAAAGAAGGAAATGTTTCACGATTGCGCTCATATAAATAATTGAGGTAAAATTAGGGGAAATTGCGCATTTTTCATCAAAAACTACGAATAATACGAACTTTGAGCTTGTGTAAGTCATATAAATCCGAACAAAATTCAAAAACTATTGTTGAAATCGTACAAGATAAACCGTCTAATAATAAAAAGTGAATTAATTAAGTCAGTATAACAAAATCGAATTTTAGTCTTATTTCATGGGCCAAAAGCACGGCTTATGGACCCTGATCCTTTTTGCCTGAAATCCGTTTGTCACCATTATTTCCGAATTAAAATCTTCACCTTATTATATAGAAATTATTCTGTCATCAAATAAGGAAAATTGTTCTTTATGAAAATATTAATAGCTCTTTGGTTTGGAGGCCACAGATCCAATAATCATGGTTTCTAGAGTCATTTATTTTCTGGAAATTAAAATTATCTTAATTTTCGAAACATTATCTGCTGAATAAATAAATCTGTTTTGAAGCGGAAATTGTTCTGTAAAAATGATATCTAATCTAAACTACGAAAAATAAGCTTATTTTATGAATGAAAATTATTGGGTCTAAATATGATTGTTTTGTCCGC
The DNA here is from genome assembly GCA_963931845.1 of Maratus michaelseni. NCBI lineage: Eukaryota > Metazoa > Arthropoda > Arachnida > Araneae > Salticidae > Maratus > Maratus michaelseni. Next base: position 189,688,727 of record OZ007586.1, read on the forward strand.
AAATTATATGCCGAAAATTTCGGTATTTTAAAAATAAGAAAAGACAATTATATAAGTTCTATGAAATAATTGCAATGTGCACATAGGAAAAAATTACATTAGAAGACTATCAATAATTTCAAAATTTGTATACATAAAAATAAATGCATAGGAAAAATTATTTATGTTTGATTAAATCAGGGTTCGTACGCTTTTACCCCAATCTTTTAATACAATTTTAATATAACTTTTAATATAATTTTTCGCTTTACTTAAATGCAGAAAAGTGTTACAAATCCTGCAATTAAACGAGGCGTCTGAAATTTCTGCTATTTAAATATTTAATAGAAATATTCTATTAAAATATTGTTATAAAACTGTACGAACCCTGTAAATAGTTATCAAATAATTATTTTTACACTAAAACAGAATGACAATAGCACGGAAAAATAATTATTACTGAAAATATGAATGGCAGTATTAAAAAGTAACTTAATATTAGACATTGAAAATGTTACATCTGCATAATTTCCGCACTTCTTCACCAAAAAACTTCAAATTTGGTATATGAAGATACCTTTAAATATAATAACATATTTTTCTGCTGTTATAAATTATAAGATTGTTTCTATTTTAATATTAAATACCCCACTTAATGTTAATTTATTTCTAAATAATTACAGGACACACTTTGTAACAGTACTTCTTGTGTTTGCTACTACGATTTAGCGATCGAAATACTGTACATAACTGCATTTATTAACTTCTGGGTTTATTTCATATATATCAACATGTTTTAAACCAAAAAAATACTTCATAGAATGTGTTTATGTAATTTATTGATTAAAATGTAGTACCGTATATACCCGTGTATAAGCCAACCCCAAAATTCCCGATGAAAACATGTTTAATACCAGTATTTTACAATAATATTCTTCGTCTTACATAATTCACAATTAAATGAGATAAAGCAGGGCGTAGAAAATTATTCTGAATTACTGGTGTTAAACTTTTTTGCATCTCGTTTTTGGGGGTCGGCTTATACACGAGTATATGCGGTATATATATATATATATATATATATATATATATATATATATATATATATATACCGGGTGTTTCAAAAGTTCGGTGCGAAAGTAAAACACGTTAAAAAAATCTATGGGTCGAAGAGACATGCGGTTTGCAGACAAATATTCAGCGTGCTAAGGGATTTTGTATGAAACAAAAAATTAGTTCAAAATCACAACAATAGAGGGCACTGCTGCAGATAATTCCATGGAATACTTCCATATTGCTCACACAACGCAAGATTTGGATACATAATCATCAGATAATACTGCACAGAGTTAGTGGGGGTGTTCAGTTTTTTTGTTGTTGTTGTTGTTACAGAGTTAGTTCTTACAAAGTTAGTGGAGGGGGGGGGAAGTTCAGTATTTTTTTCACGCAAAAATAAAAATAGTGCGTGATGTTATTGTGATTAAAATTTGAACATGATAACCTCACGCACCATTATTATTTTTGCGTATTAATACTAGAACGACGGGAAATTTTACACAAGTTTCATAAAAATATTTCACACCAGAATTCTTATTTAGGACTTTTAACTTATTTATTTAGCTTATTTTTGTGCGGTTTATATTTAACTTATTGTATGAAGAAATATCCGGTTCGAATTGACATTTTTTCTTTTGGTAGGGGCCAAAATAGCCCCTCACCGTCGTTTTAGTGTTAAAAGTGTGCAATCGTGGAAAAAAAACTGAATACCCCCCCCCCCCCCCCCCCGCCTAAATCTCTAATAAAGTATCGTAAAAGAATGTTACTGGTACTAAACGATTGGAAATTATGTCGACTATTAAATAATGAGTATAAATTTGCTTAGGGGGTATCTACGTATCAAAACCAGCCCAAATTTGTTTTTCAATGGCAGAACCCAATTTTGACACGATATTTTATATCTTCGGTCCACACTATGCCATATACCAAATTTCAAGTCATTTGGATGATAAGTTTTTAATTAATAAATATTAAAAATTAAGAGATTCTAATGTTAAATTACATTTTCATATTTTTAATAATATCTCCTGAAATTATAATCCTAATGTGTTATTTTTTGTTTGGTTATGTTAACTCAAATATAAATACGTTGAATTTGAAATTTTTATAATTGATATGATCATATGAATTATGAATTGAATGTTCGAAAAATATATGGATTGTAACTTACAACTTTTTTGATGGTTTCATATTTATTATGTCCTACTTTATATGCATTTAAAATTTAATTTTTTATTCCAAGTAGTTTTCAAATTATGCTTAAAAACGGTAAGGTGCTGGTTTAAGGGGCCTGTGATGTGCAGAAAAGGATAATTAGAACAAAAAAAATACTCATTTTATTGTTGATTAGAATAAGATATATTTAATATTTTTCTATGTCTTCTTTAAAAATTTTTATTAAAATTATGTAAATCGTATTTGCATGAGATATAATTTTACTTCAGTTATATAAATTTTTCGCTTTTATTTTTTAATTAAAACAGCTCATTTTTTTAAAATTGAACAGTTCTACCTTAGAAAACAAAAATCTTACTCATTATTTTTGTTACCTTTAATTGAACTTCTCGCTTCTTCTCCAGTCTAATATACCTTTTTTTCTGCGATATATATTCTTGAAATAAATTTTTTTATAAATGCATTTGTGTTGTGTATTTACTGTAAAAGATTTAAAAATATGCAATTAGCAATCGAGTTAGGATTTATATTCAGACTGAAAGCAATTTGTCTGTTTTTGGCAAAATCGTTTCCTTATACTGTTTCATCATATTTTTTATTCTAAATTTTGTATTTGCCGATATTCTCCCCATACAAATTTAGAAAAGAACAAGAAAAATAAATTCAAAATTTAAGAAAAATCATTGTAAAAACACCTATAAAATTCCATATTGGCATATTCGAAAACTACTATTTTAATTGCTGACAACCTTATACTTTTCTAAAATCGGACAATTCAGCTCATGTTAACATTATAAAATGAAAATTGAAAATGATTTTACCGTATATAACAATAGCCGAAACAGATTAAGAGAGTAAAATTGTCCTATTGGCAAGAAATAATACATTAATATAAGTGACATAGTCATTGTGTAGAATTTTAACAATCGAGTACGGTACTTCAATTTGGATACAGCCCTTAAAATATACACATTTTCAAATAATTAATTTATCTCAAACTAATTGTAGGAATTTTACGAAATTTGGTATGTAGGCATAGTTTGAAATGAAGATTTAAATTATTGTGCCAAAATTGGTTCTTGCCATTGAAAAAAAGAAAGTTTGGGGTATTTTTATATGTAGATGCCCCCTAAACTAATTGTATATACATCATTTAAAAGTAGACATCATTTCCAATCGTTTAGTGCCAGTAAATGTCTTTTACGATAATTTGTTGCAGAGTTAGGGGGGAGGTGCTATGTTTTTTGCTTTTTTTCCAAGACTGTACATGCAGTATTCTCTAATGTTTTTTTTTTTATCCAAAAAATGCGTTGTGTGAGCAATATGAAATTATTCCATGGTATTTTTCTGCAGCAGCGCCCTCTGTTGTCGAGATCTTCAACATATCAACGCTACCATATCAAACTATCGAATGTGAAAAAATGCATTTTTCATTACTTTTAAAAATTGGCCGTTTGTCACCACTAAATTTTAAGAGGGTTTCAGTGTTGCAACATCACCAGGGTTGCCAGTTTGGCCTCATTTTCCATTCAGAAATTTTTAATCCATACCAGAAATTTAAAATATACTTTTTTTCTTTATATAATGACAGACTATTTCGTAATTACTTAGAGTAAAATTTTTCTCTGAAAATTTCCGGTACGAATTCGGCATCTCTAAATAAAAAAGGAGGCCAAACGGGCAACCCTGTTCTTCACAGAAATTTTATTAGTATTTTTACTAGGCGAAGAATCCTAATAAAATTTAGTGGTGACAATCAGCCCATTTTTAAAAGTAATGAAAAATGCAATTTTTCATATTCGATAGTTTGACATCGTAGCGATGATATATATACATGTGCTGGGTGTTTCAAAAGTTTGGTGTGAAAATAAAACACGATAAAAAATGATCTATGAATCGGAGAGAGATGGGGTTTGGAGATAAATATTCAGCCGGGGACGGTATTTTCTATGACACAAAAAAATAGCATATATAATTATTATTAGTTTATTAGTTATTAGTTATTAGTTTATTAGTTATTAGTTATTAATTTATTAGTTATTAAATAGTATATATATTAGTATATATAATTAGTATACATATATATATATATATATAAGTATATAAGTAAAGTTTCCGGCCGAAATATGATTATTTCACTTCACAAAAACTCAGAAATTGCAACCGTGACGTGGAATTTTTCATTTTTGGAGGGTGTATTACTGTATTTCTGAGACACTTCTGAGAATGACTTAAAGAAAGTACATATTTCTGGAATTTTGAATAACGTAATTTATTTTCACAAGAGATAAACCTTTCCCCCTTTTTTTTTTTTTGAAAACAGTATCTTATTTTTGGATGTTTTAAAAGAATTTAATCATAAACCATAATGCATAATGGACACAAATATTGCTGAAAGATCATACTATTTCAAATCACTTGTAATATTTCGTAAATTATTTGTGTTTTTATTTAAAATTTCATGACAAAAAGAACTAAATTTGCCAATCGGTTAATAATAAAACCTCTACGCATGTTTGTTTTATGCTTTTATTAAGAGCATAAAAAATGTTTTTCTCAGAAATATATGAAATGAACTGAGATCAAGTAAGGACACTTTTAACTTTTATAGATAATATACATAGATGCTAAGGATTATTAATATTGAATACCACTATTTTCGAATAGTATACTTGCATTATTTAATCCCAAGTTTCTTCGATTAAACAAGGCAAAGTTTACAAATCGAAAATACTGGTATTAAAAATCCCTAATTATACGCACATTTAATCTTATATAAGATTTCATTATAATTTATTGAATTTACGTATATTGAGCAAATTTAAGAGAATTAAAAAAAGAGGCAGGGAGAATGATCTGCATTTTGCATTTACACATACTCTAAATCAACAGCCCCACCAGTGGCTGAGAGGTTCTGCTCTCAAAACTGTTAGACAGGAGGTGCTGGGTTCAAACCATGTCGTGCTCGTCGACCTAACCGTTCTGAGTAGTCCGTGGTTTTCTTCTAACCTTGCCGTAAATACGGGTTAGGATCCCTTAGGAAGACCTCCACGGAGGTCACTCCCTAGGGCCTATATCCCTCGTGTATATAATCGGCCGTCTTTCAATCAATCAACTAAATCAAAAATTCATTATCATGTATATGGCTTTTTCAACAAAGCTTTGCGTATGAGATATTTTGTCGGCAATGAAACAGGCGTTGATGAAGTGTGACACAGCGCCACAGAACAGAAAATCATTAAAATACGCTACTGAAAGCAAATTCCAAGGAAATTTACACCGCCCACTGAATTCTAAGCCTACGTGCTGACATAAAAATAACATCTTGTCATATGCGGGTTTTTGCAAGCGCTTGTATGGTTCCCTGAATTTACACACCAGTATTTTCGCAAATCTTCTTTGACTTATAAAATCTCAGAAAATTACGTCCGAAAAAAACTTTTAAGAATTAATGGTATTCAGCTTCAAGGGATCGTACAAACGCTGGAAAAAATCCGCCTACGACAGCCTCCATTTTTGTGTCAGTGCGTAGGCCAGCTGACGTCACACCCTAGAGCTGGAGTTGTTTTGATCTGTCAGAACATCAGCACGCGTAGCCGCGAATATTGCCAGCAGACTAATTTCAGCCTCGACCAAGTTTCTGCGCAAAAAGTTTGCTGACAGTTTCGAAATTTAGCAAATGTTTTCGATTACAGAATAACATTACTTTTTTTTACACTATATTAAATAACTACTGCTAAAACAATAACTTTTTTGTGGTACATTTAACAGATAAACATTAATAAGCCATACGACCATAGAGTGCTGTGCTGATATTCAAAAGTAAATACCACCAGCAGACGAATTGTAGCCTCGGCATCAAGTCGCGTGCATAAAGTCCATTCCAAATGTTATATGCCATGTACAATAACGCATCGCCTACGATGAATCTTGATGGTTATTAAGCCATTCGTTATCGATAACTGATAGTGCCATCTATCAGCAAAATCTCGAGAGGTGCAAAGAGAAATCCTATTCGGAAGATCTTATAAATCAGGGTTGTCAAACTGTAGCCTGCCTTATATCACTAAAATTTTATAGTAAACTTTCTTTATCTAATCATCAAATATAAGCGATTCAAGTAGTCGACTATTTCTTTTAAAATTTAGTAGTGTCCGGCGGGCCGCAGTTTGACACACCTGTAAATTTTGCGGAATTCTTGCTTTGAATAAATGATTCTTCATTTAGATATCATTTATAACACCTCTAATAAGGTAAGAGCGCATTATTACAAATAAAGCAGAATAATATGCAGAAGCAATAGAATCATAATATTAATTTTATAATGATTTAATATTTTAAAATTATTTTGGATAACGGTATTTTTTATAGTTATTTGGAGGTTTCAATCCGTTTGTGTACCTTTAGCAGAAAAATAAATTAAGTAAGACGGAATAAGAACTTAAAACGATTATATTACATATAAATGCCAGATGGGTGGATATTATTTATTCTGATTATTTGTTTGCTATCTTCTTTCTCAAACAGTAATATTCTGCTTATTTAATGACAGGTTAAATAAAACAAATATTACTATTTTTAAAACATGACATCAGTCAAGCAATCTGAATTTAAAACGTGTGAACTTTGAACGTGTTAAGAACACTCTCTATTTAGCAGTTTCTCGGTGATAATACTTGACAATCAAGAAGTACGATTTTTGGTCATCACTAACACGTATAACAAATTTTCGCCTTCTTTAAACCTTTGATTATTGAGGTGGGACATATATCGTCCCAGCGACTATTCCTTTATTCTGCTCGCACCACTTTTTTGAAAATAATGTATTACATAAACTTTTACTAGAATACTTTCTAGAGAAATCTACCACAAATATTGTTTTTTGTAAATTCTGGTAATATTAATATAAAAATAGATGCCAGCCCTCGCCCATACGCAAAAAGTTAATTACTGATATACACGATTATATAAGTTGAATATTTCCATTTGGAATTAGCGGAGAACAAAAATAAGAGCAGTTGGCAGCTATAAATGTCTAACTCCTTGAAGGGCGGTGGGATATAATATATCCCACTTAATTTTAATTCCCAAATGCGACAATTACGCCGCAATTTTGGAATCAAATTTTACTTTTATAATATACGTGAAGAAAATCTTTAACTTATTTAGAAATAAATTTGGTGTTATATCCCGGTGTGACTCAACGATTTCAACATTTTAGAAACATAAGTACTTTGCCCCTGAAAGGGTTAAAATTGCAACATAACATTCAGAAATTAAGTCGTTTTAAAACACCGAAATGACTAAAATAGTGCGTTAATTTAAAAACGTTTACTGAATTTGGAAACTTTGTAATACATCCAATTATTTTTCTTGGCTAAAGTTAACGCAACTGAGTAAAAAAACTCAAATTCAGTTGGAGAAATTTAAATAAAATGTTCCTATAGTTTTAAACATATAGCGTTTAACTGTACATCTTAATTTTAAACTCAAATCTCAAATTTTTATTCTAGTCAAATATATATCATCAACTTGCAAGATTTCCCTGTTTCAATATTTAATGTTTGCAAGAGAAGAGCCATAAAAATAGGAAGTCAAATGAAAAATTTTGAAGCAGTACTTCTATTTAATTAAAATGAATGGGACTTTTACAATGTAGTCGGAAAAAGAGTTATCCAGTTCGATTGATCAAACTTAATATAAAGAACGTACGTCCAATTGAAAGAGTAATTTAGCATTTAATTTGATAAAGCGGAAATGATAAAAGTGAAAAGGAAAACATTGGGCAGTAGAAAAGTAACAGTCTTTTTTTTTTATTTACAGTTCCCAAATATATGAGTAAAGCAGACTAATATTATTTATCCATTATTTTTTGGAATATTCACAATGGAACATTTATGTATTTTTGAAGCTTTGGTACTTTGACTTTGAGTGTCAAATAATAACATTTTATGAATAAAATTTCTTTTTTTTATTCCTCATTTCTATGGAAATAGAACGTGATTAAAGTCTTGTCAACCTCCCTCTTAAAAAAAATAATAATCCGAACCAGACATTTTATTTAATTAAATGTGTCTTGCTTTTATGCGACAGTCATATTAAACAGACATGCTTTCATTCATTAAATATACAGGGTGCGCTAAAAGTTCGTTAAAACTTTAAAAATTGCTTAAAAATATACAAATGATGCTAAAAATTGCAGTTTGCAGGAAGGGTACAAGAGGGATATCGAATTTTTTTAATAACAAAATTGGTTCAAAAATAGATGTCGCTGCATGCATAATATGAAGCAGATTTATACAAATCAGCAGTGACGGCTCTTGACTGGCTTCTTTTGGGGCACTAATTGACTCCCGGAAAAAAAATATTCTTTCCGCACCATTATTTTTTAAAGAAATATTTTCCGTCTTTAATGGCAGAAGTTTCAGACAATAAATAAAAAAAAGATATCTTCTAAAAAATAGTGGTAAGAGAAGAATAAATTTGGAAGCCATACATTTAGTGCCCCAAATAAAGCCAGTCACGAGTCACCATTGCAAATCACGCTGTCAATAAAACCCCTCAATGTCAATGCGCACAGTTTTTTCATTCGCTGTCAATAGTATGCTATCGTTACCAGATCAAGCGCTGTTGATTAAACTTTTTTACAAGAAATCTGCAACTGGCGTATTGCAAAAATTCTACACAGTAAAATGACTGAAGACGAGAAAATGGCCTGTTTCATGTGTTGGGATACTGAAGCTTGTCAAAATCTTCGCTGAAATGCACCTTTTACTATAAGCCTATTTTAGATACATCCGCTTCATATTATGCATGCAAGCGGTATCTATCGGAATTTTTTTTAATCACAACTTTTTTTTCTTATTAAAAAACATCCGATCTCCCTCTAATCCCATTCCAGCAATCCGCAATTTTGTAGCATTATTTGTGTCTTTTTAATTAATTTTTAAAATCTTGTGAACTTTTGGAGGAAACGGTAGTAGTAAAACATTGCCTGCTTGGACGCATATTTTACAGAAGAGATTTTTACTTTATTAAATGAATTAAAACACACACATATATATATATATATATATATATATATATAAAGTTCACATATTAATATTAAAAATGTTGCATGAAATTATTTCAAATGTTTCACTGATATTTTTATACATCTATGTAATCGTCATTAGACAAAACGTTTTATTGCATTACTATACACGATATTTGCTACTTTTCCGTATATAGTGGCGTTATTTGACAGAGGTTAAACACATTTCGAACCAGAAAATTTATTTGATACATCTCTATAAATTTAAATTCTTGGTTCTATGTGGAACTAATTTTATTTTTTATCTGAAAATTTTTCCTAGTTTGTAATGTTGTTAATCTTGCTCAAATTAACCCGAATTTCACAGGAGAATAGTGGTAGGTTGGCAGGCATGTTATAGACATAGGTGCCAACCTCTCATTAATATTCCGTAATATGCGGGTTAATTTGACCCAGTTTAACAACGCTTCAAACCAGAAAAATTATTGGATGAATCTTTATTTAATCAATTAAAGTTGCTACGTGGAATTTATTTCATTTCATTTCTTTAAAAAAAATTTGGTGCGAAACGTGTTAAACCTGGGTCAAATTAACCCGCATATTACGGAATATTAATGAGAGGTTGGCACCTATGTATAGATTATGATGGGTTAACAGTTTTTCAGATAATGTAAATATATCCCTGTGCATAATTTTCACGGATTCTTGAATATGAATAACACTATTTGATAAAAGGAATAATCACCTTATTTCATGGCAGAAAATCTGCGATTTAATAAGGCGAAGATTAAAATTTAAAAATAGTGGAACCCAAATTCAAGGACCGGTGAAAACGCTGCTTTGTAGAATAAAATAACTTTTTCAAAAAGTGTCATATCTGCCAAACCTTCCTTTTTTGAGCACCGCTTTTTCCAGATTATTTATTTTAGTCATTATAAATTGCATTTTCTGTTCTATAAATAATGCAATTGTTTCTACTTGGAAATAGTGGTATTAAAGAATTTGAAAGTTTGACATGCGTAATGCTAATTATAAAATATCTAAATTCTTACCTAAATAGGGAAATTAATAAACGATTCAATCAATTTAATTGGTAATCAAGAAGTTTAGCTATCTTACTACTAAAGTTAGTAAGCTTCGCAAAAGGTACTAGATGAGAACGTATGATATATAAATGTAATTAAAGCGTATGTAATTTGTTTTATAATTTTTTCACAATTATACGTTATGGCCATTTACCGCTTAACTTCCAACTTTCACGCATTTCTGTTACCACTAATTTTAAAAAATTGTTTTTGCCTCACTAAAACATAGAATTTTTGGATTAATTAAGGTAAAAACCTCAATTACAAATTAATGGTAACAAAACAGCCCGAAATTTGGCGTCTGTCTTACCGAAAACTTCCATTTTGTACCCTGTAATGTCCCTGGTAGCATTTACGCTACCATCGGTTTTACCAGTTGCGCAGTATTTTTTAATTGATAGCTTGATTGCTACTACTTGTTTTAAACAGTAATATTCGCCTTATCTAATGACAGATTAAATAAGGCGAATATTACTGTTTCAAAAACGTGGTGGCAATGAAGAAATCTAAATTAAGAAAAATCCGCCTTTCAACAATTATGACAACCAGACTAGCCATTCTGGCTTCCTGTTTTATTCAGATATTCACATTTCATACCAGTAAATTAGAATAGCTGTTTTTGCTTTATTTAATGACAGACATTTTGTGAGTACCGTAATTTCCGGCGTATAATCCGCAGCTCAAAGAGTCGTTTTTCGACCCAGAAATTTTATTCAATAATTGTAGTTAAATATTTACAGCGATCTTTTAAGTTACATTTTATAAAATAATATTTCTGGGTCGAAAAACGACTCTTTGAGCTGCGGATTATACGCCGGAAATTACGGTACTTAAATAAAAATACCTTTTCTGAGATTCTGGTATGTATTCGGAATTTCCTATTAAAAAAGAAGCCAAACTGGCAATCCTGATGGGAAAAAAGGACATGTTAAAGGACGGTTAACATGAAAAATTTAATTTAAAATGTTCAAAAAAATTATATTAATATACATTGTTCAAATTTTAAACCCTTTTCAGGTGTATATAGGTGGACGTATATTCTTTTCTTTGCTATACGTAGATTTATTTCGTAAAAGTTAGGGGTCAATTCTTTAACGCGGGAGAAGTCGCGCATACTCAGATAATGAATGGTTTTTACATTGTCACCAATAAATACAATCAATAATCGTTACCTTATTCAGTCTGAGACAATTGTTACGAATTCTATGATAATGTAAATTGTAGATTACTTTTTCGAAAAATAGTGGTGACAATTGTAAAAACCGTACGACCCTGGGGTATGTCGTACCCCGTGTGACTGCTCCCGGGTTAATAATAATGTAACAGAGGGTACCAGAGATGCCAAGTTCCTACTAATCTTCCGTAATATGACGTTTAACCCCTTCGCGACGAGCGTCCTTTACAGAATTTTTAATCTTTTTCCACCAGTTTTTCAAAACAAAAATTTTCGTCAAATTGAATCGCAGAAATGCTGGCACTAAATAAGGCAAAGTTTACAATAAAAAGTTACTGGTGGGAAAAGTCGAGGATTCTGAACACCTTACGGTCAAGTATACGTGTCGCTCGTCCCCAAGGGGTTAATCTGACCGAGTTTAACAACGCTTCAAACCAGAAAAATTGTTGGATGAATCTTCCTTTATTTAATTTCAGGTTTCTACGTGAAATTTATTTAATATCATTTCTTTAAAAAAATTCTTGTGTGACACGTGTTAAACCTGGGACAAATTAACTCACAGATTATGGAAGATTAATGAGAGCTTGTCATCTCTGGAGGGTACAAACACACAATGTTTTTCACTCATATTGTCTTGCTGCTTTAGAGTAAAATATTAAATTTGATTATATATATACAGGGTGTTCCGTTAAAGGGGTCCAATATTAATAGGGGTAATAGAGGAGATCACATGGAGCATAAATCAGTATATAAAGCCTGGTCGGAACTCAATAGTTTTCAAGTTACAGCAAATAGAATGAAAATTCGGAAAATTGTAAAAGAACCCTCATTGCTAAACTATCGATAATGCTACATAAAAACGAAGCACATATTTAGAAAGAGCAGAAAAAAACCTACAAAATGACATCAATTGTATTAAAATAGCAATATTTATTGACGAGTTACAAGCCTTGAAACAGTGAAAAAAGTACGAAATCCAATATACATCAAAATAGTTAATCGTTAATTCCAAAAAGACAACTCTAGCTACAACAAGGAAAATGTAGTAAAATTTGGTCCATTCCGAAAGCTTTCGAAGAAGCTGACAATAAACCATATCGGTTTAATTGTGTGAGAGAAATTAATCAGTTTCTTAGTTACAACTCCGCTTTCTTTGACACTAGCAAAGGTTAAACTCCGCCCATCACGATTGGAAACACCGCCTTTTTAATTACTCTCAACTATACATTTTCGATCATGCTTCTTCTGAGATGCAACATTTTTAATTATTCAAGAGTTGAATGAACCAAAATAACTTTACAATAATAGTCTACATTTTAAAGTGGTCTTTTATTGATATAAAGCTTAAGTTAAATTCCTTAAAATTAAACTGGTGGTGAAAATTCGGAAATAATTAAAAATATTGCGATTTGTAACTATGCAAGAAGTTTCAGTACATGTTTTACATGGACAATTATTGTATGTATATGTGCATCATAATTTATGATAGGAAATAATAATAACAAATAGCATAATAATTTTATTAATTATAAATTTAAAAAAGACACTAAATTTTAAATTAATTCATACAAACTTTGTAATTTACAATTTGAGTACACCACAGTCTGTGACTTACAAAATACTGTGCCAAAAAGTGTTGAAAATAAAAGAAAAATGACAAATAAAGAATTACATTCCACGTACTTTATGACATATGTGAAGCATAGTCTTCTGGCCTGCGCTGCACAGTTCAATGTCGGAAGGCAGACGAACGGACATTATTATAATAGGTGTTCGAAGTTGCGCCCATTAACAGAATCGCACAGCCGACAGCGACGTCGTAAAGATTGGCGAACACGCCGAAAAACTCCGACGGAGTTGGGAATGTCTCCTGCAGCGACAACGATTCGCGCTAGTAAATCCTCCGGTGTATCCACAGGCGTTTCATACACCAGCGATTTAAGGTGTCCCCAAACAAAAAAGTCTAACGGTTTGAGGTCTGGAGAGCGTGCAGGCCAAGCAACAGGTCCACTGCGTCCAATCCATTTCCCAGGATATGTTGAATTGAGGTGATTGCGAACACCTATGAAAAAATGTGCCGGTGCGCCATCGTGCATAAACCACATATTGTGGCGCAATGTTGCTGGAACATTTTGCAGTAACTGCGGTAAGATATCCCGTAGGAAAACCAAGTACGTACTGCCATTGAGTAAATCTGGGAGTAAATATGGTCCTATGAGATAATCGCCGAGGACACCTGCCCATATGTTCACACTGAAATTTTGTTGTGCGTTCGACGGGAAAACAGTGTGCGGATTTGTATATGACCATGTGTGCATATTGTGCGTGTTTACCACGCCCTCTCTCGTAAATGTTGCTTCATCAGTAAATAAAATATTTTCCAGAAATTGTGGATTATTTTCTGTTACATTAAGCAACCAGCGTACGAATTCTGTCCGCTGAGCACAATCTGTTACTGATAACAGTTGTACCCGCTGCACATGAAAGGGGTGCATGTTTTCTGCACGCAGAACACGCCACACACTTTGGTGAGAAACACCGACTTCAGACGCAGCAGCTCGTGTACTCGTGGAGGGGTTATCTTTAATAATATTCAGTACATCTTCTTCCATTGCAGGTGTTCGTACATGTCGAGGTTTCCCTGCATCAATGCTTGCTGTATTAAACGATCCAGTCTCCCGTAATCGTCTATCGATTTTTATGAAGAGTTTCGAACTTGGGCAACGTCTCCTTGGAAATTGCTCACGGTACATGCGCTGTGCTAGACATGCATTTCCATGAACTTGCCCGTACATCAGATGCATGTCCGCATATTCTTCGTTAGAGTATTCCGGCATAATTATTATACATCAACTTACTACAATCCCACTTACAACAGCCTCCCTTTAACATAACGCCCACTGATGACTGCTGTTTTATTACACTTTTCTTCCTATACACATAGAAAATTTGCATAAAAAGTACTTCTTCTTCATCATCCTGAAAGTTCATGGAGGAAACGCAGCAGTCACGGAGTTTGCTTTAAGACAAGGCGAGAGCTGCACAATATGTCATTCACTTGACCAGACTGAATAATGAAAGGATATTGATAGAGGTTGATCAGAAATGTATAATTGAAAGATATTAAAACGGGGTGTTTACAATCGTCATGGGTGGAGTTTCGCTCTTTCCGAGCGTGCAACAGTACAGAGTTGTAACTAGGGAACTGCTTGATTTCTCCCATACAATTAAACTGATATGGTTTATTGTCAGCTTCTTCGAAAGCTTTCGGAATGGACCAAATTTTATAACATTTTCCTTGATGTAGGTAGAGTTGCATTTTTGGAATTAACGATTAACTATTTTGCTAAATATTTGATTTTGTATTTTTTCACTGTTTCAGAGCTTGTAACTCGCCATTAATTCTCAATATTCTAAAACAACTTATGTCATTTCGTAGGATTTTTTCTGCTCTTTCTAAATATGTGCTTCGTTTTTATATAGCATTATCGATAGTTTAGCAATGAGGGTTTTTTTTACAAATTTCCGATTTTTCATTCTATTTGCTGTAACTTGAAAATTATTGAGATCCGGCCAGGCATTATGTACTGATTTATGCTCCGTGTGATCTCCTCTATTACCCCTATTAATATTGGACCCCTTTAACGGAACACCCTGTATATATACATACATATATATATATTCATATATATATGTATGAAAAAAGGTATCTTATATATCAATTAAAAGCTTATTTTCATTTAAACAGCTATTCCTAATTTTCAGGTTAATGACGGAGGATACGTAATGTTTATCGCCTTTTCTAGATCAGTGAGAATATTTCAAATCTAATGACAAATGACTATGTACATATTCACTGTTATTAACTTAAATTAAGAACGACTCTCTTCTGCTTTTGAATATTTCTATTATGCGACTAATACTGCTATATTTCAGACGTTGTTCAGAGAAATGTAATTTAACTCCGTAGTAAACACCGAAAGGACAATATAAAATAAATTAGATTTCATTTTTGAATTATAAAATTTACAAAATATACATATATTTTGGTTCAGTCTTATAAGGTATAGATATATAATGTATAAATCCGTAACGATTCCATGTAAAATTTGAAATGATTCAAGAGAAATATTCCGCGCAATTTCAAATAAGCACATAGTCAACATTTTGAAATAAACGATTTTAAGTTATTCTTCTAAGCATTGCTTAATTAGGGACCACCTTATATGCTCTAGTCATAACTAGCATAATTATAGGAATTTGTTTATGCGGTATGTTTTGCAATTCGCAAAAAATCTTCCTCTTCTATGTACATGTTGCTCGAAAAATCAAAGTTTTAAACATTTAAGAATAGTATGCCACGTAAAGTAAATGTCTTTGATTTTCGCAGCAGTCTTTTTACTTGGGCGGGGACTTTTTTATTACGATTTCATGATAGCTACCACATTTCCTGGAAAAGTTATATTACCCGTATATAACAAAGGATATGAATTAACACTTACTACTCAGCGTATAACCAACCGATTGAAAAAAAATGTCCAGACTGGGAATCGAACCCGGAACCTTTGGTATTACGCACCAATGCCCTTCCATTTGGAGCTATCTGGACGATATACTGTCCTAGAATTCGTCCGGATAGCTCCAAATGGTAAAGCATTGGTGCGTAATACAAAGGTTCCGGGTACGATTCCCGGTTTGGACTTTTTTTCTCTCTGTCGGTTATACGATGCGTAGTAAGTGATAATTCATATCCTTTGTCATATAAGTAATCTCCAGCGTAATTTCAGAACTGCTGAAAAATTTAATTAGCATATAATATTAGTCGTATTTAATTACAGATTAACTAACGGGATTGCGTTTATGTCTGAAAAACGTTAACAGTCAAGCAATGTAAATTTTAAAAAAATCTCGCCCGTCTGGCAACACTATTTCAAAGAGTTAATTCATCACGCACGGCAATTCTTTGAAAAGGAAAATCCGGCAGACGGCAGAAAATACGTGCACAAACGAAAAGAACACAATTATTGATTACATCATTATTTTAAAAAAATGTATCTGCATGAAATATTATATTGTGCAAAATAAAGACATTTACCCCGAAGATTATTGTTTGTAGATCAGAGGCGTAGCGTCAAGGGGGGCACGATCACTTTACTACCAGTAGTTTTGTAAACTATATTTCGCCTTATTTAATTCATACAGTTCAAAGATTAAATAAGGCCAAATGTAGTTTATAATTATACTGATAGTAAAATGATCGTGTCCCCCCCCCCTCCCCTAACGCTACGCCACTGTTGTAGATAGTGGTAGAAAAAATATGTTCTCTTTTTTTTTTCACTTTGACCCCTGTTTAGTAAAAAGAATATACAAAATAACTCCTAAATTTACGGTTTTATGTAAATGGTACCTTTCCATACTGAAAATTTGATGAATGGATACAATTTCAAGATGAGTAATTCAAATTATTCTGACAGATTATATATTAGGTTGGTGGAAAATTGTGTCGTATTTTAATACCTGATTTAACTGTAATTATACCTGCTTGCTTTAAACTGATAGTAAAAATTATTAGGTATTGAAATTTTACCGCTATTAAAGGTATTAAAATTAGGTATTAAAATACGACAGAACTTTTGCACCAATCTAATATTAGAATTTGGTATCATATGTTCATGTTTAAATATAGCATTTAATTTATATATGAAAAACTGATGAATATTTTTGCTTCAGATGGGAAAATATTGAACATGAACAACAAAAAATAAAAAAATAAAAATTACATCGGAATACGAGTCAGAGAGTAAACGAATTAATAAAAAGAGATTTAAACGTCCTCCAGAAAAAAATGATTCAGTACATAGAGAGCTCTATACATTATTTATGCTCTTTTAATTTGTTGCCATGTTTACAAATCATTTGGAAGACGTCTATTTAACCCTTTCCGGCACAGACAAATAATGTTCGTAAAATGAGAAATTATTGACTGTAACCGGAAATTTACAAACTATTTTTTTTAGAAAATAAGAACTTCTTATTTTAAGCTTTCATTTTAAAAACAAAATTTTATTAAAATATTCGTGGTGCCGAATGCAAGTTTGGAATTAAAATTAGGTGTGCCCGCGGTGGGACCACTGTGCCGGAAAGGGTTAAAGTACCAAACAGTGTGAGGCAGATTTCGGGGGTGTCCGAGCTAAAATCAAATTTACCCACATTCGGAAATGAAATGTATCGCCAAAAGATGGAGCCATTGAAATTGAAATAAAGTTATAGTAACTACGGTAAAGAGTTCAAAGATAGTATAATTAAGTTATAGCAGTAATGTTAAGAAATAAATTAATAAAAATTAATTTAGATTAAGTAAAATAAAAAAGAAAAGAAATAAAAATATTAAAGTTAAGCACTAGTTGGAACAAGGTCGAAGTGCAAGCTAGGTAAAAAGGATTTTACCAGGGTTCGTACGTTTTATCACAATTTTTTAATAGAAAATTTCTATTTAATAATTAAATAGTAGAAATTGTATACACCTCGTTTCATTTCAGGATTTGTAATACTTTTTCGCATTTAAATAAGGCAAAATATTCTATTAAAACTGTCGTAACACCGTACAAACCCTGTTTACAAATCTAGATATATATTTGCTAAATTCTTCTGGAACTTTTGGAATATAAATTAAATGTGTGACTTCACATTTTTCAGCGAAGGTGTGATCACGAGGGCTACTAGGGGAATAAGCACAAATTGAAGAAACAAACAATATTTGGGATTATGCTATAAAATAAAATTTTCGAAATGATCTGTAGCTCCAGCAACATGACAATGCGGATATTGTGTTCATTTGTGAAAAAATAGCATACATATTTATAGAAATTTAAGTTTTTTTTAAAAAATACAAGAAATTTTTGCATGTTTTTTGTTTGTAGCATGCAGGGTTTTCAACAAAATTTAATGCCAGTTTCAGAAAACTTGACAAAATACAATAGAAAAAACATAGAGCAATTTGAATATAAAAATTATAATGTTGGGTGAAAAATGAGCATTTGTATGCAATAATTTTTAACTGTGCATGCGCGAACGATACCATAGATTTTTTCCGTGATTTGGTAGTCAACACTACAGAGCCACTCATATGAAAAGACCAGTCGAGCGTAGTGCAAATTCGGAAATAATTTGGCACTAGTGAGAACTTAATTTCAGTTGCTTTCTAAAAGTCGCTGGATGATAAGGAAATTTCCAAAAATTGGCCTTTTTACTATTTATTTTTATTTTATACTGATGCTTTAGTTCTTCTTGGAATACCACCAGAAATAGCCAATTCAAAAAGAATAAAAAAGAAAAAAGAAAGAAATATCAAAAGCGAAGCATTCGTTTCAGATCTACTCGTTGACATTCATTAAACACTAACTCCTTTATTGGAAATCAGTTAACATAACAAGGACAATTTCGGGAAACTCTTTTGTCATTCGACTGCAATTCGAAGGCAACCTAAATTCAACTTACTTTGTTGCCGATATCTTTATGAATTTTCAAAATATTCGACTGGTCATTTTATATTAGTTCCATAGCTGTCAACTTTTACGCTTTTTTGCTACCACTAAAAATTAATAGAAAATTTTGCCTTATTGAATGACATGATTTCGG
Organism: Maratus michaelseni; assembly: GCA_963931845.1. Classification (NCBI taxonomy): domain Eukaryota; kingdom Metazoa; phylum Arthropoda; class Arachnida; order Araneae; family Salticidae; genus Maratus; species Maratus michaelseni. The sequence continues at coordinate 189,707,868 of OZ007586.1, forward strand.
CGGTTTAATAAGTTGAAATTTACTATAAGATTTTAGTGGTAGGAAAAAAGCGTAAAAGTTGGCAGCTATGTAAGTTCATATATGGAGTTGGCTACCAAATCATGAAAAAAAATTCTTGGTTGAGCAGTTAATGGTATTTCATACAACTGCTCATATTTCGTACAACTCAAGGCTCACTCGTCACTGATAATCATGGAATATTTACTTTGTTTCCAATGAGGGGGGAGAGACGAAGGCGTCGTAATCCTGTAAATAACTGATTATTTCGTTGGTAATGTTGTAAACATTTCTATAAAATTTTTCGTCTAAGTCATTTACTCACTTTCAAAAGATTTTGAGATTTCTTTTAAAAGTAGAGTTCTTGCAAGATCTGGAGATATTTCTAACCTTACTAGGATATTTATTTTGCAGTTTACTGAGGTTACTTGTTTAGCAGGTGAAACCCCCGATAGAATCCCGGCCAAGCCAAACAGGAATTACATAAAAGCAGTTTGTTATAACTAGATAGTGCAGGACTGTTTAGGAGAGTATTAACAGCTGTGGAAGCTCCTGTGGCTTTCGTCATAAAGCTATGGATATGTTTACTCCAAGACAATATTTGATCAGGGATGACCACCACTTACTTAGCATTATCAAACCAAGTAATAATAATGTTATTGATAGTTATTTTGTTAGTATAAATAAAGTTTTCTAGAAAAATAGACAGCAGCTGTCTTAATACTTACCCATAATACGTAGTATAGGGTAAGCCTTGTAATCGTTTTAAAAAACGTAAAAAAAAAAAAAAATGACGGATTTACATGTTTTAGACATTAGAGATTCTGAAAAACATATTTTTAGAAAAAAAAAATTGCCGTCCGTCTGTCTATGTGTGTGTGTGTGTGTAAACGCTCCATCTCCCGAACAAATTGAGATATAGAATTGAAATTTGGTATGTACCGTAATTTCCGGCGTATAATCCGCGGATCAAACAATCATGTTTCGACCCAGAAATTTTATTTTACAAAATCTAACTTACTAGATCGCTGTAAATATTTGACTTTAATAATTGATTAAAATTTCTGGGTTGAAACAGAATTGTTTGATCCGCGGATTATACGCCGGATATTACGGTACTTAGTATGTAATAATGGGAAGAAGCTTATTGAATTTCTGTAACCTCGATTATTTGGAACTATTTTTTCGGACTCTCGAAATATTCGTTCTGATAAAAGGTATATAAAATTTTTCGAAATTATTTATTTTAAGGAGTGAAAATAAAAGACAATTAAAAAACATAAATTTTGCATAAAAAATGAAATCGATCGGATAATTAGTTGCCTAGATATTTGTAATCCTATTTTCCACCCTCTTCGATATTTCTTGACCCTGTATTTCATCCAAATTTCTATTCAAAGATATATTTCATTTGGAAATGACACTCTTAATCCAAAGCATTAAACTCTTAGTTACTATGATTATAATTTTTAGAGATATGAGGATGTTTCTTTTACGCAATTCAGTAATAGAGCATTTAAAGTTTAGGACATCATCAATCCACGATATTATTCGAAATGCAATGCATTTTATACGTAGTTTACACATGTCTTATTTTCATATTTTATATTATGCATATCCATGATGGGTAAGTATTAGGTTGGCCTCGAACGACTAGTTTTCGTTTATTTTGACGTGCCATAGTTTTCACCAGTTCTTGAATGCGTATATGTATGTTTGTATGATTATATATAGTGTGTATGTGCAATGTTGCCAGTGGGCTACTTTTTTTATATTCAGTTTCCTCGATTGCCACCAGTTATTTGAGAAACTAAAAATTGCCTTATTTAAAGGCAGAATAAATAAGTCGAAAAGAAGTCGAATTATACTATTTCAAAAAAGTGGTGCCAATATGGCAATCTAAATATAAAAAAAGTAGCCCACTGCCAACACTGTGTATGTGTAGTGTGCATATACGTAGATATATGTGTCATCCGTATAAAGTGCAAGATATTTATATATTGAACGCGGAATGTTGTTAAAAATAGATTAAAAATCATACCCAAGGACACTTCCCTGAAAAATACCACCTATTTTTAATAAAATAGTTGACAGAATGTTGTTTATGCGGACACGAAATGTGTAATCGTAAACGTGTGACTAAATTAAGTGTATGAGCCTAGCTTGGTATTTTATCCGAATTAATTTGTCGACGAGGCCCTCATGCCAGACTTTGTCGATTCCATTTGCTCTGTCTAAAATGATGGTATCACCTGAGATCTTCATGTTGAGATTTTGTCTGAGAAAGTCTATAAAACGAATAAGCTGGTGTTCTGTTGATTGATTGCACCGGAAGGAAGCCAAATTGTTCGGGCATATGACTGCTGTATTGCAGTCAGTGGCTTGGCCATGTTGGGGATCCATATTCTCTGGATACCACAAATTTTGTAAAGTTTTGCCTTATGTAATCGGAGATTTTTCTGCGATAATGAAGCCGAAGAAAACTTTACAATATTACTGGTATCCAGAGAATTTGGACCCCGTTCCTAGCTACGCACCTGAGCTGTATGTGATTCTGTGCTCTGATGATGTGTCTCAACGATTTTGCTTAGAGAATCATGGGTTCGTATGCTTTTACCACACTTTTTGGTAGAATGTTCTTATTTAATATTTAAATAGTAGAAATTGTAGACTCATCATTATAATGGCAGAATTTTTAATACTCTTCTGCGTTTAAATAAGGCGAAAAATTCTATTAAAATATTGTCGTAAAAGCGTACAAACCGTGAAGAAGGAGGTAAAAAATAAAACGAGAGTTAGTGATGTCAGAGAGTGTATTACTGTGTTCGGGTATAGGATAGATGCTTTTGGAAGTTTTCCAAGGTTATGGAATAATACAAAAAAATTGAGTTTGCTTATAATATTATGAATAATCAAGACTGGATAGTAGAGGTGGTCATCAAGTGAGTTAAAAGGAATCTGCGAACAGTTTCGCTGAATTGGGACATGTGGTCTTGGCTAGCGAGAAGGGATTAGGAGAGAACAGGATTGCATATGTACTAGCAAAGTGTCTTAATTTTATTGTTATAAAATTAGGTTGATTTCGTACATGAATTTGAATATCACTATATTCGAATAGTAATGGATGCCTTATTTATAAGCGGAATTTCTCACAAATTTCTATGAATAAATAAGGCAAACAATACTATTTTGCAAATAGTAGAGCATTAATTTCTGAAACATGCACCTTTGGAGATATTTCTATACTTCTCCTAATATACGGAAGAAATAATTATAAAATATATTTCAATGAAACAAATTGCGTTGTTCGGAAAGTTCCTTCTATTTACGAAAGCCAATTCGTACCGAAATTTTCCGTCCGTCAATTATTGGACACTCGATATTGGAATTAATGCCTAATAATTAAATGGTAGAATTTTCCGGTACGAATTGGTTTTCCCAACTAGAAGGAACTTGCCGAACAACCCAATACTTCAGATTGCATTTCTCATTAATAAAAGTTGCTTTTGCAAAGCATAATAATAATACTAGTTTAGTTTTTATTCTTAAAAATGACATATAGCTTATTTTTTGTATTTTCTATTGCACCTGTGTCATTGGTAATAAATAAGTATATGCCAGAAATTAAAAAAAGAGATAAGCACAAAGGAAAAAGGAAATCGAAGACGGGTCGATTTTTCTTGAATATTTAAAACTGCTAAAGAGATCGTTTGAACTTATAGGATGTCTTTTGAAAACCTTCTTCCTCTGCTTGCTGTCAAAATGATTGATGCTGGATATTTATCACTTTTGAGAGAGAATATAAATGAAAAATTCGGACCAAATGTTCTATTGCACTGAATTCTTTATTTGTTATTTAGAAAGGATGTCGTGTTTATTAATTGCATAGGAACAGACAGTTACTGTTTTCGGATACCACATTTTTCATAAAAAATATGATATCTTTAATTGAATATTCTTTATTTAACGAATTTATATTTTTCTATAAAGAAATATTGGTTCTCAAAATCCATAACTCTTGCCCCCTATATTAATTGTTGTTTAAAATACACCTGTGTGAAGCGTAATAAACGTGTACTTGAAATTTAAAAGCGATAAACTCAATAGAAAGAGATAATCATAGACGGATCAATTGTACTCGAACATTAAAAATTCGTAAAGAAATCGTTTGAACGTAGATGATTTGTTTTTAAGTTTGGGTGGTTGGTTGTATTGGGTTTAACCTGTTAACTGGGTATGACGAAATATTTCGTCATACACGAACTACTACCGTAATATTTTAAAGTCATTACTTCCACCAGTAAAATTTTAATAGAAAATTTCGTCTTATCAAAAATTGTTGTTTGGAAATATTGGTAGACAAAAAATTACCGTAATTTCCGCTGTACAGTCCGCGGATCAAACAAACATGCTTCGACCGCGAAATTGTATTTCATAAAATGTAAATTACTAGATCGCTGTAAATATTTGACTTCAATTAGTAAATAAAATGTCTGGGTCTATTTGATCCGCGGATTATACACCGGAAATTACCGTACACTGTACATTCAGTTTAATGTAATGTAATCGGGCCATGAAGTCAAAGGCGCAGACCTAGATTAAGGCATGGGCACACAGGGCACAGACCCCGAAAAATTAATATATCACTATTTTCGGTTATTAATTTTCGCCAAAATTTAACGCAGAATTTCTATTATAAATAAGCTGAATATTTGTATTTGAAAAGATTATTGATAGTGGAACTCGGACACAAAAAGTCACTTGTCATGTCACTTATTTGAACACACAAAAGTGTGTGGTCGATCTCAAAACTCTCTGATTAAATGAGGCAAACATTTCTATATGAAAATTGTGGAATTCTGGACATACTACCCACCATGTGTGGACTATTTATTAAATAAAATGAATATATGCCTGAAAGTTAAAATGAAATAATTTTGATAATATACGATTAGCAGAGACGGATCAATTATACTTGAACATTTAGAATTCTTAAAGAAATCTTTTAAACTCTAGGATGTCTTTTCAAAACTCTCTTCCTCTGCTTACTGTCAGAATGATTGATCTTCGAAATTTATCATTTTTGTTAAAGGGAAATACTGAAGCATTCAACCAAAAGTCCAATTCATTATATTCTGTATTATTGTTACGGCTTTGGAGTACTGAATTAGTAGCAGTGATTTTAGACGCCGTATCGATAACAATCAAGTCTTAAATATAAGTAGGGTAACGTAGTTAAAAGTGCCAATGAAGAATGAGAAACAAATATCTTAGTTTGACTCTAATTCAGATAATAGTTGAAATACCTAGTTCTAGTTAAGAAGAAGAATCAGCCATCACGGTATCTCTATACTGAATATACTGTATTGTAGCGTCGCGGTGTAATGTTTATTAAAACATTTTTCGTTGTAATGTTTGCGAATTTTCAGAATTCTTAAATATGTACACATTTACAGTTACTGAAACTTTTTGAAGTATTGTGTGTAGGATATATTAAAACAGTGTTCGTACGTTTTACCACAATTTTTAATAGAATTTTTTTTATTTAATATTTAAATAGAAGAAAATGCAAACGTCTCGTTTAATTAAAAGATTTGCAATGAGATGAGAATTGACAGTGATGAGAATTGACTTTCTGGCAGTCAGGTTCGCCGTTTTTCACCTAAATGTTTCATCTGAAATGTGTACATATTTTTAACTTCTGACCTCCCTGCAAGAGAACGTTCCATAGCACGTTTTTTTGTCGGTCTTGTGGAATCAACATGGCGCAAAACCGAACAGCTTCCCCAATCAATGCCCATTGCTGTCTAACTTCGGTGTTCTAGTTGGAACTGTTCCTACAGAGCGCCGTTTTCCTTTGGCACTCATTTGTAAATATAAGTATGACCAGTGCTTGTATTAAAAACTATAATCCAAAATCTTTGCGGTATTTAGATTACTATCGTTATAGTTATTTTTGTAATATTAGTAAAAATAGTACTTCCCATTGATACTGCAGATTTTAGACATCCTGCTTATGCATCTTTCGCAATGGTAAAATTACATGTACATATAAACAGGGTTTGTACGATTTTATCACAATTTTTAATAGAATTTTTCTATTTAATATTTAAATAGCAGACATTGTAGACGCTAGTTTAAATGCAGGATTTGTAATATTTTTCTGCATTTAAATAAGACGACAAATTCTATTACAAATTTGTGGTAACTGCGTACGAATACTGATAAACGTTTTAATTCTGCAATTTCATTTAAACAGATAAAATTTATTTTATCTAAATCATCTTTTAATTTACAAAATATTTTAACAATGGATTTGATTATTTTGATTCTTGAATATTTTCAAAGTATTTAGAAAAAATACTTCAATAAAATTTTTATACCACTTCTGTTAAATTGTATTTTTTTTCCTTTAAAAAATGTGCAACTGAAAAGCTTACTATAACATCTGCAAATTATACAATAATGTGTATCTAAAAATGCAGCAATTCTTTTGCTGAGATATGTCTAAGTATCTCAATTATCCTTTCCTAAAAGTTATATTTCTATGGAATTTAAATATTTATAAAAATCTTTTCACAATCGTATTTTCTTTCTTCAGGCTTTATTGAATTTTCATTTTCCAAATTTTAACAATGCATATGTTTTACAGAAAAAATCTCGTTTTATTCTATGAAAATCTTCTTTTACATCAAATAAAAAAAATACTTCTGAGTAAAAATTGTGAGGCTTTTATGAAATGACAAAAGATTTTTATATGCATTGAAGCTTCAATTTTAAATTACTTTCTTCTTTCATCTTACATCTATTATAGAATATTACTTTGAAATGAATACAATTGTAAGACAATATTTTATCTAAATGTTGAAATTTTTTATTAAAATGTTTTATAAGAACAAATATACAGTCTTTAAACAATTTCTTTTACTGTTTAATTTCTTATTCATAATTTTGAGAGTATTATTTTCTATAACAATGCAGTTTAAATAGATATTATCTATAGATAGGTGTCAAAAGGTATGGATTATGATTACTGTTTTTTCCGTGTCTTAATATTCACCTGATCTAATCCCAGGATTCTGTGATTATAGATAAGAGCAATATTACAGTATGAAATAAATATTGTATTCAATATCCGTAACTCTTGGCACATATGACTATAACATGGTTATACAAACTGCAGCCCAAGGGTCGCACTGTAACCACTACAGAAGTTTTCGAAACAGAATTTTGCCTTGTTTAATGGCAGAAATTTTGCAATTATATAAGACGTAGGTTTTTAATTTGAAATAGAGGTGACAAACGGTTTTCTAACAAAATGTTTGGGCACCCATGATCTGTATCTAAGTAAATTGTTGGCTAAAGTAATTGATTTAGATTTTCATTAAATAATTCATTATATTATTTATTCTACTTAATTTAATTTCCAAATGCCACAATTCCACCTTTAGGTTCGTACGCTTTTACCAAAATTTTGTAATACTATTTATCGCCTTATTTAAATGCAGAAAAGTATTACAAATCCTGCAATTAAATGAGGCATCGTCAATTTCTTCCATTTAAATATTAAACAGAGAAATTATATTAAAAAAATGTGGTACAAGATTGCGAACCCTGACCTAAAGGGTCAATATAATAATATATATATAAGGGTAATATAAATATCGAAAGAAAATTGACTCAAATTGAAGGTATGCTATATCCCTATCATTCTTCATCAATTACTACCAAATAATAAGCTCTTACAAAAACGTTTCAAATGTTATTGAATTATTAAGAATTTTTTATTGTTTTCTAGTACTAAAATATGGTTTTAGTTACAGAAAAAGTTTAAATTTCAAATTATTTCCGTTTTTTCCCGATAAAAGAATAATGAATTTTATTTTATATGAGAGAATCACAAAATATGTCTTTTGAAATAAAAATTCATAGAATCAAGGAACCAAATAGAAACTTTTACAAAAATTAATTTTCTGAGTTTTGAAAGGCTTCTACGATAATTAAGAAAAATATTTGAAAGAAAATTACAATTGAATGTATCCCTCTAAAACTGACTGTTTAAGGATTACCTATTAAACAGCAATAAAAGACACACTGTATATAATTACAGACACTCTACAGATTCCTTTTATCTAGAAAAATTAAATGTGCTTCATTTATATAATAGCATTAGTGGATTATTCAAAAGAAATTAAGATATACGTCAGTTAAAATAGATCTAATTATCATAATATATATATCAATGCTCAACAGAACCTTTACTGAATCTAAAGTAACTTTTAAAGTAATTTATTAAAGCGTTTGAATATATATGAAAACATTACAATTTATTTTAATATTTGATTCAGATATTTTTTTTTTCATATTTTATAAATAAGATTATTTTATTTGGCTAACTTTAAATCATAATTTACTTTAATGTTCAGAACAAACAATTTACACAAACAGCGCAGAATTATATGTAAATAGACTTTTATTTGATAAATATAAAAATCAAAGTGGTGGCGTACGCAGATGATATACTTCTAATCATAACAGGTCGCACCAGGAAGATCATAGAAGACAAAGGCAACGCAGCTCTCCAACTGATTCAAAACTGGGCGGATTGTCATTCCATTCAAATAACACACGAAAAATCAACAGTTCTGCAAATAAAGAATCTTAAATATCTCAAGCGTCCACCCACACTAAAAATTAATAACAGATCCACCAAACATAACCCCACACTAAAATATCTCGGCTTAGTTCTGGACAGCACACTTTCCTTCCTACCACATCTACATGCCAAGAGATCAGAAATCAACACAGCAGTCCAAAACCTCCTGAAGTTTGCAGCCTCACAACGCAGTATCTCAAAAGCAATACTAAAAATATGGAACAACACAATCTTAGAAAAGAAAATAACTTACGCTGCAGCAACATGGTTCCCCAAACTACAAAAATCCCACGGGCTGCGACTCCTCTCAGCAATTCAGGCACAGTGTCTGCTTTTGATCTCCCGTGCATAAAAGAAGACAGCAACCTCAGCTCTCTGCGTCCTCACGGGAACAATGCCACTCTCACTAAGAACAGAGAAAACAGCAGCCCAAGGAGCAATCCTTAGGCTAGGCATCCCCATGGTTGGAATACAACCAGATATGTATCAACCGAAATTTATACCAACAGAAATTATACCATACAAAACATATTTTGAATGGGCAGAGAATGCAGAGGAGCAGCCAAATTTGCAAGTATACACGGATGGATCGAAGACTGACGCTGGTGTAGGATACGCTTTCTGCATCTACAACAAAGAAGACACAATAACAGAACATCAAATACACCTGGACACCTCAAACTCCGTTTACCAAGCGGAGCTGCTCGCAATTTCCGACGCAATTTCCTGGCTGCAAACATCCACACACGACAAATCAACAATAAATTCAGACAGCCTTTCCAGCTTAGTGGCACTTACAGACATGAATACAGAAAATTATCTAATAGGTCAAATAATAAAGAAACTGCAAAACACAACAAAAAAGATCCTCTTCAACTGGGGAAAAGGCCACTCAGGAATTGCGGGCAACGAACACGCTGACAGACTCGCCAAGGAAGCCACACAACCGGACACATCAATAAAACACATCTTCCACCCAGCACCTCCATCCTACCTCAGAGGACAATTAAAACACAAATACACATCTAAATGGCAAGACCAATGGACAGCGGAGCACAGGGGACGAAAAGCCTACAGCCTCTGTCCAAAAGTCACCGAGTACTTACTGGTCCCACACCGAAACATCTACCTGTACATAACCAACCACAGCTCGTTCCCATCATATCTCTCTCTCTTCAATAAAGCCCCATCTCCATTCTGCACATGTGGAAAAAGAGGAGATGCCACCCACTACACACTCAACTGCCCGCTAACGTCAGCATATCACATAAGGAAACCGGCATTACTGAGGACCTCAGTTTGGTTCCACCACGTCCTCCATACACCAAATCTACAACAAAAAATAATAGACTGTGTCCATCTCCTAGAACACAATCAGCAACTATTTCAAATGCCTCCAGCACACCTTCTAGGAAATGTCCTGCCCTCAGACGATGATGAAGAAGAATAACCCTCATCATTGACCACAAAAATACCGGAAACACAGTAGTGTAAATAATTCCATTCCCTCAGTAAAAGCCTAATGGCCTATTGGCCTCATCTGTATTTTTTTTTTTTTAATAAACTTGCCAAGCAGGGCTTGTAGAGCTTAAGCCGTATGGTAGGCCACCCTGCTTGGTTGAATCTGAATCTGAATCTGAATCTGATAAATATAAATATATTAACACATTAACGCAAAAAATATTTTTCTCTTTAAAAATGGAAATATTTCATTTCATACCGCTTTTTAGAATAGAATTTTTAACTTACCGTAATTTCCGGCGTATAAGCCGCAGCTCAAAGAGTCGTTTTTCGACCCAGAAATTTTATTCAATAATTGTAGTTAAATATTTACAGCGATCTTTTAAGTTACATTTTATAAAATAATATTTCTGGGTCGAAAAACGACTCTTTGAGCTGCGGCTTATACGCCGGAAATTACGGTATTTTAGCAATAAGTTTTTGGTTATTAAAGAAAGCGAAATTTTGTTTTCAGATTTGCTAGCGTGCAAACAACACAATTACCGTAATTTCCGGCGTATAATCCGCAGCTCAAAGAGTCGTTTTTCGACCCAGAAATATTATTTTATAAAATGTAACTTAAAAGATCGCTGTAAATATTTAACTACAATTATTGAATAAAATTTCTGGGTCGAAAAACGACTCTTTGAGCTGCGGATTATACGCCGGAAATTACGGTATTATTTGATATGGTGTTGCATTAATGCCGTGCTAGTCTTTAATGGGTTAAAACAAACAATATAAAATATATTAAAAAAATCAAATTATCCTTTCAAACTTGGAAAAAATTCTTTGTTTTCCCACAACACTTATTTTAAAATAAAGTTGAATTCCGATTGTTTCAGAACATGTTAAAAATAAATATATTGCCATAAATTTCAAAACAAGAAGCAACAAGCAGTCGCCGTTTTTTTCTTCTTCCCTCATTTGTCGCCAAGAAATCGATGTATCGCTTTATTAGCAACCTGGTTTCTGTTATGGCCGTAGTTTCCGCGTCATCTGCAGCAATCGCTTCTGTCTATGCATAATCCCATGTTAAAGAAGTTGCCATTGCAGTGTATGAAAGCTGATTCTCTGTTAGATCTCCTTACTCTCTGGGGCTTGGAAAAACGCCAGTTGGTACGAATTGTTTTATCAGAAAATTTACTGTTGAGGAACCCAAAACTTTTCAAGGTATGAGAAATTTAATTTCGCCCTTGCTTAGTTCTTCAATAAAGCAAGTTTCTTCCATCTCATCTCGAAGAAGATGTCCTGAGATTATTCTAATGTAGGACACCTGTTTCGATGATAGAATTTTTGTTTGTTTTGTAATGACTGCTGAGACCATCAACTGAAAGTACTGACAAGGAAGGTCTCCATAAGCGCATACTCAGAAAATTTTGAAATATACCGAATATTCTTCTCAAGAGGCTATATACGTCTATAAAAAATTTTTTGCGGAACCAATTTTGAATAAACGAGTAAATCTGTAGATAACAAAATGAAAGAGTGGTGCCCTTTTTTATCATTTTCTCTAACAATAAAAGAATAACGCCAATTACCATTCACTTCCTCCTGAATATTTTTCTACGCCATATTTAATAACAGAATTTCATTAATTAACCATGCACTGGGGAGTGATGCATATGTGAATCAATTAAAATGCATTGTTTAATAAATACAATCAGTTTTTGGCTACCACTATATTTGAATAAAAATATTTGCCTTATGGAAACAAATAAGTCTGCTATTAAATAAGGCGAGGAATTACTCTTCAAAGTTTTCTGTATTTAACTCTAAATATGAGTATAAAAAACATACTTCCAAAAAATAAATCCGTCTTGTGTAGGGTTAAAAAATGCCGATGAATATTTCGCCAAAAATGTTGTAGCAATTGGCCTTCTGTCACGCGGGTTCGCAAGTAGGTAAATAAAAAAAAATATTTAGCCTTAATTTAGAAAAAATATAGGAACCGGGGGTGGGGGTGGAATATTTCACCTCAATTTCAAACGTAATATCAACCTTCGATTGAAAAAATCTATATTTTTTCGTATATTCAAAACAATTCAATGTAAAGTACTTGAACCAGGACACTAAATCATAATAGAAGTTCAATAAGTTTTTTTAGACAAACTGAAACTACGTTAGTTTTATTAGGATATTTATTGGAACACAAACTGGCTTAAATAGTTCAGGGGCAAGCAATTGCCTTTCAGTGATATTGAATTAAAACTGGAATTTCGAAAAATTTAATTTCAAAATAAAGAAATGCAATTTTACAGCTCATTTTTTTTGCAAAATTTTAAGAAGAATACATATATTTTTAAATTCTGATACAAATCTTAATTAAACTTAACCCTTTAGCGGGCGGTGTCCACAAAAAGACCACCTAATTTGAATTCCAAAACTGACAAACGGCACCTTTAACGGCATATTTAATTAAAATTTTCCTTTTATAAAGTACGGTAAAATAAGCAAGTTTTTAATTTCTAATGAATTCTTTTTTAAATTCTGGTGTCAGTCCATAATTTCATCATTTTAAAAGCAGACTTAAAACCGCGCCGGAAAGCGTTAAGTGGTATATAAAATATCCCACCACCCTTCAAGATGTTGGCTAAATCACTTTGGTGGCTACATGAAAGCTACTCTACTACTGAAACATGAAGTAATCTATCACGTAAATGCATCTACTAACAGTACAACTAATATTCCTGTGAAAGGCGAAGTTCTTTGTGAATCCCGATTAAGCAAGTGCAATCCTGATAATTTATAACTTCCAAACAACCACGTTCTCCTAATTCACAGACATTCGGAATTTAAATAAAAAAGCGTCAATTTCATTGAGCGCATTCTCTCAGATTTAATTTACAGATTCAAATGACTTCATCATCTCATTCGAAACAAGATATCGTAGAAAGAATATTCGAAGATATTAGAAACAAGATAAAGTATGGTCCTGGAAAAAACTGATCATTCCTATTAATTCCGCTAAAAACATTGGCGTAAATATCTATATCCAGGGTCACAATAAATAAAATCGTTACACTTGCGTTTATTCACAGACTGTTTACGATAAAATTACAAGATAAAATTACGATAAGATGACATGATAATCGGGATATTGTCTTCTTTCAGAATATGAATATTATTTTTCATATATTGGTCGTCGACCTTTTAACCCCTTCGGGACCGGCGGCTTTTACACAAATTTTATTCGGTTAGTACCACTTTTTTTGAAAAGCTACCTTTACTTAAACTATCACAAAAATGCTCTAATTAGAGAAAGCAAATATTATTTTTATTTTTTACTGGTGCATAAAACAAATTCTGTATGCTCTTTTTGAGGGTGCATATATGCACCCATGGTCCCGAATGGGTTAAAAATATTTTCAACTTCGATTTTCTAAATGATATCACCAACTTTTGACACTATATGTGAGTTCCTTGGATAAACGCTTTCTGTACAAATTGTTCATATACCTTTTATTATAACTTAATAGAGTTATATAAAATATGTATTTAGGGTAAATACACAAAATAAATAAATAATTAATAACTCAAATGGAAACTTCCAGAATCACAACAGTAAAATTTTAAAAACTTTCGGTGTGTTAAATAAACTAAAAGACACGCTGACTTTCAAATTTTATTAAAGAAAAATTTCACATACATTTCTGGTTGTTGCTTTATATTTTCTTATCTGTGATTGAAGAGTAGCAGAATATTACCCTGAATACTATGGATCTTCAACAGTTTGGCCAGAAATTCTTCTGTTGCCACAAATACCATAAGATAATATTCGCCTTATTGAATTCAGGGTTCGTACGCTTTTACAACAATTTTTAAATATAGTTTTTCTATTTAATATTTAAATATCAGACATTGTAGACGCCACATATAATTGCAGGATTTGTGATACTTTTCTGTATTTAAATAAGGCGAAATATTCTTTGAAAAAATTCTGCTGAAGCGGACAAATCCTGGAATTGCAACGTTTTTGTCATTGAATAAATTAAATTTTGTAGCCCGTGGGTCACAGATTGAAGAAAAAATTCGCTATACTTCGAAAAATAATGATTGAAATGAACTGCCTATTCTATTTATGTAAAAATTGAAGAAGGTCGTAAATCCTAATGTTTTTGATTATGAATATATTAATGATTTTCATTTTTTTAATTATTCTTTTAAATAACAAAAATTCCTAGAATATGTTTGGGTCTATTCAATGTATCCCACTGAAAACAAAAAATTTAAATTGCATGATTTTTGAGATGATATAACCTAAAGTTTTTCACATGAATTTAACATTAACATCGTAAAATTTTGACCGCTTCTTACACCAGAAAGTTTTAACAGAAAAACATATACTGTTGAAACAGGCATAAACTATGCATGTTTTCTACTCCCATATAAAAAACACAAATAAAGTGTCAAAAAGAGGTGTTAGCTTTTCTACCTCCATGCAGTTTTGCAACATACACACAGACTATGCGCATTTCCCGGCTGATTTTATCCAAAGAACTCTAATAAATTGTGAAAATTGGGTGTTATCATTTGAAAACTCGAAGTTTATGCACTTTACATGTGTAGCCGAATCCTATGTCAAATATTGTCTTCATATTCTTAAAGAAAACAATACTTCGTGTCTAATGAACATTTGCTGTGTTTTTATAAAAAAACAGCCTGCGAATAAAGACAGGTGTATTGATTTTTTTTCTAACTGTACTAATCGACTGGGGATAATGTCCGCTAAATACTTCAGTGCGTAAAGTAACCTTCATGGGTTGTTTTTAAATTATATTTGTACCAACGTTGTATTTTCAAGTAGCAGCACGTCTTTTTGACCCTCTAAGTTTCTGGGAACGACGGATCCGGGAAAAATCTATAGTTTATATCTTTTATCTTATATCGTCATAAGGTTAGAAGTGTTTAAATTTGAGCCTGTTAATATTAAATCACTGTGAAAAGTTAGTTTATATATTCCAGAAAGTCATCCTACTGTTTTTATGAGAAAAATAAATAGGCGTACACAAATTACAGGCTTTTTTAAAATTCAAAAACAGTTTTTAATTATGAAAATTAATAATAAATTATGAATTATGATCTATACAAATTTTTCATAAAATGAACCACAATTGTCAAAAAGATCGGTTTACAAAAATACAGCTTTTTCGAGTCAGTTGTTTTCAATATATAGAGAAATTTAATTTTTAAAGGCCCAGGGAGACCTTTTTCTTCTTTTAAATGCTCCACGAAAAATCGTAGACGCTTATCAGAAACATTTTGCAGAATTTTCATTAATATAAAGCAAGTGTATGATGCTTTGAACTCTAGAAATACCGAAAATTTTACTCAACCTTGATAAAAACATTACACACTAGAATATTTATTTAAAACTATTTAACTTTTTTGTTTACTGTGGTTACCCGTGGTTTATATTTATTTTATGAAACAAATTCTGGCTCGAAGAGTCATTTTGAATGTATCTGTCGGGTGGTCCATTGGAACCAAAGCCATTAAATAATAAGCCCAGTCAGATAAAGGAAAACTTTTTGCAAGTTGAAAATAGCGCCATCTAGCGGTTGGGAGTGCTGCATTCGGCACCAAGAATATTTTAATAAAATTTTGCTTCTAAATTTAAAGCTTAAAATAAGGAGTTCATATTTTCTAAGAAAGTCGTTTGTAAATTCCGGTGTCAGTCAGTAATTTCACATTTTACGAACAGAATTTGTCTGTGCCGGAAAGGGTTAATTGCATAGTGATGTAAATTTCCATCACTTTTTATTTAACTTTTAATAAATAAATCAACTTCTTCGCCACCACTATATTTATATAGAAATATTAATCCAGTAAATTTCCACATTTTTTTTTCAATATAGTTTTAGCTTTAATGTAAAAGATCCCAATAATTAGCAAGCTTTTAAAGGAAGTGCAAAAACAAAACATCGATAAAAATCGTATAAAATATCGATATAAATAAATCGTATCGTTTCTCTGCGATCCACTTCTGTTTTGTCCTCCTTCTGCAGCAGAGGTTTGGCGCTAGTGTGTCGCTAACAAATTTAACACTATCTGACTGGGCTTATTATTTAATGGCTTTGATTGGAACCAAAGCCATTAAATAATAAGCCCAGTCAGACAAATGGGAAACTTTTCGCAAGTTGTAAATAGCGCCATCTAGCGGTTGGGAGTGCTGCATTTGGTACCAAGAATATTTTAATAAAATTTTGCCTCTAAAATTAAAGCTTAAAATAAGGAGTTCATATTTTCTAAGAAAGTCGTTTGTAAATTCCGGTGTCAGTCAGTAATTTCACATTTTACGAACAGAATTTGTCTGTGCCGGAAAGGGTTAATTGCATAGTGATGTAAATTTCCATCACTTTTTATTTAACTTTTAATAAATAAATCAACTTCTTTGCCACCACTATATTTATATAGAAATATTAATCCAGTAAATTTCCACATTTTTTTTTCATTATAGTTTTAGCTTTAATGTAAAAGATCCCAATAATTAGCAAGCTTTTAAAGGAAGTGCAAAAATAAAAAATAGATAAAAATCGTATCGTTTCTCTGCGACGCACTTCTGTTTTGTCCTCCTTCCGCAGCAGAGGTTTGGCGCTAGTGTGTCGCTAAGAAATTTAACACTATCTGACTGGGCTTATTATTTAATGGCTTTGATTGGAACTGTCTAGTAGGCAGAGAGTAAAAATTTCTGAATGATTTTACTGGTGACTATGTGAGTGTACTTATCCTTGTAATTCCTAAATTTTATTTTCCAAAATTTTTGGATAAACCCATAGCACATTTTCGTTTATAATTATATGTAGATTAAAAAGAAAATGCATAAACTATATATTTTTCCGAGATGTCATAATCCAGGGATCTCAGATATGATGTCAAATGTGGGTGTTTCCATTTTCAATATAAAAGTTCGTTCAATTTTTAATATGTACACAGTCCTCGTAGCAAAACCTATGAAGATTATTTAATGGTAGCTATTATTTCCAGTCACTTGGTAAGTATATTTTTTACGGATATTTATCACATAAATAGTAGTGGTGATAACATTCACCCCCATGATTATACCTTTTTATCGAGAACGGGCATCTGCTACAAAGTTATATTTTTAATTTTCTGTGGAAACATGTATTTGTATAAAGTGAGTTCCTGAATTTCTCTTACAAATTTTAAGCAGAGATACAGCATACTGCCATTAACATTTTAGATAATCAATTAGGGTCATAAACCATTAATCGTCGCAATCTTTTAAGACGAATATACATCGTATCTCACTTCACTACGAACCCATATTTTTGCTCATATCTGTGACGAGAGTAAAGATATTTTAATGTCATTTTCACTAGATGTATCTCTTTCTGTGTAAAACACAACGCGAACACTCCATGTATAGATAAGAGAATACCATCTCCAACCAAAGAGAGCTAAACTCGGCGCGCAATGCCTCGTATTTGGTTAATGTTTCATATGCTGTCATTAACTGAATTACTGTTTTCCTTCAACGCTTTCAGTAATGTCGTCTTATTTCACACATAACAAGGTAAATCTGTTAAAATTTTCGTTATACCTTCATTAATGTTATCTTTATTAACGAAAACATGGATCCTGACTGCATTGAGACAACCTGCATATTTGACTGAATAAATGGATTGCGACCATAATTTACTATAATAAAATTGATTTTATAGTGTGCATCAGGACTGTTTAATCTGTCGCCAGTAGATTTCAAGTTTTTTTACAGTAATATTTGCCAAAAAAAAAGTATGTATGCGATTACAAAAGACGACGATTATTGTACGAAAACACTGGGAGATCAAGTTGGACACCAATGGTGTGCAATCTCTCACAATCAATTTTACATTTGCACGTAGAGTTTACGGGCACCCTGTATACTTAGTCTCATTTATGCGCAATCACACAAAATACAGCTTATTTTTTAGTTCATAATATAATGTAAAACATAAATTCGTGTAATGTAGAAATATTCGTAAAGAAATCTTTATCTCGATGGGAACCCTGCTTTAAAAATACTTTTTTTACCATTCACTTGCATGATTCTAGTTTATTTCTATTTCCTGCTTTTAGCTTCAAAAAAGTAACATGTTTACTTTAATCTTCATGTAAATTCGGGTAAATGTTTGCTTTCATCGTAGGAATGTAAAAATGGTACATTAAAAAATATTTGCTTTTTGAGTTTTACATGAACTTAACGTAAGATACTTTGAAATTGATTTTTTCACAAAAGTTTTAACCAAAGTAAAAAAAAAAACCTGTAAAAAGCTTTCAGAGGGAACGTTTACTTTGGAAAACTTTCCGGTATTTCAAATACTTCTTTGGGAGAAAAAAAGGGATCTTCGCATTTTAAAAGCCAAAGTGTTATTTGTTAAATTTTTAAAGAAATATATGAAACACTGTAATAAGGGAATTCGTGATAACTTGTGTTTTATCGAGTGAGATATTTATGTGTAGCATGAGGAAAGATGGAGGCAAACTTCCACCACTTTTTCTAAAAGTAGTGGTTGCAATATATAAAAACGAAGAATTTCTGTATTAAATAAAACCTTATGTGATGGTAGTTTGCATGTGCTGAAGCCTGACGATACGTCAATCATACGGTTCAAAACACTCTCTTAGTTAGTACGATAAACAGAGTGCGTATAAGTTGCACATCAGACATACACATTCAGAACGAGGAATTGTAATTTTTTAGTTTTTAAACTTATTCTTGTATCATAGGTATATGGCAGAACGTAAATGATATACTACCGCCTTTCGATGGATTAGTAAGCCACTAATCAACCTTTCTGAAACAGAGCTGTTATACGTCGACAGTGCTCAGTACACGTTAAATTTTTTAACGCTAATTAGCGTCATTTTCCTGTTCTGCGGCCGGAGCAACATATGCTGCATGCGCATCATATGCAAATTTTGTTCACATACATGAGCGCCACTTTCTCCTCCTGCGGCGAGATCACAAAACAGAAGTTCTTCGCAAAAAAAAAAAAATACTAAGTTATTCATGGGTTTCATTACCCGCCGTTTAACCCTTAACCCTTTATGGCACAGACAAATTCGGTTCGTAAAATGAGAAATTACTGACTGACACCGGAATTTATAAACGACTTTTTTAGAAAATAAGAACTCCCTTTTTAAGCTTTTATTGTAGAAACAAAATTTTATTAAAATATTCTTGGTGCCGAATGCAAGTTTGGAATTAAAATTAGGTGTGCCCGGAGTGGGACCACTGTGCCGGAAAGGGTTAAACGCCTCATCAAATTTGCAGCATAAAATTTGCAACATTTTTTATTTAACTTTTAATAAATAATTCAAGTTCTTCGCAACCACTATATTTATATCGAATCTATATTACTAAATAAAGTTTAAAATATATCTTAAAATTTATGGTATCTAATCCAGTGTTGCCAGTGGGCTACTTTTTTTAATTCAGATTGCTTGATTCGCACCACTTTTTAGAAATGGTACAATTCGCCTTATTTTGGGCTTATATAATTTGTCATTAAATAAAGCGAATTTTATTTTCTCAAAAAACTGGTGCCAATCAAGAAAACTGAATTTAAAAAAAGTAGCCCACTGGCAACACTAGTCTAATCCATGTGTCTAATCCAAATGTAAGTAAAAAAACACAATTCTAAAAAGAAAAAAAATATGCATTGAAGGGTTAAGGATTGGACACCAGAAATTTTAAGATATATTTTAAACTTTATTTAGTAGCATATTTATACGATTTTTACAGGATTAATATTTCGCTATAAATATAGTGATTGCGAAGAGCTTGATTTATTTATTAAAAGTTAAATAAAAAGGTGTTGCAAATTTGATATTCTAGGCATTTAACCTTAAACGGGCGATGTCCACAAAAAAGGAAACCTAATTTTAATTCCAAAATGGACAAACGGCACCAAGAATATTTAATTAACATTTTCCTTTCATAAAGTACTGGAAAATTAGCAAGTTTTTATTTTCTAATGAATTCGTTTTTAATTTCTGGTGACAGTCCATTATTTCATCATTTTACAAACAAATTTACTCCGCGCCGGAAAGGGTTAAAGGTTAAGTACCCCCATCCAACCAAAGTCTGTAGATAATAAGCCTCAGCAGATGAATGATAGAAATTTCACATTTTGATAAAAGTGGCTCCCTAACAACTTTTCCATGCTGGGAAAGGAAATTTTTATACCAGAAAAATCACAAAGAGAAATTGCCAAATATTAATCCAGATAAGAATAGAAAAAGTGTACCAAGCGCTGTTGTATAAATTAATTGTATTAATCACTGAGAAATTTTAAGCATCAATTAGAGGGATATAAAATGTTTGAATCTCTCACTTTTTAAAAATATCTCCAGGGCATTTCTTTTTTACTTTCTTTCATTAAATCGTAGCCTAACAAATGCATTCCAAATGAATCGCATCATTTTGACGCAGTATTTTAATAACAAAATATATTCTTTTACTGGTGATTTTAATTTGTAATATGCTTTATTTTTTAAATAGATGAGGATCTATTTTAACTACTACAAAAATATAATCAAATCGGTTTTCAAAATACAAATTATAGCAAGAACGAAAAATCATGCATCAAACACAGATTATGAAACACTTTCCAACACTTCCAGAATTCTTTAACAAAACTTCACCGTGTTAAATCTCCTGATTACGAGCTACGACAGCCGACAATTTTTATATTCACTCGTACCACAGTTTACAAAAAAAGGAATAAATTCTTTGGTGGTATATTTCTTTTGAATGTATCCTAATATAAGTGTGTAGCAGAGGATATTTTTGAAAATGTGCTGCGAACAGAATAAAGAAATAGTCTCTAAAAAGGTGGATTTAACTTTGTGCCGTTATATTAAAAATAAATGAACAACGTGAAATAGCACAAATAAAAATATATAAACTGGCAAATAGCTGTTTCGGAGTCCCTAAAGCTTCATTGTCAGTGTCAATTCAAAAAATTAAAACCGATTTAAAAGTTTAAGCCATGAAAAATATGCTTGCGTCTTTTGTACGCGCCAAGATTGAATGGCAGCGACCTTTTCAAAAACAACAGCGGAGTCAGGAAACACATGTGACCAGAAACCAATAGGACCCCACGTCAGACCGGGAAATTTAAGTACAGCTGAGAAAAATTGGGGGTGGGGCGAACGAAGAGAATGAATTAAGTGAAAGGTACCCAGACATTTGAAAACTTTGGTACCGAGGAGAAAAAGGAGGGGGGGACGAAGCGAATGAATTAAATGAAAGGTAGCCAGACATTTGAAAAATTTGGTGTACTGGACATATCATTAACTAAGCTGCCTGAATTCTTCCATATATGATAAGCGTCCCAAAAATCAAGGTCGTAAATAGATGATCATTTCTGAATTATTGAACCCTCTAAAAAATTAAAACTGATTTTTTCAGACCAACAATGGTTAGCTATTGCAGAACATTTGATGTCACAATTTTTAACATAGTTTTTATGCTCCCTCAAACGGATCTGAAGGGGTCTCTTGGTTTGACCTACATACGTTCTGTCACACTTGCAAGATATATTATAAATTCCCCAATGTGAAAATCTGTCTATTGGATGTTTGAGATCTGTAAATTTGATTTTGTTAAATGACGCATAAATTATTTTAAAGTCGAATCTTTTCAAAATTCTAGATATTTGATTGCTTATTCTCGGAAAATATTGAAGTATAATTAAATTTTCATTGCGAATATTGTTAACGTTGGAATGTGTACGTTTAAATAGTTTATTATGAATTGAATCAACGATTTCAATAGGATAACCCCGGTCAATGGCTATTGATTTAATGTGGCCTACTTCTGCATTGAGTAAACACCCATATGAACAAATTTTTAAGGCGTGATGAACATAGGTATTAAAAGCTGCCAATTTTCGATTCGGGAGGTGAGATGAAAGACGGTGTGGCGGTAATCAAATGTCTGGCTGTCTTTCATTCAATTCATTCTCTTCGTCCCCCCCCCTTTTTTTCTCCTCCGTACCAAATTTTTCAAATGTCTGGCTACCCTTCACTTAATTCATTCTCTTTGTACCCCCCCTTTTTTAACTCCTCTGTACTTAAACCCACCCGGTCTGGCAGGGCGCTCCTATTGGTGTCTGTGTCACATCTGTTTCCTGACTCCGCTGTTGTTTTTGAGAAGGTCGCCGCCATTCAATCTCAGTGCGTGCAACAGACGCAAGCATATTTTACATGGCTCAAACTTATAAATCGGTTTTAATCTTTTGAATTGGCACTGACAGTGGAGCTTTAGGGGCTCCAAAACAGCTGTTTGCCAATTTATATATTTTTATTTGTGCTATTTCACGTTGTTCATTTATTTTTAATAAAGAAATAGTCACTTTAACGACATATGTCGCAACCCCGTAATCAAAGGTTAATATGGTGAAACATGATATGTAAGTAAATAATCTGGAAAACGCATAACGGCATAATACATTTGAAAATCCAATTTCAGCAATTACACTCTGTAGTCGGAAAAGTATCTGAATTATTCTGTGCAGCCTTGTATATGATCTATAGAATATACACCAATTAATAAGCAAAATATTAGTTTAATTTTAAAACGCGTACCACAACTTAAAACGGATTTCCAGCAATTATTGTTAATAGACAGTACTGTAACCTTATTCTTCTGTGTGTTCCTGTACATGACTGCTATGTACACCTCATTCTATTATTAAGCTTCTTATAGTGCCCCTTAGAGATACATATAATTTGAATATGTTTGGAATAGTGTAACATCATTACAATACACCACAAACGATTTTCCCCATAGACTGTAATGAAACGGAATTCCTTTGAGTGTCCCTGTAAATGAAATATAAATGCTACATACTTTATTTGCAATACTCAATATGCCATATTGAACCGCATTAACAGATATCAGTTGCTAGGCAATCTGAATTTATTTACACGAGTTCGAGCACTGACATATAAACAGACAAAACGAATTCATAAACACTTTTCAACTATGTTGGAAACAGTTAAATACGTTGGATGTGTAAATTGAGTATAAGCGTCAGAAGAGGAATTTACTTTTGTGTAAGAGTAGGTATTACCCGAGATTTTATTCAATTTCAGCAACATATGATGATATTTCGTGGTCGGCAAATAAGTATTCTTTAAGGATAGGATAAACTCTCTTGTTCAAGTAGATAGTTAATATAATGAAATTACAATATTAAATGCATTCAAACATATAGTGGGATAATGAAATTGCAGAATTACTAAAAATTGAGAATATAAAATTATAGTGACAAACGGGGGTCAGGGGAAGGGAGCCCCTCTGAACGAGTGTATTCTTATTCTGAAAATATACATATATAAAAATAAGTAGTTTAACATATCATTGCATAAAATCATGTTGAATGTGATACTTAATGTGATACTAAAATTTCCGGAAACTGCAATAAATTTTATATGCAGATAAATATTTAAAAAAAAATTAGATTATGGAATATTATATATTATGGAGATTGTATTAAACTAGCAGAACCACCCGGCTCTGCCAGAGTGAACCTTGGAGGCCTTCCAGATAACATAATTAAAAATGCATTATCCTAAAAACGGCTATTGCAATAACGTTTTCGCTTCCATAAACCGTTAACGTGACAATCACATAAAAGCTGACGTTATTTTAACGTAATCATACTAAATTGCTCAGCTTTATAAATGATAATGCAAATATTATTTGGTACATGTAACAATAAACTATATGCTTTTCCTTACAAAACGGGAAAAATGAAAAATATATATCCAAATTGCATTTAGTGAAATAATATTTTGTTTCAAGGCTTGGTAGTAAAGCTTTTATATTATAGTTAATAAACGTTAATTTAAGAAGAGCAAGTGGTTTTCATTGATGATAAAACTTTATTACTTTCCGGACGCATATATTATAAGGAAAGTGTTGTAATCATAATAAAAAACAGATTATGGAAATTTAGGAATACTTTTAAATTTTGAAATTACCTGAATCCATTTTCGTTATTTTTAATCGTACTTCATATGTGTGTACGTATGCGTATATGTTTATTTATGTTTCAATGTTACCTGGAGCCTGTTTTTCTGTTTTTACGATTATCTCAGTATGTATCTATGTGAGTTAACATGATAGTGCCAAACCTATGCTTTCGATTGGGCTTCCATTTGGTGAATACGTTACAGGTATATGTCATAAAATCTGTATACATCATCGAAGAAATTGGCCAAAAGGTTTGTTATCTGCACTATGTTTCAACTGATAAATATTTTATCTTATATATCAATCACTTAATTGCATTATTCTTATTCCACGAGTTTACCTTTTGTCAAACAAACTATTATGTTTCACCTGAACCTGATTTAATTTAGTAAAATTATTTTTCATTAGAAAAAACAAAGAGAAAAAAGAATTTTATTTATCCGATGAAAGGGTGTGGAAAATTATGTAATGCATAAAATGACGAAATAACGACATTTAAAACAATTTAACAGTCCCATTATAATAGCTATAAGTTTATTTCAATATTTATTTTAATTCATTGGCTTAATCCCAGCATGGGCAGAAATTAAAACTCGTCGCAAATTGCGTCATAGTTGCAGTTTTATGAATGAAAGTGTGCGTTTTTAATAGAACATTTAGAACACCCATTTTCACAAGTGGAAAGAATTTAAAATTTGTAAAATCAGGAGCTAAATTATTTATTTTTATATTATTATTTATTTAAAATAACATTGTTGTGTAAAGTGAAACGAAATAGAAAATAAAAGATAGCAACCGTTTCTTTACAGCCAGTTTTACGCCATATTGAACGTATTTGCTAGATAGTGACGTCCCAAATATGAAACTATCTTTATGTTCGACCTGAATATGTTTCTTGAATTTGAAATCTCTGCATTATCAGTGGCGTAGCCAGTGAGGGGGTCCAAATGCTCTGGATACCAGTAATATTAAAAAGTTTCCTTTGCCTTCATTATCGCAGAAAGTTTCTCGCTTACGTAAGGAAAAAGAATCTTTACAAAATTAGTGGTATCAAGAACATCTGGACCCCACCCTGGCTACGCCGCTGTGCATTATAGTATATTATTTAACTCCAAATACATTTAAAGAAATGCACTACGTCATTTAAACGCTCTTATATTAATATTTTTATTTATATATACGAAAAAATCACATTATCTTCCACGGCCCCCTGAATACTAGGCCTGCGCGCTGAGAGAGAAATGGTGGATGTCGTAGGCGATTTTTTTAGAGATTATACGGTCCCTTGTATTTCAAATCCTGTATTTTCTAAAATTTAACTCCGCCTTCATTTTCTGAAATTAAACGATTTCTTACTTTTGAAAAATACTGGTGTCGGATTTCCGGGGACCGTACAATTGCTGAAAAAATTCCGCCTACAACAAACATCATTTCTCTTTTAGCGTGCAGCCAGACTATTTAGGGGACGGTGTATCTTCTCAAAATGACGTCAATTTTGGATTACAAATTATATTGAACGAATTTAATTTCTTATTGGCTTATAAAAATATTGTCCATAAGCAGTTCTTTTTTGTGGCAACGGGAAAGAAATTGCATTGAAAAATGAAACAAAAAATAGATTTCTATAATAATAAACCATGGCAGGTGTTTGAAAAAAGTGGTAGAGCGTAGTCTAGGAATTTTTTTTATTTTGGCAGTAATTTTACTCATGTTCTGAAACGCATATAGATCAAGTTTCGTGCAAATCGGTCAAAAACTACTGTGGATTTGTGTAAGTATTGTATTCCAAGAACGGCTTTAATCTATGTAGGTATCAGTGGGATTAATATTCAATTACTTAAATAAAGCTAATGTTCAGGAATCTGATCTGTAAATTTACCAGTTTAGTGTGTCTCTAAATTTTGAGGCAGAGTGTATGGCTCTTCGGTAGGAGTAAGCAAATGCTACATTTCCGTTACTTTTGTTTTTATTCCAGATTTCTTGATTGCAACCACATTTCTGAAATAGTAATATTCGCCTGATTTTTGACTTATATAATCCGTCATTAAATAAGCGGGATATTTTTATTACAAAATAAGTAGCCAATCAAGCAATCTGAATATAAAAAGTAGATAAAAAGTAGCGCTTTCTTATCCCTGCTCTTACTTCTGTTTGTACGACACTCACAACGGCCACCATTCTAAATCAAATAAAAATATTATTAACCAGAAAATTTATGAATTAAATTACAACTTGTTTTGTGGTGCATATTTTGCCTCGTTTATTAAAGGGTATATGCGGTTAAGCATGGACAACATGCCTTTCAATAAATTTTCTTGATTTTATTATCCATATGTGGCGGCCTATCAGACCAAAACCATTAAATAATAAGCCCAGTCAGATAAATGGGAAACTTTTCGCAAGTTGAAAATAGCGCCATCTAGCGGATGGGATGCTTGCATTCGGCACCAAGAATAATTTAATAAAATTTTGCTTCTAAAATTAAAGCTTAAAATAAGGAGTTCATATTTTCTAAAAATGTCGTTTGTAAATTCCGGTGTCAGTCAGTAATTTCACATTTTACGAACAGAATTTGTCTGTGCCGGAAAGGGTTAATTGCATAGTGATGTAAATTTCCATCACTTTTTATTTAACTTTTAATAAATAAATCAACTTCTTCGCCACCACTATATTTATATAGAAATATTAATCCAGTAAATTTCCCCATTTTTTTTTCATTATAGTTTTAGCTTTAATGTAAAAGATCCCAATAATTAGCAAGCTTCTAAAGGAAGTGCAAAAACAAAACATCGATATAAACGATAAAAATCGTATCGTTTCTCTGCGACGCACTTCTGTTTCGCCTTCCTTCCGCAGCAGATGAAGTGGCGCTAGTTATTCCGCTAACAAATTTAACACTATTTGACTGGGCTTATTATTTAATGGCTTTGTATCAGACAGATAAATTTGAACTATTAACACATTATTGTGATATTTTATGAAATAAAAAGTGCTTTTCTATTTTTATACAAACCAGTTTTCTCAAAAGCTCCTGCACCGACTTTCATGCCATTAAGATATGTTATAGAGACGCTAAAGATTCATAAATGGGAATTTTTGTATAATTCTTTGATAATAAAAAATGTATCAAATAACGATAAGAATATATAAAAAATAAAAATCATTTATTACATTTATGACATTTTGATGTAAAACAAATTCCTCAAGTGTCCCGAAAAATACGTATGATTGCAATATTGTGTAGTGAGTACCACATATTAATATTTACAAATCAATGCAAAAAAATCGTATGTTGCATTTCTTAGGGCGAAGCTATTCCAATTCGACTTTCAAACACTTTTTTGCAATTACGTCAGACAATAACGTGTCAATTGATGTACCGTAATTTCCGGCGTATAATCCGCAGCTCAAAGAGTCGTTTTTCGACCCAGAAGTATTATTTTATAAAATGTAACTTAAAAGATCGCTGTAAATATTTAACTACAATTATTGAATAAAATTTCTGGGTCGATAAACGACTCTTTGAGCTGCGGATTATACGCCGGAAATTACGGTATTTTAGATATAAATGAACATATAGAGCATATTCTCAAAGTTGTCAATACTGTTACGATGTCAAAAATTGCATTGGTGTCAGAGATAGCAATAGAGAAGATTATTTGTTCCGTGGAAACCAATATAAATATTTCTATGTGGTACCCAACACACAATTTCGGAATTTATGTATATTATACGAGCACGCATGAAGAATGTTTTAAAAAAATTATGATTTTCGTATGAATATAAGATATGATTTTTATTAATTAAATGTTCTTGACGTTATTTCACACAGTTTGTATTAACAAACAAGAACGAAAAATCATGCTTCAAGCATAGATTATGTAACACTTTCCAACGCTTCTAAAATAATTTTACAAATCATACCGTTTAATAAGCTAAAAGATAACATCTAAGTAATCCGAATACTTTTATTCAGCCCTGTATAGGATCTATAGATTTGTATATATACTACATAGGATAATAAATTTTAGTTCAGTTAGGAAATGCGTAGCACAGTTTAAAATTCTCTGTCTGGAGTTAAATAATACGGAAATGTGTTCGCGAACTTTTGTGCTTCCCTGTATAGGATCTACAGAATTTTTACACACCACTTAATAGACAAAAAGCGAGTTAAAATTAAAATCGCTTTCAGTAACTTAAAACGCACTTCGAGGAATTATTGTTAACAGACAGTAGAGAATTCTTTTGTGTGTCCCTGTAAATGAACGATAACTGCTATACACACGATATTCTGTAGTAAGCCTCTTGTAATGCACCTCATATAAATTTCAATGCGTTTTAAATAGGGAAACATTATTTAAATAAACTGCAGACGATTTTTCTCCATAGACGTAATGTAACGGAATTCTTTTGACTGTCCCTGTACAGTAAGTATAAGTGCTATGCACACCCTATTCCATGTTAAGCTTCTTCTAATGCACCTTAGTGATATATATAAATTTCAATGCGTTCAAAATAGTGAAACATTATTTAAATAATCCGCAAATGATTTTCCCCCATAGACCGCAATGTAATGGAATTCTTTTGAGTGCCCCTGTAAAAAAACTATAAGTGCTACACACTTCCGTTGAAATAGGGAACATGCTATAGATAACGACTATAACATATAAAAATTGCAGAGCAATCCGAGCATATTTACGGGAGTTAGAGCACGGACAGACGGCAGACGGCAGACGGCAGACGGCCAGACGGCCAGACGGCCAGACGGCAGACGGCCAGACGGCCAGACGGCCAGACGGCAGACGGCCAGACGGCCAGACAAACCGAAGTCATAAACACTTTTCAACTAGGTTGGAAAGTGTTAAAAAATACAAAAAATCCCAGTTATGAGACTTTTGTATCTCTATAACCTATCTTAGTGGCATGAGAGTCGATGCAGTAGTTTTTGAGATTTTTTTAAATAGAAAAAACATTTTCATCTCATAAAATATCAGTATTTATAAAGTGATAATAGGAAAAATTTACTGCCATATATGCAGCCACATCTGGGAAAAGATCAGGACAATTGATTGAAAGGCATGTTGTCCATGCTTATACGGTTATGTCCTTTCCCGTCTAAAAATATATATATTTGACTGTAAAATATTCAGGAATGTTGCAGATAATTTTACAATAATATTTATTCCTAAATGACTGCAATAATAAAATAAAATAATATATTCCACAAAATTAAAGGAATAGAACTCTTAGACCAGAGCTTCCTTTCATGATTAGTGTCCTATAAATTTTAAGGAATGTTACAAATTTTTGTCTTATTTAATCTCAGAAAAAGTCTCAATAAATAAAAAAAAAATATAAGAAATTAGGGGTATAACATCTGCAAAATTTACAGTGACATATGATAAAGGTATTTACCGCGAAGATTATTGTTTGTGGTTAGTGGTAGGAAACAATATGTTTTTATTATTTTCTCTTCGATGCCGGTTTTTGTTAATGATGTACCGTGACCCATAAAAACTTCATGAATTTTACCATTAAACACTCAAATTTTCATAATTGGATTCAATTTTGGTATCAATAATTCAACATTCTTTGACACATTGTATAATTCGTTCGTGCTAAAATGTTCAATTTATTTTATACGAGGCTCATTGATGGAAAAGTGGAGCACCATTTGATCGATTGAAACCACTAAATTTTAATGGTATTCGTCAACTTAGAAAATATCAGAAATTATGTCTTTAAATAAGACGAAGAGTACCGTAATTTCCGGCGTATAATCCGCAGCTCAAAGAATCGTTTTTCGACCCAGAAAATTTATTCAATAATTGTAGTTAAATATTTACAGCGATCTTTTAAGTTACATTTTATAAAATAATATTTCTGGGTCGAAAAACGACTCTTTGAGCTGCGGATTATACGCCGGAAATTACGGTACTATTTTAATTTAGCGGTGTCAATATGTTCTCTGGTGCACCACTGTTCCATCATTGCGAGGCTGGATATAAAGAAGACTTTATGTTTCATAGAAACATAATAGGAAATAGAAACATATTTCTATATATTTTCATAATATTCATAATAATATATTCATTATAATCATAATAATATATTCATGAATACATAATAAAGAAATAGAAACATAACTTTTATATTATTGTTGTGATGGCAAATATGATAAGTTTTTGTGGTCTAAAAATGGCATAATATTATTTTTTAAACATTAATTTATATTTATTTTTTTATTCATATATATTTTATATATTTACATTATGAATCTTTCAACAAATGAAAAAGTCAAGCCTCATAAATTTTGCACAGATTTAATTTACAAATCGTAAATGAGAACCTATCAATGTATGAAGTATGTAAATGGAACAGGTTATTTAAAAATGGCTTTTAAGAAGATAAAAAAAGGTGATACAGAATAGAATACCGAACACAAAGTGAAACTGCACCACTGAAAGAAAATCTGACAAAGTTCAAATTAATAAATTTTATGATTTACGAGGTATTTTGTAACTCAAATTTCTTCATGAACGATTTACATGTAATGCAATATAGTAAAGCTACTTTCGGATAGGATTAAAGCTGCACATCGGTCCGTAACGCGTTTCATTCCGATCTGAACGTATAAATTACTATTCAGAATTTCTGGTATGAATTCGGAATTTCTGAATAAATATTAAATTCCTGAAATGCGTGCTAATGCTGAAAATGAGTTAAGCTGTTATATTACTTAATTACCTTTTTAGAAAACTGCTCATAAAAGAAAATACATTGCAAAATATGTTAATAATAGTAAAATACGTTATCCATATGTATATCCATATCAATTTTGGAAAAGATTAAACTGCGCCTTTGCCCTTTAAACATTCCATTTCGATTCGTATGTTCATCGTATCTAGGGCAATGCAATATTTCACCCAAGTGTAACGAAATAAAAGTTTCATTGCAACTTACTCGATCACATTCCTTATAGTCCGAATTGATCATCTTTTTAGTAACATATATTTGGATCCTCTGAAGAGCCTGCTCTAGTAACTCGAAGGTACTCGTATGGTAATATTAAAGAAATGGCAACGTTTTATTTAAAAATTTACATTTGCATTTCTATATTTCAAAATGATTTTTTCCATACGATATCTAAGTTTGATGTCTAACCGATTATCTTCATACATTTTGCTTTTGCATTCCATTTTTTCTATGGAGACAGGCACTTTCGGAACCTGTTCCGAAATTGAAAGCGTCCACCGAAAAAATAACTTCTAGAAAATTCGGAAAAGATCGAAATTACCCGGTCAGGCACCAATTTCAGATATTCTATACAGAATAAAACATTCAACAATATGGAAATGCAAACGAAAAATGTGAAAAAAGGTGTCATTGATTTAACATGAACTTGCGAGTGTCTTCGCTTTACTAGCGTAGGCTCTTAAAGAAGCATTAGGAGAATAAAGATTTTCAATATTTGGCAAAAATATTTTATTGGAAATCGTTGTGCCCATTCTCATTGAATATTCGAATGGGGGTACGGACTTTGCCCTTTTTAAACTCTGAGAAAACTACATATTTTATTACAACGTACGGTACAGGATTACCCTATGTGTTTCATTTCACTAATGTTTTTTCCAGTATTTACATACGATGGTAAAAAAAATGATCAACACATTTCTTGTAGTAGAAATTTACCATGAAAGTAGTGGTTAGAAATAGTGACAGGAAAAACAAAATTATATATATAGTCGCTTCTGGCTACCATACATGTTGCACATGTGTATCGTTGGTAGTCAACAGGTTAAACGCAAAACTTTCTGCCATAAATAACGTGATAATTACTATTAGGAAATAGTGGTGTTCAAAACTAAGGACCGTGTGAAACCTGTGAAATTATTTCTGCTGAAATTAAGTTAAAATTAACCTGTTATAAAAATAACATTAGTTTTATTTTTATAAGTAGAGGAGACGATTTCGAATAATTGATGCAAGTAATGGGATCACACGAATATTGTTTAATACATTTGCACACTATTCCAGCAATGGTAAAACTGAGTGCCTGAAAGATAATAACTGAAAAGATAATCAGCACTATTTCCAAGTAGTAAACATTGACTTTTTCTGATCGCAGAATTTCTGTCATTAAATAAGGAAAAAATTCTATTCGAAAATAATGTTGACAAATAACCTTCTGGCATGAAAATTCGCCACCCCCTTGCTACTCTTTATTTATACAATATCACACAATCTTGTGCCCTTATACATCCGTAAATGCACCGTTAAATTTGAATTTATATTTTTATGAATTTATATTCTTTTAACTTTAATTCACGAATCTCCGAATCAAACACATAAAGCAAAA
Source organism: Maratus michaelseni (assembly GCA_963931845.1). Taxonomy (NCBI): domain Eukaryota; kingdom Metazoa; phylum Arthropoda; class Arachnida; order Araneae; family Salticidae; genus Maratus; species Maratus michaelseni. Next base: position 189,740,373 of record OZ007586.1, read on the forward strand.
GCAAAATGATAAAACGACAACTATTTAAGTGAAAAAAATTGTTAAGAAAAACGGTTTCTTCAAACTATGCAGTAATTTATCCAAACTCATTCTGGCGTATCTTCTTTCAAAATAAAAATTTGCGAATTTGCATTTGAAATAAAAGGCAAAATATTCAGAAACATTTCATTTAACCCATTTGTTTTGAATGGCAGGATTTCCTGTCAACATATATTTTCAAGATTTGTACCACTGATTTAGAAGAAATATTTGTTATATTTGATGACATAATTTTTTATTTACATAAGCAAAATATTGCTATTTTAAAAGTGTCGGATACATCGAACATAAAAGCAACGCCAGTTTAGTCATAACTATTTACTATTTGTTTCTAACTCTCCACTATGCCATTTATTCATTGTTTTCTGAATAAAGCCTACTTACTAGATTTGGTGCTGTCTCACAAACATTCACGTCATTTGACTATGTTCGTTCACTTTTTCTTGGCAGGAAAAAAAATAATTCAACAATAAATGCCAAATATGTCCCCAAGCATTAGTAATAAATGACAAAGGAAAGATGTTTAAAATGCAAAACTTTTTGGGAAATATTTCTCGGAACAAATGGGTTAAGTATTTCATTTAAAACCAATTAATGTTTCCAAAATGAAAGTGTTATAAAACATTGTTTAAAATATTAAAAAAAAACATAATTTGTAAAGTAACTGCAGAATATTTAGTTTCAAATTATTAACCAATTTGTTCAGATAATTAATTTTGAGAATTATTGTATTTTAAACATAAAACTATTTCCTTTTTCATCTATTGTTATCGCCGGAGGAAACATTTGGCATTTGTTGTGAATTGCTGGTTCTTTTTTCGTTTCTGTCAGAAATAATTGGTTGCAGTGTTGCGAGTTCGCTACTTATTTAAAATTCAGGTTTCTTGATTGCCATCTGTTTTTCGAAACAGTAAAATTTCCCTCGATTAATGCTAGATTAAATAAGATGAAAACAAGGCGTACTATAATATTTAAAAGAAAAATCTGAATAAAATAAAATTGTAGCCGGCTGGCAATACTTATTGACTGTGCAAGGGCCCCGGAATACTAGGCTTGAACGCTGACACAAAAATGGTGACTGTCATAGGCAGATTTTTTTAAACGTTTGTACGGTCCCTTGAATTTAAATATACTAATAATTTCTAAAAGTTTTGATGCCTTATTTTTCTTAGTTAATTAAGTCAAATAAAACTTTTTCAAAATACCGGTGTATAAATTCAGGGGACTGTACAAATACTTAAAAATATCCGGCTACGATAGCCTCAATTTTTGTGTCAGCCCTCAGGCCTAGTATTCAGGGGGTTGTGGACTGTGCGAAAAACAACAGAAAAATAACGTGAAATTTCTTCTGACAACATCAAATCTAGTAATGCGCTCAATACCTGCGTAATGGTGTGGGCTTGTCTGATACTTTTATACATAAATTAGCTTTGAATTTAAATGGCTTAAAACAGAAATTTTTAAGTTTAAGTATTAGTTAAGTTAATTATTAGTTAAGTTTTAACTTAAGTTTTCTTATTAGTTAAATTTCACTAGCACAAACTTTTCTATCGTAATATCACATCATCGATTTGCTAAATTATCATTTTAGTTCATAAAATTATTTTCTGTTGCGGGTGTGACATCCGTGACACGCCATGAACACATGAAAATTCTCTGTTTTAGATATAAATCTGATGTTTCAGAAAATCGATCCTAATATATTACAATAAATAAAAGTTGGGTAAACATAAAAATATCCAAATTAAAAGTTTAGACCCTTTAAGCACAAAGCTAATTTATTTATAAAAGTGTCAGAAACGCCTCCATGGATTTGGTGAATAATAATTTATGCGGGAAACAAAGACTTCACCCTATTGTGTAGAGTTAGAAATAAATAGCAAACTGAAATACTGATTCATTTAGAATCTATGTAACTAACATTTTACGTATCTGCCAAAATAGGATTCGTACTGCATAGTTGCCAACCTCCCGATTTTCATTACCACTGTTTAGATATAGAAAAAAATGCTTTATTTAATTGTAGGAATTTTGCGATTGTAATTATTACAAACTATGTGCCTTTATCATAATGTTTTAACCTTTTCACAGAAAATGTGTGTATTAGTATAAAATATTTCACGATATTTTATTAGATTCGTAACAAATTTTATATATAAATCCATATACTGTTACATTTGCATTGTTACGTGAACCTGGAAAACATATAAACTCATACCGTAATTTCCGGCGTATAAGCCGCAGCTCAAAGAGTCGTTTTTCGACCCAGAAATTTTATTCAATAATTGTAGTTAAATATTTACAGCGATCTTTTAAGTTACATTTTATAAAATAATATTTCTGGGTCGAAAAACGACTCTTTGAGCTGCGGCTTATACGCCGGAAATTACGGTACTCATCAAACATTTGCTTCCAACGTAAAATCTGTTTAATAAATATGAGTTATTTTAAACTACATATATAAATAAACCTCGACGTTTCGGTTAATCTTTATAACCATCATCAGGAGAAAAACTTCAAAAATATATGAACAGCAAAAAAATTAAAATTTGTTACATGATTGAATCCAAAGTTCTAACTTACACGACGCTAAAAATAACAGAATAACAACAATATATTCAAAATAAGCGAGGTAGCTTATTATTTTGAATATATTGTTGTTATTCTGTTATTTTTAGCGTCGTGTCAGTTAGAACTTTGGATTCAATCATGTAACAAATTTTAATTTTTTTACTGTTCATATATTTTTGAAGTTTTTCTCCTGATGATGGTTATAAAGATTAACCGAAACGTTGAGGTTTATTTATATATGTAGTTTAAAATAACTCATATCTATTAAACAAATTTTACGTTGGAAGCAAATGTTTGATGAGTATTTATATGTGCAACGTAAACTCCTTATTAATTATAAACTCATACTGTTCACAGAAAAATGCAGGACTTCTATTATTTTCATAAAAAATCGCCGGTTAGCAATATTTCATGTAGCTGTGAAATTCCTTTATATTTTTAAAGAATGTGTTTAAACCTGGAGCAGTGCTCTTAATATCTGCGTAAGGGTTTGGGGATTGTCGGATACTTTTACACATAAATTAGCTTTGAACTTAAATGGTTTAAAACAGAAAATTTTAAACTTTATTATTAGTTAAGTTTAATTGTTGATTAATTTTTATTATTAGTTAAGTTTTACGAGCACAAATTTATCTATCGTAATATCACAGCATTGATTTTCTAAACTATCATTTTAGTAATTAAAAAATATTTCTTTTCCTTTGCGGTTGTGACATCCGTGACACACCCGGAACACATAAAAAATTCTCGGTTTTAGATATAAAACTGATGTTTTAGAAAATCGATCCTAATATATTACAATAGATAAAAGTTGTGTAAACAAAAAAATATCTTAATTAAACGTTTAGACTAGGGATGAAATTTCTTCGCCTTTTTTCCATGCCAGTATAATCTTACAGAACTTTTTATTTATTTATTTATTTATTTAATTGAAACATTCTGCGATTTAACAGAACAACGTTTTCTCTAAGATTATACTGGTATGCAAAAAGTGGAGAAATCTTATCCCTGGTTTAGAACCTTTAAGTACAAAGCTAATTTATTTGTCAAAGTATCAGAAACGCCCCTATGGATTTCGCGAGTAATAATTTATGCAGGAAACAAAGATTTAACGCTATTATGTAGCGTTAAAAATAACAAAGGTGCCAAGCTATCACTAATCTTCCGCAATATGGGAGTTAACATAACCCAGGTTTAATACTTTTCGCACCAGATTTTTTTTTTAAGAAATGAAATTAAATAAACTCCACATAGAAACCTGAAATTATGTAAATGAGGATTTATCAAATACATTTTCTGATTCGAAACTGATTTTAAACTGTGTCAAATCAATCCACATATTACGAAAAATTAGTGGGAGCTTGGAACCTCCGAAAACAAGAAGCAAACTGAAATACTGATTCATTAACGTTCTATGAAACTAACACTTTACGCATGTAACAAAATAGGATTTGTACTGCATAGTTGGACACCACCCGATTTTCATTACTACTGTTTTGTTATAGAGAAACTTGATTTATTTAATTGTAGAAATTTTGTGATTGTAATTATTTCAAACCATGTAATTTTTTTGCATAAAATTTTTTTAAGCTTTTCACAGAAAATTTGTGTAATAGCATCATATATTTCAGGATATTTTATTAGATTCGTAACATTTTTTATATCAATTCCATATATCGGGACATTTGCATGGATACGTGAACCTGGAACACTCATTTAAGCCCATACTGTTCACAGAAAAAGGCAGGAATTCTATTATTTTCATACAAAATCGCCGTGCAACAATATTTCAAGTAACTGTGAAATTTCTTTATATTTTTAAAGAATATGTTTCATAAAGTAATATACATATATATTTATAGACACAAAAATAACCCAATAAAAATATATTAACATTAGATATTTTACAATTTATCTCAAAATGAAATTTTTTAGAATCGTTTGCAATATAGCCCTGTAACTACCGTAATTTCCGGGGTATAATCCGCGAATCAAAAAATTATGTTTCGACCCAGAAACTTTATTTTATAAATTGTAACTTACTGGATCGCTGTAAATATTTGACTTCAATTATTGAATAAAATTTCTGGGTTGAACAGAATTGTTTGATCCGCGGATTATACGCCGGAAATTACGGTACTTACAAATTTTACATGATATTTTTACAAGTTATAGATTACGAGCAGGGAAGACCGAGCTATGCTCGGTCAAAATTAGTTTTGAGTTCAACTCGATATATATTTCTCTTAGTATTATTACTATAATGCCTTTTGTTTTATAAAAATAGCTTACCCCATAATGACCCATAATCAAAATTACACACTAATCAAATTTTCTCAAACATGTGATAAAGCCCAATTGTCTACTCGTGCCCGAAACACGTAGGATATAAGATTTAGTCAAAAAGTCTGAGCCTTTTTTAGATAAGATTATCTTGACCCACAGTGACCCAAAAGATGACGCACTAATCGTATTTTCTCGAGCATGTGGCCTAGCTCAATGAGTTTTTCGTGTCCAAAAACCGTAGAATACAAAATTACGTAGAATACCCGGAACACATAAAAAATTCTCGGTTTTAGATATAAAACTGATGTTTTAGAAAATCAATCTTAATATATTACAATAGATAAAAGTTGTGTAACCACAAAATATCTTAATTAAACGTTTAGACTAGGGATGAGATTTCTTCGCCTTTTTTCCATGACAGTATAATCTTACAGAATTTTTTATTTATTTATTTATTTAATTGAAACATTCTGCGATTTAACAGAACAACGTTTTCTCTAAGATTATACTGGTATGCAAAAAGTGGAGAAATCTTATCCCTGGTTTAGACCCTTTAAGTACAAAGCTAATTTATTTGTCAAAGTATCAGAAACGCCCCTATGGATTTCGCGAGTAATAATTTATGCAGGAAACAAAGATTTAACGCTATTATGTAGCGTTAAAAATAACAAAGGTGCCAAGCTATCACTAATCTTCCGCAATATGGGAGTTAACATAAACCAGGTTTAATACTTTTCGCACCAGATTTTTTTTTTAAGAAATGAAATTAAATAAACTCCACATAGAAACCTGAAATTATGTAAATGAGGATTTATCAAATACATTTTCTGATTCGAAACGTTGTTAAACTGTGTCAAATCAATCCACATATTACGAAAAATTAGTGGGAGCTTGGAACCTCCGAAAACAAGAAGCAAACTGAAATACTGATTCATTAACGTTCTATGAAACTAACACTTTACGCATGTACCAAAATAGGATTTGTACTGCATAGTTGGACACCACCCGATTTTCATTACTACTGTTTTGTTATAGAGAAACTTGATTTATTTAATTGTAGAAATTTTGTGATTGTAATTATTTCAAACCATGTAATTTTTTTGCATAAAATTTTTTTAAGCTTTTCACAGAAAATTTGTGTAATAGCATCATATATTTCAGGATATTTTATTAGATTCGTAACATTTTTTATATCAATTCCATATATCGGGACATTTGCATGGATACGTGAACCTGGAACACTCATTTAAGCCCATACTGTTCACAGAAAAAGGCAGGAATTCTATTATTTTCATACAAAATTGCCGTGCAACAATATTTCAAGTAACTGTGAAATTTCTTTATATTTTTAAAGAATATGTTTCATAAAGTAATATACATATATATTTATAGACACAAAAATAACCCAATAAAAATATATTAACATTAGATATTTTACAATTTATCTCAAAATGAAATTTTTTAGAATCGTTTGCAATATAGCCCTGTAACTACCGTAATTTCCGGGGTATAATCCGCGAATCAAAAAATTATGTTTCGACCCAGAAACTTTATTTTATAAATCGTAACTTACTGGATCGCTGTAAATATTTGACTTCAATTATTGAATAAAATTTCTGGGTTGAACAGAATTGTTTGATCCGCGGATTATACGCCGGAAATTACGGTACTTACAAATTTTACATGATATTTTTACAAGTTATAGATTACGAGCAGGGAAGACCGAGCTATGCTCGGTCAAAATTAGTTTTGAGTTCAACTCGATATATTTTTCTCTTAGTATTATTACTATAATGCCTTTTGTTTTATAAAAATAGCTTACCCCATAATGACCCATAATCAAAATTACACACTAATCAAATTTTCTCAAACATGTGATAAAGCCCAATTGTCTACTCGTGCCCGAAACACGTAGGATATAAGATTTAGTCAAAAAGTCTGAGCCTTTTTTAGATAAGATTATCTTGACCCACAGTGACCCAAAAGATGACGCACTAATCGTATTTTCTCGAGCATGTGGCCTAGCTCAATGAGTTTTTCGTGTCCAAAAACCGTAGAATACAAAATTACGTAGAATACCCGGAACACATAAAAAATTCTCGGTTTTAGATATAAAACTGATGTTTTAGAAAATCAATCCTAATATATTACAATAGATAAAAGTTGTGTAACCACAAAATATCTTAATTAAACATTTAGACTAGGGATGAGATTTCTCCGCCTTTTTTCCATGACAGTATAATCTTACAGAATTTTTTATTTATTTATTTATTTAATTGAAACATTCTGCGATTTAACAGAACAACGTTTTCTCTAAGATTATACTGGTATGCAAAAAGTGGAGAAATCTTATCCCTGGTTTAGACCCTTTAAGTACAAAGCTAATTTATTTGTCAAAGTATCAGAAACGCCCCTATGGATTTCGCGAGTAATAATTTATGCAGGAAACAAAGATTTAACGCTATTATGTAGCGTTAAAAATAACAAAGGTGCCAAGCTACCACTAATCTTCCGCAATATGGGAGTTAACATAACCCAGGTTTAATACTTTTCGCACCAGATTTTTTTTTTTTAAGAAATGAAATTAAATAAACTCCACATAGAAACCTGAAATTATGTAAATGAGGATTTATCAAATACATTTTCTGATTCGAAACGTTGTTAAACTGGGTCAAATCAATCCACATATTACGAAAAATTAGTGGGAGCTTGGAACCTCCGAAAACAAGAAGCAAACTGAAATACTGATTCATTAACGTTCTATGAAACTAACACTTTACGCATGTACCAAAATAGGATTTGTACTGCATAGTTGGACACCACCCGATTTCATTACTACCCGCATAGCATGCACATTCACAGTGACGTCATTGTGACGTCACTGTGAGTCACGTACGTCACGTCACACCTGTGACCAAAATTCCACCACTTTGTAACGTCACGCTGTGACCAAAATGTGAACGTCTTGGAGATTTTAAGAAAACTTAAAATAAACTTTAGAACAACTTATGGCATCAAGAAAATTACTGTTTGAGAGCTTAAAAAAATTTTGTGACGTTGCAATGAAGTCACTTCAAGTCACATAAGTCCCGTCACACCTATGACCAAAATTCCAACACTGTGACTTCACAGTGTGATCGGAGAGGGAATTTGAAACAGAAACTCATAAAATATAGATTTGAATTATGTCATTTGCCTAAATCGTTAATAAAAACATTGTCACACACTATTTAAATAAATTGAGTATTTCCAGAATGAAATAATAAATAAATATCTGTCTACATATATGAGGCAGATAACTTTTTTACAATTTTCATTACCATTTTCAAGAAGTTTAACAAAATATACTATATAATACACAGGTAAAAAATCCTAAATAGAAATTTTGTAACGTATGAAAGTTTTAGCGGAAAGTAATTCAGAAATAGATCTCCCAGTCTAATAAAATTGTTAGCAATTTACATGTTTGTTAACATTTTAAATGCAAACATTATTTTTTTTTCTACTACCGCATGGAACTCATTTGTTAATTTTGTAATGCTAAAAATATTTCTTTAAAAATCTCCAATCTTTAATTATTTTGAGAGGCCACTCAACCCAAACATCAGTTTTCTTGTCAAAAAATGAGGGCACAATTTTTGCAACGATCCAACACTTCCAGGATTTTCCTTGTACGGTATAATTAAGGTGGTTCTTAACTGACCTGCTCAACAACGCGAAGCTTTCTGACATAATTTCAGACTCACTTTTAAACGCAAAGGCATAAATTGGGCAGGACGGTCTATGGAAGCAATTTGGATTCGAAATGATTTTTCATTTTTTTTAAATAAATAAACTACTTATCGAGTTATAAGCAATTCGTGTCACGTGACGACCGGTTTTTCCCCTTTCTTTTACTGTCACGTCGGCTATTCGGTTCAATACGCCGACTTTGACATTTTTTTCTGAAATATCTTCCGCTTTTAACAAAAAATGGAAAACGTCTTTCAATTACATAGTTTCTGAATAAAAACACCAGCCAATTTAATGCATTTCCGAACAAAAACGAATTAAAAATATGTCATAAAGTAAATGTCATAAACTATATGTCATTCCTATAGCAATTTATTCCAAACTGGCCAGTGCTTAGTAAGATATCACCTCTAGCCATATAAATTATAAAGCATTTGAAATATCTTTATTTAAATTATTTGTTTTATCTATCATTTGCGGTAAGCTGTAAACATCTGCGAGGTGTTACTTTCTGGTTAAACAATGCTGCGCGTGCGCAGATCTTAATTGCGGATATTGGAAGCAGACGACTTTTGTCATTCGAAGTTCGAATTAGAATATTTTCAATTTTATTCTTCTTCCAAAATGGCGGATGTGAACGAATTATGTGTCGAAGGATACGTTTTTGCACGTTCAAGGAGAGATATTTTTATTCAGAAAATGGAAATCATTGTGAAAAATTATTCTTCAAATTTGGACGTAATTAACATCCTTATCATACGTAGTAATATTTAAGGAACTGCTGTTTAAATATGAAGAAAAGCATCTGCGTCGTTTGGCCTTGTTTTTGCTGAGTGCTAATGCAGACTGCAGACCACTAAACAGTAAAACACGACATTTAATTGTTGGAACGGAACAGACAATGAGTATTATCTAGAAAAAACTTTTTTTATAAGGATTTATGTTCTGGATTTAAGAATTCCAATTAAAATATAAGTCCGAAAATAATTACAATAGCGTTGGCGTGTTATGATATGTATTCGTCAATGCATTTGTAATGTTTTTGTACCTAATTTACTTGAAAAACACTTGTATTACTCGGATTACTTCGTTGATGCCATAAAAAATTACATCTGCTAAAGAAAGGTATGTAAAAATTTTATTTTTTCAATCTACATGATTAAAATATTTAACATACACTGTAAAAAAAAATCCGTCAAATTTACGACAAAAACTGCAGGCAGCAATGTTGCCAGCAGTTTTTACGTAAAAATAGCAGTAAAAATCGATGTAAATTTTATCGCATATTTTCCGTCATTTCAACGGTTATAAATGTAGTAAATTTCACAGCCATTTTTCCGTACAAATTCCCACAAAAAGTTCTGTAATTTTAACAGTCCTATTTCCGTACAAATTATCACAATAGCTGCTGTAATTTTAAAAGCCATATTTTTTTTTAAATCATTGATTTTAATCAACTTTCATTTTTAGATGACTATTAGAATAGTCATAAAGTTCATCGCTTGTTTGAAAAACATTGGAATTCATTATTTTATGTATAGAAATTCAATCCCATATAAAACATTTCTTTACTGCTTTGTATATGATATATATAAGAATTCAGAATTTATTAATTGGAATTTTTTTAATGTGGCAAAACTGAGACATCAAATATTCATTATAATACTATGTTTAAATACATTATATATAGAGAGAGTATATTTGTAGTACTAAAAAAAGAAACACTTCAATTCTGAAGGGCGAGAAGAATTTAGATAATATATATATATTTTAGATAATTGGACTAGAATTACAAGCTTACGTTTATCTAATACAAATATAAAATACCATTTGTAATTAAACACTGATATATAAATAATGCAGGCTCCTAAGCGTAAGTCAAGAAACACACCATTTTGCTCGCTTTCGCCGTCGCGCGGGAAAGAGCACGTACTTTTGAATAGAAGTTCCTTGCGCAGATCATGCTAGTAAAATGTCTTTGCGCGCAGGCGCCGATTAGAAAATGAATGATGTGATCTGATTGGTTGTTCGCATGAAAGGATTTTGAAAGCGAAAACGCTGGTTAAATCTACTGTTATATTTGCGGTATTTTTACATACGGAAATATTACGTTGTGATTTACTGGAATAAATGCAGTGAATTTGACAATCATTTTTTACAGTGTAGAAAGAACACCAACAGCAAAGCTTGAAAATTTTTTGTTGTTGTGTATACTAGTAAGAATTTAAATATTACCCTGCTAAAATATTTTAATTATCAAAATAATAATAATGATACATAATCTTTAAGTAATGAATAGCTGTAATATAATAATTTTATTTTTGATTTTCTGCTTTGAATTACACTACTCACTATTTTGATTCCTAAATGATTTTGATAAATTTCAAAGTATTCATTTAACATCTATACTTTAGTATATAAATTTTAAAGTATGTAGGATTATTGTGATCAGTATGATTAAAATAAGCTTGTTACTTACAATTACCGTATAATTCAGTAAATAAAATAATAATGATAAACCGATGTCTTATTACGCTTGGTGGTTAGACTGCATTTCTACACTTGATAAACATTAAAACATGAATAACTATTTGATATTAATATTAGATTTATTATTTTTTAATTGTATCATATAAATATGATTATCTGTATTGTTAAAACAATGCAAAATAGCATCCTTAATGCAAAAAATTAGTAACGTTCACTAAACTGCATTCTAAAACTTATATAATAGATCTCAAATCCGGTTGTATTCCGGATATACTATGATTATGGTATCAGAATCACAGCAAATGTTACTGTGGTTCTTGCCCTGGAATCAGACATCAAGCCAGATAGATATCATGTCATCGGCGTCAACATGTATTACTATTGATGAATCGTAAATCAATAGAAAATTGTACATTTTCTTCACATCATATTCTAACTAGAGTGGCTGCGGTGCAGTGGGTTATCAACAAAAAATGATCGGGGTTTCTAAAAAATAATATATTGCAAAACTTATTTAAAAAACATTACAATTTCATAAATATATACATAATTTATAAATCAATTAATAATGGTAAAAAAATAAGCAAAATATTGTTTTTATTTTTTTATAGTTATCATTTATATATAAAGTAATACCAGTCAAATACTGGAGTAAACGTAATTAAAACACATATAGTATTTAAAATAGAGGTCCCATGCATGATTTGTAGCATATCTTATTTTGAAGGTTAAATTTTTGCTTTTCTCTTATTAAATATATAAGATACAGTTTAAAACCTATTGGAATATTTGATAAAAGGTATATTTATAAATTTAAATGGTTAAAGGAGAGAAAGAACCCCCCCCCCCCAAAAAAAAAAAAAAAAAAAAAAAAAACAGGGCAAAGTATCAGTTTTTTAAAATTATGAACTCAAATTATATAATATATAATTTTTTAACGTGGTTAAAATGTAAAATCTACCACTTTAATATTACTATATGTTTAATATGTACAGAATCGTAGATCAAGCAATCCTCCTACTCTGTCCATTTTTGAATACCGCCTTTTTTTTAAATAATCATCGTTTTAGATTTTTCTTATAAATTTTGCAGACACCAACGCGGTACGTAATTTTTTCTGCAAATGTTGTAAAAACCTAGCACAAATACTAATATTTAAAAAAAAAAAAAAAAAAAAAAAAAAAAAAAAAAAAAAAAAACGAACCAGTGGGAGTCCTGTTCAAGGGGTACTTTTTCACAAAAGAAATCTGTAAATGGCTTTTTATCAATACTATTTTTTTTCCTTCTTTTTCATACTTTAAAAATGTTAAAGTATTTTTTTTTTTTTGTATTTAAGGTTGAGCTTTACAATTTTCTGCACATATTTTTTTTTATTATGTATTCGATAAAACTGTACATGACATTTACTTTGACATTGTTAATTTTTTTTTTTTTAACAAATAATATCATATGAAGAAGCTTTAGATTACCCGCACTTTTCACTAGATATGACAGTTAAAAATTATTTTTAATCTAATATAATTTGTACCTAAAATTCATGCACTGCCTTGTATAGCATATAAGAAATGTAAAAAAAAAAAAAATAATAATAATTAATTAAAAATATCAATATATAAAAAAGTAGTAGGAATAAAAAATATTTTTTTTAAATATATGATCTGTTAAAAGTTTTATTTTAAATGTGCTTTTAAATCGAAAATTAAAATGCAGTGCAGTAACAATTTTTAGAATAATTCTTAAAATTATATATTTATGTTGTTGTGGTCAGGGTCAAACTGATTCTATTATTAGGGTTTCGCTCATCTCACGAAACCCAATTTGTCTCGATTCTCTGTAAGTCCGTCACAGAGTGGGATCTCAGAAACTGTATAAGTTAGAGACTTGATATTTTGTGTACTTAAATCTGAAAACCTACTGTCACGCTGAAAATCATAAAAATTTGAAAATGTCTTCATTAACGCAAGATATTAATTAAACCCTTTAAAACCCACTCATTAATGGATAAAAATATTCAACTAATGCGCAGAATCTATTTGAATTGTTGCCAATTTGCAAAAGTTCGCGCATAATAACATTCCCTTTCAATTAAAAAATGTATTTACATGTAACTATCAAAAATAGAAATAAAACTTTAAAAATATAATTAAATGAACACGTGTTAAAAGCAGTAATTGTAAAAACATAATAAAAATATACTTGCGCGTGAATATTAAATAGAGCAATAATTAAATTATTACGTGTTCAAAGCATTAAATAGGGAAACTTACGTCATATTTAAAATGCTCAAATAACAATATTTCCGAACAGATTAATTATAAAAATATATTTACAGGATATATTAATTTATTTCGACAAAATATTTGACCTATTATCGCAAATTTTAAAACAGCATAAATATTAATATTTCCTTTCAATATATATTTTTAAGTTTAATAATATAAAGAAAACTTTGAAAATTACGTCATGTTGGAATCGATACATTTCAAACTTCTTACGGAAAAAAAAAATCGGTACTTCTCCATTATACGGTTGACAACTTCCGAATGACAAAAAAAAAAAAAAAAAAAAAAAAAAAAAAAACTATTCCCAAATTCTAATGTCCAAAAAACCAATGGAAGAATGCTGCCATTATAGAATCTAAAGCCCCACTCACTAAAGTGTCAATTATCAGTAACTTTAAATAATAAAATTTATAATACATTAAAGAAAAGAGAAAAAAAAGTAATCTTAAATCTTTATTTATTTACAATATTTTTCTTAACTATCCCCCTCGGCTGACGGATAAGTGTTTATGATGGCAGTTGACACGGGTATGTTGTGCATAACTATGCATAGCAACATTTTTCCAACGCAAGGTCGTTATTATTTTTTTAATTAATGAAATAATTAATAAATGGGTAAAATATCATTAAAAATACAGATAAATGTCTAATAAAAATCTCTTGATGACATAGGAAACACGTGTAACGCATCTGATGTCAATAGAATGTGACACCACGGTAACACACTTTTTTCCCCTATATTTTGGGACTTTTTTTTTATGGTGGTCGACGGGATAACGGATAAATACCCAATTTTTTATAACATCATTATCATATATTCCCCGATGCAACGACATTGTTTACTTAGCTATTTAACATAAGTTGATTTTCAAATGTTTAATTGATGTTATTTAATCTATCACGAAAACAGTTGTTAGCTCTTTCGACAGCAGTTGATTTGGCCTTAAAATATCCCAGTGAAAGGAAAATGAATGGAAACCCGATTAAAGCCGATCGCCACTGGTCGCTTAATTCTAATTGAATCTTCTGTAATCATTTTAGAGTTAATCAAATTAGCGTGCTTTTAAAGTTTGCGGTGTCATAACGGGGGTTGGCGAGCGTAGCTCCTAGGGGGCAGAACTCCCTAGTAAAAAAAAAGAAATAAAACGGTAATAGACAATGATGTACTTATTATGTGAATAGGGATTGTTGGGGAGAGGGGGAGGAGGGACTACTTTTTTTTTAAATATCGCGTTTAGTTCACATGACAGATATTATTTGACAGAGTATAATAGCGGGCTTTGCCCGCTATAAGGACGGTTCAGATATTTGAAAAAACGAAAAACCGGCAATTTTTTATTTTATATAAAACATGAGTTTTTTTAATTTGAATTTATTAAAGATACTTAGTCACTTGTTTCGGATTCGTTTCGATTTTAGATTAAAATTTTATTCTTGCAGTTTGGGGTACGGGTTAATCTAATTTTTCAAAAGAATTACTATAATATTGTTTCAGATGAAAAACTATAGTTTAGTATGAATGAGTTTTTATACATGCTTATTTTTCTGTATAAGCCATAAAATAGATATGATAAATATTTTTATAGACTTCTTTTCTATAATTGTATTAAATTGTAGATATATTTTTTTATTTAGGATTTTGGGTCCGGAGGAATGTCGATCAAAACATTTATCAGGTTCGGACGGGTTATGGGTCAACGGAATTTGTTTTATTGGGTTACGGTCGGATTTTGGGTGGACTTGAAATAAAATTTAAAAATTCAAGTCGGGTTTGAATAAATTGAAATCATCCAGCACAGGACAGGACCCAAATGGCTTCACAATATTGTCACTGTCGTCACAGATTCATCACAATGTTATGTCAAAATCGTCACAGATTCATCACAATGTTATGTCAAAATCGTCACAAATGACACATTTTTTACAAATTGGTCATAATGTGACTTCAAAATGTTGTCGCTTTCGTCACAGATTCGACGCAAAGTTAATGGCAAAATCGTCACAAATGACACACTCTTCACAAATTTGTCACACCGTGACTTCACAAAGTGGTCACAATGTGTCGTCACAAAAGAGCTCTAAAACGGCCATAACGACTTCACATTCAGGTCACCGTGACTTCACATCGACGTCACGTGACGTCACATCGACGGTCACAAAGTCACAGTGTGACTTCACACTGACGTCGCCGTGACGTCACCATGCCTTACGGGTACTGTTTTGTTATAGAGAAACTTGCTTTATTTAATTGTAGAAATTTTGTGATTGTAATTATTTCAAACCATGTAATTTTTTTGCATAAAATTTTTTTAAGCTTTTCACAGAAAATTTGTGTAATAACATCATATATTTCAGGATATTTTATTAGATTCGTAACAATTTTTATATCAATTCCATATATCGGGACATTTGCATGGATACGTGAACCTGGAAAACTCATTTAAGGCCATACTGTTCACAGAAAAAGGCAGGAATTCTATTATTTTCATACAAAATCGCCGTTCAACAATATTTCAAGTAACTGTGAAATTTCTTTATATTTTTAAAGAATATGTTTCATAAAGTAATATATATATATATTTATAGACACAAAAATAACCCAATAAAAATATATTAACATTAGATATTTTACAATTTATTTCAAAATGAAATTTTTTAGAATCGTTTGCAATATAGCCCTGTAACTACCGTGATTTCCGGCGTATAATCCGCGAATCAAAAAATTATGTTTCGACCCAGAAACTTTATTTTATAAATTGTAACTTACTGGATCGCTGTAAATATTTGACTTCAATTATTGAATAAAATTTCTGGGTTGAACAGAATTGTTTGATCCGCGGATTATACGCCGGAAATTACGGTACTTACAAATTTTACATGATATTTTTACAAGTTATAGATTACGAGCAGGGAAGACCGAGCTATGCTCGGTCAAAATTAGTTTTGAGTTCAACTCGATATATTTTTCTCTTAGTATTATTACTATAATGCCTTTTGTTTTATAAAAATAGCTTACCCCATAATGACCCATAATCAAAATTACACACTAATCAAATTTTCTCGAACATGGGATCAAGCCCAATTGTCTACTCGTGCCCGAAACACGTAGGATATAAGATTTAGTCAAAAAGTCTGAGCCTTTTTTAGATAAGATTATCTTGACCCACAGTGACCCAAAAGATGACGCACTAATCGTATTTTCTCGAGCATGTGGCCTAGCCCAATGAGTTTTTCGTGTCCAAAAACCGTAGAATACAAAATTACGTAGAATACCCGGAACACATAAAAAATTCTCGGTTTTAGATATAAAACTGATGTTTTAGAAAATCTATCCCAATATATTACAATAGATAAAAGTTGTGTAAACAAAAAATATCTTAATTAAACATTTAGACTAGGGATGAGATTTCTTCGCCTTTTTTCCATGACAGTATAATCTTACAGAATTTTTTATTTATTTATTTATTTAATTAAAACATACTGCGATTTAACAGAACAACGTTTTCTCTAAGATTATACTGGTATGCAAAAAGTGGAGAAATCTTATCCCTGGTTTAGACACTTTAAGTACAAAGCTAATATATTTGTCAAAGTATCAGAAACGCCCCTATGGATTTCGCGAGTAATAATTTATGCAGGAAACAAATATTTAACGCTATTATGCAGCGTTAAAAATAACAAAGGTGCCAAGCTACCACTAATCTTCCGCAATATGGGAGTTAACATAACCCAGGTTTAATAATTTTCGCACCAGATTTTTTTTTTTAAGAAATGAAATTAAATAAACTCCACATAGAAACCTGACATTATGTAAATGAGGATTTATCAAATACATTTTCTGATTCGAAACGTTGTTAAACTGGGTCAAATCAATCCACATATTACGAAAAAATAATGGGAGCTTGGAACCTCCGAAAACAAGAAGCAAACTGAAATACTGATTCATTAACGTTCTATGAAACTAACACTTTACACATGTACCAAAATAGGATTTGTACTGCATAGTTGGACACCACCCGATTTTCATTACTACTGTTTTGTTATAGAGAAACTTGCTTTATTTAATTGTAGAAATTTTGTGATTGTAATTATTTCAAACCATGTAATTTTTTTGCATAAAATTTTTTTAAGCTTTTCACAGAAAATTTGTGTAATAACATCATATATTTCAGGATATTTTATTAGATTCGTAACAATTTTTATATCAATTCCATATATCGGGACATTTGCATGGATACGTGAACCTGGAAAACTCATTTAAGGCCATACTGTTCACAGAAAAAGGCAGGAATTCTATTATTTTCATACAAAATCGCCGTTCAACAATATTTCAAGTAACTGTGAAATTTCTTTATATTTTTAAAGAATATGTTTCATAAAGTAATATATATATATATTTATAGACACAAAAATAACCCAATAAAAATATATTAACATTAGATATTTTACAATTTATCTCAAAATGAAATTTTTTAGAATCGTTTGCAATATAGCCCTGTAACTACCGTAATTTCCGGCGTATAATCCGCGAATTAAAAAATTATGTTTCGACCCAGAAACTTTATTTTATAAATTGTAACTTACTGGATCGCTGTAAATATTTGACTTCAATTATTGAATAAAATTTCTGGGTTGAACAGAATTGTTTGATCCGTGGATTATACGCCGGAAATTACGGTACTTACAAATTTTACATGATATTTTTACAAGTTATAGATTACGAGCTGGGAAGACCGAGCTATGCTCGGTCAAAATTAGTTTTGAGTTCAACTCGGTATATTTTTCTCTTAGTATTATTACTATAATCCTTTTATTTTATAAAAATAGCTTACCCCATAATGACCCATAATCAAAATTACACACTAATCAAATTTTCTCGAACATGTGATCAAGCCCAATTGTCTACTCGTGCCCGAAACACGTAGGATATAAGATTTAGTCAAAAATTCTGAGCCTTTTTTAGATAACATTATCTTGACCCACAGTGACCCAAAAGATGACGCACTAATCGTATTTTCTCGAGCATGTGGCCTAGCCCAATGAGTTTTTCGTGTCCAAAAACCGTAGAATACAAAATTTAGTTCAAATCGTCTGAGCCGTTTTTAAGATTAAAATAGCTTGACCCATAATGATCCATGATCAAAATGACCGACTAATCGAAAGTTCTCGAATATGTGACTCAGCCCAATAGTCTTCTCGTGCCCGAAAATTGTAAGATACAATATTTAGTCAAAATCGTTTGAACCGTTCTTTTAGATACAATTAGCTTGACCCTAACCCATGGTGACCCACTATGATCCACTAATCGAATTTTCTCGAACATGTGACCTCGCCCAATGGTTTTCTGGTGCTCGAAAACGGTAGGATACAAAATTTGTCAAAATCGTTAGAGCCGTTTTTTAAATAAAATTTGCATATATATATATATATATATATATATATATATATATATATATATATATATGTTATATAAAAAATTTATTTCCTTCGCAAATCCTTCGCATTTGTTTCGCATTAGTCCTTCAAATTAATCTAACTTCTGACATAGTCAGAATAATAATTATTCCATAATGTTCATAATATTTATTCCTATTTAATGTCCTTTTAAAAGTAAATATCCGTATATTAATAATTATCTTATTTCAAATCTTAATCTAAAATTTCGAGTTCATTCGTAACTTTTATCAGCTCCCCAATCTATAAAATTCTGAGAGACGCTTTTCTCATTTCGAATGTTTTTAAAAAAGCCATTTTTTAAATTACATGCTCGGTTTCGCGCGCTAGGTATTTTTCACTTCAAAATTAATGCACGGCTCGAGAGGAATTCTTTTGTGTTAGAGCTTCTCCCTTGCGCCTCATTCGCTGGGCTAGAGCTCGCCTCTCGCTCATTGGTTTGCGCACTCGTGATGTCGAATTCTGTATGTCTACGCTCCATGAACAAAACTCGCTTGCATGCTTTGGAGGGCACATTTTTGACGTGTTTGGAAGTGTAACCAAATGGGTATCTGGTGTTGTAGTCACGTAGAATTTTCATTCAGCTCTTTAAGATCTTTTAAAACGATGTAGTGAGCCATCGTGAAGCCTGAGGGCTATAAGTTTATACCTGTGGGAACTGTTACTGCATCGCTCTTATTCATAAATGAACGATTTGTCTGGAAATTGGCTGGTCTTTATTGACGAAACTTTTCTGGTGTCTCCCCTACACAGGGGTCAGAAAAACTACTTTTTTATTGTAGCGAACTACAATTACAACTACTTTATCAAAAATGTAGTTAACTACAACTACAACTATTTGTTTTAAAAAGTAGCGACTACAAACTACTTTTCAAAAGTAGTCACTACTTCGCTACTTTCAGATTTTGTCAAAGGGTTCCAATTACACTAGAAATTGAAGACACGAATTAAATAATAAAGCGACCCCTCGTTATATTGCGTCTGCCGGGATATAATTAAATAAATACAACATAATAGAGAGCATTGAAAAATATAACATACAAGAAAATGTTTTGTGTTTGTCTCCAAAATGTGAATTTATACACACATTAAATTTCGTAGCAAACTTAAGAGAGAGGTTATAATCTAGAAAATTACAGAAAAACAATTCTAGATTCAAGTAATAAATAAATAGACAAGTGTTGCCAGCAAGAAAATTAATTCATTTGGTGGATTCGTACTTGATTTTAGCAGCAAGTGCAACCGGAAAAATCTATCACTTCCTGCGATGCGTTGCTATACGCTGCAGCTGAGATTCGCAAATTGTTGAGCAGCAGAAATTTTGCAACAAAGAAGCAAATTTCGGCAACGTGATTTGCAGAATGGTACAGTTCCTACCCCTGAAGTAGCGTTAAAAGTAGCGTCGGTTCTCGCTACAAACTAGTCATTTTTTGTATCGCGCTACTCGCTACACTACAATATTGAAAATGTAGCAAGCTACACTACAAACTACTGTAGAATGTAGCGGCTACAGTAGTTTCGCTACTTGTAGCGCGCTACTTCCGACCCCTGTACCTACACAAGATTTTCTCGTATTAGAATATATGATATGTATACCTTAAATTTGAAACGAAATATGTTTTCTGTGTTTCGCCAAAATAAATATGCATAGATAAACTCTGAGACAATGATAAGCAATTCTTTTAACATTATTTTAAAAGTATAATTTTTATTAAATATACACTTGTTTAGGTTCGGTCTTAAGAAATAGATGTAATGCATAAATTCGTGCAGATTGCATGTAAAATTATTAAATTTATAAAGAGAAGTCTTGCGTGCAGTAAATAAACAAGCATATTTTTAACATTATGCTATAAACTACTATTAATATTTAAACATTACTTACACGTGAATAAACAGATATGTTTCTTGTCATAAATAGCATAATTATAAAAGCATTTGCGGTTTGTTTTAAAAAGCATTTAATATGCTCCTCTTTCTTATACATATTCTTCGAAAAATCGATTTTTAATCATTTAAGAGTATTATGCCCTTAAAAGTCATGAAACCATTATGTACATGCATTTTATATTTTAAAAAATGCACAATTATTACAGAAAACGTTTTGAAATAAATAATAATTTGTTTTTTATATTTTGTTATTGTATACTGGTTATGTATTTCTATAAATTACTGAAATAAATCAAATCTCGTTAAGCAGAATGATCCAATTTACGGGATTTTCAACACGGTCAATATGATTGAATTATTACGTTGTTGCAAAAGTTCTGTCTTGTTTTAGTACCTAATTTTAATACCGGTAAAATTTTAACACCTGATAATCTTACCTATCATTTCAAAGCAAGCAGGTGTACTAAGACTAACAGATATTAAAATTTTACCGTTATTAAAGGTATTAGAATTAGTTATTAAAGTACGATAAAACTTTTACTACAACCTAAAATACACTGGCCCCCTAAAGTTAAGGTACAACCAGTTTATTACGCTCACTGTTAAAAGAATGAAAATAAAGGTAAACGTATGTTTTATATGAATATTGATAAGTAATTTCAATAAAAGTTTGTGAAAAAATTATACCCATCTCAATTATTTTAATGTATTGGATACTTTACTGTTTGTCAGGAGGATCAGCGAATATCTCACTATGGGAATTTGTGTAAAAAAAAATTATGGTTGATGATCTTGAATTTTTGGCACTAAAATAGTTGTCCATGTCTAAAAGATGTCGTTTACATGATTCGCTAAGATGGCGGGCACTCTGATAGATGGAAATGGGGTTGTCACAATTTGGTGCTTCTAGACTTCGTAATGTGTCACCTAGTGTGGTCCAAAGGCTCTGAGATCAATTTGAATCCAAACATTGTGTATCAAGAAGACTTGTTCTAGACTGCTCATGGGTTACAACCCCTGTACAAGGTCGCTTTCTAGCTCTCTTAGCCCGAAGGCTCTTTCGGCTCAGGTCATTTCAGATCATTGTAAAGAAACAGAGATGACAATACCTGCGATTACAATGCATAGACGTCTTCACAATTAAGAACTCTATGCAAGACTACCCGTTGTATGTGGCCATCTTAATCGACAACACAAAAGTGTCCGTTTGGCCAAGATACCACCTTACCTGGAACATACAACAATGGGCTTCCGTACTGTTCACAGATTCCCTGTTTGCTTTAAAGAGTGAAGCAGTTCGTGGGCTGATCTGGGAGAATAAGGGCATCAGATTCTAAAAGACACAGTTCACATTGTTGAAAGACACAGTTATAGAGGAGGTGGAATCGTGGTTTGGGCTGGAATCTCTCTTTTGGTCACAGTAATTTCCATGTGTGTCATGGAAGAATTCTAACTGCTGTGTAATATCGGGCGGAGATCCTTGCTTCGTTTGCCACACCGTACGGTGGTGCTTTTGGTGATGAATTAATCTGAAAGGCTGATAATGCCCGATAGGTTTGAGCTAGAGTCGTTGATGAATATCTAGAGGATCAAGTTTTGGAGCGAATGGAATCGCCAGCGCAATCTTCGGACTTTGGGGTTCTCTTAGCAGACAGGTGGTCGCCGTAAGTCCTCCTCCAAAGTCGCTAAATGAGCTCGAACAACCGTTGCTCCATGTGTGGCAGTTGTTTCCCTTCCAGTGTCCGGCAATTTAATTCACAGTATGGAAAGTCGGTGCCACAAATTTATTACAAGTACGGACGTACACATGCCTTACTAAAACCCGTTTATTTAATTTTTATTTCACAAAAAACTGCTATTTATTTTTTATCAAACAGTGGACTTTTGCAAAAAATGCAATTTTTTTTTTTGCAAATCATGCTTGACTTTAAAGTTAAGTACAATTCTATAAATAACTTTTTAAAGCACAATTCTTCCAAATTTCATGTTTTTATCTTCATTTGTTTCAAATTAGACACAAAAAACTGTTTGTATCTTAACTTTTGGGGGGCAGTGTATTTTACAATCTATTAGATTTTCAGACGCATTTCAACTGTCTTCATGAACCAAATTCTATTATAAAATTTTATTTAGCGTTGCCTGTAGAACTGTATTTTTAATTGAGTTATTGATGCCTCTTTTTGAGAAGGTATATTCGCCTTATTTAATTTATCATGAAATCAAGCGACCACTACTATTCCATAAAAAGTGGTAGCAACCACGTAATCTCAATAAAAGGCTCTGCCCAACTGGCAACACTAAATGTATTTTTACTTCTCTATAGCAGAAAAATAAATGTTTTCCTTCTTTAACAAATTGTCAATAGTGTGCATTATTTTAGGAAAAGCGCCGATTTCAGTATGATAGTTCATAACCAGAGCCCTATTATGAAAACGTGCAATATGTATAAACTTCCACCATTATATCAGGATATAACTTTTCGCATTACATATCTGCGATAAAATAAGGCAATAATTGCTATTCTGAACTACATGTACAAGTTTTACATGTTGCACACGTGTTGAAAATAAGGCCCTATCCACAGAATTGAGTGGCGTAATCATGGAGTTGTCCAGATGCTCTGAATACCACCGTTTTAAAGAATAATTCTTCGCCTTATCTAATAGTTAAATTTTCTTAGATTAAACAATCCGAAAACTATACTTTATGAAATTAGTTATATCCAGATCATCTTGACCCCTTTTCCTCACTATGCCTCTGATAATAATGTGATGTTAGTATGTTAAATCAACTGGCTTTTTTCTGAAATTAATTTATACTAGATAAATAATAATATATGCTTTCATTTCGATAATATATTAGATTTTTCTTAACTCTCGAATTTTGGAAACCCTTTTGAAAACATTAAACATGTATTTTGAACACCTCATGCTGATTTTATTTTACTATCGTTAGATTTGTTTTTAAATCTTCCATTTTAATTTCATGTATTTAATTAAAAATAGTAAAAACTATATTAAAGATTTTGGCACGAAAATTAAAAGTACACTAATATGTTGAAATAAATAATTCGAAAATAAAATAGTTTTATTGTTAAATTTCTGTTAGTAATACATACATAAGTGCATTTTAAAACTAGTACAGTCATATTTTCAATTTGGACTAAACATTGATATAAATAAAATATTATGTGTTTCCATTGTTTACTTATTTATTGTTTTTAAAAAGTAATAAATCTTTCTACAGTAAATGCTTTTGGAAAATTTTCTCAATGGAATATTGAATATTTTTTAAGCTATGCAAGATGTAAGCTGATATATATTGCATGTTTAATATTTGACCCACACAGAGGCTACCACAAAACTGCGAATGAAAAAATCCCTAACGTAAGAAAAAAATAATAATAATTTTACTTTTTAAATATTAAACCCTAAAAATGTATCCATTTAAACATTAATGTTACAGTTTTGCGTCATAACTAAAACCTGTGAAAACATATTGCTGTGTAAAACTAAAAGTATTGTAACACAAAGTTTACTAAAATATTTCTTAGCAAAGAATAATATTTTAAAATGCGAAAAACGTTCCAAGCAAAGATTCTAAAAAAATTACAAAGAACTTTACAGTTTCTTCTTTTCAACAGAAAGCGTTAGAAGTAAAGGGATTATTTTTTCTTTCTTTATAACAAATTTGTTTTTCTTTTATGAAATGGTTACTGAAGTTTTGCTGAATACTTAGATAAATAAATTTATAGAGTTTCAAAAAGAAGTGAGCCGCAGAGCTATCAAATATTCCTAATAGCCTTTCGCCCAACTGAATGCAGTAATTTTGCTATATAAGGCTATGATTTTTATTCAGAAAAATTGTGTCAAACGGCTGTCAGACAGAGAGTTTTGACACGCAGATCTAACACTACAACGGCCGAAAATTTTACTCAATTTTCAGAAAATAGTTAAATTTATTAATCAGTACTGTCAGCTGTTAACAAGCAATAGTTCCCACCTACAAGGAGAGTTTTATAGCTGAGACTGCTAACCGTTTTCATTTCTAAGCTTCCCGATGATCAGATTAATTTTATTTTTATAGAATTTACTAGCGGAGATTTGCCCGCTACGCTGGTCGGTGTATTCCAAACGGTCCTCGAATGAAACGAACTTGGATGCTCTGCTGTATTCATATCTGGTCTACTCGGATTTAAATAGAAAACAAAAAAGAACATTTTATTTAAAATCCTGCAGAAAGTGCATCAACATATTTTTTAAAACTGTAATTGTTGATTTATTTTTTTCCCGAAGGTTGAAGCGTTTCTCTTCAACGAAAATTGACACAGGCTCCAGTCAACAAAATTATTGCTTGTAAAATTCATCTGAAGAGAAAATGCTGCCTTTTCAAAGAAAGAGAAAGTTTTTCTTTCCATTGAAAGTGGTGGAGAATGATAAATGGTTTTCTCATTGTGCGGGTTTGAACCGCTCCCTGTTCTCTTCTGTTCAGACCCAACTAGCTCTTAAACTATATAAGGGGAGAATCCTCCTCGTACTTCCCCTTTCTGCTTTCAAAAAAGTCTAAGCATGCGTACTGATATCAATTTTATGTGAAAGCTTTTATGTGAAATCTTAAGAAATGCACTTTTAGCTTTAAATATATATACGTAGGTTGTCTAATATAATGATTATTTCCGTTTGAAAATAAATTGTCAGTTTTATTTTCGAAAGCACACCGAAAAAAATTATTAATTTAACGGTCATTCCCCTTACCATTGTTTGTTACCCCCATGCAAATAAAAACTAGTCATTGGGGTCCAACGTAATACTTACCCATCATGTATATGCAGAAGTGCCAAGCTCTCATTAATATTCCGTAATATGTGGATTAAATTGACCCAGGTTTAACACGTTTGGCACCAGAATTTTTTTTTTAATGGAAATTAAGTAAATTCTACGTAGAAACCTGAAATTCAGTAAATAAAGATTTTTCCAATAATTTTGCTGGTTTGAAGCGTCGTTAAACTGGGTCAGATTAAACCACATATTACGGAAGATTAGTGGGAACTTGGCAGGTCTGTGTATATGCATAATATAAAATATGAAAATAAAACATGTGTAAACCAATTATAAAATGCATTGCAATTCGAATAAAATCGTAGCTTAATGACGTCATAAACTTTAAATGCTCTATTACTGAATTGCGTAAAAGAAACATCCTTATAACTCCAAAATTGATAATCATATTAACTTACGGTTTACTGCGTCTGATTAAGCGTCTTATTTCCAATTAAAATATATCTTTGAATTGAAATTTGAATGAAATGCAGGGTCATGAAATATCGAAGAGCGTGGAAAATATGATTATAAATATATCGGCAACTAATTATTCGATCGACTTCATTCTTTATGCAAACTTTATGTTTTTTTATAGTGTTTTATATTCACTCCGTAAAATAAACAATTTCGAAAATTTTTATATACTTTTTATCAGAACGAATATTTCGAGAGTCCGAAAAAATAGTTCCGGATAATCGAGGTTACTGAAATTCAATAAGCTTCTTCCCTTTATTACTTACTAAGTATATACAAAATTTCATGTCTCTATCTCAATTTGTTCGGGATATAGAGCGTTTACAGGCACACACACAGACAGACGGAATGCAAAATTTTTTTCAAAAAATATCTTTTTCGGAATCTCCAGTGTCTGAAACGTGTAAATCCGTCAATTTTTTTTTCGATTTTCAAAACGATTACAAGACTTACCCTATACTACGTATGATGGATAAGCAGAGGTGCCAAGCTACCACTAATCTTCCGTAATATGGGAGTAACGCCACGTTTAATCCCTTGAAGGGCACCGGTATATTATATATACCACTTAATTTTAATCCCAAAATGCCACAATGACACCAGTATTTTGGAATAAAATTTTGAATTTATAAGGTGTATGAGGAAAAGCTTTTACTTAGTTTAAAATAAATTCGTTCGTGAATCCGGGTGTCAATCAATCATTTCAATATTTTAGCTAAAAGAGTACTTTGCCCCTGAAGGGGTTAATACGTTTCGCAAGAGATTTTTTTTAAGAAATGGAATTAAATAAACTGCCGCCATCGAGACCTGAAATTAAATAAATAAAGATTTATCAAATAAATTTTCTGGTTCAAAACGTTGTTAAACTGTGTCAAATCAATCCACATACACTGCTCAAAACAATTAAAGGATATTGCAGTTTTAGGTGGATTTTGTATCTGGGAAACTTTTTAGCTGATTGATACATGGTCGACAGACATAGTAGGTTATATGAGAATAAATTACACATGTTTGGCAGAAAAAAATGCATTTTATTGCGCATTTGTGTACAAAAGGAAAAAAACACAATTTGTGCATATGAGAAAAAAAGAATAAGAAAAGGTGTTTTCTTCAAAGAAAATCATTTTCAGTAGGGGGTATGGTTTCCACGGGCGGCCAGCAACGTTGAACACCTTTAAGGCATGGACTCAATGAGTCTATTAATGACGAGTTGGGGTATTCTGCCCCACTCTTCCAGAAGAGCTCTTTCCAGTTCTTGGAGAGTTTCTGGGGGTTGTTGGCGGCCAGAAACTCGTCTTCCTAGAGCGTCCCAAACGTGCTCGATTGGATTCATGTCTGGAGAACACGCTGGCCATTCCATTCGAACGATTCCTTCCTCGAAAAGGAAATCCTCCACCAAGTTTGCACGATGTGGCCTGCAGTTATCGTCCATTAAAATGAAGTTATCTCCGATTGCTGCAGCGTAAGGCACTACAATAGGTCTGAGGATCTCATCCCTATATCGGCGACCAGTCAGAGCTCCATCTCGAATGATGTAGAGGTCAGTGCGCCCCTCAATGGAGATGCCACCATACACCAACACTCCTCCACCGCCAAATCTGACACTTTCGTGCACGAACGCAGGATTATTCCTACTGCCACGGTCCCTCCAGATGAAAATACGCCTATTATCCGGATGCACAGAAAAACGGGACTCGTCAGAAAACAGAATATTGCTCCATTCATTTCTCCTCCAGTTGACATGCTCGGTTGCCCACTCCCTGCGGTCGCGACGATGCCTTGATGTTAATCTAACACATACCATCGGTCGGCGAGCATACAGACCTACAGCATGGAGCCGGTTTCGGACAGTCTGTTGAAATCGTGGTGCCTGTAGCCGAGCGAAGGTGTTGTTGGAGAAGAGTAGCGTTCATGTTTCGGTATCTCCGAGCTGTTAACGCTAAATACCGATCTTCATTGGGCGTTGTTGCCCGTCTACGACCTTGCCCTGGTCTTCGGCCTGCACATCCACTCTCCAAAAAACAGTTCCAGATCCTGGAAATGACACTTTGTGACACTCCAATGACTTGCGCTACTTCGGCTTGAGTTTGGCCCCCTTCTAACCTACAAACAATTCTCCAAGCTTCTGAATCTGTCAAATGACTTCGCTGAGACATCGTACTCATCGAAACAAAGCATACACTGAATGCCGATCATCCTTGTCTTCATTCTCTTTTATCCAGTTGAAAGTCAAATTTAATTCGCTGCCGCTGAAGCGACGTTTTTGACGTCGAACTCAAAATTTGCATACTCCACAGTTTGAAAACCAGAAAAATTTGCATTTATGATTCTCTTCTTCTATTTTCGGCAAAAAAAATTTCGTTTATATCTTTATTTTATATAAAACTTCAAATATCCTTTAATTGTTTTGAGCAGTGTATTACGGAAGATTAGTAGGAGCTTGGCACCTCTGTGGGTATGTAATATGTTTTGAATATTTTCAGGTTGGCTTGGATACAGAGTAGCTAAAGATTGCTAAATAACAATATTAACACCAGAAAAAAATATACATATTGAATTGATTCTGACACTTGCCCAATGCTTACCGCTCTAAATAAACAGGCTTTGTGGTTCAAAAAATACGGCTGAGCGTACTTATGTCAACTGTTCGGAAAAATTACTCTTTTGATCACAGGCTTCGGCTGGGAACTTTTTTATATTCAACCGTTATCAAAGCCATTAAATAATAAGGCCAGTCAGATAAATGGGAAACTTTTCGCAAGTTGAAAATAGCGCCATCTACCGGATAGGATGCTGAAACGATTCGCGGTTGGTGGTTTGTCGTGAAGGAATGGCAACACAATGACTGGGTAAGTGTTTTGTTTTCCGATTTTGCATATTGAATTTTTTTTTTTTTTTACTGTTTCTTTATTTAACATTGGTTAAATAAACCATATATAAATCATTTTTTTCTTAAGTAAGATTAATTTAACCCTTAATTGCATAGTGATGTAAATTTCCATCACTTTTTATTTAACTTTTAATAAATAAATCAACTTCTTCGCCACCACTATATTTATATAGAAATATTAAAACAGTAAATTTCCCCATTTTTTTTCATTATAGTTTTAGCTTTAATGTAAAAGATCCCAATAATTAGCAAGCTTTTAAAGGAAGTGCAAAAGCAAAACATTGATACAAACGATAAAAATCGTATAAAATATCGATATAAATAAATCGTATCGTTTCTCTGCGACGCACTTCTGTTTCGCCTTCCTTCCACAGCAGATGAAGTCTGCCGCTAACAAATTTAACACTATCTGACTGGGCTTATTATTTAATGGCTTTGACCGTAATAGATTTTGTAAAATATTTTCTTTGTTGTAGATTTTTCTTGAAAATATTTCAGTATAAGTGTATGAAAGATATTATTTTTGAAAAAGTGGCCCGAATAAAATAGAAATATAGTCTATTTGGACGTATGTGTCCCGTTGGGCGGGGTTTTTAAATTTGAGTTCTAGTGTTGTCCGTTTTTTTTTTTTTTTTTTTTTTTTTCTTTTTTTTTCTTTTGATTGCAAGTGTTGTCAGTTGGACGGTGTTTTTATTAATACGGTTGCTTAATTTCTACCACTTTTTAAAACTAGTAATATTTGTCATTAACAATGTCATTTGAATAACGTGTTCGCCTTCAAGCAATTTGAATAACAAAATTACACAAATAAAGACACTGTTGTTAACCCTTACGTGAAATAGTAATGAAATAGTAATGAAAGTAAAGTTATTGAAATTGTAATCGGTCATTAAATAAGGAGAATATTACTAACTAAAGTAAGTGTAGGAATACAACAGTTTGAATAAAAAAGTCTGGCAACAATGGGTATATTAATTGTAAAAACCGTGTATAAAAATACCATATATCAGGTTGGTGCAGAGGTTCTGTCGTATTAAGAAACAGGTATAATATAGAATTTTATTGCATGTAGAAATTAGGTATAGAATAGTAGGTATAGAATTTTATTGCTGAAGATTGCAGGTAGAAAAAATAAATTGGTAAAAAGAAATCTTGCGCGCAATTAAAAAAATGCACATTTCTAACATTTTGTAATAAAAAACTTTAAAGTATTAATTAGTCATTACTTACATAGGAAAAGCCTGATATAATTGTAGTCATAATTATAAAAAATATGCGGTTATTATTAAAATGCGTTTAATATGTTGCTCTTTCTGATGCATGTTCTTCGAAAAATAGAATCTTTTCTAATTTAAGTGTAGTATGCACTGTATAGTTATGGCACCATATGTACAAACATTTTAAATTTAAAAAAAAATGCAGAATTATTACAGAAAACTTTTTAAAATAAATAATATTTGTTATATATTTTGATATTGCATACTAATTATCTATTTCAAAAAAATATTCAAATAAATCAAAGTTCATTAAGTTAAATGATCAAATTTATTGAAATTTCTATGCGAACAGATTGCTTTTAATTATATTTAAAAAGCTACTAGACATTCAGACACATTTCAACTGGCTTCGTGCACCAAATTCTATTATATAACTTTATTCAGTGATGCCTGTTAGGCTCCTGAAAGGCCTGTTTTTATTATTGAGATAGCTTTATTGCTACCACCTTTTCAAAAGGTATATTTGCCTTCTTTAATTAATCATTAAATCAAGCGACCACTACTATACCACAAAAAGAGATACCGTAATTTCCGGCGTATAATCCGCGGATCAAAGAATCATGTTTCGACCCAGAAATTTTATTTTTTTAAATGTAACTTATTGCATAGCTGTAAATATTTGACTTCAATTATTAAATTGAATTTCTGGGTCTAAACATGATTGTTTGATCCACGGATTATAGGCCGGAAATTACGGTAGCAACCACGTAATCTGAAAAAAAGACTGCCCAGGTGGCAACACTAAATGCATTTTTACTTCTTTATTGCAGAACAATAAATGTTTGCCTTCTTTTACAAATTGTCAATAGTGCGCATTCTTTTAGGAAAAGTGTCGGTTTCAATACGAAAGGTCATAGCTATAGCCGTATTCCAAAAATGTCCAATATGTACAAACTTCCACCAGTATATCGGAATATAACTTTTCGCATTACCGTAATTTCCGGCGTATAAGCCGCAGCTCAAAGAGTCGTTTTTCGACCCAGAAATATTATTTTATAAAATGTAACTTAAAAGATCGCTGTAAATATTTAACTACAATTATTGAATAAAATTTCCGGGTCGAAAAATGACTCTTTGAGCTGCGGCTTATACGTCGGAAATTACTGTACTTATCTGTGATTAAATTTGGCGATAATTGCTATTCGGAACTACATGTACAATAGGGTGTGTCGAGAAAACTGAAATTTATATAATCGAAACATAATAGTCCGGGAAAGTTGCTATTGGTAATAAGGAATAAATTTGCAAAATATTACACTAAATGGTTAATATATTTTACCAACGCAGGGGGGGGGCAAAGTTTAATAAAACAAATATGTTTTTTTTTCAAAAAAATATTGCATATATTGCAATGTATATATACATTGCAATACAATTTCTAATAGAATGCAACAGCTACATCAAGATGTTAGTAAAGCTCCAATAAAATTTCATTATGGTGAAATCATTTCTATTACCGCCGCAAAAGCAGACAAAATTTTGAAAAAAACGGCAAAAATTTCAATTTTCCATTTTTTTTTATTTTCACAATTTTTATTATATATTTAGAATTAAATAAATTTATATTATATCTTGTAATAACATATACATTTCTAGTAATCGTGATCATGGGCATTGCAAACCTACCCCCACCCCTAAATTTTGGAGAAATGGGCTTTTTGAAGGAATTTTGGGGATTTTGCGGGACATTTCGTGATTAGCGCGTTACAAGTAGCAAAATTACTGTAGCTGCTATTTTTTTACAGTAGTTTGTAAGTGTAGCGCTCTACATTTTGAATAATGCAGTGTAGCCAGTAGCGCGATACAAAAAATCGGTAGTTTGTAGCGAGAACCGACGCTACTTTTAACGCTACTTCAGGGGTGAGAAATGTACCATTCTGTAAATCACGTTGCCGAAATTTGCTTCTTTTGTGCAAAATTTGTTCTATTCAACAATTTGCGAATCTCAGCTGCAGCCTATAACAACGTATGAAGTGATAGATTTTCCCTATTGACCCTTGCTACTAAAATCAAGTACTAATCCACCAAATAAGTTAATTTTCTTTCTGGCAACACTTCTCTATTAACTCTTTATTAAGTCTTCATGTTTTAACGCCAGTTTCTTAATATTCAGAATTACTTGATTTACAGATTTATTTATTATTTGCATCTAGATTTTTTTTCTGAAATTTTCTAGAATTTCTAGATCTCTTTCTTAATTTTGCTATGAAATTTAATGTGTGTATAAATTAACATTTTGGAGACAAACAGAAAACATTTTCTTGTATGTTATCTTTTTTAATGTCCTCCATTATGTTGCATTTATTTAATTATATCCCAACAGATGCGATATAACGAAAGATCGCTTTGTTATTTAATTCGTGTCTTCAATTTCTAGTGTAAATGGAACCCTTTGACAAAATCTGAAAATAGCGAAGTAGTCTCTACTTTTGAAAAGTAGTTTATAGTCGCTACTTTTTAAAACAAGTAGCTGTAGTTGTAGTTAACTACATTTTCGATATGGTAGTTGTAGTTGAAGTTCGCTACAATAAAAATGTAGTTTTCCCGCACATTGTGATACAATTTTCACATATGTCGTGGAAATTAATAGCTTCGCCCCACTGTGAGCGGTGGGATATTTTTTATACATTTTAATTTTAATTAAGATATGTACCAGAGTTATTGAACAAAATTTTACTTCAATGATTTTTGGGATGAAAGCTGTAAAATTGAATTTCCTTATTGTCAAATAATATATTTCGAAACATCTTGTGTGAATTCAAAATTTCAGAAACACAATTACTTGACCGTAATAGGGTTTGACAGGGATCATACAGGTCAGGCAATTTCTTCCCTGACATTAGGTTAAAGAACTACCAGTATTTATTTACAGAAAAACTCGCCTTATACATTCGCACGATTACATAAGTCGAGTTCTTCTATACGAAAATGCTGATATCTTGTCTGAAAATGTTGGAACCTTCTAACCCTTTCCGGCACAGTGGTCCCACTCCGGGTACACCTAATTTTAATTCCAAACTTGCATTCGACACCCAGGATATTTAATTAAAAAAAATTTACAATGAAAGCTTAAAATAAGTTCTTACTTTCTAAAAAGTCTTTTGTAAATTCCGGTGTCAGTCAGTAATTTCTCATTTTAAGAACAAACTTTGTCTGTGCCGGAAAGTGTTAAACAATATTCTTGTTATGTAACACAGAAAATTTCTGCTCAATACAGGGTTATTTTATTTCTATAGACAGGATTCCATTAATTAAAATATGAGGAAATTTTTCCTTATACATAGAAAGTGTGTTTCATTCTAAAATGTGTTGCCCTCTCTATAACATGGATAAATTCTGTTTCATACAGAGCAAATCTGTACCAATTACCGTAATTTCCGGCGTATAAGCCGCAGCTCAAAGAGTCGTTTTTCGACCCGGAAATTTTATTCAATAATTGTAGTTAAATATTTACAGCGATCTTTTAAGTTACATTTTATAAAATAATATTTCTGGGTCGAAAAACGACTCTTTGAGCTGCGGCTTATACGCCGGAAATTACGGTACTAGAATTCCTCTGTACGAATTACAAGGGAAAATGGTAGAATGCTTTACAGGATTTTTCTCTCAAATATACAGGATTTGTTTTTAGAGTGTTTTTATTTAAAAAGGGTTCTTTTATTCTAAATAATACATCTGAATATATATAATACTATAATATATATATATATATATATATATATATATAATAGTACATCTAAATATGTATAATAATACATCTAAATTAGATATCTAAATAAACATTGAAGATTTCAATTTAAATTTAAGCAATCGAAAACTACTTGATTAGACATTTTTATGACTAATCGTAAAATTAATTATTTTATCCAGGGTTCTTACAGTTTTAACACAAATTTTAATATAATTTTTCGCCTTATTTAAATACAGATACGTATAACAAATCCGGCAATTAAACAATTTCTGCTATTTAAGTTTTAAATAGAAAAATTCTATTAAAAAATTATGGTAAAAGCGTACGAACACTGATTTATCAACATTGTTTTTGGATAAAATTATCATCTTTATAGAAAGAAACTGATATATATACAAAAATAAAAATTATTCAACTGAGTTGCGTTTGATTTATATCGCTGTCTGTAAGAAGCGATTTTTTTTTCACAACTTGTTTCCAAGACTGCAGTGACATTCATCATCTATTTCTGCCTCGTTAAAATTTTCACAAAGAATTCGGCTTTAAATCTTTTACGAGATAACAGTTTCTTCTCAAGAATCTGGAAGTTTTTACTTATACGTAATGCATGAAGACAGTGACATATTACGAAAGTGCAACAATTGTCAAAATAAATAAATAAATAAATTATACTAACGGACTGAATGTAAAGATTGCTTTTGAAAGCGAATAATCAAATTCATGGTATTTTACATTGCTATAGTGTAAAAACAGTATTCTGAAAAATCAAAAATGAAAGCATTTATACATTTTTTGTTTCAGACTTTAACCACTGCGCCGTATGAATCCCGTACGATTCACAGTGAGTCACATGTTCACTGTGACCATACTTCCCAACACCCAACTAGCCTTCCGTAAACTGTAGTTTAATTTGTCCAAGGTTAAACACGTTTCGAACCGAAATCTGTATTTGGTGTAATTTTATTTATTTAATTTCATGTTTCTACGTTGAATTGTTTTAATTTTCTTTCTAAAGATATTTCTGGGTCGAAATGTGTTTAACTTGGTTAAATTAACCCACATTTCACGGAAGAATACCGGGAGGTTGGCAGGTATGCGTCTGTGGTTCGTGAATGATATGTGGTTCGCGCAAAGGAGCTCGTTCCATAAATTTAATTCGCAGCAGAAATTTAAATTATTAAACCATATAAAATAAATAGTTCTGAACAGATGCGTAGCGTCAAGGGGGGCACGGGTGACTTTACTACCAGTATTTTTATATTCTATATTTGGCCTTATTTATTTCATACCGTTCAAAGATTAAATAAGGCTAAATGTAGTATATAATTATACTGGTACTAAAATGATCGTGCCCCCCCCCCCTGACGCTACGCCAATGGTTCTGAAGAATAACATATATATTGTTAACCATGGTGCAGTACTACGCGTAGCCTACTCGCAGTGTATTACAAACCCAGGGTCCGTACTTTTTCTATTTGTCACCAATAATTTCACACATATGTTGTCATCTTATTTAATTGCAGACTATTGTTATAAATTATGCGATAAAATATGCCGAAGATTTACTTTCGTAGAATAGTTGAAAATAGAAAATAATTAATTAATTAGTAAGGAATGTAAAGAAATGCAATTTGAGTACGCAAAACCAACGCGTGTTTAATAAAATTTTTAGTTTATATTGGCATCTGTTTAACGTGAGGTTTAACTCTAACTATACCGGGAATTTTATTCACGTTTTAAAATATATTTCTTATCCGAATTTTTATTTAAAACAATTGAACTTTCTTATTTAGCTTATTCATGTATGATTTATATTGTATTTATTTTTCCAAGAAATTTCTGGTTCGAATAATTTCATTTCGTACCGTCAAATGGCCAGTTCTTGGTTTATTTAGTGTTAAGTTATACTTTTTTATCAGAATAAAATTCCCGTATGCTATGTGCTGAGTGCCGTGTGTTGAACACGTGCAGCATGTGCAAACCTCTACTTGTAAAAAATAACAGCATTTTTATTTTTGCGTTCTTTAATCGCATATAAATAAGACTAAAATTACTGTTATTTTTTATCGGTGGAAGTTTCGTCACGCTACACACGATCAGAAAACGACCCTTTATTAGCTGTATGTAGCACCTATGATTATTATATAGACGTAAATAAAAAATATATTCATGTAATGTTGACGAGTTTATAAAACATGCAGTATACATAACTTGGCAATTTTTGCTCTTTTTTGTTAGCTGTAACATTTCATACCAAATTTTGCTTATTTTAATCGCTGAAATCTCCAGTTAATAAAGCAAACAATTCTATTAAATTTTAGTGGTAAGAAAACTGTAAAAGTTGGCAGCTATGTGCAAGCGATTTTTTAAATATATTTTGCATTATCATAATTTAAATTCAGCATTTTGACGATGATCGCTGAACTCCTTCAGGAGCAAGGCACTAGAAACGATTGAATAACATCAGAATTTACGAACAAATTTAGATGGAAATGAGTAACAGACTTTCTTCATATACAAAATAAAAGGAAATTTGTATTCAAAATTCTGGTTCCATTGGGGCGTTTGGGGATTAAAATTAAGAAGTACAAACATGTACCGCCGTCTTTCAAGGGGTGAAGGAAAATAAGCGATCGACATTTCACGCATATCACTGAGCTCCATATACGAAGCGCTATCGGAAATTTTTCAGACTTGATGGAAAACAAGTTTTGTTTGAACTTATCTAATTATGGCTT
This sequence comes from Maratus michaelseni, assembly GCA_963931845.1. NCBI lineage: Eukaryota > Metazoa > Arthropoda > Arachnida > Araneae > Salticidae > Maratus > Maratus michaelseni. Next base: position 189,777,007 of record OZ007586.1, read on the forward strand.
CATCTCCTTCAAAATAGTCACCCTGTGAACGTGAACACTGATCTCATCGCGTTTTACACTTTTCTAAAGAACTCCTGAATTCATTCTCTTGAAAGCTGTCGTCTGCGATTCACGTTGAGTGTCGGACACAGCTGCAAAACGTCGTGATGTCCAATTTTCAATTTTGGGAATAATGCAAAATCACAGGGAGCCAGATCCTGTAAATACGGTGGATGGTGAACAACAACCATGTTGTTATGAGCTATAAACTGTTTTGTCTTTAGGAATCTGTGGGCTGGTGCATTGGTGTGGAGAAGAAGCCAGTCCCCATCACGCCAAAGTTCAGGTTGTTTTCGTCGGGCATCTCTCAAACGCCTCAAAACATCACATAACATCTTTTCGTGTGCGTTTTTTAATTGGTTCTACATTTTCATATTTTTTCTCGAGCTTGGTCTCCCTTAACGGTCATCTTCAAATGAATGACGATCCACCTTCAAACGCCAGTACCACTCAAAAACCATTGTCCGATTTAAAGCTTCATCACAAAAAAGCCATACGAATCATTTCAAGAGTTTTGGCTGCAGATCTACTAAGCTTCTTACAAAATTTGATGCAACCATACTGCTGAATTTTGCTGTCAATGGCAAACAGTTCAAAATACGAAGTCGAACAAAATTCGTAGAAACAAATTGCGGGCTCACAACCTTGAAGTCAAACAGTGACATGGATAGAGGAGGGTTTGGAGAATGTGACCTGAAATCTACTGTCGCCTCATCTTTTACAGAGATAGTTGCAGTAATAGCAGTCAGGAAACTTTTCGGTAGCACCTCTAATAACAGGAGATTTCTCTTCATATTCCGCAAAATGATCCCCAGTGGTCAGCGCGGAAGGATACAGTGACGATATTTTTAGTTCGCGTTCATGGCAAAACATGCTGTTTATCAAATTTCCTTACTTGTTTAGAGAATCATTTATTAATTATATAAGCATAGCTCAGTTAGAGAAGCATAAATTAGGATAATAGTACCGTAATTTCCGGCCTATAATCCGTAGATCAAACAATCATATTTCGACCCAGAAATTTCATTTAATAATTGAAGTAAAATGCATACAACGATCCGGTAAGTTGCATTTTATAAAATAAAATTTCTAGGTCGAAACATGATTATTTTATCTGGGGTTTATAGGCCAAAAATTACGGTAAATAAGAAATATAATATCTAACATTGACAACACGGATTATTTTTTACATTTGCCTTCCAAACATCCGACCACCGACTGAGAACTTCTGTTATACATGAAGCTCAGCGGTTGGAATAATACGTGCAATTTTACGAAATGGAGCACAAAATTCATTTTCTCAAAAATCACTATAAATTGAAACCTTCTTAACCTGTTAACCGGAGAATATACTTTGGTTCAACTTGTTTACTATGGAGACATTTTTCTTCATAGTGATATGTAATATCATCAGTGCCTGATTACCAACGAGGCACACTTCCACCAGTAAAAAAAAAAAAAAGAAATATTTTCCTTATTCATGGCAGTAACTTTGCATGAATAGGACGTTTTACTAAAACGAAAATTTCTATTACATTTTATTGGTTGAAATGCGCCCCGTCGGTAAACATGCTTTGATGCGTTCAAAATATTATGGCAAATGGGCGTAATGAAAATTGTCGTCATGCCCATTGGCAGTAGTAGTTCGTGCATAACGAAATATTTCGTCTTACCTAATTAACAAGTTAAAACCTATATAGAAGCAAGCACTCTTGAATTACGCCGTATGTGTTCTTCGTTATAAAATTTCCAGTTCTGGCAATTAGTTATTCTACCAATCTATGTAAAACGTATTTTTACGTTTCTCGCATACAATGCACAGCCCCACCAACTTCTACCCCTTTTAAAAATCAAATAAACATAATCGAACCAGAATTTTTACTTAAAAAATAAAATAAAATACGAACTACGTCTCATTGAATAAACACAATAATAATTTTCTTATGATGTTTTTTGTTCAAAACATAATTATATGATTTAAAAAGGCATAGAAGTTAGACTATTATGAAAATGTGTTAAGTTTCATTAAAATTTTGTAAAGAATTATATTAGTGACTGCATATCACTAGTAATCCAAAAACATTGAAGCAATTTTGAGACTGACAAAATCTGTAATGAGTTTTTTTATACATTCAATCAATACCTGATGAACTTTCAAAAAGGTTAATAACTACAACTGAGTTTGCATTTTAATTTATTTTTTATACCTTCTGGGCATCGTTCAAACGCGTTTACATTTAAAACACAAGACTTAGAATTACATGAAAAAAGGGAAATTTTTCGTATATCATTCTTTATTCAAGCAGTTAAACCGTCGCAATTTGTTATGCATTTTCTTGAGTATTTTATTTTTGTACAGGAGATAATAATTACTTGGAAACTCTCCATGGTTAAAAAAGAATGGTGTTATTAAATTACAGAGATCATTGCATTATTAATGGAAGTTTAAAGTAACTGTTAGCAATTATAACAAATCATAATCATTTTCAGCGTTTTTTTAATATAAAATTTATGTGAACTGAGAAACAATTTAAAATTTTAAAAAAGTTATAAACCAGATAATTGCGTGTATTCCTGACGTTTACAACTCAAAAGATATAGTGTTTTCTGCCAAATATTTTAGATTGAAAATAACTATCATCTTTTAAACCGCCAAAAAGAAAAAAAAGTGACAGGCACTTTTTAAACAAATCTCGATTAAAGAAACTGAAAGTATTCAGAAATTTAAAACCTTAAAAAAGAATTCTAAAGGAATGCCAAATCTAATTCTTTGAATTTGTAGCATATTTATATTGCCATACACTTATGAATGTGTAATGCTATTAAAGTTTGTAAAGTTTACATATCTTTTAAATATTCTAAGTTGCTAGATATTTTAAGTTAAAACTATTAGGCTGTATCAAAAGTATTTTCGTTTTTTGATTGTTTTTCATACTATAACCTGTAGAAGGCACACTATCACCACTATTATTGAACTTAAAGTGCTATTTAAGAGAAACATATCCCTCTACATTTTATAATCATACAGGCTCCTTTCTTTCATTTTTAGGTTATATAAAGTGTGGTTGAAATGTTGAGAATGTGGTGTTTATTTAACTTATTCTATGAATCCATATTCGAATAGAAGTATGCTTCGAATAGAAGTATATTTATGTTGTACCGGTCACACAGACTACTTTGACCGTTTTAATGATAATAACAAACATTTTGCGATTAAATAAAACGAAAATTACTATTCTGAAATAATGGTATTCATAATTTGGGCGGATTGGTATTCAAAATCCGAAACACTTGGAACATGTGAACATATTTCTTGCACACATACCGACCAATGTAGCATAAGGTGTCCTACTACTCTTAAATCTTAAAAAAAAATTCTAAGAATATGTACCGTATTTGTCGGCGTATAATCCGCGGCTCAAATAATTCAGTTTAAACCCAGAAATTTTATTTAGTAATAGAAGTCAAGTATATTCGAGATAAAGAGAGTAGCATTTTATTAAATACTATTTCTGGGTGAAAAAAAATTTTTGAATCGTGGATTTTAGGCCAAAAAATACTGTGTATGAAAGAGCATTTTAAAAGAAACCGCATAACAAATTCTGTCATTGACGCCAGTTATGAAAATAATGTGAAGTGTTTTCAAAAAACAATCATTAAAAGGTCGCTGCCACGCCACCTTATGGCTCGCAGAACGAAAACACTCAATTGAGTTATTCTTAGGGCCTCATTCTGAACCTGATCGTTATATTTTGATATTGAAGAGAGACATGTTTCTACGAGAACCTTGCCTTATTATAAGCATCCAATTATAAGCAAACAGCATCGACAAATGTGTGCTCTGAATCGTCAGTTCCATAAACGTAATTTTACATGCATAAATCGGTTATAAGCTTCTGACAGAAAAAAAAATATAATCATATTATATATTTGAACCTTTTTTAATAGATGTAAAAAAAATTATTGTTAATCCATATATTAGGACATTTCCATTGATGCACGAATTAATTCTGGGTGTGGATTCATAGTCTCTGTACACGTATGTTGCCATTCCTATACTTTTATAAAATTCAAATTGCTTAATTGCCACGATTTTTTTGCAATAGTATTATTTCCCTTATTTTTTTTTTCATCTGTTAACCCCTTAGGGACGAGCGACACGTATACGTGACGCAAAAGATGCACAGAATCCTCGATTATTCCCACCAGTAACTTGTTATCGTAAGCTTTGCCTTATTTAATGACAGCATTTCTGTGATTCAATTAAGCGAAAATTTCTGTTTTGAGAAACCGGTGGTAAAAGATTAAAAATTCTGTAAAGGACGCTCGTCGTGAAGGGGTTAATAAATAAGGCGAAAATTACTATTTATAAAAAATAGCATCGAACAAGCAATCTAAATAAAAGAAATAGCAGCTGGTGAAACTGCTGGATACCACTTTTTTAAAAGATATATTATTCCCCTTATTTAATCGCCTAATTTTCAGTGGTTATCCAAGACGAAAATAACTTTACGAAACTGATGGTATCCAGAACAACTATACGCCTACTCTGTCTACGCCACAACGAGAATCTGTAAAACATATCTAAGCTCATAATGTTCAGTGTAGAGGACGGTGCTTATAATGTTTTAATAGAAAATATCCAGTCAACAGTATTTCATTTGAGATAGTTGTGGAATTACTTAATATCTGAAGAAAATGTTTTATAAAGTACTAGCAAGCTACGCCCGCTACGCTGGTCAATTTCTTTTAACGAACCTTTAATCAAACAAAATATTGACATTTCATAAATAACTTTTATATTTTAACAGAATAATAAGGCTACCATAAATTGTGACTCGTGCTATAGCCAATATACACGTCAGGACACGTCGCCCTTATCATTATCTTTTTACGCATGAAGGTTTCGCTATGGTACTCCATTGGAAAATTTGGTAATTTTTGAAATTCAATATTTGAAATACGGCAAAATCATTAGATTTGAAATTTACATCAAGAAAAATACAATTTTTTACCTTTCAAACGCAGTTTGTCTAACAATTTTCTAACAAATACTTTTTGAGCTATCATTTTTTTTTCAGAAACTTCAAATGATTCATTTTCCGAGATTAATCTGGTGCAACAATTAGCGAAAAACCCAGTCGTCAGCAACGCATAGTTTTTTATTAAAGAGGCTGTTGGAGCAGGGATTGTCACCACCAATTTGCCACCATCACTTTTGAAATCGGTTCCGTGGTTCCAGAGATTCCATAGAAATTGTAATTTAGAATGACTTCAGAACGCTTTTCGCTCATTTCACCCATTTAAATTTCGATTTTTTTTAAAATTTATTCTTAGAGAGCATTTACATCTTATAAGTAACTACAATGACAAATTTAAAATTTCTAGCTCCTTCAGTAAAAAAAAATAAAAATAAAACTGCCCAGTTAAACTGAGGGCATTGAGTTCACAGGCTATTCACACTAATTGTATATTATACTCTTATTTCAAAGAATTTGAAATAAGCCCATCGAAAAATAAAGAAACAATATATTAAGGGGGGGTCACCTCCCGTTACCCCCCCCATAGTTAACTAATGAACCCCTTAAACTAATCAGGTAAATCTCTAATTACAATGAATATATATACAAAATTTGAAGAAAATCGGATAATTCTGCATGAAAAACCCATTTATATAAATTAAGGCGGGATTAGCCCCCTCCGTCCCCCCCCCTTTATACTTAACCAATCAATCCTGAAAACTAATCAGGAAAGCGTCTTAACCCAATGAACCTATAAACAAATTTTGAAGCAAATGGGATAATTCTGCATGAAAAACCCATTTATATAAATTAAGGGGGGGATTAGCCCCCCGTTCCCCCCCTTTATACTTAACCAATCAATCCCGAAAACTAATTAGGGAAGTGCCTTAACACAGTGAACCTATAAACAAAATTTGAAGGAAAACGGAATAATTCTGCATGAAAAACCCATTTATATAAAATATGGGGGTATTTGCCCTCCGTTCCCCCCTTTATACTTAACCAATCAATCCCGAAAACTAATCAGGGATGCGCCTTAACACAGTGAACCTATAAATAAAATTTGACGGAAATGGGATAATTCTGCATGAAAAACCCATTTATATAAATTAAGGGGGATATTAGCCCCCCGTTCCCCCCCTTTATACTTAATCAATCAATCCCGAAAACTAATCAGGGAAGCGTCTTAACCCAATGAACCTATAAACAAATTTTGAAACAAATAGAATAATTCTGCATGAAAAACCCATTTATATAAATTAAGGGGGATTATCCCCCCGTTCCCCCCCTTTATACTTAACCAATCAATCCCGAAAAACTAATCAGGGAAGCGCCTTAACACAGTGAACCTATAAAAAAAATTTGAAGGAAAACGGAATAATTCTGCATGAAAAACCCATTTATATAAAATATGGGGGTATTTGCCCTCCGTTCCCCCCTTTATACTTAACCAATCAATCCCGAAAACTAATCAGGGAAGCGCCTTAACACAGTGAACCTATAAACAAAATTTGTAGGAAAACGGGATAATTCTGCATGAAAAACCCATTTATATAAAATAAGGGGGGATATGCCCCCGTTCCCTCCTTTATACTTAACCAATCAATCCCGAAAACTAATCAGGGAAACGCCTTAACACAGTAAACCTATAAACAAAATTTGAAAGAAATGGGATAATTCTGCATGAAAAACCCATTTACATAAATTAAGGGGGGGATTATCCCCCCGTTCCCCCCCTTTATACTTAACCAATCAATCCCGGAAACTAATCAGGGAAGCGCCTTAACACAGTGAACCTTTAACCAAAATTTGAAGGAAATGGGATAATTCTGCATGAAAAACCCATTTATATAAATTAAGGGGGGGGATTAGCCCCCCGCAGTTCCCCCATTTATACTTAACCAATCAATCCCGAAAAACTAATCAGGGAAAGCGCCTTAACACAGTGAACCTATAAACGAAATTTGAAGGAAAACGGAATAATTCTGCTTGAAAAACCCATTTATATAAATTAAGGAGGGATTAGCCCCCCGTTCCCCCCTTTATACTTAACCAATCAATCCCGAAAACTAATTAGGGAAGCGTCTTAACACAGTGAAACTTTAACCAAAATTTGAAGGAAATGGTATAATTCTGCATGAAAAACCCATTTATATAAATTAAGGGGAGGATTAGCCCCCCCCCAGTTCCCCCATTTATACTTAACCAATCAATCCCGAAAAGTAATCAGGGAAGCGTCTTAACCCAATGAACCTATAAACAAAATTTGAAGGAAAACGGAATAATTCTGCATGAAAAACCCATTTATATATATTAAGGGGGGATTAGCCCCCTATCCCCCCCTTTATACTTAATTAATCAATCCCGAAAACTAATCAGCGAAGCGCCTTAACTCAGTGAACCTATAAATAAAATTTGAAGGAAAACGGAATAATTCTGCGTGAAAAACCCATTTATATAAATTAAGGAGGGGGGGATTAGCCCCTTGTCCCCCCCTTTATACTTAACTAATCAATCCCGAAAACTAATCATGGAAGCGCCTTAACACAGTGAACCTATAAACAAAATTTGAAGGAAAACTGATATTTCTATGAAGAGTTATCGCATTACGTACGTACATACATACATACATACAGAACCGGCTGGCAAGCTCTCAGGTCTTGATAGCCAGTCTGATAGCTAAAAAATCGCAATTTTAGAACGTTTTTTGCTCCTGCACCCCCTGAAGTTAGTGGCACCGACATAAAATATAGCCTATTTTGGAGCAGGGGTTGTCACCATCAATTTGCCCCCATCACTTTTGAAATCGGTTCGGTAGTTCCAGAGATTACCCCCTACAAACCAACAAACAAACAATCTTTACTCTTTTATAATATTAGTATAGATATATTTATGATTGACTAAAATATTATCCATTACAAGTATACTGGAAAATATGATATTTTAAGTTTGTCGTTGAGTCGATTGAGCCAAACCGTGTCGTGATGTGACCCATAGAACCCGAGTTGGATGAAAAATCCTTTAATTACACCTTCCACCACCATTGTGTTTTCCTGCACTCAGTTCTCCATGTTTTCATACTTTTGGGTGCAGGAAAACACAATGGTAAACCTACCAGTCAACCGCTAAAATCGGGTTTTCACGTGTTTTCCACCAAGATATGACTTGGCAGACCGATTGCGTTTTAATATGCGAATCGAGTTTTAACTAATTCTGGAATTTCAGCCATGAACTCCATGAGGTGATTGTCCGTGCTGCCGCCTCCCGGTCTATGTTTGGTGCTGCCATCTACAGGAGAAAAGTGAGACAAACAATGATTTCTTGATTATAGTTAAATTGTAATTATAATTTGTCAACATTAGCGAGTAAATGTATATTTTTTTATAAATTTTTATTTGAAATATTGATTTTTGTAAGCATTTATTATTTATAACTTAAAAAATATAATTAGAGATATGAAATTTAAAATGTAAAAAAAGCAATGATTTTTAAAAAGGGATTTTTAGTAAAAAGGGAAAAGTAAGTGTAATATAAGTAAGTGTATAATTTTCCCTGACCGTATCATTTTTTAAACGTAACTGTTATACTTTTGAAATTGTAGCTCTTATTTAATTTTTTTACAAGTTTTTAGTATAAATAAATATTATTCAGTCTTTTTTATGAAGTCTACACCACTGTTATATATTTTAATGATAGCCTCCCCGGGCAACGCCGGGCGGTTCAGCTAGTTGCTTTAAAAATACTGGTATTTAAACGGAAGGACATTATAATTATTGAATTTTCAAGACGACTTATATCCCAGCATATAAGTAAATATTTACAGCTTTCAGACTGTCGACTCGTTATTTATTGGACGCCTGTAATGTTAAGTGCATTTTTATACTTTCAAATTAAAATAATGAACTGCACATAATTAAAATTGAATTTAAAATATTGTGTATCAAAACAAGTACGTAAAACAAATAAGTTTCAAGTAAGTTTTAAGAATCAAATTTAATTTCAGTCACTTATATTATCAAACTGATAATAAATTAATTAAATAATATTTCTTAAAAGTAAAATAACAAACTATTGAAAATATATTGAAAGGATAGATAAAATATTAATAAATATACAACTAAAATAAATATTTACGTAAAAACTTTATTTATCTTGTGGCTAAGTATAACAAAAAAAACCCCACATTTTTAAGGTTCGGCTAATTAAAACAGAAATTCTGTCATTGTTTTTAAATATCAAATCATTATTTTCGACTAATTATTTAACGCATCAATTGTAATTATAATTATCCAATTAAAAATAATTATTTTAATAAGGGTACTTATGTCAAACATCATTGTTTATAAATTACATAGTTGTTTTTTGTGCATTATCATACAATCTTCTGGTTGTCTCCGGGATCATCTTGTCATCATTTCACGGAATTCCTAAACGAGCAATTAAAAGTATTTATTTTATTTTTTTAAATAATGCATTAAAAATTGATTAAAGCTACTTGACAGACCTATATTTTTTTTATTAATAAAGTAATTAAACTCGCACTTCATCACTGTAATATTATATAATAAAGTCTTAAAAAATAATAAAAAAAAATTTTTGCCCTTTTTTAATAAAATCAACCAATTTTATTTATTTTTAATATAGTGGTAAAAATAGTTTTCAAATATTTTTCGTGGCACAGTACATTTCCTGGTACATTCTAATAACCAGTGGTAAAAGTAGTTTTTTTTACGGCATTTTTACTTACCCCTTTCTAGGACAAAGCACTTACGTTGCTAAAGTCTTAAAATGATGGAATTACACCAGGATTTACGTACAAATTTATTTGAAAATAAATAAATGTCTTTCATCAGGTACATTATAAAAGCGAAATCTTATTAACCACTTACCGTAATTTCCGGCGTATAATCCGCAGCTCAAAGAGTCGTTTTTCGACCCAGAAATACCGTAATTTCCGGCGTATAATCCGCAGCTCAAAGAGTCATTTTTCGACCCAGAAATATTATTTTATAAAATGTAACTTAAAAGATCGCTGTAAATATTTAACTACAATTATTGAATAAATTTTCTGGGTCGAAAAACGATTATTTGAGCTGCGGATTATACGCCGGAAATTACGGTATTATTTTATAAAATGTAACTTAAAAGATCGCTGTAAATATTTAACTACAATTATTGAATACATATTCTGGGTCGAAAAAGGATTCTTTGAACTGCGGATTATACGCCGGAAATTACGGTAATGGTCGTGCCAGTGATATTCCCGAACTGTGTAGGATACTTTTTAAAAATTCAGATTGTTTGATTCCCACCAGTTTTTTTATACAGTGCAATTGGCTTTATTCTGTCATTATTTTATCTGCTATTAAATAAGGAGAATATTTCTACTTCGAAAAAGCTGGGGCAACCAATCAAGCTGAATTTTAAAAAAGTACCTACACATATCGGGCGCGACCGTTAAGGGGTTAAAAAATTCTGGTGGCATTTGGCGATTAAAATTAAGTGGGATATATTATACACTGCTCAAAACAATTAAAGGATATTGCAGTTTTAGGTGGATTTTGTATCTGGGAAACTTTTTAGCTGATTGATACATGGTCGACAGACATAGTAGGTTATATGAGAATAAATTACACATGTTTGGCAGAAAAAAATGCATTTTATTGCGCATTTGTGTACAAAAGGAAAAAAACACAATTTGTGCATATGAGAAAAAAAGAATAAGAAAAGGTGTTTTCTTCAAAGAAAATCATTTTCAGTAGGGGGTATGGTTTCCACGGTCGGCCAGCAACGTTGAACAACTTTGAGGCATGGACTCAATGAGGCTATTAATGACGAGTTGGAGTATTCTGCCCCACTCTTCCAGAAGAGCTCTTTCCAGTTCTTGGAGAGCTTGTGGGGGTTGTTGGCGGCCAGAACCTCGTCTTCCTAGAGCGTCCCAAACGTGCTCGATTGGATTCATGTCTGGAGAACACGCTGGCCATTCCATTCAAACGATTCCTTCCTCGAAAAGGAAATCCTCCACCAAGTTTGCACGATGTGGCCTGCAGTTATCGTCCATTAAAATGAAGTTATCAAACATTAAATGAAATCAATACACCATAGAAACAAGGCACGTTTTATTACATAAATATTCCTGTTCAAATTATGTTTATTTGACATGAAAAAATGTGTGAAGTTTATCAGCTATGCAAATGTATGTTTAAAGATTTATAAGCCATTCGAAATGTTTTATATTCAAAACATGCGATTTTTTGAAACAGGGGTTTCCGACCATCGGTCTATGGGTAGTAGAGATGAAACCTTCTTTACATGGTATAATTCACTCATTTAATGATAAAAACTTTGAGAGTTAATAAGACGAATGTTTGTTTTCGTGTGTGAAAATGACAAGAGCAATGATGAAAAAGTTTACACATTTTTAATACCACTATATCATAAAAGGTTTATTTTTCTAATTTAACCACAGAAATATACAATTAAGTGCGAAATTTTCTGCTATATAGTAGTGAAATTCTAATTCCGTAACACTTGGCACCTGCGCAAGAGGCCCGTAAGAAAAAAGTGTTGGACAGTACTTGTCAGTCTTGCAGCCAGCCTGGGGAGTCGACAGACTCATCATACAATTATTTTAAAGAAATATTCCTCTCCTTATCCAATCGGAGAATATTCTGCAGTTAAACATGGCGAAGAAAACATTGCAAAATTAGTGGTATCCAGAGTATCTGGACTCCCCCTTTGCCTACGTCACTAAGTGGTACTCCACAGCCCCCTGAACACCAGTCCTGTGCACTTACAAAATAATGGTGGCTGTCGCAGGTGGATTATTTTAAACCTTTGTACGGTTCCCTGAATTTAAACACCAGTATTTTTCAAAAGATTTCTTTGACTTGTTTAATCTCAGAAAAAGTAGGCTGAGAAAGCTTTTAGAAATTATTGGTAGTACAATTGATGGGATAATACAAACGCGGGAAAAAACACCTACGACAGACGCCATTTTTGTGTCAAAGCTTATACCTAGAATTCAGGGGACGGTGGGTACTCACTAGTGCAGGGTCGGCGAACCTATGGCACGCGTGCCGTAGCTGGCACGCGAGAGGATATTTTTGGCACGCCGTTGATTAAATCAAATTTAGTCAAACTCCCCAAAGTACTGCACTTCATTATTTTTCTTTCATTAATACACGAGCTTGACTGGCAATAGCTTTTGATTGTTATAATAAGTACTTGTGTACTTGTCATATCAATAAATTACCCATTTCGGAATCATTTAACTCTCAAATGCATAGTGATGCAAAGTTGCACCACTTCTTATTTAACTTATAATAAATAAATCAACTTCTTTGTCACCACTATATTTATATAGAAATATTAATCCTGTGAAAATCACATAAAATATGCTACTAAACAAAGTTAAAAATCTATCTTAAAATTTCTAGTGTCTAATCCGTAATATAAGTACAAAGAAATTCAATTCTAAAAGAAAAAATCATGCATTTATGGTTAAATTTATTATCTACCCAGATGTAACTCCAATTGATAAACGGATTGTATTCGATTGTTTGGAAATTTCAGAAATTAAAATGTAGCCTATCGACTTCTAATCCAGCTCAATATGGACTCAGCAATTTGTCAAATTGAGAGAGGATTTGGAGATGATCGAAAAAGAAAGACTGCCAGGCATCATAAACAAAAATGTTGGTAGTAAAATTATGTAAACTTTGAATTCAATTCCAGAAGAAGTCGGCATTTGCGCCATGTTGACAATCTCTCTCTCTACTTATGCTTGTGAATCATTATTATCAGAAATGAACAATATTAAAAATTCTAATCAAATCAACCTGTCAGATGACTCCAGTTCATCACGTATTTTATTAAAAATAACCAATTATGAGTCCATCATATGGCATCCAAGATGCAACATAAGAAATCACATTAATTTGTTTAATTGCTTTACTTTCTTCTCTTTTTAATTACTTTAAAAAATGTAACTACATTTAGATATTGTTAAACCATCACCCTGCATATTATGCCAGTTTATTAAGGTTCTAACCAAAGAAGGAAATATCGGTAAAATATCGTAATAAATCTTGACTTGAAATATGAGATCTGTTAAACCTTCACTTACTTTATCTTCGACTTACGATTTATCTTTTTTGTACAAACGATAGCGGAAAATTGATAGAAGAAACAAACATTTATGACAATGAGTTAAATGAGAGTAATTGCAAACTTGGTGAAGAGAAACTAACACCGAAATTCCAAGATGCTAATGCTGCATTACGTACTTTACACAGTTTTTAATTTTCTACTGAAAAAGAGAAGATTTTGAAATGCTTATGAAATTAGAAAATAAAAGTGAATCAACGAAAACCAAAGAGAAAACAGATTTCTTTCGCAAACTTTTTAGATAATGTTTTTTGTATTTGCTAATTTCTTCTTATGCATTGTAATATATTTTTAAAATGATAATTTTCAATTTAATAGTAGGTGTAAAGCAAATATTTTGCAGATATTATTCGTAAATGATTTTTTTCGATGTTTCTTTTCTAATTTTATATCCTAATCCTAATAATATTATAAATCCGATTGTGTGCAAATGTTAGGCTGCAGCCAGCGTCAAAATGCAGCATTTAATGATCCTGTATTTTGCATATAGGTTGATTATAACCCTCAAATGAACATAGGCTGTTTTTTGTTTATTTTATTCAAATATTTTTCTTAATAATTCCAAATTTCGTTATTTTCATAGAGAATAAATGGACATTTTTTCGTATAATATTTTAAAATTGTTAAATTTACTTTACCGTTGCCAAAAATTAATCAAAACCGGGAATAATAATTTTTACCCAACAATTTAGTTTCGATTGAAAAATTTTCACGTGCAAAATGAAAATGAAATAAAAAATTAAAGAATTAAAAAGAAGATCAAATAATATTATTAGAAATTAAACGTACTTTTTTTAGTTTTTGAAAGAACTATTCGAAAGAACTTTGAACTATTAGCAGCGGTAAAGTAAATTTAACAATTTTAAAATATTATACGAAAAAATGTCCAGTTATTCTCTATGAAAATAACGAATTATGTCAAGGTTTCAATATGCGTAACCATAGGAAACAGGAGAATATGACGTCATACATCAAAAATAAAGCGGATATGCTTTGATGGTGAAATAAAATTATCTTGGGTTTTTTCTTAACTTTTTTCTTTTTTTTCTTTTGTATGGTACAATACTTGGCGTTTTACCGTCTGCGCACGGCTAATATAATTATACCGTATTTTTATTAGGTGCGTTCGTAATTATATAAATACGTAGCACCTATTGTCGTTGTCTGGTCCATCCGTCTGTCTGTCCGTCCATCCGTCCGTCCGTCCGCATATAACAACGCAAAAACTATCCAACCGAATGGTTTGAAATTTAAGATATATTATCTTTGCAGAATTTTGTCGAGACATTTCAAATTTTATAAAAATCGAATCAAAACTTTAGAAAATATTAATAAAAACATTTATTAAGAAATGTGATTTTTTTTAAATCGGTGCTTTTTTGTTATAGGAGGTTTAATCGTCAATCGTTTAATCGTCCGAGGTTTAATCGTCAAGCGACCGAGATACTTATTTTAAGACAGAAATTAATCTGCAGACGATATAATTCATTTCACAGAATTAAAAATCATCAAGATCTGAATATTTATATAACTAGCCATAGTACGAACGCACCTCATTTGTCACGTTTGACGTACAATTTCCAACTTGTTAATTTAAATTTTTAAAAAGTAAAAAAGAAGTTTGACAAGAAAATGGTTAGCAAATGTCAATAATATGCTCCGCAAAATTATCCATGTCGAAAATGATGTCATGGATAGCGAGGAATAGTTATTTCATTCTTAAAACGAAAAGAAATAACTCGATTACCTAAAAAAAAAAGACGAATGTTAATCGTTCCATTTTTGTTAATAAAACCTAAAGATTTAAAATTATTTCGTTAAAGTAACATAATTTTCCCTATGCCAGTATTGAAATTAATTATCTAGAAAAGAAAATTAACAAGAATTATGTCATTAAAAAGGGATTTCTCTGGGGAAAAAGAGACGTCATATTTGGAATAAAACGGGAATTTTCCAATATGTTTTAAAATGAGTGTGAATCAATTCCTTACATTAATAATACAGGGATCAGTAAGTATAGAAAGTAGATGAGTTTCACGCCATATTTATAACGAAAAATTTAAATGTTGTTTTATCTATACTGATTATTAAGCATGAGTATCCGTTATATATAGATGGGAGTTTTCTGCTAAAAATCACATATATCGTACAAAAATCATAATTTTAAGAAAAGGAAAATGAACACGAATCTATTATATATAAAATCTGACCGTGTGTTTGTATTTCGCAACTACTCCTAGACTATCGAACGCAACGCGATTTACTTAATACCGGTTATTGTTGATCTGAGGATGTCACAGAAACTCTCAGAATTTAAAAAATTCAATTAGATGCCAAGATTTTTTTTTCTGTAAATTTTAACGAAGTTTCTCTAAAAACGGAAAGTAAATTACTCCATATTTGTGTATAAAAAAGGAGAAATAAAACAGATCAGTATATTTTTTACACCATTTCTCATTAAAACTGAAAAACAGAATATATCTGCTAAAAATCATAATTTTAAGAAAAGGAAAATGAACTCGAATCTATTATATTAAAATCTGACCGTGTGTTTGTATTTCGCAACTACTCCTAGACTATCGAACGCAACGCAATTTACTTAATACCGGTTATTATTGATCTGAGGATGTCACAGAAACTCTCAGAATTTAAAAAATTAAATTAAATGCCAAGATTTTTTTTTTTTTTTTTTTTGGAAATTTTAACGAAGTTTCTCTAAAAACGGAAAGTAAATTACTCCATATTTGTGTATAAAAAAGGAGAAATAAAACAGATCAGTGTATTTTTTACACCATTTCTCATTAAAATTGAAAAACAGAATTTATTTTCACTTTGAGTAGATTGTGAAAACAAAATCTTGATTTCAGTAAATTATCCCAAAAATAAAAACATATTTTCACATATTCAAACTTCTTCATGGATCAATTTATTCTGGAGGAAAAAAAATTGCCTGTCACTTAGAAAATTCTGTCACTTAGAAAACAAGATTTGTTTCAGCTATACATTAAACCAAGGAGGCAGAATTGAATTTAAAGAAAAAGCATATACTATTTCCAATTATTGTTTTTTTGAAGGATGGCTGTTAAAACGTTTCACAAAGGCGTTAAAAGTAAAACTGCTTATCAGGTAAAATTGACATTTGTTTTTACCAAATTCGTCTATTTCCATGATTTTATTTGGCCTCCTATTTGCATTGGTTTCAATTTCATTTTCGCGATTATATGGCACAAAATTTCACTTTTTCAGACTGAGTTATGTCAAGGTCCTTATAACAAAAAATACCGTATTGTCTCCTATGAAATGTGATAAATAGTTAGTTAATTATTAACGTTTTTAATTATCGGGAATGAAATATTTTGCTTAATTAATGTATTTATTCTTCTTTTAATGTTGCGTGAACGAAGTCATGGGTAACAGCTAGTTTTAAAATAAAATTACATCTATAATGAAACCACCACGTTGCTTAAAATGTCAAAATCAACAGATCCCAAGGGGAAACACCATCTATTACCATCATTTTTATAATCATTTGGCAAGTTGTTTCGATTTGAGTTTTTAATATTTTTTACGATTGCTAAAATTATTTCTTATACATATCTTCTTTCTATAATTATTACTATAATCAATTAATATTTTCACGTGACAAGTTATTTTGATTTGAGTTTTCAATATTATACATAATTTAATATGCATGTTGATATTAATATTATGTTAATATTATTACCTGCAGGTATGTTATCCATATATATCTTAATCTAATAATAATAAAAGTAGTTTTATTCATTATTTATATATATATATTTTTTTTTGGCGCAGATAGGTGGGGTTTGGGGGGTTGGCACGCCATGGTCGCTTGAAAATTTTTTGGAAGAAAATTGGCACGCGGATGTGAAAAGGTTTGCCGACCCTGCACTAGTGTGTAGGTTTGGCGATCACCCTGATATAAATATAGGATGTTTCAATATCTAGTTTCTGAGCTATTAGAAGTGGTAGAGCACACTTTAGCAAACAATTTTTGTAAAGAAAATCTGCACTTTACAAAACACTTTTGTCAAAAAACGTGAAAAATACCGACACCAAATTGCAGGAACAACTGTGATTGAAAGGGTTTTCTTTGTTACTTAAAAAAATATTTTGTCTTTGGACTGGATAATTTCAGGAAATTTTATCATTGATCCGCGAATTTTTCATGTTTTGAGGGGAAAAGTACATATGTAAAAATTCTGTTTCTAATACGAAAAAGTCTATGCATAGCCAGCGCAGTTGCCGGAGCACACCTGTGATTTGAAGAAATAGTGGAATAAGATTACATTGGAGGTTAACTTTACGTTACATCGAAGATCTTTCTGTACTTTGGAAGAAAATGGGCAAATCACAGCGGAAATGTTCGTGTTTTAACAAAAAATAAAGCACCAGAAATTTCGTTTAATTCATGGATTTTGATGAGAGTGTCTGACAAAATCTACTTCTTCAACCAAAGTTATAGATTCTTTATTTCGATCTGACCCTCGATTTTTGATAATATCTTTAATAATAATGAAGATATTTTAAAGATATTTAATACAGACTTAACGTGATTTGTGCAAAATGAGATAAAGTACCGGAAAGTGCCAGAAATACGCTGTAACTCAATCTGCTTATTTAAAATAAACTACACTCTAAAAAGTACAATGTCTAATTTAACGATCATTGGAGGTGGAAGATGGTCACTTTGACCACCATAGAAGATATTATATCATGAGATATGTTGGAAGTGGCAACCATCCGCATCAAATAAGCGCAACATTATACGAACCTCTTTTCGGAATGAACCGAATTACTGTGTACTTCTATCTATATTTTTGATCTCATAGCATTTTCCACACAAACGGATAAGATTGTTGTAGATATTGTTAAAATATCATAGTACAGGGGTGCAAAAATCTAGGCGCCAATGGGCCGATTCCCACCAGTAAATTTTTAGTATTCTTCGCCTAATAAGAATATGGATAAAATTAATGCGAAGTATACTAATAAAATTTGACGAAGAATACTATTAAAATTTAGTGGTGGGAATCATCCCACTGGCGCCTAGATTTTTGCACGCCTGTCATAGTATTTATTAAAGTTATGACCAAAAACCTTGAAGCATCCTGTAATTTTCGTTGAATAAGTAACGCGCCTAAACACCATTAAATTCGAATGATGAATTTTATCATCCCTACACAAACTATCACCACATTTGCTCAGTATTCGATAAATTTCTAAACGCGTTAAAACTTAATTTCGGTGAAGAGAGCAATTACATAACATTTCCCCAAGGCACGTCATTTAGCGTGATTGCAAGTGCAGGATCATCTACAACATTCTATTTATTCAGATAGATTTGAGAAATGCAGAGATATTAGGAGAAATGTGAAATCACATTACATTCAGTTAGATTTTATGTTAATTATTGCAATATTTTATAGGTAAATTACATTTTAGATCTTAACATAAAGTTATTTCAGAAGATTAAGCCATTATATTTATTCCCTACTGTAAGGAAAAAATAATCAATCAAGATTTGTAACAAAAAGTTAATTTACATAAGGTTACTTTTGTACACCGTGGCTAAAATAGTAGATTAAATTAATGTCAAATATTTAATCCTCTTAATTCTCGTTTTAGTTCAAAATGTATTCAAATGAATTCAAAATCTCAAAATTATTTTTAGCTTTCAAAGTATCAGATAAAACATGATATTGTATTCTATAATTTAAGAAATTTCTGTGTAAAATTACGGTGCATGTACTGACAGCAATGGGACCAGTATCTGTATCGTAATTCGGATAAACAGTACAATACCATGAATCGTTTTAACCCAATACTGATACTGAAAATATAACGGGTCGATCTCAGCGACATCTTTTAGCAGAGGCGTAGACAGGGTGCAGGTCCAGATGGTTTTGATACCACTAATTTTATAAAAATACTTCAGCCTTATATAATCGAAGAATTTTCTGCGATATTGAAGGCGAAGAAAACATTATAATATTACTTGTTTCCAGAGCATTTGGACTCCCCCTCTCTGGCTACGCCACTGGTCTAGGCGGTGGGTTAATTAGTATGTCGGAGAAGGGGAATACAGTAAGCTTTGAAAATATGAATGATATTGATCATTGCCAAAAAACGTGATACGCATTCTTTTCTGCCTAGTTGCAGCACACGATACAAGACAGCAAACTAGAAACTATCCCTATTTTGCATACCAAAGGATGAATCTCTGCTGGAAGAGTGAAAAAGATTAATTCCCTGATATGATAAAAAACTAACTTCAAAATCAGTTACATCTGAAATATACACTTACAAGAAGATTTTATTAACAGAAATTAAGTTCATGTTGTCAATAGTGAAACGGTTACTTTTGCTAGAGGTAAATCTATTTTTAATCCTTCTTTGCATGAGTTTTTCTTTTACAATTGTGTTTTTTTTATACATATATTAAATATTAGACACCAGAAATTTTAAGATAGATTTTTAACATTCTTCAGCAACATAGTTCACGGGAAATTTACTGGATTAATATTTCTATATAAATATAGTGGTGGCGAAGAAGTTGATTTATTTATTAAAAGTTAAATAAACAGTGATGGAAATTTACATTACTATGCAATTAAGGGTTAAAGCAGATGTCACTACGATAGCCCTATTATTGTATCGCATCGTTGCAAGTTTATCGGCTACAATTTTTTTCCACTTTTTAAAGCATTACCAGTTTGGTTTTTTTTAATCTGAAATTTTGCATTCATACTAGAAATTCCCTATAATGTTCTTTTCCAGCTATTTCGTGACTTCTTAAAGTAAAAATTCTTGTTTCAGAATTTCCAGTTTGAATTCGAAAATTTTGAATTAAAAAACGATAAAACTGTCATAATGAACAAAGGAAAGTTACTCAACTAGGTAAATTATATCCAATGGTTGGGTTATCATAGTTGAGATTTTTTTTTCAACAGAGCGAAAATATGCCGGGACCAGGACTCGAACCTGGGTACTTTGGTTTGCGGTACCAACGCTCTCCCTACTGCGCTATACCAACGATATCCTGGCTGGCATATTTCACTCTTATTTGTTGGACAAGGCAGCGAACTGCAGCGCTAATTTAATTCATCCGAGTTATAACTATAGCATATACATGATGAATCTGAAAATAGCACGGAAACTCCTGTATACCATGTAATTAGATCATAATAAACAGAGGAAAGTTTTCCCGTTTTTACCATTTTCCACACTACGTATTCTAATCACTGTAGCAAAGGTATTCTGTTGTTAAGTGATTAAATGATGGACTGTCAGCAGAATTTATTAAAAAATTGATTTGAAACAAAAAATGCTTTTCTTTTTCTGCTGTCTGTGTAAGATAAACCGCCACATAAACCTTTTTACCCAAATCGTTTTCGATAAAACAGCACCAGTGTTGTCGTTAGTCTCGGATCGGAATGTTTCCTTATTTCATATTATGAAATAGGGCTTATCTACATATTAAAATGCACCAAATTCAATATCTCGTTACGACCCCCCCCCCCGTTAATCTTACGACCCACATTGGACACTATTTGAGTTCCCTGGATTAAATAAATGCCCCACCGGTGTGGTAAAACCGGATTATTTGACTTTTCATAAATCATAATTAGTTATGAACTAATCATATATTTAAAATTAGATTATCGTACAATAATAAGTGTAGAGTATTTCCGCAAAGTTACATTAAATTATGTTAACAATAACTCCCTCTTCCTTCTTTACACCACTCAGAAAAAGGGACAGTAAAAATTCGTAGCAGTTGGGAGCTATGAAATCCTCATAATTTAATAATTGAATTTCTCAAGAATACAGGGCTCCCACTCGGTCCGTTTTTTGAACACCACTTTTTTTTTTAAAGAAAAATCTTCTTTATAAATTTTGTAGAAATTAACTTCGAAGTCCGTTTTAGTTGCAATTGTTGAAAATACCTGCTACAATTTTCTTTCTAAAAAAATACTGGTTTTCAAAAAAAGGACCAGTGGGAGCCTTGAGAATACAAATATCAGATTTATTTTTTTTATATGAGCGATATTATATTTATTTTAAAACAGGGCTGTCCAGCCCGGCACACGCGATATACCAGTAATTACCAATAGTGATCTTCACTTTATTTATTCGCAGAAGATGTTCCACCTCGTGACCTGAGACAACCACTATTTTCAAATAGATATCTTCAGTTTTTTTAATTGCACAATGTTTACAATTTTACATGGCGAAGATTATTATTTGGCAATGATAGTAATCCTTGAAGCTAGGTTTGATAACCTTGATTATATATGATATGAAATAAAGCAAATAATTTGAACTTGCGTTTATGAAGTAAAAAAAAATTATTGATAATATAATTATGTACTTTATATTATCAACCCTTTTTTTCAAGAACATGTTTGATATGTGTTAGTGTTTTTTCTACCATAGCAAGAGATAGAAATAAATTCTTATTTCCATTTAGCATATTTTGTTTATCGCTATTTACAACACTATTCTTCGTGGTAAATTATTTTTCTGAAAATATAAGATATTCATTGTGTTAATTAACAGTTAGTGGTAAACGCTTTCTGAAAATATATCATCAGTTGAAACCGATAGTATTATTAATCGATGTCTATAAAAATAAATATTGTAGTCGGTTAACACCATTTTATAATTTTTTAAACAGAAAAACAGATGAGCAAGAGTTCTGATATTTTACTGCAGCTTATAAAAAGAATGTGGCATGTAATTTGAATGCAAAATATCTTCAATGTGATACATAAAAAAGTAATATTAGTTACAATTAATCGCCTAAGTAACAACTAGGTCTTTTTTTACTCTTTTATTTCGAAAATTTGCATGTTTAAATCTAGAAAAAAATAATATAACAGGGTTCGTACGCTTCAAGGACTTTCAAGCACCTTTTACCAGAATTTTCGTAAAGTAACATTTGGCTTATTTAAGGAAAAGAAATTCTATCTTCACATACAGCGACCAGACTCTATGACATTTCTGGTACTAAAACACTTAAATTTTCCTGAATCCCCTGATGCGTACGAACCCTGTATAATAAAATAAAATAGAGACATCGCAGAAAGAAGCTATATATGCTGTGATGCGATTTCTCTGACTCTTTCATACCAGTATAATCTTAGGGAAAATGCTTTTTTTATTTAATCTGAACATTCTACGATTTAACAGAACAACACTTTCTTTAAGATTATACTGGTATTCAAAAAGTCAATGAAATCTCATCCCTGTATATATGAAATTAAATTTCTGATTCAAATCACACAAAACTAGGAACTGTCATCAAAAATTAAAACCTGATAGTAGGAGAGTTGAAGAAACAATTACACGTAGCTTCCAAATGCTGCGATAGTTTTTACCAGTATTTCCAAAAAAATCTTTGCTTTATTTAATCGTAGAAATCTCAGATTATATTACAAAAATATGTATAGTCATTTTGCTTAGCATACCACTACCATTTCCATAACTATTTGAACTATACGCAAATAATGGTGACCACAATTCGTAGCAGTTTGGAAATATAAATTATGGATTAGTACGAATGGATAAAAAATCTTCTATCGAACACTCATGCCAGTGAGCCAATTTTTAGCACTATTTCTGGACACTAATCTTATTTAATAACAAAATTTCCGTCTTTAAAGAAGTCGAAAAATGCTGTTCATAATTGTTTATTATCAAGTCAAAAAACTTCACACATCAGACTTTTATACCAACGAGACAATTTAAATATGACGATTTCATCGTAAAAACTATTTGAGATCAACCTTATTTCTTAATGAACAATTCAATACTGCCTGGCTTTACACCAATACAAAAGCAATGGAACGGTATCGCGCCAAACTAGCACAAACAATTATCATTCAGCATTTGTGGTGACAACAAGCCTACTAGCACGCGGGTTTTCGTCAACTTGTTTTAACTTATAAAATATGAAGTTTTGTCATATTTTGTCAATATGAGTAGTGGTTGCTCGTGTATCTAGCGCTCCATCTGCTCTATTCTGTTATATAAGGTAAAGAAGATTTTCCAGAAATGGCTACTTATAAAATTTAGCACCAGTAAGAATGGGTGTTGCCAATTCGTATGATTATGCTATTCAGATTACTCGATTGCTGACTCTTGTTTGAAACAGTAATATTCGCTTTATGTAATTTCTGGTTAAATAAGACGTAAATAAAGCTAATATTCCAAATTTATAAAAGTGGTAACAATCAAACTCTCTGAATATAAAAATTCCGCTTATCTGGCATCACTGATAGGAACCTAGGTGAGCTTTTTGAAGCGCGATTGTACTGTTATTTAACACGGGAGCGGTCGCGCCGGGCATGACAAACAGTGGATGCGTACGGTTTTTACAATTGTCATCACTATTTTTCTAAATGTCATCTTCAAATTACATTATCTCAGAACTTGTAAAAATTGTCTCAGACTGAGTAAAGTCACGATTATTATTTTTATTTATTGGTGACAAAGAAAAAACATTCATAACCTGGGTATGCGTCACTTCTCCCGGCTTAAAGATTTAACTCAGAAGCGTCTCGTCAGAGGGATCACAAAATCTGTACTACAAGAATTTTAGTAAATAGTGTTTGACTGTTTTAATCGATGGTTACCTATGAATAAAGAACAAGGAATTTAGTTTTCGAAATTAATGGTAGTAAAGTGATTGTGAACCCCTTCACCGCCCCATAAATACTAGGCTTGAGTGCTGACACAAAAATGGCGACTATCGTAGGTGGACTTTTTTTTCGGTTTTGGTACAGTTCCTTGAATTTGAATAGCAATAATTTCTAAAATTTTTCTCGGCATTACATTTATAGATTAAATAACTCAAACAAATATTTTGTAACATAAAAAACTTTTATAATATTTTGTCTAAATTCAGTGGACCGTACAAATGCTTAAAAACTCTGCCTACGACAGCCGCCATTTTTGTGTCAGCGCTTAGGCCTAGTATTCAGGGGGTGGTGACCAAGTGACCGGCCCCAACTTCCAAAATTATATTAGAAATTTTAACCCGGGAGAAATCGCGCATATCTAGGGTATGAACAGTTTTTACTTTGTCACCAATAAATACAAACAATAATTCTCAACTTATTTAGTCAGTGACAACTGTTACAGATTGTAGGATAAAATACGCTAAAGATTACTTTTCGAAAAGTAGTGGTGGTAATTGTAACATCCGTACGCACTCGGGGTATGTCATACCCCATGCGACTTCTCCTGGGTTAAATAAAATTTTACTTTTATTACACGAGATGTTGAAGAAAAGCATTTATTTAAGTTCGAACCAATTTTTAAATTCTGGTGACATTCAATCAGTTAGCTTATCAACATATTTACTAATGCAGTACTGCACAACCTTTATTTCCGGAAAGTCATTTGCCACCACAATATTCGAAAGGAAATTTTCAACATGCTTAAGAACAAAGTTTCTGCCATTGAATTCGGTGTTATTGAATTCGGTCTAAAAGTAGTGGTATGTCAGTAGCCCTTGGTACTGTGGTTGCTCACCCATACACTAATGTCTGAGGAACCAAGAAATGGAAAAATCTTTGTCCAATTTTCAGTGTTCCCTTCGTATCTGCAATGAATTTATTGAAGCAGAAATTTTACTTACAAAATGAAATCACTCAAATACCACGTAGAAAATAGCAGATAGCAGATAGTTCCAAACATATTTATTCGATTTGAAAGAAATACGTAAACTTTGGAAAGTACGATTTACGTATATTATTTTGGTCCATATGCGGCCATCGTGGGGCCTTTATTATTTCAAAAAAATTTCTTCATTATTTGCAGAAGTTTCGAGATCACATAAGTCAAAATTTCTGTCGGAAAGTAGTGGTCCTACGCGGGCTGCAGTTAGAATACATTGATTTATATCTTCAATGATGAAAAAAAATTTATCATTTTGTAAATCCTGCATACATTACAAATGTATTTAGTTATGTTTGAAAAATTCATTTAATTAATGTAATTAATTAAAGTGTTATTTTGATATTTCCGTTTTAACTATCTCATTAAACTATTTACATTAACATGAGGGTATTTTCCATTTGTATTTATTAAACGTATAGTTTAGAATCTAGGAATATTTAAAAAACTATTATAGTTCATCGCGTATAAACGAGAGGTCATTGTACTTCGAGGCACACAGATTCTTCATTCGATGTCAACAATATGCTATCGTTGACATATCAAACCTTGTCGGTAAAGCTCTTTTACAAGATCGGGGAATTAGCAGCCGTTGCATTGCAAAAGAACGCAAAAGAAATCAAGACGAGAAAAGGGATCGTTTAATGTGCCGGGATGCTGCAGCTTGACAGATGCTTCGAAGAAAAGGATCCTTTACTGTACGAATAATGTGCCTATAGCTAGTTGATATTATGCATGTCTGCGCCCCCTATCGATAATGTTTTGAAACACAACTTCTTTTGTTATTATAAAAATTCGATCTCTTTCTAATCCCATTCGTGCAAATAGCAAATTATTAGCATAATTTCATACTTTTTAATGATTTTTTAAATTTTAACGAATTTATGGCACACCGGGAACAATTAACCCTTTCGCGACGAGCGTCCTTTAGAGATTTTTTAATCTTTTACCACCGGTTTTTCAAAAGAGAAATTTTTGCCTAATTGAATTGCAAAAGTGCTAATATTTAATAAGGCAAAGCTTACAATAAAAAATAACTGGTGGGAATAATCGAAGATTCTGAGCATCTTTTGTGTCACGTATACGTGTCGTTCGTCCCCAAGGGGTTAACTTCTTACAAATGAGTGAAACATGACTTACAATAAATCATTACATTTATTATACATTCAAAGGATTATGCCTGTTCCTTAAATATACAAGATATTCTTATTTAATGAAATTTTTCAACATTTTTAGAATGTCAGAGATCCTAAATATTGCAGAAGCTACTAAAAATCGTTTCTGTTGTCCCTTGTTTGAAGAACACTTTGAATAATTAATAAAATAACAAATTTCATAGCTTCCAAACATATGGTACTGTTCCAGTCGAATAAATATATTTTCAAACAGACATGTTATTTAATGAATTGTTTTTTGCTTCTGTATGGTTGTTAATTAAATTATATATATATATATATATATATACAGTATGCCTACTAAAGTCCCTTGTGAGAAGTGAAGACGAACAAAAAATGCAGTGGAACATGGGGTCGCAAATGACATTTAACCCCTTCAGGGGCAGTGGTATGCTTATGAAAGCGCTTAATTTTAATTCCAAAACGCCACAATGGCACCAGAATTGTGCTAAAATCTTTTCCATTTAATATGTATGTGAAGTATAGCCTTTTTCATATTTAAAAACATTTTTTTTATAAATTCCGGTGCCAGTCATTTATTTCAACATTTTAGTACTAAAAGTAGTTTGCCCCTAAAAGGCTTAAAGGATAAAAATAGAGAAAATGCGTCTGAAAATGGACTGGCACCGGAATTTACAAAAAAATTGTTTGTAAATAAGAAAAGGCTATATTTCAAATAAATATTAAATGGAAAAGATTTTAGCAAAATTCTGGTGCCATTGTGGCGTTTTGGAATTAAAATTAAGTGGTTTTTTAGACATACCACTGTCCCTGAAAGGGTTAAATGTCATTTGCGACCCCGTGTTCTATTGCATTTTTTGTTCATCTTCATGAGTACTATCATCCCTCAAAGTTTGTTGAAGCATTTCAGTACAAGTTCTTCCCTGTATATATAGTATATCAGTGGCGTACCATCAGGGAATTCTGAATCACTTCAGTACCAGTATTGTTGTATTTTTTTATTTGGCCTTATTTAATATTTGAACATTATATTATTGAATTAGGCCAAAATTAGTATGCTGGTAGTCAGGTGACGTTACGCCACTTACATATATATATATATACAACAATTGTTCAAAGTGTCGACCGCGGACATTATTACATAGAGTACCTCAACGGAGCAACGACTGGAGGACACACTATGTGTTATAATGTCCGCGGTCGACACTTTGAACAATTGTAGTAAAATATTTGTTTTCTCTGGATATCACGAGCTGTGTTGCACCTATTCTGTGCAATAAATCATTTTCCGGAGTATTTCTTTCTTGTCTCAGTTTGTCCATTTCCAGACGCATTTTCTCAATTTTCATCCTTTAAACGCCATTTGCGACCCCATGTTCCATTGCATTTTTTGTTCATCTTCATGAGTACTATCATCCCTCTAAGTTTGTTGAAGCATTTCAGATACACCCTGTATATATATATATATATTTAAAAAAAATTATATGTATTATTTGAGTTTGGCAGATACTCAAGTTTCCATGAAATTTCGAAAAGATCATTAACCACTCAATAACTATTTGCTTGTTTTAAATCAATGATAAAAGAAAAAACATTACATTTTCAGGAGCAAATAATTGTATTTCTGCAATACTGATTTCGTGCCAAACTTTTCGAAAAATTGAAAACATCCACTACTTCTGTCAAATCTCACAAAATATAATCCCACCGATCCACAAATGGTTAAAACGGTACTCTCAGAGGTGCCAAGCTCGCAATAATCTTCCGTAATATGTGGGTTAATTTAACCCAGGTTTAATACGTTTCGCACCAGAAATTGTTTTAAGAAAAGAAATTAAACATATTCCATCTAGAAATCGTAAATTAACTAAATAAAGATTCATCAAATAATTCTTCTGGTTCGAAATATTATTAAACTGGGTCAAATTAATCCACACATTATGGATGATTAGTGAGAGATTGGCACCTCTGTACTCTTCACTATAATTTATATTATTTTATAATGTAGGTTTTCTGAAAAAAAATTTACGGCAAGTTTTGTATTTTAAATATTTTACGCATTAAAATTTATATATCCGCCAAAAACACACGAGTGTTTAAAAAATATCGTTATTGATCATGTTTGCTAAGTATATACTTTTTGAACTACATAAGTTTTAATAAATGCGTCCTTAATAATATTTATAAAAGCTATTTGGAATTGCAACATTTTTATCAGATTTGTAATTTACGTTGTAAATATATAATTTTATCAATATAAAAAGTAATGGTATTGACATTATCTTTTAAATGGTAAAGCATAAAGTAATCACATTGTAAAATTTTAATTTCACTTCTTTTAGCAAGCGAAAAAATTCAAGCATTAAATTAGATTTAACACTAAAATATTTTTTTATTATTATTGTTGTTTTAAAAAGTAATATACATCAGTGACAGCGAACTCAGGTGCTAGAAGGCCAATTGCTACGACTTTGCATTAATGGATTTCTTTGTCTTATTTAATCTCAGAATTTCTTTCATTGAAAAAATCGAAGAATATTTTTTAGAAATATCGGTAGCAATTAGCCTTCTGGCATTTGGGTTTGCCGTCCCTGATATAGACCTTTCAGCAAAATAATAGAAACATTCCCACCTATTTGTATCAAATTGTGGCCTGTTGTATACCATTATTTTTTTTAAGTATAATTTGCCTTACTTAATCGAAAATGTTTTGGAGTTAAATAAAGTGCAGATTTCTTTAACAAATAGTGTTCACCAGTGGGACAGTGTTGCCAGTAGACTACTTTTGATATTCAGAGTGCTTGACACCCACCACTTTTTTTAAAGAGGGCAATTGATCTTATTCTCATACACTATTTAACGCCTTCAGGGGCAAAGTACTCTTGTAGCTAAAATATTGAAATTATTGATTGACACCAGGATTCTCGAACGAATTTATTTTAAAATAAGTAAAAGCTTTTCCTCGTGTACCTTATAATCTTAAAATTTGGTTATAAAATTCTGGTGTCATTGTGGCATTTTGGGATTAAAATTAAGTGGTATATATAATATACCGGTGCCATAGCTCCAACTTTTACGCTTTTTTCCTACCACTAAAATTTTATAGTAAATTTTACCTTATTAAATCGCCGAAATCATGTAATTCAATAAGGCAAAAATGTTTATTAATTTTCAGTGGTAACAAAAAAGCGTAAAAGTTGGCAGCTATGCCGGTGCCCTTCAAAGAGTTAATCTGTCATTAAATAAGGCTAGTTACACTATTTTAAAAAATGTTGAGAATCAAGCAATGTGAATTTTTTAAAAAGTAGTCTACTATCAACACTGTAGTGTTTCACAGTTTGACACCACTGCCAGTGTTTGTAAGATTTTTCCACAGTTTTTTAATAGAATTTTTCCCCTTATTTAAATTCAGGAAAATATTACTAATCCTGAAGTTAAAGAAGGCTTCTGCCATTTACATATTAAATAGAAATTTTCTATTACAAAATTTTGCTAACAGCGTACGAACACAGACAGCCCTATATTTATTTAAATTTAATTTTTACTTTATACGAATTTTTTTTAATGTTTATAATAAAAGGTCCATAACATATAAAATAAAACAAAAAATATATATTACTTCAATAAATAGACGTATATTACTATTCGGAAATAATGGTTCACCAAAATATTTTCCTCTACGC
Source organism: Maratus michaelseni (assembly GCA_963931845.1). Classification (NCBI taxonomy): domain Eukaryota; kingdom Metazoa; phylum Arthropoda; class Arachnida; order Araneae; family Salticidae; genus Maratus; species Maratus michaelseni. Next base: position 189,806,761 of record OZ007586.1, read on the forward strand.
CCCGTGTAAACTACTAGTAATTATTTTTTCATATATATTTTATATGCACACTTAAATTCCTCTAAATTATTTTCGAATATTCGACATAAGAATAAATTTAATTTAAATAACGTTAGTATTTTTTTTTAATAATTCAGTTTCAAACATCTGATACATTAATTTTTATATCTTACTTCAATAAATAAAAGTATTCTTTCGGAAAAATTGAAATCTAAATATGGCATCATTTTACGGGGAAAGAGAAGATTTGGAGTAGCTGAAATATCATTAACGCGATTTAAAATAAAAATTTTCCTTTCATTTTACTTTAAATTAATTTATTTTTTTACAAATAAATAGTAGAATGTTTTTATCATGCTGAATAAAATTGTTTTAGAGCAATTTAATTCTTCTGAAAATAAAATTTTTAACGAAAGATCTTTACAGCGAAGATTATTCTTTTTTTATGTATATTTTCAATTAAATATTTTAATTCATAGGCAGATGTAAAAGTCAGTAATTTTTTTTCTTTTTTTTTCAATTTTAATCTTAGTACACATACGCATAGCTGTCGAATCTGTGGATTATTGGATATTAATATTTTCGTAAAGAATATTTCGCTTTATTTAGTCGGAGAATTAATAAAGCAAAATTTTATATACTCGTATTAAAAAAATCTGAGACTTAGTAGTTCGGCATTGGTATGTAAATGAGCAGTATAAATAATTTAAGTGATTAAATTGAAACGAACAGGGTTTTTAAATAGTCAGTTTTTTAATACCATTATGTCCTAGAAAATATTTTCCTGGTAGGGTTCTAAAACATTTGTAACAAGTATATCCTTCGAGGTAGGTTTTTTGCAAAATTTTCAAGAAATGTCTAAATGGAAGATTTCTCAATGAAAAGAGTGGTATTCAAAAACGGACCATTCGGGAGACCTAAAAACATCAATGAACCACGTAGCAAATCTTCAAAAACTAAAGCATCAGAAAGTTTTCCATTCTGAATTATCATAGCAGCCAATTCATCAGTACCATTATTTCGAAATAGAAATATACACATTAATTAATGACAAAATTTGTGTTAAAATAAGGCAAAGATTACTATTTAAAAATCGTGATAATTAAAAATGGAAAGATTTGGCAGCATGAATTATTTGCATTCCTAGGCTAAACAAAGATCAAACCGTACTAATTCTGTTTTGTGTCATCGAATAAAAAAAGTAAGGTTTCAATCATTTAAAAATAATGTCTACAATTAAATGCATCGCATAAATTATACTTTGTGAGTAGTGAAGATTAGACCCACATTTGACACATTATCTGAGTTCATTGGATAAAATAATCCCGGACAAGTCCCAGGTGCGTTTTGACGATTCGTTATAACTCTAAAAATTAATTAAAAATAAACATGATGCTAAAGAATTGTGGTTTGAAAGAATGGAATTAGAGGGAGATCGGATTTTTTAGCTCAAAAATTGCCAATAGATCGCGCTGCATACATAATATGAAGCATATTAATGCAACTCAGGCGAATTGGTTAGATCCAAGTCAATATGGTTGTTACTATTTGAAATATTATTGTTTGTGCAGATTTTATTGAGTAGATGTCCTTTAAACCATTATTTATGCATAGCATTAATTTTTACTAGATTAATTTTAACACAATTATTCAAATTGGTAAAGAAATCACATGAGTTGTAATTTTCCAACTGGACGAAAAATGTCGGGTCTAGCATTCGAACCTGGGATCTCTTGGCTGAAGCTCCCAGTGCTCTACCAACTGAGCCATCCCAGTCGAATCTGGAGGACCTAATTCATCCAGTTAACCTTATTGATCATAGCATCTGGCCTGACATCTGAATCAGCTCAACAGAATAAATCGCAGGTAATTTGGAACTCCGGTAAACGGATTACACTAGATTACCTTTAACACAATTATTCAAATTGGTAAAGAAATCATATGAATTGTAATACGTGGTTTATTCTGTTGAGCTGATTCAGATATCAGACCATATGCTATGATCAATAAGGTTAACTAGATGAAGTAGGTCCTCCAGATTCGATCGGGATGGCTCAGTTGGTAGAGCACTGGCAGCTTCAGCCAAGAGATCCCAGGTTCGAATCCTGGCCCCGGACCTTTTTCGTCCAGTTGGAAAATTACAACTCATATGATATCTTTACCAATTTGAATAATTGTGTAAAAATTAATCTAGTGTAATCACGTATCCAGCGTTTACTGCAGTTCCAAATTACCTGCGATTTATTTTATTGAGCTGACCAGATGCTATGATCAATAAGGTTAACTGGATGAATTAGGTCCTCCAGATTCGAAGGTTCGAATCCTGGCCCAGACATTGTTCTTCCAGTTGGAAAATTACAACTCATAACATTAATTTGTTGCCTTTATTCACAGCCGATTCAGGGTTTCCGTCGGGCGTCTTTATAAATTAACCTGTTAACCGGGGAATAAACTTTTGTTCATCTCGTTTCACAATGGGCACTTTTGTCTTCATAGTGATAAGTAATATCATCAGGGTCTGATTACCATCGAGGCACGCCTCACCAGTAAAGAAGAATAGAAATGTTTTCCTTATTCATGGCAGTAATTTTGTATGAGTAGGGCGTTTTAATAGGACGAATATTTCAATGAAATTTTATTGATGGAAGTGTGCTCCGTCGGTAATGAAGCCGTAATGCGTTCAAAATATTACGGCAAACCCTGACGAAAAATGTCGTCATGCCCATTGCAGTAGTAGCTCGTGTATGACGAAATATTTCGTCATACCCAGTTAAGAGGATAATATTGCTTGATTACTACCATTGTTTAGAAATTGTAATATTCGCCTGTTTTAATATGTAGTTAATCTGTTATTAAAAAATGCGAATAATTTTATTTCTAATAAGTGGTAACAATAAGAATGAACCAATCTGAATACAAATGTAGCCCAGCTGGCAACATTGAGTCGATTGGTACCTTTTTCAGGGTTGCCACAGGCGGCTGTTTTTACATTCTAGTCGTATTACTATGTTTGAAACATATTTTATTTACCATTTTATTACATTTACTATGTTTTGGTAGATTTCTGTTGCAGTTATTGTAGACGCATCTGTCAAGGAATATTGTTTTCAAAAGTTGATCGAACTCTATAAAAAAGAATGTTAAAATCAGGAATGTGGCAGTCATGATATATATTTTTAGCATAATTAGTCAAGGTGTGATCACTTTTAATCGAGTTTTTTATATTAAATAAAATCTCGAAATCTGAAATTTAATAAGCAACTTTTTTGTTCAGCTACGGCCCCGGTAGAACCACTATTTGCTTAATGAAACCTGCGCTTTATTTATTCAGCGACTAAAATAAGCAACTATTTTTGAATAAACATAGTGGTTGCAATGAGCGGCAGTTAAACCACACTGAAGTATTGTAAGAAATATATATGTATGTATCCACTAATTAATTCTTCAAGAGAGCTGAAACAGAGCTCGCTGAATTTTTCAGCAGAATTTTTCAGCAGAGCTCGTTTCAGCTCTGCTGAAAAATTAATTAGTGTAGAATTATTCACCGATACTGGGTTTAATTTGCCTCATGCATGCCAACGGTGTTGTGCTCATGATTGACTTTCCACCTTGTGCTACGTGATTGTAGCTTTTTCACATAAGAGTGAGAGAATGCTAGACTGGATGTCGTCTGGATAGCTTAATTGGTACAGCACTTGGTGCGCTATACCAAGGGATCCGGGATCGAACCCCGGTCTGGACATTTTTTCACTCTAATGGTGGTACGCTGTTTAGTAAATTGATAATTCACATCCTTTGTATTTCATATATATATATGTGTGTGTGTCAGTACATTAAATATAATTTTAATACACTTCGCAAACAACTAAAAGAATTCGTAAATATCACTATTTTTAAAGTTCATTAAGTCATAAAGAAATGATGCCAACTAATTCAATATTTATGATACTTTAATCAGTGGTATCATGTAGTTTGGAAAACCGAGAGAAATGTATGTATTGCTAACCACGATAACAGTGAGTAGTTTCTTATGCAATATATATCGCAAGATCTTTTAAGCTAGAATTAACATCATGTGATGAAAAATGAACTTTTAATTACTGGAGAATACTGACGAATATGTTTATTTATTCGGCAGTACCACAATTTACAATATTTTTCTTTGTGGTAGATTTCATTTTGAAAAATCCTAGTAAATGTGAATGGCAAACATTAGTTTTCAAAAATTGGATACGCATAGAATAATAACTAACCCACTGGGACCAAAGCCATTATATTAAGCCTGTGTGTGCAGAAGAATGGAAGAAATTTAGCGAGTTGAAAGGAGCGCCCTCTTACGATTGCTTTTCTTTTTGCATGTTAGAAAATTAAAATACACTGCTCAAAACAATTAAAGGATATTTGAAGTTTTATATAAAATAAAGATATAAACGAAATTTTTTTGCCGTAAATAGAAGAAGAGAATCACAAATGCAAATTTTTCTGGTTTTCAAACTGTGGAGTATGCAAATTTTGAGTTCGACGTCAAAAACGTCGCTTCAGCGGCAGCGAATGAAATTTGACTTTCAACTGGATAAAAGAGAATGAAGACAAGGATGATCGGCATTCAGTGATTGCTTTGTTTCGATGAGTGCGATGTCTCAGCGAAGTCATTTGACAGATTCAGAAGCTTGGAGAATTGTTGGTAGGTTAGAAGGGGGCCAAACTCAAGCCGATGTAGCGCAAGCCATTGGAGTGTCACAAAGTGTCATTTCCAGGATCTGGAACCGTTTTTTGGAGAGTGGATGTGCAGGCCGAAGACCAGGGCAAGGTCGTAGACGGGCAACAACGCCCAATGAAGATCGGTATTTAGCGTTAACAGCTCGGAGACACCGAAACATGAACGCTACTCTTCTCCAACAACACCTTCGCTCGACTACAGGCACCACGATTTCAACTCAGACTGTCCGAAACCGGCTCCATGCTGTAGGTCTGTATGCTCGCCGACCGATGGTATGTGTTAGATTAACATCAAGGCATCGTCGCGACCGCAGGGAGTGGGCAACCGAGCATTTCAACTGGAGGAGAAATGAATGGAGCAATATTCTGTTTTCTGACGAGTCCCGTTTTTCTGTGCATCCGGATAATAGGCGTATTTTCATCTGGAGGGACAGTGGCAGTAGGAATAATCCTGCGTTCGTGCACGAAAGTGTCAGATTTGGCGGTGGAGGAGTGTTGGTGTATGGTGGCATCTCCATTGACGGGCGCACTGACCTCTACATCATTCGAGATGGAGCTCTGACTGGTCGCCGATATAGGGATGAGATCCTCAGACCTATTGTAGTCCCTTACGCTGCAGCAATCGGAGATAACTTCATTTTAATGGACGATAACTGCAGGCCACATCGTGCAAACCTGGTGGAGGATTTCCTTTTCGAGGAAGGAATCGTTCGAATGGAATGGCCAGCGTGTTCTCCAGACATGAATCCAATCGAGCACGTTTGGGACGCTCTAGGAAGATGAGTTTCTGGCCGCCAACAACCCCCACAAACTCTCCAAGAACTGGAAAGAGCTCTTCTGGAAGAGTGGGGCAGAATACCCCAACTCGTCATTAATAGCCTCATTGAGTCCATGCCTCAAAGGTGTTCAACGTTGCTGGCCGCCCGTGGAAACCATACCCCCTACTGAAAGTGATTTTCTTTGAAGAAAACACCTTTTCTTATTCTTTTTTTCTCATATGCACAAATTGTGTTTTTTTCCTTTTGTACAAAAATGCGCAATAAAATGCATTTTTTTCTGCCAAACATGTGTAATTTATTCTCATATAACCTACTATGTCTGTCGACCATGTATCAATCAGCTAAAAAGTTTCCCAGATACAAAATCCACCTAAAACTGCAATATCCTTTAATTGTTTTGAGCAGTGTAATAAACCAGAAAACACTAAACGCGAAATTACAAAATATTAATCGGGTAACGATTGACAAATGTACACTCTAGGCTGAAAAACCATCCTTCTATAAAGTCAGTGAGAAGAAAGGTTTCGACTGTGGCTTTACATAAATGACGGATAATGGAACCAATGGTTATTTTTTTTGTAACAAGCGTTTGGTTTGACGACTCGCCGCAGGAGAGGCGCGCATGTATGAGAACAGAATTTACATGTGGTACGCACGCTTTAATACAGAAGCGCTTTGAATGGGACGCATTGTACCCAAAGCCATTAAATAATAAGCCCAGTCAGATAAATGGGAAACTTTTCGCAAGTTGAAAATAGCGCCATCTAGCGGTTGGGAGTGCTGCATTCGGCACCAAGAATATTTTAATAAAATTTTGCTTCTAAAATTAAAACTTAAAATAAGGAGTTCATATTTTCTAAGAAAGTGGTTTGTAAATTGTCAGTCAGTAATTTCACATTTTACGAACATAATTTGTCTGTGCCGGAAAGGGTTAATTGCATAGTGATGTAAATTTCCATCACTTTTTATTTAACTTTTAATAAATAAATCAACTTCTTCGCCACCACTATATTTATATAGAAATATTAATCCAGTAAATTTCCACATTTTTTTTTCATTATAGTTTTAGCGTTAATGTAAAAGATCCCAAAAATTAGCAAGCTTTTAAAGCAAGTGGAAAAACAAAACATCGATAAAAATTGTATAAAATATCGATATAAATAAATCGTATCGTTTCTCTGCGACCCACTTCTGTTTTGTCCTCCTTCCGCAATAGAGGTTTGGCGCTAGTGTGTCGCTAACAAATTTAACACTATCTGATTGGGCTTATTATTTAATGGCTTTGATTGCACCCGACACGTAGTAAAATGACTAACCCCTTAATCGTCGCGCCCGATAAGTGTAGGCTACTTTTTTTTAATTCAGATTGCTTCGTTGCCACCAGTTTTTGGAGAAGAAATATTCACCTTATTTAATGGCAGATAAAATAATGCGGCAATGAAGCCACTTACACTATTTTAAAAAATTAGTGGGGGTCAAACAATCTGAATAAAAAAATAGTAGCCTACACTGCCTGTGAATGTCTAGCGCGACGATTAAGGGATTAATGCTCACAACACAGTTCACAACACAGTTAGAAACATTCCAACCCATTATTCAAAATTCATAATTTACACATGTGGTGTTAAACTGTGGTGAGACGGATACCACTACTTTTAACAGAAATATTTAGTTAATTTAATAGAAACAAATTTCTACGATTATATAAGGCGAAGGTTACTTTTAAATATTAGTGGTATTCCGCCAGCCACAGTTTGACCTCGTTGATTGAAATCTTGTTTACAGATTGAAGTTTTATATTATTCAAAATATAGAAAACTTTTTCGTATTAATAATCTTAGTTTTGTTTAATGGCAGACGTTCTGTAAATAAATAACACAGATATTAGTTTTAGGGAAAAATTACAGATATTTCAATAAAAAATTCCATAATCTGGCGACAATCCGTTTAAATTTAGCATTCGAAAGAATTTTTATTCATAAATATGACCAGAACCGTAATTACGACACGCGCAGCATGTTCCTTGTCACCTCGTTTTTTGACTAGTAATTCCGCTTAGATTAATCGGGGAGAATTCTGCCATTAAATAAATCGAAAATTCTTTTTTTTTAATAGCAGTAACAAAATGCACATACTATAAAAGTCCTAAATATCGCCCTGATTATCATTGTAGCTATTTTATACCTACTAGTATAACCAGAAAGTTCAGAGACTGTGCTGATCAGAGTAAACAAATTAGCCCGTTATTTTGCTCAAAAATATATACCAGACTTTTTAAATGATAAACTTTCATTTATTTAATGATAGGCATTACGCGATTAAATAGAACAAAAATTAATATTTGTATATCCTGGTCGACATGATTTATAAAAAAACGCGCTAGATTATCAGCACTGATCAGCACTGCCTCCGAAATTTTTGTTATCTTACTTGTATAATATTTTATAGAATAAGTGTTAAAATTCTTATTTTTAAAGTACACTGAAGTTTTCTACACTTTATGATTAATATTCGAAATGAAATTCAAACACAGAATCAACAGAAGAGAAAATGTCAGATTTTGCTTATCGCCAGACTTATATATAGACATCACTAGAGCACCTCCAATTTCAATTTTTCACTCGACTCTCGTGGAAATTGACATACACGCAATTAATTTTGACAGCTGATTTCTTATCCTTTTTTATTGCAATAAAACACATGACGTCTGCGACACATGATATTTGTAACCGTGTAAGGTAACTGGATAAATAACACATATAATCCATTTATCTGAAAACTCTCAATACGTGTTTATGAAGTTAAATATTGTACCCAGTTTCATATTTTCGCTTAGCTGTCACGCAAAATGACATCAAAATTATTAATTGACGATGTTCTGTAGTTATTTTATCGTTTTTGTTACACATTTTTTTTATATACAGATGAAAAATCATTTTAATGCATTTAACCTAGATATTTTATTCATTTACAATTTACACTAACATATGTGACAACTTCACGGTATTAAAAGAGGCAATAAGGTACGCAATTACCACTAAATTTTAAAAGTTTTTTGTAATCGCAAGCCCAGTCATTATATACGATAAATACAACGTTTTAGTATTTGCGGTGGATTTGTGGTATGACATTGTGTAATATTTGTAGTGGTACTTGGTTTACCCGTCGCCCTTGTTAAGTTGTCGCCTATATCGGCGCTACCATGTCAAACTATCGAATACGAACAAAATCATTTTTCATTACTGTTGTTCCACCGATTAGATGGAAAGGTAAACATCCGGTTTAAAGGAGGAAATGGAAGAATCGACTAGTTATTAGAGGTGACAACTTAAGCCTGATTACCGGAGGGGCAAACTGCCACCAGTAAAATGGAATGGAAATTTTCTGGATAGAAATTCTGCAGGAATTGGGCGTTATATTAGGACGAATAATTCTATTAAAAGTTACCGGTGAAAGATTTCCTCCCCAGTTTTTATATTTCTTATCTCTCCCTGCGAGACGTCTGTATTTGGATTCGTCCTTATTTTCGCCTTGATAATATTCCACACAATACTTGGTCGGACAGTACTTTTAGATAAAAGACGATTGTCTCTATTAGAATTTTTCGCCTAGTAAAAATACCAATAGAATTTCTGTGAAGAACAGGGTTGCCAGTTTGGCCTTCTTTTTTCCTCAGAGAAGCCGAATTCATCCCGGAAATTTTGTGAAAAAAATTTACGTTAAGTAGTCACGAAATGTCTGTCATTAAACAAAGAAAAAGAATGTATTTCAAATTTCTGGTATGGGTTTGAATTTTCTGAATGAAAAAGTAGGCCAAAGTGGCAACCCTTCTGAAGTATAGTATTTAAATTTAGTGGTGACAATCGGCCTATTTTTAAAATTAATGAAAAATGAGTTTTTTCACATTCGATAGAACGACATGGTAGCGACGATATGTACTAACATTAATTACATTAATATCTTTAACAGATTCGGGACCGGGAACGAAAATTCTCGTTTTTATTAAACAAACAAAATTGACTAAGAGTGTTGAATCTACTTTGCAGAAAATGCATTTATATCATGTGGTCAACGTTTTTTTTTTTATATGGCAAGACATTTTGAGTTAAATCCGTATATTGAAAGATATTTACCGATGCATGAACCTGAAAAAACTATCTAGGGAACCAATTTACTAAAGATTTTCAAACGAGGGAGGAGCTTCTACTGTTTTGAAACGCAGACTTCATAAACACACACCAATGTGTTAAAATGATGTAGCTACAAAAATTATATAACTAACAATTCCCCCTGTCGTATTACGGAGATTTTATTTTTTTTAAATATTTTATCAGTTTATTCATGTGTCCGATGTTTTGCCAAAAATATTCATAGTAGTAATATACATATATATACGTAATTATGTTTAAACCTTTCCGGTACAGTGGTCCCACTCCGGGATCACCTAATTTTAATTCCAAACTTGCATTCGCCACCAAGAATATTTTAATAAAATTTTGTTTCTATAAGAAAAGCTTAAAATAAGGAGTTCTTATTTTCTAAAAATGTCGTTTGTAAATTCCGGTTTCAGTCAGCAATTTTACATTTTACGAACAGACTTTGTCTGTGCGGAAAGTGTTAAACGGTTATATATTACATAATTAATACTTATAATTCTATAAAATATTATACACGTACTTCTGTGTTACACATATACTATATATTTCGCACACAAATACTATATATTGTCAAAGTCCCTCGGCACTATCGAATTTCGACTTTTTTTTCAAATATCTAAAAAAATGTTTGACAAACTATTCTGAAAATGTTTGACAAACTATTCTGAAACTTTTGTCATCTAAAGAGCATGCTTGACTTCATATTTTTCGGTGAAGGTTTAATCAGGATGGCAATAAGGAAAACAGCAACAAATTGAAAAAAATATATATTATTTCCGATTCCCCTGCAAAAAAAAAAAAAAAAAAAACAAGAACGAAAAATCATGCGTCAAGCATAGATTATTATTAAATTTATTTTACAAATCATTACCGTTTAACTCCTTGAAGGGCACCGGTATATAATATATACCACTTAATTTTAATCCCAAAATACCCCAATGACACCAGAATTTTATAACCAACTTTTAAATTTATCAGGTACATGAGGAAAAGCTTTTACTTACTAAAAAAATCGTTCTTGAATCCTGGTGTCAATCAATCATTTTAATATTTTAGCTACAAGAGTACTTTGCCCCGGAAGGGGTTAATAATGTGAAAGATAATATCTAAGTAAACAATTTGGAAAACGTATAATATATTTAAAAACCCAATTTCTGGAAATTGGGATTATTAAGAATATTCAGAAAAATATACGAATTTTTTTGTGCAGCCCTTTATATGATCTATAGATTTGTATATATGTTACACAAAACGCTAAATTTTAGTTCAGATTGGAAACGCGTAGCACAGTTTAAAATTTCCCTTTTTGAATTTCCCTCAATAAACGTAAATGTACTCAAGAACTTTCGTACTGCCCTGTATATGATTTATAGCATTATACACACCAAGTAATAGAAAAAAATGAGTTCAATTTAAAAACGCGTTAAGCAACTGAAAAAGCACTTCCAGCAATTATTGTTAACAGACAGTACCAAATTCTTTCCTGTGTCCTTGTAAATGAAGGATAAATGCTATACTTTAAATATTCTATAGTATTCTATATATTCACATACATAAATTTCAATTTGTTTGAAATATTTAAACATTCTTAAAATAAACCGCAAACGATTTTTCTCCATAGACCATAATGCAACGGAATTCTTTTGAGTGTCTCTGTAAAATAAATTTAAGTACTATACACACCATATTCTATATTAAGCCTCTTGTAGTGCACTTCAGTGATATAGGGTAAATGTACCAATAGTCGGCCACTTAACTGTGAGGTTTTTGGTAAATATCGCCCGGCAGGTGGCGCTGCTATGCGGCATTTTTCGCGATTTCCGCAATAGCTCTATCTCAAGAACTAATGCTCGGAATTTGATAGAACTTTAGATTCAGTTAGTCCCTGATATAAATTGGTGCTGATTAGTTTTTGGTAAAAATCGCCTGGCAGGTGGCGCTGCTATGCGGCATTTTTCGCGATTTCCGCAATAGCTCTATCTTAAGATCTAATCCTCGGAATTTAATAAAACTTTATATTCAGTTAGTCCGTGATATAAGTTGGTGCTGATTAGTTTTTGGTAAAAATCGCCCAGCAGGTGGCGCTGTTATGCAGCATTTTTCGAGATTTCCGCAATAGCTCTATCTCACGAACTAATACTCGGAATTCAGTAAAACCTTATATTCAGTTAGTCTCTGATTTAAATTGGTGCTGATTAGTTTTTGGTACAAATCGACCAGCAGGTGGCGCTGCTATGGAGCATTTTGCAGGATTTACACGATTTTAGCGATAGTCATATATCAAGAAATAATTTACAGAATTTAATAAAACTTGAGCTTCAGTTAGACCTTGATATAAATTGGTGCTGATTCATTTTAGTGTATGCGAAACCTGTGTGAGATAGAAGAAAGTTTTGGGATTGACACATTCAACTAGTTTTACCTGGAAAACGACGCTAACAAATTTTACTGAATTTTGCATTCTACCATTTTCGGTTATAAGAAGGTGATTGAGCTATCTCACATGTTCGAGAAAATTAAATTAGTGTGTCATTTAGGGTCACTGCGGGTAAAGCTAATTTTATTTTATCTGCTAAATGGCTTTAACGATTTTGACTAAGTTTTGTATCCTACATTTTTGGGATAAAATAAGACCATAGGACTGGGTCGCATGTTCGAGAAAATTTCATTAGTAGGTCATATGATATGGGGGTCACTATGGGTTAAATAAATTTTATCTAAAAAACGGCTCTAACGATTTTGACTAAATTTTGCATCCTACCGTTTTGGGGTACGAAAAGACCATTGGTTGGGTCACATGTTTGAGAAAATTCGATTAGTGGGTCATTTTAGGGTCACTACGGGTCAAACTAATTTTATCTAAAAACGACAAACGATTTTGACTAAATTTTGTATCCTACCGATTTGGTGTACGAAAAGACTAATGGGCTGGGTCACGAGTTAAGGGTCACATGTTAAGGTACAAGGTAATTTTATCTTATCTAATAAATGTCTTTAACGATTTTGACTACGTTTTGTGTCCTAACTTTTTTGGGATGCAAGAAAACCATTTGGCTGGGTCACATGTTCGAGAATATTCGATTAGTGGGTCATTTGGCGGTCACTATGGGTCAAACAAATTGCATTTAAAAACGGTTTAAGCGATTTTGACTAAATTTTGTATGCTACAGTCGACTGCAAAAAAAAAAAAAAATAATAATAAATAAAAATAAATAAACGCTGGTACCCCTTCTGGTCGCGCTCAAATTGAAGTTAGATTCAAGTGAGTTTTGAATCGAATTATGCATTTTGAATCCCGCAGTGGAAAAGAGAAGGGAGGGGCAGTCCCAACTGCCGCATTTCAATCTAGTTGTTTTAACACTTTTCAACAGAATTGAAAAGCAAATAATGGGGGTACCAACTGCCGCATCTAATCGAGTTGCTTTTAACACTTTTCAACGTAGTTGAAAAGCAAATATGCATACATTCGTGCATCAGCGAAGGGGCGGTCCCAACTGCTGCATCACGTTATTCCGATCTAGTTGTTTTAACACTTTTATGCATTTTGAACATGAAATATATTTAGTATGTAGTTATTAGTATACCAGTTCATTTGGAACCCCGCAGTGGAAAAGCGTAGGGAGGGGCGGTCCCAACTGCCGCATTCCAATCTAGTTGCTTTAATACTTTTCAACAGACTTGAAAAGCAAATAATGAGGGTACCAACTGCCGCATCTAATCTAGTTTAAGAAAAAGCTACTGTGTACGAGCATTTGCGACTTTAAAGTAACCCCGATATCGAATATCAGTTTTCTATCCCTATTAATTCTAAATAAATCATAATTTAGAATGATAAACAACAATTACTGATAATTTAAATTTTTTAAATTTCGAATTTTATAGAAACCATTCTTTGCGAGAGCTTACATCTTAAAAGAAACCCCCATGCAAAATTTGAAGTTTCAAAGCCACAGAAATTGCAATTAAAAAAAATTTTTAGTTGCTTTTAAATTTCTAATTTTTTAGAAACTGTTCGGCTACGGTCAGACCACTTACGTATGGAAAAGGTTATCCATGTCTAATTTCAAGTTTCTACTCTAAACTTTATTAAAAAAACATAATTGAGAACATTTTCCTCTCATTTCAGCATTCTAAATTTCCAAATTTTTAGAAGCCTTTCTGAGCCGGTTGTTTATGTCTTAAAATTGACCACCATGCCAAATTTTAAGTTTCCAGGCAACAAAACTAACACAGATTTTGAAACTTTAGAACGTTTATTTGGTTCTGTACCCTTTGAAATTCCGTTTTTTTAAGAAACTATTTCGTACCAGCGTTTACATGTTAAAAATGACAGAATTAGGAAATTTTAAATTTCTCTCCCTAGTAATTCCATATAAAACGTAATTTAGAATGTTTTTAGAATATTCACTGTTTTTTTTTCATTTTCTAAAATTCTCCCTTTTTTTAATTGCCTTGATCCAGAATTTACCTCTTAGTAAAAAGTAACAGACATGTTAAATTTCAAGTTTATATTCTTAACAATTCTACATGAATTGTAATTTAGAACTTTTTCCACTCATTTCACACTTTTAAATTTCGAATTTTTTAGAAAACAAAAACCATGCCAACTTTCAAGAGGGCAAAAAGGGCATGTTTGGAATGTTTTTTGCTCATCCATCTACTTACGAAAAGTGGCCCTGACGTAAAATATAGTCTATGTCGGAGCAGAGACTGCCCCCTTTACTTTTGAAATTATTTCGGTAGTTCTAGTAGTTCCCCGTACAAACAAACAAACAAGCACGTAAAAAAAGATTTTTTTTATATAAAATTATTTTAGATGTAGAGATAAAGTTATATCTATAAAACAACAAAAAAAAAGTGGCACTCCGGGAGTGCCGACAGAAGTGAAAACTTGAACAATTACGTGTGTATTTTTTTATTCGTCAGGAAATGTTTTATTGTGCAGGAAATACTTTTAAATCAAGTGTTTTTTTATTCATTATTATAAACTACTACTACAAAAATTATATTACAATTTTCATTTAATGCGCTATTGTACATGAAAAATCATGCATATTATATTACATACAAAAATTTCAGGAACCAGACTTCAGTCGCACTATACCGCTCACATTTTTCTGCGTTATTATACCGCGTACATTTTTCTGCGGTACTATACCGCTTTCTATACCACTTACATTTTTTCTGTGTTACTATACCGCTTACATTTTTCTGCGTTACTATACCGCTTACTATACCGCTTACATTTTTCTGCTCTTACTATACCGCTTACATTTTTCTGCGTTTACTATACCGCTTACATTTTTTCTGTGTTACTATACCGCTTACTATACCGCTTCTATACCATTTACTATACAGCTTACTATACCGCTTACTATAACACTTACTATACCGCTTACTCTAACGCTTACTATACCGCTTACATTTTTCTGCGTTACTATACCGCTTACTATACCGTTTACATTTTTTCTCCGTTACTCTACCGCTTACTATACCGCGTACTATCCCGCTTACATTTTTCTGCGCTTATTCTACCGCTTACATTTTTCTGCGTTTACTATACCGCTTACTATTCCACTTACATTTTTTCTGTTTTACTATACCGCTTACTATACAGTTTACTATACCGCTTACTATTCCGCTTACATTTTTCTGCACTTACTCTACCGCTTACATTTTTCTGCGTTTACTATACCGCTTCCTATACCACTTGCATTTTTTTTGCGTTTACTATACCGCTTACATTTTTCTGTGTTACTATACCGCTTACATTTTTCTGCGCTTAACATACCGCTTCTATACCGCTTACTATACCGCTTACTATACCGCTTACATTTTTCTGTGCTTACTATAACGCTTACTATACCGCTTACTATACCGCGGTGCAATAGCGCACAGGCAAGCTTGCGCCGGGCCCGTCCCGCCCTAGATCATACCTAACTATACACAATACATGCACATACTTATATACAGAGGTGTCGGTTACAGTAACAGTGTCGCGAGTTCAATGTTTCTTTCCCATCTCAAAAAATGCCCAACGCGCCTAAAGAAGTTTTCACTTCAATAAACTCAAAAAAGTACAATAAGTTACGTATTCATTATTCAGCTCCTGGTGGCCGACTTTTGGATATGTAAGTAAAATTAATACCCAATGGTCGGCCACATTAAAATTAATTAAAAGCAACAAATTTATTTACTTTTTAAAATCAAAAACATTAGTTTATTTACCCTGCTAATATTCTAGCCTTATAATTTTAGAAAAAAATAAAAAATTAATTAATACTTGCCTTTTAAAATAATTGCCATCTGTTAACAAAAAAATAGGGAAAATGGCGATTTGACCTCAATCTTGAAAAAAATGGCTGATTACAAATTCAATAAAAGTACCCATAATTCTTTGGTGATGGTTTATGACTTATGAAAGATGGTTGCATGTAACCAAATTGTAATATTTCATTTAGAACCAAAAATAAGCTATGCGTAAGGCATTTTATCTCAATGTGGCCGACTATTGGTACATTTACCCTATATCAATTTCAATATGTTTGAAATTGTATAACATCATTAAAATAAACCACAAATGATATTTCTCCATAGACCGTAATGTAACGAAATTCTTTTGAGTGTCCCTGTAAAAAAACTTCATATTCAAAACCGAACATGCCATAGTAAACCTAAATAACATAAATCAATTGCATGACTATACATATATATTTACACGAGTTAGAGTAAGGATAGACAGACCGACAGACGGTAGACAGACATACAGACAAACCGAATTCATAAACACTTTTCAATTATGTTGAAAAGTGTTAAAAATGCTCAAAATAATCTGTAGCTTTATCATACGACGATATATGTCCTGTACTACATGATTTTTTAATTGTTTAAGAATAATACTTATATTCTCGGAGCAATAAAAATTTCTATAAAAAATTAAAGAAATTTCCGCATGTTTGTCGTTAGCATCCAGTGTGTTCAACCAAATTTGATTCCACTTTCTGGAAACTTGACGCAGTGCATTAAAATAATATACTGCAATTAAAATATAAATACAGGGTGGTTATAAACTCTTTCCCCGATTACAAAACAGTATTACGAAATAACCACTGAATGCAATACTGTAAAATTTTTATCATGGAAAAGTCATGTTCTTCAGAGTTTTCTAGTCTACTCACTACCGTCGTTCGTGAGTTCCTTGATGACAAATTACCTGGAAAATGGATCATACGCGACGGACGAACTCCGCTAGATTTTTTCTTTTGAAGGTACATAAAGAACAGTGTTTGCAACACCAGTAAAAGATATTGAAACACTCAAGGTCAGGATCACAGATGCTGTGTCTAATGTGACAACACTAATGTTGGGTAATACGTGTCGGGAAATGGAATACCGGATAGAAATTTTTCGAGCTACCACGGGTGCTCACATCGAAATTTACTGACGTAAGTACTTGTATCAAAAACTTCATAAATGTCTTTGCAATGTATTGAAACAAGCATATGCCTAATTAAATTAGTGTTTCTGCAATAAATTATTGCAATAAGGGAAAGACTTTATGACTACACTTTATATTAAATACTCAAGAAATAAAAATATTTGTGTGAAATAGTTTTTGAAGCGCAGGCGATAACAAAAATTCATTGCATAATTTAAGGCCTTTAAATGTGTTAGTTCAATATCGTGATACTTGAGAAAAATTTCGGCGATATAGCATATAAAACGCAATTTCTCCTAATTTTAGCTCAATTTTTAATATATATTTTTTTTTATATTTTACTATGAGCGCAGCTTTGTAACACTTTTATTTTTAGATATATTGTACATTTTGATGTATTTTATAATATATGTAAAGAAGAAAATGTTGCACGATTGCGCTCATATAAATAATTGAGGTAAAAGTAGGAGAAGTTGCGTATTTTTCATCGAAAACTACGAATAATACGAACTTTCAGCTTGTGTAAGTCATATAAATCCGAACAAAATGCAAAAACTATTGTTGAAATCGTACAGGATAAACCTTCTAATATTAAAAAGTGAAATAATTAAGTCAGTATAACAAAATCGAATTTTAGTCTATTTCATAGGCCAAAAACACGGCTTATGGACCCTGAGACTTTTCAATTATTCTATGTGGTTTCCTGATAGAAATACCGTAATTTCCGGCGTATAATCCGCAGCTCAAAGAGTCGTTTTTCGACCCAGAAATATTATTTTATAAAATGTAACTTAAAAGATCGCTGTAAATATTTAACTACAATTATTGAATAAAATTTCTGGGTCGAAAAACGACTCTTTGAGCTGCGGATTATACGCCGGAAATTACGGTAAATTGTAGAATACTATGTAATACCAATAGAAATATATACATTCTATAGAGGAATGCAAAAGAGAAATAGTATTCTTTTCCGACTACTGATGGTAATTGCAGATCTTGGCTTTTCAAATGTGGCATGCGTTTTCCAAATTGTTTATTTAGTTAAATAGACATCATCATTCACCTTACTAAACAGTGAAGTTTTGTTACAGTATTCTGGAAGTGTTGGAAAGTGTTTCATAATCTATGCTTGGCGCATGATTTTTCGTCCTTGTTATTATTTTCATTTCGATTTCAATCATCAATACGATAAGCATGTTAGATATGGACAAAGTATAAAATCAAATGAACCAACTGGTGCAATTTTCGGTATCACCCGTACCGAATATTAATCTTCGAGTTATTTAATTGCTGAAGTCTGCTATTAAATAATGCAACGATTATTATTAGAAAAAAGTAGAGCTGCCAACTGTAATGGTTTTTACCGCTTTTATCCAATTGAAATCGTCTTATTTAATCTCAGAAATTCTGCGTTTAATAAATGTAATATTTTCTGTTTGAAAAAGAGATTTAAAAAAGCATAAAATTTGGCAGCTATGTAATATATTTTATTTTATTTATATCAATATTTATAATATTTTTCCGCTAACTATTTTTCATTTTTCAAAATATGAGGTGCTTATTATTTCGAAAGAAATTGTACTTATCATAAAAAAATATATATGAATACAGTTCTAATTTCAATGCTGGTATTTTTTACTAACCGCGGTGAAATAAAGTGTCAACTTGGGAATAATTAGCTTTAAATGAAATAGAATTACTCTTTTCCGCAGTAACAAAACACCACTTACTGTTTTCTCCTTCACTTATCGTATACTATTCATTGCTTATTAAAGTTTCAAGCATATAACTGTTTTTTTTTTCACCGGGTTAGTATAGAGGATATATTAGTGGGTAAACTAATAAGTTAATTAATGAAGACAGTTGTGGAAGTAAAAAACTTCGCTCGATATACAATAATTAACAGGATAATAAACTACGTATTTCTCTAAATTTAATTCCTTCAAATGAAATGAATATTTTTCATTAATGCTTTCGCTGTTTCCAGAGCCAGCGGGGGAAATTGACCCGCTGTTGCTATGTATCAGGGAGTCAATTTCCACAACTAAATTTTAATAGTATTCTTCGCCTTACTTCATGACAGAGTTTCTGCGATTAAATAAAGCGAATAATACTATTAAAATTTAGTAGTAGAAGTTGACCCGCAAGTGCACAGCTGTTTCTTCTCTGTATTTCGTACCTTGCAGTTAAGATATGTACTATACTTGAGGAACGTGGAAGTTGACAGTACACAATATACTGTGAATATTCTACCTCCGTGAGAAAAAGTAGTGCGCTGCCTATTTTAATAAAATATCTCTCTGTATCTGCTTTTTTTTAAATCTTTACATAAAGAAACGATGGACAGCTTAAATGAAACTGATTTAAGTTAAAATGTGCCACTGTTATGATATATATATATTGATATTTTATAAAGAATGTATCTATTCGCTTGGCGGAATTTTAAAGAAAAACGGGGACAGGTTGAAGAGAAACTGCAAACCTAATGATGATAATTTCACCCCACTTCCATCAAGTTTCAGATAATTACATTAAGATAGTGGTTTTAAATGCACAGTATATGTTTTTTTATTTTTGAAACTATTAAAAAAAAGCAAACATGTTTGTAAATATGAACTTTTCGGGAAATTTTATCTGAAATACATACCCAGCCTGCCAATAATATATTTAAAATAACAACAACAACAAAAAAAAAAAACTTTTGAAAATTAAATGAATGTAAATGTGTTCTCAAATGAAGTGCTTAACAACGCGAAAGTTTCTGACACATTTTCTGAATCATTTTAAAAGTATAAAATTGGCAGGCCTGTCTATGGAAGCGAGTTTGAATCGAAATGCGTTTTCCATTTTTTGATAAATAAATTACTTATAGAGTTATAAGCGTTTTGCGTCACGAGGCGACACAATTTACCCCGTTCTCACTCTCCTCGTGAATTCGGTTAAAAACGCCGACTTTGACAGTATTTTCTGAAAGATCTTGTGCCTTCACCAAAAAAATGGAAAACCAATTTCGATGACATAGTTTCTGAATAAGATCACTTGCCAATTTTATGCGTTTCCGAACAAAAATGAATTCAAAATTGTGTCAAAAAGAAACTCCTTTGGATTTGTGAACAGCCTTAATTGCTGTGGTTGTAAATAAATAATAATAATAATAAAAATCACGCTCAACAACACGAATTTTTCATGATACAGAAACATAGGCATATGAAGGGAAGGAGGAGATGCCAATTATATAATTAAGGCTTTTCTAAAAATTAAACTGGTTATTTTATGGCCTTTCTAAATTCATTTTTGTTCGGAAACGCATGAAATTGGCAGGTTTTCTTATTCAAAAACTTTCTAATATAAATACATTTTCCCCTTTTTGGTAAAGTCAAAGGATCTTTCAGAAAATACAGTCAAAGTCGGCGTTTTGACCTAATTCCCATTGTCCCAGCATGAGAAAAGGAAAAACGTGTCGTCACGTGACACGAATGCCATATAATTCGATAAGAAATTTAAGTATCAAAAAAGATAAAAATTATTTCAATTGCAAATCGCTTCAATAGACAGGCCTGCTGATTTCATGCCTTTATGTTTAAAAACGAGTAAGAAAGTTTCGCGTTATTTAGCAAGGAATTTAAAAACCACCTTGAAATGAGTAGAAATGTGTTTATTAAATGCTGCCTTGTAATAAAAATAAACAAAGGAAAATTGCTCTCAACAACACGAATCTTTCATTAAACAGAAACATAGACATATGCAAGGGGAAGGGGGGTTGAAGGAGAACCACCCCTCTAAATCTTTGGAAAAAATTAATAATTTAAAAAAATCTTTAAAAATGTAAATGTAATATTTTTGTTGTTAGTGGTGTATGTGCCTGCGGGGGGAGGGCTTGGTTTTAGCAATATATATATATATATATATATATATATATATATATAGAGAGAGAGAGAGAGAGAGAGAGAGAGAGAAATTCACTGTTAGGATTTTTTTCTTCCAATATGACAACAATAGTCATATGGCTGTAATGCAACATTGTTAATTTACGTTTGCTACATGTGTTAAACAATTCATTAACATATGACATATGACAATAATATATGACATATGATCAATAACATAGGACATACACCTTATGTGTTAAACACTTGGTTTCTAATTTTAAACCCGTTTTCCATACCTGTACTATCAGCTTAACTCGTTAGCCGTGTGAAAACTGGATATCAGAGCAAAATTTTACTTATCTCGTAAAACAAACGAAAATATTTGTCTACGTTTTTATGCTTCGTTTTTTACGATTGTGTTTTTCTTGCAATTTATTTCTGCGATTTTTGTTTCAAACGTGGAATTATAATTTGATCGTGCTTTAATTATTTGGATTCTTCTTTTGACTTTATTATAAACGGCTTATTATATATATATATATACAGGGTGTTCCGTTAAAGGGGTCCAATATTAATAGGGGTAATAGAGGAGATCACATGGAGCATAAATCAGTATATAAAGCCTGGTCGGATCTCAATAGTTTTCAAGTTACAGCAAACAGAATGAAAATTCGGAAAATTGTAAAAGAACCCTCATTGCTAAACTATCGATAATGCAACATAAAAACGAAGCACATATTCAGAAAGAGCAGAAAAAAACCTACAAAATGACATCAATTGTATTAAAATAGCAATATTTATTGACGAGTTACAAGCCCTGAAACAGTGAAAAAAGTACGAAATCCAATATACATCAAAATAGTTAATCGTTAATTCCAAAAAGACAACTCTAGCTACAACAAGGAAAATGTAGTAAAATTTAGTCCATTCTGAAAACTTTCGAAAAAGCTTACAATGAACCATATCGGTTTAATTGTGTGAGAGAAATTAATCAGTTTCTTAGTTACAACTCCGCTTTCTTTGACACTAGCAAAGGTTAAACTCCGCCCATCACGATTGGAAACACCGCCTTTTTAATTACTCTTAACTATACATTTTCGATCATGCTTCTTCTGAGATGCAATATTTTTAATTATTCAAGAGTTGAATGAACCAAAATAACTTTACAATAATAGTCTACATTTTAAAGTGGTCTTTTATAGATATAAAGCTTAAGTTAAATTCCTTAAAATTAAACTGGTGGTGAAAATTCGGAAATAATTAAAAATATTGCGATTTGTAACTATGCAAGAAGTTTCAGTACATGTTTTACATGGACAATTATTGTATGTATATGTGCATCATAATTTATGATAAGAAATAATAATAACAAATAGCATAATAATTTTATTAATTATAAATTTAAAAAAGACACTAAATTTTAAATTAATTCATACAAACTTTGTAATTTACAAATTGAGTACACCACAGTCTGTGACTTACAAAATACTGTGCCAAAAAGTGTTGAAAATAAAAGAAAAATGACAAATAAAGAATTACATTCCACGTACTTTATGACATATGTGAAGCATAGTCTTCTGGCCTGCGCTGCACAGTTCAATGTCGGAAGGCAGACGAACGGACATTATTATAATAGGTGTTCGAAGTTGCGCCCATTAACAGAATCGCACAGCCGACAGCGACGTCGTAAAGACTGGCGAACACGCCGAAAAACTCCGACGGAGTTGGGAATGTCTCCTGCAGCGACAACGATTCGCGCTAGTAAATCCTCCGGTGTATCCACAGGCGTTTCATACACCAGCGATTTAAGGTGTCCCCAAACAAAAAAGTCTAACGGATTGAGGTCTGGAGAGCGTGCAGGCCAAGCAACAGGTCCACTGCGTCCAATCCATTTCCCAGGATATGTTGAATTGAGGTGATTGCGAACACCTATGAAAAAATGTGCCGGTGCGCCATCGTGCATAAACCACATATTGTAGCGCAATGTTGCTGGCACATTTTGCAGTAACTGCGGTAAGATATCCCGTAGGAAAACCAAGTACGTACTGCCATTGAGTACATCTGGGAGAAAATATGGTCCTATGAGATAATCGCCGAGGACACCTGCCCATATGTTCACACTGAACTTTTGTTGTGCGTTCGACGGGAAAACAGTGTGCGGATTTGTATATGACCATGTGTGCATATTGTGCGTGTTTACCACGCCCTCTCTCGTAAATGTTGCTTCATCAGTAAATAAAATATTTTCCAGAAATTGTGGATTATTTTCTGTTACATTAAGCAACCAGCGTACGAATTCTGTCCGCTGAGCACAATCTGTTACTGATAACAGTTGTACCCGCTGCACATGAAACGGGTGCACGCAGAACACGCCAAACACTTTGGTGAGAAACACCGACTTCAGACGCAGCAGCTCGTGTACTCGTGGAGGGGTTACCTTTAAAAATATTCAGTACATCTTCTTCCATTGCAGGTGTTCGTACATGTCGAGGTTTCCCTGCATCAATGCTTGCTGTATTAAACGATCCAGTCTCCCGTAATCGTCTATCGATTTTTATGAAGAGTTTCGAACTTGGGCAACGTCTCCTTGGAAATTGCTCACGGTACATGCGCTGTGCTAGATATGCATTTCCAAGAGCTTGCCCGTACATCAGATGCATGTCCGCATATTCTTCGTTAGAGTATTCCGGCATAATTATTATACATCAACTTACTACAATCCCACTTACAACAGCCTCCCTTTAACATAACGCCCACTGATGACTGCTGTTTTATTACACTTTTCTTCCTATACACATAGAAAATTTGCATAAAAAGTACTTCTTCTTCATCATCCTGAAAGTTCATGGAGGAAACGCAGCAGTCACGGAGTTTGCTTTAAGACAAGGCGAGAGCTGCACAATATGTCATTCACTTGACCAGACTGAATAATGAAAGGGTATTGATAGAGGTTGATCAGAAATGTATAATTGAAAGATATTAAAACGGGGTGTTTACAATCGTCATGGATGGAGTTTCGCTCTTTCCGAGCGTGCAACAGTACAGAGTTGTAACTAGGGAACTGCTTGATTTCTCCCATACAATTAAACTGATATGGTTTATTGTCAGCTTCTTCGAAAGCTTTCGGAATGGACCAAATTTTATAACATTTTCCTTGATGTAGGTAGAGTTGCATTTTTGGAATTAACGATTAACTATTTTGCTAAATATTTGATTTTGTATTTTTTCACTGTTTCAGAGCTTGTAACTCGCCATTAATTCTCAATATTCTAAAACAACTTATGTCATTTCATAGGATTTTTTCTGCTCTTTCTAAATATGTGCTTCGTTTTTATGTAGCATTATCGATAGTTTAGCAATGAGGGTTTTTTTACAAATTTCCGATTTTTCATTCTATTTGCTGTAACTTGAAAATTATTGAGATCCGGCCAAGCATTATATACTGATTTATGCTCCGTGTGATCTCCTCTATTACCCCTATTAATATTGGACCCCTTTAACGGAACACCCTGTATATATATATTTTTATTTATCACTAATTTCATTGAACCTTTTACGTATGTTATCAATAATTTAAATAATGTGCATTTGTGATAGATTGTAAATAACCAATTATAATTAATGTTTCAAAAGAAGTCTAAAAATATGTTTTAAACTTATAAATTTATTTTATGTTTTTATAGTGTATTATATGTTTTTATAGTACATATATGCAGTAATTTGATTATGCTTTAATTATTTGGATTCTTCTTTCGACTTTATTATAAACGGCTTATTATATATATATATGTATTTGTTTATCACAAATAATGTGCATTCGTGATAGATTGTAAATAACCAATTATATTTAATGTTTCAAAAGAAGACGAAAAAAAAACCAGAAATAAGGTTTTTGCAAGTAGTCTATTTATGTCGCCAAAACGAGCTATATATCGCCCGATATGGCAACCTAATTAAACCAAAGGTTGTGATTAGGCGGAGCTAGGTTTTTACGTGCTGTCTTCTTAAACTTTCCCCAAATATAGTTTTATATTCTAACGCTGTCTATATGTAGAGCAAGTATCTGTTCGAATTTTGGGTTAAATGCATCATGCATCGCCGTATAGCAGCTAAAAATTTCATACAATAGCCTTCATATGTGAAGTTTTATTTATTTTTTAAATCAAACGAAGAATCTTTATATCAGGTCATATTTGTTTTCTAAAAATAAATTGTCTGGGATATCTTAGTGATGGGCAGAATGAATGATTCTGATATTCGAATGAATCATTCGGGCATGCGCAGAAGCATATACGTCAAATTTTTTATTCAATTACTACTAGAAATTCTGAAAAAGAAAAAGAAGTTTCGGATTTTAATTAGAATTAGATAAAGAGCGAGATAAAAGTTTCAAAATGTTTCCTTTTTGCAAAATTTCTCGGGGAAATTACCGTAATTTTGTGCGTATGCGCCGCACCTCAGACAATTCGATTTCCTACCAGAATTTATTTTAAATAAAATGTGACTTGCTTCTGCTTAGCACTAATTTGAATTCTTATTTTCAATAAAATTTCCGGTTTGAAAATGACTTAACTAAGACGTGGCGCATACGCGCGAAATTACGGTATTAAAAGGGCTACGAATTTTGGCAACTATGCTTTTCGTTCTTTTTCGTTTACAGAATATCTGGTACTGATTGATTAAAAAATACGAATGTTGACAACTATGCTTTTGCGCATGCCCGAATGATTCATTCGAATGGAAAAATCATTCATTCTGCAAATCACTAGGATATCTATACCATGTCCACGGAATCCGCGTTCACGAAAGCCAATTGCCACTACTTTTCATAAATAGTTTTCTTCGTCTTATTTAGTCTCAGATTTTCTGTCATTAAAGAAAAATGTTTTTCCTAAAGGTTAGTGGCAATTGGGCTTCTGGCACGCGGTTTCACAGTCCCTATCCTATACTTTTAGCAAATTCTTTAATTTTATGTTGTGAAGGTAGATTATAGCGACAATTGTAAATTATTTTATTTCAAGAGACATAATAAGAAATAAAAACAAATTTATAAAGCATAAAAATTAAACACAGTATAGAACACTTTCCCTATAATGAAATTTAGTAGACTCCATGGTTGCTTATCTTGTGTACCACCATTTTCAAATAGCAATCATCGCCTTATTTCATAACGTAAATGCTGTAATTAAATAAAATGAATTTTAATATTTGGAAATAGTTGTGTTCACAGTAAATGTCCGTGGTAACACGGTTTTCGGATGAACGGTTATATTGCATAAAACAAAATTGCCATGTCATCTAAGCAATTAATAATTCATCAAATCTTCTTATATATTTTTTCTTACGTTTCAGACTGCTACATAGCCCATATTTAAGGCAAAATGCAGTGGAACTAACTGCAATTTTTGAAAAATAATCTCACACCACTGCTTGCAAAAAATCATATTCGCCCTTTTTACTGACAGAAAGAGTGTGGATTCACTATACCAGTGTTACCACCATTGGTTAGGTGGTAATATTGATTCCACCTAACAAATGTCGAACTCACAGCGTTTCTTCTTCGGGAAGGGACTCTGCAAAATCCGCCGATACAACCTTTCGCTTCACCGTTTGTACCTTGCAGATTGACTAACGAAGTTAAATTTGCATAAACGTACAGTGAAACACGGTGACTGTAAACTCCGGAAGCTCCAAACACACTTCTAAAAATTAGATTAACACAATCTGTACCGTTGGACGCAATCAGTTCATGTTAGGTAGTGTTGCGCACTGTGTTATGTAGTGTTTCGCATTGTATTAGATAGAGTTGCGCACACAGGATAAATTTGACAACGCGTTCGCATTCACAAAATTAGAATTCATTTATAAGAGAATTGCTAGTCCATCGAAGTATTCAACAGAAGAATTTATTGATATTGTGACAGTGGAGTTTTAGTGACAATGGAGAAAATATCCAAATGATACATTCACAATTTTTTTATCGTTGATTAACACATTTGCATCTTTCGCGTATATTAGTGGATCGAATCCGGGCTTCTTGGGTCACAAAAAAGGGAAAATATATTTGTTTAAATTCAAAAATCAAATTGATTTTTTACATACACAGGGTGTTTCTAAACTCATGGTACAAACTTTAAGGGTAGGTAGAACACGCAGTAACAATCATTTATTGTATAGGAATGTATGGGACCAAGTGACGCATTAAGGTAAGAACTCCAGGGGGGCAATTAGGCCCCTTTTTTAATTTTCAAAATTTCTCATTCATACCAGAAAATTTTTATGCTATCCTTTTCTTGAGATTTCATAATTACTTAATAATAAAATTCTTCTTTGAAAATTTTTGGTATGAAATCGAAAATTTTTGAATTGAAAATAGAAATAGAAATAGAAATGGAGTTTTAGGTTGATTCCACTGGCGGTAGAGGGCAGTAAGTGACTGGTCACCGTTCAATACCATGCATTCAAGTAGAAGAAATCACCATTTTTAATTGTGCTATCGTTTGTCATGGAAGACTTTACATATGCCGAAAAAGCCAATATGTATTTCATGTATGGTTTTGCAAATGGCAACGCCAGGGCTGCCCTACGAATGTATCAGGAGGGGAGCAGTTTCCTCCCAGAAGAATGCCTGATCATAGAATGTTTCAGCGCTTACACCGTCAGCTTTCTGAAATAGGTTCTTTTCACGTCACCAGACAGGAAATTGGGCGAGAAAGAGCTGTACACAGTGCAATCTTGGAATAAATTATTTTGAATTTTGTGAGTGAAAGGCCCGAATCAAGTACAAGAGCTGTTGCACAGAATTTAGGTGCGAGTCATCCGACCGTTTGGAGAGTATTAAATGAAAATCGATTTCATCCCTTCCGTTTTCAACGTGTGCAAAATTTGAATCCGGAAGACTATCTTCTGCGGTTGAACTTTTGCCAGTAGGTTTTGCAGCAACGTGTATTGCAGCCAGACGTTACTGCTCATATTCTATTTACAGATCAGGCAGTATTTACACGCGAGGGTGTATTTAATGCGCACAATTTCCATCTTGGGCAACCAATAATCCACATGCAACGCGGCCACATGCTTATCAACAACGATTTTCTGTGAATTTGTGGGCGGGTATTGTTAATAATTATTTGATTGGACCATACCTACTACCAAAGAGGCTGGATGGTCGCTGTTACCTTATTTTTTTTTGCAACAGGTTTTACCAGAACTGCTGCAAGATGTTCCGATCGCCATTCGTAACCGGATGTGGTTTCAACATGATGGAGAGCACACGCACTTCACCACTGATGTGCGCAGTTACCTGAATGCCTCATTTGGGACACCGCGATCTCCCGATTTATTGAGCCTTGATTTCTTTTTATGGGGACATCTGAAGAGTCTTGTTTATGAGACTCCAGTTGACTCAGACGAAAATCTGGTATCTCGCATACCCGAACCTGCTGCAGGCGTGCGGGAAATGCCTGGCATCTTTAGAAGTGTACGCCAAACGTTCCACCAAAGCTGGAAAGCATGTATCACAGTTGGTGGGCGCAATTTTGAACACTTATTGTAATATTATTGTATGCATTATTATTTATACATTGTAAGTAAAAGTTTTATCTTTTTTATTCATGTACTTCGTTTGACGATTTTGCCAGTTTTGCGCTTTTTTTAATTCAAAAATTTCGATTTCTGTTTCTATTTTCAATTAAAAAAAAATCGATTTTATACCAAAAATTTCCAAACTAGAATTGTATTATTAAGTAATTATGAAATGTCAAGAAAAGTATAACACAAAAATTTTCTGGTATGAATGAGAAATTTTGAAAATTAAAAAAGGGGCCTAATTGCCCCCCTGGTGTTTTTACCTTAATGCGTCACTCTTACTTATACGCGATACACGGAAATCATTTTTCAGCACTAGTTTTTTTAGGGTAATTTTCGTCTTCTTACATCGTAGAATTTATAAATCGAATTTTACTATCTAAATAGTGGTATGAAAAAGTAATTACTGAACATCGCGTATAAGTGAGAAATCACTGTATTTAGTAATAAGAGAATTGAAGGGTTTTTGGAAACTTGTCGTATTGCTGTTGCATTAAGTGGTCCAACTTGTTGTTCCTTCTAGCGACTCCCTATGTGAAATATGACTTTTTTGATTCTCACACAGAATAGAAATTAATATACGCTCTGAAAGTATATGGTTATCAAGTTTTTTTCAAATTTTTGACTTACTTCACTGTCAATCTAACCCCCTCAAATAAGAGTAAATACCACCGTCTTCGCATAACATTTCTAAAACAAACAAAAGTAAAATGAAATCATATCGGCAGAGATTATGACATCTTTAAAATAGGATTAAAGAAGAATTATATTTTGATTTAACAAATATATTTTTTAATGTTTGACATCGAGGTTCAAAGTAAAAAAATCGCAGTTTATAAAAACAAAAAATTAAGGATATGTGTTTAGAACAATTTAAATGGACACACACATTTTGAAAAAAATATATTTATCTTCAATTACCCACAAATAAATAAATGTTAAACTAATAGCTAATTTCCTTCCACATTTCAAAAAAGTTAAACTGTGCAGTTAAAAACCTCTCCTAAACATACTCATATTAAACCGACCTTTTTGAAGCATACTTGATCCTTTCAAAGCAGATGAAAGAAAGCTCACAAAAAGCTCTTTGAGACACTTAACGATGTTTTACTTTGAAGCCTTTGAATGTGTTAAAAAGGAAATGCATTGAATATTTCCACTTAGTCACTTCAATAGCTAAACAAAAATTGATATTTTTTAGCTTGACACAAAATCATTAAATTATTACTGTTTTTAATACACGTAGCAATAAATTATAAAAATATACTGTACGTGCGATTGTCATTATGTTACTAAGTAACGCGTTTGTGTAAAAAAATATGACTAATAAATTTTTAAATTTCCGTAATATTTTTCTGTGGCAGGGGTTAGAAACAATCGGGTGGCCAGTTACCGATATTTCCAAATAGTAATTTTCATCTTGTTTAATTACAAAAATTGGTGGGACACATGGTACCATAATAGTAATTCCTTTTATTCAATCTCAGATTAATGTGATGAATTCATTTCGGAAATAGTGGTAAACATTGTCCTACCGGTTGAACACTCTAGTTGTGTTGTGTTATCGCAAAAGGGCTGAAAACTTTTACATTTATTTTACCTCTATTTTAGAAGAGTGATCTTTGTCTTATTTAACTGTGGAATATTTGCTATTATATAAAGCTAGGATTACTATCCCACATAGAAGTAATTAAAAAAATTAAAAGTTAGCACTTATCCGACATGACTTTTCCGACAAAACAAGAAAAGCATGTTTTTTTGAAAGATATTCTTAAAACCTGAATGTCAGTTATTAAAACTGTGATTTACTAAAATGTATTATGTATGTATTATGTAGTCCTAATTTAAGTAAAAGGAAAACTGCCCAGTTAAACTGAGGGCATTGAGCTCACAGGCTATTCACACTCATTGTATATTATACTTTTATTTCAAAGAATTTGAAATAAGCCCCTCGAAAAATAACGAAATCGACAATATATTAAGGGGGGTCATCCCCCGTTACCCCCCTCATAGTTAACTAATAAATCCCTTAAACTAATCAGTGACGCCTCTAATTACAATGAATATATATACAAAATTTGAAGAAAATCGGATAATTCTGCATGAAAAACACATTTATCTAAATCAAGGGGGGATTACCCCCTTCCCTCTTTATACTTAACCCATAAATCCCCAAAACTATTCAGAGAAGCGCATTATCAAAATGAACCTATATACAAAATTTCAAGAAAATGGGATAATTCTGCATGAAAAACCCATTTATCTAAATTAAGGGGGGTTAATCACCCGTTCCCCCTTTTATACTTAACCAATGAACCCCCAAAACTAATCAGGGAAGTGCCTTATCACAATGAACCTATAAACAAAGTTTGAAGCAAAACAGTTATTTCTATCAAGAGTTATCGCGTTACGTACATACGTACATACGTACATACAGAACGGGCGGGCACATTAGCTCTCAGGCTTTGATACCTTGTGAGCTAAAAACCTCTCTTATTTGTAAGAGATTTTGGTATGGGTACCACTTTATGTGTTTTCGAATTATCCAGCTAAATAAAATTAGGCGGTGTTTTATTTATACAAGGTCCTCTAAAAAAATTTAAACATACACTGTCTATCGGGTCATAACTTTCTGATATTTCTTTCATTTCAGAGTATAAATAATTGGAAATAATGATTGGACCAAAATTAAACTTTGAAAATAGAATATTTATTTTTAAATGCTATTGGAAGTATGAAAATGTAGCAGAAGTACACAGATAATATCGCAGGGAGTTTCAGGCAGACCCACCTACACGACTTACAATTAATCGGATAAAAGATGAGTTTGAAACAAATAGCTATTCATAGACAACATTCCGGAACCGCAATTGAGCAAGAAAGAGCCACAACACAAAATAAAATGTTTGTGAATCAATAGCCACCGTTATCAGCATTGTATTGACCAGAATGGTAATAATTTTGATCATCTATGGTGGGAGGAAAAACTTAAATATTATTTATATGTGAATAAAAACTGAAGTTATACTCATTCAAACTGTGCATACATTTCTTATCACCCTGTATATGATTTCCAAGACATTAATATATGCGCACATTCAAAGTCCGTACAAATAAAATTAATTATGAAATATTTGTTGATTTGAACAGAAGTATGAAACCTTGCTATGAAGAGTGCTGAAAAAATAACCTTTCTAAGAAGTTCTGATTTTAAACTTGTAAAAAAAATCCGATTGTATAGTTAATTTTTTTCCTATTTTGCACCACTTAACTGAAAAATATTCTTATATTTTAAAACGTTTATACAGTAATGTTACTTTAAAAAAAATAATTTAATTCAATTCCCTTCTAGAAAATCCTTTTTTTACATGGATTATAAGTCTCACCCCAAGTAGTGTAAATTAGTTTTTAAACACTTAATTCGGTGTGGTCCAGCTGCGGTCCGAGTGGTACCACTAATGTCTTACCGAAATTTCAGCCTTATTTAATACCAGATTTTCTTCAATCACATAAGGCGGAAATTTTTGTAAGAAAATAGTGGTTCCACGCAAGCTGCTTTGGTTTTAGGACCACATTGACATAACTCAGTTAACCGCAAGCCTTACATGTCATGTGATACGCATGGAACTTCGTTGATTTGACTTAAAGCTGATTAAATAATAAGTGTTGACACACGCAAACTGAAACCGGTCGTAAGATTGCAGTACCATAACGGGACAGATCACCTTTAAAATGGTCAAAAATTCAATTTCAAGGTTTTGATGTCAGTAAATAGTGCATTTTATTCTGAGTAGAAAGGTACCAATGTTTTTCAGAGGTGATAATTATTGATGAAGATATAAAGTAAAACGCAATCGTCATTCTTTGTTTTTGAATGGAGAGTGAAAACTTTAAATGCATTTAATTCACAACAATGATTTTCAAACTTGCGCGCATGATTTCTCTAAAAATAATTTAGATAGAACCTCAGTTTTTTTCAAACTTATTAATGTTGTAACAATGAACAAAATGAACTAGAATTTTTTAATTTGGTCAATAAATTAAAAAATAATTAACTGTAATTAAATTAAAAACGCATTTTGAATGCGCTTTTCGATGAATTACAGTTAAATATTTTTTAATTTATTGAAAAAATTAAAAGATTCTAGTTCATTTTGTTCATTGTTACAACATTAATAAGTTTGAAAAAAACTGAGGTTCTATCTAAATTATTTTTGGAGAAATCGTGCGCGCAAGTTTGAAAATCATTGTTGTGAATTAAATGCATTTAAAGTTTTCACTCTCCATTAAAAACAAAGAATGACGATTGCGTTTTACTTTATATCTTCGTCAATAATTATCACCTCTGAAAAACATTGGTACATTTCTACTCACAATAAAATGCACTATTTACTGACATCAAAACCTTGAAATTGAATTTTTGACCATTTTAAAGGTGATCTGTCCCCATAACTCAGTGATGGCTGGAGTACTAGAAAGCTCACGATATTGAGATGGTACCGTAACCTGTACTGTACACAAGCTTTCCCTCAAGAATAGGAGAAATTTGACAAGAATTATATTTGACGCACATAACAAAGCATACGTCACACATGAACACGGTTTATGTTGTTTTATTCCGAACATTGATATTCGCGTTTAATCGTAAAGAAATCATGAAACAAATTACTAAAATTTACTTTTTAGAAATATTATTAGCGGAAATTTAGAAAAATTCTTATTCAATGTAATCCCACCCTCTAGCCGCTACGACGCTGAAGACGCTTGTTTTGATTTTTCTGCCCGCCCTCGCTACCACTTGTTTCATTCCGATGTCAATGTACTCATGTTTGATTTCTAATATGCTTCTTTGATTGCAAATATGCCGTACGTGCACAGCTGTCAAATCTTCTAATTTTTCCAAATATAAAAAAAATGCGTAAAGCATAGATTATAAAACACTTTCCAACTCATTCAGAATAGGTAACAAAACGTCACCCTTTAATAATTTGAAAGATGATATCTAAGTAAACAATTTGAAAAACACATTTCAAAACCCTATTTCCGCATGGAAAACGAATTTGAGTTATTTTATGGTGATCAGTATATAGTCTACTGATTTAACCCTTTCAGGGGCAAAGTACTTGTGTTTCTAAAATGTTGAAATCAGTGAATCACACCGGGATTTAAAAACAAAATTTATTTCAAAATAAGTAGAAGCGTTTCTTCACGTATATTATAAAAGTAAAATTTGATTCCAAAATTCCGGTGTCAATGTGGCGTTTGGGAATTAAAATTAAGTGGTATATATTATATACCACCGCCCCTCAAGGGGTTATACCGTAATTTCCGGCGTATAATCCGCAGCTCAAAGAGTCGTTTTTCGACCCAGAAATTTTATTCAATAATTGTAGTTAAATATTTACAGCGATCTTTTAAGTTACATTTTATAAAATAATATTTCTGGGTCGAAAAACGACTCTTTGAGCTGCGGATTATACGCCGGAAATTACGGTGCATGCACCACTTAGTATGCAAAAATTTAGTTTAGTTAGGTAAAGCATAACACAGTTGAAAATTCCCCATCAGAAATTCCCGTCAATACACGGAAATGTACTCGAATTCTTTTATGCAGCCTTGTATATGATCAATAGAATTTATATACACCAAGTTATATGTAAAAAACATTTAAGTTTAAAAATGCATACAACAACTGAAAAGGCATTTGCAGCAATTATCGCTCATAGACAGTACTGTAAATGAGTTCTTTTGTGTATCCATGTAAAAAAACGATAATTGCTCTGCACACCATATTATAGAGTTAGCAATTTGTTGTTCACCTCAGTGATGTCTATCAATTTCAATATGCTTGAAATAGTGTTACGTTACTAAAATACATTGCAAAGGGTTGACCATAATGTAACGGAATTATCTTGACTGTTCCTGTAATTGAACTATATATGCTACACACATCGTTTTCAAAACCAAACATGCCATCGTAGAGCTGAATAACATACATCAACAGAGATGCCAAGTTCCCACTAATCTTCCGTAATACGTGGTTTAATCTGACCCAGTTTAAAAACACTTCGAACCATAAAAATTATTGGATGAACATTTATTTATTTAATTTCAGATTTCTACGCGGAATTTGTTTAATTTCATTTCATGAAAAGAATTCTGGTGCGAAATGTATTAAATCTGGGTCAAATTAACCCACGTATTACGGAAGATTAATTAGAGCTTGGCACCTCTGCATCAAATATATGTCAATATGAGTATATTTACCCGAGTTAGACCATGGACAGATAAACACACTCAAGGCTCTCATTGGTCCGTTGTTTTACCAATAAATCATACAGGGTTCGTACGCTTTTACAACAATTTTTTATAGGATTTTTCAATTTAATATTTAAATAGCAGAAATTGTAACCACCTCGTTTAACCCTACAGTGCATGAATTTTTCTTTTAGAATTGTGTTTTTTTATACCGTAATTTCCGGCGTATAATCCGCAGCTCAAAGAGTCGTTTTTCGACCCAGAAATATTATTTTATAAAATGTAACTTAATAGATCGCTGTAAATATTTAACTACAATTATTGAATAAAATTTCTGGGTCGAAAAACGACTCTTTGAGCTGCGGATTATACGCCGGAAATTACGGTACTTATATTAAGAATTCGACACCAGAAATTTTAAGGTATATTTTTAACATTATTTAGTAGCATATTTATGCTATTTTCACAGCATTAATATTTCTATATAAATATAGTGGTTGCAAAGAACTTTATTTATTAAAAGTTAAATAGAAAGTGTTGTCAATTGGCTACACTATGCACCGTAGGGTTAATTGCAGGATTCGTAATGATTTCTGCATTTAAATAAGGCGAAAGATTCTGTTAAAAAATTGCGGTAAAACCATACAAACCCTGATATCTGAAGAATACTTTTTGTACTAGATTTTCAAAACATTTGCAAAAAAATTACCTTCTGAGTAGGTTTTTGCAAAATGGCTAAGAAAAATTTAAAAATAATATTTTTCTCTTCAAATATGTGGTACAAAAAAAAAAACGGACAGAGTGAGAGGCCTGTAGACGGCCAGAAAAGCCAAAGTCATAAACATTTTTCAGTTAAGTAAATGTACCAAAAGTGGGCCGCTTAAGGGCATTTATCTCATTATCAAATGTTAAGTAAACTCCAATTAATATATAATTTTTAGAGGATTTCTAACATTGGTGCATCACTGTGAACATTCAAAGTCTGAAAATATATGCATTTGTTAACCCTTAGGACACCTAATTTTAATTCCAAAACTGACAAGGGACACCAAGAATATTTAATTAATTTTTTCCTTTTTATAAACTACGGGAAAATAAGCAAGTTTTTATTTTCTAATAAATTCTTTTGTAAATTCTGGTGTCAGTCGATAATTTCATCAGTTTAAAAACAGACTTACTCCGCGCCGGAAAGGGTTAAAACGCAAAATAAAAATTCTTACCCGTCTCTATGCAAATGTATTGGGCCCTTTCAATTTCTGAAGCACTAGTAGTGAGGAAACCCCCCCAAAAGTGAGTCACTCCAACCTAGAATGTAGTACGTAACATCAGAAGATATAATTTTCTTTATAATCTTAGATATAACTATATACAATAAAGAAAATATGTTCAGATGTTTGGATGGCTACATTACATAAAGTCATAAAAAATGAAATATTCAGAAATTCGAATTTTTACTTCTATAGTTATTTTTACAGCTAACTTTACAACGAATTTCTTTCTACACCAGTAATAGAATAAACAAGTTGGAAATTGCACGTTAAACGTGACAATTGAGGTGCGTTCGTACTGTTATTATTTCAGTGAAATGAATTATATCGTCTGTTATTATGATATGATTAATTTCCGTAATAAAGTAAGTACAATTTAAGTTGACAATATTTTATCTTTGTTGACATTTACTGAAAATTCCAATGGTAAACTTAAGCCTAGCTTTGAAAATTTCAGAAATTGAAATCCATATTTAGACTTTTTTTAAATTTTAATATCTTTTTCTACGGAAACATCTATCCAAAAACTGTCGGTTGATTAGAGGATTGCTATAAAAAACAATTTTAGTATGTAAATTCGGTTTTGAAATTCAGTAATACGGAAATAATATGACTCCATCTTAAATAGGACGTAATCACCATGGCAACCTAGAATCACTATCAATCATGAGACATCACTGAATTAATTATGTATGATATTATTTAATAGAATGAATAACGTGACTATAATTTGGTCATAGAGGTTATAAAATGTCATATACGTCATATATGACTATAACTTGGTCATATAGGTTATAAAATGTCACTATACGTCATATATCACTATAACGTCATATATATCAGATAACTTGACGATAGATCTCGGTCGCTTGACGATTATTCCTCAGAAGCTGCTATAACAAGGAAGTATTGATTTTTTAAAATTCAAATTACTTAATAAATACTTTTATTAATATCTTTTTAAGTTTTGATTCGATTTTCATAAAATTTGAAATAACTCGACAAAATTTTGATACGATTATATATATTAAATTTCAAACCGTTTGGTCGGGTAGTTTTTGCGCTGTTATATGCGGACAGACGGACAGACGTACGGACGGATCGGACGACGACTATAGGTGCTACGTATTTATATAATTTCGAACGCACCTAATAAAACAAAATTCTTATTATTCAATTCTATTCAAAATAGGTTTCTTTTCAACGTAAATGAAAAGTGTTTATGAATTCGATTTATCTGTCTGTCGTCTCTCTGTGCTCTAACTCTCGTAATTATACTCGGATTTTAAACATATATAATTAATTAATAAACAGACATACATACATACATTCAATACACTCGGATTGTCATAAAAATTTTACACATTATTGAATTTTGCTATAGAATGCTCGTTGTTGAAAATGAAACGTGTAGCATTAATAGTCCATGTACAGGGACACACAAAATAATTCCGTTACATTATGGTCTATGGGGAAAATCATTTGCAGCGCATTTTATTGATGTTAAGGTATTTCAAACATGATGAAATTATTGTGCATTACTGAAGTAGATTACAGTATAATTTCATCGGAGTATACAGTTAGTAGCATTTATAATTCCGTTACAGGGACGTACAAAAGAATTCCTTTACATTGTTATTTATATGGAAAAAACGTTTGCGGTGCATTTCTAGCATGTTATGATACTTGAAACATAATGTTATTTAAAAAGATAACTAAAGATAACTACATCTTATTTTCTTTAAATGATGGAGTGCGTAGGATTTATCGTTCATTTACAGAGACGAACAAAAGAATTCGGTTAAATGACTGACTATGATTTTGCCTGAATTGCCTTTTCTGCTGTGATATGCATTGTTAGGTAATTTTTAGTGCATTACGTGTTGTTTTCAAATTCTGAAGATCATATACAGGGCTACACGAAAGACTTCGAACATGGGCAGCAGTTTCTGAAAATGGATTTTTACTGAGTTATGTATATTTTAAATTGCTTATTTATATATCTCGTTTCATTATAGGAAAAAATTAATTTTGTTATTAATAATCTATTAGTGTTGGAAAACGTTTCCTAATCTATGCCGGATGCATGATTTTTCTTTTTCTTTTCTTTTTTTTGGGGGGGGTGGGAGGGGGTTCTCACATATTAACTGTTTGATATTTTGTCATTTTTTGCATATGATTTAAGTTCAATTGCACAAGGAATTAAGTTCAATTTAAACCAAATGAATATTAATGAAATAATAATTAAATTCATGCGTCAAGCATGGATTCTGAAACACTTTCCAACGCTCGCAGAATATTGTAATAAATACCACAGTTTAATATTTTGAAAGAAGCTATCTACGTAAGGAATTTGGTAAACGCACAACATATATGAAAACCAAATTTCAGCAATTACCATCTGTAATCGGATAAGCATCCGAATTTTTTCGTGCAGTCTCGTATACGATGTATGAATTCTTATATATACTACATAGTATGGAAAAAAAAATTGTTCAGTTAGGAAACCCAAAATACAGCTGAAAATTCCACTCCAGTCATTTCTTCAAATAAGTGAAAAAAATATTCGAATTATCTTGAGTAGTCCTGTATGTGATCTATGCAATTTATACACACCAAGTAATATAAAAAATATCAGTTAAATTTTAAAACGCATACCGCAATCGCAAAATCAGTACCAAGAATTATTGCTCATAGACTGTAAACGAATTATTTTGTGTATCCCTGTAAGTGAATGATAAATGCTATGCACACCATATTCTATAGTAAGTATCTTGTAGAGCACTCCAGTGATGTAGATCAATTTTATTATGCTTGAAATACTGTAATTTCACTAAAATGCACAATAAACGACTTTTCCCCGTAGACCATAATATAGCGGAAGTATTTTGAGTGCCCCAGTAAACACACAAAAATGCTACACACTTCATTTTCAATGCCGAACATGTCATGGTAAACTGAAATAACATATTAATTACATGACAATCCGAGTATATTTACACCAGTTAGACAACGGACGGACAACCAGACTGAGAAAGAGCCTGAGAGGCCAGAAAAACCGAAGTCATAAACACTTTTCAACTATGTTGGAATGTTGACGCAAGTTTATAGATAATAATATTATTATTGAAGAGTAACGAAGCGACCAAACAATGAACCAGTCTTGAAATATAAACTATTTCAGTTATTAATTTCTTCTTTTAATAATAACATGTCTGTTAAACAATCCTATGTTACACTTTCGCTGCACCAGAAAGGAATCACCGCCCGTGAATACTAGGTCTACGCGCTGAGATAAAAATGGCGGATATGGAAGGCGGAATATTTTGAGCGTTTGTACGGTCCGTTGAATTTGAATACTAATAATTTCTAAAAGTTTTTGTTGCTATATTTTACTGAGATTAAAGAAGTCGAAGAAAGCTTTTGAAAAATATTGTTGTCTAAATTCAGGGGACAGTACAATCGCTTAAAAAACCTGCCTACGACAGCCGCCATTTTTGTGTCAGATCGTAGTATTAAGGAGACAATGAGTAAATCATTTGTGCGGCAACAATAGGCCCCCGACTCACTATTAGTTCTAATGAACAAAAAATAAATTAATTAGATTTCAAACACATATTTATAATCACAAAAATTAATTAATTAAAATAAATTAAACATAACAATAAAATCTAGTATATCCTCTTGTTGGCACAGCTTAAGAAAAAAAATGATCCAGAAATGGTTCACCACTCAAAATTAGTTAAAAAGTTATTTTAAATAACATTTGAAAGCTATAATATATTGAAAGAAAGTTTACCTCTTAACGAAACGTTCAAGTATTTGCTAAAAAATCTATTTTTAATATTAAGAAAAACTAAAACGTTTCTACTTTTTCTGTAATTTTTTTTATTTTGTGATGAAAAGCGTTTTCAATAAAATTTTACATGATTGAAGAAATATTTTTATTATTTTTCTTTTTTTGACAAGATTAAAACTCAAACCTTTCAGTAAATTATAACAACTCAATAATACAAATACTGAACATAGGAACTTATCTAATATTAGGAAACATAAATCTATTTCAACAACGCCTTGCTTTAGGCAAGATTTCCTTTATAAATTTGAATTGATTGATTGAATTTATGAGGTAAAATTGAAAAGTTTATTTAAGAAGGGCTAGGTAAAATGTTATGCGGTATATTGTTGGAGAATTCTAAATTATTTATGCAAAAAAAATCACTTTCACTTTACGTCGATGTTTTCACCAATTTAAAGTTAAGATAATTCTCCAAAGAAAATAAAAAGGCTGACAGATGTCTGATTAGTACATTAAATATTCATTTAAAAAATCTACTTTTATTATTATTGAAGCTTTGTGAATTATTAGTAAACTGGTCAGATAGACTTGATATTTCATCTGAGTATACGTGAAGAAATGGATATTTGTTTTGCGAAAGAAAAAAGTTCAAAATTAAAAAAATAGATGGCGCTGTATTCGTCATAAGATGCTAATTAAAAAACGTGAGATGCAGTTGGGGCACTCTTTATTCACAGTCTATCCACAAAGAGAAGGTGGAGCCACAGCGGATAGTGAAAAAACTGTCCCTAAGACAAAAACAGTAAAAAAGCAAAAATGAAATCTGTTTTTAACTGTCCCTAGGCCAACAACCGTAGAAAAGCAAAAAAAGAAATCGGTTTTTACTTGTCCCTGGGCTAAAAACCGTAGAAAAAGGAAAAACAAATTCGGCTTTTAATTATCTCTAGGCCAAAAATCGTAGAAAAAGCAAACAAAAAATTGTTTTTGAACTGTTTTAAGGTCAAAAACCGTAGAAAAGCAAAAAAGTATGAAACCATCAAGAAAAGGAAGTGGCAACGACTTGCCTAAAAGAAGTTCAATATGCTGCCTACCGTTTTCTCTTACGAGCTGAAAGCGCAAAATAGCATGTTCAACAACAATCAGATTGCTTCAATGGTGATATTGCGAATGTATTGCGTAATGTGTGTTCTCAATTCACCCAAGTTCACAAATGAACCCCCGTACACAACATGTTTTAGGTAACAACAAAGCCAGAGATCGCAAGGTTTCAGGTCAGATTTTCGTATAGAGGATTTAGTATAGAGGATTTTATGTCTATGAATAGAGAATTTATCAAGATTTACAAACTGATTACTACATATAAAAGAAATATTTCCATGTCTAACATTCTAAATGCTACTAAATAAAACCTAGATAATAATATTTAACAAAATATTTAGTTATAGATATTATAAAAGAAACAGTATATTACACTATAATCAGGCAGTGGCGTAGCGTCAGGGGGGGGGGTCACGATCATTTTACTACCAGTATAATTATATACTACATTTAGACATATTTAATCTTTGAAAGGTATGAATTACATAAGGCCAAATATAGTACATAAAAATACTGGTAGTAAAGTGATCCGTGCCCCCCCCCCTTGACGCCACGCATCTGTAATCAGGGAGAAAAACACCGCGCCACAATGCGCCAATAGTTACCACAAAATTTCAACAGTATTCTTTGCTTTATTTTATGACTTAATAAGGCAAATAATATTATTAAACCCACCGGCCCTGTGTGGCGCCATGCATTCATCCCCGCACTATAAATAACATATTCTAATTGAATTCAACCATATCGATGGAAAAACAATCCAGAATATGCAATATTCTTGATCTAAATATTAGTTTCGAAATTCGCTGAGCTTTTAAATTACCTAGTAAATACCTACCGTTTAAATTAAATAAATTGTTTACTAATTCCAGAACTCGGGGATGCAGATGTGGTGGAATAATAATATTTTGAGTGACTGAACGTTATATGTTATAGACAAAGCTGAGTACATAATAAATGTTGACACTCCAATAGTGCAAATGGTCGCGAGGTTGTAAGTCGTTTTCGTAAAGGCTGGATTGTGGAATTACATTGAATGACAATTTCATAAATTTTTAGTGCCAGTATTTCAGATTAGTTAAGTTTAGTAATAATTCCTAATAGTTTTCCACGATTGAAAGCGAATACTATTTGGAATAAAGCAAAGTGAGCCGTAATTGATTGTACTTTATGTTTTGTGAAAATGTGTGTTAATTCTTTTCACATGTTTTTCAACTTCTACCAATTTTAAATTGTGGTAGCCATAAAGTTGCGTCTATTTTCAACTATTTACACTTATCTTTAAAGAGTGCGAAAGGTTAAATGTTGGTCGTGGAAAATTTTTCCTATGTATATGGACAGATGGATCTTCGCGCTACATCGCACAATTTTGTAAAACTCCTTACCGTATATACTCGCGTATAACTTGACCCCCAAATTCAAGATGAAAACAGGTTTAATACCAGTAATTCAGAAAGGTTTTCTACAACTTATTTAATCTCACTTAATTTAAAATTATTTAAGGCGTAGAAAACCATTCTGAATTACTGGTATAGAACGTGTTTTCATCTTGAATTTGGGGGTCGACATATACGCGAGTATATACGGTAATGCATGATAATGCCAGACCGGACAGAGCTCTTCTGGTGGAGAACATGGTTGAAGCTGAAACCATACAGCGTATGGAATGGCCAGCTTGCTTTCCTGACCTGAATCCGATCGAGCATGTTTGGGACACACTCAGACGACCAATTGCAGTTAGACGAAGGCTTTCTTTTATTATCTGGGACAAGGATATTGTAATTCTTGAAGGGTGGAACAGGATTCCTCAAAGTCTTATCGAAAACCTCATCGATTCCATGGAAAACAGGCGTGTCACAGTCTTAGCTGTTCGAGGGGACCACACGCCGTATTAAACAACTTGCATCATTACTAAACAATAATTTTTTGTCATTTACATGTAACCAAATTATTACCCTAAACGGTCTTTTCATGTTCTTTCCATCCTTTTAAAGAATTAAAGCTCCCTTACAAATTTTTTGCGTCTTTTTTCTGTATTGCGCATTGATACACATGTACTCTCCATTTTATACCCATGCACGGCTTTCTCGCACTGTTCTCTTCTCT
Source organism: Maratus michaelseni (assembly GCA_963931845.1). Taxonomy (NCBI): domain Eukaryota; kingdom Metazoa; phylum Arthropoda; class Arachnida; order Araneae; family Salticidae; genus Maratus; species Maratus michaelseni. Next base: position 189,849,836 of record OZ007586.1, read on the forward strand.
GCTTTGCTTGCTCCCCTAATTTTTTGAGCAGTGTAGTTAATTATATTGTCTTATATTGAAGTGTAATATTAACCAAGAAATGTTAAACAAGAAATATTAAACTCCTGTTATTCAGTAATTATTGAGTCCTAATATTAATAAATATATTTAATTTCTTACAAATAAGAATTCAAAAGAGTAGGGTTTTTTTAAATCTTTCTTTACAGTTTTGTGCAAGACTTCAAATTTCTTTTAAGTTTTTAATTTCTTATCAGCGTTAAAAAAATTTATACAATTTCTAGGAAACTTAAAAAATGCGTCTAACTTATGTGCGAAGTTAATATATATATCGTGCATAATTTTTAACAATGTTTACTATTTATGACTTAAAATTACTAAACCGATGTATATTTAATTTACTAAAAGACTATTTCAAATAACTAGGGTTGTTTAAACAATTTTACAATTTTTTTAAACTAGGTCACATGATTTTAGCTTTCATTTTAGCTTTAGATTTTAGCCTTTAAAGCTAAAATTTAGCTTTTAAAGCTATGATAGCAAGCTCTGGAATTTGTCTTTGTGACATTTCAAAGAAACAAGACTTTTAAAAATTAAAATGTTATATTTACATGTGCATAGGTACTAAAAGAAAGTGCAAAGATAAGTCGATCGTGATTTGAACAAATGAACGAGTAAACGAAACTTAGGTAATAATTTTATCAGACATTTTCCTACTGACAAAAAAGCCATTCCCAGCACTGTTTACTAAAAACATTTTATAAACATATTTTTACCTTTATTTTGAATACCGGTAATAACAATCCTAGATTTGCTACCATCTGAAACTTGGTTTCTTGAGAACAGACGCGTCGTTATGCGTTACCAGTCCGCTAAAAATGTGCAGTTCAGATTTTGCTATTTTTTTAAACTCTCAGAATTACGTATAGTCTCATCAAGGTTCGCATACACCTCGGATTTTTCTGCGAGTCTGATACAACTACTAATGATAATATTTATTTTTTTTAAACATTGAATTCGTAACCTCTCGTTTATTTGCAGATTTTGAAACATATATCTGCAGTTAAATAAGGCGAAACTATTAAATATTTGTGGTAGAAAAGTGAATGAAAAGTGTGGTAGAAAACTTCATTCTCCTTCTTTGATAACATATTAAATAAGGCGAATGTAATTTTCGAAAATGTGGTGGTAATCAATGAATCCGAATTTTAATAAGTAACAGACTAGCAAGAATGCAAGTATAGCGAAGGGTTGCTTAGCGCACAAAAAATATGTCATTTAATATCTGAAAATTTTATTCAGGACTGTTAGAAACAAATATTACTGAATGTCAAAAAATGATAGTGAACAACAAGTGAAAATATTATTACTGAATGTCAAAAAGAGATGTTTGCTGATGTTGGAAAATATTTGTCAAATGTCAAAAAATAATCTTTACGAATTTCATTTAGAGGAAGAGGGGGGGGGGTAATTGTAACGTTGCCCAATAGTAAGTTTTCATAGTGGTTGATATTGGTTATAATTTGATATGGCCAACATTAAATTTCGTTATTGATCGATGTTTTTATGCTAGCTGGGTTGGTTGGTTGGTTGATTTTATGACGGCCGGTTATTTACACGAGGTATATAGGCCCTAGGAGGAGTGCACTGCGTGAGGGTCTTTCTAAGGGATTCTAGCCCGTATTTACGGCAAGGTTAGAAGAAAACCACGGAAAACTCCGAACGGTTAGGATGTCGAGCGCGATAGGGGTTTTGTGCTAACTCGGGTTTGGAGGGGAGTTCAACCGGCAGCCAGCGAACATCAGAACAATCACTGTTTACGAATAGCAATATTCGCCTTATTTAATGACATAAAATTTGTGATAAAGTAAGTCAAAAATTACTATTTGAAAATAGGGGTGAAATGCGGTCCTAAATGTCTGACACATCTTTTTATAATACAGAAAACTGAAAGAACCCGATTATGAAGGAGATTTAACTTCATATATTACAATGCAATTTATGTGTTTGTATAGCCCCCCCCCCCCTTTAAAGTATAAGGTTTCTATTTTTTTATTAACGTGAAATTTAATTGTGTCGTCAGTAATTATTCATTCCCAGTTTCATTTTCTTAAAATTTAATATCATTTTATTTCACCCGTTAATATCCTCTGACCTCATTTTGCTGTTTTAAAAAATAAAAGAAAATTCTTGCGGCTAGCAACAGTGAGAAATCTTTGTTCACAGATGTAATACATCTATATTTCGACCGTTAGTGCATCTGCTGTGAATTCTCACGGCGTATAAAAATTATTTGTTTCGTTCCTTATTCACATGGCCATTTACTTACCATATATGGTATATTGGTATTCACTTCTAATAATTTTAGCTATTATCTTCCGCTCTTTACATAATAATTTTTATGGCGCTTTCTTGTAAAACTTCACCGGGTTCCATTATGCAGTTTTAATCGGACTGGCGTTAAAAATCATATTTCCCAATTGACTTAATCTCATTCACTTTACACTAACGAATAAAACCACACGTGTCTCCTCCGCCTGCTGTATTGCCTGAATATATATTTTTGGCTAATTTTTATTGCTATATTTTCGCCAACGTTTCATACGAACTGAGAAATTTGTAACAGTTTTCTAGATATACTCAGCTCCTGCTCTGCGTAGTTTCAACAAGTACCGTAATTTCTGGCGTATAAGCCGCAGCCCAAAGAGTCGTTTTTCGACCCAGAAATTTTATTCAATAATTGAAGTTAAATATTTACAGCGATCTTTTAAGTTACATTTTATAAAATAATATTTCTGGGTCGAAAAACGACTCTTTGAGCTGCGGCTTATACGCTGGAAACTACGGTAATTGCCTTCGCCTCCTCTTTAGCACTGGCATTTGATTGCCGGCCTTGTATTATACACCCTGCACTGAACCTGGATTACCAATAAACGCAACATGTATTTACAATCGAGACTCCTTTCATCTTTAATAATAGTAATCACGGCTCTAGTTTATTTAAATTTCCTAAATACTGTATTTTTCGGCCTATAATCCGCGGTTCAAAAAATTCATTTTAGATAAAATTTGATAATTTTTTTTTCATTTTTGATAAAATTCTACTTTCTTGATTTCGGAATATACTTGACTTTAATTACTAAATAAAATTTCTGGGTTTAAACTGAATTATTTGGGCCACGGATTATAGGCCGTAAAATACGGTAAATAAAATATCATCAAAATGTTATCCCTGAAAATCAACAAGGCCTTACCGATCATGTTTACTCGACACCAGGTTGAAAGATGAAAAAATTAATTTATATTAACTATCTCAATTGGAGATTAGGTTAGTAATGTTGAAAGAACTTGATTAATGTATTTTGAAATTCAAAGGTTTATAACTATATATATATATTATATTTATGGAAATCATAACGCGAAATAGTTAAAGTTTGTGCTGAAATCTTTCGACGATATTTTATTGTGACTAATAATAATACTATTTTAAAAATAATAAACAAGTTAATTCTTTTTTTTTTATTTTACTCAGCATTTTCTCTTAATCTATGCACAAAATCTACTTAAATTCTTTTAAATATTTCAAAGTAATTATTGTTATTTTATCTTTCATGATATTCGATGCATGCTCTTTTCATGTGTATTAACAGGATTATATTAAAGATGATTACCTAGAGAAAGATGACCGTAATTAAAACTAAAAAATGTTCCTACTTACTACACTTAATTGATGTTACGGCATTCAGGAGAAAACTTTATACTTACTAGTTGTTATGAAATTAATTTAAGCATTCTTTCATGTATGAATGGCTCAATCCCTCCCGACTATAGCGTAATAATTTTCCTAGGATGTTTAATTGTTTTAATACCATTTAAAGATTTTGTACTTACTGCCTCGTTGATTCATTTTTTTAAGATTGTTTAAATGTCTTATACAAGATCAGAAACATAACGCTTATTTAGCAATTTATAATGTATTTCAACAATATGAATTTGATATTTTTTTATATTTAGCGTTCATAACATCCTAGTAGTATTTTCATTTGTTAACCGATTTGCGCTTTTAGGGTGCATTTCAAGAATTTCTTTTTTATTCAGAAATTCCGAATTCATACCAGAGATTCTGAATAGTAATTTTTGCTTTATTTAATGGCAAACGTTTCATAATTCCTTAAGGAAAAAAAATCTTCTCTCGAAATTTCCGTTATGTAATCGAAATTTCTGAATAAGAAAGATATTCCTGAAATGCACGCATATCATCACTGCCATGTTAATCTATCGAATGTGAAAAAATGCATTTTTCATTACTTTTAAAAATGGACCGATTATCACCACTAAATTTTAATACTGTTATTCAGCAGGGTTGCCTGTTTGACCTTTATTTGTTTCTGAGATTTCAAATAGAAATTTTTGGTGTATTTAATGACAGACGTTTCGTGATTACGTAAAGGAAATTTATTTTCTCAAATTTTTTGGTATCAATTCGGCAACTTTGAGTAAAAAAAAAAAAAAAAAAAAAAAATCTGGCCCTTTTTTTTGCTCATCACAAGAACTTTATTAGAATTTTTACTTGGCGAAGAATGCTAATGAAATTTAGTGGTGACAATCGGCCCATTTTTAAAAATAATGAAAAATGTATTTTTTCCCATTCGATAATTTGACATTGTAGTGACGAATGTGCAAATGGCATTTTTTACGCGTTTTTAATACCATTATTTTTTACAGAGAAAGTATTACCTTACTTAATCCTAAATTATCGGCGGTAAAAAAAGAAAAATATATTTAAAAAATAGAAGTAAGAAGAAAGCGTAAAAGTAGACAACTATGGCTAATGATGCAAATTAACTTACTTAACCCCTTAAGCGTCCCGCCCGATACATTCACAAGCAGTGTAGGCTACTTTTTTAAAATTCAGATTGTTTGATTCCGACCAGTTTTTTAAATAGAGTAATTGGCTTTATGCTCGCATTATTTTATCCGCCACTAAGTAATCCGAATATTTCTACTTAAAAAATTGGTGGCAATCAAGGAATCTGAATTTTAAAAATTTAACCAACGCTTATCTGGCTCGACGATTAAGGGGTTAATCCTAAATTATCAGCGGTAAAATAAGAGATATGTTTCTTTTAAAAAATAGTCGTAGGAAAAAAGCGTAAAAGTATTACTTTACATTATTTAAAAAATAACCTTACTTTTTCCTAAATTATCGGCGACAAAATAAGAAAAATGTTTCTTTAAAAAAATAATATTATGAAGAAAGCGTTAAAGTAGGCAACTATGGTTAATGATGCAAATGCGTTAAAATGTGTATGAAAAGTAAAACATATGAAAAACTATGATGGTGTTATGATTGTTTCATATCGATAAAAAATAAATAGATTTAATTAAAATAATATATAATTTGCTAAAGAAGCGCATTTTTCTGATCTTGTATAAGACATTTAAACAATCTTCAAAGCAAAATTTATTAGAGAGACTGCAAACACAGATCTTAAGTGGTATTGAAACAATCAAAACGTCTTGGAAAGACGACAAAAATATTGGTGACTCTTTTGAGAGGCCATAATTGTGCCTTATCTATCATATCCCTTTCAATTATTTAAAAAACTAACAAAACTACTAAAGATTTTATCATAGTGATGAACGTTTGTCGAGGTAAAAGTCGCACCAAAACAATTCTACACCGCTATTTCGAAACAATAAGCGTCGTGGAAGGTTTCCATTGCAAATATTAGAGAAATATTGCAAAAAGATTTTTGTTAAGAAATAGTGATGCTTGGAATTTTACTGTGACATTTTCCCTGCAAGATATGTTCAACCCTACTTATATTTAATCTCTTTAGGACATTGTTGCCAGCCCGCAACTTTTTTTTTATTATTCAGATTGCTTGATTGGCACCATTGTTTTTATTGCCACCATCCGAATAGTACAATTCACCTTATTTTCGCTTTATTTAGTGTTTACTTAAACAAAGCTAATATTATTATTAAAAAAAACTGGCAGCAATGAAACAATCTAAATTAAAAAAAGGTAGTTGACTGGCCACGCGACACTGATTCAAGATGGGTGCTAGATATAAGTTCCATATTGGATGCTTATGGTTTGTATTTTTCAGCACCACCATTTGATGACAGTAAAAGTTAATTTGCATAATTTTAAACATTTACCAGTCTCTGTCGTCAGCAGGTACTGATTATCACAGGAATAAACTTCCACCAGTATTTTAAAAGTAACCGTCGCTTTATCTAAAATAACAAAAAAATTGTCATAATCAAAGAGAGAATTTCTTTTCGCAATTACAGGTGGGCATTAGCTTCTGTGTTAATTACCAAATTGTCGTCAGGCGTGTGAATGAATATTTTTTGGAAACCTAATAAATTGAATTTTTTATTCTAACCAGAAATTTCTTCAAAAATAAGTTAAATATGTACCACAGAGAATAAGATAAACAGTTTTAACACTAGAGCTACCGGAAATTTTACTCAAGTTTTTTAAAATTATTTCACACTAGAAATTTTATGTAAAACTGCTTAAATTATTCGTTTAACGTATTTCTGTGAGCTTTATATTTAATGTATTTTTTAAAAAATCTGGTTCGATTCGGAATATATTCATTTGGAAACCGTCAAAATGACGGCTCATGGTAGTTCTAGTGTTAAGGAAAATGTCTGGTGAAAAATATTTTTTATTAACTTGAGTAAAATTTTCGGCAGTTCTGGTGTTAACGCTACACAAAAGAAAAATGGTTTCTGTTTTTTTCATAAAAACTACTGACTACTTATAAGATATATACACTTCAGCGAAAAGTCAAATATTTTCCCTTTCATTGAGTAATTTAATGTTATTATTTTTTCTTCTTAAGTAGATTTTTCATATTTTAAAAGTAAAAAAAGATCCAATGTCCAATGTTGCCAATTAAGCGTTTTTTTATAAACAGAAATTAAAAATAGTGCATTTTAATTTATTTAATGACAGACAAATCGCGATTAAATGCAGATTAAATGCATCACAAATTACTATTCGGATTTTCAGCTTTATTAAATTTCTCTTTTATTTCTCTCCTTATTAAATCCTTGAACAAAAAGTGAGAGCTCCCACTCGGTCTGTTTTTCAATACAAGTTTTTTTAAACAAGAACGACTATTTTCGTTAAAATAACATCGCATTATTTAATAACAGAATTCTGGAAATAAAGATTGTAATTTTTTTTTTCGAAAATAAATGTACTCATATCCCTCTTTCTCGTCACCAAAACGACCTTGCCTTTATACATTCTCAATACTAATATTTTAAAGAAGGGGTACAGAACCTGTGGTTTTCTGGCCATAGAGGTACCGCTATTTTAGAATAGAAGAAAATCCCTTATTTAATGATAGAAATTTTCCGATTTGATTAGTCGAATATTACTATCTGGAAATTGTGGTTAGAAACAAATTTCATGCAGGTTTGCAGACCCCATTTTTAAGCATTATTGGTTGTTTTAAGATTGCATATTTTAGATCACATATATATTTTTAATTAATATCTTCCTCACTCTGAATGCAATATCACTCTGTAGAATAATTTTTAACTTAAAACAAATAATATTTTGTTGAAATAATTATTCTTTTATAGAAAAGTAGCACGTGAAAAAAGTCTCTTTCAAAGAAAACAAATCACAAAAAAATGTCAGGGAAACACATAGAAGAAAACATTTAAGCTGGATTAATTACTTAATTAATTCATTATGGGTTTACTATTGTGAACTATGTCAGAGAAAAAAGCCATATCTTGTACTTTATAAAATAATGTTACTCAAAGCATAATCAACTCAATTTTTAAGTAGAGGTACTTCGCAATTGCTGATTCATGCATTTCACAGACATAGTTAGATAGGCAGAGTCGAAGAGTACAAAACCCTCTTCGGATATCTTATCACACTGCAATCTAATTTTTCCATAACTCTAGAGATTATAAATGAGATACGCGATGTCTTGGTACTTTCATTTGATTCATTAATGTGTTTATATCCTTTATCGATTTAACATTCTACTCCTCTCAATTTCAATGAAAAATGAGAAAATGCACAAAAAGAAAAATGTTTAATTTCTAAGATATTTCCTTATTCATTTCTAGAAGATGTGAGTATTTAGAAACAACGCGAGTAAGTGGCAGAAATGTAAAAAAATAAAAATTGCTTAATAAATTTTCTTCTACCGATATATTTGCTATTTTTTAAATAAATACTATAGTGTAAAAAAAAAAATGAAATTTTTAAAAATAAATGAAAAACTACATTTTTATTTAATTTTCAAAGTCCTCAAAGAAAGTTGAAAACACTACAATAACCAAAAAGTTTATATTATTTTTTTTTTTGTAAATAATTGTATACAATTTAAAATACTTATTTCGTAATTTTCGCTTTTCACATTTCTTATACCAGTGATGGAACAATGGCGCAGCAATTGGGCGATTCTCACCACTAAATTTTAATAGTATTCTTCGCCCAATATTTCTAATATATATAATATATATAATTTTAATATTCTTCGCCTTACAAAATCTCTGAAATTCTGCCCATAAATAAGTCAAAGAATACAATTTAAATTTAATATTCTCAATTGATTCTCTGCTGCACCGCTGTTGCATAATTTCTTATACAGAACTTTCAGCTCTTTATTGGATGCCCCCTTAGAATAGTAGTAAAATAGTAGGACGTCCATAATCACAGGTAAAAATACTGTATCTTTTATCATCATGATATGAAATGAATTTATTATAACTGTATATTAATGTATATGTCGATAGCTAACATTTTAGTTCAGGACAAACAAACGATCTTTACAATAATATCAAAACTACTTATCGAAAGAAAATAGTAAAAGAAAGCCAAAAAGCTATCGAAGATTTACGTTAATCATTTGATATAATATATTTTCGAAGATTTATGTTAATAATTTCATGCAATGGAATCATATATAATGAATATTTTTAAAAATCGTTTTAAATTAAGTATTTCGATGATATTTCTTTCAATTTTAGTATAGTTAACGATCTCTCTCTCTTTCTGCATAAAGAATTTAGTCTAAAATATCTTTATATATTAGGAATAATATCATATAACTCCCACCCTACCGTAGTGTTTTTTAAATCAATTAAACATACTTTGAACTAGAAATTCATTCAATTAAACGTGTTTCTAGATGGAAGTTAATTCACTTTAATTTATTAAATGCCGTAATTTCCCGCCTATAATCCGCGGATCAAACAATCATGTTTCGATCCAGAAATTGTATTTTCTAAAATGTAGCTTATTGGAACGCTGTAAATATTTGACTACAATTATTAAACTAAATTTCTGGGTCGAAACATGATTGGTTGATCCGCGGATTATAGGCCGGAAATTACGGTATTTTTTTTATATAAGTATGATTGTTTGACTTAAAAACGATCTAGAGATTGGAAATAGAGTTCTACACGGTCGTACAATTGCAGCAGCTCGGAATTAAAATTAATTGGGAAGTATATTCCAACCGCCTGTGTAAGGATTAACCTGGGCGACCGGAGCAAATCAGGCAAGCATCCACCACAAATGATAAAGTATTATTTTTGCCTTAATTAATCCCGGTGATTAAATTTTAGACAAAAACCATTTTAAAATTACAGGTAAATGCATGCTTTATTGCCTATTTCTCCTTCGTGAAGTCGGCGCCTATGCTCAATGCCACGACATTATTGAATAATACACCTCGCAAACTGTTTGAAATGGAAAGAAACAGATGAAAATCTGTCGTTGCCAAATCCGGAGAGGATGGATAATACAAAAATTGAGTCGTGTCAAAATGCTAATTTGTCCACTTGACATTCTACTTTTAAAATCTAAAAATTCACAAAATTCAATAAATTTTAAATTAAAAACACACTTGCATGTAGAGCAAAAATTCTCTCTCAAATATTATGGAATAATTTTATTTCTCCGTGCAATTTTAACTTTGAAAAGAAAAAGTTCATGAAATATTCCTCAACCCAAAACATGGTTGTCTAAGTTTCTGGTTTCTTTTTCAGCCAGAAAAACATAATTTTAAACATGCAAATCATTTATTGAAGTGCTTTTTGCGTCTATGTGATTATTATTTTATTTATTTAATAACTTTTTTGGAGTAATTGGACTTTGAAAAAACTGGAATGTTTACAATTATGTAATAATTCTCTATTCGATTTTGCATTTTTCAAAAGCATTAAAAGGAGGGTGCATATTACTGAAGCAGGGCTACTACATATCAGAGAATTTCCAGACCAAAAAAATTCTGGGAACCACTATTTTCTTATAGAAAAACTCGTGTTAAATAAGGTGAAGTTTCGCGCGAATAGAATCACGTTTTTCTGTAAGAAAATACTGGCACTTCCTTGAAAAAATTCTGGAAATGTAACAATTTTGTGAATGTTTTTTTCTTTCTGAAAATTGCTGGAAATGTTAAACTGTGCTAAATTCATCAATAAAATTAAAAATATTATTTTATGTATCATGCAGAATTAATCTGAATTTATTTTAATTTCATAAATTAGATTTTCTTTCATAGTGACTAATAATTCAATATCAAATGTATGGCTAAGACAAAACTAAAATGTTCATATATAATGTCATATTCAATATCTAAGTATTTAACACAAGCCTTTGAAATATACGTTAATAGCGATGCCAAACAATAAATGAATTATGTCTTTGCAACATAAATGTCTAAGCTTATTATTCAACCAAAAATTTGTGATAGTAGTATGTTAAATCTTTATTTCAATAAATTAATAAATAAATTATTTAACTGTGACATTTTACGTAAAATAACATTCTTGAATTACCACTCTTACTTCTGTGTTTATGCAGTGCCTGTTTAATTGTTTTAACACGAATAAAGCATTAGGATACATATATAATTTGCTTAATATGATACTCAAGATAATTAATGCTCGAATGAGTTATTGGTATTCTATCAATTGAATATGAGAAACAAACTGTATTCGTAGTAATTGCATTAATTTAACTTCACATTACATGCAGAAATATTTATTCGTCGTAAAATAGGTCATAGAATTTTTTTTTCGGATGCACTAATTTTTTTTAAGAATAGAAGTTTAAGTTTATGCAGAAAAAATCAGAAAGAGATTTACAATTCTTTAAGAACTTTCCATAAATTAATTTTTTAAATTATATAATATAAGAGAAACGTACATGAACATAGCTGCCAAATTTTCCGATTTTTTGTTTCAAGTCGAATAAACATATTTTGAGCCAAAATGTTAAAATAACGGATTAGCAACTGCATGTTTTCGTCTATTAAAATTTTTTTTTTGTAAATATTAGAAAATATTTACGGACAAAAACACGGTAAAATAATGCTTTTTAAAAAAGTAAATTTAGAAGTATTTAATAAAAAAAGTTAAATTAAACGAAAATTACTCTTAAAAATAGCGGTATACAAAAGAAAATGAGAGTGAGTCAACTTTTCTAGTTCGTATTGTATACAAGCAGTAATTTAACTGGTAAACGATAAGTCAGATCTACGGATGTTATACTTGCATGTTGCATGTTATTAAATTCGCATGCTTTACTTTCCTGTTTATATTACAAACCAACATATGTTAAATAAAATATAAATACACAATAAATAAAATATAAATACACGTGCATAATAATAATACTGGTTCCAATTACAGTATGCATATGCATACTAAACAGATGGTATAAGTACAAATATTATGTATATTTTTGCGAGAAAACATAATTCGCCATTGTCAACAGTACAAAATGAACACCCGCACGCGGAGTAACATATATCCAACTAACTTGTATTCCGTCATCTGTAACGAATAAATTTAATGAACAAAATCAAATAAGTATCACAAAGAAACGTAACACATTTTATTAATTAACTTTTTTTGATCAAAATATATTTTTTTGACATGGTAAAAACAAGAATGTTTAGCAGCTATGTGTTAATGCAGAAGGTTTCGACAGTTTGTAATACTATGTTTTTTTAACACTATCAGTAGATTAGTCATGGTGGGAGTTCAGATGGTCTGGATACCAGTAATTTCGTAAAATTATTTTCGCCTTCCTTAATCGCAAAATGTTCTTTATTAGATAAGGCGAAGAATATTTCTTTAAAATATTGGTATCGTGAGCCTCTACACTACCAACACGCCACTGAATACTATTTTTTACATAAATATATTCGACTTGTTATATCAAAAAAATTATTTCATTAAATAAGGCGAATTATTCAATACTAAAACAGTGGTATTCACGGCCAACTCTCCACTAGTTTGACACGAATGTATTAAGGGTGCAGTTGACTTCCAAATTCGATTTTTTTTTAAATTTTAGTATAATAATAATATTTATGACCACGGTTTCCGATAGCTAAAGAAGATAAAATAAAACCGCTTAAAGTCATTTTTAAGCGGGTTATAAGCATTTCTGTGCATCTTTAGGCATCAGCTATTTCAGCCCTGCATATTTAAACCGTTCCTTTCATAGTTGCCAACTTTAACTCTTCCTCTTATCACTAAAATTCAATGGTATATTTTGCCTTATTTAATTTCCGAAATATGTGATTAAGGCATGTTATAACTTTTATTTTTGAAAAAAAAATCGAAAAACATTTTTTTACATATTTTTGCTCCATAAACCTTCAAAAACTTTGTGGTAAAGCAGTTTTTCGAAATTCGTATTGGTTTAACCCCTTGGGGACGAACGACAGGTATACGTGACGCATAAGCTGCTCAGAATCCTCGATTTTTCCCACCAGTTATTTTTTATTGTAAGATTTGCCTCATTAAATCTTAGCATTTCCGCGATTCTATTAGGCAAAAATTTCTGTTTTGATAAACCGGTGGTAAAAGATTAAAAATTCTGTAAAAGTCGCTCGTCGCGAAGGGGTTAAAAGTTATCAGCCCTTTGGTGTTGCAGTGAATAGGCTCATTTTTAGCGTATTGTGTGCGGCGCGAATGCAGAAACAAAAGTATTGAGAAAGAGAAAGTCCAAGAGGGTTCATTTTATGGGCCTGGTATAGATTATTTTATGTAATTTGAAAACTGCCACTGTTATCTATGTTTGTTTAAAAACGCTATAAAATTTTAAACATGTTTTTCTTGAAACTCTGTTTTACAAATCGATACTAGGTAGAACTCGAAATAGGATCGACCGATTTGTTTAAAATTTTCATGCTTTTCTAGTATATACTGTTTTGTAGTCCCTCAAGGACGCGTTTTTCAATATTAGAATTATAATTTTTTTTGCGCGATTTAAATCCAAAATTTTTTGTCTAAAATCGCCAACTTGAAATTTGAATTGCGTCCATTTTCTTCAGGATCGAAAAATTGTTAAACCCATTCGAGAAGGACTACAAAATATCGTAAATTTTGAGGTTTTTGTTTTTTTGTTTTTTTATTACAGGGAAACAGATTCCGCGATTCATTTGGTACAGTGTAACGGTTAAATTTTTGCACACCCCTGTATCAAAGGCCAGCAGAGAACCATTTTCCAACAACTTTCCAAATAATTTTTTTTTTAAACTTCAAGATATGCTCTTTCATTTGCAAAAAAACCTCATTAATATTACTGTATAATTGCTCTAACAAAACGAAAACTTGGAGAAATTATATATACATATATTTTTAAGTTATAACATGTCTTTAACACCTTGGGGACGAGCGACACGTATACGTGACGCATAAGGTGCTCAGAATCCTCAATTATTCTCACCAGTAACTTTTTATTGTAAACTTTGCCTTATTTAATGACAGCATTTCTGATATTAAATTAGACGAAAATTTCTGTTTTGAAAAACCGGTGGCAAAAGATTAAAAATTCTGTAAAGGACGCCCGTCGCGAAGGGGTTAATTAGTGATGGAAATTACGAATGGATCTGATATTCGAGTCAATAATTCGGGCATGCGCCGTAGTGTAGTAGCAAACCTTCAAATTCTTTTAAACAGCAAACCAGAATTTTTGTAAAAAAATAAATAAATAAATAAATAAAAAATATATAAAGAATTAAATTAATAATACCTAATTATTTTTATTAAAAAAAATTCTGGTTTAAATTTATTAAAATGAATACGACGATTGGCAGCTATATTTTTGCGCATGCACGAATCATTCACAGTGTTTCCAAAATACTACTTTTTTTAATTCAGATTGTTTGATTCCCATCACATTTTAAAACTATTCTAATTGGCCTTATTCTCGCATTATTTAATCTATTATTAAATACGTCCAATTACACTATTATAAAAATGTGGTGGGAATCAAACAATCTGAATTTTTTAAAAGTAGCCTACTGGCAACACTGATCATTCATTCGAATATCAAATTCACTCGTGTTACCTACCACTAGATTAAATAAAGCAAAAATTTCTATTATATCTTAGTTCTTATAAAAAAGCGCAATTGTTCGCAGCTATTCTATGGTTCGTACGCTTTTACCACAAGTTTTTAATAGAATTTTCCGCCTTGTTTAACCCTTAATTGCATAGTGATGTAAATTTCCATCATTTTTTATTTAACTTTTAATAAATAAATCAACTTCTTTGCCACCACTATATTTATATAGAAATATTAATCCAGTAAATTTCCCGTGAACTATGTTGCTGAACAAACTTAAAAATCTATCTTAAAATTTCTGGTGTCTAATATTTAATATATGTATAAAAAACACAATTGTAAAAGAAAAACTCATGCAAAGAAGGGTTAAATGAAGAAAAGTATTAAAATATTGCAATTAAACGAGGCGTCTACAATTTCTGCTATTTAAATATTAAATAGTAAAAATGTATTAAAATTTTTTTAAAGCGTACGCCAAGAGTGCTTTTGTACGGCAAGAGTGCTCTTATTTATTGTGACTGCGAAAAGTTATTTTTGCTGACTCAATAGCTATTTTTTTAATCAAAATTTTGTTTTAGTAATGCCACTAGGATAAACTTATAAATCTGAGTTACGTTTTCTACGTTTCCAGTGACAAAGCATTTATGTAGAAAATATTAAGAACTATTTTCAGATACCTCTTAAAAAACTATCAGGGATTGGGAAAAGATAATTATAACATTAGAAAAAAAATTAAACTTCAAATACACTGAATAATAATAAAAAATAAGGTTATAGATTTTTCAAATTTTATAATTTCGTCTTTCTAAAACCTGGGCTCTCAAATGGTCCGCCAACTGAATACCAATATTTTTTAAAAGAAAATTTCATGGTTGGTTTCTACTGTATTTCCGCAAACATTCACCACCGAAGGTGTTTTCTGCAAATTTTGCAAGCAAAATCTAAAAATATTTTTTTTCTAAGAAAATACTGGTATTCAGTTGGCGGACCATTTGGAAGCCCTGTAAAACATATCTTCTAATTCCAGGTTATTTCGTTAAATTCCGTTTTTGTTATTTAATATATATATATATATATTTATTTATTAAAACACATTTTAGAGTTTACATATATTAATATTTATTTTTGAGCAATATCGGTGAGTATAATTTGCATGTCAAAATCTTCATATTTTAAGTATTACAAAAAAATGTTTTAGTGGAAATATTAACTGGCTATATTGATCATAAATGCATTTAATTTTTTAATTGTTTAATTAAAATCTATAGAATTCAGATTAAGTTCATTTTTAAAAGCCCTATTTATGACTTAAACACAACATTTTTATTTACTTTTATTATCAGACGTAAAGATTGTGGAATAATTTTGAACCTGTATGTAAAAATGGAATGCACATGGAATACTTTGAAAATACTAATTATTCGGGATTTTAAAAAAATTAATTTTGAGTAGTTCTAGAAACATTACCGATATTTTACCAAAAATTTGCATGCTGATATTTGATAACACTATAAAATTTCCTGTAACTTTGAAAAAGATTCATTGTTAAATAAAATTGATTTTGATTGTCCACTTACCCGGTACCCTTAACCATAAAAATTCTGAAAACGTAACAATTATTATAAAATTTCCTTTAAACAGGGATATAGCACAATGAACAGCAATACTCTGTTTGATATTGAATAAAATCTTGCTATAAAACTGTGCGTTATATCAAAGAGCATATTAAAATTTGAAATATAGTGAAAGTTGTAAAATACTTTGGGTTATTAAAGATCCTCGAATTACTAAAAAGTTGTCATTTCGAATCGTCAGAATCTTAAATCATATTTATTTTACAAAAAGAACTTTTAACAAAATGTGATTAAGGCAGAAAATTTGAAAACATAATACGTATTGTTTCGCACAATTTGTTATTTATTCTCAACTAGCAAGCTACGCCCGCTACGCTGGTCAATTTCTCTTAACGAACCTTTAATCAAACAAAATATTGACATTTCATAATTCACTTTTATATTTTAACAGAATAATAAGGATACTATAATTTGTGACTCGTGCTATAGTCAATATACACATCAGGACACGTCGCCCTTATCATTATCTTTTTACGCGTGAAGGTTTCGCTATCGTACTCTATTGTGAAATTTGGTAATTTTAGAAATTCAATAGTTGAAAAATCGCAGAATCATTAGATCATTTTTCTTTAGAAATTGTTCTTAGAGCGCATTTAGATCTTATAAATAACAATCATGCCGAACTTGAAGTTTCTAGCTCCTTCAGCATCGCAAAAATCGCAATTTTAGAACGTTTTTCACTTCTGCACCCCCCTCGGGGTAGTGGCACCGACATAAAATATAGCCTATGTTGGAGCAGGGATTGTCACCATCCATTTGCCACCATCACTTTTGAAATCGCTTTAGTAGTTCCAAACATTCCATACAAATTGTAATTTAGAATGTTTTTAGAAAATTTTTTGCTTATTTCAGCCTTTTAAATTTCGAATTTTTTTAGATTTTGTTCTTATAGAGCATTTAAATCTTGTAAGTAACGACCATACAAAATGTCAAGTTCCTAACTCCTTCATTATTGAAAATATCATAATTTTGGAACGTTTTTCGCTCCTGCACCCTCTGCGGGCAGTGGCACCGACAAAAAATTTAGCATATGTTGGAGCAGGGACTGTCACCATCCATTTGCCACCATCACTTTTGAAATCGGTTCTGTAGTTTCAGAGATTCCATAGAAATTGTAATTTAGAATGTTTTTAGAACGCTTCTTCCTCATCTCACCCTTTTGAATTGCGAATGTTTTTATAATTTGTTCTTAGAGAGCATTTACATCTTATAAGTAACTACCATACCAAATTTGATACTTCTATCTCCTTCAGTACACAAAAAATCAAAATTTTAGAATGTTTTTCGCTCCTGCACCCCCCTGGGGTGGTGGCACCGACATAAAATATAGCCTATGTTGGAGCAGGGATTGTCACCATTAATTTGCCACCATCACTTTTAAAATCGCTTCAGTGGTTCCAGAGATTACCCCGTACAAACAAACAAACAAACAGTCTTTACTACTTTATATATTAGTATAGATAAGGGGGAATTAGCCCCTTGTTCCCCCCCTTTATACTTAATCAATCAATCCCGAAAACTAATCAGGGAAGCGTCTTAACCCAATGAATCTATAAACAAATTTTGAAGCAAATAGAATAATTCTGCATGAAAAACCCATTTATATAAATTAAGGGGGGATTATCCCCCCGTTCCCCCCCCTTTATACTTAACCAATCAATCCCGAAAACTAATCAGGGAAGCGCCTTAACACAGTGAACCTATAAACAAAATTTGAAGGAAAACGGAATAATTCTGCATGAAAAACCCATTTATATAAATTAAGGGGGGGGAATTAGCCCCCCGATCCCCCCCCCTTTATATTAACTAATCAATCCCGAAAACTAATCAGGGAAGCGCCTTAACACAGTGAACCTATAAACAAAATTTGAAGGAAAACGGAATAATTCTGCATGAAAAACCCATTTATATAAATTAAGGGGGGGGAATTAGCCCCCTGTTCCCCCCCCTTTATACTTAACCAATCAATCCCGAAAAGTAATCAGGGAAGCGTCTTAACCCAATGAACCTATAAACAAAATTTGAAGGAAAACTGAATAATTCTGCATGAAAAACCCATTTATATAAATTAAGGGGGGATTAGCCCCCCCGATCCCCCCCTTTATACTTAACTAATCAAACCCGTAAACTAATCAGGGAAGCGCCTTAACTTAGTGAACCTATAAACAAAATTTGAAGGGAAACGGAATAATTCTGCATGAAAAACCCATTTATATAAATTAAGGGGGGGGGAATTACACCCTTGTTCCCCCCCCCCTTAATACTTGACCAATCAATCCCGAAAACTAATCAGGGAAGCGCCTTAACACAGTGAACCTATAAACAAAATTTGAAGGAAAACGGATATTTCTATGAAGAGTTATCGCATTACGTACGTACATACATACATACAGAACCGGCTGCCAAGCTCTCAGGGCTTGACAGCCAGTGTGATAACTGAAAAATCGCAATTTTAGAACGTTTTTTGCTCCTGCACCCCCTGGGGTTAGTGGCACCGACATAAAATATAGCCTATGTTGGAGCAGGGGTTGTCACCATCAATTTGCCACCATCACTTTTGAAATCGGTTCGGTAGTTCCAGAGATTACCCCCTACAAACAAACAAACAAGTTTTACTCCTTTATAATATTAGTATAGATTGAAGGTGTAGCGAATTTCTTTAAATTTTATCATACTTTAGATTTTCATATGCCCATACATGGGAAATGTAGATTTAGATCCATACTTTTAACCACTAAAATATATAACATAAAGAACATTCTTAACAGGATTTTATGATAAATTTATATTTATAATTTTAACGAATTCATACATACTGATTATATTAAATTATTGGAAGCGAGAAATATACTCGATTCATATACAAGCTCACGTTATATTAAAAACATACTTAAAAGTGGGAGCACGTCTCCCAAATGTCTACTTTTGAACATCACTCTTTAAAAATATATTTTTTTAGATTTGTCTTTCAAACCCTGAAATTTATTTATCTTCCAAGTGTTGTAAAAACCTATACCAGAAAAATTATTCTCAAAAAAAAAAAAAAAAAAAAAAAATTGGGATATAGTATTTCATCAGTACGTATAATTTTGTTATGGCATAGCTGCTGCATTTTAACTTGTTAACCCTTTCAAGGGCGGCGGTATATTTATGAAACCACTTAAGTTTAATTCCCAAATGCTACAAAGGCACCGGAATTTTGCTATAAAATGTTTCTTTATTATATATGAGAAATATAGCTTTTTTCATTTTTCCAAATAAATTTCTAAATAAATTCCGGTTTCAGTCATTCATTTCAACATTTTAGCAATGGAAGAGCTTTGCCCCTGAAAGGGTTAACCATGGAAAAAAAATTTGTTATCTCTTCTCACAATAGGCACTTTCTTTTCATAGTGATAACCAACAGGGCACATTTCCACCAGTAAAAAACAAAAATAGATTTTTTTTTCCTTACTCATGGCAATAATTTGAATTGGGCGTTTTATTAATACGGAAATTTCTATTAAAATTTACTGTTAGTACTATTCAAAATATTACGGCAAGTTTCCATGACGAAAAATTTCGTCTTACCCATTGCAGTAGTAGTTCGTGTATGACGAAATATTTCGTTATACACAGTAAACAGGTTAATCACAACATGTTCAGTTATATTGATCGACTGAAAAATGCTGTTAAAAATTGTAAGGATAGCAGTAAATGTTTTCTAAATTTAGTCAGGAATAAAGTTACTCGGTTAAAAAAAAACTTTTTCAACTTAAATCCTTACACGAGGACTAAAGCAACAATATAAAATTTCTTCATCAGCTAACAATTATAATTTCCTAGTACATTATTACTGAATCTACTAAGACAGGCAGTGTTAGACAATTGACAGTGCATTGTACTTGCATTATGTTGCTTGGTTTAATTAAGAGAAATGCGATTTAATTACTATCATCACAGAATTCAGCATTAGGCAACATGACGTTCTTGCTTGAATTTCATTTGGTATACAATAGATTTCAAGAATAACGTGTTATTAAAATTTTTCACACGAAGCAGTTTTCTATGCTAATTTGTTTCCACATTGAAAAGAATTAGACGTTTATATACGGATTTATTCTCATATAAATGGAATGCATTTAGAACAAGTACCATCATTATGTATTTCTATAAATCAAATTACTTCACAGACGTGATTTAGTGATTTTGAAATCAGAAAAGTAGTTTAACAAAGTGCGTAGAGGTGTTTTCTATAATGGCGTTTTTTATAGCACTATTCACTAGCACTTATCTTCGTATTTTTTAAACGGAGAAATCCTCTATTACATAAAGCGAAGCTTTCTATTAGAAAATTGTGGTATCCAAAAAAACTCACGTCTACACAGCATACTGAATATTCTAACTTAATCCTTTCCGGCACAGTGGTCCCACTCCGGGCACACGTAATTTTAATTCCAAACTTGCATTCGGCACCAAGAATATTTTAATAAAATTTTGTTTCTATAATGAAAACTTAAACTAAGGATTTCTTATTTTCTAAAAAAGTCGTTCGTAAATTCCGGTGTCGGCCAGTAATTTCTCATTTTACGAACAGCATTTGTCTGTGCCGGAAAGGGTTAATATGTAAACATTCTATTATAATTGGGGTATTTTTTGACACCGTTTTTATATGTTTTGAAGCTTTTCGTCTTTCGAACCAGAAAAATTATAATTTAAATTAGCAAATTAAATTAAATGGACACATCTTGTGAAGAAGCTACATTTAATAGAATTACATTTCTGGTTCAAATCATGCTATAATAAGAACGCTCCTCAAAAATTCAGATATGGTACTAGGAGGGTTAAATGAAACATAAATAAATTTTTAAATCCTATAATCTAATATTTTATTTGTACCATGTTTAAAAAAAAAAAACTCTACCATACACTTATACTACGAAATTTTCAAGAGAAATCTACCATAAATATTTTTTTTTTGTAAATTGTGGCATGAACGAATATAAAAATAGTCTCCAGTCTTGGCCCGTAATCAAGAGGTAAGCCCTTTCAGAGACAAAGTAATTCTGTTGCAAAATGTTGAAATGGTTAAATAATAACGGAATTTACGAAAGAATGTATTTGAAAATGTATAAAATATTTTCTTTCCGCGCATTATAAAAGGAACATTTAATTTAAAAAAATTGTATGCGATTTCACAGTTTGGAATTAAAAGTAAGTAGTATAAATAATATACCCTCGCATTTCAAAGGGTTACCGTAATTTCCGGCGTATAAGCCGCAGCTCAAAGAGTCGTTTTTCGACTCAGAAATATTATTTTATAAAATGTAACTTAAAAGATCGCTGTAATTATTTAACTACAATTATTGAATAAAATTTCTGGGTCGAAAAACGACTCTTTGAGCTGCGGCTTATACGCCGGAAATTACGGTAACATGATCAAAAAGAAACGGGGGGTTTTCTGCAAATATATGTCTTTATTTTCTGCACATCAAAAGAAATTCACAAATATCTCAACAGGAAATTGCTGTTAAAAACCGCACCAGTAGGAAGTAAAAAGAAGAAATCTGTCCAGGAAATAATTTTCATCGAACGTATTTCTGAAACAGAAGTTTAAACTTTCTAGAAATAACTTGAATATTTGAAAGAAAATAACATTTTTTTTAACCGAACTTCATTATTAATAGCAAAAATTCTGAGATGAAACAAGGCGAAGAATAAAGTTCTAGAAATCCCACTGGTCCATTTTTCGAAAGCCACTATTTGAGAAGGAAATCTTTTGTGTAACTTTTTTACAAAATTTGCAACAAAAATTGCATTCCGTGTAGGTTTTTACAAAATTCGGAAGGCAAATTTAACCCCTTTAGAGGCGGTGGGATATAATATATTCCACTTAATTTTAATTCCAACCCGCCAGAATGACACCGGAATTTTCTAATCAAATTTTACTTCTGCAATATACGTGAAGAAAAGCTTTTATGTTTTCAACATTTTACAAACATAAGTACTTTGCCCCTAAAAGGGTAAATCAGATTTTCTTTTAAAAGTAACATCGAAAGCTAACGGGACACAGTTGATAGCAGGATTTCCAGTCTATTTTCTCTTGTTACTCAGAAATATTGAAATCTTACTGGAAAATTCGAAAAACAAAAATTTTGATTACGTAACCCTGAAATGTCTGCCACTAAATAAATTAAAAATACTTTTGTAATTTCTGGTGTGAAACCGAATTATTTTAATAAAACAGCAGGCTAAGCTGTCAACCTTGCTTTCACTGCACTACTCGAAGCGCTCCTACTCCCGTTATTTATTTCATTACAGAAAGAGAAATTACAGAATGTAACCAGAAAAATTTAATACAATTTAATTTTGCATGTTTGAAGTTTATTTTTTATTTAAGGCTTCTGTATTGTTGATCTTGTTAAAATTTGAATATTACCTTACTTTGCCCTATAAGATGTTAATTTCGCTTTCTTAAAATTATGAATAAACCTTTAAATTACCTAAAATACTTTCTTTTAGTGAAGTAGCCAGGGTGAGTGTCTATATGCTCTGTTTACTACTATTTTAAAGAAATATTCTTCGCTTTATCTAATCGCAGAGTTTTCGGCGATTAATCCTTTGAAGGGCACCGGTATATTATATATACCACTTAATTTTAATCCCAAAATGCCACAATTACACCAGAATTTTATAATCAAATTTTGAATTGATAAGGTACATGAGGAAAAGCTTTTACTAATTTTAAAATAAATTCGTTCGTGAATCCTGGTGTCAATCAATCATTTCAATATTTTATCTCCAAGAGTACTTTGCCCCTAAAGGGGTTAAACGAGACGGAAATAACTTTATAAAAATTGGTGGTATCCAGAGCGTATGTACCCTCACATTGATCTCGCCACTCTTTTCTTGTATAACCTCTTGAGTCTACATTCTTTTGCTCATAAAAACTAAAATAATTGATATTTTTACATTTTAACTTCCCTTCTATAAAGTTGAATGCTTTTGCTTTAAAATGAAACCTATAAATGGCAGCACCGATGTCGATTTCCTTATAAAATAAATGTTATTTTAACCTGAGTTTGCAAAATGCTTTCGAAACAGTGCATCCAAGAATGTAGGTAATTTTCACAATTCTTTAACTTAAAAACTTTATAATAAAAAAAATTAAGAATTTGGAGATTATTCACTTATATAAAGCTGTTATTTTTTTATTGTGTAATGTTAGGTTATTGATAATTAAATTGATATTTTTTTTTGGGGGGGGCTAGTAATTTTATGTTCATATTTGTGAACCTAAATTACAAGCCCCCTAAAACAACAGATTTCAAAAAAATATATTTTTTGTCATCTATGATATCACTTTGTTTGTTTAAAAGCAAAGAATGAGTATTTGAACAATTATTTTACAGTATAACGCTAAAAAGATTTTTAAAAATTACATAAACTATATCAGAGGGTTCCAAGAATTCAACCACAGGTCGAAGACTTAGCAGTTGTATTCGCCTTTTCTAATCGCAGAAAAGAAACAGAACCCTTGCTTAAGTAAGTGAAGAATATTTTACAAAATTTCTGGTACGTCTTCGGAACGTGGTTGAGTTGTAGGGAACTCTGGAACTGTATACTTGTCCTGGCTGCTTTGTACTCAAATAAAGTGTCAATTTTGGGTGTGACCGTTTGAAAAATAACTTACCGTAATTTCCGTATCAAACAATCATATTTCGACCCAGATATTTTATTTTATAATATGTAACTTACCGTAATTTCCGGCGTATAAGCCGCAGCTCAAAGAGTCGTTTTTCGACCCAGAAATTTTATTCAATAATTGTAGTTAAATATTTACAGCGATCTTTTAAGTTACATTTTATAAAATAATATTTCTGGGTCGAAAAACGACTCTTTGAGCTGCGGCTTATACTCCGGAAATTACGGTACTAGATCGCTGTAAATATTTGAATTCAATTTTTGAATAAAATTTCTGGTTTGAAATAGAATTGTTTGATTTGCGGATTATACGCCGGAAATTACGGTAATAATTTATACATAGCATTAAATAATAGACATTGTTCAACATACATAGTTGCCAAATCTTCTGATTTTTGACTAGCACTATTTTCGTATAGAAATATTCGTAAGACAATCGCAGATTTCTGCAGTTAAATAACGTTACATTTGTTTTTGAAATTAGTGATAGTCAAAATTTGGGAGACTTAGCAACTGCGCCTATTTCCATTTTATACGATTATTACAGCAGAATTATTAGGTGTTGATTCTTTTTTTTCTTATCCACGTCTGTAGAAAAATATTGCTGAGCGCAAGCTTAAGAAATGTTAATGCTTTTGCTATATGACTTTGTGAATTTTAAGCATGTACACTCATCTTGCGATTAGATAAGGCAGGGTTCGTACGGACTCCTGGAATTTTCAGTGAAAGTACCAGAATTTTCTTATAGAAAAACTTGCCTTATGTAATAGCGTGATTATACAAGGCTAGTTTTTCTATAAGAAAATTTTGGTCATTACCACAAAAATTCCAGGAGTCCGTACGAACCCTGGATAAGGCATCTAGACCCGTGTGCACACTCATCCTTTAACCCTTTCCGGCACAGTGGTCCCACTCCGGGCACACCTAATTTTAATTCCGAACTTGCATGCGGCACCAAGAAAATTTTAATAAAATTTTGTTTTTACAATGAAAGCTTAAAATAAGGAGTTCATATTATCTAAAAAAGTCGTTTGTAAATTCCTGTGTCAGTCAGCAATTTCTCATTTTACGAACAGACTTTGCCTGTGCCGGAAAGTGTTAAAAATATTAGACAATGAAATACAATGGAAATTTTTTTATATGTATACGTACATATTAAAATATGTCACCGCTCAACACATATTTGCTTTCTTAGTAAATAACATTGGCGTAATATTTTCACAGCGGTGCAGTTGTATCTTATTTTTTGCCTTCCTCCATATTTTCGAATAACATGCTTTGTTGTTTCATTTAATGGATCGAAAAAAACGAAACTTATGTTAAATATAATACCGAATTTTAAAAAGATAAAAACCTGAATATCATTTCACCATAATGAAACTTTTCCTGTGAATAATAACTAAACGATTGCCAAAACATGTTTAATAAAAGAATGGTGCGCGTAATGAAAAATACTATATTTACTGATCCACTTGTACAAAACAAGTAACCGTGAGAAAATTTTAGATGAAAATTGCTAACGGATATTTTAAATGTTTATTTTTAAAACTTATAATATGAGCGTAACTAAGAGTCCTCCTACAAAACAGATATTTTATTCACTTTTTCTGATTCATTATTATATTTCATTTATAATGTAATACATTCATAGTTGCGTCACTATACATTTTTTTCAAGACAAATAAACATATTTTTAAATGGGGGGATAGAACTTTGTGCCGTTATATTAAAAATAAATGAACAACGTAAAACAGCTGGATACAACAGCTGTATGCCATTTTCACATATATTTCATTTGTGCTGTTTTTACCTTGTTCATTTATTTTAAAAACATATTTTGAAGCAGAGAATTTACTTAAGGTAACTGAATACTGTAAAATATTCCATTTTCGCCAGAAAATGATATTTCAGTTTTTAGATTTATTGACTAGAGCATTTTTGTTTTTACTTTGATTTTGTGTCTACTCCAAGATATTAAAGAATTTGTAAATCTATACAGACCGGAAGTGATTGTTAAAATAGCCGGAAGAATGCCTGTAAAGCTTTCAAACTATCCCTTATTTCTTTCCAAATATAATTTAAGACTGTTTCTTAAGGTGTTGCACCTAGTCATAAATTTCGAAAAATCATTTTTTTTGTTTTAAAGATTTTATAAACTGAAGAGGGATACTTTATGGTTCCGGAATATATGATTATATGTAATAAATTAAAGTACTGTAATTAAGTATTATAGTATAATTATAACACAAAATTTTAAATTTGTTTTTCTCAAAAGTGCATTTTTCAAATCGGTGACCATGATTACTCTAAAACTACTAAATCTATTCACTTCTAACTTCTTCATCTTTTTTCTTATAGAATTATGCAGCATTTGAAAGAAGGATATTATTTCCTTTTTTGTTTTTTATCATAAAAAACAATCTCTTTCTAAGATAAACATTTAATTTTCTATTCAGACAGCCGCCATTTAAAAAAAAATCAGTTTTTTTTTTTTTATAATTTCCTTCGTCCAGTCAGTAGAATAAAATCTGCTAGTTATTTTAATTTCAGATAAGTCAAATTAAGTCTTCAATTGTCACTCCAAAGTACAAAAAAGATCCATCAGAAGAGCAGCAATGACTTCAAACGTATTATAGTTTATAAAACGGGGGAGGGGGGGGAACATTTAGGCCGTTATATTAAGAAATAATTGGGCAACGTAAAAGTAGCACAAATTTAAATATGTGTAGAAGGCAGACAGCTGTTTTTGAGTTTCTAATGTTGCATCATCAGTACAAAGGCTAAAACTGCCAAAGATATGTGTTTAAAGCATAGAATTATGCAAGCGACGCACCCCAAAGCTCGAAGCTTGCGGCCAAGCGTGCAATGGCACAGAGAGCTGAAAAAAACCAGAAGAGTCACGAATTCCACGGACTACGAGGCTACCAATCAGTGGTGATTAGACGATCTGGAATGCAGAAAGGAGAAAGAGGGGGTGTGAGCGAGAAATGGAACAAAGTGAATTAAATAAATTACAACCGCACTTTCGAGAAAATGGGTGTACTTGACATGTCATTAACCCGGCTATTGAGAATTATTCCATATATGATAAGCTCCCCAAAAATAAAGATCGTTAATAGATAAGTATTTCGGAATTATTGAGCCTTCGGAAAAGTTAAAATTTTGATTGCTAGACCAGCAATGGTTAGCAACAGCAGAGCGTTTGATTTCACCCTTTTTTACATTCGTTTTGTGCTCTACTAAGCGAACCTTAAACGGTCGCTTGGTTTGACATACATACATTTTATCATCCTCACATGACATTTCGTAAAAAAAATTGTTTATTGGATTAAAAGGAAGAATATCAACGTTAAAAATGCACAAATAATACACAAAAAAGCACCAAACTTCTGTTTCGAATCCACAAGCGTGATTCTTTTGCGTGCTAAAAAAGCAAGATTTGGCAAAACGACAGAGGGGCGGTGGTTTCTATACCCGAAGTCTCTATTTGTCCACTCAGTCGTTTAATGCTGCTTTCTTCTCATTGGTTGCTCTTGGTGCGTTCTCTACCCGCATCAGGTATATAAGCCACCGTCTCTGTTGTTTTGCAAGGTCTTGCTTTCTAGCACACTATGCTTTGCTCTTTGTCGCACTGAAGAAGAATCTCGCGTGTGGATTCGAAACAGCTGTTTTCTGCTTTTTGTGTATTAATTGAGCATTTTTAACGTTGGTATTATTTCTTTTAATAGAGGCGTAGCGTCAAGGGGGGGCACGATCACTTTACTACCAGTATTTTTATATATTATATTTGGTCTTATTTAATTCATACCGTACAAAGATTAAATAAGGCCAAATGTAGTATATAATTTTACTGGTATAAAATGATCATGCCCCCCCCCCCCTGACGCTACGCCACTGTCTTTTAATATTCTTGCGCAAAAGTTTTATTTTCTATTTTTATGTCTATCGGATGTTTGAGATTTGTAAATTGGAATTTTGTTAAATGGAGTGTAAATTACCTTAACATTTTGCCTTCCGGCGACACCACAGTGGTGTTGTACGTAAAGTAGCTTAATTTTAATCCTTAAATGCCACATTAGCACCAGAATTTTGGAATGAAAAATTCCCTTTTATCAAGTGTACATTAACCCTTCTTTGCATGAGTTTTTCTTTTACAATTGTATTTTTTTATACATATATTAAATATTAGACACCAGAAATTTTAAGATAGATTTTAACCTTTGTTCAGCAACATAGTTCACGGGAGATTTACTGGATTAATATTTCTATATAAATATAGTGGTGGCGAAGAAGTTGATTTATTTATTAAAAGTTAAATAAAAAGTGATGGAAATTTACATCAGTATGCAATTAAGGGTTAAGAAAAGATTTTACAATTTTCGAATAAATTTGTTTCTAAATTCTGGTTTCAATCACTCATTTCAACATTTTACGAATAGAAGTATTTTTACGAGACATGCGGACGGCAAAGCGTTAAAATTGAATTTTATCAAGATTTTAGATATTTGATACCTAATTTTCGGAAAATATGGGAGTAAAATTAAATTCTCATTGTGAACAACATTAACGCTGGAGTGGTACATTTATGAGTATACCATGAATTGAATAATCGATTTCCACTAGAAAATCCCGATCAATGACAATGGATTTAATACAACATACTTCCGCTTCGAGTAAACTCTCAAACCAATCTTTAAGGCGCGGTGAAAGGTATTAAGAACTCCATAGATGAACATATACAATTTACATTTGAAATTGAAAATAACAACAGCTTACTCTTTCTTGATGTTATGATTTTCTGTGAAAATAACTCATTTCACACCACTACTTATCGTAAAGAAACCATTTGCAGTTTCTTTACCGCCGCCACATCTTCTTTCGTTTTACCCTCCTAATTTGAATTTGGCTGCTTTTAACAGGGAGAATATTAGGCAGATCAACAGAACTGATTAATGCGAAACAGTCATCGACATTGCTGTTTGTTTTAAAATGAAAAAATTAACTTATTGAACAGGTTTGATTCAAAATAATGCATGTAACTATCACCGAGGCTGAAGGGGGAGCCCATTGACAAACCATCAGTCATACGATAAAAATTACTATTAAATATAAACGTGATTTGCGATTAACAAATGCTAGTAAGGTGTATTAGCTCATCAATTTCAAATTATGAGCAGTGGAATTA
Organism: Maratus michaelseni; assembly: GCA_963931845.1. Lineage (NCBI taxonomy): Eukaryota > Metazoa > Arthropoda > Arachnida > Araneae > Salticidae > Maratus > Maratus michaelseni. Next base: position 189,878,697 of record OZ007586.1, read on the forward strand.
TTGTAGAAGAAGAATTTTAAGACAATTTAGAGTTCCTGGAAACGGTACGTTAGTAAAGAGGGTTGGTTGATTGATTTATGATGGCCGATTTTCTACTCGACGAATATAGGCCCTAGGGGAGAGTGCCCTGCGTGAGGGTCCTTCTAAGGGATCTAACCCATATTATAACGGCAAGGTTCAAAGAAAATCACGGAAAACTCCGAACGGTTAGGTCTACGAGTGCGACATGGGTTTGAACCCAGCCCCTTCCGCAGTAGCGTAGCCAGAGAGGGGGTCCGAACGCTCTGGATACCGGTAAAATTGTAAAGTTTTCATCGCCTTGACTATCGCAGAAAGTTCTCCGACTACATGAGGCAAAGAAAAATTTACAAAATTAGTGGTAACAAGAGCATCTGGACCCCCCCCCCACCCTGGCTACGCCACTGTCCTCCCGTCTACCAGCTTTTGAGTGCAGAGTTCCTGCAAGTGTAAATGTTGTTGGACAGCAGCGGAGAGAAAGCAGAGACAATGTATCCCCCTAATTTCTAAGAATAGGTACCAATGTTAGAAACGATAGGTCTGAAAGGAATGCCAGGTATGTGATCCTTTGATAGTGCATAGAATTTTGCACAATGTGACACAGAAGAAATGAGTGAAGAATTAGCGTTGTTGGAAATAACTGGGGACAGAGGCGTAGCGTCAAGGGGGGCACGATCACTTTACTACCAGTATTTTTATATACTATATTTGGTCTTATTTAATTCATACCGTCCAAAGATTAAATAAGGCCAAATGTAGTATATAATTTTACTGGTAGTAAAATGATCGTGCCCACCCCCCTGACGCTACGCCACTGATTGGGGAAACGCTCAATAATGGTTGAATTGCCTTGGATTATTTTTGAGATAGGTCAGACTTAATATTTTTATAAAGATCATTATCTATCAAATCTTGTGCTTTTGTCAGGTAATCTGACTTATCTATAACGACAATCTGGCCACCTTTATCGGTTTTGCTGATAACTATGTATGAGGTAGATTTCAGGTTTTATGCAACTGGAAGTTGCCTTGCTGATATTTGGCATACGAAGTTTATTGTTTAAGTTGGCACTGTTAGCTATTAAGTGCCTAATTGAATTCTTCTGAGAAGGGTTTAAAGTGCTGAATTTGAAGACTTTGACAATGGGGGCAATTTATTTAGAAATGGCGGTTTACTGGAGACTGCAAAATTATTATTGAAATTAAGATAACGTATTTCATCCTGATTAAGGTGAATACTCGAAAGATTATCGACTGAATTCTGGTTTACCAACGGTAATGTGTTGAGTAATTTATTACTGTCTTGTCTAGAGAATAAATTGAATTCAGTATTCAGAGTAGCATTATGTTTAGTTGATATGTTAAGTGCACTAAACCAAGACCGGTCATCAATTGAAGTAAAATCATGATGGAAAGATTAAGATGTAAACTTTTCAGCTTATGTTCAAAAATGGCAATTTTCTTACCGGTCTCCTGTATTCTAGATCTTAATAATGGAAGTGTAGTACGGAAAAGTATTTTTCCCACTTTGTTAGAATATGGCAAAATACAATTGACAGAAATAAAATTTGTTTCTGTACTAAACTGTAAAAATGTCGAAAGTTTGAATAATGTATTTAATCTTTTGATTACGAGCCGGGACTTGCAACTATTTTTATGTAGTGGAATAATGGCAGAGAATATTTTTCAAAAAGGGTTACGAATAGACTAAAAAAATAGCCGCTGGGACATACGGTGTCCTAACCTCGTAATCAAAAGCCTCATAAAAAAGATTAAGAAGAGTTATCCCCTTAATCATCTCGACCGATAAGCGTAGACCGATAAGCGTAAGTTTTTTTTAAATTCAGATTGCTTGATTGCCACCAATTTTTTTAAGTAGAAATATTCGCATTACTTAATGGCCGATAAAACAATGCGAGCATAAAGCCAATTACACTATTTTAAAAAACTGGTGGGAATCAAACAATTTTAAAAAAGTAGCCTACACTGCCCGTGAATGTATCGGGTGCGAAGATTAAGGGGTTAATATTTAAAAAAAATTAAAATTACATTAATTTATAAAATAATTTCTATTATTATTTAAGGATACTTTTCTCATATTCTTTTTTTTTTACAGAATATTATTCAGTTGCATCATTCAATAGATTAATTTGCTTAATGAAATTTTAATTTATTAAATTTTTGTTTTTGTATTAGCGGTCTATATTATTTTAAGCCTAATAGCTGTATGTATCGCATTCTTATTTTTTAAATTTGTTTAAAATAGCTCAATATACTGTAATAAAAATTTATTTTGAGTTGTTAAAGTTGTTTTAAAGTTGTTTCATATTCTCTTTTTCAGCGCAGAAGAGAAGGCTTTGTCGTCAAAAAATTTTCACTGAATAAAATATTTGAATTAAGATTAATAAACATTTTAAAAAGTGATTAACCCTTTCCGGCACAGTGGTCCCACTCCGAGAACACCTAATTTTAATTCCAAACTTGCATTCGGCACCAAGAATATTTTAATAAAATTATGTTTATACAATGAAAGCATAAAATAAAGTGTTTTTATTTTCTAAAAAAATCGTTTGTAAATTCCGGTGTCAGACAGTAATTTCGCAATTTACGAACAGAATTTGTCTGTGCCGGAAAGGGTTAAGGGTAAAATAAGCCTAGTAAAATTTAACAGCATTTTCAGCTGTGCTTTTAAAGTAGATTTTTTATTTAAATGTCCGGATTTTTGAGAAAATTATAAAATTTCTGATAAGAACAAAGTTTTTAGAAGTATGTCAGAAAGAAAAATGGTCATGAAATAATTGAATTTTAAACTAGCTTTAATTCCTTAAAAAGCAAAATTAAAATTAGTAGTGTTATTTAAACTTTTATTTTCAGTTTTGTATAAGTGGGACCTATGATTTTTAAGGTGGGAAGCTTTAAATTTTCTTACAAGCTTAAAATTTCTTACAAGTTTTAAATTTCTTAACAACCATAAATTTTTTAACGAAATTTCAAGCAAACAAAAGAATTGTATCTAATTTACTTGAGTAGATAAGCTGTAAATAGTGAATAAAATTTTGAGAAAGTATGTATCTATTTACGACCTGAAATTAATAAGAAAGGAATATTTAACCCCTTAATCGTCGCGCCCGATACATTCACGGACAGTGCAGGCTACTTTTTTAAAAATTCAAATTGTTTGATTCCCACCAGTTTTTAAAAATAGTGTAATTGGCTTTATGATCGCATTATTTTATCTGCCATTAAGTAATCTAAATATTTCTACTTAAAAAAATTGGTACTCAAGCAATCTGAAATTTTAAAAAGTAGCCTACGCATATCGTGCGCGACGATTAAGGGGTTAATTTATTAAATTGCAAATATCATAAGACTAGTGTTGTTTTAACACATTTTCTCATTTTTTGCAAGAACATAATTTTGAAGATAGCAAACTTTAAAATTTCTATTTTTGACATTGAAAAGTGCAAGGATTTTTATAATAGAAAGTTTTGTACTTTTGCATGTGATAATCGGCCGTCATAAACCAACCAACCATTCCAACCGCTTTTTACTTATAAACATACATTGCATGTAATGTTGTACCATATATGTTTTAGCTTGTATGTTTTACCTTGCATGTTGGAGTTCATACTTAACTTATACAAGGATGTACAGGTTTTGATGTTGTATCGTTATCTGGTAAGACTAGGCTCCGTTGAGCACACACCCGTCGGTCGGTGTTGACCAGTCCGTTACTTTTATTTAAACACTATAACGCGCAGAAATTTTATTCAGGCTGAAAAAAAAGAATTTTACGCATGGACTTTTACTTTAAACGATTTAAATTATTTCTGTGGTTTAAATTTAAGTTATTTTATGAAAACAATATCTGGTTCAAATCGGCATTCAATAATTTGTTCGGAATCGAATCGACTCCTGCTGGACGTTCTGGTGTTAATTCAAATTGCTTGCTTCCTAAAAGATATTTGAAAGAGAAATATTATTTAATTTAATGATGTATTAAATAAGTTGAAATTAAGGTAAATTTTAATCTAAAAATTGCGGTGGCCATCAAGCAATCTAAATTTTTTTAAAACATTGGACTGGCAACAGTGCTAGTGTTGCGCAGTGTTGTTACGAATATCATTTAGAGAGTGGGTCATTCTATCAGGTGAGCAACGAAGTTTTCGGGGGTTTTTTATCTATAAAAATGGAAAACTTTAAGAGAAATTCAAAAAATGATTTATTCGAAGTATCGTCCTTCGCTAGCTACACATTTTTGCCATCTGTCTGGCAATGAATGAATACAGCGACGATAAAAAGACGCGTCTTTGGACCTAAACCATTCATCCAAACAATTTTGCACTTCTTCGAAATTGGCCAAGTGCAGCCCAGCCAAGCTATGCGCCATCGACCGGAACAAGTGATAATCGAAAGGAGAGTAAGGTCTGGTGAATACAGTGGGTGTGGTAGCAGATCCCATTTCAGTGTTTTGATGGTGTACCGGAAGATGGAAGCGCGATGGCACAGGAGAGTTGTCGTGCTACAATATCACTTGTTCGTGTCTCGTTTCCCATTCTGGCCGTTTTTCGAGCAATGCATGGTTCCAATTATTCAGTTGTTGTCGGTAGCGATTCTCAACAACAGTTTCGCCCTGTTTCAGTATTTCATAGTAAACGATTCCTTTCTGGTTCCACCAAACGCAGAGCATTGTCTTCTTTCCGAAGCGATTTGGCTGTGCCTTCGATGTTGATGCTTCGCCAGGTGAAAGCCACGATTTTTTGCTTTTGGGATTCTCGAAATATATCCACTTCTCATCGCCAGTAACAATTCGGTGCAGGAAACTCTTTCTTTCATGCCGCAAAAATAAAATTTCGGGAGTGGCACTTCGATGTTCCATCTGTCTCTCAGTCAACTCATGCGACACCCATTTTCCTTCCTTTTGAAATTTTCGCATGGCATGTAAACGTTTGGAAATGCCTTCGCGAGGAAGCCTCTGCAAGTTGTTCTTGTGTTTGCGTATCATCTTAATCCAATAACACTTGCAGATCGGCGTCCTCAATTGTTTTTGGTCTTCCAGAGAGCTCCTTGTACTCAGTGTCGAAATCGCCATTTCTGAAGTGTTTAAACCAATTTGCACAGGTAGTTTTTGACAGTGGCGTAGCGTCAGGGGGGGCACGATCATTTTACTACCAGTATAATTATATACTACATTTAGCCTTATTTAATCTTTGAACGGTAGGAAATAAATAAGGCCAAATATAGAATATAAAAATACTGGTAGTAAAGTCACCCGTGCCCCCTTGACGCTACGCCTCTGGTTTTTGATTGTACATGTTCGCCGTAGGCCTCTTCAAGCAACGACGTGCTTCAGCTGCATTTTGTCTCAAGTTAAAGCAGATAAGCAAAGCTTCCCGCAAATTATTTCACACAAAACTCGACATTTTCGTTGTTAGAAAAGCATTTTTGCGTTTCTATATGTGTTGTTATTAAGACTGGTTATTGTTAATAGATATCCAAGCTATTAGAAAAACACAACTTTAGACATGTATGTCGACTACATGGGCCATTAGCGCCATTATGCGTGAAACCCCGAAACTTAGTTGCACACCTAGTATGTTGATCAATATTAAATTTTGATATTGGGCGATATTACATTTTGTTAATGACCGATATCTTTGTCCTTTCTGGAGGTGGGTGATTAAATGGCTGCCCGAAGTCTTCTGATCAATCACTATTTACGAATGGTAATGTTCGCCGTAAGAAGTTCTGCGATAAAATAAAGCAAAAATTACCATTTTGAAATAGGTTCGAGGATCGGCCCCAAATATTCGACACCCCTGTATTATAACACTAATAATTTTACAACATTTTATAATACTCAAAACTAAAAGAACCCGCTCGTTTTTACTTGCAATAAGTTTAAAAGTGCCAAATAAATTTCTACTTTATTTAAAAAATAGTTCTAGAAATTAAAACGCGAACCATTTATATATATTCTGAAACTTTGAAGATATTTTAATAATGCGATTTATAAATAAATATGCTAAACACCTTAATTCTTTTTTTTATTCTGCTTAGCATTTTCCCTTAATCTATACACGAAATCTATCTAAATCCTTTTAATTAATTCAAATTAATTATTGTCATTTTATCTTTCATGATATTCAAAGCATCATCTTTTCATGTGCATTAAAAGAATTATTATGAAGATGATTACTGAGAAATAAGATGATCTTAATTATAAATAAAAAAAATCCTACTTAAACATAATTGATGATGAGACATTCTGGAGCAAATATTATAACTACTGGTAGCTTTAAAATTATTTTGTATAAATTAATTTAAGCATTATTTCATGTACGGAAAACTTAATCCCTTCCACCTACCCACCACCCTGATAGGCTATTTTTCACATTTTTTAAGACGTTTTGACTTTTAGAATATTATTTACTAGATTTTGTAATTAATTGACTGAAACCTCACTGATTCAGTTTTGTTTAATTATGGTTTTAATGTGTTTAACAAGAGCATAAACATACGGTTAATTAGCAAATTATAATGTATCATAATTATATCAATTTTAATTATTTTCCACTGTGAGCGCTCATAATATCATCGTAGTTTGTGCATATGTTAAACCAATTTGCATCATAAACGTGCATTTCAGGAATTTCTTTTTATTCAGAAATTCTGAATGGGAATTATTTGCTTTATTTAATGACAGACGTTTCGAGATTATAATAGTAAAAATTCTTTCGAAATTTCTGGTATATATTCGGCATTTCTGAATATATTTTTTAATGAAATGACGCATTTGATGATGCTCTAATGATACAAGGGTGTTGCTATGTATAGAGGAAAAGGTGAAAATATGGGAACTCTCTTTTGTTTTTGACTTAAAGTGACTTTTCTTTTGAAAAATTCTAGATTTTTTACCTTCATTAACCCCTTCGCGACGAGCGTCCTTTACAGAATTTTTAATCTTTTACCACCGGTTTTTCAAAACAGAAATTTTCGCCTATTTGAATCGCAGAAATGCTAGGATTACATAAGGCAAAGCTTACAATAAAAAATAACTGGTGGGAATAATCGGGGATTCTGAGCATCTTATGCGTCACGTATACGTGTCGCTCGTCCCCAAGGGGTTAACAACTATAGCAAACTTACTAAATGAAAGGACGAAAAAAAATGATTAATATGAATTATTTCAATTCGAAAACGAAGATTTACAAAAAGCTTTTAAAAAGGCGCCAGAAAAAATTAGGTGCAAATATGGGCCCTCTCCAAAAAAGTCGTAAAAATAGTTTAAACCAGAGCTGCCAAGTCTCCGGCTTTTTGATACCAGTATTTTAATAGAGAAAATCTTGTTTTGTGTAATCGGAGCATTCTGAGATTTAAAATAACAACATTTTCTCTAATAAAATACTGGTATGCAAAAAGCCGGAGACTTGGCAACCAGTGGCGTAGCCAGGGAGGGGATCCAAATGCTCTGGATACCAGTAAAATTGTGTAGTTTCCTCCGTCTTCATTATAACAGAAAGTTCTCCGATTACATAAGGCAAAGAAAACTTTACACAATTTAGTGGTATCAAATGCATCTGGACCCCCCCACCCTGGCTACGCCACTGTTGGCAACACTTTTTTAAACTGTTTAAAAACAGGATAAAACAATACAAAATGGTAGCGAATGTATTTATTACAGAAGAAAATCATTTACAGAAATCGCAAACAAAACTGGCCACAATCTAAGTGTGCCCAGATGTGGCAAGTAACACATTTAACATACACTTTGCCTTCTTCAAAGTGTCTTCAAAGAACTTTCTATCACAAAATATACAAGTTTCATCGCATATAAGCTCAGTGTTGCCAGTGGGCTACTTTTTTTTAAATTCAGTTTTCTTGATTCCCACCAGTTTTTTGAGAAAGTAAAATTAGCCTTATTTAATGACAGATTAAATAATTCGAAAGTAAGGGGAAATAAACTATTTCAAAAAAGTGGTGCCAATGAAGCAATCTGAATTTTTAAAAAGTAGCCCACTATCAACACTGTACAAGCCCAATCGTTCATACCCAGGTTGATAACATCATCGCTGTCCACAAGGAGAGAATCACAGTAAGCTGACCAGTCCAATGATGAATCGTATCATTTCGTGTGTCGAATTTTCTTTCTTTTCTTGAAGTCCTTTGGTCTTCCCACCCCTGCCTCCTGGCATTACGCCATTATGGTAGATTACGCACATTATCAGATATATTATAAAATAAAACTAACGAATGCTTTCAGGTTTTATAGATAATAAAATGGCCTTATAATTATCTATAAAGTTTGTATTATAATCTACATCTAAGGTAGTTTTACAATTATTTTACTTCAAAGCATTTGTTAGGTTCATTTTATAATACATTTGGTGATGTTTATAATGTAGGTAATTGAAGTGTTCTCGTAAAAAATTATTGAAATGATTTTTGTTGTTTAAGAGAAAAGTTGGTATAATTACGGGCTGCTTTTAAATGGGGGCCCATATTTACACCTACCCCAACTAAGAAAGTTGGCCAATTTCTCATGTAACCTAAAGGCGTGAGAGAGTAAAGGCGTGCTTCTAAATGTAACTTAGGATCGCCGCTTTCCGGATATTACTGTGAAATTATTTTAAACTAACCATAAGAACACGAAAAGAAAACGGTTTCAGATAGCTGTCAAAAGTTTGCAGTCCAGAACAAACACCAATTCACACAATAACTCAAGCTGCATCCATACTACTTGAAACAACGGTTCCAACTGCTATCTGCTATCTCATAGCAACAAATGGCATCATTTACAGTCCTGGCCGTCAGTCTTCAGCACCTCCCATAGCCACTTTGTGAGAGGTGCCCGTTTTCACACCTTTTCCTCTATAAAAAGTAAAACATATGAAAACCTAAGAAGGTTTTATGATCGCTTCATATGGAAAAAAATCAAATCGATTTAATTAGATGACATTACAGTTTACAACGTAAGCGTATATTTCTTGTCTTATATTAGACATTTAAACAATCTTCAAAGAAAACTGAATCAGAAAGGCAGTAAACACAAACATTCAATAGGATGTCTATAAAGAGTAAAAAAAGAGGAAAAACGGAAAATTTGTTTGACCCTATAGGGAGGTCATAAATTTGCCTTATATTCGTCGCTACCATGTCAAACTATCGAATGTGAAAAAATGCCTTTTTCGTTACTTTTAAAATGAGCCGATTTTCACCACTAAATTTTAATAGTATTCTTACCAGTGTTACAAGTTTGGCCTCCTTTTTTTAATCCGAAATTCCAAATCCATGCCGGAAGTTTCAAATAGAAAATTTTACTTTATTTAATGACAGACATTTCGTAATTACCTAAAATATAATTTTTTTTCGTAAAACTTCCGGTATGAATTCTGCATCCCTGAATAAAAAAAGGAAGGCCAAACTGGCAACCCTGTTCTTCACTGAAATTTTATGAATATTCTTACTAAGCGAAGAATTTTAATAAAATTTAGTGGTGACAATCGGCCAATTTTTAAAAGTAATGCAAAATGTATTTTTTCATATTCGATAGTTTGACATGGTAGCGATGATATTATCTCTTTTGGTTATGTTTTTTAAATAACAGAGCTACTATTTTTCTTTAATTTTATTTAGTGTTGAACGTTTCTCGGTATAAATTTCACACTAAAATATTTTAACATTGCTGTTTCGAAATAATAAATTTCGTGGTACCAAATTTCTATTGAAAATATTACAGAAATCTTCAACAAAGATTTTTGTTTAGAAATAGATATGTTGGAACATTTTTGTGACATTTTCCGTGCAACAAGCGTTTAACTCTAGTTATTTTTAATCCCTTCAATACGGGTGTCATGCATACGTTCAATATAGGATGCTTATGTTTTTTATTTTTTTGGTACCAAAATATTCGTAATAATTGCTTTGTCTATACATAGACGTTTTGGATTAAACATCGCAAAAAATAAATGGTGCCATACTCCTTGGAAATTCCAAGGATAATAAACACCATGTGTTTATTATTGTACCGTAATTTCCGGCGTATAAGCCGCAGCTCAAAGAGTCGTTTTTCGACCCAGAAATTTTATTCAATAATTGTAGTTAAATATTTACAGCGATCTTTTAAGTTACATTTTATAAAATAATATTTCTGGGTCGAAAAACGACTCTTTGAGCTGCGGATTATACGCCGGAAATTACGGTAATGAAAAAAAAAATTCTAAACTAACGATCTAAAACTTTGCAAATGAATTAATATTACATTGCGCGGTTTTCCGGAGGCTAATGCGGAGTAATTTGGTTCTTATTTTTTTAAACTAAAATTAAAAAACATATATAGGTCTTTAAAAAATTTTAAATGTACAAAGAAAACTAATACTTTCTCAGAGACAAATGCATAACAGAAAGAAGGCATTTTTCTAAGTACTTAGAAAGTTAGGTCTATTTTAAAGGAAAAAAAAAACAAGAAAAACCAAATTAACTCTCGTGGGGTAATTTGGTGTCACATTTTTAACCCCTGCCACACCACCACTCAAATAATTTGAGGTAATGAGGAGCATGCTATTTAGTACCTTTAACAATGTCCTATTCAGAGCAATGATAATTTTTTTAATCAGATTAAATTTGAGAGCACTGTCAATTTTTTTTACATCATATGTTTTTCAAAGAGACAGTTTGAAAAAGCATTTACATGAAGAATTTTAAGGGATTTTTGAAATTCATAATGTTTTATGCTCTTTAAATGATGCCCTTTCAAACTAAATTAACCATATAAAAATTAATACAACATGGTTATTTGAAATAAAAGTTTTATGACACACATTTTTTATACATCCGTGAAAGAATAAATAATAATTAGGAGGTTTTAATTCAGCTCAATAATATAGAGGCATACATTTTATAATGAATATTTTGATATATTTTAGATAAGATACCTTCTGACAAATAATAATAATAAAACTTTTTCAAACAATTTATTAAAAAATAGCTATCAACATTGTTGTACTCCACAAAGGTGACAAAATGAACGCCATTCAATGATATATGTTAGAGTGAAACATTTTAGAACAAAAATAATTATCTTTTAGACATTACACAGTTTTCGGAATAATAGGCCTAGATAAAAAAAAATAATGTTTTCCAACAGTTTCTTAATAAAAGGATGCTATAGCATAAACATTTTTAAACACAAGTTAAGTTGCAGGTTTTACATATTTCAGTAGCCTAATTCCTATCTGAGTCAATCTGGAATAAAGAAGTCAGCTGTATATTTCTGAGAAATGATTAATAAACAAAATGTTAGTGACAGTCAGCAAACATAATAATAAAAAAAAACTACAATAAAAATAAATCAATTTATAAGTGACATACAGAGGCACCAAATCACCCCGTTTCTTTTACACAGGGTAATTTGGTGCTTGCACCAATATGATTTTTTTCCGTGTCATTTTCAATGATGCAGAAGGGTAAAATGCAATATTTATTAGAGTGTACATTCAACATGTTAGTACAAATTTTTATTCATACGTACATCATCTCGCTTTTTCTGTGGCTTCATGTACTGGTGTCCCAAATATGACTGATGGATTTTAAAATTCAAAAACTTTCAAACGGTGACAGATATTTAAAAAATTCTAGCAAGAGGGTTATGTATGATAGCAGGAGTTTTTTTTACCGTGATTCTTGATTTTAGTTCGAATTTCAAACAATAGATAGCGCTGACAGTGATTCGCGTTCACTCGAGACCGAAACTGACGCCACTCAGCATTGATGCACCGCCCACTGAATACTAGAGGGCGGCTGTCGCAGGCGGATTTTTTTTTTTCACCGCTTGAACGGTCCCTCGAACTTCAACACCGATAATATCTAAAAGTTTTCTTTGACTTATTTGATCTCAGAAAAACTAGGTGAAGAAAACTTTTAGAAATTATCGGTGTTGAAGTTCGAGGGACTGTTCAAACAGTGAAAAAAAAATCCGCCTGCGACAGCCGCCATCTAATATTCAGGGGGCGGTGCATCAATGCTGAGTGGCGTCAGTTTCGGCATCGACTGAACGCCAATCGCTGTCTGCACCATTTATTGTTTGAAATTCGAACTAAAATCTCACAGTAAAAAAAACTCCTGACATACATAACCCTCCTGCAAGAATTTTTTTTAGTATCTGTCACCGTTTGCAAGTTATTGAATTTTAAAATCCATCAGTCATTTTTGGGACACCCGGTAAGTAGAGATATATTGAAACTTCGGAAGGTGGTGATTTTGCACAGTCTTTGGTGAATTCCAAAAAATATTTTTTTTTCTTTATGAAAATGTGCTGCTTCCATAATAGGGATATATTTAATGCTACACATGTGTAAGTAAGTACTTGTTTTTTTTTTTTATAAATATTCATATAAAACTATAAGATCGTGATAATAATAATTGAAATGAGGTACCAATTATCCCAGCATCAAATTACTCCCGCTTACCCTATATAAATCAATTTAAATTATATTAAAATGCATGTTTGAAAATAATGAAATAAATGCATGCTCAGCTTGATACAAAAGTTCCCAGAATGAATTAATCCTACAGAGAGCATTGATGGATGTATGAATCACTTAAAATATAACATTTAATAAATATATTTATTTGCAGATTATCTTTGAAAATTTTAATATAAATATTCGTCTTGTGTTATAAAAAATTCTGCGATCAAATAAGATATAGAATTTTTATATAAAATTTGTTATATCTAACGCTAAATATGAAAATAAATTAATATACTTCAAAAACAGAAAACATGCAATGAGAGTTAAACCTCGCGAATAAATTAAACTTGTATTGAAGGAAAAATTTTACTTAGTATGTGAATTTCTATAAGTACCCCAAAGAATAAGTTACATTTTAGGTACAATTTACGGTTATATAATGGATTTATTTGATAAGTGTATTAAGCTAAATCATCCCACGGGACGCAAAGCTACTACTTTTTTAAAAAATAGAAATGTTTACCTTATTTAGTAACAGATTTTCTGTCATTGAATAAAGCGAATATTACTCTTTACAAATAGTGGTGTGAGAATACATTTTTCAGAAAATCGTCAGTACAACTTTCCTAAATTCATTTCTAAAATCTCTCGATGAACGGTTAACAGAAAATACTAAAATTTTATATTGTTCTATTCGCCTGATTTGATTGCAAAATTTCAGTTATTAATAAAAGCGAGTTTTTTTCTACGAAATAGTGTTATAAAAGAGAAACACAACACACGAAATTTTTTTTGAATATCACTATTTTCGTATCGTTTCAATTGTGTTTGCATTTTAAACAGCAGCGCAAAACATTTTCAACTCATGTAGGACTATGTTGGATTTTACTGGTACCATTAGTGAGAAAAGTTTTCAGACTGGCTAGATACAAACCTTTCAATTGTTAAGTTTTTTTAATACCACTTTTTTCAAGAAAAAATAATCTTTCCAGAATTTTCTTTGTCGAAAGCTACCCTGAAGATAATTTTGTTCTAAACATTGTATAATCCTAACACGAAACGTTTTCTTCAAAAATACTTGTATTCAGAAAACGGATCAATGGAAAGTCCTGCAGATACTCTGCACAATACTATAAAGTACCGTAATTTCTGGAGTATATTTCAACCCAGAAATTTTATTCAATAATTGAAGTTAAATATTTACAGCGATCTTGAAAATTACATTTTACAATATAAAATTTCTGGGTCGAAACATTATTGTTTTATCCGCGGATTATACGCCAGAAATTACGGTATTTTCGTTACAATTTTGTCATATGATGTTCTAAATAGGGACCGATAGAGCTAATCGTCGGTGAAAAATGTTTCTCTTTTGGAAGTTTATTTTTCTTGGCTAATTATTGAATTTTTATTTCTTAAGTAACATTTAGATCACCCGGTATAATTTTGTGGTCAAGGAATAACTCATGAGGTTTTTAAAAAATATATTTAAAAAAAGCATTGTAATAATTGTATTCAGTAATATACACTCAGTTGTTGTTTATGCCTTCCTCCTATTGTTCAATACGTTTTTTGATGCATCGTTGATAGAGATTCCATGGTTGAGCCTCAAAGAATTTGCCCAAGAAGCTCTCAATTTCATAGGCACCAACTTAATGGGAACAACGGGCACAAATCTGGTAAACATCCACCACAAATTTTAAAATGTTATTTTTATCTGGATTAATCACAATGATTAACTAGGAGAAAAATCTTTTTTAAACTAGTGCTGACACTATACCCAATTGCCTATTTTTTCCCTGAAAAGTAAGCGAGCGAAACAGGTAAAATATTTCGTCTCCAAATCTGTAAAAAATGGAGAATGCAAAAAGCGAATGGCATTGACAATATTCAGATTTTCTCCATTTTACATTTTGTTTTATTGATCTAAAAATTGACAAATTTTAATAAAATTAAAAATAAAAACACGCTCATTTGTGGAACAATAAACGCTCCAGGGTTCGTACGCTTCAAGGACTTTCAAGCACCTTTTACCAGAATTTTCGAAAAGCAATATTTGGCTTATTTAATGAAAAGAAATGCTATCTTCAGATATAGCAACCAGTACTCTACGAAATTTCTGGTACTAAAACACATAAAATCTCCTGAATCTCCTGATGCGTACGAACCCTGCGCTCTCTCAAATAACATGAAATATTTTGCCAGTGCATGATATTTCTCAATGCATTTATAAATTTAAAAAACGCTCATGAATTATTCCTCAACCCAATACATTATGGTTATCTACATTTCTGTTTTTTGCAGCTAGAGAAACATAATTTGAACAAGAAATATTATTTAATGTATAGTTTATTGTGACTATGTGGTTATTAATATATTTTTATGTAATAAAATTTTTGGTTTGATTTGAATTTAAAAAAAAACAGAAGGTTTGCTGTGATGTAATCTTCCGCTATTGGATTTTGCATTTTTTAAAAGCATTACAATAAGGGTGCATATTACTGAAGAATTTTTTTTTCCTGAAATTCGTTAAACATTTTAAACTGTGCAATATATATCAATAAATTTAAAAATACTATTTTATGTAACATGCAGCATTAATATCAAGATATATGTTTTTATAAATTAGATTTTTTTTCAAAGCGACTAATAATTAAATATCAAATGCATGGCTGAGACAAAACTAAAAGGTTCATATATACCATATTCTGTATCTAAGTATTAAATACAAGTCTTTGAAATATACGTAAATTGCGATACCGAAGAATAAATGAATTATGTCTTTGCAACATAAATGTCTAAGCTTATTATTCAACCAAAATTTTGTAATTGTAATATGTTAAAACTTTATTTCAATAAATTTAATACCTTTATTTAGATGTTTAACTTAATGTAAAGGAATATTCTTGAACTTACCACTTTCGCTTGGGCACTCATGTAGTACCTGTTTAATTGTTTTAACAAGAATAAAGCACTAAAATACATGTATAATTTGCTTAATATAATACTCAAGATAATAAATGCTCGAATGAGTTTTTGGTATTCTATGAAATGAATATGCGAAACAAACTGTAATCGTAGTAATTGGATTAATTTAACATTTCATGCATAAATATTTCTTCGTCATAAAATCTCTCTTGATTTTTTTTTCTTTTGAACGCGCTAAATTTCCTCAAGAATAGAAAGTTTAGTTTACGTAGAAAATAAGCAGAAAGAAGATTTACAGTTCTTTAAGAACTTTCCATAAATTTATTTAGAAAATTACGTATTATAAGAGAAACGTACATGAACACAGCTGGTAATTTTTCCTATTGTTAGTTTGAAGTGGAATAAATATATTTTAAGCCAGAAATTTTACTTAACACACTTGCAACCGCATGTTTTCGTCTTTAAATTCGTAACAGTTCTTTTGTAAACATTTTTAAAAATTAGGAACAAAATGACGGTGAAATACCACTTTTTAAAAAGTAAACTTAGTTCCGTTAAACGAAATAAATTATAATTAAATCAAGCGAAAATTACCCATAAAAATAACGGTTTTCAAAAGATTTGAGCTTAAGAGCAAACCAACTCTTCTAGTCTGTATGTTATACGGGCAGGACGTTAACTGGTTAACGCTAAGTCCAATCTATTTGCGTTACACTTGCCTGTTGCATGTTATTTAAGAAGTATATTTACATTCGTGTTAATATTATTGGGTTGTTCGGAAAGATCTTTCCGTTTGCAAAAGTTGGTTCGTACCGAAAAATTCCGTCATTGAATTATTCAACATTAATTACGATATCTAATGTCTAATAATTGACGGACAGAATTTTCCGGTGCGAATTAGTTTTCACAAACGGAAGGAACTTTCCGAACAACCCAACACAGATACATGTGTATAATACTAATACTAGTGCAAATCAAAGTATTCATATGCTTACTAAACTTATTGTCTAATTACAAATATTTTGTATTTTTTGAGAAAAAAATAATTCGCCAATAACAAAAATTCAAAACGAACACCCGCAAGCGTTGTAACAGATATCAAAATTACATGTGTTTTTGCATCAGTAACGAATAAACTTAATAAGCAAAATCAAATAAGTAGCACATAGAAACAAAACAAGTTTTATTAGTTACATTTTCTTTTTCAAAATATATATATTTGACGTGGGAATAAAACAGAAGGTTTATCAGCTATGTATTTATCCAGAAGGGTCCAAACTTTTGATTACGCTATATTTTTAACACCATCAACAGTAAGGATGGGGATCCAGATGTTCAGGTTACCAGTAATTTTGTAAAGTTATTTTCGAATTCTAAAATCGCAAAGAATGTATGCAAATAATGTGTAATCGCAAAGAATGTCTTTGTATGCATTATGTGAAGAATATTTCTTTAAAATAGTGTTTTCCAGATGCTATTTACCTGTTTTAGTAATTATTAGACCTGTTAATTAATTATTAGAACCTGCTTTACTAGGAAAAGTTTTATTAATTGCATTTTCTTGTACAAAATATATTTATTTGACGTGAAAATAAAACAGAAAGTTTATTAGCTATATAATTATCCAGAAGGGTCCAAACTTTCGTTAACACTATCTGTTTTAACACCATCAAGAGTTTAACAAAGGTGGTGATCCTGATGCTCTGAATACCAGTAAATTTATAAAGTTATTTTCGCATTCTTCAATCGCAAATTGTGTGAAGAATATTTCTTTACAATAGTGTTTCCCATATGCTGTAGACCTGCACCGCTACCCTGTTAGGCCACTGTACGCTATTTTCAAATAAGTTCCGCAGGTTTGACACCCCCGTATTAAGGGCACAGTAGACTTCCAAATTCGAAAAAAAACCCTTCAAAATACGTATTTTTTTATTTTTAACATAATAATAATATTTATGACCACGGCTTCCGACAACAAAATAATACCGATTACGATCATTTTTAAGCGAGTTAAACACATTTTTGTGCATCCGCAGGCAATAACTACCTCTGTACGCACATGTACACCACTGTTTTCATAGGTGACAACATTTACTTTTTATTCTTAACACAAAAATATTATGTCATATTTTGCCGTATTTAATCTCCGAAAAGTGTGATTAAATTAGTGATGTACATAATGTATGATTTTGATATTCGAATGAATCAGTCGGGCATTCGCAAAAGCATAGCTGCGAACCTTCGAATTCTTTTCAATTAATTAAATAGTCAGAAATTTTGAAAAAAAAAATTAAATTAAGAGCCACTAATTTCTTTTTCTTTTTTTTTCTTACAAAATTTTTTGTTTAAATTGGTTAAGAAGAATGTAAAGTTTGGCATCTATGCTTTTGCGCATGCCAGAATGATTCACTCTAATATCAAAATCATTCATTATGCCCACCCACCTCGGAATACTAGGACTGCGCGCTGACACGAAAACTGTAGCTGTCATAGGCGGACTTTTTTAACCGTTTCTACTTTCTCCTAAATTTAGACACAATCATTTTTTAAAAGGTTTCTTTTGACTTATTTACTCTCAGAATAACAAGGTGGAAAAAACGTTTAGAAATTATTCGTATTCAAATTTAAGAGACCCTACAAACTCTGAAAAAAAAAATTCGCCTACGAAGCCACCATTTTTTGTGTCAGCGCTTAGATCTAGAAATCAGTGGGCGGAGACCCATCACCAGATTAAATAAAGCAAAAATTTCTGTTAAATTTCAGTGCTTATATAAAAAGTGCAATTGTTCGCAGCTACGCCTTTGACAAGATTACACTTATTTATAGTACCTGCGAAAGGTTATTTCCTCAGACTCAATGGCTTTTTTAACATGAATATTTAGTATTTTGTCGCGGAGTATACTATTCTTAAAATATATACAAAATAATCATCAAAACTTTATTTTAGTAATACAATTGGATAATACCCTTAAACTTTTCGGTTACGTGGGTTACTTTTTTCCGTTTTTACAGTGACAAAGTATTTATCTAGAAAATACCAAATAATATTTTCAGATTTTATTCTTAAAAACACTATCATGGATTGTGAAATGTTTATTACATCGTTAGAAAAAACTTCAAATACACTGAATAGTAATAAAAAATGAGGTTATAGAAATTTTGAAATTTCGTAATTTAATCTTTCTAAAACATATCTTCTAATCTCGGGTTATTTCATTTAATTTCAATTTTTATTATTTACACACGATATATAATTTTTGATTAATCGAAACAAAATTTGTGTGTTTACATATATTAAAATCTTATTTTTTAGCAATAATTGTGAGTCTAAGTTGCACGTCAAAATCTTCATGCGCACGTCATTCAAGTATTACAGAAAGATTTATTAGTGTAAAAATAAACTGACCATATTTATCATAAATGCATAAAACTTTTGATAATATAATTTACTTAAAAATGTATTTTAAAATTTCTAGTGTCTAATCCTTAAGCCTTCAATGCATGATTTTTTTAAAAACTTATATTAAGGATTAGACACCAGAAATTTTAAGATATATTTTTAACTTTATTTAGTAGCATATTTATGTGTTTTATACAGGATTAATATTTCAATATAAATAGAGTGGTTGTGAAGAACTTCATTTATTTAATAAAAGTTAAATAAAAAGTGTTGCAAATTTGATACTCTAGGCATTTAAGTGTTAATATTATGGTTGGACTGGAATACAGTGTTGTCAGTGAGCTACTTTTTTTTAAATTCAGTTTTCTTAATTCCCACCAGTTTTTTGAGAAAGTAAAATTCGCCTTATTTAATGACAGATTAAATAAGGCGAAAACAAGAAGAATTAAACTATTTCAAAAAAGTGGTGCTAATGAAGCAATCTGAATTTTAAAAAAGTAGCCCACTGGCAACACTGCTGGAATAAACACCTGATGGACGTTCTAGTGTTAATTAAATTTGCTTTATTGCTACCATGTATTTGAAATATAAGTAATCTCCTTTTTTAATGACTATTAAATAAATTAAAAATCTGCTTAAATATTACTATTTAAAAAATGCGGAAGCAGTCAAGCAATCTGAATTTTCAAAAGTATTTCTTATGGAACACTGCCCTCGCTGGACAGTGAAGGGTTGATTGGGGTACTAAAAATATATGTAATTTATATTTTTAAATGTATTTAATATATAAAAATATTATTTAATATATGCAAATTTTATTCAGGTATGTCAGAAAAATATATCTTTCAATGTCAAAAGATGTCAATAAAAGAAAATTATATAATTGAATATAAAAAGTTATATTCACAGATGTTTGGAAATATTTGCCGAATGTCAAAAAATAAATTTTACAAATATCATTTAGAAGAAGGTGTCATTTTATGTTAGTTAATATTAAAATTTGCTATTGCGAGATATTACATTTTGATTTTGACCGATATCTTTGTGCTGCGGGGTGGGGCCCTTCAACCGGCGGCCCGTTGTCTTCCGAACCACCACTATTTATGAAAAGTAATATTCTCCTCATTTAATGTCAGAAATTTTGCGATAAAATATTGAAAAATGACAACTTGGAAATAGGGACAAGATTCGTCTTTAAATATTGGACATCCACGTAATAGAAATCCTTGCAACTTTTTATAATACTAAAAACTAAAAGCACCTCCTATGTTTTACTCGCCATCACTTTCAAAAATCACAAAATAAATTGCAATTATCGGGTGCGGAAAAAGTTTTGGATGGCTCAATCAACAATACTAGCACGACGAGATTTCACAGAAAGTGCTCTTTTGCTCAAAAACACTTTTCTGGAAGGAATTGAGTGTTTCAGCAAGTCTTCGGTCCAGCCCATCGCGTGCGCAAGACTTAGGCCACTGGCTTAGGGCGGAGAACATAGACTTCATTTCTCCCGATGAATGGCCTAACATCAATCCAACAGATTTTTCCATTTGGGGAATTTTGAAGGCAAAGGTCTTGGTTACTTCCCATCGAAGTTTGGATGGTTTGAAAGCAAAATTGATAAAGGAATGGACCAATTTTCCCGCTGAGATACTTCGTGTCGCATTCAATGATGTCCCAAAACGGCTAAGGGATCATCAAAGGAAAAGGTGGATACTTGGAGTTCTAACCTGCTTTTCCATTATTTACATGTTAAATTTAATATATTTGTTAATAAATTGTTGACATTTACAGTTTTCTCGAAAATAATGGATTTTATATCCATCCAAAACTTTTTCCGCAACCTTTATTTTAAAAATAGTTATAGAAATTATGACTTGAAATAGTTATAAATGAAACTCCGAAGATCTTTTAGTGATTAATAATACGCTCCATATATGATAAACATATTTATTCTTTTTTATTGTACTCAGCATTTTCTCTTAATGTATGCACAAAATCTCTCTAAATCCCGTTAATTAATTCAAATTAATTATTTTAATTTTATGTCTCATGATATTCGATGCATGATCTTTTCATGCGCACTAATAGGATTATTATGAAGATGATTATTGAGGAATAAGATGAGCTTAATTAAAAATCGTCCTACTTAAATATCATTGATGCTGAAATTTTCAGGAGCAAATTTTATAACTACTAGTTGCTATGACTTTTTTTATAAAATTTTTACAATTAATGTAAGCATTTACGGAATGTTCAATCCTCTCCCCTTCCCGATAGTATTTTTCTTATGATTTTAAGAAGTTTTGATCTTTTTAAATATTATTTATATTTATGAGGTTTTGGGCATAATGCCTCTCTGATTTTTAACACTTTCCAACCTAGTTGAAAAGTGTTTATGACTTCGGTTTGTCTGGCCGTCTGCCTCATTTCCGTGCTCTAACTCCCGTAAATATGCTCGGATTGCTCTGCAATTTTTATATGTTATTGTCGTTATCTATAGCATGTTCCCTATTTCAACGGAAGTGTGTAGCACTTTTAGTTTTTTTACAGGAACACTCAAAAGAATTCCGTTATATTGCGGTCTATGGGGAAAAATCATTTGCGGTTTATTTAAATAATGTTTCACTATTTTAAACGCATTGAAATTTATATATATCACTAAGGTGCAC
The DNA here is from genome assembly GCA_963931845.1 of Maratus michaelseni. Classification (NCBI taxonomy): domain Eukaryota; kingdom Metazoa; phylum Arthropoda; class Arachnida; order Araneae; family Salticidae; genus Maratus; species Maratus michaelseni. Next base: position 189,900,181 of record OZ007586.1, read on the forward strand.
TAGAAGAAGCTTAACATGGAATAGGGTGCGCATAGCACTTATAGTTACTTTACAGGGGCAGTCAAAAGAATTCCATTACATTACGTCTATGGAGAAAAATCGTCTGCGGTTCATTTAAATAATGTTTCACTATTTTAAACGCATTTAAATTTATATATATCACTAAGGTGCATTAAAAGAGGCTCCCAACAGAATATTGTGTGTATAGCAGTCATCGTTCATTTACAGGGACACACAAAATAATTCTCTACTGTCTGTTAACAATAATTCCAGGAAGTGCGTTTTAAGTTACTGAACGAGATTTTAAGTTTAACTCGCTTTTTGTCTATTACGTGGTGTGTATAAATTCTGTAGAACCTATACAGGGAAGCACAAAAGTTCGCGGACACATTTCCGTTTATTGACAAACTCCAGACGGAGAATTTTAAACTGTGCTACGCGTTTCCTAACTGAACTAAAATTTAGCATCCTATGTTGTATATATACAAATCTATCTATCCTATACAGGGTTGAATAAAAGTATTCGGATATTTTTCTGAATATTGTATATGTTGGAAATTCCTAAAATTATATGTTTTTAAATATGTTCTGCGTTTTCCAAATTGTTTACTTAGATGTTATCTTTTAGCTTATTAAACGGTGTGATTTGTAAATTTATTTTGGAAGCGTTGGAAAGTGTTGCATAATCTATGCTTGACGCATGATTTTTCGTTCTTGTTATTTTAAAGATTGCTTAAATGTGATTAACAAGATCAGTGTTGCAAGTAGGCTATTTTTCTTTATTCCGATTGTTTGATCCCCACCACTTTTTTGACCTACTTTTAATCCTTACACGTGAAAAATAATTCTGTTTCAAAAATGTTGAAATGGTTAACTGCCACCAGAATTTAAGTTCAAATTGATTTGAAATAAAATAATTGCTTTTCTTCACTAGCATTATAAAGGCAATTATTTTTTCAAAACCGTTTGCACAAATCAGGCGGGTGGGAATGAAAATTTCGCATTTGAAAGGATCAAACATCCTTACAACCAAGTTCTGTGTAACACATACATTCCAACATGATCGGTTTAATTAAGTCAAGTAACGAAATATAACAGGGTTCGTACGCTTTTACCACAATTTTGTAATAGAATTTTTCCAATTAATGTTTAAATAGCTGAAATTCTAGATTTCTTGTTTAATTGCAGGATTTGTGATAATTTTCTTCATTTAAATAAGGCGAAAAATTCCATTAAAAATTTCTGGTAACAGCGTACGAACCTTGTATAATTCAGAAAATTATATAGTGAAATGATTCTTCAATCTATGTATTTATTAAATAATTTATTTTATTTAATAAAATTTCTGCTTTTATTGGATTTCATAAATACACAAAGGTTGGCAGCTAAGAGAACCCCAGTAGATGCGGAAGGGTGTGGGCATGAGTGACAGTTATAGAACGAATTTAACATTGTACTTACAAGTATAAAGCCCAAACACTTCAATTGAATATTTTTAAACCAACATATTAACACATAGAAGCACAGGATGTGCTATGGTTTATTTTTTCAAATTGGAGATGTTGGAAAATCTGGAATCGCTATCAAAGATATACACAAGACCAAAATCGTTTCATGTCCAGTTTGCGTAAGGTAAGGAATGATAAATAGGGAATAATATATAAGGAAATCGAAAAATGCATGTCCTTGTAAATCCTTTTTCGTTAGTTCACACCAGGATTACCAGTTTTGCCGATTTTCTATTCAGAAATTCCAAATTCATAGCGGAAAATTCAAAAGAAGGATTGTTATTTTTGTAATCACGAAATATTTGCCATTAAATAATGCAAAAATTACTAATTGGCATTTCTGGTATGACATCGGAATATCTGAATATAAATGTTATTCAAATTGTCATCCCTAGTGCACACTTGTTCTATGTCGAAGTATAAGCACATTTTTATTAAAAGTCTAACAGGAAGATTTTAGTTTAGAAATATTTTTATTGAAAAATTTTAAAAAGGATCGCATCTCTGCCCATGAAAAATTAAACATGTTGTGTTCTGAGCAGATATATGCTTTGTCAAAATTTCAACCAAAGTGAATTTACAGATTTACTTTAAGCAGTATCTACTTTTCGTAAAATATATGTCACTGACTTGAAATTTTTATCCAACCTAATGAATTTATTAAACTCAAATAACAAAATATGAATCAGAAAAATTATTTAATAAAATGTTTACTTTTTCTATGTATTTATTAAATACTTGATTTTGTTTAATTAAATTTCTGATTTTATTTAGTTTTATAAATACCGGAAGGTTGGCAGATTGACGGTCGATGGTATGGTCGATTTCCATCGACCTGGAAGCAGGTAACATTTATGACATTGAAAAGTCCACTAAAAATTATTATTTCTATTTGCCTAAAATACCTAAAAATAATACAACTGGTTTAATTTTAAGTACTTTCCAACAAGACACAGGAAACAAGAATAGGAAAAAAATTCAACATTAAGTGAACAAAATATGAAAATAGTTAAAATACATTGTGAAATTGCTGGGCTATCTATTTTTTCTACATAAATATTACTCCTGTACAGTATCTTATGTCCAAACCTTTTTTTTACTTATAATGTCTTGGCCATAATCTTCAGATGAAATAAAAAGTTAGTATAAGATATTTTACTAAATGTAAGAAGGTAATCTTCATTAGTACTTAACTGACTTCATGTATAATGTAAAACTTCTCGTACAAATCATATTTTTTATACACGAGAAATATAGATTGGAAATTATGGTAAGTGATTTTGCAGGTATAAATGACTCTCAACGTCTAGTTCTGTGTTTAATAAACTTCTGTAATGGTTCAATATACATAATGAGCCCTAAAAAGAAATTTTGCTTTTAGTTTTCCCGTCATGCGAGAAACAAAACGTCTTTTTGATGTACCACGAACTATCAAAACTGAACATAGAACTTCTGTGCTCGTAAGTTTTGTTTTTGAAAATATCTAGTTTTAAAAAATTCATCATTATCACACTTAAATTGTATTATTTTTTTTGGTTGCGGATGCGACATCCATTTGTCACCCACATCACATGGATATTATTCATTTTAGATATTAAAATGTTGTTTTAGAAATCTATGCTGTTATATGAAGTTAGATAAATATTGGTTAAATATAAAACCATTTAATTTAAAATTTTGTGATTAAAATGCATTAATCCTTTAAAAGGCAAAGTACTTCTATCCAAATATGCTGAAATGATTGAATGACAACAGAATTTACAAAAAAGAATTATTTGAAAATAAGTCAAAACATTATTTCACATTCTTGATAAAGGGAAAATTTTCATTTCAAAATGCTGTTGCAAACTTGGTGTTTAGAGATTAATATTAAGTTGTCCAAAAATGAACCACCGCTCTTCAAGTGGTTAACACTAAATATACCAACAACCAGTCATTTGACCCGTACCAAATAAAAATATGTCGATTCGAACCAGAAGTTCCTTCATAAAATAAATAAAATATACATCACACAGAAATGATTTAAATAGGAAAGTTAAATAGTTTTAACCAGAATTTCTAGTGCGATAAATTTTTATAAAACTTGAGTAAAATTTTCTGTATGTTTAGTGCTACTGTTCTTAAGTCTGATTACAAACAAACACACTTGATAAGCACTAATTTTTATGCGAAATACAAAACGATTGCTGATAATGTAAACATTTATAGAAAAAGATTCCAAATATTTAATTAAGTTTTGTTAAGTAGTAGGAATTTCATTTTTTCTTTCCTGAAAAGCGTGAATCTTTTCTTGGATAGAGGCCCTGTGCGCTGTGTTGCCAGGAGGCTACTTTTTAAAAATTTAGACTGTTTGATTGACACCAATTTTGTTGAATAGTGTAATAGGCCTTAATCTCGCATCATTAAAAAAGGCGAATAGTTCTACTTTAAATAAGTGGTGGCAATCAAGCAATCTGAATTTTAAAAGAGTATCCTACTGTCAAAACTGCCTGTGCGACCGTACATGTTGCCCGGCGCATGCCGCTCAAAACTTATTTTATTAGCACCCACTTGCTACATAAGAAATGTTTCTGCAATGTCCGAAAGAAATGTTTGACATCTAAATGGACTAAAAATCTTTTTGGCGATGCTAGACAATGCAGAAATTTTCCGAAGTGTTTTGTCCGCTTTTTAATTCCGATGTAAAACATCACAACATTTCCTAATCATTATTTACTCTGGTTTTTAAATAATATTAGGTTGTTGGAAAATTTCTGTCGTATTTTAGTTTTAACATTTAATAATTTTAATACCAATCTTAAATACAAAGAAAATTTAGCGAAATAATTTAAGACACGATCCCATGAATATGTCTTATAATATACAATAACTTCTTAAATGTATCATAAATTCAGTTAAATTATATCTATCTGGTTAATTTCACATAGAGTTCCAACAAATTACCTTAACCCTTAAATTACTGGAGTATAAAATTTGCAACACTTTTTTTTTAAACTTTTAATATATAAATCAAGTTCTTCACAACCACTATATTTATATAGAAATATTAATCCTGTAAAAATTACATAAATATGCTACTAAATAAAGTTAAAAATATATCTTAAAATTTCTGGTGGCTAATCCTTAATATAAGTAAAAAAAAAAATTCTAAAACAAAATTTTGTGCATTGAAGAGTTAAGTATTAGACACCAGAAATTTTAAGATATATTTTTAACTTTATTTAGTAGCACATTTATGTGATTTTTACAGAATTAATATTTCGATATACCGTAATTTCCGGCGTATAATCCGCAGCTCAAAGAGTCGTTTTTCGACCCAGAAATTTTATTCAATAATTGTAGTTAAATATTTACAGCGATCTTTTAAGTTACATTTTATAAAATAATATTTCTGGGTCGAAAAACGACTCTTTGAGCTGCGGATTATACGCCGGAAATTACGGTAAATCGAATTAATATTTCGATATAATATTGCGAAGAATTTGATTTATTTATTAAAAGTTAAATAAAAAGTTTTGTAAATTTGATACACTAGGCATTTAAGGAATAAAATATTTTCTAATGCTTGAAAACTAAACTTTTCTCTTTCACGTTTTTGAAACTTGTGTTACGGATTCTGTTCTGGTAGCAGAATAACAAACAACTTTAATTTTGCAACACGATAGAATATAAAACAATTTTTAACTTCATAGCACCTACGATAATATTATTTAAAACTTTTGTAATATGGTGAAAATATAAAATATTGTTTTCTTCCGGAAAATGCATTACACAAGTTTACAGTGCAGTAAAAATCAAAAGTCAATCGTGACCAACATTCGGATCCTACACGTTGCAAATTGTGTAAATACTACTTTTGATACAAAACATTTCTGTCATAAGAATTATATGTTATTCAAATGAATTTAGTATAAAAATATGATTAAATTGCCTTATTTATTGAATCGAAGATCATAGGCACCGACTTAACATGTGTGACATCCACCACTAACTTTTAAATATTATGTTTGTCTTAATAAATCCGAGAGATTAATTAAGACAAAATCCTTTTTAAAATTATTGGTTTGCGTATGCCTGTTTGTCATTTTCTGTCCCGTTTACTCGGAAATCTGTCAAGGATTTTTCTCTTAAAATCTTATACAAAGTTTTAGGGAGTAAAAAATACTCTTCCAAACTTCATAGAGATGCCCTAACCAGTAAGGAAAGAGGTGGATACCACTATTTTCTTTAAAAATAATCACATTATTTAATTACAGAATTTTAGAATTAAAGAATGCAATTTTCTTTCGGTAATAAAGCTACCCATATTCCCATTCTTCCTCAGAAAACGGCCTTGGCTTCATACTTTTAAATACAAATATTTTAAAATAGTTTTATTGAATCTCTTGTTCGCCGTCTATAGATATACCACTATTTTAGAATAGAAGAAGTTCACTTTTTTAAAGAAACATTTTACGGTTTAATTTTTAGAAGATTACTATATGGAAATTGTGGCGAGAAACGAATTTTAGGTAGGCTTGAAGACCTCTTTTTTAAAGCTTTATAGATAGTTCAACACTTGGATTACCATGAGCCGTCATTCTGACGGTTACCGAGCCTAATAGAAAAAGACAGACTTCCGCGGTGCATTCCACTTATCTTTTTTTACAGACCGCTAGAGTGACGTAATGCTCTTTTCGTACACCTGCATTGGTGCATTCGAGTATCACGTGATTCCGGCGGTCTGTAAAAAAAGATATGCGTAAAGCACTGCGGTAGCCTTTCTTTTTTGTTAGCCTCGGACGGTTTCCGTATGAATATATTCCGATTCGAATCAGAAATCTTTTTTAAAAATAAATTAAATATAAAACTCGCAGAAATATGTTTAATGAATAAATTAAGTAGTTTTAAATACGATTTCTGGTGTGAAATAGTTTTAAAAATCTTGAGTAAAATTTCCGGTAGTTCTAAGTGTTAAGATTGCATGTTTTATATCACATTTATTTTTTCGCTAACATTCTCACACTTGATGCAATGACTCTGTAGAATATATTTTACTTAAACAAAATTAATCGTCAATTAAGTGCGTAGAGTAATAATGTATTTATAAGAACACTAGCAAGTGAAAAAATTTCTCCTTCAAAATAAAAATTATCACGCAGAAATATGGGAAGGAGAAAAATAGAAAAAAAAAGAGCATAGAAAAAATAATAAGTTGGATATATTATTCTATTAATTTATTTTCTGTTTACTATTATGATCTATGTCAGAGAAAAAAAAACATACCCAATTCTTTATAAAATAAAGTTTCTCAAAGCATAATCAAGTCAATTCTCAAGTAGCAGTACTTAGCAATTGCTGATTCGTTCATTTCACTATCTTAGATAGGTAGAACGACAAAACTCTCTTCGGATATCTTATCACACCGCCATCTAATTTTACCATAACTTTAGAGATTATACATGAGATATGCGTTGTCTTAATACTTTCGTTTGATTAATTAATGTGTTTATATCCTTTAGCGATTCGCCATCCCACTCCTTTAAATTTTCAAAGAAAAATTAGATAATGTTAAAAAAAAAAAAAGAGCACGTAATATCTAAGCTGTTTTCTCATTCTTTTCTAGAAGATGCAAATATTCGGATTTCAAAACTACGGGAGTAAGTGAAAAGAATGTGAAACAAAAAATAGAAAGTGGGTTATGTAAGATTTTTTTTCTATTGAATTATTCTGGTATTTCATTTTAAAAGTAAATACGTGTGAAAACAAAAAATTCTAGAAATTACAAAAATAAATAAGAAAATTCCATTTTTATGAATTTACGAAGTCCTCAAAGAAAGTTAAAAGTATTGCAACAACCGAAAAATTTGTATTAATGATTTTATAAATATTTTTATATTTATTTAAAAAATATATCACAATTTTATATTTATTTAAAAAATATATCATAATTTTTTCTTTTTACTTTACTTATATAACATTTTCAGATATTTTTTGAATGCGCATATGCGCGATATTAACAAGAACGAAAAATCGTGCGTCCATCATAGATTATGAAACACTTTGCAACAGATCCAGAAAACTGTGACGAAAATTCACCGTTAAATAAGGTTAAAGAAGATGTGTAAGTAAACAGTTTAGAAAACATATACAACATTGAAAAATACAGTTTTCAAAATTACCTTCCGTTGCAAAAAAAGTAGTAGAATTATTTTGTGCAGCCCTGTGTATGATCTGTGGATTTGGATAATTAATACATAGCATGATAAAATTTAGTTCAGTTTGAAAATTCACATTTAGCAATTTTCGACAATCGATGGAAATTCACTCAACATCTTTTGTGCAACCCTGTATATTATCGAAACACTTTTGTTCACATCACATATTAAGCTAAAAATTAATATGGGTAAAAAACGCATAAGGAAACTTAAAACTCACTTCCAGCTATTACAAACCATGATCGACAAGGTATTTTGTTCTTTGCGTAGCCCTGTATATGAATTAATTTATATCCCACAAACTTATATTAGTCTACTAAATATAGTTCAGCAAGAAAATCCATAATCCAATTAAAAACGACTCTTAAGCAATTCACTCCCATAGCTTGTAATACTTATGAATTCCCTTGTGTAGTCTTGTATAGGATCAACCGAATTTCTACACACCACGTAAGATGAAAAAAATTAGTTAAACTTAAAAACGCAAACCAAACTTGAAAATGCACTTATCACACATAAACTGTAGTTATCGCACGTATACTTTAACCGAATTATTTTGTGTGTCCCTGTAAATGAACGATAAACGCAATGGACACCATACTTTTAACAGAGCAATTTATAGTGCACCTCAGTAATGCTTATACCGTAATTTCCGGCGTATAATCCGCAGCTCAAAGAGTCGTTTTTCGACCCAGAAATTTTATTCAATAATTGTAGTTAAATATTTACAGCGATATTTTAAGTTACATTTTATAAAATAATATTTCTGTGTCGAAAAACGACTCTTTGAGCTGCGGATTATACGCCGGAAATTACGGTAATTTTCATTATCTTTGAAATAGTAAAACATCATTGAATTACCGTAATTTCCGGCGTATAATCCGCAGCTCAAAGAGTCGTTTTTCGACCCAGAAATATTATTTTATAAAATGTAACTTAAAAGATCGCTGTAAATATTTAACTACAATTATTGAATAAAATTTCTGGGTCGAAAAACGACTCTTTGAGCTGCGGATTATACGCCGGAAATTACGGTACACCGAAAAGTTTTTTCCCCGTAGAACAAAGTGTAACAGAATTCTTTTATTTGACCCTGTAAATGAACGATAAACGCAATGCAGACTATACATTTAAGGGAGCAATGTATAGTGCACCTCAGTACAGTGTTGCCAGTAAATTTCGCCTTAATTAATGACATTGTAAATAAGGCGAATACAAGTCGTATTATACTATTTTAAAAAAGTGGTGCGAATCAAGAAATCTGAATTTAAAAAAAAGTAGCCCACTGACAACACTGCCTCAGTAATGCATATAATTTTCAGTATGTTTGAAATAGTGAAACATCATTAAATTACACTGCAAACGATTTTTCCCCGTCGAACAATGTGTCACAGAATTCTTTTGTTTGACCCTGTTAAATGAATAATAAATGTTCTGTACCCCATATTCTACGAAAAGCATGTTTTAAAGCGCTTCATAAGTATATATCAATTTCATTATATTTCAAATGGTGTAGCATCATCAAAATACACTTGAAACGATTATTTTCCATTGACTGTAATGTAACGAAATACTTTTGTCTGTCCCTATAAAAAAAACTATAAGTGCTACACCCTTCAAATAGAGAACATGCTGTAGTAGACGACAATAACATACAAAAATTACAGTGCAATCCAAGCATATTTACGCTAGTTAGAGCACTGACAGACGGCAATCAAACCGAAGTCATAAACATTTTTCAACTATGTTGGAAAGTGTTAAAAATAAAACACATTTGCATCATACACGCATATATATACGTCCATTTCAAGAAATTTCTTTTTCATTTAGAAATCACAAATCCATTCCGAAAGATTAATTTTTAATTTAAGTAATGACGGAAGGTGTGTCACTAACGAAAGCAAAAATTACTCTCTATTCAGGGTTTCTAGAATGAATTCGAAATTTCTGAAAAAATAAAGAAATGTCTGAAATGCACGCTGCGGATGCATACGGCTTAAGGGTTCACTAATAACACGTAAAAATGCCGTCTCCTTAATCACCATGATACTAAATAAATATAGTTTCTATAGGAACTGCATATTACTTTATTTGTCGCTAGCCATTATTTTTTCTGAAGACAAATAAAACAATCTTTACGATAATATTAAAACTACTTACCTAAATTAATGATAAGAGATAACCAAAAAAACTATTAAACATTTACTTTAATCACTTAATATAATATATTATTGAATATTTATATTAATCATTTTATTTAATGGCATCACAGATAATGAAATGCTTGAGAACGTTTTATTACCCCTCCCCCTATTACTAGATTTTATTTTTTGATAATTTGATTTGCGTTCTTTGTTTTGCATGGTTGGAAAAAGGAATTTAATTCTAATTAATGTAACACGATTTTTCTATTTAATTTAATTTCTTAAGTTTAAATAATTATAAGAGTATAAACATATTTTCTAAAGAACAATTCGTGCAGTGTAAGGATGAACCTTTCTGGATAAACTTGTTTTGAACCAGAAATGTTAACGACTGTGTGAATTAATATCAGTAACACAAAAAAATAACTTATATTATATTAAATAGTATTTCTTATCCACGCATTATGCTAAATAAGTACGTTGGAAGGAGAGCAACCACTTTTTTAAAATAGAAATTCTCACCTTATTTAATCACAGAGCTTTGATCATCAAATAAATCGAATATTACTTTTCTAGAAATAGTGGTATAAGAATATATTTTGTATAAAATAGTGGATGCTATAATGATAAATGCAGTCCCTGAAATTTTCGATCGCACTCGGGTGATCCATATTTTGCAAAATAATTAAAAATTCTAAAAGTGTAGACAATAGCTTGATGCGGTTTTAGCGAAAAATATTAAGAAAGACATTGGTCTTATGTTTATTTAAAAAAGTTTATTGCCAGTTGAATTACATTTGCCACCAATAAATACCCTTTCAATCGTGTTAGCATTTTTGAACAGTAATGCAATACATTTTCAATGCATCTAGGGTTACACCTGTTTGATTTTACCAATACCATTAGTGAGAATAGCTTTCAGACCTGGCTAGATACTATCTGACTCAAACTATCCGTTTTTTAATACCACTTTTATCAAAGAAAATTCTTATTTTGTGATTTTTCTTACAAATATTAAAATCAGGGTTCGTATACTCTTACCACAATTTTTAATAGACTTTTTCGCTTTATTATTTGCAGAAAAGTATTAAACTAACGCAATTAAACGAGGCGTTTACCATTTCTGCTATTTAAGTATTAAATAGAAAATTTCTACTAAAAATTGTGGTAAAAGAATACGAACCCAGGAAATAAACTGCCCAGAAGTGATATTTTGTCACAAATGTAATAATTCACGAAAATTTTATTTAAAAAATACTGGTATAAAAAACGGACCAGCAAGGGCCCAGTGTGAAGAGGATTTAACTTCACATATTCCACTTTCATAAAATTCATTCCCCCAACCCCTTACTGTTTCTAAATTTTCTTTCTTTTAATTTTTTTTTCGTGTTATAAAATATAGTTTCTCCCTGTATTTCTCTTTTATTAAGCTTTCTTTAATTCATTCGGGATCATTTCTTCACCGCATAAATCATTCCGTTATAAAAAAAAAATAATTTATTTCCATTGTAATTAGCTCTTTTCGATCGGCGTTCAAACTTGACTCAGATTTTACGCCTACACTTTTGTTCGTCAAGGTTTAATTTCTTCTAACTTATTTCATTATTTTCTCAATTGTCCAGATGCCTTTTCATATATAAAATCTGTAACGTACCAATTCTATTTTTAACGCCAGTTCTCAACTCTTTAAGCTAACCCTATGAGAAATGCACCATGCGGTTTTGCAGGTTTACCAAAATACCATATCTCCACTGTGAGGCTTAAATTCATAATTTTCCTTCATCTCTCTCCCATACGCTTATCATTAACGGACAATCACCACATGTCTCTCGTCACATTGCTCATGCCAACACAGTACGTTATCTGGCTAATTGGTGTATGTAATTATCGCCATGCCTTCACTGTAATCACAAAAGGAAATTGTGTAATACATCTCACTCTCTCGCCGCCTGCCTTCGGTCACTTCTGCGTGAAAACTTAAGCCTTCTCCTCATATTGCATATTTGTAGGCCGGCGTCTTGTGTGTAACAGAACCTGGTCTCAACTGCATTTAAATAAATAATATTTATATGTGAATACGATGTCTTATCCCTTTCCACATTCTGGGATTCCTTATTTTACTAAAGAACTGATTTCTCGATATCTACAAATTATATAGTTGACCATGGCTAAACAATATCCGTCATACCCACCTGTCTGTCAACCTGTCCGTTCTCTAATTCACATAAATATGTTTGTAATTCTATGTCTTTCATATATGTTAAATTCGTATTTTATGTACTATGTTGCAAAAATGTTCAGCTTTTGTCCACTTGACATTTTATTTTATTGATCTAAATATTCACATAAATCAATAAAATTTAAAATCAAAATATACTCACTCTTAGAGCAAAAAATATTCTTTAAAGTAATAAAAAAAAATTTGCGAATGCGTTTTACTTCTAGGTACAATTTTAATCTGAAAAAATATATATGCTCACAAATTATTCCTCAACCCAATATATGGTTGTCTACGTTTGTGTATTTTTTTTTATTATTACTCAGAGAAAAATAATTTGAACCAGAAAAATTATTTAATGAAGTGTTTCTTGTGGCTATGCTGTTACTGATTAACTTTTAATATTTAATACATTTCTTGGTTTAATTTGTCTTAAAAAACTGGAATGTTTGCAGCTATGCAATTATTCTCTATTATATTTTGCATTTTTCAAAAGCATTACAAGAAGGCTGCATATTATTGAAGGATATTTTTCCCCGAATTCTTGTTGGAAATTAACTGTGTCAATAAAATAAATAAATATTATTTTATGCAGCATTAAGCTATAGATTCTAAATGTTTGTTATCATAAAGTAACTTTTTTTCTTGTGTTATGACTAATAATTAAATATTAGTCATACAAAATATAAGTCAGAACTAAAATTGTCACAGATAATATCATATTCAATATTCAAATATTTAATACAATTGAAATAAACGTAAATTGCAATGTAAAAAATAAATTATGGGTATGCAACACAGATGTCTTAACATATTATTCAACCAAAATTTTGTAATTGTTATATGTTAAAACTTTATTTCTATAAATTTAATACGTTTATTTAGCTGCTTAATTTAACGTAAAGGAATGTTCTTGAATTACGATTCTCGCTTGGGAGCTCATGTACTACCAAGTTTATTGTTTTAACACGAATAAGGCATCAAAATACATATATAATTTCCTTCATGTGATACTCGTGGTAATTAATGTTTGAATGAGTTATTGGTATTCCATAAATTGAATATGCGAAACGAACTGTATTCGCAGTAATTGAAATTATTTAATTTAAGATTTCATTTAGAAATATTTCTTTGACATAAAATTCTTCTTGGATTTTGTTTTCGTCCAAAACACTAAATTTCTTCAAAAATGGAAAATTAATTTTATGATGAAAAAAATCACAAATAACAATTGCGATTTTTCAAGAACTTAGCATAAATTTATTTTAAAAGATATATATTATGAGAGAAACATATATGAACATAGCTCCCAAATTTTCCGATTTTTTTTCAAGTCAAATATGTGTTGACAGTCCGCTATTTTTTTATATTCAGAGTGCTTGATTTCATGAACTTTTCGAAATGGTACAGAGGTGCCAATTTCCCACTAATCTTCCGTAATATGAGGTTTAATCTGACCCAGTTTAACAAAGCTTCAAACCAGAAAAAATATTAGATGGATCTTTATTTATTCAATTTCAGATTTTTACGTGGAATTTATTTAATTTCATTTCTTAAAATATTTCTGGTACAAAACTTGTTAAACCTGGGTCAAATTAACCCACATATTACAGAAGATTAATCAGTGCTTGACACTTCTAAATAGTATAATTCGCCTTGTTTTCATCTGATTTAATCTGTCATTAAGTAAGGCGAATATTACTATTTCAATAAGGTAGTCGCAATCAAGAAATTTTAATAAAAAATGTAGCGTTACCAACACTTAGTCAAATAAACATATTTTCAGACATAAATTTTGTGGTGAAATGATCAAAGTCGTCTAGTAGCTTGATTCCCTGCAATGTTCGTTTGTTTTCACAACCGGCCGCAGGAGATGAAACTGGTTTTAAGAAATTTAACTCTCCCAGTAACAAGTTTTAATTTTTAGTGACAGTTCTTAGTTTAGGATGATTTGAACCAAAAATTAATTATATAACTGTATTAAGTTTCTTCCGAGGAGTCTGCTTGATTTTTAGGTGCGTCCGTAATTATATAAATGCGTAGCACCTCTCCGTCCGTTCGTCTGTTCGTCTGTCCGTCTGACCGCATATAAGAACGCAAAAACTACCCAACCGAATGGTTTGAAATTTAATATATATAATCGTTTCAGAATTTTGTCGAGTCATTTAATTTTTTTATGAAAATCGAATCAAAACTTAAAAAGATATTAATAAATATATTTAATAAATAATTCGAATTTCTTAAAAATCGGTACTTCCTTGTTATTGAAGCTTTCGAGTATTAATCGTCAAGCGACCGAGATGTATCGCCATGTGATCTGACATGTAAGACATTATAGTCATATATGACGTATATGACATTTTATAACCTCTATGACAAAGTTATAACGTAACTGCCAAATTTTGCGTCTTTTTCTTACCGCTAAAATTTAACAGTAAATTTTCCCTTTTTTGATCGACGGCATCTGCAATTAAATCACACAAAAATTTCTTTTAAAGTTTAGTGGTAACGAAAAAGCGAAAAAGATGGCAGCATGGTTATAGTCAGATTCTTCATTCTATTAACCCTTTCCAGCGCAGTGGTCCCACTCCGGGTACACCTAATTTTAATTCCAAACTTGCATTCGGCACCAAGAATATTTGAATGAAATTTTGCTTCTACAATGAAAGCTTAAAATAAGTGTTCTTATTTTCTAAAAAAGTCGTTTGTAAATTCCGGTGCCAGTCAGTAATTTTGCATTTTACCAACAGAATTTGTCTGTACCGGAAAGGGTTAAATCCTATCATACGTAATTAAATTAATAATATCTCATGGTAGATAATGATTCTAGGTTGCCATGGTGATTACATTATACAGAGTTTCCAAGTCTTCGGCTTTTTGCACACCAGTAATTGTTTAGAGAAAAAGATTTTTCTTTAAAATCACAGAATGCTATAATTAAATAAAACAACATTTTCTGTACTAAAATACGGGTATCCATAAAGCCGGAGACTTGGGAGGTCTGCGATCATATTTAAGATAGAGTCATATTATTTCCGTATTACTGAATTTAAAAATCGAATTTGTATACTAAAATTGTTTAATTATAGCAATCATATAATCTACCGACAGATGATGTTTCCGAAGAAATAGAAATAGACCATTTTTTTTTCATTTTTATAGTAATTTTACATTAAATGGAAAAATAGTCAAAATATGCATTTCAATTTTTGAAATTTTCAAAGCTAGACTTTTGTTTGCCATTTGAATTTTCATTAAATATCAACAAAATATAAAATGTCGCTAACTTAAAATGCGCTTATTTTATTACGGAAATTAATCAGATCATAATAACAGACGGTATAATTCATTTCACTGAAACTAGTTATAGTACGAACGTACCTCATTTGTCACGTTTGACGTACAATTTCCAACTTAAATTTATTATTTTTAAGTTATTATGTTTTTTTTCTAGTTCGAAACATTAAGCATTTCAAAATAAAAATAAGTTGAGTCAATAAAGACCCCAATGGTACTGGGAGGGTTTACTGCCCATGCTCTGAATAGAATCGCTCTGTGTCACAGTTGAACGCTGAATGTTGATTACATAAAAAGCGACATCCGTGTTTATATTACAAATCTATGTATATACAATTCATAATGGTTCTAATGAAATATTCATATGCATAGTACAATTGATTGCATAAATACAAACATTGTATAAATTTTTGTGATAAAAATGTAACATGTAAAATACAAAATGAAGAATCACATACGAATTAACAGATATGCAAATAATATGTAATCCCGATAAATGTAACGAATATCTTAATA
Source organism: Maratus michaelseni (assembly GCA_963931845.1). Taxonomy (NCBI): domain Eukaryota; kingdom Metazoa; phylum Arthropoda; class Arachnida; order Araneae; family Salticidae; genus Maratus; species Maratus michaelseni. The sequence continues at coordinate 189,916,061 of OZ007586.1, forward strand.
AACGAAATCAATCAAGCACCATAGAAAAAATGCACATTCCATTAATTAAATTTTCTTGTTCAAAATATATATATTTGATTTGGGTTGGTTGTTTTTATGACGGCCGATTATCTGCACTAGGGATATAGACCCTGGGGGTCTTTCTAAGGGATTCTAACGCGTATTTACGGCAAGGTTCCAAGAAAACCATGGAAAACTCCGAATAGGTCGACGAGCGAGACAGGGATTTGAACCCAGCACTCCCGTCTACCAGCTTTGAGAGCAGAACCTCTCAGCCACTGGTGGGGCTTATTTGATTTGGTAAAACGGAAAGTTCAGTTGCTGTGTAACCCGGGGAAGGGGAGGGTCCAACGTTTTACCTGAAAGCCGTTTGTTAGCACTATTTCTTTTTTAAAAAATGTCATCTTATTGTATAACGAAATTTCTGCCTTTAACAGAGTGCGTACAGGTTTAATACAAATTTTAAAACAAATATTTTTCTGCCTTTTCTAATTGCAGTAAAATGGTACAAATTCTGCGATTAAATGTAGTGACTATGAATTCTGTAATTAAAATATTAAATAGATTTTTTTAATTAGAAGCACTGGTGTACCCCTAGGAAGAAAATATAAAAATGTGTTTAAAGTTTATGTCGTAATAATTACATTTATTTTTCTGAATTTTTCCTTTTACCGTCTTCCCTTTTTTAAAAAGTAATATAAATAATTCTATGCATTTTTTAATTTTGTTATTTTTTTTCTAAATTGTATTAACCGGTTCAGGGACAAAATAATTCTGTTCCTAAAACGTTAAAATGAATGACTGCTACAAGAATTTACGAACAAATAGATTTTTAAATAAAAAAAATTGTTATTGCTCTCGGCCTTTAAGAGCATACGCGAGCCACGTGAAGAAACGCTCAAGCTAATGTTAAGTCTATGGGAAAGTTCTTGGCAGATTTTTCGCTCACATTTTAATATTTTTAAATGATTTTTTTTGCATAGGATATCTGAGGCCGGTCTCTAACGTTTTTACTTTTACTTTTTTTCATTTTAGTTACAGTTTTTTAATAAGCGAACATTTTCAATTTTGGAACCGGTTCTGAAATTGAAAGTACCCTTATATAAAAAAACTAGAACCAAATTCAAAAAAGTAAAAATTAACAACTTTAGAGATCAACTTCAGCTATCCTATGCAAAAAAGTCATTTAAAACTATTAAAATGCGAGCGAGAAATCTGCCAAGAACCTTCCCATAAACTTAACATTAACTTGCGCGTTTTTTCGCATGACTGATGTAGGATCCTAAGAAAAAGTCTCTTTAAAATGATTGATGTAAAGTTTCTCTAGTTGGGTATTCAATTTAAAAGGTAAGTATGCGCCTCACGTTTGAAAGGTTAGTCCAAAGTTTAGATTAACCCCTTGGGGACGAGCGACACGTATACGTGACGCATACGATGCTCAAAATCCTCGAATATTCCCACCAGTTATTTTATAGTGTAAGCTTTGCCTTATTTAATGGTAGAATTTCTGCGATTCAATTAGGCGAAAATTAAAAGATTAAAAATTCCGCAAAGGTCGCTCGTCGCGAAGGGGTTAACATACAAGATAGGATAATTACAGAAAATTCTGTAATGGCAGCAATATTACTGTCACTAGTGACAAGGGAGAAAAATAACAAGATTCCGAAATTTACCTATGTATAGGATATCTATTTATGCTTTATGCTTTTAAATATCTGTTCTTTTCTTTTGTAGGCTAGGCATACGATTCTCTTCAAATTGGCCATTGGTGCGGTGTTTAAGTTTCTTTTTAAACGACTTCCTCTTTATTCTTTCTCTTATTGTTTTTGAAACAACAGTACTTTTTAGAACTTTATTACTATGTCTAAACATATTAAAATATGTCAACAGAATCGTGACTGCATACTAATCGGAATTCAGAACCTTCATTTTTCGCTATTCTTACAAAATTGAAAATATAAACATGTAACAGTTCAAACAAGAAAGATCATAATAAGATAGACGCTCAAAAGCAGAAATATTCCGTGTATAGAAAGTTTCGTTCCACTTGTCACTACAGGCGCTGCAATCGTCATCGCGTTACAACTACGCTCTATTACGCATGTTAATCTACAGTCTAAAGCAAGGCCTCCTTATCATAGTATCAGGTCTCACAATCAGCAAGTTTCCTTTGACCGCTATATTCTCCTGCTTCTAGCGCCACCAATCGTCAGTAATAGGAGTATTTTCGACATGAAATTTTTTCACAGCTCCATTTGTTCTATGCATTTGCTTATGAACTAGTATCGGTAGCATAGATGCCAACTTTTACGCTTAATTCCTACCACTAAAATTTTATACTAAATTTTATCTCATTAAATTGACAAGATCGTGTGATTACATAACGAAAAAAATTCTATTAAATTTTAGTGGTAAGAAAAAAGCGTAAAAGTTGGCAGCTATGCGGTAGCAGAGCTGCTAGATTTTTCTATTCTCTTTTTGGATACCAGTTTTTTGGTACAGACAATTTTGTTTCGTTTGATCGGAGAATTCTGGGATTTAAAAGAACAACATTTTCTCTGAAAATATACTGGTGTTCAAAAAGCCGGAGACTTGGCAAATCTGCGGTAGTATCCACCAGGCGGCGATACTTTCCGGAGAAAGTCAATTAATAAGTGGCAATTACCGCGGACATTTTCTCCCATAGACTTTCTCCGGATTGTCAAGTCTTATCTATTAAGGGAGTCTTGGTCTAAAGTAGCCACATTTACAAGAGTTGAAAGATTTTTGAGACTGTGCTGACCAGTGTTGCGAATACGGCGATATTTTTTAATTCAAAATATCTACCAGAACTTTCGAATAGGAATTTTTGATTTATTTCATATAAGACTGTTCGTGAGTAAGTGCAACGAAAACTATTTGTATAACCAAAATATATATTTAATAAAACACGGGCTAAATTGGCATACTGATCAGCGTAGTCGCCAGTGTAGTGTATATCCTGTAATCCCACAGTTTAGCAAGTCCCTAATTTTTTATACAGATTGTTTGATTGCTAAATTTTTTTTAAATTTTAATATTCACCATTTGGAACTCTTATTAATATATAATTAAATAAGACGAATATTGTTTTATAAAATAAGTGGTATCAATCAACCAATTTGAATAAGTTTGATCAACTTGCAACACACTAATCTCATGTTCAAGACAGACAAAATATAATCCGGTATGGACAGATTAGAAGTGAAATTGCACAACGCTTTTCATTAAAATTTATTTTGGGTAAGAAACAAAATTTTAACATCACTGAGGGATATAGGTCCTAGGAGGGAGCGCCCTCCGTAGGGGTCTTTCTAAAGGAACCTAACACGTGTTTACGCAAGGTAATTCAAGGTTCGAAGAAAACCACGGAAAACTCTGAACGATTAGGTCGTCGGACGCCATCGGGTTCAAAGTCAGACTCTCTCGTCTACCAGTTTTAAGAGCAGAACCTCTCGGTCACTAGTGGGAGTTGGTATTAATGATCACACGTAAAAATATTGCTTATGTTTATGTATACTAAGTGAGATATATTTGCTTTAAAACATATCGTAAATTCTTATAATATAAAACTCAATAGTAGGAAACGACTTTCAGGTAAAACATTTTAAAAGTTATATAAACCGATAAAATCTTATAAGGAGAGGGCCAAGCTTGGTAATAACAGATTTTGATTATTTTTATACATGTAGTTGGATAGAAGCCTCTTAGTCTCAGGTACAACCGATTTTATACAAAGCTCCTTAGTTCTCTAGAGATAGGGGGTATAATATTATAACACACTTAAATGCCGTAATTTCCGACCTATTATCAGAGAATCAAACAGTCCTGATTCGACCCAGTAATTTTATTCAATAATTGAAGTAAAATATATACAGCGATTTTGTAACTTACGTTTTATAAAATAAAATTCCCGACACAGAAATTTTATTCAATAATTGAAATCAAATATTTATAGCGATTTAGTAAGTTACGTTTTATGGTATAAAATTTCCAGATAGAAACATTATTATTTGATCCGCGGATTGTAGGCCGAAAATTACAGTATTTAATTTGTGTTATAATATTATACCCCCTATTTCTCGAGAACTAAGGAGCGTTGTATAAAATCCGTTGAACCTGAGACTAAGGGTCTTCTACCCTACAACATATATAAAAATAATCCAAATCTGGGATTACCAAGCTTGGCCCACCCCTTGTTAATTTCAATATGAGAATAAATTCAAACCTTGTTCATCCAAATGCATCCATGTTTTTGATTTTGTTTTGTTCTGTCCAGACCAGTATAGATAGATTGGAAATTTCTTTATTCAAAAATTTACGAATAAAAATTTTCTCTGTTTTTAGTACTTTCCGTCAATCTAGTATTTACTTTCATTAAATAAGGCAAAAATGACAATTTAGAATTTCCCGCAGATATTTGGCCAATATTAGCCAAATTTACACCCCTGCGAGTGTTAGTTATTCCAACTGAATAAAACAGTGTACAGGCCGAGATTTAAACCCATGATATTTGTCGAGATTTAAACCCATGATGTTTGTTTCAGCTGCAAAGCTCTACCAACGAAAATTTTCCTGAAATTTTTTGCTAGACACAATTCACTCGGAAAACCTACTGACAAGAGCATCTGGTTTGTTATCTTAACACTTTCAGTGGCAAATTACTTCTATTGTTAATTTTGTGAAATGGTTGAATGTCACACGAATTTACGAATTAACTTGTTTTAAATTAATTGTAAGCATTACTTCGCGTAGTTAATGAAACAAAAATTTCATTCCAAAATGCTTTTGCCATTGTTGCATTTGGAGATTAAAATTAAGTAGTATACAAACTTACCACCACTTTCATGATGTTGCAGTGCTCAACAGACAACAAGTGCTCAACACTTTATTATTTTAACCTTAAACGTCTGAAGTTTTTTTTTTTGAAAGTATGTATTTTTACACTCATGTTTAGGATTGGATATGATAAATTTTACAGAGACATTCTTCGCATTAATAGCAGGTTTCTGTGATTTCATAAGGTGAAAGTTCTTATTTAAATACAGTAGTTGCATGGAACTGAATTTAATTAATAAATGTTAATTTTTTAGTGATTCAAATATGCATCGCTGAGCAGTGTAGAATTAATACAATAATTCTAATTGGTAAAGAAATTATAAGAGTGGTAACTTTTGTGTAAAACGTTTTAAACGTTACAGAAACCGGAAATACTTAAATGGCACTAAGTTTATAAATTCGTATCTTTATCACCACGCCGATCTATTTTTCATATCTGCTGGCATTTCGAGACATAATCTGTCTAATTTAGATAGGTTGGTAAATAAAATTACATGTGGCATTCTTGGATTTATTAATCCGATGTTCTTTACAGAGTGGGCTGTATGGCCTCTTTCTTTATTAACACGTTGACGGACATTTGCGGCTATAGCCGTCAAAGCGAAGTTCGCTATGTGGCTTGACGGCAATAGCCGTCCAAAACGAAATGGTCGTTTTTAGACACTACGGCTATAGCAGCACAAATGTGCATTTACCGGCGTACAAGTAGAAGCCCAGTGTCATGTTTTGGAAACAATTTTTTAGGTTGAAGTTAGTTTTCCACCTGGTATACGAGTTTCAGCTTCAGTATGCACGTGCAGGTGGCTAGTGGTCAGGGAAAAATACAGCAAAAAAATGATAATTACCAGTATATTCTTATAGAAAAATTCAAATTGATTATTTGATCGAATAGTCAAGATAAATTTTTCTATAAGAATATACTGATGTTTATCACTTTTTTTGACTGTATTTTTTCTGACCACTAGCCACCCTGACGTGGCTGTGAAGGGAGTAGTGCAACCTAATTAAAGGTGCTGAATTAATCAAAATTACGCTTATTTAAACAGAAAGAGTAAAACTATGCTTCTAATATTCAAAAAATTACAAAAACATATAGTGTAAATTTTCGAACTTCACTTGTTCCTACTGTCTGTCAATGTGTTAGGAAATTCCAAAGAAGAATTTTAATTTTATGTTGACTTGAAATGTCTGCATAAAAAAAAGTAAAAATTACTAATCGGAATTTATGGTATGAACGTTGAATTTTTGAATAAAAAAATAGACTAGATGACATTCGTTCCGTATTGCAATTACATGTCCTATGTGAATTTATTAGTAAATGCAATTGTATAACACCGGAGCTTGGAGTTTTTTTCTCAGAAACAAAATGTAAAAATACAGGGTGTCAATAATTAAACGACTCTATTTTAATATTGTATACAGACGAAAGAATTGTTCATAAAGTAGTAAAATTTTGTGGGGAACATAATGAAGGGATGGGAATTTGTTTGAGCGAAAAAAAAATAGTTCAAAATTTTGCCATCAGAGGGCGTTTTTTAACGAATTACACATTTAGTATACATTTACGATAGTTTAAAAATTTTATTGCAACATATATTCCACAAGAAGAGCATCATTTTCAGCTGCCATCTGGAATCTTAAGATAGCATGTTCCACATGATCGCTGTGTGTTTTGGGTAATGCTAAGAACATGTCGTGAAAAAAGTTTTGTTGATCATCTTTTGTTGTAATAAAATTTGTAGGCTGTCAAAAATGTATTTTAAATGTGTATCTCATTAAAAAACGCCCTCTGGTGGCGAAATTTTGAACTATTTTTTTCGCTCAAACAAATTCCCAGCCCTTCATTATGTCCTTCAAAAAATTTCACAACTTTCTGAACAATAGTTTCGTCTGTAGACAGCTTTAAAATAGAGTCGTTTATTTATGGACACCCTGTATTTTTCTGAAACATTATGGAATTTTTTTAACCATTTGTATTAGTAGCGCATATAAGTGTGCTTTTCAGAAATTCATTTTTTATTCAGAAATTCCGATTTCGCACCATAAATCCTTAATTGTAATGTTTTTTTTTTTTTTTTTTTTTTTTTTTTTTTTTTTTTTTTTCAATGACAGACGTTTTATGATTACATAAAATAAAAATTCTTCTTTCGGAATTTACTGGCAAATTTTGTTCTGTATTGCAACAGTCTGTTCTTGTGGATTGATTAGTAAATTAAACTGTATAACACCAGAGATTGGAGTTCGTGTCTGAAAAATAAAATTTAATTTTTTTTTCTGAAAAATTACAGGGTTCGTTCGCTTTTACCACATGTTTTAATAGAATTTTTCTATTTAATATTTTAATAGCAGGCATTATTCAATATGAGAATGATACTTTCTTCATTTAAATAAAGCAAAAAACTCCATAAAAATGCGGTAAAAGCGTATGAACCTCGCATTATGAAATTTATTAAGCCATTTGCATTAATAGAGCATATATGTGTGCATTCCAGGAATTACTTCTTTATTTAATAATTCCGATTTTACACCTGAAATTCTTAATTGTATTTTTTTTTTCTTTTTTAAAGACAGACCGATTGTGATTACATAAAGTAAAAATTCTTCTTTCGGAATTCACAGTATGAATCCAGGAATTTTGAATAAAAAAAGAAATACCTAAATTCACGCATATATGCGCTCATGATACAAATAGGTTAACCACTTGATTTGCGGTAGCATTTCAGATATCCCACTTAATTTTAATTCTCATTACCACAATGCTGCCACATTTCGGAAATAAAAATTATTTTTTATAATAGACAGTGGTGGCCAAAAATGTGGACACCTCTTGGGAAAAATGCTTTTTTGAAGTTTGATGGCTCATAACACAGAATATTTCTTAGTAATACCGTAAAGCTATGTACCACTGGAAAGATAATTTAATCTCAGCAATATCATGCAATACAGTTTGTTCAATTATAATTATATTATCAAAAGTTATAGCCCAATAATCTGAAAATGGCATTAAAAGCTGTTTAGGGTAGGTTGATGTGAAGTACTTTTATTTTTCTTGGATGTAACCAATGCATATATATGTTTGGAGTGACAGACAGATTCCATTTTATTTGGTAAAGCGTCAATCAAAGCTATGGTAAGGTGTTTTTTTAATTATGCCATATTTTGGTGCCTATAGGAGGTTTTTCATCACTAGTCTTCTTTATTGCTATCAAGTTTCTAAAATTCTTTGCCACCTTTCAATTTTTGAGCTGGTAAAGCATAATAAAATTAAGAAAATATCATAAAGAATTGATTAGTTACCCAAAAGTCAATGTATAACAATATTGTTAACTATAGAAAGCTATGGTTATGAAGAATTTTGAAGTAAAATTGGAAGTTAATTAACAAAGGGATGTCTAAGTCAGATGAAACAAGACTGGTTAAGGCGGCAAAAGGGAGCATGAGTGCAATTGGTGATAGCAGAGGAAGGTTCTTGTGTTTAGATGACAGAAACAAATACCTGAGATTGTGCAAAAGGAAATTTCGCACTGAAACGTGGAGTTGTATCAAAGTACAGTTCTGTAGAGTTTGCAGTATTTTGGTCTAAATGCTAGAATTTCATGAAAAAAACTTTTTAACACGCCAAATAACATGGCCTTAATATTTCTCTGTTATAAACATGCCTTTTAGCTCAGTGTAATATTTTAAACCTTTATTTGCGTTTTTTACAGGAAATACTAGCATTTAGACCAAACTATTGCAATCTCTAAAGAACTGTACTTGGATTCAACTCCACATTTCAGTGCGCCATTTCATTTTGAACACTCTCAGGTATTTTTTCTGTCATCTAAACACAAGAATCTTACTCTTCTACCACCAATTGCACTCCTGTGTCTTTTCTTGCCTTAACCATTCTTGTTTTGCATGACTTAGACATCCCTTTGTTAATTTACTTGAAATGTCTTCATAACCATAGCTTTCTACACTTAACAATATTATATTATACATTGACTTCTAGGTAACTAACCAACACTTTATGATGTTTTCTTAATTCTGTTATGCTTTCCTAGCTCAAAAATTGAAAGGTGGTAAAGAACTTTAACAACTTGATAACAATCATAAAAAATAGTGATAAAAATTTTCTTATAAGTACCAAAATATGGCATATTTATTTTGGAAATCTTACCCTAGATTTGATTGGCACATAATCAAATTAAATGGAATCGGTCTCTCACTCCAAACATTCATATACATTGGCTACATAAAAAAAAATAAAAGTACATTTCACATCAACCTAAACAGTATTTAATGCCCTTTTCTGATTATTTCGCTATAACTTTTCACAAAATAACTATAATTGAACAAACTGTAATCCATAATATTCTTGATTAAATTATATTTCAAGTGGTATATACCTTTTATGGTATTACAAAGAAATATTTGGTGTTATGATCCATCAAACTTCAAAAAAGCATTTTTCCCTAAAGGTGTCCCAATTTTGGCCACCACTGTATATGAAGAAATGGCGACGTCAGATTCTAAAGCCCGGCCTTCAAGGTTGTCTTCAGGATGGGGCCAGGGGATACTCTCATGCCCTTTTATTTATTAATAAATTTCTTCTCATTTAATAGCGATTTTAAATGATTAAAAAGGGAGTAGGTTTTTATTAAAAAATTATTTATTTTTATTTTCTGTTTAAAAAATGCATGGCGGCACTGGCCTTACCCAAGAAATTCCCTTTTTAGCCTTAAAATTTCCTAATATCATGAAATAATGAAACTGTATACAAAATTTGTTGTTATTTTTTATATATATCCACGTCAGGAGGGGCTTCTTGAGCTAAAAACTTTTAGGTAGGCCTCCCCTCCTGTCTGACTCTGACTCTGTTTTTTTTTTTAATCGCAATTCACTAAAAATTTGCATTTTGTAACTTAATGATTAAATATATTTTTTTAATTCTAACCAAATTATATCCCGTGTTAGATCCTCAAAACATATTAGATTGTAGAAATATTCAAAATAAAGTGTGTTTAGATATAGATATACAGAAAGAAATCCAATCCTAAAATGTTGACCAAATTTCAACACTCTAATCCCATATTCAAGGAAGAGAATATCTGTATCATGTGGACAGATTCGTAAATGAAACTACACAACCCTTTTGATTGTAATTCATTTTTGGTCCGAAACAAAATGTAAACATTACTTATTCTGAAAAAAAAATGGTACTGTTGATCAGACTGATAAATAAAGTTTTTTATGCATACTCAATGCGACAATGTTGCCTTAAAAACATATCGTATTTTTTTTTATAATACAACATGAAGTAATACAAAAAAACTTCCTTGTAAAACATTATTACAGTTATATAAACCGAGAAAATCAAAATTTCAATATAAGAATAAGTTCAAATCTTGTTCGTCCCAACGCATACCTGTTATTTTTTTTTTATGTTCCGTCCAGCCAAGTGTAGACAGATTGGAAAACTTGCTTTATTCAAAACATTTCGAATAGAAATTTCGCGTTATTTAATCAGGGATTTTTTATCATTAAATAAAGCAAAAGTTATTACTTAGAATTTCTGGCAGATATTAAAATAAAAGATAGCAAACATTAGCCAAATTTATATCCCTGCAAGTATTAATTATTCCAACTGAGTGAAAAAGTGCACAGGTCGATGTTTAAATCCATGAGCTTTTCTTCAGCTGATACGCTATACCAACTAAGCTTTTCTGGAAAATTTTGATGGACACAATTTACTCGGACAACCTACTGACACGAGCAATCGGTCTGTTATCGTAACACTTTCCGTGTCAAAGTACTCCGATCATTAATTTTGTGAAAAGGTTGAATGTCACACGAACTTACGAGTAAATTTATTTCAAAATAATTGAAAGATTTACTTCTCGAACTTAATAAAATGAAATTTTTATTCCAAAATTCTGTTGTCATTGTTGCATTTGAGAACTAAACTTAAGTATTATAAAACATACCACCACACTTCATGGGTTTAAAATGCTCAACAGAATAAAGCGGAGTTAAAGGAAATCCAAAACAATTTCGATACGTAATTACACTTTAGTATTTTAAACCCTAAATTTCTGGAATTTTGCTTTGGGAAGTGTATATTTTTACGCACATATTAGGGTTAGATATGAGAAATTTTAAAGCAAAATTCTTCACCTTAATTAATAGCAGGATTCTATGATTACACAAGGCTAATATTCTTATTTAAATGTAGTAGTTGCATGGAACTAAATTTATTGAATAAAAGTTAGTTTTTTATTAATTCAAATATGCATTACTGCCTAGTGTAGGATTAACAGTATAGCACAATCTTTCGAATTGAATTGATAAAGAAATTATACGAGTAGTAACTTTCGCAAAAAACCCTTTAAACATCACAGGAAACAGAAAAAGGAAAATGGCAGTAAGTGTCTACATTCAAATCTCCATCCACACAGTGTTGCCAGTAGGCTACTTTTTTTTAAATTCAAATTGTTTGATTCCCACCACTTTAAAAAAAATGTAATTGGCTTTATTCTCGGATTATTTAATAGTCATTAAAAAAGTCGAATATTTCTACTTAAAAAATCTGGTGGAAATCAAGATATCAAAATAAGTAGCCTACTGGCAACACTGCATCCACAAGATGTTTTTTGTTTTCCAGTTTTTTTTTTAACTTTTCGAATCTGTCTAACTTAGATAGGCTGGTAAATAGAATTATTTGTAGCATTCATGGTATTTTTAATCCAATATTCTGTAGGGAGTTGCCAGTATGGTCTCCTTCTTTTTAAAAATTTTAAAGAAGAATTTTAACTTTATGTAGACATGAAATGCCTGTAATTATATAAAGCAAAAATTTCTATTCCGAATTTATTATATGAATTCTAAATTTCTGAATTAAAAAATAGGCCAAACTGGCGACGCTAGTTCTGTATTCAAACAATCTGTCCTATGTGAACAGATTAGTAAATGAAATTGTTGGACACAATTCATTCAGACAATCTACTGACAAGAGCATCTCTTCTGTTATCTTAACACTTTGAGTGGCTAAGTACTTGTATTGCTAAAATGGTGACATGTTTGATTGACACCATTACTTACGAACAAATTTATTTGGAAAATAAGTAAAAGCTTTACTTCACGTGCCTAATAAAAGGGAAATTTTATTCTAAATTTCTGGTGTCATTGTGGCATTTGGGGATTAAAATTAAATTGTATAAAAATGTCCTACCGCCCTCCAAAAGTGGTTTTATAGCTTAACATATTAAAACGCAGTTAAATGAAATTCGATAAACGCTGGACACGTAATTACACTTCCTTATTTTAACCTAAAACTGTTGAAATTTGACTTTTGGAAATAAATTTTTAATACACCCATATTTTGGGTTACATATGAGAAATTTTAAAAAGACATTTTTTGCGTTAATTAATAGGAGACTTCTATGATTAAATAAGGAGAATATTCTTAAATATAGTGGTTGCACGGAATTGAATTTAGTTATTAAAAGTTAAATTAAAATTGATTCAAATATACAGGTTGTACATAACTAAATTTCACCTACTTATATTTGAACTCGAATCTTTTCATCATTAATATATGAAATTTACAATGCATCTAAATAAAGGGATGCGTTAAAGTTCACTTATTCACATCGGTCACTAATTGAAACTACATATTTATCAATAAAAGAGGAAATTTGGAATGCATCTAAATGAAGGGATGTGAAAGACATTTTAGAGAAAAAAATTAAATAAATGACCATCAGAGTGTTTTTCTTATAACATTTTGGTATCCGCGAATATTGTAACAACCACGTGATGTATCTGCTCACGCACAAAGAAAATGTGTAAGAAACAGCCACAGGGAATATCTTATCAGTCTGATGCATTTTCCCAGGAAAACGTATTTCAGTTTACAAGATCTTGCTTTACTGGTGAAATTTTTTTTATCAAAATGAGGATCCTGCACCAGACGCTTTGCGGAGGTTTTGAGCTTTGAAAACATTCGCAGAGGCGCAATGACTGCCCACTTAACATTGCCAGAACTCATGGAAGATACCGTAATTTCCGGCGTATAATCCGCAGCTCAAAGAGTCGTTTTTCGACCCAGATATATTATTTTATAAAATGTAACTTAAAAGATCGCTGTAAATATTTAACTACAATTATTGAATAAAATTTCTGGGTCGAAAAACGACTCTTTGAGCTGCGGATTATACGCCGGAAATTACGGTATTTCCCATCACACACCTCAATATATTCAAGAATTTACTTCGCGTGACTGTTGAACATACTATTTTGCGATTTCAAACGGTACTTGACAATGATGGTCAACATATTGAACAGTATTTGTCTTGATAAACCAGTTATATAGTATATAAACTTGTATTTTGTTAAATTATTTAAAAAAATCGATAATATTCACTCTCTTGGCCATTTTTCAAATTATTTTTTTCTTTTTGCTAAATGCCTTTCACAGCCCCTCCTTTAGACGCATTCCAACTTTCATACTTTTCGGATAAATAGTTTCGGCTAAAGATATCTTTGAGTAGGTGAACATAGATTATGTACCCCCCCCCCCCTACATCACTGTGTAGGGTAGGGTTAACACAATCATTTTAAACGTAAAAAAATCATACGAGTTGTAACTTTCGAGTTAAATGCTTTAAATTTTACAGAAACCGGAAAAAAGTAAAATGGCAGTAAGTGAATAAATTCAAATCTTCATCCACAAAACGGGGTAAAACTCGAAGTTGTTTGAACTTCTGGAGCCAGAATCTATCTGATTTAAGTAGGTTGTTTAATAGATCTGCGTATCGGTTTTATTAATCACGTGCCCTGTACAGGATTGACACTACGTGCTACTATCTTGTTCCGAAATTCCGAATTATTTGTAGCATTCATGGTATTTTTAATCCAATATTCTGTAGAGAGTTGCCAGTATGGTCTCCTTCTTTTTAGAAATTTTAAAGAAGAATTTTAACTTTATGTAGTAATGAAATGTCTGTCATTAAATAAAGCAAAAATTACTATTCAGAATTTATGGTATGAACGCTGAATTTCTGAATTAAAAAATAGACCAAACTGACGACCTTGGTTTTGTTATTCAACTATATGTCCTACGTGAATTTATTAGTAAATGAAATTGTAAAGCACTGAAAGTTGAAGTTTGTTTCGGAAAAAAAAAGGAATTTTTTTTTCTTAAACATTATGGAATTTATTAAACCATTTGCATTAATGGCGCATATAAGTGTGAATTGATTAGTAAATGAAATTGTATAACACCGGAGATTACATTTCGTGTCTGAGAAAAAAACACATTAAACATATTTTTTTTAAATATTATGGAATTTATTAAGCCATTTGCATTATTAGCGCATGTATGTGTGCATTTCAGAAATTACTTTATTATTCAAAAATTCCTATTTGACACGAGAAATTCTTAATTGTAATTGTTTTCTTATTTTTTTATTGCCAGACGTATTGTGATTTCATAAAGTAAAAATTATTCTTTCGGAAATTACTGACGAGCTTGGTTTTGTATTGCAACGGTCTGCCCAATGTGAATTGATTACTAAATGAAAATGCATAACACCGGAGACTGGAGTTCGTGTCTGGTGGTCTAGTGGTTGCTTTTTCGTACCACTGTTTTAAACAGTAAAATAAGGGAAAGGGAAAAAAAGGAAAAAGGAAAAGGGAAAAATGAGAAAAAAGGAAGAAAAAGAAGGGAAAAAAGGGATTTTTTTATTTTTAGCACTTTCCAACCTAGTTGAAAAGTGCTTATGACTTCGGTTTGTCTGGCCGTATGGCCGTCTGCCGTCTGCCGTCTGCCGTCTGCCGCCTGTCCGTGCTCTAACTCCCGTAAATATGCTCGGATTGCTCTGCAATTTTTATATGTTATTGTCGCCATCTATAGCATGTTCCATATTTCAACGGAAGTGTGTAGCACTTATAGTTATTTTACAGGGACACTCAGAAGAATTCCGTTATATTGCGTTCTATGGGGAAAAATCATTTGCGGTTTATTTAAATAATGTTTCACTAATTTAAACGCATTGAAATTTATATATATCACTAAGGTGCATTAGAAGAAGCTTAATATGGAATAGGATGTGCATAGCACTTATAGTTACTTTACAGTGACAGTCAAAAGAATTCCGTTACATTACGTCTATGGAGAAAAATCGTCTGCGGTTTATTTAAGTAATGTTTCACTATTTTAAACGCACTGAAATTTATATATATCACTAATGTGCATTACAAGAGGCTTACTACAGAATAGTGTGTACATAGCAGTCATCGTTCATTTACAGGGACACACAAAAGAATTCTCTACTGCCTGTTAACAATAATTCCTGGAAGTGCATTTTAAGTTACTGAACGCGATTTTAAATTTAACTCACTTTTTGTTTATTATGTGGTGTGTATAAATTCTGTAGATCATATACAGGGAAGCACAAAAGTTCGCGAACATATTTCCGTTTATTGACAAACTCAAGATGGAGAATTTTAAACTGTGCTACGCGTTTCCTAACTGAACTAAAATTTAGCATTCTATGTAGTATATATATACAAACCTATAGATCCTATACAGGGATGAATAAAAGTATTCGGATATTTTTCCGAATATTGTATATGTTGGAAATTCCTGAAATTATAATTTTAAATATGTTATGCGTTTTCCAAATTGTTTACTTAGATGTTATATTTTGGCTTATTAAACGGTATGATTTGTAAAATTATTTTGGAAGCGTTGGAAAGTGCTACATAATCTATGCTTGACGCATGATTTTTCGTTCTTGTTTTATTGTTGCATTTGAGTATGGGTGTTACTTTTATAAAAGATTTTGGTGACGAGGTTTGATTGCCGTGTGTTGCGTGTAGGTGAGGGGTTACTGTATATAGTGTATTTCAAAATGTTATTGTGTGTAAATAAAATTGTTTGAATTTTATATTGTAATCATTTTTAAAAGTATATTATACCTCTAAATGTTATTGTATACGTATTAATGCATTCAAAATGTACAATTGTAAATAATTGTCATTATAATGTTAATCTCAAAATGTTATATAAATAACTATAACTAAAGTTTGTGTAAAATATCAATTATTGTAATAATTTTAACGTTCGCCCAGCCTTGTGGCAAAATTGGGTAACGTTTATACTTTGTAAAATTGTAGTTTAACTTGTAATTATTGTAGCTAGCGCCAGATAGTAATATTTTTTCCTCCCTAGGATTAGGGGCTCGTCCTGGCCAAAAGCTGGTCCCTAGGGTGGGCTCTGTCTGTCTGAGAAAAAAAAATAAAGATTTTTTTAAACATTATGGAATTTATTAAGCCATTTGCATTATTATCGCATGTATGTGTGCATTTCAGAAAATATTTTTTTATTCAAAAATTCCGATTTTTCATCAGAAATTCTTAATTGTAATTTTTTTTCTTTTTTATGACAGACCTTTTGTGATTACATAACGTAAAAATTCTTCTTTCGGAATTTAAAGTATGAATGCAGATATTCTGAATAAAAAAGAACTACCTGAATTCACGCATATATGCGCTCATGATACAAATAGGTTAACATCGTGAAATGCGATAGTATGTTAGATATCCCACATAATTTTAGTCCTTAATACCATAATTTCACCAGATTTCGGAAACAAATTTCGTGTTTATAATATATATGAAGAAATGGCGACATCAGATTCGAATGTCCTTCCTACAAGGGTGTCCTTAGGATGACGCCAAGGCGTACTATCATTCCCTTTTTATTTGATAATAAATTGCTCTTCATTTAATAGCGATTTAAAATGACTAAGAAAGGCGTATAATTTTAATAAAAATTTATTTGTTTTTATTTTCTATTAAAAAAAGGCTTAGCGAAACTGGTTTCCCCCAAGGGATGCCCCTTTCAGCCTGAAAATATCCGATTATAATTAAATAATGAATCTGTATACAGAATTTGTTGTTATTTTTTTTATCGCAATTCACAAAAAATTTACATTTTACGATGTAATAATTAAAAAAATATTTTTTTTCATTGCAACAAAATTAAATTTAGAGTTATATCTTCAAAACAGATTAGAGTATAGACAGATTTAGAATAACACGTGTTTTGATAAACAGAAAAAAATCCAGTCCCAAAAAAAGTTGACCAAATTGAAACACTTTAATCCCATGTTCAAGGCATAAAAAACTTGTCTGACGTGGACAGATTCGTAAATGAAACTGCTCAACCCTTTTGATTGAAATTCATTAAAAATAGCAGTTTTTTGTGAAAAAAATTAAGTAAACGGATTTTAATAAGGCAAGTGTCCGGCCCTATTTGTAATGAATTTGTGGCATCGACATTCCATACTCTCAATTAAGTTGTCGGACACTGAGAAAGGGAAACAACTCCCATACATGCAGCAACGCTTGTTTCAGCTCATTTAACGACTTTGGAGGAAGCCTTACGGCAGCCACCTGTCTGATGAAATAGTCTAAACAATGATCTATAAGATCATTGCGCTAGCCATTCCATTCGCACCAAACCTTGATCCTCTAGATATTCATCAACGACTCTAGCTCAATTCGATCGGGCATTATCAACCATTCAGAATAATTCATCACCAATAGCACCACCATACTTTGTGTCAATGGAGCAAGGATCTCGTCCCGATATATCACAGCAGTCAGAATTCCTCCATGAAACACATGGAAGTTACTGTGACCAAAAGAGAGATTCCAGCCCAAACCATTATCCTACCTCCTCTATAACTGCGTCTTTCAACAATGTTACATACGCAGAATCTTATGCATTGTTCTCTCCAGATCGGCACACGAACTGAATCACTCCCCAAAGCAAACCTGGACTCATCTGTGAACAGCCCATTGCTGTGTGTTCCAGGTAAAGTGCTCTCTTGGCCAACATAAACGGGCACTTCTGTGTTGTCGTTTAAGAGGGCCACACACAACCGTTCGTCTTGCACAGAGTCCTTAATTGTGAAGACGTCTATGCATCGTAATCGCAAGTATTACCATCCATGTTGCATTACGGTGGTCTGAAATGAGCTGAGCCACAGTAGTGATGCTCCTCGTTCGGGCCAAAAGAAGTAGAAATAGATCATGGACAGGGGCAATTACCCATGAGCGGTCTGGGACAAGCCTTCTTGATACCTGAATTTTTTTATTCAAATTGATCTCAGAGCGTATGGACCACACTACGAGACATAATAAGAAGCCTAACAGCACCAGCTTGTTATGACCCCATTTCCATCCATCCGATTGCTCGTCATCTTAATAAATCAAGTAAACTACATCTCCTAGAGATGGGTAACACTATTTTAGTACCAACAATTCAATATCATCAACCATAAAAAAATTTACACAAATTCCCAAAGTGGGATATTAGCAGTTCCTCCTGACAAAATTATAAGTATCCAATACATTAAAACGATTGAGATTCTGTAAAAAAATTGAGATATTTTTTTCATAAGATTTTATTGAAGGTACTTATGATCATTCATATAAACCATATATTTTACCTTTATTTTCCTTCTTTTAATAGTTGAGCGTCAAAAAACTGGTTGTACCTGTACTTTTAGCGGCCAGTGTACATTCAGGGGACAGGTATTGCTACAAAAAATTCACTATTGCTAAATTGGTGAAATATTTGAATGACACCAGAATTTTCGAACAGTTTCTTTATATAAGTAAGTTTTTTCACATACTTAATAAAATGAAACTTTTACTCCAAAATTCTCGTGGCATTTTGGCATTTGGGGATTAAAATTAAGTAGCCTAAGAATGTACCACCACCCTTCAAGGTGTTAAAAACCTTAACAGAATTGATCGCAGTTAAAGGAAATCAAATAAACGTTCGATCTTTAATATATTCATTATTTTACTCTAAACAGCTGGAATTTTACTTTTGAAAGTGAATACATTTATACTCATGTTTCGGGTTAGATATGAGATATTTTAAAGGGAAATTCTTTGCTTTAATTAGCCGCAGGCTTCTCTAATTAAATTAGGCTTATCTTCTTTTTTGTATACAGTGGTTGCTTCGAACTGATTGTATTTATTAAACACTAAATTTTAATTGATTAAAATATGCATCACTGCGCAGTGTAGGACACAATCATTCTAATTTGTATAGAAATTATACGAGTAGTAACTTGGCGTAAAACGCTTTAAACGTTGCGAAACCGGAAAGATAAAATTGCACTAAGTGTATAAATTAATATATTTGTTTTCGTGATGCTAAAATATTAAATTCTCTTTTGACTTGTCAAGACATAGTCTGTCTAATTCAGATAGGTTGGCAAATAAATATACGTGTGGCATTCATGCTTTTCATAATCTAATGTTTTGTACAGTGTTGACCTTATGGCCTCGTTGGTATTCATAAATGGCAAAGGGTTAATTCATTGCGTGAATATTGTGTAAGTCACATAAACGTAGATTTCTACGATTTTTGGCCACTGGTATTTTTTTTTAATTCTTCACTGTATTCAATTGTAGCTATATGGGATTGAATACGTCAAGTTTTCCTTTACTACAATACTGGTAGTCGAACATAGAAGCCATGCATGAAATTAGCAGAAGAGGAATTTAAATTTTATGTAGATATGAAATGTTCGTCATTAAATACCGTAATTTCCGACGTATAAGCTACGGATCAAACAATCATGTTTCGACAAAGAACTTTTATTTAATAAATGTAACTTACTGGATCACTGTAAATATTTGACTTCAATTATTAAATTAAATTTCTAGATCAAAACATGATTGTCTGATACGCAGATTTTAGGCCGGAAATTAAGGTAAAGCAAAAACTACTGTTCGAAATTTATGGGAGGAATTCTGAATTTCTGAATAAAATAGGCCAAACTAGCGACCTTGGTTCTGTATTGCAACAATCTGTCCTATATGAATTGATTAGTAAACGAAAATGTATAACACTGGAGCTTAAAGTTCGTTTTGCAGAAAAAAAGTAACCATTTTTTTTAATATTATGGAATTTAGTAAACAATTTGCATTATTAGCGCATGTACATTTCAGAAATTTCTTTTTTATTCAGAAATTCTAATTTTACACCAAAAATTCTTAATGGCAATTTTTTTCTTTTTTTATGACAGGCGTTTTGCGATTACAGAAAGTAATAAAGCTTCATTAGGAATTTCGAGTATGATTTGGAATTTCTTAATAAAACGAAATTCCTGAATTCAGGCATATATGCGTTCGTGATGCAAATGGGTTAAACTCTTGAATTGCGGTGGGAAATTAGATATCCCACTTAATTTTAATACTCAATGTCACAATGACAGCAGATTTTAGAAATAAATTCTTTTTTTAATGTATGTGACGAAATGTTTTTAATTATGTTTAAATAAATTTGTTGGTATATCCGGTTGGCATTAAATCAATTTAATTTTTTCACACCAGAAGTACTTTGCACCTAAAAGGTACTTCGAAAAATACTTTGCACCTATATAAATATCATAAAAGTCCTGATATTTATATTGCTCTCACTATATTAATGCGTTCTGTAACTATAATGTATAATACAACGAGTTTATTGCATTGTATTGTTTTCTTTTGTTTTTTGTAAACCTGTTAACAGTTTAAACTCATATTAAACCTACCGTGCGGAATCACGAGTCACACTCGTAAAGCATGTTTGTGATAAAATTCGATTCTAACGAAATGGATTGTATCGCTCGTAAGCGAAAACTGTAGAACTGATTGAAAAACGTGTTCGGGAAAATCCATAGCTGCAACCTTCTTTGTATTTCAAGGGAAATTTAACTCGGGAGAAGTCGCGCATATCCAGATAATGAATGGTTTTTACATTGTCACCAATAAATACAATTAATAATCGTCAAATTATTCAGTCTGAGACAATTGTTACAAATTCTATGATAATGTAAATTGTAGATTACTTTTCGAAAAATAGTGGTGACAATTGTAAAAACCATACGCACCCTGGGGTATGTCATACCCCATGCGACTGCTCCCGGGTTAAATATTTTGAACCAGAATAATTTACTTAATTTAAAAAATGGAAGGAAATAAATAAGAACTGTTTACAAGTATTTTGGAATTACTGTAATATTCATTTAATTTAATCGCAGAAATTCAGTAATTAGACCTAGAGTAGTCACGTTCTTTTAAAAATTTAGTTAGTCGCGTTCGGTCTTTTTGTCTCTGAAGCAGTGTCGCCAGTGGGCTACTTTTTTAAAATTCAGATTACTTGATTGGCACCCCTTTTTTTAATGGTATAATTCGCCTTGTTTTCGCCTTATTTAATCTGTAATTAAAGAAGGTGAATTTTAACTTTCTGAAAAACGGAATTAAAAAAAGTAGCCCACTGGCGACACTTCTCTGAAGTCCACGGGTGCAAACTGGAAAATAAGGAAAAAAGAAAAATATTTAATATTTGAATATTACTTTTCTATAGAGTCATAAAACTGAGTTTATACAGATATTAAATAATTTTTCAACGAGTTGTGAACTATTCGGAGAGGGTAAAATCAATTTATCCCCTTCCTCAATCAATTCGTTTGATTGTGTCACGAACTTTTCAGCAAATTCCATATTTGCATGTAAATATATACCAGAAAAGAAACAGGAATGTTTTAAAATTTTACTATGATGAAGGAAAAATGCATGATATAAGCTACATGTAATTTCAACATTGTATTTTTAAGAGGAGGGGGATAAGTGGAAATCAATTGATATACTTGACAAAAATCCGACAATTAAATATTAGTGTGATAAATAAGCGAATATTTCTATTCCGAAATACTACTATTGTACACGCGTCAGGTTCGGCAGCAATGGTGCAATGTACAGTCGTGGAAAAAAAAAACGGAACACCCCCCACTAACTCTGCAACAAATTATAGTAGAAGGAAGTGACTGGTACCAAACGATTGGAAATAAAGTCTACTTTTAAGTGATGTATATAAAATTTGCTTAGGGGGCCATATACATATAAAAACACACCCAAACTTTGTTTTTTTCAATAGCAAGACCCAAATTTGACAACATATTTGAAATCTGCAGTTCAAACTATGTCTAGATACCAAATTTCATTAAATTCCTACGATTAGTTTCTGAGAAATTAATTACTTGAGCATATTTAAGGGGCTGTATCCAAATTGAAGTTCGGTACTCGATTGTTGAAATGCTGCAGAATGTCACCTTTTAATGTATTATGTTTTATCGATATGACCATTTTACTCACTTAATAGGTTTCGGTTATTGTTATATGCTGTAAGATAATGTTTACAAATGTTGAATTATCCGATTTTAACCCCTTGGGGACGAGCGACACGTATGCGTGACGCATAAGATGCTCAGAATCCTCGATTTTTCCCACCAGTTATTTTTTATTGCAAGCTTTGCCTTATTATATCTTAGCATTTCCACAATTCAATTAGACGAAAATTTCTGTTTTGAAAAACCGGTGGTAAATTATTAAAAATTCTGTAATAGACTCTCATCACGAAGGGATTAAAAAACCATAAGATTATTTGTAATTAAAATAGTCTTAGAATATGTAAATGTTATTGGAATTTTACAGGTGCTTTTATAATGCTTTTTCTCAGATTTTGCATCTATTTAACTCGCCTTTTCTTTAGTTTATTGGCAGAAACGTGAATAATATTGACAGATACAAAATTTAGAACTAAAAAAAAATAGTATAAAGCAGCGTAATGAAACAAAGTAAAAATAACAAAAAAAACGCATATAAATTGTTTTTTAGTCTGAAAATAAATCCAGACATTGCTTTTTTTTTAGTAGCGAGAGGGAGGGGGGTGTCTTGTTTTGAGATATGTTCTCAGAATTTACATTCCGATTTATTTGAAGACCTAAAACTAAATATATGTTATAAAGACATCTGAATAACTTTACATCCGTTATTCTCCTTCAGAATAGGGGTAATAATTCAATGATTAAACCTATTCTGGTAGTTCATTTGAAATTTTACAATTAACTCATTAATGCCTCCTGGCAAGAAAACTTGCCATATGACATTTATTATTTATTATTATTATTATTAGATTTTTTTGCACACTGCTAGCGATTGGGAAATAATCTTGCCTATCAGAAAACCATAAAAATAACTTGTAATTTTTTTTCAATTAGCCTGTTTAATCGAATAGATTTAAATACGAAAGTTATAGAAGAAATATTGTAATTTTTTCTTCGCAATAAACTACCAATATAAACCTTACCTATTAATCCATGTTGAAACAGTTTGAAGAGACACTTGAAAATGCCCAGCTATATAACGAAAACTTCTTCCAGCTTGCCACTTGCCAATCATTTGGCCTTTCGTTGCTTCAGTTAATTGTGGGGCTATTTTGTTTCAGCAAATACTCTACACATATGCATTTATAATAAACTTCACTTCAAACATATATACTGCAGAAAAAACAATATAGCTTTATTAGACTGGAAAAGAAGCTATAAATCCATTTAAAGGTAACAAAAATGAATAAGTTTTTTCTAAGGTAGAACTGATCATATTTTTCAAAAATGAGCTTTATTAATTTAAAAATAAAAGCGAAACTATTTTCCATAAATGAAAACGTATATCTCATGCAAATACGTTTTACGTAATTTTAATGAAAAATTTTAAAGCAGACATTGAAAAAGTAAAAGAAATATATATATATATATATATATATATATATACTAATAAAGGCTGGGGTTCTTGTGCCTCGCTATCTTATATCTTACTACAATCACAGGTCGTTGTCAGAGTTGTTTAACGTAAGATTACGAAGCATTGAAATACGGTTTACGCATTGTTTATAGTGTAAGATTTAATCTCTAAGTTTATCAAGTCACTATAATCCCAGCCTATGAGTATAATATTTTCTCAAAGAGGAATGAGAGCTCTCCGACCCGAATATCGATTCTTACCACTAAATTTTAATAGTATTCTCCAACGTAAAGAATTTCAGAAATTTTGTCCTTGAATAAGGTAACAAATACTATTAAAATTTAGTGGTGTCAATCGGGATTTCGAGTCGCAGCGCTCCCATCCCTATTCAAATTATGCTTTAATGCACATCATAGACGGCCCCTTAAAGCAGCATTTTGTCGTTTTTTAAGCATAATTTGAAAACTACTTGGAAAAAAAAATGAAATTTTGAATACACATAAAGCAGGACATAATAAATATAAATCCATCAAAAAAATTGTAGGTTGCAATTCATAATTTTTTCGAATATTAATTTCATAATTCATAATTCATATTATAAAATTTTAAAAATTACAAATTTGACGTAGTTTTGTTTGGGTTTTTGAGTTTTATAACCAAACAAAACGTTAGCACATTAGGATTATAATTTCAGGAGATATTAATAAAAATATGAAAATGTAATTTAACATTAGAAGCTCTAAAATTTGAATGTTTATAACTCAAAAATGACTTAAAATTTTGTATCTAGGCATAGTTTGAACCGAAGATTTAAAATATCATGTCAAAAGTGGGTGTTGCCATTGAAAAAATTAAAGTTTAGGCTGGTTTTAATATGTAGATGGCCCCTTAAGCAAATTTTAGATACATCACTTAAAAGTAGACTTTATTTCCAATCGTTTGGTACCAGTCACGTCCTTCTACTATAATTTGTTGCAGAGTTAGTGGGGGGTGTTCCGTTTTTTTTTCCACGACTGTACATTTATGTATCTGAAAAATTATACAATTCTCCAACTATAATGCTTGCAAATAAATGTTATCAAAAAGATTGCAATTTCTTTACATGCAAATTTCATTTTTTAATTCTAAATTGTTAATTATAATAGTTTAATATTTTTTCTGAATTAAACCTTAAAAATTTAAAGAAAAAATGCGGAGAAAAAAATCATCGGGGGGTGGGGGTGGAAGGAGAGGGAATTATATCTATATATTACTTGCGTAGATACATAGATGTTGAAAACCATGCATGTTGTCATGAAATACGAAATGATTTTGTGCATATTACTTTTTTATTACATTTTCTACCACTAGTTCCAAACAAAAATAATTCGTGGAAGAATTTTTTTTAGAAAAATTAAATAAAGCAAAAATTATTATTCGGAAATTGTGGCATATATTTAGAATAAAAGATAATAAATATTAGCCAAATTTACATCACTGCGAGTATTAATTATTCCAAATGAGGGAAAAAGTGTACAGGCGGACGTTTAAACCAAGGAAGTTTTCTTCAGATGCAACGCTCTATCAACTAAGCTTTTCTAAAAAATTTTGATGAACACAATTCACTCAGACAACCTACTGACAAGAGCATCTGATCTGTTATCTTAACACTTTAAGTGGCAAAGTACCGTAATTTCCGGCGTATAAGCCGCAGCTCAAAGAGTCGTTTTTCGACCCAGAAATTTTATTCAATAATTGTAGTTAAATATTTACAGCGATCTTTTAAGTTACATTTTATAAAATAATATTTCTGGGACGAAAAACGACTCTTTGAGCTGCGGCTTATACGCCGGAAATTACGGTACTTCTATCGTTAATTTTGTAAAATTGTTGAATGTCACCCGAATTTACGAATAAAATTATTTCAAAATAAATGAAACATTTACTCACGTACTTCATAAAATGAAAATTTTATTCCAAAATTATGTTCTCATTGTTGTATTTGAGGACTAAAATTAAGTATTATAAAAACATATCACCACCCTTCATGCGGTTAAAGTGCTCAACAGTGCTCAATCAACAGAATAATAGAGTTAAAGGAAATCCAAAAAAATTGGTTACGTAATTACACTTTATTATTTTAACCCTAAACTTCTGGTATTTTATTTTGGAAAGTATATATTTTTATACACATATCAGGGTTAGATATGAGAAATTTTAAAGCAAAATTCTTCGACTTAATTAATAGCAGGCTTCTGTGACAATACAAAGCGAATATTCTTATTTAAATATAGTAGTTGCATGGAACTAAATTTATTGAATAAAAGTTATTTTTTTATTAATTCAAATATGCATTACGGATCAGTCTAGAATTAACAGTATTAACACAATCTTTCGAATTGAATTGATAAAGAAATTATACGAGTAGTACCTTTCGCTAAAAAAACCCCTTTAAACATCACAGAAACCAGAAAAAGGAAAATAGCAGTAAGTGTATAAATTCAAATCTCCATTTACAAGATGCTCCATTTTTATTTTCCTGTACACCTTTTCGAGACCGAATCTGTCTAATTTAGATAGGTTGGTAAATACAATTATCTGTGTCGCCCATGATATTTTTAATCCAATATTCTGTAGGGAGTTGCCAGTATTAGTCTCCTTTTATTAGAAATTTTGAAGAAGAATTTTAATTTTATGTAGACATGAAATGTCTGTAAATATATAAAACAAACATTTCTATTCGGAATTTATAATATGAATAAATTTCTGAATAAAAAATTAGGCCAAATTGGTGACGCTAGATCTGTATTCCAACGATGTGTCCTATGTGAACAGATTAGTAAATTAAATGGTTGGAAACAATTCACTCGGTACACCTAATCACAAGAGCATCTCTTCTGATATCTTAACACTTTCAGTGGCTAAGTACTTCTATTTCTAAAATGGTGAAATGTTTGATTGACAACATAATTTAAGAACAAATTAATTTGGAAAGTAAGTAAAAGATTTACTTCGCGTACATGATAAAAGGAAAATTTTATTCTAAATTCCTGGTGCCATTGTGGCATTTGGAAATTAAAATTAAGTTGTATGAAAATGTTCTACCGCACTCCAAGTACTTTTGAAGCTTAACAGATTAAACCGCAGTTAAATGAAATTCAATAAACCTTGAGTACGTAATTACACTTCCTTATTTTAACCCATATCTTTTGAAATCTGACTTTTCAAAATACATTTTCAATATACACATATTTTGGGTTAGTTATGAGAAATTTTAAAAAGACAGTTTTTGCTTTAATTAATAACAGACTTCTATCATTACATAAGGCGAATATTCTTAAATATAGTGGTTTCACGGAATTGAATTTAATTATTAAAAGTTAAATTAAATTTGATCCAAATATACAGGTTGTACATAATTAAATTTCACCTACTCAGATCTGAAATCGAATTTGTTCATCAGTAATATATGAAATTTGGAACGCATCTAAATGAAGGGAGGCGTTAAATTTCACCTACTCGCATCCGTCTGTAATCTAAACTATTTATCAGTAAAATAGGAAATTTGGAATGCATCTAAATGGAAGGTTTGAAAAGATATTTTCGAAAAAAAATAAAAAAATGACCAACAGAGAGTTTTTATTGTAACAGTTTGCTATACACGAATATTGTAACAACCACGTGATGTATCTGCTCAAGCACAAAGAAAATGTGTAATAAAAAGCCACAAAGAATATATTATCAGTCTGATGTATTTCCCCAGGAAAATGTATTTCCGTTTACAAGATAGTGCTTTACTGGTGAAACTTTTTTTTTATCAAAAAGGGGATTCTGCACCAGAAGCTTTGCGGAGTTTCGAGCTTTGAAAAACATTCGCAGATGTGCAATGACTGCTAATGTAACATTGACAGAACTCAAGGAGGATATTTCCATTCACACACCTCAATCAATCCAAGAATTTGCTTCGCGTGACTGTTGAATAGGCTATTTTTCGATTTCAAACTACTTAACAATAATGGTCAACACACTGAACAGTATGTGTCTTGATAAACCAGTTATACAGTGTATAAGCTTGTATTTTGTTAAATTATTAAAAGAAATCGATAATATGCTCTCTCGTGGCCATTTTTGAAATAAAGTTTTCTTTTTGCTAAATGCCTTTCACATCCCCTCACTTAGACGTATTCCAGCTTTTCTGATGAATAGTTTCGACTACAAATATCTTTGAGTAGGTAAACTTTAATTATGTACACCCCCCACCCTACCTCACTGTGTAGGATAGGGTTAACAATCAGTCTAAATGGTAAAGAAATCATACGAGTTGTAACGCTCTTCGAGTAAAATGCTTTAAATTTAACAGAATCCGGAAAAAGTAAAATGGCAGTAAGTGAATAAATTCAAATCTTCATCCACAAGACGGGAGAACAATCCTTTTTATTTGAACTCTGTGTGACAGAATCTATCTGATTTAGATAGTTTGTTAAATAGAAATGCCTATCGCTTTCACGGTTTTATTAATCACATGCCCTGTACAGGATTAAACCCTTTCCGGCACAGTGGTCCCACTGCGGGCACACCTAATTTTAATTCCAAACTTGCATTCGACGCCAAGAATATTTTAATAATTGTTTTCATATAGTGAAAGCTTAAAATAAGGAGTTCATATTTTCTAAAAAAAGTCGTTTGTTAATTCCGGTGTCAGTTAGCAATTTCTCATTTTACGATCAGACTTTGACTGTGCCGGAAAGTGTTAAATGGTTGGACACAATTCACTCGGTACACCTAATCACAAGAGCATCTCTTCTGATATCTTAACACTTTCAGTGGCTAAGTACTTCTATTTCTAAAATGGTGAAATGTTTGATTGACAACATAATTTAAGAACAAATTAATTTGGAAAGTACCGTAATTTCCGGCGTATAATCCGCAGCTCAAAGAGTTGTTTTTCGATCCAGAAATATTATTTTATAAACTGTAACTTAAAAGATCGCTGTAAATATTTAACTACAATTATTGAATAAATTTTCTGGGTAGAAAAACGATTCTTTGAGCTGCGGATTATACGCCGGAAATTACGGTAAGTAAAAGATTTACTTCACGTACCTGATAAAAGGAAAATTTTATTCTAAATTTCTGGTGTCATTGTGGCATTTGGAAATTAAAATTAAGTTGTATGAAAATGTTCTACCGCACTCCAAGTAGTTTTGAAGCTAAACAGATTAAATCGCAGTTAAATGAAATTCAATAAACGTCGAGTACGTAATTACACTTCCTTATTTTAACTCATATCTTTTGAAATTTGACTTTTCAAAATACATTTTCAATATACCCATATTTTGGGTTAGTTATGAGAAATTTTAAAAAGACAGTTTTTGCCTTAATTAATAACAGACTTCTATCATTACATAAGGCGAATATTCTTAAATATAGTGGTTTCACGGAATTGAATTTAATTATTAAAAGTTAAATTAAATTTGATCCAAATATACAGGTTGTACATAATTAAATTTCACCTACTCAGATCTGAAATCGAATTTGTTCATCAGTAATATATGAAATTTGGAACGCATCTAAATGAAGGGAGGTGTTAAATTTCACCTACTCGCATCCGTCTGTAATCTAAACTATTTATCACTAAAATAGGAAATTTGGAATGCATCTAAATGAAGGGATTGAAAAGATATTTTCGAAAATAAAATAAAAAAATGACCAACAGAGGGATTTTATTATAACAGTTTGCTATACACGAATATTGTAACAACCACGTGATGTATCTGCTCAAGCACAAAGAAAATGTGCAATAAAAAGCCACAAAGAATAAATCATCAGTCTTATGTATTTCCCCAGGAAAATGTATTTCAGTTTACAAGATAGTGCTTTACTGGTGAAATTTTTTTTATCAAAAAGGGGATTCTGCACGAGAAGCTTTGCGCAGTTTCGAGCTTTGAAAAACATTCGCAGATGTGCAATGACTGTTAACGTAACATTGCCAGAATTCAAGGAGGATATTTCCCATCACACACCTCAATCAATCCAAGAATTTGCTTCGCGTGACTGTTGAATAGGCTATTTTTCGATTTCAAACTACTTGACAATAATGGTCAACACACTGAACAGTATGTGTCTTGATTAACCAGTTATACAGTGTATAAGCTTGTACTTTGTTAAATTATTAAAATAAATCGATAATATGCTCTCTCGTGGCCATTTTTGAAATAAATTTTTCTTTTTGCTAAATGCCTTTCACATCCCCTCACTTAGACGCATTCCAACTTTCATACTTTTCTGATGAATAGTTTCGACTACAGATATCTTTGAGTAGGTGAACTTTAATTATGTACACCCCCCACCCTACATCACTGTGTAGGATAGGGTTAACAATCAGTCTAAACGGTAAAGAAATCATACGAGTTGTAACGTTCTTCGAGTAAAATGCTTTAAATTTAACAGAAACCGGAAAATGTAAAATGGCAGTAAGTGAATAAATTCAAATCTTCATCCACAAGACGGGAGAATATTCCTTTTTATTTGAACTTTTCGTGACAGAATCTATCTGATTTAGATAGTTTGTTAAATAGAAATGCCTATCGTTTTCATGGTTTTGTTAATCACATGCCCTGTACAGGATTAAAGCCTTTCCGGCACAGTGGTCCCACTGCGGGCACACCTAATTTTAATTCCAAACTTTCATTCGGCACCAAAAATATTTTAACCCTTTAACGGGCGGTGGTCACAAAAAAGGACACCTAATTTTATTTCCAAAACTGACAATCGGCACCTAGAATATTTAATTAAAATTTTCCTTTTATTAAATACCGGAAAATATGCAAGTTTTTATTTTGTAATTAATTCGTTTGTAAATTCTGGTGTCAATCCATTATTTCATCATTTTACAGACAGACTTACTCCGCGCCGGAAAAGGTTAATAAAATTTCTTCTACAATGAAAGTATAAAAGAAGAGTTCTTATTTTCTATAAAAGTCGTTTGTAAATTCCGGTGTCAGTCAGTAATTTCGAATTTTACGAACAGAATTTGTCTATGCCGGAGAGGGTTAACATTTGTCCTCCTCTCTTATTCAGAAATTCCGAAGAAGAGTTTTAACTTTATGTAGTAATGAAATATCTGCCATTAAATAAAGCAAAACTTACTATTCGGAATTTACGGAATACTTTCTGAATAAAAATTTAAGCCAAACTGGCGATGCTGGTTCTGTACTGCACTAAATTTTCCTTTATTTAACGCTTTCAGTGGCAAACCACTTCCATTAATAATAAAATATTGTAACGCCTGAATAAAACAGGAATTTACGAACAAATTCACTTGGAAATAAGAAAAAGCTATTTTTCGCATACATGATAAAGGGAAAATATTATACTAAAATTCTGGTGCCGTTGTGGCATTTGGGGATTTAAATTAGGTGGTACGTTTATGAAACCACCCCTTGAAAGGGTTAATGAAACGCGTTTTGTGGTTACTTAAAGTAAAAAATATTTTTTCGGAAATTCCAGTATTTGTTCGGAATTTCTGAATAAAAAATTCCCAAATTCACGCATATAGCCGCCAATGATACAAATAGGTTAAGTAAAGGTCGTGATATGTATATTGTTCTAGCTATTTTACTGCGCTCCGTCACCAATAATTTGTCCGTAATTTCTGCATGAAGTGTAACACAAGGCGTTAATTGCGCGGTCGTTTTTTGGTGTTATTTTTGTGACAATATTCACAAAATAAGCTCATATTAAACTCTTTAGCGAGAAGTCACGAGTCACAGTCCTACTGTATTTTTGTGAAAATAAAAGCGATTATAACGAAATCGAGTGTTGTAATTGTATCCGAAAACTATGGAACCGATTCAAAAACGCGTTCTGGGAAATGCACAGCTGCCAGCCTTCAGGATTGTTCAAATGAAATACATAAATTTTTAATCAGAATGATTTATTTCATATTATAAATGGAAGGAAATAAATATAAACTCGCTAAATCTACTTCGGAATTGTAATTTCACTTTATTTTATTGCAGAAATTCACCAATTAACCCGACTGTAGTCACGTCCTTTTTGGAACGTAATTAATCGCTTTTGGTATTTTTGCCTTCGGTACAGCGCCTAGAATAGATAGTGTGGAAAACGGCCACAAAATAGTACTAAAAAATTGAATCCGATAAATGTTGAATGATGCTGAAAAGATAGCAGGTCGATCGCAGCGACATCTTCTAGCAGTGGCGTAGACAGGGTGGAGGTCCAGATGGTTTGTATACCACTAATTTTATAAAAATATTTTTCTCTTATCTAATCGGAGAATTTTCTTCGATTTTGAAGCCGGAAAAAATTTATAATATTACTGGTTTCCAGAGCATTTGGACCCTCATCTCTGGCTACGCCACTGTCTGCTAGCTCTTTTCAACGCAAACATTGTATAAGAATCGACCTGAGAAAACGTTTTAGCTGGTGGTAAATATTTTAAATAATTAAATCATACCCTATTTCCTTTGATTTTGATAGGGATTTTCATAAGCTTTGAGAATATAAATGATATTGATCATGGCCAAAAAACGTGATGCTCATTCTTTTGTGCCTGGTTGCAGCACTCGATGCAAGACATCAAACTAGCAACTATCCCTGTTTAGCATACCAAAGGATGAATTTCTACTAGAATACAGGAAAAGGTTAATTACCTGATATGATAAAAAACTAACTTCAAAATCAGTTACATCTGAAATATACATTTACAAGAAGATTTTATTAGCAGAAATTATTTTCATGTTGTCAATAGTGAAATGGTTACTTTTGCTTGAGGTAAATCTAGTTTTAAAGCAGATGTGGCGCCGATCGTCCTATTATTGTACCACATCTTTGCACAATTATCGGCTACAATTTTTAGCACTTTTTAAAGCATTACCAGTTTGACATTTTTTAAATTCCGCAATTTCGCATTCATACCAGAAATTTCCTATAATGTCCTTTTGTTCACTTAATAGCCAAAGCCATTAAATAATAAGCCCAGTCAGATAGTGTTAAATTTGTTAGCGACACACTAGCGCCAAACCTCTGCTGCGGAAGGAGGACAAAACAGAAGTGGGTCGCAGAGAAACGATACGATTTATTTATATCGATATTTTATACGATTTTTATCGATGTTTTGTTTTTGCACTTCCTTTAAAAGCTTGCTAATTATTGGGATCTTTTACATTAAAGCTAAAACAATAATGAAATAAAAATGTGGAAATTTACTGGATTAATATTTCTATATAAATATAGTGGTGGCGAAGAAGTTGATTTATTTATTAAAAGTTAAATAAAAAGTGATGGAAATTTACATCACTATGCAATTAACCCTTTCCGGCACAGACAAATTATGTTCGTAAAATGTGAAATTACTGACTGACACCGGAATTTACAAACGACTTTCTTAGAAAATATGAACTCCTTATTTTAAGCTTTAATTTTAGAAGCAAAATTTTATTAAAATATTCTTGGTGCCGAATGCAGCACTCCCAACCGCTAGATGGCGCTATTTTCATCTTGCGAAAAGTTTCCCATTTATCTGACTGGGCTTATTATTTAATGGCTTTGCTTAATGGCAGATATTTCGTGACTTCTTGAAGTAAAAATTCCTGTTTCAGAATTTCCTGTTTGAATTCGAAAATTTTGAATTAAAAAACGCAAAAAACCGTTTCCACCCTATTCTAGACGCGTGTAGTCTAGGCGCTGAACCTCCTGTGCCCGCTAGAGGAAAACGTAAAACAAGAAATAAATAAAAATATTTAACATTTGAATATAATTCATTTACAGAGTTCTAAGATTGTGTTTACTAGAATTGTAAAATTTTCTCATGAGTTTTGAAATATTGGGTGTGTTTAAAAATGAAATTACACCAATGATTGTGTCGCGAACTTTCCGGAAATTTTCAATTTTGCTTGTAAATATATACCTGAAAAGAAGCAGAAATTTATTACAAATTTACTATGGTGCGGCAGAAATGCATAATAAACTACATGTAATTTCAATTTTGTATTTTTAAGGAGCGATGGATTAGTGAAAAATAAAAGATTTGCGCGACAAAAAGACCGGTAAGCAAATATTGATGGGATAAATAAGTGAAGATTACTACTGCGGAATACTGGCATTCTGTACGCGTCAGGTTCGGCAGTCTTGGTACAATGCATATTTAGGGGTCTCAAAAACTATGGATTTTTCATATATTTTATTTGCAAATAAATATAATTATAATCAATATGATTGTATTTTCTTTACTCGTCAATTGCATTTTTTTCAAATTATAAATTGTTATTTAGGATAGTTTAACAATTTTTAGCATTAACTTTTTTAAAAATTGTCGATGACATTAGTAAACAGATAACCAGATAACCCAAAATAAAATCAAACAATCCTACGGGATGACGGTTATAACGAAATGGCGTAACTCACATAATTTTACATGTACTCACTCGTTTTTGATTGCTGATTTTTAAACGGTTTAAAAAAAATAAAGTTCTGTTTTGGGTCGTTATGTATGTATGTATGTATGTAATCTTCAATTTCATCTACAACCACTGGACGGATTTGAATGTATTTTTTACACAACAATTTGAGTGCATAAGCGAAGGTTATAAGCTGAAAGAATTCATCGTAACGTGTATAGTTCTTATACAGAAACACATGAAATATTTTAATGTATGCTTGCTTTTCTACTGCGTTTCAGATATGAGGTAATGAGCAGTAGATTGCCCTTATAAATGTAACAGAAGTGGCAGACAAAAGAAAATTTGTTTGGTGGAAAGAATTTTGGACAAAATTTTGAACGATAAGCAACTAGACTGCATTTTTAAATATAAAAGTAGCGACATATGAGCATTAAAATTTGACTGACCGAGAAGATTTTGAACGAAATTGTGAATGCTTAGCACTTTCCGTACCTTTGTGTATAAGATAGTGTCTACATATGAGCAATAAAATGTTACTGTTAGAGAGGATTTTGGAGAAAATCCACCATTTTAGACAAGTTAATTTTTGTTGACTTGTCTCGTTTGATCAGTAGAACTTGTCTAAGTGAGTATTGCGAAGTTTTGGAAGGTAGGTTGAAATTATTTGTTCAAATAATTCCTGTCTGAGAATGCGCTATGCACATATTCTGGCATTTCTTTATTTATAACTTGCAGACCGGTTCAAAAAGCCCGGGATAATAGCATTAAATAAATATAAAATTACCTTATATATGATATATAAACAAAAGTTTAATAACCTTAAAATTACTTAAAGTTACCTTAAATACCTAAGCAATTGTAAACAACTCTATGTATCTCTCTATACATCTGTATATCTCAGGGATTAGATTTCTCCGCTTTTTTGCATACCAGTATAATCTTACAGAAAATATTTTTGTATTTAATTGGAACATTCTGCGATTTAAGATAACAACGTTTTCTCTAAAATTATACTGGTATGCAAAGAAGCGGAGAAATCTCATCCCTGGTGTATCTCTCTAAAACTTGATGTTGGCTATATCTGAGTATTATTTGAATAGATAGGTTATCAGACACAGTCTTCGCAGATATTTAACATGGGGGCGTTATATCCCACCTATCTAGCTTTGTGGCTAAATATGTCGCTTTATTAAATCGTGATGGTGTCGGCTCTGGTTAAGACTAAACTTTCTTAATACATATTATTTAATTTAACCTAAAGAAAAAGTAAGACAGTTAAAACAAATTTCGCGTTGTGATTGTTTAGCAGGAGTTTCAACTTATAAGCCGTTAGATTAATTGGTCAATTCCTAAATTTATTGCTGTAAATCTAACACAGAAGTATTCCAGCCGATATTTAAACCACAAAATAATTATTTATGATGCAAAAGTAACTCAGAGACATTAGTTAACATTCATTACAGAACACATATTTACCAAAGGCAAAACTCTTGTATATAATCATCTTTACTGAGATCGCACCGATTATTTTTCTCAACATTCTTAACTTCATATTTATTAAAATTATTACAAACTTTTGTGCGTTTGAGTATGCATCTTTTGACTGAATCTCATAGTAATAATTATTTTATTAAAATTATTTTATTTTATAACATAACATGAGGTTATTCAGTACACCATTTTACTGTTTGAGTATTTTACAAAATATCATTTACATGGAATCTCAACGTACCCCTTGTACAAAGCAGGAGATCTCTAACAAAGCCACATAATATATTCATTCAAAACATCTGTATCAGAAATACCGGCGTACACGGAAGCCGAGAGCAACTGTTTCGTTTGTCCCGAAGTGACTTCCTTCTTCATTTGGGTAGGGTAGAACACAATCGTGGCACTTACTGCTAATATTTCGGAATCAACTATGGACAACTGCCGTTAAACTTTGCTCACAAAACATCTCTGTCCGTAGCTAAGAGCATCTACATGACTTATTCGATGATAATTCTCATGAATAGAGAAAAATCGTATACGCGCGGTAAGGCTGCACTAGGTCAGCAACCATCTCTGAACTTAACAATTCCGACCTCAGGAATTCATTCTTTAAAAATAAATCTCTGACTATCATTCTAAAAAGTCATCTTTAAAAAATTCAACAAGAGCGTTTATCAACAACTTTATATATCTCTATTTACTGCTCTAAGATTAAAAGTGTATATGCATATATCACTTACTACGGACTACACAAAAGCTATACACACTACTAGTTATTGGTTCACTATATTTGGGTCCG
This sequence comes from Maratus michaelseni, assembly GCA_963931845.1. NCBI lineage: Eukaryota > Metazoa > Arthropoda > Arachnida > Araneae > Salticidae > Maratus > Maratus michaelseni. The sequence goes on from OZ007586.1 coordinate 189,952,250, forward strand.
TGATTGGGCTCCAGTGGTCCACTTGGGAAAAAGTATTTATTTCATTGGAGAGATCATTGCGTCATTTATTTCCCACAACTCAGCCCCCTAGAAAAGGATCCTAACCCCATGCTGTAAATAGAAAGTGACACTTACATTGTACTTCACAAAATCGTCTCCGACTTATTGGCGGCTCTATAAGAAAATACTTTTTTGGAATACATGGAAAGTCTATGTAACACATGAATAAAATACCGAATATATATGTACACTAAGTGAACAATATAGAAATGAATACACTAAAGAAATTAAGTATTCTGAACATTTATATCCTAAAATTGTTTCAGTATCTTTATTATTTCTTCAGATATTATTCTTTAAAATCTGTATCTCGTTGGAATCTCGTCACTGATGAGAGGGATATAGAAGGAATGCTAAAGTTAATTTCTTTACAGCACGAGGATAGTTTACAGCCTTTTATAGTTTATTTACCGATTTTCCTCGTACAATTAATTTTAGCCATTCTGGGTCCAAATTTCGCTTTTTCTAATTTTGAAAAAAATTACTGTTACATTTAAATAATTAAAAGTAGCTTATCCAAAGCACAAAAGTTAATCTTTACGGAAATTTAACTTTAACGAATATGTCATTACTGAAATCTATCGAATATAGTTATTTCTCGTACTATTCATTTGACAATAGGCTAAATAAATTTTTTGAAGACGTTTGGAAAAGGCCGTATTACAACACGGTTAAACAATCATAACTATCTAGTATTATTTATTTTTTATCATAAATTGTTCATTTTGAAAAGTAGCTCTTTCTTTTAAATTTAAATAGTGTAACATATATTCAAATGCTATTATAAATATGAAATGTGTGTGAATGTGTGGCTGAGGACAGCGTGAAAATGGATGGTTTAATGCCATTTTATCGTTGCATATAAGTGGATTATAAACCAGAAAGTGTTTGGGCTATTTTTAATTTACTTTATTTAAACATATTTTTAAAATAATTTCAAATTTCCAAAAAACGTATTAACGTGCATCTGTCCAAAAATATGCGATACGATTATATTTGTTAAAACGTATAGTACTGCTGTGTAACTTAAAATCAAATTAAAATTTAGCAGCGATGGCCAATTTTTATGAAATTTAGAGCCTGGAAAATTAAGAACAGACAAAACTCAGGCCGACAAACATGCCATGTTTATATCATGATGATATTTATACGGTACCACTACAAAACAAGGACTTTTTAACTGATATTAATTACCAAAATTACAGTATCTGTTCGAAATGTATTCCAGGACACCAGTCCCTGATTACTAGGCCTGAGCGCTAACACAAAAATGGTGGCCTTCGTAGGCGGATTTTTTTCAGCGTGTATATGGCCCCTTAACCCTTTCAGGGGCAGTGGTATGTTTATGAAACCACTTAATTTTAATTCTCAAACGCCACATTGGCACCAGAATTTGGCTAAAATCTTTTCCATTTAATATTTATGAGAAATACAGCCTTTTTTCTTATTTCCAAATAAATATTTTTGTAAATTCCGGACATTTTAGTACTGAAAGTACTTTGCCCCTGAAAGGGTTAAAATTGAATACCAATTTTCTAAAAGTTTTCTCCGCTTTTTTTTTCTGAGATTAAATAAATCAAAGAAAACTTTTTGAAAATACTGGTGTGTATGATCAGGAGACCGTACAGACGCTTATAAGAATCCGCCGTTTAAGAAGGAGCGCCGCCATTTTTCTGTCAGCACTCAGACCTTGTATTCAGGGGGCGATGGCTCGAATAATCAGTGGCGTAGCCAGGCTGGAGGTACAGATTCCCTGGAGACTACTAATTTCTTAAAGTATTTTTCTCCTTGTTTAATCGCTGAAATATCGGCGATTGGATAAGGCAATATATATTCTTTTAAATAACTGTAGCCACAACCTGGCTAAGTCACTGCCGAATATACGTTATTATATATATGTACAAACGAATTATATAACTTCCTGTATTGGAAACTGGTTTGAACGAATTTTGCTATAATAAATTATTATATTTATTCTATTTTTGTAAAGGTGCATTATATTTATTACATATTTTTCTATTATATATATTCACCGAAGAGCCATTACATTATGACCACCCTCCAACAGGGTTCGTACGGATCATGGAATTTTCCAGGGAATCACCAGCATTTTCTTTATGGAAAAAATATCTAGCTTAAAATTGCGAATCTTCGCCTTCTTTTAAGGAGAGATTTTATGTAAGAAAATACTGGTACAGAAGAATTTCCTGGTCGCAAAATTTCAGGAGCCGTACGAACCCTGTATAACAACTCACCCAGGAACAAAACCACAGCGCAAGCGCGGCTGATGCTTGAGTATATAAAGCGTCCATGCATTGTATTTCAAAACATAGCGTGATTAAAGACATAATGGGAAAGACTGAAGATTTATTTGACTTTGATAAAGGTCAAATCGTTATGGCTTGGCGACTGGTAACGTCGATATCAGAAACGGCACGTTTGGTGGGATGTTCACTTGCAGTCGTTGTAGGCACGTCTCAAAAATGATGTATGAATCGTGAAACAACAAGTAGCAGGCCAGCGGTGTCTCGCCCGTAACGTATTGATTCCAGAGGAGAGCGGAGATTGTTACGTATCATTCGCCGTGACCGAAGAGCTACAACAGCCGAAATCACCATCAGCTACAGGCGTGGCGACCCAAACAGTGTTTCTCAACACACAGTGTAGCGTGCACTGCTGAGTATGGGCCCACGCAGCGGGCGGCCGAAGCACGTCCCTGCGCAAACGGCACGTCATCGCCAGCAGTGACTGCAATGGGACCAGAAACATCGGAATTGGACCATAAAAGAATAGTAGAAAGTTACATGGTCCGACAAATCACGTTTTCTGTTCCATCCCATCGACGTGTGCGTGCAAATATGCCGATTTCCAACAAAAACCCTGGCTCCGGGATGCACCGGTGGACGGACACAAGCCGGTGGAGGCAGTATCGTGGTGTGGGCGATGTTTTCATGGCGCACATTAGGACCCATAATCCCCACAGAGCAATCCCTGATGTCTGTGTGCTACCTAAACATCGTTGCAGACCAGGTGCACCCATTCATCACAGCAGTGTTTCTGGCAGGTGATGGTGTTTACCAACAGGATTATGCACTACGTCATACGAGTGGAATCGTCAGGGAGTATTTCGAGGGACATTCTAGTGACTTTCAAGTCATGTCTTGACCTCCTGACATGAATCCAATTAAACATTTGTGGTTTCACTTGGAAAACTGAAATCGTTCTGCCAGGCTACTACCTTGCAATGTGCAGGAATTGCAGGACCAGTTGGTGAGCGCTTGGTACCAGATACCTAAGACTACCTATCAGTAACTTTTCGAGTCCATGCCACGCCGGGTGCTGGCGGTTTTTAGGGCGAAAGATGGTCCTACGTCGAATTAAACATGTGATCATAACGTAATGGCTTTTCAGTATATATATATATGTATATATATATATATATATATATATATATATATATATATATATATATATATATATATATATATATATATATATATATAGTATGTGTGTGTGTACTGATGATTGTTTTCATCTCATCTTTCAAACGCAAGGGCAACCATGTGAATAAGTTCTATGTTATAATTTACGTTAAACAGTGTGGATATAATAGAACATCATATAAATCATCTTAGTTTTATTATATAAATCATCTTAGTATGTTTTAGTGATGAAGCAAATTCTAAAAAAAATTAGTCTACTTTTAATAATCTCTGTGTGTTCTAAATGACTTTTTATGGTTCTTGTAACATCCTATTGTGTTAATAATAAAATTATTTTATTTTAAAACTATTTGAATCACTGAACCAGGGATGATATTTCTCCGCTTTTTTTCATACCTGTATAATCTTACAGAAAATATTTTTGTATTTAATTGGAACATTCTGCGATTTAAGAGAACAAAGTTTTCTCTAAAATTATACTGGTATGCAAAAAAGCGGAGAAATCTCATCCCTGCACTGAACTAAACTTGGTTCAAACCTTACTTGTTGTTACAGGCAAAGGCTATAGAGCCTTTTCACTCACTTTGGCGTTAGTGGATTCCCAACTCGAAGGATATAGCGATGATTTTGGTGAGTAGAAAATCACTTCTCGGATTTAATTTTAACACATTTATATTACTTATTTACTCCTGTTGCCTTTACTCATATAGTCATATGAAGAGGTTACTTGTAGTGCCAGTTTTGGCTTTATCGTTGTTTGAGAGAAACATTTTTCACGAGTTGATGTTATTATTATTTTTTTCTTTGCAATGCCTTTTGCTTATAGTTTTATACATTTTATATTTTTATAGACACAATATATATATATGTTTTCTTTTTTGAATATTTGCAAATCCAACGTAGTGTAATACATCCAAATATGCTATTTTAAAATCTTTGCAGCATTTAGAGTATTATAAAAGAAGATTTTAAACTTATAACATAGTAAAATACCGCCATCAAAAATAATTATTTATTTATTTTTAATTATTTTGAGAGCTATTCATATAATTTCATTTAATTTATTTAAAACAATCACTATTTTATTGATAATGAAGAAAAATATAAAAAAAAATGTTTTATATTACACATTATAAACGTGCTTTAAAGATTTTTATTATCTCGAAAAAATTGTTAATATTTTAGTAGCGCACTAAGATCTACAAAAGGGAGAAAATTTGAATCATTATTGCTCATAAAATGAACAGTTTCTTCTTTCACATGTTCTTAATGTAGTTTTTAATAAATAAGTAACATGTAAACACATATTATATATATATATATATATATATATATATATATGTACATCTGGTACACACAACCAGTAGTGCAATCTACGCCACTATTTCAGCTTAGGAATCGTTGCCATATATTTTTTTCTTCGGACTAAAATTGTTTCTTCGTTAATAGCAAAATTTGTAATATTTTTCTGCCTTTTAGCTAGACAAAAATTTGAATTCAAAATCTGTTGTCTAACTGTTCACGCACAGTATAAAATAATACGAGTAGAATAAAAAATAGTTGTCAGCAACAGCCCATCCATCGGTCATTCGGATGTATATGCCCTGGTAAATAATCAAAGGATTAAATCTATGCATTTCCGTGCCATTGTTAGCCACAGCCACCCAGATATTTTACTCTAGCGCTACTGCCGGCAAAGTTTTTGGCAGGACAGACCTATATTAAAGCTTTGCCTGTCATCCTCTGCGATTCCGTCAGACCTGTAGTACTTTCAAGGGCCCACCTCGACTATTTGTGGCTACGCGATTACATACAGGTTAGCTAGTTACATATTTATTTACCTATGAATCCATCTGCATATGTACCATCCAAAATTTCATTCTTGTTTTATGAAAATTATTCAACTGAAGGTTGTGTTAAGCTTTTACAAATAGCATAATTTATTTCAGGCAATTATTATTTTTTAAGAAATAAGAACTGAACCTTAACATTTGTCTTAAATGATTTCGTCTTAATATTTTTTAAAAAAATACTGCATTCCATTCTAAATATTCTCATGTTTTGCATTTTTGTCAAAAATATCTAAACTTGCTCAATAAATGATTAAAATAATTTTTCAGATGTATTTTCATTTACACGATTTTCTATATGTCTAATTACAGGTCGAATACGTGTATGACATATGACTTATAGGATGTCAGTCAATGGCAAACACTAGTACATATACTGAACGTGCTCTTTCCCACCATCCCACCCTGTATAACAACTCACCCAGGAGCAAAATCACAGCGCAAGCGCGGCTGATGCTTGAGTATATAAAGCGTCCATGCATTGTATTTCAAAACATAGCGTGATTAAAGACATAATGGGAAAGACTGAAGATTTATTTGACTTTGATAAAGGTCAAATCGTTATGGCTTGGCGACTGGTAACGTCGATATCAGAAACGGCACGTTTGGTGGGATGTTCACTTGCAGTCGTTGTAGGCACGTATCAAAAATGATGTATGAATCGTGAAACAACAAGTAGCAGGCCAGCGGTGTCTCGCCCGCAACGTATTGATTCCAGAGGAGAGCGGAGATTGTTACGTATCATTCGCCGTGACCGAAGAGCTACAACAGCCGAAATCACCATCAGCTACAGGCGTGGCGACCCAAACAGTGTTTCTCAACACACAGTGTAGCGTGCGCTGCTGAGTATGGGCCCACGCAGCGGGCGGCCGAAGCACGTCCCTGCGCAAACGGCACGTCATCGCCAGCAGTGACTGCAATGGGACCAGAAACATCGGAATTGGACCATAAAAGAATAGTAGAAAGTTACATGGTCCGACAAATCACGTTTTCTGTTCCATCCCATCGACGTGTGCGTGCAAATATGCCGATTTCCAACAAAAACCCTGGCTCCGGGATGCACCGGTGGACGGACACAAGCCGGTGGAGGCAGTATTGTGGTGTGAGCGATGTTTTCATGGCGCACATTAGGACCCATAATCCCCACAGAGCAATCCCTGATGTCTGTGTGCTACCTAAACATCGTTGCAGACCAGGTGCACCCATTCATCACAGCAGTGTTTCTGGCAGGTGATGGTGTTTACCAACAGGATTATGCACTACGTCATACGAGTGGAATCGTCAGGGAGTATTTCGAGGGACATTCTAGTGACTTTCAAGTCATGTCTTGACCTCCTGACATGAATCCAATTAAACATTTGTGGTTCCACTTGGAAAACTGAAATCGTTCTGCCAGGCTACCACCTTGCAATGTGCAGGAATTGCAGGACCAGTTGGTGAGCGTTTGGTACCAGATACCTAAGACTACCTATCAGTAACTTGTCGAGTCCATGCCACGCCGGGTGCTGGCGGTTTTTAGGGCGAAAGATGGTCCTACGTCGAATTAAACATGTGATCATAACGTAATGGCTTTTCAGTATATATATATATGTATATATATATATATATATATATATATATATATATATATATATATATATATATATATATATATATATATATATATATATATATATATATATATATATATAGTATGTGTGTGTGTACTGATGATTGTTTTAATCTCATCTTTCAAACGCAAGGGCAACCATGTGAATAAGTTCTATGTTATAATTTACGTTAAACAGTGTGGATATAATAGAACATCATATAAATCATCTTAGTTTTATTATATAAATCATCTTAGTATGTTTTAGTGATGAAGCAAATTCTAAAAAAAATTAGTCTACTTTTAATAATCTCTGTGTGTTCTAAATGACTTTTTATGGTTCTTGTAACATCCTATTGTGTTAATAATAAAATTATTTTATTTTAAAACTATTTGAATCACTGAACCAGGGATGATATTTCTCCGCTTTTTTTCATACCTGTATAATCTTACAGAAAATATTTTTGTATTTAATTGGAACATTCTGCGATTTAAGAGAACAAAGTTTTCTCTAAAATTATACTGGTATGCAAAAAAGCGGAGAAATCTCATCCCTGCACTGAACTAAACTTGGGTCAAACCTTACTTGTTGTTACAGGCAAAGGCTATAGAGCCTTTTCACTCACTTTGGCGTTAGTGGATTCCCACCTGGAAGGATATAGCGATGATTTTGGTGAGTAGAAAATCACTTCTCGGATTTAATTTTAACACATTTATATTACTTATTTACTCCTGTTGCCTTTACTCATATAGTCATATGAAGAGGTTACTTGTAGTGCCAGTTTTGGCTTTATCGTTGTTTGAGAGAAACATTTTTCACGAGTTGATGTTATTATTTTTTTTTTCTTTGCAATGCCTTTTGCTTATAGTTTTATACATTTTATATTTTTATAGACACAATATATATATATGTTTTCTTTTTTGAATATTTGCAAATCCAACGTAGTGTAATACATCCAAATATGCTATTTTAAAATCTTTGCAGCATTTAGAGTATTATAAAAGAAGATTTTAAACTTATAACATAGTAAAATACCGCCATCAAAAATAATTATTTATTTATTTTTAATTATTTTGAGAGCTATTCATATAATTTCATTTAATTTATTTAAAACAATCACTATTTTATTGATAATGAAGAAAAATATAAAAAAAAATGTTTTATATTACACATTATAAACGTGCTTTAAAGATTTTTATTATCTCGAAAAAATTGTTAATATTTTAGTAGCGCACTAAGATCTACAAAAGGGAGAAAATTTGAATCATTATTGCTCATAAAATGAACAGTTTCTTCTTTCACATGTTCTTAATGTAGTTTTTAATAAATAAGTAACATGTAAACACATATTATATATATATATATATATATATATATATATATATACATATATATATATATATATATATATATATATATATATATATATATATATATATATATATGTACATCTGGTACACACAACCAGTAGTGCAATCTACGCCACTATTTCAGCTTAGGAATCGTTGCCATATATTTTTTTCTTCGGACTAAAATTGTTTCTTCGTTAATCGCAAAATTTGTAATATTTTTCTGCCTTTTAGCTAGACAAAAATTTGAATTCAAAATCTGTTGTCTAACTGTTCACGCACAGTATAAAATAATACGAGTAGAATAAAAAATAGTTGTCAGCAACAGCCCATCCATCGGTCATTCGGATGTATATGCCCTGGTAAATAATCAAAGGATTAAATCTATGCATTTCCGTGCCATTGTTATCCACAGCCACCCAGATATTTTACTCTAGCGCTACTGCCGGCAAAGTTTTTGGCAGGACAGACCTATATTAAAGCTTTGCCTGTCATCCTCTGCGATTCCGTCAGACCTGTAGTACTTTCAAGGGCCCACCTGGACTATTTGTGGCTACGCGATTACATACAGGTTAGCTAGTTACATATTTATTTACCTATGAATCCATCTGCATATGTACCATCCAAAATTTCATTCTTGTTTTATGAAAATTATTCAACTGAAGGTTGTGTTAAGCTTTTACAAATAGCATAATTTATTTCAGGCAATAATTATTTTTTAAGAAATAAGAACTGAACCTTAACATTTGTCTTAAATGATTTCGTCTTAATATTTTTAAAAAAAATACTGCATTCCATTCTAAATATTCTCATGTTTTGCATTTTTGTCAAAAATATCTAAACTTGCTCAATAAATGATTAAAATAATTTTTCAGATGTATTTTCATTTACACGATTTTCTATATGTCTAATTACAGGTCGAATACGTGTATGACATATGACTTATAGGATGTCAGTCAATGGCAAACACTAGTACATATACTGAACGTGCTCTTTCCCACCATTTTTTCTGGACAGTAATCTTTGCATTATTTAATCGTAACAGATTACTAGAAAACTACAACAAAGATTGCTGTTTGGATTGCTGATAGAAAAGTGAGTTAAACATGAGTTTGGATAGCAGGTTTGGCCTCTGGTGTTACTCAAGTAATGTACAGTTATTGAAAAAAATAGTTACAACCGAACATTTTAATTGCAAACTTCTCGCAGATCAAAACTAAAATAGCCATTCGTTTGCAAAATTTTATCTATTTTTTATATTAATAAAAGCTTAGAAAGCCGTTTTCATACTGCAATTGTACCGAACTCTGGAAATTTCAGTACGAACGTTTATTTTTGACAGTAGATTTTGACTTTATGGCCAATTTAAACTTCCTATACCAAATGGGAAGTCATTTTTTAAATACTTTTTGGAATTATGGAGCTTCAAATTTTGGAACTCTTAATTTTAAAAATCCTTTATAATAGTTTCAAAACAGATTGCAATGCGAGAAGTTTATAAATTATAACTCTAAAACTAATTGGTGGAATGAGCTATAATATTAGCATACAAATATTCGCATATTTGAAGCTTCCAGATTTCGATATTTTTAAAAACATTCACAGGTTACAATTCATAAATATATTTTTTTGAAAATTAAAATAAAAAATGCATATTTTTGAAATGGAGTATGAATACACTCTCCTAAGATTATTTTTTAACATAATTTGAAATAAGACTTAATTTCCAATCGGATGGCTATTTTCGTTTTTTTCTGCGATTGGTTTGTGAATAAAATGAATGAGATGTACCTTTTTTGACAACTGTTTTACAAACCCATCCCCTGTACAACAGAATATTGCAGTCTATTAATTGTTTTAGTGTGCAATGTAACAAAAGTAAGAAAAAATATATATATAAAAAAGTATTTTTACTTCTGATTTCCACACAAAAAATTTCTTTTTTGCACCTTTGCATTAGAAGAATATATAGGACTCATACTGGAGTTGCAACTGATGCATATTTTGAAATACACAAACCTTGTAATACATTCAGATCGTATAAAAGAAGGTGTTAAAATCCAAGAAGAAGTAATTTGTAGAAAAAAAGACCATTAAAGCAGTCAAACCTTCCAATTTTGGAGTTAAACTATTTACGAATAGTGTAATTCTTCTAATTTAATAACAAATTTCAGCTTTACATAAAACAAATATATCCGATCGGAAATATTGCTAGTCAAAAATGAGAATTATTGCCAGCTCTGCAGTATACAGTGTGTTTCATTAATTCCTTTATTAAAATAAATCTTCGCTTACATGGTTCATTTGTATTAGTAAATGGGCATCTTCCTTGTAAAGCCTTTCTTCTGTATGTAAGTATTTAAGATGTTGATTTGATATAGAAATATGTATTTCAGGACTTCTAATAAAGTAATTTGGAAATGTGACATTATTTCATGCCAAATCGAAAATGTTCTAAAATAGTTATATCGATATTTTTTCCCAGGAAGCCGTTTATCACTAATATTTCGAAATTAAAATCTTGTGTTTATTAAATCGCAAAATGATGTTATTAAAGAAGGCGAATCATTTTGTACAAAGATATTCCTTGCTCTGTTGCCAGCAGAACGCAGGTTTATCACTTCGGCTCTAAAATTTCGTATATAACTACTTCTTGATATCGCTTACAATTTTTGAAATGAACGCTAACTCCACAATTTTCTGCTAGGAGAAGCTGCTAGGTACCTCATTAAAGAATTTGTACACGTTTTATTATACATAGATACAGCATACATGGCTGTAGCTAACTCGGTTCGACAGTTACTTGAGGCGAAATGAAATTCAGCAATTATATTCTTTAACAGGTTTTTCCAACATGGCGCCCAATGTCCCCAATACTTTTCTACAGTAATCTACGCCTTTTTTAATCAGATAATTTCGGAGATTAAAAGATTAAAGATTACCGTGCTAAAACAGTGGTACTCCGCGGGCGCTATGTTAGACAATCTCGCTGTACTAAGCTTGCAAAATTTCAATTATGCATAATATTAAAAGTAATTTTTAATTATTCTTAAGGTTTCAGTTAGAATACAATGTGAAATTCAAATGTATGATTCTACCATCTTGGTATCAAAAAGCTATATTTTTATTGCAGCAATAACAAACATTTCTTTATCACTCTCAACGTACCGTAATTTCCGGCGTATAATCCGCAGCTCAAAGAATCGTTTTTCGACCCAGAAAATTTATTCAATAATTGTAGTTAAATAATTACAGCGATCTTTTAAGTTACATTTTATAAAATAATATTTCTGGGTCTAAAAACGACTCTTTGAGCTGCGGATTATACGCCGGAAATTACGGTAATTTTCTAACATGCATTTTAAACTTCAGCGTGAAATTTGTCAGTACTTTTAAACGATCGCATTTTTCGTCGTAGAAAAGTTGGCTTTAACACCCATGAAATAAAATAAGCTGCTCCTTCTAATGAAAATTTAAGTATAATATTGTTGGGAATATGTTTAATCCGCCTTTTTGAATTAAACAGTAAGGAAAGTTAAGTTTATAAATAAAATATATTGTAAAGGCTTTTAATTTATCGACAATAAATTACTACAAAAGTGTAAGACCACTAACAGGATAATACTTTTCATAAAAAGTGCTAAACATGCGAGCATCTTTATTTATAAATACTTACCAGCTACATTTATGCAACTTCTTCGGAATTTAATCAGTTTTGTGGATAAAGGAGAGTAACAAATTTCCGTTTTAGATAGAAGAGTGAATTTATGGTTGTTTAGAAGCCCCTACATTTAATGATTAATTTATTTTAAAATTGACTTGAGTTAAAGTTTCTGTTTAATTTGACAGCACGTTTAGATAAATTTTCGAGTCACATACAATATATATTTTTAATGCATCTTTACAATATAACATATATTAGAATATAAAAAAAAAAAGTCTGAGTGCACTCGTAATGGGCCAGGCATCAGTAATTAAGTACTGAAACACATACCTGTAGAAAACGGAAAATATTGGACGGATATGTTAATTTTGGTCGGTAAAAATGTATATAACATACAATTAAATACGTTGTTACAAGTTACATATAGGGTTCGTACGCTTTTACCACAATTTTTAATAGAATTTTTCTATTTAATATTTAAATAGCAGAAATTGTAGACGCCTCACTTAATAGCAGGATTTGTAGTACTTTTCCGCATTTAAATAAGGCAAAAAATCCTATTAAAAATTTGTGGTAAAAGCGTACGAACCTTGTACTTTTGAAACTAACACTGAGATCGGATATGAAACTAGATTAATTAGAAAGTTTTCCACAAATCCTCAAAAAGGAGCTCGCATTGTTATCATAGCTGTCCAATCTAAGCTTTTTTCCTATCACTATTTTTGAAACGAAAAATTTATTTCTATTAATCAACGGAAATTTAGGATTAAATTAGGTAATGTTAGAAAAAAACACGTAAAAGTTGGTATGCTCACATTTTTTTTTATATCAAGTTCAGTTTAATACCCCTGGCGCATGAATATAAACACAGTGTAACAAATTTTCAAAAAAGTTCTGTTTCTGGTTTGACAGTATATGTTTTTGCTTAATTGAGCAGCAAGTATGTAGAAAAGAGTAGTTATACCCCTGAAACTTTACTTTTGTGCTGTCACAGTGCTATTTACAGTACTATTATCAGCCGACTTTTAAATTTTTTTATTCTTTTGGTAGCACTTTTTTTAATAGAATATTTTCTAATTGCCGAAAAGTCTTATTTGAATACATATTACTGTATGTTTCATAAGTCTGATACTAATAAAGATTTCTTTTCAATTTTCAAGGTACCCACAGTCAGTAAGATATTTCCCATAACTGTTTCACTATGGATTCAACTCAGGTATGGCTTCAAGAAGTTGCAAGTATCAACAGATGTCTTCTGTTTTATTTGTGGGGAATTTATTAAAACGAGAGTAAAAAAAAAAAAATTCCCCATTTCATCATTAGTTAAGATGTGTGAAGCGTACAAGGCTTACTTCTGGATGCCTGTTGGAGACCATGACAAATCCTGGGCTCCACGTGTAATTTGTGCGACCTCTGAGAACACTTTGGAAGGATGGTGCCGAGGGGAAAAGAGGGCAATGAATGGGAACTATATTTGGGGACTTATTCGTGAAAGTGATATGACATACGCTCGCAAATCTCGCAAAACAACACATTTCTAGATTCCTTGTCAACAATTTGTAGCATTTTGGTTAAAATATACTTTTCATTTGAAATATAATCTTCCCTTTTTGTCTTTACACAAAGATAAACCCGAAAATTTGTACGTTTCCTTAATAACAGTTTCATAAATTTCAACTTTTCTTTGTCCTAACCACAAAAGCAAATTTTTTGCAGGGAAGTAAAGTTGTTTCATGTTTTTATGGTAGAACCAATTAGAAAATTATATTAATTACCCAGAAACAAAAATTGTGTAACATGATGTAATGATATATTTTATACATGTTTGTATTTTGTAAATAATTTTTCTTCAAAAAATACCGATTTATAGTCTATTTAGGAGCTGGTCAAATATTGGATCACAAAAATGTCTATCGCACTAATAAATGATCAGAATGTAAAATACTGAAGTTTTGTTAATATTTCAAACTTACAGTTGAGAACCAAAACAAGAATAAACTATTTTATATGGACTAACAAGTAGTTTGTCAAAAAGAAAAAAAATTCTCCAATAGATAAAGAGTATGGTTATTTACTAAAATGTCTTGGTTAGTTACTGTTTAAATGTATTTTTCAGTCATTTAGTTTTATTCCCATAAGCATTAAGTATTTGTACCTACAAATATATAATATTTTCACCGTATAAGTATACATAATATTCACTTTTCTTTATATTATAAGAGCGAAGTATAATTAAGATTAAAATAATGTTTTGAAAATAGTATGGATAAAGTTTAGAAAAATAATACAATCTTATAAAAATGTTTTCTTCTCTTAGGAACATATACAGTTTGAATGTAGTTATAGAAGAATAAGAGAAAGCATTTTTGATTATTCCAGGGCTCCCACTGGTCCATGTTTGGAACGCCAGTAATTCCTAAGAATAATTATCGTGGTAGTTTTTTTATAACATATGCAGGGCTCCCAAATGTTCCGCTTTTTAAATACCAGTATTTTCTTAGAAAAATTTTATTTTTAGAGTTTTCTTGTAAATTTTGCAGAAGGCACCTTCGGAGGTAAATTTTGGCGGACATGTTGGAAAAACCTACCATGAAATTTTCGGTTTAAAAATATTGGTATTCAGCTGGCGGACCATTTGGGAGCCCTGCATGTGAAACAGAAACAATCTTCGTGGTACGGGTTTCAGAAACTTTTCACGAGAAATGTAAAAAAAAGTTTTTTGTTTTAAAGTAGTGGTGCACAGAAAAATACCTATTACAAACCCACGTGTTCTGATGAGGTATTGAAATATACAATTATTGAAATAAGAGAGAAAGTTGGGTTGGGTTGGGTTGATTATTGACGGCTTATTATCTACACTTGGGATATAGGCCCGGGGGGAGTGCCCTTCGTGGGGGTCTTTCTAAGGGAACCTAACCCGTATTTACGCATGGATAAATCCACGGCTCGAAGAAAACCATGAAAACTCCTAACGATTAGGCCGACGGGCGCGATTGGGATCGAACCCAGCACCTCCCGTCTACCAGCTTCGAGAGCAGAACCTCTCAGCCACTGGTGGGGCATAAGAGAGAAAGATAGAACAATTCGGAAAAGTGTCAGAAGGTGCAATATTTGTCATTCTAATTTAATAAATAAAATAAAAAGAAAATTTATAATAAGAATTACAAATTTTAACGGGCAGTAAGAACACATTATAGGCAACTAATGAAAATCAAATAAAAAAGAGAATTTGGTGTTCAAAAATCAATTTTGAAAAACAATATAGAAATATACTAATTGTTATACCAACTCATTTCAAGAAAATAAAACTGGTGATACTTGGCTGAATGATTTATTAATATTTCATCCACATATTAGAAAAAGTACATGTTGAAAGTACAGATGTAAAACACTGTAATTCCCTCTTTTCCCGGATCTCGTATAGTTTGCAAAATATTTACGCTAACTCCTGACTTTGTCACTAGAAGACTCTGCAAGCAGCAGTGGCGGAGCGTCAGGGAATGCTGCATCACCTTTACCATCACCTTAGTACCAGAATTATGAATTACTAATTTTTTCATTAATTAATCATATACCGCTCAATGATTACACAAGGTGTATAATAATTCTGGTATATAATAATACTTGTAGTAAAGTGACGCAGCAGCCTCTGACGATCCGCCACTGGCAAGCAGTCTCAACAAATAGGGAATGCCTATTTTACTTACATAGTCACCATATATATGACTATAGCTGCAGGCTTCAAAATTCAAGGGGATAAAAAAGAACTGCATTATATACCCTGTATTGACATTTAAATAATGCAATTGACAACTTTCAATCTTCTATAGTTTGTGTGTTACTGATTTTTAAAATGTTTCTTGACTGTTTGATCGTCTTAATATATAGGTCTTTTAGCAGTAAATTGAATATGAATATTTATATTTTGATTTTTACACTGAAACAGAAATGGTCAATTACTGGGTTCAAATGATCAATTATTGGAGCAATCTCATGTTCCAACTTATACAGTTAAGAATTTAAAATGTATATATTTTTTAATGTAAAACGAATTTTTTAACAAAAATCAATTTTAGGAGCTTCAAATATGTGAATCGAAAATTACAGCCGACTCCGCCATACGATATCCGTTCTACACCGATTTCAAATACAGTTAACTCTATTATTGGGAAGTATGATATTTTATACTCATATTTAGGGTTAGATACCTCAAATTTTAAAGAGTATTTTTTCGATTTATTAATCAGAAGACTTCCTTTCATTTCATAAGACGAATAATTTTAGGTAAATAAAGTTGTAGCCAAGAAACTAATGTATTTATTAATGGTTTACATTATAATTTATTCACATACGCATCAATGCGCAGTGTATCTTTAATTTTTCCAATTCCAAATTTTAAACCTCTATAAATCCTAAACTACTCGACCGAACGACTTCACATTTCGTACACTATGGTAAAATTTACCGAAACAACCACAGATGATGACAAAATTGTATTTGGCTTTGAGAAGTACAGAGTTTGGTACAATTTCAGTTTAAAGACAACGCCTAAGCTAATTGTTTAACATAAATTGAAATTGGAAATAATTTTCAGTCATAGGGTGTTCTCTTTTTTTTGGTTTTGGCTGACTGTACATTTTACATGGATAAATGAAAAAAATAAAACATAAAATGATAAAACTTTTTTTAAAAAACTTTTATTTTTAAATGCTGATAATTACCAGTATTTCAAGAGATTAACCTTCGCATTATTTAATCAGAGATTTTACGTCAATAATAAGTCGATTTATACTATTTGAAAAAAGTGATGACTAGGAAGGACGTAGTTTGGATGCCCCCTGATGCTGCGGTTATGTATTTTAGAATATAATAATACACCTTATTTAATGAAACAAACTTTGCAATTACATAAAACGAAAATTTTACGCGGAAATAGTGATGGAAAACGGTTTACAGGCAAAAAGGTTGGGCACTCTCGACCTAAATTTTTATAATAAGTGTGTCTCATTATCCATAATGGCAAAATCTACATAACAATTCCAAATTTGTAAATTTTACTTGTCAATTAGATTTCGAATATAAGAAAACTTTAAAACCTTCCTTTCGTTCTGCTAAAAAAGGGCGGACAAAATAAGGTGCAAATGTTAATGTGAGGCTGAAAATGATACTATCGATGTACATTATTTTTTATCATTTTAATTATAATAGACTGAAAATAAATTATTTTTTCTTCATTAGTAGTGTTTCCATCCGGCTACTATTTTAAAATTCAAATTGCTTTATTTTCACCAGATTTTTTAACTAGGGTAATTCGCCTTGTTTTCTCCTTATTTAATGACACATTAAATAAGGGGGATTTTTCTATTTCAAAATACTACTAATGGCGATGAAGAAATCTGAATTTTAAAAAAGTAGCAAACTGTCAACGCTGTTCATTAGCAAAAACGTTTATCTAGCATTAAATTATTCAAACTTTACGATACGACAAAGTGTGAAATTTAATAAGAGAGTCATTTATTTTCAGGCAAGCATGAAGTCTGCAAATTTAATTTTGATGGACATTTATCAAGACCATTTATTCAAGGAATGTGACCTTTCGTCATTGGTCTAGACATGCGAGTTTCTGCTAGTTACATTCCTCAAAAAGCAAAATTTTCAGTTAATCAGATGTTTCTAAATAAATTGAAAATTTTATGCTGGTTAATTAGAAATATTTTCCTCTATGTTTTTATTTTGATAAAGTAGACAAAACTTGCAAAAAAATTATGCATTTTAAATATAATATGATTTTAAAAATGTCGATGTTTTTTAAGTTTCATAAATTATATTCAGATTATGTGACAAAAATCATATCTATCTTCAACAGTTAATAATAAAAAATTGCAAAAAAATAAACGTGACATTAATCAAAATAGTTTCTACAAATAAAATGTTTTCGATTAAAAAAGAAGAAAAAGGCGAACAAATTTATGTAATGTTACTTCACAGCTAATGAAATTGAGAAAAAAGATTTATAAGAATAATAAATTAATTTTAATAAAAGTATTAATAAAGTCGGAAAACATAATAAATAATCGTATTTTTTGCTTTGCATCTTGCTTTTATGCATTAGTTAAAATTAACTTTTCAATTTATGCATAGCTGCTAACTTTTACTCTTTTGTGTTACCATTAAAATTTAACAGAAAATTTTGATTTATTTAATCACAGATTTTGAATAAAGCAAACTTTATTTTAAATTTTTACTGGTTAGAGAAAAGCTTAAAAGTTACCAGGTATGGTTTATGTCATTTCCTTGCCAAAGTTGACGAAGAGCAATTCAAAAATATATATTCATGTACCACCTTTTAAAATTTCAGTTATTATTTTGTCTTGTGTAGTGATTTTGCAAAAATTTTCCACCCGGTTATTTTCTTATCAGCTAATGAACAATTAAATTAATTGGAATAAGAAAATGTGAAGGATAGTTTTAATCTTTAATAAAACAACAGCTACTGAAAATTATACAATCGTATTGAAGATTTTAGAATTTGGTACATTTTCAGTATGAATACGATCCCTTAACCTTCTATATAACATAAATTGTAAAAAGACATAAATTCCAGTCGAATGAATTTTTCTGTTTTCTTCTGTGACAATAGAGATGTAAATGTATGGGGTGTCTTTATTTTTACCGATTGTATTTAGTTAATTTTCGTCATCGAATGTTATTTGCATGATTTACATCAATGCAAAATACTAATTTATGTAGTACGCAATTGGCTTTTATGCGATTTTGGTGAGCATAAAGTTAAGAGAAATAATCTGATATGAAATGAAACATATAATTAAATATTCATGTTGTTGACTTAGGAAAATTAAAATATTCATGATACATTTGCGTGCAAGTTTAATATTATTATACTAAGTGAAATATAAAAGGTATAATTTTAAAAAGGACTACTTAAGAAATCCATAAATGTCAGTTATTTAGCAAGATAATTCCACATTTTTTTTCTTGATCCAAAAATGAAAATAGTCATTTTCCCCTTAAAATTTTATTCCAAAATTTTTACTGTATTTTTATTAAAAACAAACTCATTATTTTTCTCTGTACAATACTTCAATATTTGAAGAGTTTCATAAATATTTCAAAACATTCAGCTTTATAAATTAACAAACCATGAATTAAAAAGTTTTTCTTTTAAAGTGGACTGTTCAGTTATGAAATATTCGATTTTGCTTCTGTACTTTCCCAGTAAGATAAATCATAAGACATTTTCTGGGACTTGTAGAGTACATCATTTTGTAATTTTATTTATCTTATACCATTGCTTTATGTACGTTTTAATTCCGATTATATCGTATTTACTTGAATAATGCTAGAACGCGTGGAAATTTTACTCAAACTTTATAAAAATATTTTACATCAGAACTTTTATTGAAAACTATTTAACTAATTTATTTAACTTATTTCTGTGTGGTATATATTTCACGTATTTTGTAAAGAAATTTCTGGTTCGAATCGACATGTAATCATTTGGTCGAAGTCACATTCCTTTCTGGTGGGTGCTCTAGTATTAATAGCATTAAATACGATTTGCGTAGTTCTTTTCACTAATATTGTTAACCTATAATTTACACACATACACACACAAAATAAGTTGTTGTTGAAAACTTAAGCCTGTAATATTTAAAAAAAGAAAGATAAAATTAAGGTTGATGCACAATAGAAGAAATAGGATAAGAAGCTTCTTCCTCATTGTCACTAGAGGTCCTGTGATCTTCATCGCGTTATCATTTTGCTCTATGATAAAACACTATCTTGTTAGAAATGGAATAGCAGGGAGGGAGAGGGGGGGGGGGGCTCCGAGATGCGCTGAATAGCAATTATTTTAGAAAGTTATTTTCGCCTTGTTTAATCTAAAAATACTCTTCTATTAGATAAGGCGATCGATATTTCTTTAAAAGAGTGATTTCCAGAGCCTCTGGACCCACACACTGGTTACGTCACTCCATGTTAGTTAATCTATAGTTAATCTCTGTTAGTTAATATGTTAGTTAATCTCTGCTTGTTTATAAGGAGATGTAAAATCCGTCATGGTGATTATTTAACGCAAATTTTCACAAGACAAACGAACACGACACCACGTTTGACGTTGCTTTTTTCCTGACCTTTGCGTTTATTCGTAAAAAAAAAATACAATTGATTACAAAATTTAAGTATTGTACTTGTACTGGAAATTAATATATATATTAGGCGTGTTCAAATAAAACCTGTCTGAAGCATTCAAATTGACGAGTTGGTTCTTAAGGTGGGAAATGCTCATGAAGAAGTAACGTCATATGTATGCAGCATGCATTGCATTGCGAAGCGGTAATTCTACTCTCGTTGGTTGAAGGTGGCAGAACGTTACAGATTGCTGAAGTAATTAAAAACCCGTCCAAACAATACCAACGTGCAGTAACACAGTTTTTATCGTCAGAGGGATGCAAGCCTGTTGAGATTCATTAGAGAATGGTTGCGGTGTATGGAAAAAAAGTGATTATCAAAGATAACTTTTACGGATAGGTCACGCATATTCCGCAACGGCAGTGAGGAAACGACGTATTTGCTGCGTCCTGGTAAGTTCCAAAAAATTGTTACCGAGCCACTGATTGCTGTAGGGGCCGTTAAAGGAATTCCTAAACAGACAAAATATTTCCTCAGATACTGCCTTACAGGACGCAGTGCACGACTGGTTCAAGCAACAACCGAAATCTTTATTCGCCGATGACATTCGAGGCCTTCCCAAACAATGGGATGCGCATCACATCACCACGGGTGACTTTTTATAAACAAATGTGCACGCTGTAAGTTTAAATACTAACTATTACTTCTATTTCCTTCAGTTTTGTGTTTCTGTATTCATGTTTCGCTTACTAGAACTGTTGAACGGGTTTCATTTGAACATATATATATATACAGGCTTATATTGCAACAGTATTAAGACATTAGCTGTATTTTTGACGTCGTTGTAATTGGTCTTTTATTAAAATTATATTATAAGTCAGTCTCACATTGAGTAATATATTGGATTTTAAATATTGGGTTGTCGGGAAATTCCACTATTACGCTGTTTAGTTACCACTGTTTCTGAATAGTAATCTTCGCCTAATTTTTCGTAAAATTTCTGAAATTAAGTAAGACGAATATTGCTAATTAGCAATATCGGTAACAAGGCAGCGAAAATTGAAACTTTGAATTATAACTTGAATTTGTACCAAAAAAACTGAAACGAAAGTTAGCATGCTTCAAATACATAATATAGAAGTGTTGCTAGTTCGCTGCTTTTTTTAAAATTCAGATTGTTTCATTGCCACCACTTCTTTGAAGTAGATATATTCGCCTTATTTAATTGAATATATAAATCATGCGAAAATAAATTGAAAAATTTCAAAAATGCGGCGGCAATCAAGCAATCTAAATTATAAAAAAGTAGTGGACTGACAACACTGAATATTGTATGTGGTGTGCCTCCAAAAGTTAAGGTACAGCCAGTCTTTTTTGTGAAAATTGGAAACAAATTAACAAAAATACATAAAATTTAGAGGAATTGTACTTTAAACAGTTATTTATCGAATTTTATTTAATTTTAACATCAAACATGATTTACAAATAACAAAATTACATTTTTTGCAAACGTCCACTATTTGATTAAAAGTATAATTAAATGGCAGTTTTTTGTGAGAAAAAAGTAAATAAACAGATTTTAATAAAGCAACTACTTGTAATACATTTGTGGCATCGACTTTCCATACACTGTAAAAAAAATGGGTCAATCTACTAAAAAACTTTAAGTTTTTCTCATTGAACTTTGCAATTATTTAAACAGTTTTTGTATTCTTACTCAGTTACAAGAAAATCTGTAAGAATTACTAGAGAACAGATAGCTACGATTCCGATATTTTAAAACCGGTTACTAAAAATTTCTGTGCAATACAAACATAATAAAAATGTTTTAGTAACCTCAGGATTTCTTTTTACAGTGTACTGTCAAATTAAGTTGTCGGACACTGGAATAGGAAATAAAGAACATACACGGATAAACACTTGTTCCAGCTCATTAAACGACTTTGGAGGAGGACTTACGGCAGTCACCTGTCTGCTGATATAGTCCCAAAGATGATCTATAGGATCAAAGTCCGAAGATTGTGCTGGCCATTCTATTCGCTCCCAACCTTGTCATCTCGATAATCATCAACGACTCTAGCTCAATTCGATCGGGCATTATAAAATATTCATATTAATTCACCACCAATAGCACCTCCGTACGGTGTGACAAACGGAGCCACGATCTCGTCCCGATATTTCACGGCAGTCAGAATTATTCTATGGCACACATGGAAGTTATTGTGACCAAAAGAGAGATTCCAGCCCAAACTATTATTCCACCTCCACTATAACTGTGTCTTTCAAGAATGTTACATAGGTAGAATCTGATGCCTTGTTCTCTCCAGATCAGCAAAAGAACTGGATCCCTCTCTAAAGCAAACCGGGACTCATCTATATGACAGTACGGAAGCCCATTGCTGTGTGTTGCAGGCAACGTGCTCTCTCGGAAACATAAACGGGCACTTCTGTTTTGTCGATTAAGGCCACACACAACGGACCATCTTACATAAAGTCCTTAATTGTGAACACGCCGATGCATCGTAATCGCAGGTATTGTCATCCCTGTTGCTTTACGATGATCTGAAAAGAGCTGAGGCACAGTAGTAATGCTCCTCCTTCGGGCCAAAAGAGCTAGAAAACGATCTTGTACAGAGGTTTGTAACCCATGAGCGGTCTGGAACAAGTTTTCTTGATACTGAATTTTTGGATTAAAATTGATCTCAGAGCCTTTGGACCTCACTACGAGACATGTTAAGACATCTAGCAGCACTAGCTTGTGATAATCCCATTTCCATCCATGAGATTGCCCGCCTTCTTAACGAATCAAGTAAACGGCATCTCCTAGACATGTACAATACTATTTTAGTACCAACAATTCAAGATCATCAACCATAAAAAAATGTCACACAAATTTCCAAAGTGGGATACTCGCAGTTCTTCCTGACAAACATAAAAGTATCCATTACATTAAAATAATTGAGATGGGTATACTTTTTTCGTAAGATTTTATTGAAAATACTTATCATAATTCATATAAACCATATTTTTTACCTTTATTTTCATTCTTTTAATAGTGAGTTTCAAAAAACAGGCTGTACCTTAACATTTGGAGGCCAGTGTACATTAGTTAACGGAATGCATATATACGAGGGTAAGTCAAAAATTATCCGCAATGTAGTTATAAATTTTATTGCAATACAAATAGGAAACTAACGTTAAGATCATTTTTCAATATAGTCCCCTTGCTTTTCAATGCACTTGGTCCATCGTTGCACAAGCTTCCGGATGCTCTCATAAAAGAAGGTTTTCGGCTGAGCTGCGAGCCACGCATGCAACGCGTCCTTCAGTTCTTGGTCCGATATGAATCGATGGCCACTTAATGCCTCTTTGATTGGAGTTCATCAATATTCATTCATCTGACTAACAGAACCATGTCACGTGCAAGCTCAATGTTGTCATCATTTTTGGCCGTACACGGACGTCGGGATCCTTCCTCATGCGTAACATTTGTGCGACCATTTCTGAATTTTTCAATCCATTCGTAGTCACTCCGTTGCGGCAAGACGCTGTTCCCGGAAGTTTTCGATGGATGCACCCTGATACACCTTCCGACCACAACAACCGTATCACTGCTCGTTGCTCCTCTTTGGTGCAAACCTCTAATGGAGCGACCATGTTCTATCTGCAACAAAAGGAAGACAAATGAAGGAATTAATTTCAAACTTTAATAGCATGACCTCAATAGCGTAACAATAAAATAAACGAGGACAGAGGTCAATATGAACAATGTAAGAAGAGTTCTCTCAAAATTGCGGATAATATTTGACTTACCTTCGTACATACAGATCAAGCGTTGCCATTTCGGAGAATTTTTTTATGTTATTCAGATTGCTTGATTGCTAACACTATTTGAAATGGTAATATTAAAGTAATATTCTTGTTATCATTCTGTCATACATTCAGAAATACACAAACATTTAAAATTAAAAATACATTTAAAATCAGAGATTTAATAAAACTAAAAATGAACACATTAATTTCAAATAATAAAATAAATTACAGTTCACGTTTTATGCTTTATACAAGCTCCACGATGTTAAATAAGTATGACCAGGATTTCCAGGTAAATACAACAATTGAAATTTGAATACATCTATTTACGTATAGTATTATTAGCCTTATTGTTATTTAAATTTTTATTCAGACATACTATGTCCAGCTATTATCAGCATAAATATGCTGATTCTTTCTCATTTTACTTCTAACTGCAATGCATTATCATGATTCTGTCAAAGTTGTCTTTTATCTAAATAACACTATACAACTGTAAACGGAACTCGTAAGCTTCAAATGTATAAAAAATTATATTAGTAAATTTGCTGCTGAAATATCTTTTATGCATAGCGAAAGGATGAAATTGATATAAAGAGACACTTTTTACATTTTAAAAATAAATATTTGTCGAAAAGGTATTCACAAGATATTATTTTTTAATTTTTTTCTTCACAAAATATTTTAAATTTAAAATTTTTGTACAACATAGTATATATTGCATAACTCAGTGTTATGTTTTCCTGAATAACAAAAAGTCGTGCGTTGTTACATAACATAAATTCATGTAGACGTGAATAAACTTATTTATTCATGAAACAGATCAATTGAAATTTATGAATGCATATGTTTCTTTCATTGAATTCAAATTTTTCTTTCGAGTGTCGTGAAAATATGTTTTTTTTACATTCACTAAAATAATTGAGAATTTATGAAATATATATATACAAGAGTCAAAAAATACATTTAATGAATTTTTATTACATTTTTATAATTTTGTTTTACGTATTTCTGTGGAATATTAGAATTTGTACAAAATAAAAACTTTAATTACAGTTACATATCCAAAAAGATGAGATTCGACATTAAATTACTCATAGGAAATTATATTAGTAGCGTGAATCTAATTTAAAGTACTTGGTTGTTTTAATTATTAAGTCACTGAAGAATAAGTAATAGAAAGCAAACTTAATTTATATAGTTACAAAATCCGCAAATATAGGGGAAATTATGTCCAAAGAGTAGAGTTGCAAAAAACCGGTTTATTTCCAATAGAGGCGGTTTATTCCCAGGTTTACTACCAAAATATCTGGTTTATTCCCAAAAAACCCGGTTTATTCCCAGGTTTAAACCGGGTTTTTTCTAGTCTTTGCAACTCTACCAAAGAGCAAAATGAGAAACTGGAAATAAAAGGAAATGTTCATATATCAAGCTCTATTAAACAATCGAACTTGCTGAAGATTTTAGTGACATTTTGAATGACTTGGTGTATCCAGAAAAAAAGGCGAGAGAGGCCACCCCTCCTTTTTCACGAACCGTAATCTTCGCCTTATTTAATCGCAAATTTAAAAGACAAATCTGCGATTAAATAATTGAATATTACCATAGCTGACAACTTTTACGCTTAAT
Source organism: Maratus michaelseni (assembly GCA_963931845.1). Classification (NCBI taxonomy): domain Eukaryota; kingdom Metazoa; phylum Arthropoda; class Arachnida; order Araneae; family Salticidae; genus Maratus; species Maratus michaelseni. The sequence continues at coordinate 189,977,798 of OZ007586.1, forward strand.
TCCTACCACTAAAATTTTATACTAAATTTTATCTTATTAAATTGACAAGATCGTGTGATTACATACGGAACAAAATTCTATTAAATTTTAGTGGTAAGAAAAAAGCGTAAAAGTTGGCAGCTATGTATTACTGTTCGCATAAAGTAAGGAATGGATCCACACTAGTCTCTTTCTCGCTTCGCTACTGTTGGCGACCATTTAAAAATACTCGAGGCCAAAAATCGCCAAACTTTTATTTAAAATTTTCTTGAAACTGAAGCTCAAGGATGATAATTATTCTAATTTCTGGAAAACACAAGAAAATCCGTATGGGGACATCATTTTATATCATCATTAAGAGAAGGGTGGTCAGGGATCACAATTGACAGTTGAATACAACTATTTACATATAGTCAGTGGCGGCTTATGACTGGCTTTATTTGGGGCACTTAAGGGTGCATTCAAATCCAAACTGCTTATTTTGAGACACATTCGTAAATTCATTTTTGCTCTAAAATGCATCCAATTGGCAGGTTCTCTTATTCAGAAACTTTATAATGTCTGTATTGTCTCGATTCGATTTTTTGATAAAGGCAGAATATATTTAAAAAAATGCTGTCAAAGTGGACAATTTGAACCGAATTTCCCGAAGCGATAGCGCTGGAAAAAAATGATCTTACTGTGAAAATAATTGTCTGTAAATCAATTTCTAATTAATTGAACGAAAAATAAAAACATGGGGCCCTTATAAATGACTTTATAAATCACGCCGCCAAGTTTCCTGTTGTTACTTTTAAAAATGAGTCTGAAAATGTGTCTCAAAATTTTGAGTTGTTGAGCGTGGAAAAATATTTTTTTTTAATACCGCCTTAACCCCTTGAAGAGCACCGGTACATTATATATACCACTTAATTTTAATCCCAAAATGCCACAATGACACCAGAATTTTATAATCAAATTTTAAATTTTTAAGGTACATGATGAAACGCTTTTACTTATTTTAAAATAAATTCGTTCGTGAAACTTGGTGTCAATCAATCATTTCAATATTTTAGCTGCAAGAGTACTTTGCCTCTGAAGCGGTTAATGCATGTCTGCCAAATTTATTCTTTTCTTACTACTATATTTTAAAAGAAATCTTTGACTTATTTATTGGCGGAAAGTTCTGCCATTAAACAAACAGTGAATTTCCTTAAAAAAAAATAGTGGTACGAAAAGAATAAATCTTTCAAGTATGTATTTAGTGCCCCAAAAATAGTCTGTCACGAGCGCCTCTACATATAATATTATCAGCCTTATTTATTCAGAGTATTTAATTAGAAGAATATGACTATACGCAGATAATGGAATTCAAAATTCCATTGCTGTACTTCTATGGCAGTCCTAAGTGAGCATTTTATGTGCTTTATTGATTTTTTTTCGCTGTGTTTTCTGGATTTGTGTGATACGGTTTGTAGTCTATACGTCGTATTTCTGGAATAATCGTCAAATAATTTGCATCCATTTATTGAGAACTTGCATATACAGGGTGTTTCACAAAGGACCCCTAACTTTAAAAATCGATAACCCAGAAACGGTGATAGATAAAAACATGAAACCAGTGGTAAGTTTATTAAAAAAATCGAAGAATCTTATACATAAAGCTCAAAATCTAGTTAAAAATAGCACCGATAGAAGGCGCTGAGAGCGTTAAGAGTCCTTCTAAAGCGAGTTCAGAAAAATGGAAAGAGTAGCCGTCCAAGATTTCGCCAATGAAATCTGATCGGCGAGCTCGAAGGGGCTATTTGTCAAGCTTGTGTGTCGATTTCCGGCGACACACTACAGAGAGTCACTGACAATTTCATTCTGCGTTTGATCGACATACAACCGGATCTATATCAACCTAAATTCATTCCGACGGAAATAATACCACACAGTACATATTTTAATTGGGCGGAGGATGTGGAAGATCAACCAAGAATACAGGTATACACGGACGGTTCAAAGACAGAAGAAGGAGTAGGATATGCCTTCTGCATATACGAAAATCAAAACCTAATAAAGGAACATCAAATACACTTAGGAACGTCAAACTCGATATATCAAGCAGAGCTGTTGGCAATACTGGACGCAGTCTCCTGGCTGCAAACATCTGCATACAGTCAAGCAACAATAAACTCAGATAGCCGCTCTAGCTTAGTGGCGTTAACGGATATAAATACAGACAACTACTTAATAGGTCAAATAATAAAGAACTTGCAGCAAACGACAACAAAGATTTTCTTCAAATGGGTGAAAGGTCATTCTGGAGTCGAAGGTAATGAACATGCAGATAGATTAGCTAAAGAAGCTACGAAACCAGATACTCCAATAAAACAAATTTTCCATCCATCACCTCCATCATACCTCAGAGGACAACTTAAACAATACTATTTATCTAAATGGCAAGATCAATGGACGATGGAATACAGAGGAAGAAAAGCATATAGCCACTGTCCCAAAGTCACAGAAGATTTTCTAATATCACACCGGAATATTTATTTATACACAACAAATCATGGTCCATTCCCGTCATACCTTTATCTTTTTGGGAAAGCACCATCTCCATACTGCACATGTGGCAAACGAGGAGACGCCACTCACTACATTCTTAACTGCCCTCTGACATCCGCTTTCCACATAAAAAAACCGGCTTCACTGAGAACATCGGTGTGGTTTCATCATGTCCTTAGTACTCCAAACTTAAAACAAAAAATCATAGAATGTGTACACCTATTGGAAAAAAACCAACAACTTTTTCAGATGCCTCCAGCGCATTTATTAGGAAACATCCAGTCCTCAGATGACGAAGAATAAAAATGATTATAACAGTGCTCACAAAAATCAGTGAAAAACTATAAACTCAAAGCTCAAAATACTTCAATTAATCTAGAAACGTTGTAGACTAATAATCACCGAACATCTCAATACATAGACTATGCCTACACCATAAAAAGACTTAAAATCATCTGTAAAAACTTTTAAAATATATTTATAGACTATGTCCGCATCATACAAAGACTTAAAATCATTTGTAAGAACTTTTAAAACATATCTGAATTGTATATATATCATTGTAAACTTTCAATTCAGTACTATGTAAAAGCCTAATGGCCTATTGGCCTCATTTGTATTTTTTTTTTCTTTTTTTAATAAACTTGCCAAGCAGGGCTTGTAGAGCTTAAGCCGCATGGTAGGCCACTCTGCTTGGTTGAATCTGAATCTGAAATCTGCGACATGTCTGTTGTGTAAAAGGTGCACTTATTGAATCACTTTTTATGCGATGCGCCTATTTATCGCAGCGCCATCTATCGACGCTATTTTTTACTAAATTTTGAGATTTAAGTATAAGATTCTTACGATTTTTTTAATAAATATACCACTGGTTTCATGTTTCTATCTATCCCCGTTTCCGGGTTATTGATTTTTAAAGTTATGGGTCCTTTGTGAAACACCCTGTATATTGGGAATCTAATTTTACTGCTAAGAAAGCCGAATATGTCTTAACATTAGTACATCAAAAACATTTTAATATGTAACCACAGCTACCAAACTTTTCTAACTCAGAGTACCCTTATATTCGAATATAAATACTCTGTATGATGACAGAAATTTGTGATTAAAAATAAGGAAGATTATTATTGAGAAATAGTAGCACTCAAAAGTCGGAAAGTTCGGCAGTAAAGTGCAATAAAACATATGCGATATTACTGGGGTTCATATAGCATTATCACTGATAATACAGAGGCTGTTCGGATACATTTTTTATTGATTTTGTTCAAATATAAACTAATCGATACTGTGATGAAATTTTATTTTTCAAGCAGTTAAATTGCAAAAGTATGCGTTATTATTTTCTATCTGACAATTTTATTTACTTTTAAAATTGGACGCTTCACACAGTGTTGACAATTTTGTGCTTATTTTTATCTAAAGTATCTAATAGGTATTTTAAATAGTAATTTTCACTTTATATAAGGACCAGAGGCGTAGCGTCAAGGGGGGGGGGGGGCAGGATCACTTTACTACCAGTATTTTTATATACTGTATTTGGCCTTATTTAATTCATACCGTTCAAAGATTAAATAAGGCCAAATGTAGTAAATAATTATACTGGTAGTAAAATGATCGTACCCCCCCCCCCTGACGCTACGACACTAATAAGGACAGACATTCCGTGAATTAAATAAAGCAAAGACTACTAGTAAAAGAAAAAATCTCATTTTTCAATTTTAAAAAAAACGCAGTAAATAAGGGATGAGTATACTCGTCATTAATATACAAAGTATTAAAGTTGGATTGGAATTAAAGTTAATTTGTACTTTTCCCGAAAAGAATTATACCTTAAAAAATATGTAAAAACACTTCATAATCCATAATAATTCGATAGTTAATGTTATGATAAGTAATTTATATAATTAAAAGCAAATATTTGTCTGTGTGTGAATCTGTCTGCGTGTAATGTTTGTTAGCGAAAGCTAGGTAAATGTCTTGCACGTAGATGACTGGAAATTGGTTTCCGAAGACAGGTCGGAATGCACTTGAGGATCAAATTTTCGATTTTTTAACTATATTTTTTAATTTTATATATTGAACGGAAAATTTTGCTTTATTTCCTTTTTCTAAGTTTACCGGCCATTTTAAGGCACACATAAAAGCTGCCCAAATTCAATATTTTAGTCCAAAATAGAAAATGTTGTCCTCTTTTCAATAATGTTTATGTAGAATTCGTAAAGGAATTTTTGAGGTTTTAGCGATTTGTTTAAATCCTCCTTACTTTGTTCTTTATCAATCAATTTCTATTTGATAAGCCTTGTCCACCAATTCTTATATTTTATATCCCTATAGGGAGAAAACCTTCCTTAATCGTTTAAAAAATTTAAAAAATTGAAATAGCTTTTTAAAATTAATTCTTCATTAAAGTAAGATCATAGATTTTGTTCTGTAACGAATTTATGTTCCAGTCGAGGAAAAATGAGAATGAATGCGATCCTATAATAAATTTTATGGGAAATATGGCGCATGTGTATTTTTTCCCATTGCTCTGGTGACGAAAAATTTAGCATGGCAAGATATTTTCATAACGTAAATATTTTGTCAATATCATAAATTGGAAACTGTATTATTTCGCATTTGACTTAGGAATGCTACAAGTAATTGTCACTTCATAATAGTACGGCTTTTATTTTCGAAATATTTTTTGATTATATATTTTAACGATTAAGTGTTTTAATGAAATATGTGCTTTTTAACCCCTTCAGGGGCAAAGTACTTTTTCAGCTAAAATACTGAAATGATTGATTGACACCAGGATTCACCAACAAATTTATTTTAAAAGTAAGTTAAAGCTTTTCCTCATGTACCTTATAAATTCAAAATTTGATTATAAAATTCTGGTGTCATTGTGCGATTTTGGGATTAAAGTTAAGTGGTATATATTATATACCGGATCCCTTCAAGGGGTTAACGAATAAATCTATTTTTGTGTTTATTGTTTTAACAATATATGGGGGAGAGAATCTATTTTTCTCTCTTTTTTTTACGAAAACCTTGTAATTGCTTATTTTTATAAAGATATTTTTTTTTAATTTCGAGTATTAACGATGTGCACTTATTATAGTGATTGCCGTATCGTTCAGTACGATGACGAAGACAGTGGTTCCCGTCAGTATGTTAGTTTGTAAATTATATTTAAAGAGAATTTAGGTATATCTAAGGTTATTGTCCCGGGCTCGGAAAAGCCGTGATGGACTGTTAGTAATATTGATATAAGCGAAGTATAACTACAAAGTCAAAGTTTGATTACACCAATTTCGCTTTCAAATCAATGTCGAAAAAAATATTTCGACAAAAATTTTTCTTTAAGGTCTTACATTCTAAAAACGCTGCCATACCAAATAGTCGTATTCATAAAATACATTCGTATACGGAACGCTACTCTCGAAGAGTTTAAAGCTACCATGTCAAACTATCAAATATGAAACAAGTGTGTAGTGGTGATCGAAGATCGCACAAAGGATTTCGTTTAATATTCCTTTCAAAACATTTTATCTTTTTAATAAATCCTAATAAATTTCATTTTCCAAGAAAAAAAGTCATGTTTTTTTATAAAATGAAAAACTACCGGTCGATATTTTCAATTTTTTGAATATCTAAACCGAAATAAAAATGCGCTCCCTGACGGTGGAAAGTGGAATTAAAATCTGTTAGGCGATAAAAATCAAGTCGAATGCGCCACATCCTCTCGTCATCGGGCTCATAGAATTCGAGATAGGATTGCGCCCCAGGTGATAGAAAGTGGATCTAAAATATGTAAGCGTATCAATATCAAGTCGTATAACCCAAACCACATTTTAATCGGGGTATAGGACCCGGGATAGGAAAGCGCCTCTATCAGTAGAAAGTAGAACTAAAATATTTAAGGGTATCGTTATCAAGTCGAATGAGTCAGTAAATTCTTGGACAAAATAGCAGTGTCGTAGAGTCAGGGGATTCTATATCACTTTACTACCAGTATTTCAATATACTAAAGATGGTTTTATTTAATCTTTAAACGGTATGAGCTTAAATAATGCGAAAGTATCCGGGTATCACAGAAGCCGGGTATCATAGTAAAATATGCCTTTGCGTCAATCAGTTCAAGTCCTAAATGAATCGATACTCCTTCAATAGAAATGCGTTTCTGCCAAGTTTGAAGCATATATCTTAGATCCATGGGCAGTTATGACCTTTAACCCGGGAACAGTCGCATGGGGTATGACATACCCCAGGGTGCGTATGGTTTTTACAAATGTCACCACTAATTTTCGAAAAAGAATCTACAGTTTACATTATCATAGAATTTGTAACAATTGCCTTAGACTGAATAAGGTGACGATTATTAATTGCATTTATTGGTGACAATGAAAAAAAACATTCATTATCTGGGTATGCGCGACTTCTCCCGAGTTAATGTGCGTTTTGAAAAAAGTGCATTGTGACGAAATTAGTGGTCGAGTATCTCCGAAAAAATTAAGCTGTGTAAGATTGCCATACAAATAGTGGATATATTTTTTTCAGATTGGTTTCAGCAAAAGAACAAGTTTTATTACAGTTTTCTTGTTTTTAATTGAACTTTTTTAATTAAGAACATATCGAAATATTTCAGTAACCAACTTCATTTTTTTACCGCAAATACTACGAGGTATCATGTAAATTTGGTGTAAGTATGAACTCTTTGCATTATAGAAACAAGAAAAAATTATTCCAGGGGAGGGGGGGAGTTGCGGGTTGCGTGTGTTATTGCAAGTGCATGCACAGTTGTATGTGCAGTTTACGTATGTAGCTATGCTATTGGGTGTAATCATTTGAAGAAAACCATTGTGTTTTGTAAGTTGACAGTTGATTTATTTTTTTGTATAGTTCTCGACTCAGTTTTACCTAACACTGTTGTTGATTAACGTTTTGAAAGGTTCGTAAGTGACATATTTTAACCACTTCAACGTCCACATAGATGGTGAAACAGTGTTATTTTCCCAGACTTATCTCGAGGCAGCCGTTGAAGTGATTAATTCATTCAGTGCACTGAGTTATATTTAATTAATTGAACTATTGTAATACATAATAGTTCAATTAAGTAAATATAACTCAATGTTCTGAATTACAGGGGTTGCAGCATATAGGAAACATTTTATTGTTCATACCAGTATCCCTAATCAATAATCTTGAGGATAAATATCTTTACCGTATGCAATAGAAATATATCACGAACTTAATTTCTTCGAAAATAGTGGTAGAAACAATAAAATTTGTCCTATACGCTGCGAGGCCTGGAATTAATAAAAATATGTCACTTACGAACCTTTCCAAACATTAATCAAGAACAATGTTAACACACTGAAGACGGGAGCAGAGCTTTATTACCATTGGGGTAAACTTCCACCAGTAAATATCTGTAGAAGGTTTTTCCTTATTTAAACACGCTTTTCACGAACAATTACTGCCTTGAATAAAACGAAATTTCTATTAACTTTTAATGGTGGAAGTTTGCTGCCCCATTGGTAATCAAACTCTGGACAGGAGACGTGAATTCGCGACTTTTGGAGATCTATAATTCCGCCCATGGTCGGTACATTTGCTTTTTATATATTACATTATTTCTCAAAAAACGTACTCAAAATTCGTATTTTTACAATTAGAATACTGTACATATAAATAGTTCAATTAGGAACAATACTACTATTATATACATTCATTTATAATATAACGACAAAGTGATATAATCTTTTTGTTAAATAATGTAACTTGCAAATGTAACGTGCATAGGCGGGGCTTCCTATTTAAAAGACGAAAGCCATTATGTTAAGTCAAACTGCGCAGAAAACTATACAAAAAATCACTCAACTGTCAACTAACAAAACACAATGGTTTCCTTCAAATGACTACCACTAACAGCATAGTTACATACGTAAATTATACATAATACTAAGCATGCACTTGCAATAACACACGAAACTCGCTACTCTCCTGTAATCTTTTTTAAATATTTATGTATGATGCACCCAGCGTAGAGAGTTGAAACTCACGCCAACTGTACATCATACTTCGTAGTATTTGTGGAAAAAAATGGAATTGGTCACTGAATATTTTGATATGTTCTCAATTAAAAAGGTCAATTAAAAACAAGAAAAATGTTATAAATCTTGTTCTTTTGCTGAAACAAATCTGAGAACAATATCCACTATTTGTATGGTAATCTTGCACATCCTAATTTGTTTCGTTGAGATTCAGCCAATAGTTTTGTCACAATGTAAATTTTTCTAAAACGAACGTTACGGGTTATTACCCATGGGCTTGAGATATATGCGTCCAACTTGAGAGAAAATCGCAATTCAAGGGCTATCGGTTCACGTAGGACTCCACCTGGTTAACTCAAAGGCATTTTTTACTGTAAAACCCGGCTAAACCCTTTGTTATATCAAAATACTGATAGTAGAATGATTCAGCCATTTGAAAAGCCACATGAGGCTACGTAAAGTAGAACAAGTAATTTGTATCAAAATAACATTTTTATTATTTTTATAAAGTTCTTTGTGCATTCCAGTTTTGGGTTTTAAGCATGTGACTTTAAAAAAAGCATTATTCATACGATGGCCAAAATTCAGTTATGGGCTTTAGAATTCTCAGAAGCAGGAATTCAGAAGTGGTGGATTATCAGAAGATGCTGCATCAGTCTACTACGAGTATTATCATATACTAAATTTGACCTTATTTAATCATATAGCGTTTAAAGATTAAAAAATGTCAAATGTAGTAGATATTAATACTCGTAGTAATGTGATGCAGCAGCCCCTGGCGTTTTGCCACTGGAAAGCAGTCTCACCTTTGTGCATTACTAGTTCCCAAGCTAAACCACCGCCTACTGAATATTAGGCCTGAGCTCTGACACAAAAATTGATGCAGTCGTAGACGGAAATTTTTCAGCGTGTGTATGGTCCCTTGAAATTCAACACCAATAATTTCTAAAAGTTTTCTCCTCCTTATTTGTGTGAGATTCAATAAGTCAAAGAAAACTTTTAGAAAATACTGAGGTGTAAAATTAGGGGATCGTACAAAGGTTATACGAAATCGGCCCACGAGCGCCGCCATTTTTGTGTCAACACTCAGGCCTAGTATTCAGAGGGCGGTGGCTAAACATAAGAGAATCAACTCACTTTCGTGGCGACAAATGTATTAAAAATTCAAAATACTCATTCCAATGGTGGTTCCAATTTTGATGACCATGTGTTTCATACCTTTTATGGGACTACTTGTTAGAAAAAAATAAATTTAGAAAGATTAGTTGGTCTCAAGGTAAATCCTATAATATATATGTCCTACATTTTTGTTCTCTATCTCCCTCCTAAGAAGGAGAGAGCCAAATTTCGTAATCACAGATTTTGATTCTTTTTATGTATGTTTTAGGGTAGAATATCTTTTGTCTCAGTTTCAACGGATTTTATACAACGCTTTCTCAGGAACTAAGGTTCCTGAGAAATAGAGGGTCTAATGTTATAACACAACTTAAGTACCGTGATTTTCGGCCTATAATCGGCCGATCACGCAATCATGCTAGACACCAGAAATTTTATTCAATAATTGAAGTCGAATATTTACAGGGATTAAGTAAGTTACGTTTTATAAAATAAAATTTCTGGTTCGAAATATTTTATTTTATAAAACGCAATTTTCTAAATCGCTGTAAATATTAGACTTCAATTATTGAATAAATTTCTAGGTTGAAAAATGATTGTTTGATCCGCGGATTATAAGCAAGAAATTACGGTATTTAAGTTTTGTTATAATATTAGACTCCCTGTTTTTCGAAAACTAAGGAGCTTCTACCCTACAAGATATATAAAAATAATCAAAATCTGTGATTACCAAGCTTGGTCCTTTTCTTGAACGCTAAAACTTGCCGAAAAGTGAGAAAAGTGCATTTTGCAGCACACACAAAAGTTTATGTTAGTACTACTTGTTTCCACCAAGATATTTAGCGAATGTCAGTAGCTAAAATGTATTATCTCAACTTGTTATTTATAAAAATATGTTTTTAAAGTGCAGTCAACTTTATGTAATGGGTAGTGGCGTACACAGTGTGGGGATCCAGATGCTCTGCATACCACTAATTTCGTAAAGTTATTTTCACCTTGTTTAATCGCTGAAAATTATCGAATTTTACTTGTGTCTGCGATTATATATATATATATATATATATATATTGTGCTTTAGAGAATAGTTTATTTATTTTCTGTGTCGAGAAACATTATAACATTTCAATTTTTTACAAGTATAGCCCTATACGTTTCTGTTTCAATGTCTTGTGTACAGACCCTTTGAAATGCCTTGTAAATCTTTTTACAAAAATTGGAAGAACTGCTTAAACTGCAATCTCTTTTTTACTCAAATAAACATGTTTTGAACTAGAATATTTATGTAGTAAAATGTGTCTTTTTTCTATGTGATACTTATTTGATTTAAATTTTTAAGTAAAAACGCCGGCTAAAAATTTGTTATCAGAATTAAAATAAATCTTAAAAGTTGGCAAATATGTTGACACACTTTATGTTAATCTCCAATTACATGCATTCAAATATAATTTAATGCATTCAAATATAACTGACAAAATATGGAAGCCAATAAGTCTATTAATGACAGCTCTTATAATTTTCAGTGATGTTTCATTAAGCTAAATTTACTCTCCTAATAATCACATAATTGTTCTGAAACAGCTCTAGCACTTATCTATATTAACTCAAATATACTTCGATGATAATTGTAATAATAGAGGTGAAATAATTTGTCCGTTTAATCAATTGTATGTTGAAGCGCATCATTTGCCATTTTAATGTCAACGAGACTGGATGAAATGATTACTAATTTTATGAGTTCGTATATTTGAAACAGTTTTCAAATGAAACATTTTTTCTTTACTTTTATTGATTTTCATAGACCAAAAATATGTTTTCTAATATTATTTTACAAGTTTCGTAACCTTTTACCGCTATTTTTAAATAGAATTTTTCACCTTTCTTAAATGCAGAAAAGCATTAAAAATCCTGCAATTAAACGGGACATCTACAATTTCTGCTATTTTGATATTAAATAGAAAAATTCTATTAAAATTATGCTAATACAGTGCGAGTCCTGTTTTAATATAAAAATATAAATTTTAGCTAAAATAAACTTTTGTAGTTAGACAAACATTTACGTAATTTCCCGCGCATAATGGTTGGTTGATTTTATGACGGCCGATTATCTACACGAGGGATATAGGCCCTAGGGGTGAGAGCCCTCCGTGGGAGTCTTTCAAAGGGATCCTAAAACGTATTTACGGCAAGGTCCCGCGTATAAACCGTGGCTAAAACAATTCTGTTTCAAACAGCAAATTTTATTTAATAAATTAAATTACATATGTAGAATGTAAAAATAATTTACTTTTTATTAAATAAAATTCCTGGTCAAAAATATATTTCAGCAGTGGCGTATACGCTGGAAATTACGGTAAATAAATAAGTTATAATTAAGATAATCATTCATGATTTTAAAATCATTAAACATCTCACATATTAAGCAACATACATACTTAGCTGCAAACATGTAATTTTTTTTGTTACCACTAAAATTTAATAAAATATTTTGCCATATTTAATAGCAAATTTTGACAATTAAATAAGTTAAAATTTACCATTAAATTTGTGTGGTAAGAAAATAGAGTAATTGCTGACAACTATGTAAATATATTCAGTTCTTTTGTTCATATCTTAATATTCTAATAAATACTATTAGTCATTTTATGGATCCCGTGGTATTTAGAGGACCACTGATTTTTAATAGTAAACTTCGACTTATTTCGTCTGAACACTTCTGAGATAATTAAGGCAAATACAGTGGAACTTCCCTTTAACGAAGTCTCTATTTAGCAAAGTTTTCTACTTAGCAAAGTTTTCTACTTAGCAAAGTTTTCTACTTAACGGAATTTTCTGCAGAACTTTGACTTTGAACACCATTAGCATATAAATTAATTTCCATGTTACGAAAAATATATTCTATATAACGAAGTTTATTCCACTTTTGTTCTTGTACAGAATTCAAACTTAAGAGGTTGCTGTTGGGATGGATATGCAAATTTATTTCAGCGGATTGTAAGAAAATGAACACGTATATATAATTTCCATTCTGCTTGGTGCTTAATAAAACAATTTTTTACACTAAGAGAAACACTTGTTATCATTACTCTCCCACACCGAGACTCCAGCACTGACAGTTGTTGGAAGTCAAAATCCTCTTTTTACATTCAGTTATATAGAAGATGCAGTGACGCAATGGCGTCAGATGCATTGAAGCAAAAAATATCAATTAGAGTCAGACAGTTACCATTCTGACCTGCCATTGCTGATAGACAATTGCTTTGTACATACACAAGAATGTACCTCAAATTTCAAAACGAAGAACATCAAAGTTATTTGTATTTCTGCCAATACAACTTCTAAACTTCAGCCATTAGGCTAAGGAATAATAAAAAATCTTGACGTACATTATCGAAAAAGATATTGTAGTTAAAAAGTTAGTTTGAGAACCTGTGTATCAGAGCTGATGAAAACTTGGGAATGTGACGTGATTTTATCGACCGTACACAACAGTTTGTAAAAAACGGCTTCATAATTGAAACTGAATCAAATGCTTCTGAATCCAACACCTGTTTTAAATACCTGAAGGAAAAATATCATGAATTTAAGTTGATTTCTATTTAACGATGGATTGGGTTGATTTATCACGGCCAATTATCAACACGAGGGATATAGGCCCTAGGGGGGAGTGCCCTCCGTGGAGGTCTTTTTAAGGGATCCTAACCCGTATTTACACAAGGTTCGAAGAAAACCACGGAAAACTCCGAACGGTTAGGTCGACGAGCGCGACAGAAGTTTGAACCCAGCACCTCCCGTCTACCAGCTTCGAGAGAAGAACCTCTCAGCCACTGGTGGGCAACTCTATTTAACGAATTTTCTTCATAACGAAGTTTTTAAGTGTTACGATGAGAATTCGTTATAAATAGAAGTTCCACTGTATTTCAATGCGCGGTTATTGGTACCGTCGAGGCACGACGGGATATAATACAACAACTCTGTCCTTATCAATTAGATTTTAATTTAAGAAAAAAATAACAAAAGATCATTTATTCAAAACTTTCCTTCTTTTGTTTGTTGTAATATTTATACTTGAGAATTTCCCTGAAAGGAAAACACAACTCCACGTCCCGTCAAACACAGGGCAATAGGTACAGGTAAAAAAATTGTTAATTAAAAAGTTATGAGCAATTTTTTTCAAAATGGTGGATATCTGAAAGCTTCCAAACGACGTGTCAGGATGGATCTTAGGGGCCCGATTTAATCTCTGGTTCTCAAAAGAGAGCGTGGGTTCGAACACCAATCCAGACAGATAATTTTTTTTAGTAAATAGTTGCTTTAAGTCGTACGGTTGAAAATATGGTGTGATTCGTGATTTACTTTCATTAAGAAGTTATTTTTCTATTTGAATTTATTTTCTATTTATAATACAATATTTGAAGATAATTTTGATGTATTTTATTTAAAAAATAATTAAATATATTTGAAGATATTACCTATCAACTAATGAGTTTTTTTTTCTTTTTGTGCCTGGCTTTGATCATTGTAACTAATATTTGGCTTACGTGAAATTAAAAAAAATGGTTTACTTTTTTTCAAATTGGCGACTATCTGAAAGCCTAAAAGAGACATGTCAGGATGACCGAGCTGTCTAAGCCGCCATATTTAAGCACTGGAACTGTAAAGAGAGCTAGAGTTAACTACCGACACCTAACAGATTGATAACATTTCCTAAACGGTTGCTCCTAGACATACGGGCCCCACCAGTGGCTGAGAGGTTGTGCTCTCGAAGCTGGTAGACGGGAGGTAGAGATCTACACGGGCCGGGCCAAGGCCCGAAGCCCGTACTCGGCCCGGCCCGCGGGCCGGGCTCGGGCCTATTTTTCTTCACAGTACTCGGGCCTGGCCGGGCCCGGGCCATATTTTTTTCTGAAGGCTCGGGCCGGGCCGGGCCTAGTAATTACTCTTTACGGGCCCGGCCGGGCCTTACTTTTTTCCTGAATGATAAGGCCGTGCCTTAAATTATTTTTTCCGTTTAGAGCCGGGACTGGTTTCATTCTTCCTAGTCATCCTTCCGCCTCAAAATTTTTAGTCCTGGTGTAAAATAAGTTCTGGCATAAAAATCTTTTTCAAAACATGCATACATTTTTAAATCGCCATTATCTTATAATTAAACATTAAAATTTATTCTTTTTAAAGAATAGTAGATTTATACACTTATCAAAATATGGCTAAATTAAAATATAGTAAAACGTGTGAAAAAGAACCTGCTTATGATGGAATCCTGTCTTAAATTGAAAAATGTGTTGATCCATTAAAAATGAATATGCTAATATTTAAGAAAAGAATATATAATACATTTACACCTGCTAAGAAGGCAAATTGTCTATAACTCATTTTTTTTCTTCCCTATGCAATTCCATCTTAGAAGATTTTACTGTATAGCATTTTTCTGATTTTTAACATTTCAATAAATGGAATATGGATTAACAATATTGATGATAACTTAAACACATACATACAACAAATAGGGATTTATTAAAAAAATAAATATTTCAGCTTGCGGCACCTCTATAAAAATGAAGATTATAAACATGAAAAAAAAAAAGGCTAAGATAGGAATTTTTGGTTAGATCTCCTCCTACGAGGCAAATTTTTAACCAAATCGACGTAAAAATTATGTTTTGTAGAAATTCACTCGGGCCGGGCCGGGCTCGGGCCAAGATTTTAACTTTTTTTCGGGCCGGGCTGGGCTCGGGCCGAACTTTTAACTTTTAAATCGGGCCGGGCCGGGCCAATATTTTTTTTTTGTTCGGGCCGGGCCGGGCTCGGGCCGAACTTTTAATTTTTGTATCGGGCCGGGCCGGGCCAAATTATTTTTTTATGGGTCGGGCCGGGCCCGGGCCTGGAAATTTCGGCCCATGCAGAGCTCTAACGGGAGGTGCTGGGTTCGATCCCAATCGCGCCCGTCGGCCTAATCGTTCGGAGTTTTCGTGGTTTTCTTCGAGCCGTGGATTTATCCATGCGTGTATACGGGTTAGGTTCCCTTAGAAAGACCCTCACGAAGGGCACTCCCCCCTGGGCCTATATCCCAATTGTAGATAATTCGCCGTCAATAATCAACCCAACCCAACCAAACCCTAGACATACGGTTCAAAATAAGGAATTTTTCGTGATTTAGTTCCATTAAGCGAATATTTTTCTCTTTGAATTATATTTTTTATCTATTATACAATATTTAATGATAATTTTGATACATTTCCTTAAAACAATAATTAAATATATTTGAAGATATTCCCTACCAAATAATTTTTTTGTTCTTTCTATGCCTGTCTTTTATCATTGTAACTAACATTTCGCTTATGTGAAATTAAAATAATTATCGATTTTAATTATATAAAAAACATATATTTTTTTAATGCTGAAAACCTGACAGCTTACCTATGTCGTGGCAGGATGGACGCGCGGTCTAAGGCGCCAGGTTTAAACTCTGCTTCTCGGGCGTGAGCATGGGTTCGAACCCTACTCCTGACAGACATTTTACTTTTCTTAAATGGTTGCTCCAAGTTGTACGGTGGAAACTATGGTGTTTTTCGTGATTTATTTTCATTAAGGAGTTATTTTTGTCTTTGAATTTAATTTTTATCTATTATATTATATTTGAAGATAATTTTGATGCATTGTTTTAAAAATTAAATTAAATATATTTTAAAAAAAATTCAGATCATCTAGTAAGTTTTTTTTTTTTTTTTTTTTTTTACTTTGCATTGTTCATTGTAACTAACATTTGGCTTATGTGAAATTAAAATGATTATGGATTTTAATAATATAAAAAAACAGATTTTTTTCAAAATGGCGACTGTCTAAAAGCATACAAAATACGTGGCAGGAGGGCGAAGCTGTCTAAGCGTAAGTATTAATCTCTGGTTTTGAAGGAGAGCGTGAGTTCGAAGTCCTCTCCAACAGTTTGTTTGTTTTTCGTAAATGGTTGCTCCATGTCGTACAGTTGAAAATATGGTGTTTTTCATGATTTACTTTCACTAAGCAGTTATTTTTTATTTGAATTTATTATTATTTATTACACAATATTTAAAGATAATTTTGATGTATGTTATTAAAATATATATATATATTTGAAGATATTCCCTATAATCTAATGAGTTTTTTTTTTTTTCCTTTTTGTGCCTGGCTTTGATAATTGTAACAAACATTTGGCGTACGTGAAAAAAAACAGGTTTTTATTATATAAAAAGATTTTTACTTTCTTCTATTTTTACAAGAAGAAAGTATTGGATTCATGAAAATTCTCGACTTCCGATTTTCGACGGATTTATACGTTTTAGAAGGTCCAGAACATGATTTGACTGTTTTTAGAAAATGTCTGTCTGTGAGTTTGTCTGTCTGTCTGTATGTAACACAAATTTTGTGAGCGTTCTATCTCAAGAACTAATGCACGAAATTTAATAAAACTTTATATTATGTTAGTCCCTTATATAAATTGGTGCTGATTAATTTTTAATGAAAATCGGCCAACAGATTGCGCTGCTATGCTGCATTTTTTGGAATTTTCACAATAGCTATATCTCAAGAACTAATGCAATCATTTTCATCAACCATCAGATTCAGTTAGACCTTGACATAAATAGACGCTGATTACGTTTTGGTGTAGATATCCCAAAAGGTGGCGATGCTATACCACTTTTCTCAGGATTTTCATGATAGCTATATATCAAGAATTAATGCACGGAATTTTATCAAACAGGATTCTGTTAGATCATGACATAAATAGATGCTGCTTACGTTTTGGTCTAAATAGCCCAACAGGTGGCGCTGCTATGATACTTTTTTCATTATTAACACGATAACTATATCTCAAGAACAAATGCACGGATTTTCATCAAACTTCAGATTAATTTAGACGTTGGCATAACTTGTTATTGATTAGGTTTTGATCTAAATCTCCCAAAAAGTGGCGCTGCTATGCTGCATTTTGCAGGATTTACACGATTTTAGCAATAGTCATATCTCAAGAACTAATGCACGGAATTTAATAAAACTTTAGATTCAGTTATACCGTGATATAAATTGGTGCTGATTCTTTTTAGAGTATGCGAAACCTGTGTGAGATAGAACAAAGTTTTGGGATTGACACATCTGACTAGTTTTCAAAATGGCGACAGTCTGAAGATTGGGACTAATAATGTGAGGATGGCCGAGTGGTCTATGGCGTCAGAAGTAAGCTCTGATTCTCGAAAGAGAGCGTGGGTTCGAACTCCGCTCCTAACAGATGTTTTACTTTTCTTAAATGGTTGCGTAAACGGTTGAAAATATGGTGTTTTTCTTGATTTATTTTCCTTAAGGAATTATTTTTGTGTTTGAATTTTATTTTCATCTATTATACAATATTTAAAGATAATTGTGACACAATTTATTGAACAAATAATTAAATATATTTGAAAATATTCCCGATCATCTAATGAGTATTATTATTATTATTATTAAATTGTGCCTTGAATTGATTATTGTAACTAACATTTGGCTTATGTGAAATTAAAAGAATTATCGATTTTAATTATATGAAGAAAAAGATTTTTTCCAAATTGGCAATTGTCTCAAAGCTTCCGTATATGGTCGAGCGGTCTAAGGTGCCAGATTTAAGCTCTGGTTATCGTAAGCGAGCGTCGGGTTGAACAACACTCCTGACAGGATGTCCATTTTACGTAAATGTTTGCTCCAAGTCGTACGGTTGAAATATTGTGTTTTACATGATTTATTTTCATTAAGAAGTTATTTTTCTATTTGAATTTTTTTATTTTATTTTTTTATAACATATTTATGATAAATTTGATGCTTACTATTAAAAAAAATAATTAAGTATATTTGAAGATATTCCCGATCATCTAATGAGTTTTTTTTTCCTGTTTGTGCCTGGTTTGAACATTGTAACTAACATTTGTCTTACGTGAAATTTAAAAAAAATGGTTTTTATCAATAAAAACAGATTTTTTTGCAAAATGGGGACTCTCTGAAGGTTGCGAGAAGTCATGTCAGGACGGTCGAGCGGTATAAGGCTCTACATTTAATCTCTGGGTTTCGAAGGCGAGCTTGAGTTTGATCCCCACATCTAACAGATGTTTTACATTTCGTAGATGGTTGTTCCTAGTCGTACGATTCAAAACATGGTGTTTTTCGTGATTAATTTTCATTAAGAAGTTGTTTTTGTCTCTGAATTTAATTTTTATCTATTATACAAAAGTTAAAACTAATTTTGATACATTTTATTAAAAATATTATTCAATGTATTTGTAGTTATTCCCTATCATATGAGTTTTTTTTCCTTTCTGTGCCTGGGTTTTATCATTGTAATTAACAATTGGCTTACGTGAATTAAAAAAAATAATCGGTTTCTATTATATAAAAACAGATTTTTTTCAAAATGGCGAATGTTTGAAAGTTGAAAATAGACATGTCCGGAAGGCCGGAAGGTCTAAGGTGCCCGATTAACATTCTGCTTCTCGAGTTGTGTTGGGTTGATTGTTGACGGCCAATTATCTGCACTTGGGATATAGGCCCGGGGGGAGTGCCCTTCGTGGGGGTCTTTCTAAGGGAACCTAATCCGTATTTACGCATGGATAAATCCACGGTTCGAAGAAAACCACGAAAACTCCGAACGATTAGGCCGACGGGCGCGATTGGGATCGAACCCAGCACCTCCCGTCTACCAGCTTAGAGAGCACAACCTCTCAGCCACTGGTGGGGCATTCTGCTTCTCGAAGGAGCGATTGGGTTCGAAACCCACTCCTGACAGATATTTCACATTTCGTGGATGGTTGTTCCAAGTCGTACGATTGAAAACATGGTATTTTTCGTGATTTGTTTTTTTAAGAAGTTATTTTTGTCTCTGAAATTATTTTTATCTATTATACAATAGTAAAGCTAATTTTGATGCATTTTATTAAAAAAATTAAATGTATTTGAAGATATTCCAGATCATCTAATGTTCTTTTTTCATTATTTATTGTACCTTACATAAGGCTTAAGTGAAATTAAAATAATTATCGATTTTAAAAATATAAAAAACAGATTTCTTTTTTTTTGGAGACTGTCTCAAAAGTTACACATGGCGTGTCAGGATGGCGGAGCGGTCTAAGATAAAATGTTTAACCTTTGGTTCTCGTACGAGAGCGTTCGTTCGAACCCCACTGCTGACAGATTGTTTATTTTTCGTAAATTTTGCTCCAAGTCGTACGGTTGAAAACATAGTGTTTTTCGTGATTTATTTTAATTAAGGAGTTATTTTTGTCTTTGATTTTCATTTTTATGTATTATACAATAATTAACGTTAATTTTGATGCATTTTATTAGAAAAATTATTAAATATATTTGGAGATATTCCCTACCATCTAATGAGTTTTTTTTCCTTTCTGTGCCTGGCTTTTATCTTTGTAACGAACAATTGACTTACGTGAAATAAAAAATAATCGGTTTTTATTATACAAAAACAGATTTTTTTCAAAATGGCGAACAAGACTCCCTTATCATAGATCAGACTTGACATTCCTGAGAATGTCTATGGGAGAAAATGTCCGCGGTAATTGCCAACTTATTAATTGACTTTCTCCGGAAACTATCGCCGCCTGGTGGATACTAGCGATACTAGTTCATAAGCAAATGCATACAAAAAATGGAGCTGTGAAACATTTTCGTGTTATTTCGTGTCGTAAATACTCCTATTACCATGGAGATCATGCTTATTACTGACGATTGATGGCGCTAGTAGCAGGACAACCATGCGGTCAAAGGAAACTTGCTGATGGTGAGTCCTGATACTATGATAAGGAGGCCTTAATGGCGACAGTCTGAAGGTTTCAATTAAGCGTGTAAGATAGCCGTCTAAGACGCCAGATTAAAGCTCTGGTTATCGATGAAGAACGTGGTTTCGTACACCACTCGTGACAGATATTTTACATTTCGAAAATGGTAACTCCATGTCGTACGATTGAAAACATTGTGTGTTTCAAGATTTATTTTCATTAATGAGTTATTTTTGTCATTGAATTGAATTTTTATCTATTATAGATTAGTTAAAGGTAATTTTGATGCATTTTATTAAAAACATAATTAAATATATTTGAAGATATTCCAGATCAACTAATGTTTTTTCTTTATTTTATTTTTTTTCCTTGCACTGTTTATTGTAACTAACAATTGACTTACGTGAAATGAAAAAATAATCGGTTTGTATCACATAAAAACAGATTTTTTTTCCCAACGGCGTGTCAGGTTGGTCGAGCGATCTCAGGCGCCAGATTTGAGCTCTTGTTCTCGTATACGAGCGTGGGTTCGAACCCCACTCCTAACAGACTGTTTATTTTTCGTAAATGGTTGCTCCAAGTCGTGCGGTTGAAAAAATGTTGTTTTTCGTGATTTATTTTCAGTAAGGAGTTATTTTTGTCTTTGAATTTAATGTTTATGTATTATACAATAGTTAAAGCTAATTTTGATTCATTTTATTAAAAAATAATTAAATATATTTGAAGATATTCCAGATCATCTAATGGATTTTTAGTGCCTTGCACTGTTCATTGTAACTAAAATATGGCTTATGTGAAATTAAAATATTTCTCGATTTTAATAATATAAAAAACAGATTTTTTTTTTTTTCAAATTGGCGAATGTCTCAAATCTTCCAAATGAAGTGTCAGGCTTGCCGAGTGGACTAAGGCGCCAGATTTAAGCCCTCGTACGAGAGCGTGGAATTGAACCACTCCCCTCACGTACTGTTGAAAACATGGTAATTTTCGTGTTTTATTTCCATTATGGAGTAATTTTTGTCTTTGAATTTAATTTTTGTATTTTATAAAGTAGTTAAAGATGATTTTGATGAATTTTATTAAAAAAATAATTAGATATATTTGAAGATATTCCCTACCACATTAGTTTTTTGTTCTTTCGGTACCTGGCTTTTATCATTGTAATTAAAAATTGACTTACGTGAAATAAAAAAATAATCGGTTTTTATTAAATAAAAAGATATTTTTTTTTCAAAATGTCGGCTGTCTGAAGAAAGTTAGCTGGCCTGTCAAGATGACCGAGTGGTCTAAGGTGCCCGAGTTAAGCCACTGGTTCTTGAAGGCGGGAAGGGGTTCGAACCCCACTCCTGACAGATGTTTTATATTTTGTAAATGGATATTCTCACTCGTACGGTTGAAAACATGGTGTTTTTCGTGATTAATTTTCATTAATGAGTTATTTTTGTCTTGGAATTTAATTTTTTTCTATTAAACAAGAGTTAAAGCTAATTTTAGAGACTTTCAGACAGTCGCCATTTTGAAAAAAAAAATCTGTTTTTATATAATAAAAACCGATTTTTTTTTATTTCACGTAATTCAATTGTTTTTACAGTGATAAAAGCCAGCCACAGAAAAGAAAAACAACTCATTAGATGATAGGGAATGTCTTCAAATATATTTAATTATTTTTCTAATAGAATGCATCAAAATTAACGTTAATTTTGTATAATATTTAAAAATTAAATTCAAAGACAAAAATAATTCCTTAATGAAAATAAAACACGAAAAACAGCATGTTTTCAGCCGTACGACTTGGAACATCAATTCACGAAATGCCTGGCAGGAGTGGGGTTCGAACCCACGCTCTCGTTCGAGAACCAGAGCTTAAATCTGGCGCCTTAGACACCTCGGCCATCCTGACACTCCATGTAGTTGAATTGAGGCAGTCGTGAAATTGAAAAAAAATCTGGTTTTTATATTATTAAAATTGATAATTATTTTAATAACACATAAGCCATGTGTTAGTTACAATAAACAGTGCAAGTAAAAAAAAATACATTAGATGATCTGGAATATATTCAAATATATTTAATTATTTTTTTTAATAAAATGCATCAAAATTTGCTTTAATTATTGTATAATAGATAAAAATTAAATTCAAAAACAAAAATAACTCCTTAATGAAAATGAATCACGAAAAACACCATGTTTTCAACCGTACGACTTGGAGCAACCATCTACGAAATATAAAAATTCTTTCAGCAGTGGTGTACGAACCGACGATCTGGTATGAAAAACCGTGCTCAAATCGGGCGCCTTAGACCAGTCGGCCATCCTGACACGCCATTAGTAAGATTTGATGCAGTGGCCAATTTGAAAAAAAAAATCTGGTTTTATATTATTATAATTGATAATTATTTTAATTACACATAAGCCATATGTTAGTTACAATGAACAGTGCAAGGCACAAAAAAAAATAATAATCAAAATTATCTTTAACTATTTTATAAAAGACAAAAATTAAATTCAAAGATAAAAATTACTCTATAATGAAAATAAAACACGAAAACACCATGTTTTCAACAATACGAATTGGAGCAACAATTTACTAAAAATAAAAAAGTCTGTAAGGAATAGGGTTCCAAACCCGTTATCGTATGAGAACCAGATTATAAATCTGGTATTTTAGACCGCTCGGCCATCCTGATTCGCCATATGTGCGATTTCAGGCAGTCGCGAATTTGTAAAAAAAAATCTGTTTTATATATTATTAAAATCGATAATTATTTTAATTTCACATAAGCCATATGTTAGTTACAATTAACAGTGCAAGGCACAAATAAAATGTAAAAGAACCATTAGATGATCTGGAATATCTTCAAAAATATTTAATTATGTTTTTAATAAAATGCATCAAAATTAGCTTTAACTATTGTATAATAGATAAAAATTAAATTCAAAGAAAAAATAACTCCTTAATGAAAATAAATTACGAAAAACACCATGTTTTCAACAGTACGACTTGGAGCAACCATTTACGAAATGTAAAATAACTGACAGGAGTGGGGACCGAACCCACGCTCTCGTACGAGAACCCGAGTTTAAATTTGGCGCCTGGAGCGCTCGGCCATCCTGACACGACGTTTGTCACGATATTTGACGCAGTCGCCAATTTTAAAAAAATCTAGTTTTTATATTATTAAAATTGATAATTATTTTGATTACACATATGCCATATGTTAGTTACAATGAACAGTACAAGGTACAAAAAAAGAAAGAAAAACATTAAATGATCTGGAATATCCTCAAATATATTTAATTATTTTTTGATTAAATGTCAGGATTGCCGAGTGGTCTAAGGCGACATATTTAAGCTCTGATTGTCGTACGAGAGCGTGGATTCGAACCCCACTCCTGACAGATATTTTACATTTCGTAAATGGTCTCCAAGTCGTACGGTAGAAAACATGGTGTTTTTCGGGATTTATTTTCATTAACCCATTAAGCACCAACATTCCCGTTTCGGGAACATGTATTTGAAAAAAAAAAATCTCAACATTTTTTTTAGCTATTTAAGAAAAAATCTTTTTATTGTAAAGTTATTGGTATGTAGTATAAAATATATTTTTTTTCAAAATAATATTTTCCTTTTTTCTATTTTTTTATAATTTTTGGTTTTCCGACTATCTGAAGTAAAATTAGATAAAAAAAAAAAGAAAACTTCAGATTTGTTCAATTGCAGTCAGGTTTAAAAACCTACATTTCATATAACAATATGGCCCCACCAGTGGCTGAGAGGTTGTGCTCTCGAAGCTGGTAGACGGGAGGTGCTGGGTTCGATCCCAATCGCGCCCGTCGGCCTAATCGTTCGGAGTTTTCGTGGTTTTCTTCGAGCCGTGGATTTATCCATGCGTAAATATGGATTAGGTTCCATTAGAAAGACCCCCACGAAGGGCACTCCCCCGTACCTATATCCCTAGTGTAGATAATTGGCCGTCAATAATCAACCCAACCCACCAGCGGCTGAGAGGTTCTGCTCTCAAAGCTGGTAGACGGCAGGTGCTGGGTTCGATCCCGTTCGCGCCCGTCGGCCTAATCGTTCGGAGTTTTCGTGGTTTTCTTCGAGCCGTGGATTTATCCATACGAGTTAGGTTCCCTTAGAAAGACCCTCACAAAGGGCACTCCCCCTGGGCCTATATCCCTAGTGTAGATAATTGACCGTCAATAATCAACCAACCTCAAATTTGGTAGACGGGGGTGCTGGGTTCAAACCCCTGTCGCGCTCATCGACCTAACCGTTCGCAGTTTTCCGTGGTTTTCTACGAATCTTGCGTTAATACGGGTTAGGATCCCTTAAAAAGACCCAAACGGAGGGCACTCCCCCTTCGGCCTACATCCCTCGTGTTGATAATTGGCCGTCATAAATCAACGCACACACTCAAATAACAAGATAGTCAAAACCCGGAGTAAATAGAGTTATTTAAAGCAACAATAGAAATATTTTTTAATGTTTTCGGAGGGGGAACGTTGCGTGTTCTGGGAGTATTTCACTTCCCCTTTGTCTGCGAACTTGCTTTCAAAAAGAAAGGATTGCACCCCTAGGAAGAAAGAATGCAAAGAATCCCTTAAAGTGATAAAAGAAAATTTTTAGTTCCTTGGTTCGAAAAAAAAAACAATTCGGTGAAATATAGTTGTATTTTACTGCGTTTTAGTTTGTTATTTTGAAAAGCATAATGTATTTGAGTCGTTTGGCAGTAGATAAATAATATTTTTAGAAAAAAAATATTCGATATATATGTGAAAATGCTTGTTAAATTTTTAACAGTAAAACAAGGCTTGGAATATTTCGATACACTGGATTCTGATGAGTTTTCAGATGACGGCAGTATTATATGTTTACTCCCTGATCCCGGTGTTGTTACAGAGGAAGAAGACATTGCTGAAAATGATATGTTTCATAGTACGGATTTTCCCAAAGACGTGTCTGGAGAAATCGAAGTAACATTCAAAAATCGAACTAAAAAAATACCATCCCCTCAAAATCGAGAAAAAGAAAAAGATCTATGTCTGATAAAAAAGAAATTATTGGAGATAGAACTGAATCAGAGGAAAATGTAAGCAATCAAAAAAGAAAAGAAAAGCGAAAAAAAGTCGAATGCAATCTTAACTGGAAAGCGGCCAGCTTGTTACCTATTCACTCAAAGAAACTTTCAAAATTAGAAGAGACTTTCCCAGATCTACTTACAAAAACTCCGTATGAACTTTTTAGTATGTCTTTCGATGATGAAATTATGAATTATTTGCTACAAGAAACTCAACGGTATGCTCTTCAGAAAAATTATAGCATGTTTAATATTTCAGAAAGCGAAATGAAAAAGTTTCTTGATATAATAATTTTCAGCGGGTACCACGCATTACCCTAAGAGGAATTATATTGGAACAATGCTGAAGATTGTAACTAACCTTTTATTCAAAATGCAATGAGTCGTCAGCGATTCAGAGATATTAAAAAATACCTCCATTTATGCAATAATGACTTGATTGATAAAACAGATAAATTAGCAAAAGTCAGAAATTTTCTTGAAATGTTTTGCAAAAAATTTCAACAATTCGGCATTTTTTCGGAATGCTTAAGTGTTGACGAAGAAATGATACCGTACACAGGTCATCATTCTCCAAAAATGTATATGAGTGCAAAATCCGTGAAATTTGGATATAAATTATGGGTTTTAGCTACTTCTGAAGGTTATCCACTAAATTTACAAGTTTATGTGGGAAAAAAATAAAAGTACACTTGAAGAAAAAAATGAAATAGAAATTAAGCCCCTTGGAACAAGGGTGGTTTTGGACTTAATTAAATGCATTGACGATCCCCCAAAACGTTCGGTTTATATGGACAATTTTTTTTACATCTCTGGAATTATTAGAAGAAATGCGAAATCGCAATTTTCGTATGACAGGTACAATCAGAGAAAATAGATTGAAAGACTGCCCTCTAAGTAAATGGAAAAAAAATGGAAAAAAATGAAAGTGAACTTTTGAATCCATTGTCACAGAAAATATGTGTGTAGTGAAATGGAGAGACAACAAGGTTGTGTGTTTAGCATCTAATTTTGAAGACTCCCTTAGGTCAGGTAAAAAGAAGGTGCTCTAAAGAAAAAAAGAAAATAGATTTGCCTCAACCAAAGACTATTTCATCATATAATGAGTATATGGAATGTGTGGATCTCCTAGATAGATTTTAAGTAATTACAGGCCTTGTATCAAAGGTAAAAAGTGGTGGTGGCCCTTTTTTACAAGCACTTTAAACATGGCTGTAGTCGCAGCGTGGAGAATAGATAAAGAGTTCAAAGGAGATATCTTTCAACATACTTTCTTAAGACATATAACAACAGGATTAGTGAAGACAGAAATTGAAAAAAATACAAATCCCAGTACAGGACCTCATGGACCTGTGAACAGTAGTGTGCGTTTCGATGGTATAAATCATTTGATTGTTAGTGCGGACAAACAGTCCAGGTGTAAAATATGTAAAAAAAAATACTCGAATGAAGTGTCGAAAATGTAATGTAATGCTAAACCAAGGTTGTGAGCTGTATTTTCATAAAAAATTCTACATGAAAATAATTAAAAAGGTAAGCTTTCCTATGCTTAAAATTTATTTGTTAATAGTATTTTTCTTCTTCAAATTGAAAACTTCAAATCAAAATGATGATTTTTTATTTCAGTATTAAATTCTTTATACCTGCATAAATAATAAATTAACTGTTTTAAACATATTTTTATTGTATGCAATAAACAAATAATCCACTTTTTGTTAAATAATTAAATACCTAATATCTAAGTAGCAGAAAAACGAACGCTATTTACGTTCAATCAAGGGAACGTTCCCCCCCCCCCCCCTATAAGACGCCAAAGTTCCCGTTACGGGAACATGTTGGATTTTCTAAACGGAAAAACTTTTCGAAATAAATTCAATTGTTCTATAATAGAGGCATCAAATGTGTATTAAAATATTTAAAAATTTAAAATTATTTAACCCTCTAAGCGTGTAGAACGTAATATTCCGTTCACTAAGCTCCAGGTTTCACTGCAATATATGCAAGGTTTAAGATAATATAATTCTATAGATTTAATGAATTTTCAAAACATTGAAGAATGATTAATACTCTCAAGGGTTAGATTCATATTTGTAATTAAGTTTTATTGATAATGCTGAAAGAATCATATTTTTTTAGCATTTAAAACAAAATGCAGAGAAAACAACATTACAATTTTACCCTTTCTCAAAACGCTCAGAGGGTTAACACGGTTCATATAGCGGCGTTTAATCGGTTAAGGAGTTATTTTTGTCTTTGAGGTTAATTTTTATCTATTATACAATAGTTAACGTTAATTTTGATGCATTTTATAAAAAAAAATAATTAAATATATTTGAAGATATTCCCTATTATCTAATGAGTTGTTTTTCCTTTCTGTGGCTGGCTTTTTTCACTGTAAAAAACACGTGAAAAAAAATTGGTTTTTATTGTATAAAAACAGGTTTTTTTCAAAATGGCGACTGTCTGAAGGTTTCTAACAGATGTGGCAGGTTGACTGAGTGGTCTAAGGCGCCAGATTTAATCTCTGGTTCTCGTACGACAGCGTGGTTTCGGACCACACACCTGAGAGGTATTTTACAATTCGTAAATGGTTGCTCCAAGTCGTACTGTTGAAAACATGGTGTTTTTCGTGATTTATTTTCATTAAGAAATTATTTTTGTCTTTGAATTTAATTTTTTAACATTATACATAAGTTAACGTTAATTTAGATGCAATTTATTAAAAAAATAATTAAATACATTTGAAGATATTCCCTATCATCGACACGTTCGGAGTTTTCGTGGTTTTCTTCGAGCCGTGGATTTATCCATGCGTAAATACGGGTTAGGTTCCTTTAGAAAGACCCCAACGAAGGGCTCTCCACCTGGGCCTATATTCCAAGTGTAGATAATTGGCCGTCAATAATCACCCCAACCCTATCATTGGCAAAGATGCTTTACACTCACGCAGAAAAAAAATCATAATCGGTTAAAAAAAGGAAAAAAGTCGCCAAATTTAGGGGATTTTTGCCTTTGTTGGCAACCTAGCCATTGTATTAAGTTAATCGTTTGAAACGGTCTTAAAAATCGCGCCAACCAAAAAGTCGCAAAACTTATGTTTACATGTTTGCGTGAGTGTAAAACATCAGTTCCCTATCATCTAATGAGTTGATTTTCCTGTTTGTGGATGGCTTTTTTCACTGTAAAAAACAATTTACTTACGTTAAATAAAACAATAATCGGTTTTTATTATATAAAAACAGATTTTTTTCAAAATTGTGAATGTGTGAAAATTGGAAGCATTCGTGTCAGGATGGCCGAGTGATCTAAGGCGCCAGATTTAATCTCTGGTTCTCGTACGAGATCGTGGTTTCGAACCCCATTCCTGACATATATTTTACATTTCGTAAATGGTTTCTCCGAGTCGTACTGTTGAAAACATGTTGTTTTGGGGATTTATTTTCATTAAGGAGTTTTTTTTGTCTTTGAATTTAATTTTTAATTATTATACAAAAGTTACCGTTAATTTTGACGCATTTTATTAAAAAAATAATTAAATATATTTGAAGATATTCCCTATCATTGACTAAGATGCTTTACACTCACGCAGAAAAAAAAAATATTCGGTTAAAAAAAGGAAAAAAGTCAACAAATTTAGGGAATTTTTTCCTTTAATGGCAACCTAGCCATTGTATTAAATTACTCGCTTGGCTCGGTCTTGAAAATCGCGCCAACCAAAAAGTCGCCAAACTTATGTTTACATGTTTCGTGAGTGTAAAGCATCAGTTCCCTATCATCAAATGAGTTGTTTTTCCTTTCTGTGGCTGGCTTTTTTCACTGTAAAAAACAATTGACTTACGTGAAATGATAAAATAATCGGTTTTTATTGTATAAAAACAGATTTTTTTCAAAATGGCGACTGTGTGAAGGTTACAAGCAGACATGTAAGGATGGCCGAGTTGTCTACGGCGCCAGATTTAAGCTATGGTTCTCTTACGAGAGCGTGGGTTCGAATTAAGGTGTTATTTTTGTCTTTGAATTTAATTTTTAAATATTATACAAAAGTTAACGTTAATTCTGATGCATTTTATTAAATGAATAATTAAAAATATTTGAAGATATTCCCTATCATCTAATGAGTTGTTTTTACTTTCTGTGGCTGGCTTTTTTCCCTGTAAAAAACAATTGACTTACGTGAAATAAAAAAATAATCGGTTTTTACTATATAAAAACAGATTTATTTTCAAAATGGCGACTGTGTGAATGTTAGGAACAGATATGTCAGGATGGCCGAGTGGTCTAAGGCGCCAGATTTAATCTCTGGTTCTCGTACGAGAGCGTGGTTTCGAACCCAATTCCTTACAGATATTTTACATTTCGTAAATGGTTGCTCCGAGTTGTACTGTTGAAAACATGGTCTTTTTCGTGATTTATTTTCATTAAGGAGTTATTTTTGTCTTTGAATTTAATTTTTTAAATATTATACAAAAGTTACTGTTAATTTTGACGCATATTATTAAAAAAATACTTAAATATATTTGAAGATATTCCCTATCATCTGATGAGTTGTTTTTCCTTTCTGTGGCTGGCTTTTTTCACTGTAAAAAACAATAGACTTACGTGAAATAAAAAAATAATCGGTTTTTATTGTATAAAACAGATTTTTTGTCAAAATGTTGACTGTGTGAAGGTTAGTAACAGACAAGTCAGGATGGCCGAGTGGTCTAAGGCACAAGATTTAAGCTCTGGTTCTCTTACGAGAGCGTGGGGTCGAACCCCACTCCTGACAGATATTTTACATTTCGTAAATGGTTGCTCCAAGTCGTAATGTTGAAAAAATGGTGTTTTTCGTTTTTTATTTTCATTAAGTAATTATTTTTGTCTTTGAGTTTAATTTTTAAAGGAACAGATGTGTTACTATCACGCTAAAATGTAAACAAAAGATTGGCGACTGTTTGTTTGGCGCGATTTCCAAGACTGCACCAAACGAATAACTTAATACAATGGCTAGGTTGCCATTAAAGAAAAAAATCCCCTAAATTTGGCGACTTTTTTCTTTTTTTTAACCGATAATTTTTTTTTTTTTTAGCGTGAGTGTAAAGCATCTAAGCCTTTTTAAATATTATACAAAAATTAACGTTAATTTTGATGCATTTTATTAAAAAAATAATTAAATATATTTGAAGATATTCCCTATCATCGACCACGATGCTTTACACTCAAGCAGAAAAAAAATTATTCGGTTAAAAAAAGGAAAAAAATCAACAAATTTAGGGGATTTTTTCCGTTAATGGCAACTTAGCCATTGTATTAAGTTACTCGCTTGGCGCAGTCTTGAAAATCGCGCCAACCAAAAAGTCGCCAAACTCATGTTTACATGCTTCGTGAGTGTAAATCATCAGTTCCCTATCATCTAATGAGTTGTTTTTCCTTTCTGAGGCTGGCTTTTTTCACCGTAAAAAACAATTGACTTACGTGAAATAAAAAAAATAATCGGTTTTTACTATATAAAAACAGATTTTTTTCAAAATGGCGAGTGTGTGAAGGTTAAAAATAGATGGGTCAGGATGGCCGAGTGGTCTAAGGTGCCAGATTTAAGCTCTGGTTCTCTTACGAGAACGTGGGTTCGAACCCAACTTCTAACAGGTATTTTACATTTCGCAAATGGATGCTCCAAGTTCTACTGTTGAAAACATGGTGTTTTTCGTGATTTATTTTTATCAAGGAGTAATTTTTTTCTTTGAATTTCATTTTTAAATATTATACAAAAGTTAACGTTAATTTTGATGCATTTTATTAAAAAAATAATTAAATATATTTGAAGATATTCCCTATCATCTAATGAGTTGTTTTTCCTTTCTGTGGCTGGCTTTTTTCACTGTAAAAAACTGTTAGAGGAACCGTCGGTAGCATAATTAATTTTCTATCTTAATAAATTGTTATATCAGTCTTCATATTTTAATATACATTTTCATCTTTCGATAATGGTAAAAAAGGTTTGTTCAGCTTACCCGAGAACTGCTTTTGCGCAAAGTAATATCCACAATAATGCACTGATATTTATCCTTTTGATTCATTGAAGTGTCGCTGTATGGGAGTAATAAACAACATTATTATAAGAAAGTAATATTGCGTGAAGTAAGAAGTAGATCCATTTTTCTTTGAATATAATATTATTATTGTAATTCTTGGCTTTATATACACATTTAAATTGCGTTTTGGAGACTGCATAAAAGTGCTCCAATTTTACATTTTATTTTGGATATATACAAGGGCGTTTTAACTGTTCGACTACATTTTGGATTCTGAGGGAGAATTGTTATTGAGTTCAGTGCACACGTTATCAGCTGTAGGTTGAATTAGGGAGGTCTGCAGAATTTCTCAGCTGATCAGTTTCGACAGTCTCTGGTCTTATTCACTATGGTTTGGTTTGCTACTGCGGTTATCACTTGAAGTACTTATAGTTAATTGGGGTCTGGTTTTTAATATGTTCTAAGTGTTCTTTCGATCGTTCACAACAGGTGGAGATTATTAACTGCGTAAAAATGTTTCTCCGTCACTCCCCCGTAATCTCCTGTGTGGGGAATGGTTGAAGGTTCAGTTTCTTACGGTGTTTTTCGTACACAGGCTTGGGATTGGGTTTGGTGAGGGTGTCGGCTATCATTTCTTCACTGTGGCAGTATTGTAAATCAATTTTTCCTTCTTCTTTCACCAGTTTGATGTTGTGGAAACGTATGTCGATATGTTTGGATCGCTTAGTATCTTTATCATTTTCAGTCATTTTTATACAGGACATATTATCCTCAAATATCGTGATTGGTAGTTTTTGTGAAATGTTGAGGTCGCTAAGCAAGTTTGTTATCCAGCTTAATTCTTGTGCTGCGTTGCTAGCTGAAACGTATTCAGCTTCGGCCAGGCCTTTGCGGCTTGCTTAAGAATGTAGATGGCTTTTTGAAGTTTACAAACTTTTCTTTCATCGCCGGGTTTAATATACCCGCCTGGTTGACTCATATAAACAGTTTCAGTTAATTCACCATGCAAGAATGCTGTGGTGATGTCAACATGTTTCACGTTCAGATTTTTGTGCAATGCGGAGATGAGAAATGCACGTATTGTAGCGTGCGAAACTACAGGTGCGAAGGTTTGATCATAGTCAATCCCGAATCTTTGACTATATCCTTGTGCTACTAAACGTGCTTTATAGCTTTGAATATTTCCTAAATTGTCCTTTTTTAGTTTAAAAGTCCATTTGGAACCGATAATTTTTGTTCCGGGTGGTGGATCTGTTAAAGTCCAAGTGTTGTTTTTTCTTAGGCATTGGATTTCATTTTGTGTTGCTTTTATCCAATTTTGTTTATCATTAGTATTTTCCATTTTTTCGATATCATCCCAATTTTCGGGAATGTTTTCAGATGAACTATTTATGAGACAAACATATCTGTCAGGAGGAACGCCTCTATTTGTCCTATTAGACCTTCTTGGTTCAATTGGTTGCTGTTTGGGCACGGATGGTGTCTCCTCACTGTCAAGTTTTATTTCTAAGTGATTTTCATTGGTGATTTTTTCGGTAATTGTGTATTGTCATCGGATGTTTTTGTGGTGTTTTGTATCTCCTCAATGTTTTCTGAGTGTACATTTTCATTTTCAAGAAATTTTACCGTTCTCGCTATTATAATTTGTTTTCCTTGTGTGTGAATTCTATAACCAGTCGATCGTGTGTCATAACCTACGAACGTTCCGGTTTGAGCCCTGTTATCAAGTTTTCCTCTATTTACTTTATCGACGTAAAATAGCACTTTACAACCGAATGTTCTTAAGAGTTTTAAATTCGGTTTAATTCCTTTCCATAATTCGTAAGGTGTTCTGTTGTTATTTGCTAATGTATAAATTTTTCTCATTTTTCGCCCTAATATATATTTCTTCATCAAAGATCAAATCGCAATTATTGTCGTCGAAGATTAGTTTACACCCGAATTAGCGGCTTTACTAACCGAAATTAGGATCGACTCTAAGTCTGGGACATAAAGCACTTCGCGTAATTTCGTTAGTTTTTCTTTTCCTTCGGGGGTTAATGTTTCTATAAAAACTTCTCCTGAACAAAACGCTGTCAGTTTATTACCATTCGCGATCGTTACTGAAGTTTTATTATAATCAATAAATTTAGTAAATAGGCTTTTATCATTACAAATGTGCGAGGTAGATCCTGAATCGAGAATCCATTTATTTTTGCCTACTTTTCCGGTGATTAATGCTTTATCTTGCGTCTGATCATTTGCGTATTTTCTTTCGTTTGGAATTTTATTTTCTCTACGAGTTTCGGTCTTTTCATAACATAATGAAGATAAGAAATTCTTTTTATTTTTGTTTTGATTATTACGAGGATTTCCGGATTGTACCGTGTTTCTGCTCTTGTAGTGCCAGCATTCGTAAGTGGAATGATTTTTCATTTTACAGTTGTTGCAATATTTTTGTTCTCTTCTATTTTCAGTGTGTGTATATCTCCTATTTGTTTTAAATGCTCTCTCGTTGTTGTTATATCCGGTATGTGATTGTTCTGACATTTCATGTCTACGATTATATTCGTCCGTTAATTTGTTTTTGATAAAATCAGGGGTGAGCTCATTTTCCGGTCTCGCCTCCAACGCAGTTATTAAAGTATTGTAACTGGGGGGAAGAGAACACAGAAATTGCGTGGAAATATGTGAATCGCTAATATTTTCTCCAATGGCATTAAGTTTATCTATAATTTGCAAGATATTAGTGATATGCGTGATAATGTTTCCATCCTCCGCTAATTTAGTACTGTATAACTTCCGTAAAAGGTAAAGCTTACTGGATAAATTGCTTTTCTCATGTATGTTTTTCAGAGCTTCCCATGTTAATTTGGCAGTATCTAAGTTTTTTACATTTACGATTTGAGTATCATCGATGCTTAAGTTTATTAGAGCCCTAGTATTTCGATCCTTTTTGTTCCATGCGGGGTCGGGTGGATCCGGTGGATCTTGTGCTATAATATCATCGAGTTCCCCTTTAATCAGGAACATCTGCATCTTGAACTTCCATGTACTATAATTTGTAGTATTGAGTTTCTCAATAAATTGAGTATTTTCTTTTATTGCATTCATTATTTCTTTTTTAGTGATCTTTTATTTATTATTATATTTTTAGAAATTGTTATATTATCGTTTTTAATACTGGGATATTCTTTTTTCAGTCTTTCATAATCTTTGTTAGGGGAACCGTCGGTAGCATAATTAATTTTCTATCTTAATAAATTGTTATACCAGTCTTCATATTTTAATACACATTTTCATCTTTCGAAAATGGTAAAAAAGGTTTGTTCAGCTTACCTGAGAACTGCTTTTGCGCAAAGTAATATCCACAATAATGCACTTATATTTATCCTTTTGATTCATTGAAGTGTCGCTGTATGGGAGTAATAAACAACATTATTATAAGAAAGTAATATTGCGTGAAGTAAGAAGTAGATCCATTTTTTTAATGTAATATTATTATTGTAATTCTTGGCTTTATATACACATTTAAATCGCGTTTTGGAGACTGCATAAAAGTGCTCCAATTTTACATTTTATTTGGGATATATACAAGGGCGTCTTAAATGTTCGACTGCATTTTAGATTCTGAGGGAGAATTGTTATAGAGTTCAGTGCGCACGGTATCAGCTGTAGGTTGAAGTAGGGAGGTCTGCAGAATTTCTCAGCTGATCAGTTTCGACAGTCTCTGGTCTTATTCACTATGGTTTGGTTTGCAACTGCGGTTATCACTTGAAGTACTTATAGTTAATTGGGGTCTGGTTTTTAACATGTTCTAAGTGTTCTTTCGATCGTTCACAACACGTGGAGATTATTAACTGCGTAAAAAGATTCTCCGTCAAAAACAATTGACTTACGTGAAATAAAAATATAATCGGTTTTTACTATATAAAAACAGATTTTTTTTCAAAATGGCGACTATGTGAAGGTCAGAAACAGACATTTCAGGATGGCCGAGTGGTCTAAGGCGCCAGATTTAAGCTCTGGTTCTCTTACGAGAGCGTGGGTTCGAACCCCACTCCTGACAAATATTTTACATTTCGTAAATGTTTGCTCCAACTCGTACTGTTGAATACATGGTGTTTTTCGTGTTTTAATTTCATTAAGTAATTATTTTTGTCTTTGAATTTAATTTTTAAATATTATACAAAATTTAACGTTAATTTTGATGCATTTTATTAAAAAAATAATTAAATATATTAAAAGATATTCCCTATCATCGACTACGTTGCTTTACACTCACGCAGAAAAAAAATATTCGGTTAAAAAAAAGGAAAAAAGACAACAAATTTAGGGGATTTTTTCCTTTAATGGCAACCTAGCCATTGTATTATGTTATTCGCTTGGCGCTGTCTTGAAAATAGCGCCAACTAAAAAGTCGTCAAACTTATGCTTACTTGTTTCGTGAGTGTAAAGCATCAGTTCCCTATCATCTAATGAGTTGTTTTTCCTTTCTGTGGCTGGCTTTTTTCACTGTAAAAAACAATTGACTTACGTGAAATAATAAAATAATCGGTTTTTATTGTATAAAAACAGATTTTTTTTTCAAAATGGCGACAGTGTGAAGGCTAGACGTAGACATGACAGGATGGCCGAGTGGTCTAAGGCGCCAGATTTAAGCTCTGGTTCTCTTACGAGAGCGTGGGTTCGAACCCCACTCCTGACAAATATTTTACATTTCGTAAATGTTTGCTCCAACTCGTACTGTTGAATACATGGTGTTTTTCGTGTTTTATTTTCATTAAGTAATTATTTTTTTTTGAATTAATTTTTAAATATTATACAAAAGTTAACGTTAATTTTGATGCATTTTATTAAAAAAATAATTAAATATATTTGAAGATATTCCCTATCATCTAATGAGTTGTTTTTCCTTTCTGTGGCTGGCTTTTTTCACTGTAAAAAACAATTGACTTACGTGAAATAATAAAATAATCGGTTTTTATTGTATAAAAACAGATTTTTTTTCAAAATGGCGACTGTGTGAATGTTTAAAAAGACGTGTCAGGATGGCCGAGTGGTCTAAGGCGCCAGATTTAAGCTCTGGTTCTCTTACGAGAGCGTGGGTTCGAACCCCACTCCTGACAAATATTTTACGTTTCGTAAACGGTTGCTCCAACTCATACTGTTGAATACATGGTGTTTTTCGTGTTTTAATTTCATTAAGTAATTATTTTTGTCTTTGAATTTAATTTTTAAATATTATACAAAATTTAACGTTAATTTCGATGCATTTTATTAAAAAAATAATTAAATATATTTGAAGATATTCCCTATCATCTAATGAGTTGTTTTTCCTTTCTGTGGCTGGCTTTTTTCACTGTAAAAAACAATTGACTTACGTGAAATAATAAAATAATCGGTTTTTATTGTATAAAAACAGATTTTTTTTCAAAATGGCCACTGTGTGAAGGTTAAAAAAGACGTGTCAGGATGGCCGAGTGGTCTAAGGCGCCAGATTTAAGCTCTGGTTCTCTTACGAGAGCGTGGGTTCGAACCCCACTCCTGACAAATATTTTACGTTTCGTAAACGGTTGCTCCAACTTGTACTGTTGAATATATGTTGTTTTTCGTGTTTTAATTTCATTAAGTAATTATTTTTGTCTTTGAATTTAATTTTTAAATATTATACAAAATTTAACGTTAATTTTGATGCATTTTATTAAAAAAATAATTAAATATATTAGAAGATATTCCCTATCATCGACTACGATGCTTTACACTCACGCAGAAAAAAAATATTCGGTTAAAAAAAGGAAAAAAGACAACAAATTTAGGGGATTTTTTCCTTTAATGGCAACCTAGCCATTGGATTATGTTATTCGCTTGGCGCTGTCTTGAAAATCGCGCCAACTAAGAAGTCGTCAAACTTATGTTTACTTGTTTCGTGAGTGTAAAGCATCAGTTCCCTATCATCTAATGAGTTGTTTTTCCTTTATGTGGCTGGCTTTTTTCACTGTAAAAAACAATTGACTTACGTGAAATAATAAAATAATCGGTTTTTATTGTATAAAAACAGATTTTTTTTTTCAAAATGGCGACTGTGTGAAGGTTAATAAAGACGTGTCAGGATGGCCGAGTGGTCTAAGGCGCCAGATTTAAGCTCTGGTTCTCTTACGAGAGCGTGGGTTCGAACCCCACTTCTGACAAATATTTTAAATTTCGTAAATGTTTGCTCCAAGTCGTACTGTTGAAAGCATGTTGTTTTTCGTGTTTTATTTTCATTAAGTAATTATTTTTGTCTTTGAATTTAATTTTTAAATATTATACTACAGTTAACGTTAATTTTGATGCATTTTATTAAAAAAATAATTAAATATATTTGAAGATATTCCCTATCATCTAATGAGTTGTTTTTCCTTTCTGTGGCTGGCTTTTTTCACTGTAAAAAACAATTGACTTACGTGAAATAATAAAATAATCGGTTTTTATTGTATAAAAACAGATTTTTTTTCAAAATGGCGACTGTGTGAAGGTTAAAAAAGACGTGTCAGGATGGCCGAGTGGTCTAAGGCGCCAGATTTAAGCTCTGGTTCTCTTACGAGAGCGTGGGTTCGAACCCCACTCCTGACAAATATTTTACATTTCGTAAATGTTTGCTCCAACTCGTACTGTTGAATACATAGTGTTTTTCGTGTTTTATTTTCATTAAGTAATTATTTTTTTTGAATTAATTTTTAAATATTATACAAAAGTTAACGTTAATTTTGATGCATTTTATTAAAAAAATAATTAAATATATTTGAAGATATTCCCTATCATCTAATGAGTTGTTTTTCCTTTCTGTGGCTGGCTTTTTTCACTGTAAAACACAATTGACTTACGTGAAATAATAAAATAATCGGATTTTATTGTATAAAAACAGATTTTTTAAAAAAATGGCGACTGTGTGAAGGTTAAAAAAGACGTGTCAGGACGGCCGAGTGGTCTAAGGCGACAGATTTAAGCTCTGGTTCTCTTACGAGAGCGTG
The DNA here is from genome assembly GCA_963931845.1 of Maratus michaelseni. Taxonomy (NCBI): domain Eukaryota; kingdom Metazoa; phylum Arthropoda; class Arachnida; order Araneae; family Salticidae; genus Maratus; species Maratus michaelseni. The sequence continues at coordinate 190,016,337 of OZ007586.1, forward strand.
GGTTCGAACCCCACTCCTGACAAATATTTTACGTTTCGTAAACGGTTGCTCCAACTTGTACTGTTGAATACATGGTGTTTTTCGTGTTTTAATTTCATTAAGTAATTTTTTTTGTCTTTGAATTTAATTTTTAAATATTATACAAAGTTTAACGTTAATTTTGATGCATTTTATTAAAAAAATAATTAAATATATTTGAAGATATTCCCTATCATCTAATGAGTTGTTTTTCCTTTCTGTGGCTGGCTTTTTTCACTGTAAAAAACAATTGACTTACGTGAAATAATAAAATAATCGGTTTTTATTGTATAAAAACAGATTTTTTTTCAAAATGGCGACTGTGTGAAGGTTAAAAAAGACGTGTCAGGATGGCCGAGTGGTCTAAGGCGCCAGATTTAAGCTCTGGTTCTCTTACGAGAGCGTGGGTTCGAACCCCACTCCTGACAAATATTTTACATTTCGTAAATGTTTGCTCCAACTCGTACTGTTGAATACAGGGTGTTTTTCGTGTTTTATTTTCATTAAGTAATTATTTTTTTTTTGAATTAATTTTTAAATATTATACAAAAGTTAACGTTAATTTTGATGCATTTTATTAAAAAAATAATTAAATATATTTGAAGATATTCCCTATCATCTAATGAGTTGTTTTTCCTTTCTGTGGCTGGCTATTTTCACTGTAAAAAACAATTGACTTACGTGAAATAATAAAATAATCGGTTTTTATTGTATAAAACAGATTTTTTTCAAAATGGCGACTGTGTGAAGGTTAAAAACAGACATGTCAGGGTGATCGAGTGGTCTAACGTGCCAGATTTAAGCTCTGGTTCTCTTACGAGAGCGTGGGTTCGAACCCCACTCCTGACAAATATTTTACGTTTCGTAAACGGTTGCTCCAACTCGTACTGTTGAATACATGGTGTTTTTCGTGTTTTAATTTCATTAAGTAATTATTTTTGTCTTTGAATTTAATTTTTAAATATTATACAAAAGTTAACGTTAATTTTGATGCATTTTATTAAAAAAATAATTAAATATATTAGAAGATATTCCCTATCATCGACTACGATGCTTTACACTCACGCAGAAAAAAAAATATTCGGTTAAAAAAAGGAAAAAAGTCAACAAATTTAGGGGATTTTTTCCTTTAATGGCAACCTAGCCATTGTATTATGTTATTTGCTTGGCGCTGTATTGAAAATCGCGCCAACCAAAAAGTCGTCAAACTTATGTTTACTTGTTTCGTGAGTGTAAAGCATCAGTTCCCTATCATCTAATGAGTTGTTTTTCCTTTCTGTGGCTGGCTTTTTTCACTGTAAAAACAATTGACTTACGTGAAATAATAAAATAATCGGTTTTTACTATATAAAAACAGATTTTTTTTTTTTTAAACTGGCGACAGGGTAGAAACAGGAATGTCAGGATGTCCGAGTGGTCTAAGGTGCCAGATTTAAGCTCTAGTTCTCTTACGAGAGCGTGGGTTATTCGAACCCCACTCCTGACAAATATTTTACATTTCGTAAATGTTTGCTCCAACTCGTACTGTTGAATACATGGTGTTTTTCGTGTTTTATTTTCATTAAGTAATTATTTTTGTCTTTGAATTTAATTTTTAAATATTATACAAAATTTAACGTTAATTTTGATGCATTTTATTAAAAAAATAATTAAATACATTAGAAGATATTCCCTATCATCGACTACGATGCTTTACACTCACGCAGAAAAAAAATATTCGGTTAAAAAAAGGAAAAAAGACAACAAATTTAGGAGATTTTATCCTTTAATGGCAACCTAGCCATTGTATTATGTTATTCGCTTGGCGCTGTCTTGAAAATAGCGCCAACTAAAAAGTCGTAAAACTTATGTTTACTTGTTTCGTGAGTGTAAAGCATCAGTTCCCTATCATCTAATGATTTGTTTTTCCTTTCTGTGGCTGGCTTTTTTCACTGTAAAAAACAATTGACTTACGTGAAATAATAAAATAATCGGTTTTTACTGTATAAAAACAGATTTTTTTTTTCAAAATGGCGACAGTGTGAAGGCTAGACTTAGACATGTCAGGATGGCCGAGTGGTCTAAGGCGCCAGATTTAGGCTCTGGTTCATTTACGAGAGCGTGGGTTCGAACCCCACTTCTGACAAATATTTTAAATTTCGTAAATTTTTGCTCCAAGTCGTACTGTTGAAAGCATGTTGTTTTTCGTGTTTTATTTTCATTAAGTAATTATTTTTGTCTTTGAATTTAATTTTTAAATATTATACAACAGTTAACGTTAATTTTGATGCATTTTATTAAAAAAATAATTAAATAAATTTGAAGATATTCCCTATCATCTAATGAGTTGTTTTTCCTTTCTGTGGCTGGCTTTTTTCACTGTAAAAAACAATTGATTTACGTGAAATAAAAAAATAATCGGTTTTTACTGTATAAAAACAGATTTTTTTTTTCAAAATGGCGACAGTGTGAAGGCTAGACGTAGACATGTCAGGATGGCCGAGTGGTCTAAGGCGCCAGATTTAAGCTCTGGTTCTCTTACGAGAGCGTGGGTTCGAACCCCACTCCTGACAAATATTTTACATTTCGTAAATGTTTGCTCCAACTCGTACTGTTGAATACATGGTGTTTTTCGTGTTTTAATTTCATTAAGTAATTATTTTTGTCTTTGAATTTAATTTTTAAATATTATACAAAATTTAACGTTAATTTTGATGCATTTTATTAAAAAAATAATTAAATATATTAAAAGATATTCCCTATCATCGACTACGATGCTTTACACTCACGCAGAAAAAAAATATTCGGTTAAAAAAAAGGAAAAAAGACAACAAATTTAGGGGATTTTTTCCTTTAATGGCAACCTAGCCATTGTATCATGTTATTCGCTTGGCGCTGTCTTGAAAATAGCGCCAACTAAAAAGTCGTCAAACTTATGCTTACTTGTTTCGTGAGTGTAAAGCATCAGTTCCCTATCATCTAATGAGTTGTTTTTCCTTTCTATGGCTGGCTTTTTTCACTGTAAAAAACAATTGACTTACGTGAAATAATAAAATAATCGGTTTTTATTGTATAAAAACAGATTTATTTTCAAAATGGCGACTGTGTGAAGGTTAAATTAGACATGTCAGGATGGCCGAGTGGTCTAAGGCGCCAGATTTAAGCTCTGGTTCTCTTACGAGAGCGTGGGTTCGAACCCCACTCCTGACAAATATTTTACATTTCGTAAATGTTTGCTCCAACTCGTACTGTTGAATACATGGTGTTTTTCGTGTTTTATTTTCATTAAGTAATTATTTTTTTTTGAATTAATTTTTAAATATTATACAAAAGTTAACGTTAATTTTGATGCATTTTATTAAAAAAATAATTAAATATATTTGAAGATATTCCCTATCATCTAATGAGTTGTTTTTCCTTTCTGTGGCTGGCTTTTTTCACTGTAAAAAACAGTTTACTTAAGTGAAATAATAAAATAATCGGTTTTTATTGTATAAAACAGATTTTTTTTCAAAATGGCTACTGTGTGAAAGTTAATTACAGACATGTCAGGATGATCGAGTAGTCTAAGGCGCCAGATTTAAGCTCTGGTTCTCTTACGAGAGCGTGGGTTCGAACCCCACTCCTGACAAATATTTTACATTTCGTAAACGGTTGCTCCAACTCGTACTGTTGAATACATGGTGTTTTTCGTGTTTTATTTTCATTAAGTAATTATTTTTGTCTTTGAATTTAATTTTTAAATATTATACAAAATTGAAAGTTAATTTTGATGCATTTTATTAAAAAAATAATTAAATATATTTGAAGATATTCCTTATCATCTAATGAGTTGTTTTTCCTTTCTGTGGTTGGCTTTTTTCACTGTAAAAAACAATTGACTTACGTGAAATAATAAAATAATCGGTTTTTATTGTATAAAAACAGATTTTTTTTTTCAAAATGGCGACTGTGTGAAGGTTAAAATAGACATGTCAGGATGGCCGAGTGGTCTAAGGCGCCAGATTTAAGCTCTGGTTCTCTTACGAGCGCGTAGGTTCAAACCCCACTCCTGACAAATATTTTACATTTCGTAAATGTTTGCTCCAACTCGTACTGTTGAATACATGGTGTTTTTCGTGTTTTAATTTCATTAAGTAATTATTTTTGTCTTTGAATTTAATTTTTAATATTATACAAAAGTTAAAGTTAATTTTGATGCATTTTATTAAAAAAATAATTAAATATATTTGAAGATATTCCGTATCATCTAATGAGTTGTTTTTCCTTTCTGTGGCTGGCTTTTTTCACTGTAAAAAACAATTGACTTACGTGAAATAAAAAATAATCGGTTTTTACTATATGAAAACAGATTTTTTTTTTCAAAATGTCGACTGTGTGAAAGATAGAAGAAGACAGGTCAGGATGGCCGAGTGGTCTAAGGCGCCAGATTTAAGCTCTGGTTCTCTTACGAGAGCGTGGGTTCGAACCCCACTCCTGACAAATATTTTACGTTTCGTAAACGGTTGCTCCAACTCGTACTGTTGAATACATGGTGTTTTTCGTGTTTTAATTTCATTAAGTAATTATTTTTGTCTTTGAATTTAATTTTTAAATATTATACAAAATTTAACGTTAATTTTGATGCATTTTATTAAAAAAATAATTAAATATATTTGAAGATATTCCCTATTATCTAATGAGTTGTTTTTCCTTGCTGTGGCTGGCTTTTTTCACTGTAAAAAACAATTGACTTACGTGAAATAATAAAATAATCGGTTTTTATTGTATAAAAACAGATTTTTTTTCAAAATGGCGACTGTGTGAAGGTTAAAAAGGCGTGTCAGGATGGCCGAGTGGTCTAAGGCGCCAGATTTAAGCTCTGGTTCTCTTACGAGAGCGTGGGTTCGAACCCCACTCCTGACAAATATTTTACGTTTCGTAAACGGTTGCTCCAACTTGTACTGTTGAATACATGGTGTTTTTCGTGTTTTAATTTCATTAAGTAATTATTTTTGTCTTTGAATTTAATTTTTAAATATTATACAAAATTTAACGTTAATTTTGATGCATTTTATTAAAAAAATAATTAAATATATTAAAAGATATTCCCTATCATCGACTACGATGCTTTACACTCACGCAGAAAAAAAATATTCGGTTAAAAAAAGGAAAAAAGACAACAAATTTAGGGGATTTTTTCCTTTAATGGCAACCTAGCCATTGTATTATGTTATTCGCTTGGCGCTGTCTTGAAAATATAGCGCCAACTAAAAAGTCGTCAAACTTATGCTTACTTGTTTCGTGAGTGTAAAGCATCAGTTCCCTATCATCTAATGAGTTGTTTTTCCTTTCTGTGGCTGGCTTTTTTCACTGTAAAAAACAATTGACTTACGTGAAATAATAAAATAATCGGTTTTTATTGTATAAAAACAGATTTTTTTTCAAAATGGCGACTGTGTGAAGGTTAAATTAGACATGTCAGGATGGCCGAGTGGTCTAAGGCGACAGATTTAAGCTCTGATTTTCTTACGAGAGCGTGGGTTCGAACCCCACTCCTGACAAATATTTTACGTTTCGTAAACGGTTGCTCCAACTCGTACTGTTGAATACATGGTGTTTTTCGTGTTTTAATTTCATTAAGTAATTATTTTTGTCTTTGAATTTAATTTTTAAATATTATACAAAAGTTAACGTTAATTTTGATGCATTTTATTAAAAAAATAATTAAATATATTTGAAGATATTCCCTATCATCTAATGAGTTGTTTTTCCTTTCTGTGGCTGGCTTTTTTCACTGTAAAAAACAATTGACTTACGTGAAATAATAAAATAATCGGTTTTTATTGTATAAAAACAGATTTTTTTTTTCAAAATGGCGACTGTGTGAAGGTTAATAAAGACGTGTCAGGATGGCCGAGTGGTCTAAGGCGCCAGATTTAAGCTCTGGTTCTCTTACGAGAGCGTGGGTTCGAACCCCACTTCTGACAAATATTTTAAATTTCGTAAATGTTTGCTCCAAATCGTACTGTTGAAAGCATGTTGTTTTTCGTGTTTTATTTTCATTAAGTAATTATTTTTGTCTTTGAATTTAATTTTTAAATATTATACTACAGTTAACGTTAATTTTGATGCATTTTATTAAAAAAATAATTAAATATATTTGAAGATATTCCTATCATCTAATGAGTTGTTTTTCCTTTCTGTGGCTGGCTTTTTTCACTGTAAAAAACAATTGACTTACGTGAAATAATAAAATAATCGGTTTTTATTGTATAAAAACAGATTTTTTTTCAAAATGGCGACTGTGTGAAGGTTAAAAAAGACGTGTCAGGATGGCCGAGTGGTCTAAGGCGCCAGATTTAAGCTCTGGTTCTCTTACGAGAGCGTGGGTTCGAACCCCACTCCTGACAAATATTTTACATTTCGTAAATGTTTGCTCCAACTCGTACTGTTGAATACATGGTGTTTTTCGTGTTTTATTTTCATTAAGTAATTATTTTTTTTTTGAATTAATTTTTAAATATTATACAAAAGTTAACGTTAATTTTGATGCATTTTATTAAAAAAATAATTAAATATATTTGAAGATATTCCCTATCATCTAATGAGTTGTTTTTCCTTTCTGTGGCTGGCTATTTTCACTGTAAAAAACAATTGACTTACGTGAAATAATAAAATAATCGGTTTTTATTGTATAAAACAGATTTTTTTTCAAAATGGCGACTGTGTGAAGGTTAAAAAAGACGTGTCAGGATGGCCGAGTGGTCTAAGGCGCCAGATTTAAGCTCTGGTTCTCTTACGAGAGCGTGGGTTCGAACCCCACTCCTGACCAATATTTTACGTTTCGTAAACGGTTGCTCCAACTCGTACTGTTGAATACATGGTGTTTTTCGTGTTTTAATTTCATTAAGTAATTATTTTTGTCTTTGAATTTAATTTTTAAATATTATACAAAAGTTAACGTTAATTTTGATGCATTTTATTAAAAAAATAATTAAATATATTAGAAGATATTCCCTATCATCGACTACGATGCTTTACACTCACGCAGAAAAAAAAATATTCGGTTAAAAAAAGGAAAAAAGTCAACAAATTTAGGGGATTTTTTCCTTTAATGGCAACCTAGCCATTGTATTATGTTATTTGCTTGGCGCTGTATTGAAAATCGCGCCAACCAAAAAGTCGTCAAACTTATGTTTACTTGTTTCGTGAGTGTAAAGCATCAGTTCCCTATCATCTAATGAGTTGTTTTTCCTTTCTGTGGCTGGCTTTTTTCACTGTAAAAACAATTGACTTACGTGAAATAATAAAATAATCGGTTTTTACTATATAAAAACAGATTTTTTTTTTTTTAAACTGGCGACAGGGTAGAAACAGGAATGTCAGGATGTCCGAGTGGTCTAAGGTGCCAGATTTAAGCTCTAGTTCTCTTACGAGAGCGTGGGTTATTCGAACCCCACTCCTGACAAATATTTTACATTTCGTAAATGTTTGCTCCAACTCGTACTGTTGAATACATGGTGTTTTTCGTGTTTTATTTTCATTAAGTAATTATTTTTTTTTGAATTAATTTTTAAATATTATACAAAAGTTAACGTTAATTTTGATGCATTTTATTAAAAAAATAATTAAATATATTTGAAGATATTCCCTATCATCTAATGAGTTGTTTTTCCTTTCTGTGGCTGGCTTTTTTCACTGTAAAACACAATTGACTTACGTGAAATAATAAAATAATCGGATTTTATTGTATAAAAACAGATTTTTTTAAAAAATGGCGACTGTGTGAAGGTTGAAAAAGACGTGTCAGGATGGCCGAGTGGTCTAAGGCGCCAGATTTAAGCTCTGGTTCTCTTACGAGAGCGTAGGTTCAAACCCCACTCCTGACAAATATTTTACATTTCGTAAATGTTTGCTCCAACTCGTACTGTTGAATACATGGTGTTTTTCGTGTTTTAATTTCATTAAGTAATTATTTTTGTCTTTGAATTTAATTTTTAATATTATACAAAAGTTAAAGTTAATTTTGATGCATTTTATTAAAAAAATAATTAAATATATTTGAAGATATTCCGTATCATCTAATGAGTTGTTTTTCCTTTCTGTGGCTGGCTTTTTTCACTGTAAAAAACAATTGACTTACGTGAAATAAAAAATAATCGGTTTTTACTATATGAAAACAGATTTTTTTTTTCAAAATGTCGACTGTGTGAAAGATAGAAGAAGACAGGTCAGGATGGCCGAGTGGTCTAAGGCGCCAGATTTAAGCTCTGGTTCTCTTACGAGAGCGTGGGTTCGAACCCCACTCCTGACAAATATTTTACGTTTCGTAAACGGTTGCTCCAACTCGTACTGTTGAATACATGGTGTTTTTCGTGTTTTAATTTCATTAAGTAATTATTTTTGTCTTTGAATTTAATTTTTAAATATTATACAAAATTTAACGTTAATTTTGATGCATTTTATTAAAAAAATAATTAAATATATTTGAAGATATTCCCTATCATCTAATGAGTTGTTTTTCCTTGCTGTGGCTGGCTTTTTTCACTGTAAAAAACAATTGACTTACGTGAAATAATAAAATAATCGGTTTTTATTGTATAAAAACAGATTTTTTTTCAAAATGGCGACTGTGTGAAGGTTAAAAAGGCGTGTCAGGATGGCCGAGTGGTCTAAGGCGCCAGATTTAAGCTCTGGTTCTCTTACGAGAGCGTGGGTTCGAACCCCACTCCTGACAAATATTTTACGTTTCGTAAACGGTTGCTCCAACTTGTACTGTTGAATACATGGTGTTTTTCGTGTTTTAATTTCATTAAGTAATTATTTTTGTCTTTGAATTTAATTTTTAAATATTATACAAAATTTAACGTTAATTTTGATGCATTTTATTAAAAAAATAATTAAATATATTAAAAGATATTCCCTATCATCGACTACGATGCTTTACACTCACGCAGAAAAAAAATATTCGGTTAAAAAAAGGAAAAAAGACAACAAATTTAGGGGATTTTTTCCTTTAATGGCAACCTAGCCATTGTATTATGTTATTCGCTTGGCGCTGTCTTGAAAATATAGCGCCAACTAAAAAGTCGTCAAACTTATGCTTACTTGTTTCGTGAGTGTAAAGCATCAGTTCCCTATCATCTAATGAGTTGTTTTTCCTTTCTGTGGCTGGCTTTTTTCACTGTAAAAAACAATTGACTTACGTGAAATAATAAAATAATCGGTTTTTATTGTATAAAAACAGATTTTTTTTCAAAATGGCGACTGTGTGAAGGTTAAATTAGACATGTCAGGATGGCCGAGTGGTCTAAGGCGACAGATTTAAGCTCTGATTTTCTTACGAGAGCGTGGGTTCGAACCCCACTCCTGACAAATATTTTACGTTTCGTAAACGGTTGCTCCAACTCGTACTGTTGAATACATGGTGTTTTTCGTGTTTTAATTTCATTAAGTAATTATTTTTGTCTTTGAATTTAATTTTTAAATATTATACAAAAGTTAACGTTAATTTTGATGCATTTTATTAAAAAAATAATTAAATATATTTGAAGATATTCCCTATCATCTAATGAGTTGTTTTTCCTTTCTGTGGCTGGCTTTTTTCACTGTAAAAAACAATTGACTTACGTGAAATAATAAAATAATCGGTTTTTATTGTATAAAAACAGATTTTTTTTTTCAAAATGGCGACTGTGTGAAGGTTAATAAAGACGTGTCAGGATGGCCGAGTGGTCTAAGGCGCCAGATTTAAGCTCTGGTTCTCTTACGAGAGCGTGGGTTCGAACCCCACTTCTGACAAATATTTTAAATTTCGTAAATGTTTGCTCCAAATCGTACTGTTGAAAGCATGTTGTTTTTCGTGTTTTATTTTCATTAAGTAATTATTTTTGTCTTTGAATTTAATTTTTAAATATTATACTACAGTTAACGTTAATTTTGATGCATTTTATTAAAAAAATAATTAAATATATTTGAAGATATTCCTATCATCTAATGAGTTGTTTTTCCTTTCTGTGGCTGGCTTTTTTCACTGTAAAAAACAATTGACTTACGTGAAATAATAAAATAATCGGTTTTTATTGTATAAAAACAGATTTTTTTTTCAAAATGGCGACTGTGTGAAGGTTAAAAAAGACGTGTCAGGATGGCCGAGTGGTCTAAGGCGCCAGATTTAAGCTCTGGTTCTCTTACGAGAGCGTGGGTTCGAACCCCACTCCTGACAAATATTTTACATTTCGTAAATGTTTGCTCCAACTCGTACTGTTGAATACATGGTGTTTTTCGTGTTTTATTTTCATTAAGTAATTATTTTTTTTTTGAATTAATTTTTAAATATTATACAAAAGTTAACGTTAATTTTGATGCATTTTATTAAAAAAATAATTAAATATATTTGAAGATATTCCCTATCATCTAATGAGTTGTTTTTCCTTTCTGTGGCTGGCTATTTTCACTGTAAAAAACAATTGACTTACGTGAAATAATAAAATAATCGGTTTTTATTGTATAAAACAGATTTTTTTTCAAAATGGCGACTGTGTGAAGGTTAAAAAAGACGTGTCAGGATGGCCGAGTGGTCTAAGGCGCCAGATTTAAGCTCTGGTTCTCTTACGAGAGCGTGGGTTCGAACCCCACTCCTGACCAATATTTTACGTTTCGTAAACGGTTGCTCCAACTCGTACTGTTGAATACATGGTGTTTTTCGTGTTTTAATTTCATTAAGTAATTATTTTTGTCTTTGAATTTAATTTTTAAATATTATACAAAAGTTAACGTTAATTTTGATGCATTTTATTAAAAAAATAATTAAATATATTAGAAGATATTCCCTATCATCGACTACGATGCTTTACACTCACGCAGAAAAAAAAATATTCGGTTAAAAAAAGGAAAAAAGTCAACAAATTTAGGGGATTTTTTCCTTTAATGGCAACCTAGCCATTGTATTATGTTATTTGCTTGGCGCTGTATTGAAAATCGCGCCAACCAAAAAGTCGTCAAACTTATGTTTACTTGTTTCGTGAGTGTAAAGCATCAGTTCCCTATCATCTAATGAGTTGTTTTTCCTTTCTGTGGCTGGCTTTTTTCACTGTAAAAACAATTGACTTACGTGAAATAATAAAATAATCGGTTTTTACTATATAAAAACAGATTTTTTTTTTTTTAAACTGGCGACAGGGTAGAAACAGGAATGTCAGGATGTCCGAGTGGTCTAAGGTGCCAGATTTAAGCTCTAGTTCTCTTACGAGAGCGTGGGTTATTCGAACCCCACTCCTGACAAATATTTTACATTTCGTAAATGTTTGCTCCAACTCGTACTGTTGAATACATGGTGTTTTTCGTGTTTTATTTTCATTAAGTAATTATTTTTTTTTTTAATTAATTTTTAAATATTATACAAAAGTTAACGTTAATTTTGATGCATTTTATTAAAAAAATAATTAAATATATTTGAAGATATTCCCTATCATCTAATGAGTTGTTTTTCCTTTCTGTGGCTGGCTTTTTTCACTGTAAAACACAATTGACTTACGTGAAATAATAAAATAATCGGATTTTATTGTATAAAAACAGATTTTTTTAAAAAATGGCGACTGTGTGAAGGTTAAAAAAGACGTGTCAGGACGGCCGAGTGGTCTAAGGCGACAGATTTAAGCTCTGGTTCTCTTACGAGAGCGTGGGTTCGAACCCCACTCCTGACAAATATTTTACGTTTCGTAAACGGTTGCTCCAACTTGTACTGTTGAATACATGGTGTTTTTCGTGTTTTAATTTCATTAAGTAATTTTTTTTGTCTTTGAATTTAATTTTTAAATATTATACAAAATTTAACGTTAATTTTGATGCATTTTATTAAAAAAATAATTAAATATATTTGAAGATATTCCCTATCATCTAATGAGTTGTTTTTCCTTTCTGTGGCTGGCTTTTTTCACTGTAAAAAACAATTGACTTACGTGAAATAATAAAATAATCGGTTTTTATTGTATAAAAACAGATTTTTTTTCAAAATGGCGACTGTGTGAAGGTTAAAAAAGACGTGTCAGGATGGCCGAGTGGTCTAAGGCGCCAGATTTAAGCTCTGGTTCTCTTACGAGAGCGTGGGTTCGAACCCCACTCCTGACAAATATTTTACATTTCGTAAATGTTTGCTCCAACTCGTACTGTTGAATACAGGGTGTTTTTCGTGTTTTATTTTCATTAAGTAATTATTTTTTTTTGAATTAATTTTTAAATATTATACAAAAGTTAACGTTAATTTTGATGCATTTTATTAAAAAAATAATTAAATATATTTGAAGATATTCCCTATCATCTAATGAGTTGTTTTTCCTTTCTGTGGCTGGCTATTTTCACTGTAAAAAACAATTGACTTACGTGAAATAATAAAATAATCGGTTTTTATTGTATAAAACAGATTTTTTTCAAAATGGCGACTGTGTGAAGGTTAAAAACAGACATGTCAGGGTGATCGAGTGGTCTAACGTGCCAGATTTAAGCTCTGGTTCTCTTACGAGAGCGTGGGTTCGAACCCCACTCCTGACAAATATTTTACGTTTCGTAAACGGTTGCTCCAACTCGTACTGTTGAATACATGGTGTTTTTCGTGTTTTAATTTCATTAAGTAATTATTTTTGTCTTTGAATTTAATTTTTAAATATTATACAAAAGTTAACGTTAATTTTGATGCATTTTATTAAAAAAATAATTAAATATATTAGAAGATATTCCCTATCATCGACTACGATGCTTTACACTCACGCAGAAAAAAAAATATTCGGTTAAAAAAAGGAAAAAAGTCAACAAATTTAGGGGATTTTTTCCTTTAATGGCAACCTAGCCATTGTATTATGTTATTTGCTTGGCGCTGTATTGAAAATCGCGCCAACCAAAAAGTCGTCAAACTTATGTTTACTTGTTTCGTGAGTGTAAAGCATCAGTTCCCTATCATCTAATGAGTTGTTTTTCCTTTCTGTGGCTGGCTTTTTTCACTGTAAAAACAATTGACTTACGTGAAATAATAAAATAATCGGTTTTTACTATATAAAAACAGATTTTTTTTTTTTTAAACTGGCGACAGGGTAGAAACAGGAATGTCAGGATGTCCGAGTGGTCTAAGGTGCCAGATTTAAGCTCTAGTTCTCTTACGAGAGCGTGGGTTATTCGAACCCCACTCCTGACAAATATTTTACATTTCGTAAATGTTTGCTCCAACTCGTACTGTTGAATACATGGTGTTTTTCGTGTTTTATTTTCATTAAGTAATTATTTTTGTCTTTGAATTTAATTTTTAAATATTATACAAAATTTAACGTTAATTTTGATGCATTTTATTAAAAAAATAATTAAATACATTAGAAGATATTCCCTATCATCGACTACGATGCTTTACACTCACGCAGAAAAAAAATATTCGGTTAAAAAAAGGAAAAAAGACAACAAATTTAGGAGATTTTATCCTTTAATGGCAACCTAGCCATTGTATTATGTTATTCGCTTGGCGCTGTCTTGAAAATAGCGCCAACTAAAAAGTCGTAAAACTTATGTTTACTTGTTTCGTGAGTGTAAAGCATCAGTTCCCTATCATCTAATGATTTGTTTTTCCTTTCTGTGGCTGGCTTTTTTCACTGTAAAAAACAATTGACTTACGTGAAATAATAAAATAATCGGTTTTTACTGTATAAAAACAGATTTTTTTTTTCAAAATGGCGACAGTGTGAAGGCTAGACTTAGACATGTCAGGATGGCCGAGTGGTCTAAGGCGCCAGATTTAGGCTCTGGTTCTCTTACGAGAGCGTGGGTTCGAACCCCACTTCTGACAAATATTTTAAATTTCGTAAATTTTTGCTCCAAGTCGTACTGTTGAAAGCATGTTGTTTTTCGTGTTTTATTTTCATTAAGTAATTATTTTTGTCTTTGAATTTAATTTTTAAATATTATACAACAGTTAACGTTAATTTTGATGCATTTTATTAAAAAAATAATTAAATAAATTTGAAGATATTCCCTATCATCTAATGAGTTGTTTTTCCTTTCTGTGGCTGGCTTTTTTCACTGTAAAAAACAATTGATTTACGTGAAATAAAAAAATAATCGGTTTTTACTGTATAAAAACAGATTTTTTTTTTCAAAATGGCGACAGTGTGAAGGCTAGACGTAGACATGTCAGGATGGCCGAGTGGTCTAAGGCGCCAGATTTAAGCTCTGGTTCTCTTACGAGAGCGTGGGTTCGAACCCCACTCCTGACAAATATTTTACATTTCGTAAATGTTTGCTCCAACTCGTACTGTTGAATACATGGTGTTTTTCGTGTTTTAATTTCATTAAGTAATTATTTTTGTCTTTGAATTTAATTTTTAAATATTATACAAAATTTAACGTTAATTTTGATGCATTTTATTAAAAAAATAATTAAATATATTAAAAGATATTCCCTATCATCGACTACGATGCTTTACACTCACGCAGAAAAAAAATATTCGGTTAAAAAAAAGGAAAAAAGACAACAAATTTAGGGGATTTTTTCCTTTAATGGCAACCTAGCCATTGTATCATGTTATTCGCTTGGCGCTGTCTTGAAAATAGCGCCAACTAAAAAGTCGTCAAACTTATGCTTACTTGTTTCGTGAGTGTAAAGCATCAGTTCCCTATCATCTAATGAGTTGTTTTTCCTTTCTATGGCTGGCTTTTTTCACTGTAAAAAACAATTGACTTACGTGAAATAATAAAATAATCGGTTTTTATTGTATAAAAACAGATTTATTTTCAAAATGGCGACTGTGTGAAGGTTAAATTAGACATGTCAGGATGGCCGAGTGGTCTAAGGCGCCAGATTTAAGCTCTGGTTCTCTTACGAGAGCGTGGGTTCGAACCCCACTCCTGACAAATATTTTACGTTTCGTAAACGGTTGCTCCAACTCGTACTGTTGAATACATGGTGTTTTTCGTGTTTTAATTTCATTAAGTAATTATTTTTGTCTTTGAATTTAATTTTTAAATATTATACAAAATTTAACGTTAATTTTGATGCATTTTATTAAAAAAATAATTAAATATATTTGAAGATATTCCCTATCATCTAATGATTTGTTTTTCCTTTCTGTGGCTGGCTTTTTTCACTGTAAAAAACAATTGACTTACGTGAAATAATAAAATAATCGGTTTTTATTGTATGAAAACAGATTTTTTTTCAAAATGGCGACTGTGTGAAGGTTATAATAGAGGTGTCAGGATGGCCGAGTGGTCTAAGGCGCCAGATTTAAGCTCTGGTTCTCTTACGAGAGCGTGGGTTCGAACCCCACTCCTGACAAATATTTTACATTTCGTAAATGTTTGCTCCAACTCGTACTGTTGAATACATGGTGTTTTTCGTGTTTTATTTTCATTAAGTAATTATTTTTTTTTGAATTAATTTTTAAATATTATACAAAAGTTAACGTTAATTTTGATGCATTTTATTAAAAAAATAATTAAATATATTTGAAGATATTCCCTATCATCTAATGAGTTGTTTTTCCTTTCTGTGGCTGGCTTTTTTCACTGTAAAAAACAGTTTACTTAAGTGAAATAATAAAATAATCGGTTTTTATTGTATAAAACAGATTTTTTTTCAAAATGGCTACTGTGTGAAAGTTAATTACAGACATGTCAGGATGATCGAGTAGTCTAAGGCGCCAGATTTAAGCTCTGGTTCTCTTACGAGAGCGTGGGTTCGAACCCCACTCCTGACAAATATTTTACATTTCGTAAACGGTTGCTCCAACTCGTACTGTTGAATACATGGTGTTTTTCGTGTTTTATTTTCATTAAGTAATTATTTTTGTCTTTGAATTTAATTTTTAAATATTATACAAAATTGAAAGTTAATTTTGATGCATTTTATTAAAAAAATAATTAAATATATTTGAAGATATTCCTTATCATCTAATGAGTTGTTTTTCCTTTCTGTGGTTGGCTTTTTTCACTGTAAAAAACAATTGACTTACGTGAAATAATAAAATAATCGGTTTTTATTGTATAAAAACAGATTTTTTTTTCAAAATGGCGACTGTGTGAAGGTTAAAATAGACATGTCAGGATGGCCGAGTGGTCTAAGGCGCCAGATTTAAGCTCTGGTTCTCTTACGAGCGCGTAGGTTCAAACCCCACTCCTGACAAATATTTTACATTTCGTAAATGTTTGCTCCAACTCGTACTGTTGAATACATGGTGTTTTTCGTGTTTTAATTTCATTAAGTAATTATTTTTGTCTTTGAATTTAATTTTTAATATTATACAAAAGTTAAAGTTAATTTTGATGCATTTTATTAAAAAAATAATTAAATATATTTGAAGATATTCCGTATCATCTAATGAGTTGTTTTTCCTTTCTGTGGCTGGCTTTTTTCACTGTAAAAAACAATTGACTTACGTGAAATAAAAAATAATCGGTTTTTACTATATGAAAACAGATTTTTTTTTTCAAAATGTCGACTGTGTGAAAGATAGAAGAAGACAGGTCAGGATGGCCGAGTGGTCTAAGGCGCCAGATTTAAGCTCTGGTTCTCTTACGAGAGCGTGGGTTCGAACCCCACTCCTGACAAATATTTTACGTTTCGTAAACGGTTGCTCCAACTCGTACTGTTGAATACATGGTGTTTTTCGTGTTTTAATTTCATTAAGTAATTATTTTTGTCTTTGAATTTAATTTTTAAATATTATACAAAATTTAACGTTAATTTTGATGCATTTTATTAAAAAAATAATTAAATATATTTGAAGATATTCCCTATCATCTAATGAGTTGTTTTTCCTTGCTGTGGCTGGCTTTTTTCACTGTAAAAAACAATTGACTTACGTGAAATAATAAAATAATCGGTTTTTATTGTATAAAAACAGATTTTTTTTCAAAATGGCGACTGTGTGAAGGTTAAAAAGGCGTGTCAGGATGGCCGAGTGGTCTAAGGCGCCAGATTTAAGCTCTGGTTCTCTTACGAGAGCGTGGGTTCGAACCCCACTCCTGACAAATATTTTACGTTTCGTAAACGGTTGCTCCAACTTGTACTGTTGAATACATGGTGTTTTTCGTGTTTTAATTTCATTAAGTAATTATTTTTGTCTTTGAATTTAATTTTTAAATATTATACAAAATTTAACGTTAATTTTGATGCATTTTATTAAAAAAATAATTAAATATATTAAAAGATATTCCCTATCATCGACTACGATGCTTTACACTCACGCAGAAAAAAAATATTCGGTTAAAAAAAGGAAAAAAAGACAACAAATTTAGGGGATTTTTTCCTTTAATGGCAACCTAGCCATTGTATTATGTTATTCGCTTGGCGCTGTCTTGAAAATATAGCGCCAACTAAAAAGTCGTCAAACTTATGCTTACTTGTTTCGTGAGTGTAAAGCATCAGTTCCCTATCATCTAATGAGTTGTTTTTCCTTTCTGTGGCTGGCTTTTTTCACTGTAAAAAACAATTGACTTACGTGAAATAATAAAATAATCGGTTTTTATTGTATAAAAACAGATTTTTTTTCAAAATGGCGACTGTGTGAAGGTTAAATTAGACATGTCAGGATGGCCGAGTGGTCTAAGGCGACAGATTTAAGCTCTGATTTTCTTACGAGAGCGTGGGTTCGAACCCCACTCCTGACAAATATTTTACGTTTCGTAAACGGTTGCTCCAACTCGTACTGTTGAATACATGGTGTTTTTCGTGTTTTAATTTCATTAAGTAATTATTTTTGTCTTTGAATTTAATTTTTAAATATTATACAAAAGTTAACGTTAATTTTGATGCATTTTATTAAAAAAATAATTAAATATATTTGAAGATATTCCCTATCATCTAATGAGTTGTTTTTCCTTTCTGTGGCTGGCTTTTTTCACTGTAAAAAACAATTGACTTACGTGAAATAATAAAATAATCGGTTTTTATTGTATAAAAACAGATTTTTTTTTTCAAAATGGCGACTGTGTGAAGGTTAATAAAGACGTGTCAGGATGGCCGAGTGGTCTAAGGCGCCAGATTTAAGCTCTGGTTCTCTTACGAGAGCGTGGGTTCGAACCCCACTTCTGACAAATATTTTAAATTTCGTAAATGTTTGCTCCAAATCGTACTGTTGAAAGCATGTTGTTTTTCGTGTTTTATTTTCATTAAGTAATTATTTTTGTCTTTGAATTTAATTTTTAAATATTATACTACAGTTAACGTTAATTTTGATGCATTTTATTAAAAAAATAATTAAATATATTTGAAGATATTCCTATCATCTAATGAGTTGTTTTTCCTTTCTGTGGCTGGCTTTTTTCACTGTAAAAAACAATTGACTTACGTGAAATAATAAAATAATCGGTTTTTATTGTATAAAAACAGATTTTTTTTCAAAATGGCGACTGTGTGAAGGTTAAAAAAGACGTGTCAGGATGGCCGAGTGGTCTAAGGCGCCAGATTTAAGCTCTGGTTCTCTTACGAGAGCGTGGGTTCGAACCCCACTCCTGACAAATATTTTACATTTCGTAAATGTTTGCTCCAACTCGTACTGTTGAATACATGGTGTTTTTCGTGTTTTATTTTCATTAAGTAATTATTTTTTTTTGAATTAATTTTTAAATATTATACAAAAGTTAACGTTAATTTTGATGCATTTTATTAAAAAAATAATTAAATATATTTGAAGATATTCCCTATCATCTAATGAGTTGTTTTTCCTTTCTGTGGCTGGCTATTTTCACTGTAAAAAACAATTGACTTACGTGAAATAATAAAATAATCGGTTTTTATTGTATAAAACAGATTTTTTTTCAAAATGGCGACTGTGTGAAGGTTAAAAAAGACGTGTCAGGATGGCCGAGTGGTCTAAGGCGCCAGATTTAAGCTCTGGTTCTCTTACGAGAGCGTGGGTTCGAACCCCACTCCTGACCAATATTTTACGTTTCGTAAACGGTTGCTCCAACTCGTACTGTTGAATACATGGTGTTTTTCGTGTTTTAATTTCATTAAGTAATTATTTTTGTCTTTGAATTTAATTTTTAAATATTATACAAAAGTTAACGTTAATTTTGATGCATTTTATTAAAAAAATAATTAAATATATTAGAAGATATTCCCTATCATCGACTACGATGCTTTACACTCACGCAGAAAAAAAAATATTCGGTTAAAAAAAGGAAAAAAGTCAACAAATTTAGGGGATTTTTTCCTTTAATGGCAACCTAGCCATTGTATTATGTTATTTGCTTGGCGCTGTATTGAAAATCGCGCCAACCAAAAAGTCGTCAAACTTATGTTTACTTGTTTCGTGAGTGTAAAGCATCAGTTCCCTATCATCTAATGAGTTGTTTTTCCTTTCTGTGGCTGGCTTTTTTCACTGTAAAAACAATTGACTTACGTGAAATAATAAAATAATCGGTTTTTACTATATAAAAACAGATTTTTTTTTTTTTAAACTGGCGACAGGGTAGAAACAGGAATGTCAGGATGTCCGAGTGGTCTAAGGTGCCAGATTTAAGCTCTAGTTCTCTTACGAGAGCGTGGGTTATTCGAACCCCACTCCTGACATATATTTTACATTTCGTAAATGTTTGCTCCAACTCGTACTGTTGAATACATGGTGTTTTTCGTGTTTTATTTTCATTAAGTAATTATTTTTTTTTGAATTAATTTTTAAATATTATACAAAAGTTAACGTTAATTTTGATGCATTTTATTAAAAAAATAATTAAATATATTTGAAGATATTCCCTATCATCTAATGAGTTGTTTTTCCTTTCTGTGGCTGGCTTTTTTCACTGTAAAAAATAATTGGCTTACGTGAAATAAAAAAATAATCGGTTTTTAATATATAAAAACAGATTTTTTTTCACAATGGCGACAGGCTAGAAGGCAGAGATGTCAGGATGGCCGAGTGGTCTAAGGCGCCAGATTTAAGCTCTGGTTTTCTTACGAGAGCGTGGGTTCGAACCCCACTTCTGACAAATATTTTAAATTTCGTAAATGTTTGCTCCAAGTCGTACTGTTGAAAGCATGTTGTTTTTCGTGTTTTATTTTCATTAAGTAATTATTTTTGTCTTTGAATTTAATTTTTAAATATTATACAACAGTTAACGTTAATTTTGATGCATTTTATTAAAAAAATAATTAAATATATTTGAAGATATTCCCTATCATCTAATGAGTTGTTTTTCCTTTCTGTGGCTGGCTTTTTTCACTGTAAAAAACAATTGATTTACGTGAAATAAAAAAATAATCGGTTTTTACTGTATAAAAACAGATTTTTTTTTTCAAAATGGCGACAGTGTGAAGGCTAGACGTAGACATGTCAGGATGGCCGAGTGGTCTAAGGCGCCAGATTTAAGCTCTGGTTCTCTTACGAGAGCGTGGGTTCGAACCCCACTCCTGACAAATATTTTACATTTCGTAAATGTTTGCTCCAACTCGTACTGTTGAATACATGGTGTTTTTCGTGTTTTAATTTCATTAAGTAATTATTTTTGTCTTTGAATTTAATTTTTAAATATTATACAAAATTTAACGTTAATTTTGATGCATTTTATTAAAAAAATAATTAAATATGTTAAAAGATATTCCCTATCATCGACTACGTTGCTTTACACTCACGCAGAAAAAAAATATTCGGTTAAAAAAAAGGAAAAAAGACAACAAATTTAGGGGATTTTTTCCTTTAATGGCAACCTAGCCATTGTATTATGTTATTCGCTTGGCGCTGTCTTGAAAATAGCGCCAACTAAAAAGTCGTCAAACTTATGCTTACTTGTTTCGTGAGTGTAAAGCATCAGTTCCCTATCATCTAATGAGTTGTTTTTCCTTTCTGTGGCTGGCTTTTTTCACTGTAAAAAACAATTGACTTACGTGAAATAATAAAATAATCGGTTTTTATTGTATAAAAACAGATTTTTTTTTCAAAATGGCGACAGTGTGAAGGCTAGACGTAGACATGACAGGATGGCCGAGTGGTCTAAGGCGCCAGATTTAAGCTCTGGTTCTCTTACGAGAGCGTGGGTTCGAACCCCACTCCTGACAAATATTTTACATTTCGTAAATGTTTGCTCCAACTCGTACTGTTGAATACATGGTGTTTTTCGTGTTTTATTTTCATTAAGTAATTATTTTTTTTTGAATTAATTTTTAAATATTATACAAAAGTTAACGTTAATTTTGATGCATTTTATTAAAAAAATAATTAAATATATTTGAAGATATTCCCTATCATCTAATGAGTTGTTTTTCCTTTCTGTGGCTGGCTTTTTTCACTGTAAAAAACAATTGACTTACGTGAAATAATAAAATAATCGGTTTTTATTGTATAAAAACAGATTTTTTTTCAAAATGGCGACTGTGTGAATGTTTAAAAAGACGTGTCAGGATGGCCGAGTGGTCTAAGGCGCCAGATTTAAGCTCTGGTTCTCTTACGAGAGCGTGGGTTCGAACCCCACTCCTGACAAATATTTTACGTTTCGTAAACGGTTGCTCCAACTCATACTGTTGAATACATGGTGTTTTTCGTGTTTTAATTTCATTAAGTAATTATTTTTGTCTTTGAATTTAATTTTTAAATATTATACAAAATTTAACGTTAATTTCGATGCATTTTATTAAAAAAATAATTAAATATATTTGAAGATATTCCCTATCATCTAATGAGTTGTTTTTCCTTTCTGTGGCTGGCTTTTTTCACTGTAAAAAACAATTGACTTACGTGAAATAATAAAATAATCGGTTTTTATTGTATAAAAACAGATTTTTTTTCAAAATGGCCACTGTGTGAAGGTTAAAAAAGACGTGTCAGGATGGCCGAGTGGTCTAAGGCGCCAGATTTAAGCTCTGGTTCTCTTACGAGAGCGTGGGTTCGAACCCCACTCCTGACAAATATTTTACGTTTCGTAAACGGTTGCTCCAACTTGTACTGTTGAATATATGTTGTTTTTCGTGTTTTAATTTCATTAAGTAATTATTTTTGTCTTTAAATTTAATTTTTAAATATTATACAAAATTTAACGTTAATTTTGATGCATTTTATTAAAAAAATAATTAAATATATTAGAAGATATTCCCTATCATCGACTACGATGCTTTACACTCACGCAGAAAAAAAATATTCGGTTAAAAAAAGGAAAAAAGACAACAAATTTAGGGGATTTTTTCCTTTAATGGCAACCTAGCCATTGGATTATGTTATTCGCTTGGCGCTGTCTTGAAAATCGCGCCAACTAAGAAGTCGTCAAACTTATGTTTACTTGTTTCGTGAGTGTAAAGCATCAGTTCCCTATCATCTAATGAGTTGTTTTTCCTTTATGTGGCTGGCTTTTTTCACTGTAAAAAACAATTGACTTACGTGAAATAATAAAATAATCGGTTTTTATTGTATAAAAACAGATTTTTTTTTCAAAATGGCGACTGTGTGAAGGTTAAAAAAGACGTGTCAGGATGGCCGAGTGGTCTAAGGCGCCAGATTTAAGCTCTGGTTCTCTTACGAGAGCGTGGGTTCGAACCCCACTCCTGACAAATATTTTACATTTCGTAAATGTTTGCTCCAACTCGTACTGTTGAATACATGGTGTTTTTCGTGTTTTATTTTCATTAAGTAATTATTTTTTTTTTAATTAATTTTTAAATATTATACAAAAGTTAACGTTAATTTTGATGCATTTTATTAAAAAAATAATTAAATATATTTGAAGATATTCCCTATCATCTAATGAGTTGTTTTTCCTTTCTGTGGCTGGCTTTTTTCACTGTAAAAAATAATTGACTTACGTGAAATAAAAAAATAATCGGTTTTTACTATATAAAAACAGATTTTTTTTTCACAATGGCGACAGGCTAGAAGGCAGACATGTCAGGATGGCCGAGTGGTCTAAGGCGCCAGATTTAAGCTCTGGTTCTCTTACGAGAGCGTGGGTTCGAACCCCACTCCTGACAAATATTTTAAATTTCGTAAATGTTTGCTCCAAGTCGTACTGTTGAAAGCATGTGGTTTTTCGTGTTTTATTTTCATTAAGTAATTATTTTTGTCTTTGAATTTAATTTTTAAATATTATACAACAGTTAACGTTAATTTTGATGCATTTTATTAAAAATATAATTAAATATATTTGAAGATATTCCCTATCATCTAATGAGTTGTTTTTCCTTTCTGTGGGGTGGCTGAGAGGTTGTGCTCTCGAAGCTGGTAGACGGGAGGTGCTGGGTTCGATCCCAATCGCGCCCGTCGTCCTAATCGTTCGGAGTTTTCGTGGTTTTCTTCGAGCCGTGGATTTCTCCATGCGTAAATACGGATTAGGTTCATTTAGAAAGACCCCCACGAAAAGCACTCCCCCCGGGCCTATATCCCTAGTGTCGATAATTGGCCGTCAATAATCAACCCTTCCTTTCTGTGGCTGGCTTTTTTCACTGTAAAAAACAATTGATTTACGTGAAATAATAAAATAATCGGTTTTTATTGTATAAAAACAGATTTTTTTTCAAAATGGCGACTGTGTGAATGTTAAAAAAGACGTGTCAGGATGGCCGAGTGGTCTAAGGCGCCAGATTTAAGCTCTGGTTCTCTTACGAGAGCGTGGGTTCGAACCCCACTCCTGACAAATATTTTACGTTTCGTAAACGGTTGCTCCAACTTGTACTGTTGAATACATGGTGTTTTTCGTGTTTTAATTTCATTAAGTAATTTTTTTTGTCTTTGAATTTAATTTTTAAATATTATACAAAATTTAACGTTAATTTTGATGCATTTTATTAAAAAAATAATTAAATATATTTGAAGATATTCCCTATCATCTAATGAGTTGTTTTTCCTTTCTGTGGCTGGCTTTTTTCACTGTAAAAAACAATTGACTTACGTGAAATAATAAAATAATCGGTTTTTATTGTATAAAAACAGATTTTTTTCAAAATGGCGACTGTGTGAAAGTTAAAAAAAGACGTGTCAGGATGGCCGAGTGGTCTAAGGCGCCAGATTTAAGCTCTGGTTCTCTTACGAGAGCGTGGGTTCGAACCCCACTCCTGACAAATATTTTACGTTTCGTAAACGGTTGCTCCAACTTGTACTGTTGAATACATGGTGTTTTTCGTGTTTTAATTTCATTAAGTAATTTTTTTTGTCTTTGAATTTAATTTTTAAATATTATACAAAATTTAACGTTAATTTTGATGCATTTTATTAAAAAAATAATTAAATATATTTGAAGATATTCCCTATCATCTAATGAGTTGTTTTTCCTTTCTGTGGCTGGCTTTTTTCACTGTAAAAAACAATTGACTTACGTGAAATAAAAAAATAATCGGTTTTTACTGTATAAAAACAGATTTTTTTTTCAAAATGGCGACAGTGTGAAGGCTTGACGTAGACATGTCAGGATGGCCGAGTGGTCTAAGGCGCCAGATTTAAGCTCTGGTTCTCTTACGAGAGCGTGTGTTCGAACCCCACTCCTGACAAATATTTTACATTTCGTAAATGTTTGCTCCAACTCGTACTGTTGAATACATGGTGTTTTTCGTGTTTTATTTTCATTAAGTAATTATTTTTTTTAATTAATTTTTAAATATTATACAAAAGTTAACGTTAATTTTGATGCATTTTATTAAAAAAATAATTAAATATATTTGAAGATATTCCCTATCATCTAATGAGTTGTTTTTCCTTTCTGTGGCTGGCTTTTTTCACTGTAAAAAATAATTAACTTACGTGAAATAAAAAAATAATCGGTTTTTACTATATAAAAACAGATTTTTTTTTTCAAAATGGCGACAGGCTAGAAAGCAGACAAGTCAGGATGGCCGAGTGGTCTAAGGCGCCAGATTTAAGCTCTGGTTCTCTTACGAGAGCGTGGGTTCGAACCCCACTCCTGACAAATATTTTACATTTCGTAAATGTTTGCTCCAACTCATACTGTTGAATACATGGTGTTTTTCGTGTTTTAATTTCATTAAGTAATTATTTTTGTCTTTGAATTTAATTTTTAAATATTATACAAAATTTAACGTTAATTTCGATGCATTTTATTAAAAAAATAATTAAATATATTTGAAGATATTCCCTATCATCTAATGAGTTGTTTTTCCTTTCTGTGGCTGGCTTTTTTCACTGTAAAAAACAATTGACTTACGTGAAATAATAAAATAATCGGTTTTTATTGTATAAAAACAGATTTTTTTTCAAAATGGCCACTGTGTGAAGGTTAAAAAAGACGTGTCAGGATGGCCGAGTGGTCTAAGGCGCCAGATTTAAGCTCTGGTTCTCTTACGAGAGCGTGGGTTCGAACCCCACTCCTGACAAATATTTTACGTTTCGTAAACGGTTGCTCCAACTTGTACTGTTGAATACATGGTGTTTTTCGTGTTTTAATTTCATTAAGTAATTTTTTTTGTCTTTGAATTTAATTTTTAAATATTATACAAAATTTAACGTTAATTTTGATGCATTTTATTAAAAAAATAATTAAATATATTTGAAGATATTCCCTATCATCTAATGAGTTGTTTTTCCTTTCTGTGGCTGGCTTTTTTCACTGTAAAAAACAATTGACTTACGTGAAATAAAAAAATAATCGGTTTTTACTGTATAAAAACAGATTTTTTTTTCAAAATGGCGACAGTGTGAAGGCTTGACGTAGACATGTCAGGATGGCCGAGTGGTCTAAGGCGCCAGATTTAAGCTCTGGTTCTCTTACGAGAGCGTGTGTTCGAACCCCACTCCTGACAAATATTTTACATTTCGTAAATGTTTGCTCCAACTCGTACTGTTGAATACATGGTGTTTTTCGTGTTTTATTTTCATTAAGTAATTATTTTTTGTAATTAATTTTTAAATATTATACAAAAGTTAACGTTAATTTTGATGCATTTTATTAAAAAAATAATTAAATATATTTGAAGATATTCCCTATCATCTAATGAGTTGTTTTTCCTTTCTGTGGCTGGCTTTTTTCACTGTAAAAAATAATTAACTTACGTGAAATAAAAAAATAATCGGTTTTTACTATATAAAAACAGATTTTTTTTTTCAAAATGGCGACAGGCTAGAAAGCAGACAAGTCAGGATGGCCGAGTGGTCTAAGGCGCCAGATTTAAGCTCTGGTTCTCTTACGAGAGCGTGGGTTCGAACCCCACTCCTGACAAATATTTTACGTTTCGTAAACGGTTGCTCCAACTTGTACTGTTGAATACATGGTGTTTTTCGTGTTTTAATTTCATTAAGTAATTATTTTTGTCTTTGAATTTAATTTTTAAATATTATACAAAATTTAACGTTAATTTCGATGCATTTTATTAAAAAAATAATTAAATATATTTGAAGATATTCCCTATCATCTAATGAGTTGTTTTTCCTTTCTGTGGCTGGCTTTTTTCACTGTAAAAAACAATTGACTTACGTGAAATAATAAAATAATCGGTTTTTATTGTATAAAAACAGATTTTTTTTCAAAATGGCCACTGTGTGAAGGTTAAAAAAGACGTGTCAGGATGGCCGAGTGGTCTAAGGCGCCAGATTTAAGCTCTGGTTCTCTTACGAGAGCGTGGGTTCGAACCCCACTCCTGACAAATATTTTACGTTTCGTAAACGGTTGCTCCAACTTGTACTGTTGAATATATGTTGTTTTTCGTGTTTTAATTTCATTAAGTAATTATTTTTGTCTTTGAATTTAATTTTTAAATATTATACAAAATTTAACGTTAATTTTGATGCATTTTATTAAAAAAATAATTAAATATATTAGAAGATATTCCCTATCATCGACTACGATGCTTTACACTCACGCAGAAAAAAAATATTCGGTTAAAAAAAGGAAAAAAGACAACAAATTTAGGGGATTTTTTCCTTTAATGGCAACCTAGCCATTGGATTATGTTATTCGCTTGGCGCTGTCTTGAAAATCGCGCCAACTAAAAAGTCGTCAAACTTATGTTTACTTGTTTCGTGAGTGTAAAGCATCAGTTCCCTATCATCTAATGAGTTGTTTTTCCTTTATGTGGCTGGCTTTTTTCACTGTAAAAAACAATTGACTTACGTGAAATAATAAAATAATCGGTTTTTATTGTATAAAAACAGATTTTTTTTCAAAATGGCGACTGTGTGAAGGTTAAAAAAGACGTGTCAGGATGGCCGAGTGGTCTAAGGCGCCAGATTTAAGCTCTGGTTCTCTTACGAGAGCGTGGGTTCGAACCCCACTCCTGACAAATATTTTACATTTCGTAAATGTTTGCTCCAACTCGTACTGTTGAATACATGGTGTTTTTCGTGTTTTATTTTCATTAAGTAATTATTTTTTTTTGAATTAATTTTTAAATATTATACAAAAGTTAACGTTAATTTTGATGCATTTTATTAAAAAAATAATTAAATATATTTGAAGATATTCCCTATCATCTAATGAGTTGTTTTTCCTTTCTGTGGCTGGCTTTTTTCACTGTAAAAAATAATTGACTTACGTGAAATAAAAAAATAATCGGTTTTTACTATATAAAAACAGATTTTTTTTTCACAATGGCGACAGGCTAGAAGGCAGACATGTCAGGATGGCCGAGTGGTCTAAGGCGCCAGATTTAAGCTCTGGTTCTCTTACGAGAGCGTGGGTTCGAACCCCACTCCTGACAAATATTTAAAATTTCGTAAATGTTTGCTCCAAGTCGTACTGTTGAAAGCATGTGGTTTTTCGTGTTTTATTTTCATTAAGTAATTATTTTTGTCTTTGAATTTAATTTTTAAATATTATACAACAGTTAACGTTAATTTTGATGCATTTTATTAAAAATATAATTAAATATATTTGAAGATATTCCCTATCATCTAATGAGTTGTTTTTCCTTTCTGTGGGGTGGCTGAGAGGTTGTGCTCTCGAAGCTGGTAGACGGGAGGTGCTGGGTTCGATCCCAATCGCGCCCGTCGTCCTAATCGTTCGGAGTTTTCGTGGTTTTCTTCGAGCCGTGGATTTCTCCATGCGTAAATACGGATTAGGTTCCCTTAGAAAGACCCCCACGAAAAGCTATCCCCCCGGGCCTATATCCCTAGTGTCGATAATTGGCCGTCAATAATCAACCCTTCCTTTCTGTGGCTGGCTTTTTTCACTGTAAAAAACAATTGACTTAAGTGAAATAAAAAAATAATCGATTTTTACTGTATAAAAACAGATTTTTTTTTCAAAATGGCGACAGTGTGAAGGCTTGACGTAGACATGTCAGGATGGCCGAGTGGTCTAAGGCGCCAGATTTAAGCTCTGGTTCTCTTACGAGAGCGTGTGTTCGAACCCCACTCCAGACAAATATTTTACATTTCGTAAATGTTTGCTCCAACTCGTACTGTTGAATACATGGTGTTTTTCGTGTTTTATTTTCATTAAGTAATTATTTTTTTTTAATTAATTTTTAAATATTATACAAAAGTTAACGTTAATTTTGATGCATTTTATTAAAAAAATAATTAAATATATTTGAAGATATTCCCTATCATCTAATGAGTTGTTTTT
This sequence comes from Maratus michaelseni, assembly GCA_963931845.1. Classification (NCBI taxonomy): domain Eukaryota; kingdom Metazoa; phylum Arthropoda; class Arachnida; order Araneae; family Salticidae; genus Maratus; species Maratus michaelseni. Next base: position 190,044,789 of record OZ007586.1, read on the forward strand.
CCTTTCTGTGGCTGGCTTTTTTCACTGTAAAAAATAATTAACTTACGTGAAATAAAAAAATAATCGGTTTTTACTATATAAAAACAGATTTTTTTTTTCAAAATGGCGACAGGCTAGAAAGCAGACATGTCAGGATGGCCGAGTGGTCTAAGGCGCCAGATTTAAGCTCTGGTTCTCTTACGAGAGCGTGGGTTCGAACCCCACTCCTGACAAATATTTTACATTTCGTAAATGTTTGCTCCAACTCATACTGTTGAATACATGGTGTTTTTCGTGTTTTAATTTCATTAAGTAATTATTTTTGTCTTTGAATTTAATTTTTAAATATTATACAAAATTTAACGTTAATTTCGATGCATTTTATTAAAAAAATAATTAAATATATTTGAAGATATTCCCTATCATCTAATGAGTTGTTTTTCCTTTCTGTGGCTGGCTTTTTTCACTGTAAAAAACAATTGACTTACGTGAAATAATAAAATAATCGGTTTTTATTGTGTAAAAACAGATTTTTTTTCAAAATGGCCACTGTGTGAAGGTTAAAAAAGACGTGTCAGGATGGCCGAGTGGTCTAAGGCGCCAGATTTAAGCTCTGGTTCTCTTACGAGAGCGTGGGTTCGAACCCCACTCCTGACAAATATTTTACGTTTCGTAAACGGTTGCTCCAACTTGTACTGTTGAATATATGTTGTTTTTCGTGTTTTAATTTCATTAAGTAATTATTTTTGTCTTTGAATTTAATTTTTAAATATTATACAAAATTTAACGTTAATTTTGATGCATTTTATTAAAAAAATAATTAAATATATTAGAAGATATTCCCTATCATCGACTACGATGCTTTACACTCACGCAGAAAAAAAATATTCGGTTAAAAAAAGGAAAAAAGACAACAAATTTAGGGGATTTTTTCCTTTAATGGCAACCTAGCCATTGGATTATGTTATTCGCTTGGCGCTGTCTTGAAAATCGCGCCAACTAAAAAGTCGTCAAACTTATGTTTACTTGTTTCGTGAGTGTAAAGCATCAGTTCCCTATCATCTAATGAGTTGTTTTTCCTTTATGTGGCTGGCTTTTTTCACTGTAAAAAACAATTGACTTACGTGAAATAATAAAATAATCGGTTTTTATTGTATAAAAACAGATTTTTTTTCAAAATGGCGACTGTGTGAAGGTTAAAAAAGACGTGTCAGGATGGCCGAGTGGTCTAAGGCGCCAGATTTAAGCTCTGGTTCTCTTACGAGAGCGTGGGTTCGAACCCCACTCCTGACAAATATTTTACATTTCGTAAATGTTTGCTCCAAGTCGTACTGTTGAAAGCATGTGGTTTTTCGTGTTTTATTTTCATTAAGTAATTATTTTTGTCTTTGAATTTAATTTTTAAATATTATACAACAGTTAACGTTAATTTTGATGCATTTTATTAAAAATATAATTAAATATATTTGAAGATATTCCCTATCATCTAATGAGTTGTTTTTCCTTTCTGTGGGGTGGCTGAGAGGTTGTGCTCTCGAAGCTGGTAGACGGGAGGTGCTGGGTTCGATCCCAATCGCGCCCGTCGTCCTAATCGTTCGGAGTTTTCGTGGTTTTCTTCGAGCCGTGGATTTCTCCATTCGTAAATACGGATTAGGTTCCCTTAGAAAGACCCCCACGAAAAGCACTCCCCCCGGGCCTATATCCCTAGTGTCGATAATTGGCCGTCAATAATCAACCCTTCCTTTCTGTGGCTGGCTTTTTTCACTGTAAAAAACAATTGATTTACGTGAAATAATAAAATAATCGGTTTTTATTGTATAAAAACAGATTTTTTTTCAAAATGGCGACTGTGTGAATGTTAAAAAAGACGTGTCAGGATGGCCGAGTGGTCTAAGGCGCCAGATTTAAGCTCTGGTTCTCTTACGAGAGCGTGGGTTCGAACCCCACTCCTGACAAATATTTTACGTTTCGTAAACGGTTGCTCCAACTTGTACTGTTGAATACATGGTGTTTTTCGTGTTTTAATTTCATTAAGTAATTTTTTTTGTCTTTGAATTTAATTTTTAAATATTATACAAAATTTAACGTTAATTTTGATGCATTTTATTAAAAAAATAATTAAATATATTTGAAGATATTCCCTATCATCTAATGAGTTGTTTTTCCTTTCTGTGGCTGGCTTTTTTCACTGTAAAAAACAATTGACTTACGTGAAATAATAAAATAATCGGTTTTTATTGTATAAAAACAGATTTTTTCAAAATGGCAACTGTGTGAAAGTTAAAAAAGACGTGTCAGGATGGCCGAATGGTCTAAGGCGCCAGATTTAAGCTCTGGTTCTCTTACGAGAGCGTGGGTTCGAACCCCACTCCTGACAAATATTTTACGTTTCGTAAACGGTTGCTCCAACTTGTACTGTTGAATACATGGTGTTTTTCGTGTTTTAATTTCATTAAGTAATTTTTTTTGTCTTTGAATTTAATTTTTAAATATTATACAACAGTTAACGTTAATTTTCATGCATTTTATTAAAAAAATAATTAAATATATTTGAAGATATTCCCTATCATCTAATGAGTTGTTTTTCCTTTCTGTGGCTGGCTTTTTTCACTGTAAAAAATAATTAACTTACGTGAAATAAAAAAATAATCTGTTTTTACTATATAAAAACAGATTTTTTTTTCAAAATGGCTACAGGCTATAAGGCAGACATGTCAGGATGGCCGAGTGGTCTAAGGCGCCAGATTTAAGCTCTGGTTCTCTTACGAGAGCGTGGGTTCGAACCCCACTCCAGACAAATATTTTACATTTCGTAAATGTTTGCTCCAACTCGTACTGTTGAATACATGGTGTTTTTCGTGTTTTAATTTCATTAAGTAATTATTTTTGTCTTTGAATTTAATTTTTAAATATTATACAAAATTTAACGTTAATTTTGATGCATTTTATTAAAAAAATAATTAAATATATTAAAAGATATTCCCTATCATCGACTACGTTGCTTTACACTCACGCAGAAAAAAAATATTCGGTTAAAAAAAAGGAAAAAAGACAACAAATTTAGGGGATTTTTTCCTTTAATGGCAACCTAGCCATTGTATTATGTTATTCGCTTGGCGCTGTCTTGAAAATAGCGCCAACTAAAAAGTCGTCAAACTTATGCTTACTTGTTTCGTGAGTGTAAAGCATCAGTTCCCTATCATCTAATGAGTTGTTTTTCCTTTCTGTGGCTGGCTTTTTTCACTGTAAAAAACAATTGACTTACGTGAAATAATAAAATAATCGGTTTTTATTGTATAAAAACAGATTTTTTTTTCAAAATGGCGACAGTGTGAAGGCTAGACGTAGACATGACAGGATGGCCGAGTGGTCTAAGGCGCCAGATTTAAGCTCTGGTTCTCTTACGAGAGCGTGGGTTCGAACCCCACTCCTGACAAATATTTTACATTTCGTAAATGTTTGCTCCAACTCGTACTGTTGAATACATGGTGTTTTTCGTGTTTTATTTTCATTAAGTAATTATTTTTTTTTGAATTAATTTTTAAATATTATACAAAAGTTAACGTTAATTTTGATGCATTTTATTAAAAAAATAATTAAATATATTTGAAGATATTCCCTATCATCTAATGAGTTGTTTTTCCTTTCTGTGGCTGGCTTTTTTCACTGTAAAAAACAATTGACTTACGTGAAATAATAAAATAATCGGTTTTTATTGTATAAAAACAGATTTTTTTTCAAAATGGCGACTGTGTGAATGTTTAAAAAGACGTGTCAGGATGGCCGAGTGGTCTAAGGCGCCAGATTTAAGCTCTGGTTCTCTTACGAGAGCGTGGGTTCGAACCCCACTCCTGACAAATATTTTACGTTTCGTAAACGGTTGCTCCAACTCATACTGTTGAATACATGGTGTTTTTCGTGTTTTAATTTCATTAAGTAATTATTTTTGTCTTTGAATTTAATTTTTAAATATTATACAAAATTTAACGTTAATTTCGATGCATTTTATTAAAAAAATAATTAAATATATTTGAAGATATTCCCTATCATCTAATGAGTTGTTTTTCCTTTCTGTGGCTGGCTTTTTTCACTGTAAAAAACAATTGACTTACGTGAAATAATAAAATAATCGGTTTTTATTGTATAAAAACAGATTTTTTTTCAAAATGGCCACTGTGTGAAGGTTAAAAAAGACGTGTCAGGATGGCCGAGTGGTCTAAGGCGCCAGATTTAAGCTCTGGTTCTCTTACGAGAGCGTGGGTTCGAACCCCACTCCTGACAAATATTTTACGTTTCGTAAACGGTTGCTCCAACTTGTACTGTTGAATATATGTTGTTTTTCGTGTTTTAATTTCATTAAGTAATTATTTTTGTCTTTGAATTTAATTTTTAAATATTATACAAAATTTAACGTTAATTTTGATGCATTTTATTAAAAAAATAATTAAATATATTAGAAGATATTCCCTATCATCGACTACGATGCTTTACACTCACGCAGAAAAAAAATATTCGGTTAAAAAAAGGAAAAAAGACAACAAATTTAGGGGATTTTTTCCTTTAATGGCAACCTAGCCATTGGATTATGTTATTCGCTTGGCGCTGTCTTGAAAATCGCGCCAACTAAGAAGTCGTCAAACTTATGTTTACTTGTTTCGTGAGTGTAAAGCATCAGTTCCCTATCATCTAATGAGTTGTTTTTCCTTTATGTGGCTGGCTTTTTTCACTGTAAAAAACAATTGACTTACGTGAAATAATAAAATAATCGGTTTTTATTGTATAAAAACAGATTTTTTTTTCAAAATGGCGACTGTGTGAAGGTTAAAAAAGACGTGTCAGGATGGCCGAGTGGTCTAAGGCGCCAGATTTAAGCTCTGGTTCTCTTACGAGAGCGTGGGTTCGAACCCCACTCCTGACAAATATTTTACATTTCGTAAATGTTTGCTCCAACTCGTACTGTTGAATACATGGTGTTTTTCGTGTTTTATTTTCATTAAGTAATTATTTTTTTTTGAATTAATTTTTAAATATTATACAAAAGTTAACGTTAATTTTGATGCATTTTATTAAAAAAATAATTAAATATATTTGAAGATATTCCCTATCATCTAATGAGTTGTTTTTCCTTTCTGTGGCTGGCTTTTTTCACTGTAAAAAATAATTGACTTACGTGAAATAAAAAAATAATCGGTTTTTACTATATAAAAACAGATTTTTTTTTCACAATGGCGACAGGCTAGAAGGCAGACATGTCAGGATGGCCGAGTGGTCTAAGGCGCCAGATTTAAGCTCTGGTTCTCTTACGAGAGCGTGGGTTCGAACCCCACTCCTGACAAATATTTTAAATTTCGTAAATGTTTGCTCCAAGTCGTACTGTTGAAAGCATGTGGTTTTTCGTGTTTTATTTTCATTAAGTAATTATTTTTGTCTTTGAATTTAATTTTTAAATATTATACAACAGTTAACGTTAATTTTGATGCATTTTATTAAAAATATAATTAAATATATTTGAAGATATTCCCTATCATCTAATGAGTTGTTTTTCCTTTCTGTGGGGTGGCTGAGAGGTTGTGCTCTCGAAGCTGGTAGACGGGAGGTGCTGGGTTCGATCCCAATCGCGCCCGTCGTCCTAATCGTTCGGAGTTTTCGTGGTTTTCTTCGAGCCGTGGATTTCTCCATGCGTAAATACGGATTAGGTTCATTTAGAAAGACCCCCACGAAAAGCACTCCCCCCGGGCCTATATCCCTAGTGTCGATAATTGGCCGTCAATAATCAACCCTTCCTTTCTGTGGCTGGCTTTTTTCACTGTAAAAAACAATTGATTTACGTGAAATAATAAAATAATCGGTTTTTATTGTATAAAAACAGATTTTTTTTCAAAATGGCGACTGTGTGAATGTTAAAAAAGACGTGTCAGGATGGCCGAGTGGTCTAAGGCGCCAGATTTAAGCTCTGGTTCTCTTACGAGAGCGTGGGTTCGAACCCCACTCCTGACAAATATTTTACGTTTCGTAAACGGTTGCTCCAACTTGTACTGTTGAATACATGGTGTTTTTCGTGTTTTAATTTCATTAAGTAATTTTTTTTGTCTTTGAATTTAATTTTTAAATATTATACAAAATTTAACGTTAATTTTGATGCATTTTATTAAAAAAATAATTAAATATATTTGAAGATATTCCCTATCATCTAATGAGTTGTTTTTCCTTTCTGTGGCTGGCTTTTTTCACTGTAAAAAACAATTGACTTACGTGAAATAATAAAATAATCGGTTTTTATTGTATAAAAACAGATTTTTTTCAAAATGGCGACTGTGTGAAAGTTAAAAAAGACGTGTCAGGATGGCCGAGTGGTCTAAGGCGCCAGATTTAAGCTCTGGTTCTCTTACGAGAGCGTGGGTTCGAACCCCACTCCTGACAAATATTTTACGTTTCGTAAACGGTTGCTCCAACTTGTACTGTTGAATACATGGTGTTTTTCGTGTTTTAATTTCATTAAGTAATTTTTTTTGTCTTTGAATTTAATTTTTAAATATTATACAAAATTTAACGTTAATTTTGATGCATTTTATTAAAAAAATAATTAAATATATTTGAAGATATTCCCTATCATCTAATGAGTTGTTTTTCCTTTCTGTGGCTGGCTTTTTTCACTGTAAAAAACAATTGACTTACGTGAAATAAAAAAATAATCGGTTTTTACTGTATAAAAACAGATTTTTTTTTCAAAATGGCGACAGTGTGAAGGCTTGACGTAGACATGTCAGGATGGCCGAGTGGTCTAAGGCGCCAGATTTAAGCTCTGGTTCTCTTACGAGAGCGTGTATTCGAACCCCACTCCTGACAAATATTTTACATTTCGTAAATGTTTGCTCCAACTCGTACTGTTGAATACATGGTGTTTTTCGTGTTTTATTTTCATTAAGTAATTATTTTTTTTAATTAATTTTTAAATATTATACAAAAGTTAACGTTAATTTTGATGCATTTTATTAAAAAAATAATTAAATATATTTGAAGATATTCCCTATCATCTAATGAGTTGTTTTTCCTTTCTGTGGCTGGCTTTTTTCACTGTAAAAAATAATTAACTTACGTGAAATAAAAAAATAATCGGTTTTTACTATATAAAAACAGATTTTTTTTTTCAAAATGGCGACAGGCTAGAAAGCAGACAAGTCAGGATGGCCGAGTGGTCTAAGGCGCCAGATTTAAGCTCTGGTTCTCTTACGAGAGCGTGGGTTCGAACCCCACTCCTGACAAATATTTTACATTTCGTAAATGTTTGCTCCAACTCATACTGTTGAATACATGGTGTTTTTCGTGTTTTAATTTCATTAAGTAATTATTTTTGTCTTTGAATTTAATTTTTAAATATTATACAAAATTTAACGTTAATTTCGATGCATTTTATTAAAAAAATAATTAAATATATTTGAAGATATTCCCTATCATCTAATGAGTTGTTTTTCCTTTCTGTGGCTGGCTTTTTTCACTGTAAAAAACAATTGACTTACGTGAAATAATAAAATAATCGGTTTTTATTGTATAAAAACAGATTTTTTTTCAAAATGGCCACTGTGTGAAGGTTAAAAAAGACGTGTCAGGATGGCCGAGTGGTCTAAGGCGCCAGATTTAAGCTCTGGTTCTCTTACGAGAGCGTGGGTTCGAACCCCACTCCTGACAAATATTTTACGTTTCGTAAACGGTTGCTCCAACTTGTACTGTTGAATATATGTTGTTTTTCGTGTTTTAATTTCATTAAGTAATTATTTTTGTCTTTGAATTTAATTTTTAAATATTATACAAAATTTAACGTTAATTTTGATGCATTTTATTAAAAAAATAATTAAATATATTAGAAGATATTCCCTATCATCGACTACGATGCTTTACACTCACGCAGAAAAAAAATATTCGGTTAAAAAAAGGAAAAAAGACAACAAATTTAGGGGATTTTTTCCTTTAATGGCAACCTAGCCATTGGATTATGTTATTCGCTTGGCGCTGTCTTGAAAATCGCGCCAACTAAAAAGTCGTCAAACTTATGTTTACTTGTTTCGTGAGTGTAAAGCATCAGTTCCCTATCATCTAATGAGTTGTTTTTCCTTTATGTGGCTGGCTTTTTTCACTGTAAAAAACAATTGACTTACGTGAAATAATAAAATAATCGGTTTTTATTGTATAAAAACAGATTTTTTTTCAAAATGGCGACTGTGTGAAGGTTAAAAAAGACGTGTCAGGATGGCCGAGTGGTCTAAGGCGCCAGATTTAAGCTCTGGTTCTCTTACGAGAGCGTGGGTTCGAACCCCACTCCTGACAAATATTTTACATTTCGTAAATGTTTGCTCCAAGTCGTACTGTTGAAAGCATGTGGTTTTTCGTGTTTTATTTTCATTAAGTAATTATTTTTGTCTTTGAATTTAATTTTTAAATATTATACAACAGTTAACGTTAATTTTGATGCATTTTATTAAAAATATAATTAAATATATTTGAAGATATTCCCTATCATCTAATGAGTTGTTTTTCCTTTCTGTGGGGTGGCTGAGAGGTTGTGCTCTCGAAGCTGGTAGACGGGAGGTGCTGGGTTCGATCCCAATCGCGCCCGTCGTCCTAATCGTTCGGAGTTTTCGTGGTTTTCTTCGAGCCGTGGATTTCTCCATTCGTAAATACGGATTAGGTTCCCTTAGAAAGACCCCCACGAAAAGCACTCCCCCCGGGCCTATATCCCTAGTGTCGATAATTGGCCGTCAATAATCAACCCTTCCTTTCTGTGGCTGGCTTTTTTCACTGTAAAAAACAATTGATTTACGTGAAATAATAAAATAATCGGTTTTTATTGTATAAAAACAGATTTTTTTTCAAAATGGCGACTGTGTGAATGTTAAAAAAGACGTGTCAGGATGGCCGAGTGGTCTAAGGCGCCAGATTTAAGCTCTGGTTCTCTTACGAGAGCGTGGGTTCGAACCCCACTCCTGACAAATATTTTACGTTTCGTAAACGGTTGCTCCAACTTGTACTGTTGAATACATGGTGTTTTTCGTGTTTTAATTTCATTAAGTAATTTTTTTTGTCTTTGAATTTAATTTTTAAATATTATACAAAATTTAACGTTAATTTTGATGCATTTTATTAAAAAAATAATTAAATATATTTGAAGATATTCCCTATCATCTAATGAGTTGTTTTTCCTTTCTGTGGCTGGCTTTTTTCACTGTAAAAAACAATTGACTTACGTGAAATAATAAAATAATCGGTTTTTATTGTATAAAAACAGATTTTTTTCAAAATGGCAACTGTGTGAAAGTTAAAAAAGACGTGTCAGGATGGCCGAATGGTCTAAGGCGCCAGATTTAAGCTCTGGTTCTCTTACGAGAGCGTGGGTTCGAACCCCACTCCTGACAAATATTTTACGTTTCGTAAACGGTTGCTCCAACTTGTACTGTTGAATACATGGTGTTTTTCGTGTTTTAATTTCATTAAGTAATTTTTTTTGTCTTTGAATTTAATTTTTAAATATTATACAACAGTTAACGTTAATTTTCATGCATTTTATTAAAAAAATAATTAAATATATTTGAAGATATTCCCTATCATCTAATGAGTTGTTTTTCCTTTCTGTGGCTGGCTTTTTTCACTGTAAAAAATAATTAACTTACGTGAAATAAAAAAATAATCTGTTTTTACTATATAAAAACAGATTTTTTTTTCAAAATGGCTACAGGCTATAAGGCAGACATGTCAGGATGGCCGAGTGGTCTAAGGCGCCAGATTTAAGCTCTGGTTCTCTTACGAGAGCGTGGGTTCGAACCCCACTCCTGACAAATATTTTACATTTCGTAAATGTTTGCTCCAACTCGTACTGTTGAATACATGGTGTTTTTCGTGTTTTAATTTCATTAAGTAATTATTTTTGTCTTTGAATTTAATTTTTAAATATTATACAAAATTTAACGTTAATTTTGATGCATTTTATTAAAAAAATAATTAAATATATTTGAAGATATTCCCTATCATCTAATGAGTTGTTTTTCCTTTCTGTGGCTGGCTTTTTTCACTGTAAAAAACAATTGACTTACGTGAAATAATAAAATAATCGGTTTTTATTGTATAAAAACAGATTTTTTTTCAAAATGGCCACTGTGTGAAGGTTAAAAAAGACGTGTCAGGATGGCCGAGTGGTCTAAGGCGCCAGATTTAAGCTCTGGTTCTCTTACGAGAGCGTGGGTTCGAACCCCACTCCTGACAAATATTTTACATTTCGTAAATGTTTGCTCCAACTCGTACTGTTGAATACATGGTGTTTTTCGTGTTTTATTTTCATTATGTAATTATTTTTTTTTGAATTAATTTTTAAATATTATACAAAAGTTAACGTTAATTTTGATGCATTTTATTAAAAAAATAATTAAATATATTTGAAGATATTCCCTATCATCTAATGAGTTGTTTTTCCTTTCTGTGGCTGGCTTTTTTCACTGTAAAAAATAATTGACTTACGTGAAATAAAAAAATAATCGGTTTTTACTATATAAAAACAGATTTTTTTTTCACAATGGCGACAGGCTAGAAGGCAGACATGTCAGGATGGCCGAGTGGTCTAAGCCGCCAGATTTAAGCTCTGGTTCTCTTACGAGAGCGTGGGTTCGAATCCCACTTCTGACAAATACTTTAAATTTCGTAAATGTTTGCTCCAAGTCGTACTGTTGCAAGCATGTTGTTTTTCGTGTTTTATTTTCATTAAGTAATTATTTTTGTCTTTTAATTTAATTTTTAAATATTATACAACAGTTAACGTTAATTTTCATGCATTTTATTAAAAAAATAATTAAATATATTTGAAGATATTCCCTATCATCTAATGAGTTGTTTTTCCTTTCTGTGGCTGGCTTTTTTCACTGTAAAAAACAATTGATTTACGTGAAATAAAAAAATAATCGGTTTTTACTGTATAAAAACAGATTTTTTTTTCAGAATGGCGACAGTGTGAAGGCTTGACGTAGACATGTCAGGATGGCCGAGTGGTCTAAGGCGCCAGATTTAAGCTCTGGTTCTCTTACGAGAGCGTGTGTTCGAACCCCACTCCTGACAAATATTTTACATTTCGTAAATGTTTGCTCCAACTCATACTGTTGAATACATGGTGTTTTTCGTGTTTTAATTTCATTAAGTAATTATTTTTGTCTTTGAATTTAATTTTTAAATATTATACAAAATTTAACGTTAATTTTGATGCATTTTATTAAAAAAATAATTAAATATATTAGAAGATATTCCCTATCATCGACTACGATGCTTTACACTCACGCAGAAAAAAAATATTCGGTTAAAAAAAGGAAAAAAGACAACAAATTTAGGGGATTTTTTCCTTTAATGGCAACCTAGCCATTGTATTATGTTATTCGCTTGGCGCTGTCTTGAAAATCGCGCCAACTAAAAAGTCGTCAAACTTATGTTTACTTGTTTCGTGAGTGTAAAGCATCAGTTCCCTATCATCTAATGAGTTGTTTTTCCTTTATGTGGCTGGCTTTTTTCACTGTAAAAAACAATTGACTTACGTGAAATAATAAAATAATCGGTTTTTATTGTATAAAAACAGATTTTTTTTCAAAATGGCCACTGTGTGAAGGTTAAAAAAGACGTGTCAGGATGGCCGAGTGGTCTAAGGCGCCAGATTTATGCTCTGGTTCTCTTACGAGAGCGTGGGTTCGAACCCCACTCCTGACAAATATATTACGTTTCGTAAACGGTTGCTCCAACTTGTACTGTTGAATACATGTTGTTTTTCGTGTTTTAATTTCATTAAGTAATTATTTTTGTCTTTGAATTTAATTTTTAAATATTATACAAAATTTAACGTTAATTTTGATGCATTTTATTAAAAAAATAATTAAATATATTAGAAGATATTCCCTATCATCGACTACGATGCTTTACACTCACGCAGAAAAAAAATATTCGGTTAAAAAAAGGAAAAAAGACAACAAATTTAGGGGATTTTTTCCTTTAATGGCAACCTAGCCATTGTATTATGTTATTCGCTTGGCGCTGTCTTGAAAATCGCGCCAACTAAAAAGTCGTCAAACTTATGTTTACTTGTTTCGTGAGTGTAAAGCATCAGTTCCCTATCATCTAATGAGTTGTTTTTCCTTTATGTGGCTGGCTTTTTTCACTGTAAAAAACAATTGACTTACGTGAAATAATAAAATAATCGGTTTTTATTGTATAAAAACAGATTTTTTTTTCAAAATGGCGACTGTGTGAAAGTTAAAAAAGACGTGTCAGGATGGCCGAGTGGTCTAAGGCGCCAGATTTAAGCTCTGGTTCTCTTACGAGAGCGTGGGTTCGAACCCCACTCCTGACAAATATTTTAAATTTCGTAAATGTTTGCTCCAAGTCGTACTGTTGAAAGCATGTGGTTTTTCGTGTTTTATTTTCATTAAGTAATTATTTTTGTCTTTGAATTTAATTTTTAAATATTATACAACAGTTAACGTTAATTTTGATGCATTTTATTAAAAAAATAATTAAATATATTTGAAGATATTCCCTATCATCTAATGAGTTGTTTTTCCTTTCTGTGGCTGGCTTTTTTCACTGTAAAAAACAATTGACTTACGTGAAATAATAAAATAATCGGTTTTTATTGTATAAAAACAGATTTTTTTTCAAAATGGCGACTGTGTGAAGGTTAAAAAAGACGTGTCAGGATGGCCGAGTGGTCTAAGGCGCCAGATTTAAGCTCTGGTTCTCTTACGAGAGCGTGGGTTCGAACCCCACTCCTAACAAATATTTTACATTTCGTAAATGTTTGCTCCAACTCGTACTGTTGAATACATGGTGTTTTTCGTGTTTTATTTTCATTATGTAATTATTTTTTTTTTGAATTAATTTTTAAATATTATACAAAAGTTAACGTTAATTTTGATGCATTTTATTAAAAAAATAATTAAATATATTTGAAGATATTCCCTATCATCTAATGAGTTGTTTTTCCTTTCTGTGGCTGGCTTTTTTCACTGTAAAAAATAATTGACTTACGTGAAATAAAAAAATAATCGGTTTTTATTATATAAAAACAGATTTTTTTTTCACAATGGCGACAGGCTAGAAGGCAGACATGTCAGGATGGCCGAGTGGTCTAAGGCGCCAGATTTAAGCTCTGGTTCTCTTACGAGAGCGTGGGTTCGAACCCCACTCCTGACAAATATTTTACGTTTCGTAAACGGTTGCTCCAACTTGTACTGTTGAATACATGGTGTTTTTCGTGTTTTAATTTCATTAAGTAATTATTTTGTCTTTGAATTTAATTTTTAAATATTATACAAAATTTAACGTTAATTTTGATGCATTTTTTTAAAAAAATAATTAAATATATGAGAAGATATTCCCTATCATCGACTACGATGCCTTACACTCACGCAGAAAAAAAATATTCGGTTAAAAAAAGGAAAAAATGACAACAAATTTAGGGGATTTTTTCCTTTAATGGCAACCTTGCCATTGTATTATGTTATTCGCTTGGCGCTGTCTTGAAAATCGCGCCAACTAAAAAGTCGTCAAACTTATGTTTACTTGTTTCGTGAGTGTAAAGCATCAGTTCCCTATCATCTAATGAGTTGTTTTTCCTTTATGTGGCTGGCTTTTTTCACTGTAAAAAACAATTGACTTACGTGAAATAATAAAATTATCGGCTTTTATTATATAAAAACAGATTTTTTTTTCACAATGGCGACAGGCTAGAAGGCAGACATGTCAGGATGGCCGAGTGGTCTAAGGCGCCAGATTTAAGCTCTGGTTCTCTTACGAGAGCGTGGGTTCGAACCCCACTCCTGACAAATATTTTACATTTCGTAAATGTTTGCTCCAACTCGTACTGTTGAATACATGGTGTTTTTCGTGTTTTATTTTCATTAAGTAATTATTTTTTTTTAATTAATTTTTAAATATTATACAAAAGTTAACGTTAATTTTGATGCATTTTATTAAAAAAATAATTAAATATATTTGAAGATATTCCCTATCATCTAATGAGTTGTTTTTCCTTTCTGTGGCTGGCTTTTTTCACTGTAAAAAATAATTGACTTACGTGAAATAAAAAAATAATCGGTTTTTATTATATAAAAACAGATTTTTTTTTCACAATGGCGACAGGCTAGAAGGCAGACATGTCAGGATGGCCGAGTGGTCTAAGGCGCCAGATTTAAGCTCTGGTTCTCTTACGAAAGCGTGGGTTCGAACCCCACTTCTGACAAATATTTTAAATTTCGTAAATGTTTGCTCCAAGTCGTACTGTTGAAAGCATGTGGTTTTTTGTGTTTTATTTTCATTAAGTAATTATTTTTGTCTTTGAATTTAATTTTTAAATATTATACAACAGTTAACGTTAATTTTGATGCATTTTATAAAAAAAATAATTAAATATATTTGAAGATATTCCCTATCATCTAATGAGTTGTTTTTCCTTTCTGTGGGGTGGCTGAGAGGTTGTGCTCTCGAAGCTGGTAGACGGGAGGTGCTGGGTTCGATCCCAATCGCGCCCGTCGTCCTAATCGTTCGGAGTTTTCGTGGTTTTCTTCGAGCCGTGGATTTCTCCATGCGTAAATACGGATTAGGTTCCCTTAGAAAAACCCCCACGAAGGGCACTCCCCCCGGGCCTATATCCCTAGTGTCGATAATTGGCCGTCAATAATCAACCCTTCCTTTCTGTGGCTGGCTTTTTTCACTGTAAAAAACAATTGATTTACGTGAAATAAAAAAATAATCGGTTTTTACTATATAAAAACAGATTTTTTTTTTCAAAATGGCGACAAGCTAGAAAGCAGACATGTCATTTTGCCCGAGTGGTCTAATGCGCCAGATTTCAGCTCTGGTTCTCTTAAAAGAGCGTGGGTTCGAACCCCACTCCTGACAAATATTTTACATTTCGTAAATGTTTGCTCCAACTCGTACTGTTGAATACATGGTGTTTTTCGTGTTTTATTTTCATTAAGTAATTATTTTTTTTTAATTAATTTTTAAATATTATACAAAAGTTAACGTTAATTTTGATGCATTTTATTAAAAAAATAATTAAATATATTTGAAGATATTCCCTATCATCTAATGAGTTGTTTTTCCTTTCTGTGGCTGGCTTTTTTCACTGTAAAAAATAATTAACTTACGTGAAATAAAAAAATAATCGGTTTTTACTATATAAAAACAGATTTTTTTTTCAAAATGGCGACAGGCTAGAAGGCAGACATGTCAGGATGGCCGAGTGGTCTAAGGCGCCAGATTTAAGCTCTGGTTCTCTTACGAAAGCGTGGGTTCGAACCCCACTTCTGACAAATATTTTAAATTTCGTAAATGTTTGCTCCAAGTCGTACTGTTGAAAGCATGGTGTTTTTCGTGTTTTATTTTCATTAAGTAATTATTTTTTTTTGAATTAATTTTTAAATATTATACAAAAGTTAACGTTAATTTTGATGCATTTTATTAAAAAAATAATTAAATATATTTGAAGATATTCCCTATCATCTAATGAGTTGTTTTTCCTTTCTGTGGCTGGCTTTTTTCACTGTAAAAAACAATTGATTTACGTGAAATAAAAAAATAATCGGTTTTTACTATATAAAAACAGATTTTTTTTTTCAAAATGGCGACAGTGTGAAAGCTTGACGTAGACATGTCAGGATGGCCGAGTGGTCTAAGGCGCCAGATTTAAGCTCTGGTTCTCTTACGAGAGCGTGTGTTCGAACCCCACTCCTGACAAATATTTTACATTTCGTAAATGTTTGCTCCAACTCGTACTGTTGAATACATGGTGTTTTTCGTGTTTTATTTTCATTAAGTAATTATTTTTTTTTTGAATTAATTTTTAAATATTATACAAAAGTTAACGTTAATTTTGATGCATTTTATTAAAAAAATAATTAAATATATTTGAAGATATTCCCTATCATCTAATGAGTTGTTTTTCCTTTCTGTGGCTGGCTTTTTTCACTGTAAAAAATAATTAACTTACGTGAAATAAAAAAATAATCGGTTTTTACTATATAAAAACAGATTTTTTTTTTCAAAATGGCAACAGGCTAGAAAGCAGACATGTCAGGATGGCCGAGTGGTCTAAGGCGCCAGATTTAAGCTCTGGTTCTCTTACGAGAGCGTGGGTTCGAACCCCACTCCTGACAAGTATTTTACATTTCGTAAATGTTTGCTCCAACTCGTACTGTTGAATACATGGTGTTTTTCGTGTTTTATTTTCATTAAGTAATTATTTTTTTTTGAATTAATTTTTAAATATTATACAAAAGTTAACGTTAATTTTGATGCATTTTATTAAAAAAATAATTAAATATATTTGAAGATATTCCCTATCATCTAATGAGTTGTTTTTCCTTTCTGTGGCTGGCTTTTTTCACTGTAAAAAATAATTGACTTACGTGAAATAAAAAAATAATCGGTTTTTACTATATAAAAACAGATTTTTTTTCACAATGGCGACAGGCTAGAAGGCAGACATGTCAGGATGGCCGAGTGGTCTAAGGCGCCAGATTTAAGCTCTGGTTCTCTTACGAGAGCGTGGGTTGGAACCCCACTTCTGACAAATATTTTACATTTCGTAAATGTTTGCTCCAACTCGTACTGTTGAATACATGGTGTTTTTCGTGTTTTATTTTCATTAAGTAATTATTTTTTTTTTGAATTAATTTTTAAATATTATACAAAAGTTAACGTTAATTTTGATGCATTTTATTAAAAAAATAATTAAATATATTTGAAGATATTCCCTATCATCTAATGAGTTGTTTTTCCTTTCTGTGGCTGGCTTTTTTCACTGTAAAAAACAATTGATTTACGTGAAATAAAAAAATAATCGGTTTTTACTATATAAAAACAGATTTTTTTTTTCAAAATGGCGACAGTGTGAAAGCTTGACGTAGACATGTCAGGATGGCCGAGTGGTCTAAGGCGCCAGATTTAAGCTCTGGTTCTCTTACGAGAGCGTGTGTTCGAACCCCACTCCTGACAAATATTTTACATTTCGTAAATGTTTGCTCCAACTCGTACTGTTGAATACATGGTGTTTTTCGTGTTTTATTTTCATTAAGTAATTATTTTTTTTTTGAATTAATTTTTAAATATTATACAAAAGTTAACGTTAATTTTGATGCATTTTATTAAAAAAATAATTAAATATATTTGAAGATATTCCCTATCATCTAATGAGTTGTTTTTCCTTTCTGTGGCTGGCTTTTTTCACTGTAAAAAATAATTAACTTACGTGAAATAAAAAAATAATCGGTTTTTACTATATAAAAACAGATTTTTTTTTTCAAAATGGCAACAGGCTAGAAAGCAGACATGTCAGGATGGCCGAGTGGTCTAAGGCGCCAGATTTAAGCTCTGGTTCTCTTACGAGAGCGTGGGTTCGAACCCCACTCCTGACAAGTATTTTACATTTCGTAAATGTTTGCTCCAACTCGTACTGTTGAATACATGGTGTTTTTCGTGTTTTATTTTCATTAAGTAATTATTTTTTTTTGAATTAATTTTTAAATATTATACAAAAGTTAACGTTAATTTTGATGCATTTTATTAAAAAAATAATTAAATATATTTGAAGATATTCCCTATCATCTAATGAGTTGTTTTTCCTTTCTGTGGCTGGCTTTTTTCACTGTAAAAAATAATTGACTTACGTGAAATAAAAAAATAATCGGTTTTTACTATATAAAAACAGATTTTTTTTCACAATGGCGACAGGCTAGAAGGCAGACATGTCAGGATGGCCGAGTGGTCTAAGGCGCCAGATTTAAGCTCTGGTTCTCTTACGAGAGCGTGGGTTGGAACCCCACTTCTGACAAATATTTTAAATTTCGTAAATGTTTGCTCCAAGTCGTACTGTTGAAAGCATGTTGTTTTTCGTGTTTTATTTTCATTAAGTAATTATTTTTGTCTTTGAATTTAATTTTTAAATATTATACAACAGTTAACATTAATTTTGATGCATTTTATTAAAAAAATAATTAAATATATTTGAAGATATTCCCTATCATCTAATGAGTTGTTTTTCCTTTCTGTGGCTGGCTTTTTTCACTGTAAAAAATAATTAACTTTCGTGAAATAAAAAAATAATCGGTTTTTACTATATAAAAACAGATTTTTTTTTTCAAAATGGCGACAGGCTAGAAAGCAGACATGTCAGGATGGCCGAGTGGCCTAAGGCGCCAGATTTAAGCTCTGGTTCTCTTACGAGAGCGTGGGTTCGAACCCCACTCCTGACAAATATTTTACATTTCGCAAATGTTTGCTCCAACTCGTACTGTTGAATACATGGTGTTTTTCGTGTTTTATTTTCATTAAGTAATTATTTTTTTTTTAATTAATTTTTAAATATTATACAAAAGTTAACGTTAATTTTGATGCATTTTATTAAAAAAATAATTAAATATATTTGAAGATATTCCCTATCATCTAATGAGTTGTTTTTCCTTTCTGTGGCTGGCTTTTTTCACTGTAAAAAATAATTAACTTACGTGAAATAAAAAAATAATCGGTTTTTACTATATAAAAACAGATTTTTTTTTTTCAAAATGGCGACAGGCTAGAAAGCAGACATGTCAGGATGGCCGAGTGGTCTAAGGCGCCAGATGTAAGCTCTGGTTATCTTACGAGAGCGTGGGTTCGAACCCCACTCCTGACAAATATTTTACGTTTCGTAAACGGTTGCTCCAACTTGTACTGTTGAATACATGGTGTTTTTCGTGTTTTAATTTCATTAATTAATTTTTTTTGTCTTTGAATTTAATTTTTAAATATTATACAAAATTTAACGTTAATTTTGATGCATTTTATTAAAAAAATAATTAAATATATTTGAAGATATTCCCTATCATCTAATGAGTTGTTTTTCCTTTCTGTGGCTGGCTTTTTTCACTGTAAAAAACAATTGACTTACGTGAAATAATAAAATAATCGGTTTTTATTGTATAAAAACAGATTTTTTTCAAAATGGCGACTGTGTGTAGGTTTAAAAAACGTGTCAGGGTGGCCGAGTGGTCTAAGGCGCCAGATTTAAGCTCTGGTTCTCTTACGAGAGCGTGGGTTCGAACCCCTCTTCTGACAAATATTCTAAATTTCGTAAATGTTTGCTCCAAGTCGTACTGTTGAAAGCATGTTGTTTTTCGTGTTTTAGTTTCATTAAGTAATTATTTTTGTCTTTGAATTTAATTTTTAAATATTATACAACAGTTAACGTTAATTTTGATGCATTTTATTAAAAAAATAATTAAATATATTTGAAGATATTCCCTATCATCTAATGAGTTGTTTTTCCTTTCTGTGGCTGGCTTTTTTCACTGTAAAAAACAATTGACTTACGTGAAATGAAAAAATAATCGGTTTTTACTGTATAAAAACAGATTTTTTTTTCAAAATGGCGACAGTGTGAAGGCTAGACGTAGACATGTCAGGATGGCCGAGTGGTCTAAGGCGCCAGATTTAAGCTCTGGTTCTCTTACGAGAGCGTGGGTTCGAACCCCACTCCTGACAAATATTTTACATTTCGTAAATGTTTGCTCCAACTCGTACTGTTGAATACATGGTGTTTTTCGTGTTTTATTTTCATTAAGTAATTATTTTTTTTTTGAATTAATTTTT
This sequence comes from Maratus michaelseni, assembly GCA_963931845.1. Taxonomy (NCBI): domain Eukaryota; kingdom Metazoa; phylum Arthropoda; class Arachnida; order Araneae; family Salticidae; genus Maratus; species Maratus michaelseni. The sequence continues at coordinate 190,064,415 of OZ007586.1, forward strand.
AAATATTATACAAAAGTTAACGTTAATTTTGATGCATTTTATTAAAAAAATAATTAAATATATTTGAAGATATTCCCTATCATCTAATGAGTTGTTTTTCCTTTCTGTGGCTGGCTTTTTTCACTGTAAAAAATAATTAACTTACGTGAAATAAAAAAATAATAGGTTTTTACTATATAAAAACAGATTTTTTTTTTTTCAAAATGGCGACAGGCTAGAAAGCAGACATGTCAGGATGGCCGAGTGGTCTAAGGCGCCAGATTTAAGCTCTGGTTCTCTTACGAGAGCGTGGGTTCGAACCCCACTCCTGACAAATATTTTACGTTTCGTAAACGGTTGCTCCAACTTGTACTGTTGAATACATGGTGTTTTTCGTGTTTTAATTTCATTAAGTAATTATTTTGTCTTTGAATTTAATTTTTAAATATTATACAAAATTTAACGTTAATTTTGATGCATTTTTTTAAAAAAATAATTAAATATATTAGAAGATATTCCCTATCATCGACTACGATGCCTTACACTCACGCAGAAAAAAAATATTCGGTTAAAAAAAGGAAAAAATGACAACAAATTTAGGGGATTTTTTCCTTTAATGGCAACCTTGCCATTGTATTATGTTATTCGCTTGGCGCTGTCTTGAAAATCGCGCCAACTAAAAAGTCGTCAAACTTATGTTTACTTGTTTTGTGAGTGTAAAGCATCAGTTCCCTATCATCTAATGAGTTGTTTTTCCTTTCTGTGGCTGGCTTTTTTCACTGTAAAAAACAATTGACTTACGTGAAATGAAAAAATAATCGGTTTTTACTGTATAAAAACAGATTTTTTTTTCAATATGGCGACAGTGTGAAGGCTAGACGTAGACATGTCAGGATGGCCGAGTGGTCTAAGGCGCCAGATTTAAGCTCTGGTTCTCTTACGAGAGCGTGGGTTCGAACCCCACTCCTGACAAATATTTTACATTTCGTAAATGTTTGCTCCAACTCGTACTGTTGAATACATGGTGTTTTTCGTGTTTTATTTTCATTAAGTAATTATTTTTTTTTTGAATTAATTTTTAAATATTATACAAAAGTTAACGTTAATTTTGATGCATTTTATTAAAAAAATAATTAAATATATTTGAAGATATTCCCTATCATCTAATGAGTTGTTTTTCCTTTCTGTGGCTGGCTTTTTTCACTGTAAAAAATAATTAACTTACGTGAAATAAAAAAATAATCGGTTTTTACTATATAAAAACAGATTTTTTTTTTTCAAAATGGCGACAGGCTAGAAAGCAGACATGTCAGGATGGCCGAGTGGTCTAAGGCGCCAGATTTAAGCTCTGGTTCTCTTACGAGAGCGTGGGTTCGAACCCCACTCCTGACAAATATTTTACGTTTCGTAAACGGTTGCTCCAACTTGTACTGTTGAATACATGGTGTTTTTCGTGTTTTAATTTCATTAAGTAATTATTTTGTCTTTGAATTTAATTTTTAAATATTATACAAAATTTAACGTTAATTTTGATGCATTTTTTTAAAAAAATAATTAAATATATGAGAAGATATTCCCTATCATCGACTACGATGCCTTACACTCACGCAGAAAAAAAATATTCGGTTAAAAAAAGGAAAAAATGACAACAAATTTAGGGGATTTTTTCCTTTAATGGCAACCTTGCCATTGTATTATGTTATTCGCTTGGCGCTGTCTTGAAAATCGCGCCAACTAAAAAGTCGTCAAACTTATGTTTACTTGTTTTGTGAGTGTAAAGCATCAGTTCCCTATCATCTAATGAGTTGTTTTTCCTTTCTGTGGCTGGCTTTTTTCACTGTAAAAAACAATTTACTTAAGTGAAATAATAAAATAATCGGATTATATTGTATAAAACAGATTTTTTTTTCAAAATGGCGACTGTGTGAAGGTTGAAAACAGGCATGTCAGGATGATCGAGTGGTCAAAGGCGCCAGATTTAAGTTCTGGTTCTCTTACGAGAACGTCGGTTCGAACCGCACTCCTGACAAATATTTTACATTTCGTAAACGGTTGCTCCAACTCGTGCTGTTGAATACATGGTGTTTTTCGTGTTTTAATTTCATTAAGTAATTATTTTTGTCTTTGAATTTAATTTTTAAATATTATACAAAATTAATAGTTAATTTTGATGCATTTTATTAAAAAAATAATTAAATATATTTGAAGATATTCCCTATCATCTAATGAGTTGTTTTTCCTTTCTGTGGCTGGCTTTTTTCACTGTAAAAAACAATTGACTTACGTGAAATAAAAAAATAATCGGTTTTTACTATATAAAAACAGATTTTTTTTTCAAAATGTCGACTGTGTGAAGGATAGAAGAAGACAGGTCAGGATGGCCGAGTGGTCTAAGGTGCCAGATTTAAGCTCTGGTTCTCTTACGAGAGCGTGGATTCGAACCCCACTCCTGACAAATATTTTAAATTTCGTAAATGTTTGCTCCAAGTCGTACTGTTGAAAACATGGTGTTTTTCGTGTTTTATTTTCATTAAGTAATTATTTTTGTCTTTGAATTTAATTTTTAAATATTATACAAAAATTAACGTTAATTTTGATGCATTTTATTTAAAAAATAATTAAATATATTAGAAGATATTCCCTATCATCGACTACGATGCTTTACACTCACGCAGAAAAAAAAATATTCGGTTAAAAAAAGGAAAAAAGTCAACAAATTTAGGAGATTTTTTCCTTTAATGGCAACCTAGCCATTGTATTATGTTATTCGCTTGGCGCTGTCTTGAAAATCGCGCCAACCAAAAAGTCGTCAAACTTATGTTTACTTGTTTCGTGAGTGTAAAGCATCAGTTCCCTACCATCTAATGAGTTGTTTTTCCTTTCTGTGGCTGGCTTTTTTCACTGTAAAAAACAATTGACTTACGTGAAATAATAAAATTATCGGCTTTTATTGTATAAAAACAGATTTTTTTTCAAAATGGCGACGTTGTGAAGGTTAGAAAGAGACAGTTAGAAACAAATAGTTAGAAACAGGATGGCCGAGTGGTCTAAGGCGCCAGATTTAAGCTCTGGTTCTCTAATGAGAGCGTGGGTTCGAACCCCACTCCTGACAGGTTTTTTACATTTCGTAAACGGTTGCTCCAACTCGTACTGTTGAATACATGGTGTTTTTCGTGTTTTATTTTCATTAACCCTCTAAGCGTGTGGAACGTAATATTCCGTTCACTAAGCTGCAGGTTTCACTGCAATATATGCAATGTTTAAGATAATATAATTCTATAGATTTAATGAATTTTCTAAACATAGAAGAATGATTAATACTCTCAAGGGTTACATTCATATTTGTAATTAAGTTTTATTCATAATGCTGAAAGAAAAATATTTTTTTAGCATTTAAAACAAAATGAAGTGAAAAAAACATTACAATTTTACACTTTTTCAAAACGCTCAGAGGGTTAAGTAATTATTTTTCCAAGACGTACTGTTGAAAACATGGTGTTTTTCGTGTTTTATTTTCATTAAGTAATTATTTTTGTCTTTGAATTGATTTTTTAAATATTATACAAAAGTTAACGTTAATTTTGATGCATTTTATTAAAAAAATAATTAAATATATTTGAAGATATTCCCTATCATCTAATGAGTTGTTTTTCCTTTCTGTGGCTGGCTTTTTTCACTGTAAAAAACAATTGACTTACCTGAAATAATAAAATAATCGGTTTTTATTGTATAAAACAGATTTTTTTTCAAAATGGCGACTGTGTGAAAGTTAATTATAGACATGTCAGGATGATCGAGTGGTCTAAGGCGACAGATTTAAGCTATGGTTCTCTTACGAGAGCGTGGGTTCGAACCCCACTCCTGACAAATATTTTACATTTCGTAAATGTTTGCTCCAAGTCGTACTGTTGAAAACATGGTGTTTTTCGTGTTTTATTTTCATTAAGTAATTATTTTTGACTTTGAATTTAATTTTTAAATATTATACAAAAATTAACGTTAATATTGATGCATTTTATTAAAAAAATAATTAAATATATTAGAAGATATTCCATATCATCGACTACGATGCTTTACACTCACGCAGAAAAAAAATATTCGGTTAAAAAATTAAAAAATTCAACAAATTTAGGGGATTTTTTCCTTTAATGGCAACCTAGCCATTGTATTATGTTATTCGCTTGGCGCTGTGTTGAAAATCGCGCCAACCAAAAAGTCGTCAAACTTATGTTTACTTGTTTCGTGAGTGTAAAGCATTAGTTCCCTATCATCTAATGAGTTGTTTTTCCTTTCTGTGGCTGGCTTTTTTCACTGTAAAAAACAATTGACTTACGTGAAATAAAAAAATAATCGGTTTTTACTATATAAAAACATATTTTTTTTTCAAAATGGTGACTGTGTGAAGGTTAGAAACAGACATGTCAGGATGGCCGAGTGGTCTAAGGCGCCAGATTTAAGCTCTGGTTCTCTAATGAGAGCGTGGGTTCGAACCCCACTCCTGACAGATTTTTTACATTTCGTAAACGGTTGCTCCAACTCGTACTGTTGAATACATAGTGTTTTTCGTGTTTTATTTTCATTAACCCTCTAAGCGTGTGGAACGTAATATTCCGTTCACTAAGCTCCAGGTTTCACTGCAATATATATATATCGGGAGGTGCTGGGTTCGATCCCAATCGCGCCCGTCGGCCTAATCGTTCGGAGTTTTCGCGGTTTTCTTCGAGCCGTGGATTTATCCATGCGTAAATACGGATTAGGTTCCCTTAGAAAGACCCCACGAAGGGCACTCCCCCCGGGCCTATATCCCTAGTGTAGATAATTGGCCGTCAATAATCAACCCAACCCAACCCAACCCACTGCAATATATGCAATGTTTAAGATAATATAATTCTATAGATTTAATGAATTTTCTAAACATTGAAGAATGATTAATACTCTCAAGGGTTACATTCATATTTGTAATTAAGTTTTATTCATAATGCTGAAAGAAAAATATTTTTTTAGCATTTAAAACAAAATGCAGTGAAAACAACATTACAATTTTACACTTTTTCAAAACGCTCAGAGGGTTAAGTAATTATTTTTCCAAGACGTACTGTTGAAAACATGGTGTTTTTCGTGTTTTATTTTCATTAAGTAATTATTTTTGTCTTTGAATTTAATTTTTAAATATTATACAAAAGTTAACGTTAATTTTGATACATTTTATTAAATAAATAATTAAATATATTTGAAGATATTCCCTATCATCTATTGAGTTGTTTTTCCTTTCTGTGGCTGGCTTTTTTCACTGTAAAAAACAATTGACTTACGTGAAATAATAAAATAATCGGTTTTTATTGAATAAAAACAGATTTTTTTTCAAAATGGCGACTGTGTGAAGGTTATAAACAGACATGTCAGGATGGCCGAGGGGACTAAGGCGCCAGATTTAAGCTCTGGTTCTCTTACGAGAGCGTGGGTTCGAACCCCGCTCCTGACAAATATTTTACATTTCGTAAATGTTTGCTCCAAGTCGTACTGTTGAAAACATGGTGTTTTTCGTGTTTTATTTTCATTAAGTAATTATTTTTGTCTTTTAATTTAATTTTTAAATATTATACAAAAATTAACGTTAATTTTGATGCATTTTATTAAAAAAATAATTAAATATATTAGAAGATATTCCATATCATCGACTACGATGCTTTACAATCACGCAGAAAAAAAAATATTCGGTTAAAAAAATTAAAAAAGTCAACAAATTTAGGGGATTTTTTCCTTTAATGGCAACCTAGCCATTGTATTATGTTATTCGCTTGGCGCTGTCTTGAAAATCGCGCCAACTAAAAAGTCGTCAAACTTATGTTTACTTGTTTCGTGAGTGTAAAGCATCAGTTCCCTATCATCTAATGAGTTGTTTTTCCTTTCTGTGGCTGGCTTTTTTCACTGTAAAAAACAATTGATTTACGTGAAATAAAAAAATAAACGGTTTTTACTGTATAAAAACAGATTTTTTTTTTCAAAATGGCTACAGTGTGAAGGCTAGACGTAGACATGTAAGGATGGCCGAGTGCTCTAAGGCGCCAGATTTAAGCTCTGGTTCTCTTACGAGAGCGTGGGTTCGAACCCCACTCCTGACAAATATTTTACATTTCGTAAATGTTTGCTCCAAATCGTACTGTTGAATACATGGTGTTTTTCGTGTTTTATTTTCATTAAGTAATTATTTTTGTCTTTGAATTTAATTTTTAACTATTATACAAAAGTTAAAGTTAATTTTGATGCATTTTATTAAAAAAATAATTAAATATATTAGAAGATATTCCCTATCATCGACTACGATGCTTTACACTCACGCAGAAAAAAAAATATTCGGTTAAAAAAAGGAAAAAATTCAACAAATTTAGGGGATTTTTTCCTTTAATGGCAACCTAACCATTGTATTATGTTATTCGCTTGGCGCTGTCTTGAAAATCGCGCCAACCAAAAAGTCGTCAAACTTATGTTTACTTGTTTCGTGAGTGTAAAGCATCAGTTCCCTATCATCTAATGAGTTGTTTTTCCTTTCTGTGGCTGGCTTTTTTCACTGTAAAAAACAATTTACTTACGTGAAATAATAAATAATCGGTTTTTATTGTATAAAAACAGATTTTTTTTCAAAATGGCGACTGTGTGATGGTATAAACAGACATGTCAGGATGGCCGAGTGGTCTAAGGCGCCAGATTTAAGCTCTGGCTCTCTTACGAGAGCGTGAGTTCGAACCCCACTTCTGACAAATATTTTACATCTCGTAAATGGTTGCTCCAACTCGTACTGTTGAATACATGGTGTTTTTCGTGTTTTATTTTCATTAAGTAATTATTTTTGTCTTTGAATTTAATTTTTAAATATTATACAACTGTTAACGTTAATTTTGATGCATTTTACTAAAAAAATAATTAAATATATTTGAATATATTCCCTATCATCTAATGAGTTGTTTTTCCTTTCTGTGGCTGGCTTTTTTCACTGTAAAAAACAATTTACTTAAGTGAAATAATAAAATAATCGGATTATATTGTATAAAACAGTTTTTTTTTCAAAATGGCGACTGTGTGAAGTTTGAAAACAGGCATGTCAGGATGATCGAGTGGTCTAAGGCGCCAGATTTAAGTTCTGGTTCTCTTACGAGAACGTCGGTTCGAACCCCACTCCTGACAAATATTTTACATTTCGTAAACGGTTGCTCCAACTCGTACTGTTGAATACATGGTGTTTTTCGTGTTTTAATTTCATTAAGTAATTATTTTCGTCTTTGAATTTAATTTTTAAATATTATACAAAATTAATAGTTAATTTTGATGCATTTTATTAAAAAAATAATTAAATATATTTGAAGATATTCCCTATCATCTAATGAGTTGTTTTTCCTTTCTGTGGCTGGCTTTTTTCACTGTAAAAAACAATTGACTTACGTGAAATAAAAAAATAATCGGTTTTTACTATATAAAAACAGATTTTTTTTTCAAAATGTCGACTGTGTGAAGGATAGAAGAAGACAGGTCAGGATGGCCGAGAGGTCTAAGGTGCCAGATTTAAGCTCTGCTTCTCTTACGAGAGCGTGGATTCGCACCCCACTCCTGACAAATATTTTAAATTTCGTAAATGTTTGCTCCAAGTCGTACTGTTGAAAACATGGTGTTTTTCGTGTTTTATTTTCATTAAGTAATTATTTTTGTCTTTGAATTTAATTTTTAAATATTATACAAAAATTAACGTTAATTTTGATGCATTTTATTTAAAAAATAATTAAATATATTAGAAGATATTCCCTATCATCGACTACGATGCTTTACACTCACGCAGAAAAAAAAATATTCGGTTAAAAAAAGGAAAAAAGTCAACAAATTTAGGAGATTTTTTCCTTTAATGGCAACCTAGCCATTGTATTATGTTATTCGCTTGGCGCTGTCTTGAAAATCGCGCCAACCAAAAAGTCGTCAAACTTATGTTTACTTGTTTCGTGAGTGTAAAGCATCAGTTCCCTACCATCTAATGAGTTGTTTTTCCTTTCTGTGGCTGGCTTTTTTCACTGTAAAAAACAATTGACTTACGTGAAATAATAAAATTATCGGCTTTTATTGTATAAAAACAGATTTTTTTTCAAAATGGCGACGTTGTGAAGGTTAGAAACAGACAGTTAGAAACATATAGTTAGAAACAGGATGGCCGAGTGGTCTAAGGCGCCAGATTTAAGCTCTGGTTCTCTAATGAGAGCGTGGGTTCGAACCCCACTCCTGACAGATTTTTTACATTTCGTAAACGGTTGCTCCAACTCGTACTGTTGAAAACATGGTGTTTTTCGTGTTTTATTTTCATTAACCCTCTAAGCGTGTGGAACGTAATATTCCGTTCACTAAGCTGCAGGTTTCACTGCAATATATGCAATGTTTAAGATAATATAATTCTATAGATTTAATGAATTTTCTAAACATTGAAGAATGATTAATACTCTCAAGGGTTACATTCATATTTGTAATTAAGTTTTATTCATAATGCTGAAAGAAAAATATTTTTTTAGCATTTAAAACAAAATGAAGTGAAAAAAACATTACAATTTTACACTTTTTCAAAACGCTCAGAGGGTTAAGTAATTATTTTTCCAAGACGTACTGTTGAAAACATGGTGTTTTTCGTGTTTTATTTTCATTAAGTAATTATTTTTGTCTTTGAATTGATTTTTTAAATATTATACAAAAGTTAACGTTAATTTTGATGCATTTTATTAAAAAAATAATTAAATATATTTGAAGATATTCCCTATCATCTAATGAGTTGTTTTTCCTTTCTGTGGCTGGCTTTTTTCACTGTAAAAAACAATTGACTTACCTGAAATAATAAAATAATCGGTTTTTATTGTATAAAACAGATTTTTTTTCAAAATGGCGACTGTGTGAAAGTTAATTATAGACATGTCAGGATGATCGAGTGGTCTAAGGCGACAGATTTAAGCTATGGTTCTCTTACGAGAGCGTGGGTTCGAACCCCACTCCTGACAAATATTTTACATTTCGTAAATGTTTGCTCCAAGTCGTACTGTTGAAAACATGGTGTTTTTCGTGTTTTATTTTCATTAAGTAATTATTTTTGACTTTGAATTTAATTTTTAAATATTATACAAAAATTAACGTTAATATTGATGCATTTTATTAAAAAAATAATTAAATATATTAGAAGATATTCCATATCATCGACTACGATGCTTTACACTCACGCAGAAAAAAAATATTCGGTTAAAAAATTAAAAAATTCAACAAATTTAGGGGATTTTTTCCTTTAATGGCAACCTAGCCATTGTATTATGTTATTCGCTTGGCGCTGTGTTGAAAATCGCGCCAACCAAAAAGTCGTCAAACTTATGTTTACTTGTTTCGTGAGTGTAAAGCATTAGTTCCCTATCATCTAATGAGTTGTTTTTCCTTTCTGTGGCTGGCTTTTTTCACTGTAAAAAACAATTGACTTACGTGAAATAAAAAAATAATCGGTTTTTACTATATAAAAACATATTTTTTTTTCAAAATGGTGACTGTGTGAAGGTTAGAAACAGACATGTCAGGATGGCCGAGTGGTCTAAGGCGCCAGATTTAAGCTCTGGTTCTCTAATGAGAGCGTGGGTTCGAACCCCACTCCTGACAGATTTTTTACATTTCGTAAACGGTTGCTCCAACTCGTACTGTTGAATACATAGTGTTTTTCGTGTTTTATTTTCATTAACCCTCTAAGCGTGTGGAACGTAATATTCCGTTCACTAAGCTCCAGGTTTCACTGCAATATATATATATCGGGAGGTGCTGGGTTCGATCCCAATCGCGCCCGTCGGCCTAATCGTTCGGAGTTTTCGCGGTTTTCTTCGAGCCGTGGATTTATCCATGCGTAAATACGGATTAGGTTCCCTTAGAAAGACCCCACGAAGGGCACTCCCCCCGGGCCTATATCCCTAGTGTAGATAATTGGCCGTCAATAATCAACCCAACACAACCCAACCCACTGCAATATATGCAATGTTTAAGATAATATAATTCTATAGATTTAATGAATTTTCTAAACATTGAAGAATGATTAATACTCTCAAGGGTTACATTCATATTTGTAATTAAGTTTTATTCATAATGCTGAAAGAAAAATATTTTTTTAGCATTTAAAACAAAATGCAGTGAAAACAACATTACAGTTTTACACTTTTTCAAAACGCTCAGAGGGTTAAGTAATTATTTTTCCAAGACGTACTGTTGAAAACATGGTGTTTTTCGTGTTTTATTTTCATTAAGTAATTATTTTTGTCTTTGAATTTAATTTTTAAATATTATACAAAAGTTAACGTTAATTTTGATACATTTTATTAAATAAATAATTAAATATATTTGAAGATATTCCCTATCATCTATTGAGTTGTTTTTCCTTTCTGTGGCTGGCTTTTTTCACTGTAAAAAACAATTGACTTACGTGAAATAATAAAATAATCGGTTTTTATTGAATAAAAACAGATTTTTTTTCAAAATGGCGACTGTGTGAAGGTTATAAACAGACATGTCAGGATGGCCGAGGGGACTAAGGCGCCAGATTTAAGCTCTGGTTCTCTTACGAGAGCGTGGGTTCGAACCCCGCTCCTGACAAATATTTTACATTTCGTAAATGTTTGCTCCAAGTCGTACTGTTGAAAACATGGTGTTTTTCGTGTTTTATTTTCATTAAGTAATTATTTTTGTCTTTGAATTTAATTTTTAAATATTATACAAAAATTAACGTTAATTTTGATGCATTTTATTAAAAAAATAATTAAATATATTAGAAGATATTCCATATCATCGACTACGATGCTTTACAATCACGCAGAAAAAAAAATATTCGGTTAAAAAAATTAAAAAAGTCAACAAATTTAGGGGATTTTTTCCTTTAATGGCAACCTAGCCATTGTATTATGTTATTCGCTTGGCGCTGTCTTGAAAATCGCGCCAACTAAAAAGTCGTCAAACTTATGTTTACTTGTTTCGTGAGTGTAAAGCATCAGTTCCCTATCATCTAATGAGTTGTTTTTCCTTTCTGTGGCTGGCTTTTTTCACTGTAAAAAACAATTGATTTACGTGAAATAAAAAAATAAACGGTTTTTACTGTATAAAAACAGATTTTTTTTTTCAAAATGGCTACAGTGTGAAGGCTAGACGTAGACATGTCAGGATGGCCGAGTGCTCTAAGGCGCCAGATTTAAGCTCTGGTTCTCTTACGAGAGCGTGGGTTCGAACCCCACTCCTGACAAATATTTTACATTTCGTAAATGTTTGCTCCAAATCGTACTGTTGAATACATGGTGTTTTTCGTGTTTTATTTTCATTAAGTAATTATTTTTGTCTTTGAATTTAATTTTTAACTATTATACAAAAGTTAAAGTTAATTTTGATGCATTTTATTAAAAAAATAATTAAATATATTAGAAGATATTCCCTATCATCGACTACGATGCTTTACACTCACGCAGAAAAAAAAATATTCGGTTAAAAAAAGGAAAAAATTCAACAAATTTAGGGGATTTTTTCCTTTAATGGCAACCTAACCATTGTATTATGTTATTCGCTTGGCGCTGTCTTGAAAATCGCGCCAACCAAAAAGTCGTCAAACTTATGTTTACTTGTTTCGTGAGTGTAAAGCATCAGTTCCCTATCATCTAATGAGTTGTTTTTCCTTTCTGTGGCTGGCTTTTTTCACTGTAAAAAACAATTTACTTACGTGAAATAATAAAATAATCGGTTTTTATTGTATAAAAACAGATTTTTTTTCAAAATGGCGACTGTGTGATGGTATAAACAGACATGTCAGGATGGCCGAGTGGTCTAAGGCGCCAGATTTAAGCTCTGGCTCTCTTACGAGAGCGTGAGTTCGAACCCCACTTCTGACAAATATTTTACATCTCGTAAATGGTTGCTCCAACTCGTACTGTTGAATACATGGTGTTTTTCGTGTTTTATTTTCATTAAGTAATTATTTTTGTCTTTGAATTTAATTTTTAAATATTATACAACTGTTAACGTTAATTTTGATGCATTTTACTAAAAAAATAATTAAATATATTTGAATATATTCCCTATCATCTAATGAGTTGTTTTTCCTTTCTGTGGCTGGCTTTTTTCACTGTAAAAAACAATTTACTTAAGTGAAATAATAAAATAATCGGATTATATTGTATAAAACAGTTTTTTTTTCAAAATGGCGACTGTGTGAAGTTTGAAAACAGGCATGTCAGGATGATCGAGTGGTCTAAGGCTTAAGGATTTAAGTTCTGGTTCTCTTACGAGAACGTCGGTTCGAACCCCACTCCTGACAAATATTTTACATTTCGTAAACGGTTGCTCCAACTCGTACTGTTGAATACATGGTGTTTTTCGTGTTTTAATTTCATTAAGTAATTATTTTTGTCTTTGAATTTAATTTTTAAATATTATACAAAATTAATAGTTAATTTTGATGCATTTTATTAAAAAAATAATTAAATATATTTGAAGATATTCCCTATCATCTAATGAGTTGTTTTTCCTTTCTGTGGCTGGCTTTTTTCACTGTAAAAAACAATTGACTTACGTGAAATAAAAAAATAATCGGTTTTTACTATATAAAAACAGATTTTTTTTTCAAAATGTCGACTGTGTGAAGGATAGAAGAAGACAGGTCAGGATGGCCGAGAGGTCTAAGGTGCCAGATTTAAGCTCTGGTTCTCTTACGAGAGCGTGGATTCGAACCCCACTCCTGACAAATATTTTAAATTTCGTAAATGTTTGCTCCAAGTCGTACTGTTGAAAACATGGTGTTTTTCGTGTTTTATTTTCATTAAGTAATTATTTTTGTCTTTGAATTTAATTTTTAAATATTATACAAAAATTAACGTTAATTTTGATGCATTTTATTTAAAAAATAATTAAATATATTAGAAGATATTCCCTATCATCGACTACGATGCTTTACACTCACGCAGAAAAAAAAATATTCGGTTAAAAAAAGGAAAAAAGTCAACAAATTTAGGAGATTTTTTCCTTTAATGGCAACCTAGCCATTGTATTATGTTATTCGCTTGGCGCTGTCTTGAAAATCGCGCCAACCAAAAAGTCGTCAAACTTATGTTTACTTGTTTCGTGAGTGTAAAGCATCAGTTCCCTACCATCTAATGAGTTGTTTTTCCTTTCTGTGGCTGGCTTTTTTCACTGTAAAAAACAATTGACTTACGTGAAATAATAAAATTATCGGCTTTTATTGTATAAAAACAGATTTTTTTTCAAAATGGCGACGTTGTGAAGGTTAGAAACAGACAGTTAGAAACATATAGTTAGAAACAGGATGGCCGAGTGGTCTAAGGCGCCAGATTTAAGCTCTGGTTCTCTAATGAGAGCGTGGGTTCGAACCCCACTCCTGACAGATTTTTTACATTTCGTAAACGGTTGCTCCAACTCGTACTGTTGAATACATGGTGTTTTTCGTGTTTTATTTTCATTAACCCTCTAAGCGTGTGGAACGTAATATTCCGTTCACTAAGCTCCAGGTTTCACTGCAATATATGCAATGTTTAAGATAATATAATTCTATAGATTTAATGAATTTTCTAAACATTGAAGAATGATTAATACTCTCAAGGGTTACATTCATATTTGTAATTAAGTTTTATTCATAATGCTGAAAGAAAAATATTTTTTTAGCATTTAAAACAAAATGCAGTGAGAAAAACATTACAATTTTACACTTTTTCAAAACGCTCAGAGGGTTAAGTAATTATTTTTCCAAGACGTACTGTTGAAAACATGGTGTTTTTCGTGTTTTATTTTCATTAAGTAATTATTTTTGTCTTTGAATTAATTTTTTAAATATTATACAAAAGTTAACGTTAATTTTGATGCATTTTATTAAAAAAATAATTAAATATATTTGAAGATATTCCCTATCATCTAATGAGTTGTTTTTCCTTTCTGTGGCTGGCTTTTTTCACTGTAAAAAACAATTGACTTACCTGAAATAATAAAATAATCGGTTTTTATTGTATAAAACAGATTTTTTTTCAAAATGGCGACTGTGTGAAAGTTAATTACAGACATGTCAGGATGATCGAATGGTCTAAGGCGACAGATTTAAGCTATGGTTCTCTTACGAGAGCGTGGGTTCGAACCCATCTCCTGACAAATATTTTACATTTCGTAAATGTTTGCTCCAAGTCGTACTGTTGAAAACATGGTGTTTTTCGTGTTTTATTTTCATTAAGTAATTATTTTTGTCTTTGAATTTAATTTTTAAATATTATACAAAAGTTAACGTTAATTTTGATACATTTTATTAAATAAATAATTAAATATATTTGAAAATATTCCCTATCATCTATTGAGTTGTTTTTCCTTTCTGTGGCTGGCTTTTTTCACTGTAAAAAACAATTGACTTACGTGAAATAAAAAAATAATCGGTTTTTACTATATAAAAACATATTTTTATTTCAAAATGGCGACAGTGTGAAGTCTAGTAATAGACAAGTCAGGATGGCGGAGTGCTCTAAGGCGCCAGATTTAAGCTCTGGTTCTCTTACGAGAGCGTGGGGTCGAGCCCCATTCCTGACAAATATTTTAAATTTCGTAAATGTTTGCTCCAAGTCGTACTGTTGAAAACATGGTGTTTTTCGTGTTTTATTTTCATTAAGTAATTATTTTTGTCTTTGAATTTAATTTTTAAATATTATACAACAGTTAACGTTAATTTTGATGCATTTTATTAAAAAAATAATTAAATATATTAGAAGATATTCCCTATCATCGACTACGATGCTTTACACTCACGCAGAAAAAAAAATATTCGGTTAAAAAAAGGAAAAAAGTCAACAAATTTAGGATATTTTTTCCTTTAATGGCAACCTAGCCATTGTATTATGGTGGATTTACCCATGCGTAAATACGGATTAGGTTCCCTTAGAAAGACCCCCACGAAGGGCACTCCCCCCGGGCCTATATCCCTAGTGTAGATAATTGGCCGTCAATAATCAACCCAACCCAACCCATTGTATTATGTTATATTCTTGCCGCTGTCTTGAAAATCGCGCCAACCAAAAAGTCGTCAAACTTATGTTTACTTGTTTCGTGAGTGTAAAGCTTCAGTTCCCTATCATCTAATGAGTTGATTTTCCTTTCTGTGGCTGGCTTTTTTCACTGTAAAAAACAATTGACTTACGTGAAATAATAAAATAATCGGGTTTTATTGTATAAAAACAGATTTTTTTTCAAAATGGTGACTGTGTGAAGGTTAGAAACAGACATGTCAGGATGGCCGTGTGGTCTAAGGCGCCAGCTTTAAGCTCTGGTTCTCTAATGAGAGCGTGGGTTCGAACCGCACTCCTGACAGATATTTTACATTTCGTAAACGGTTGCTCCAACTCGTACTGTTGAATACATGGTGCTTTTCGTGTTTTATTTTCATTAACCCTCTAAGCGTGTGGAACGTAATATTCCGTTCACTAAGCTCCAGGTTTCACTGCAATATATGCAATGTTTAAGATAATATAATTCTATAGATTTAATGAATTTTCTAAACATTGAAGAATGATTAATACTCTCAAGGGTTACATTCATATTTCTAATTAAGTTTTATTCATAATGCTGAAAGAAAAATATTTTTTTAGCATTTAAAACAAAATGCAGTGAAAACAACATTACAATTTTACACTTTTTCAAAACGCTCAGAGGGTTAAGTAATTATTTTTCCAAGTCGTACTGTTGAAAACATGGTGTTTTTCGTGTTTTATTTTCATTAAGTAATTATTTTTTTCTTTGAATTTAATTTTTAAATATTATACAAAAGTTAACGTTAATTTTGATACATTTTATTAAATAAATAATTAAATATATTTGAAGATATTCCCTATCATCTATTGAGTTGTTTTTCCTTTCTGTGGCTGGCTTTTTTCACTGTAAAAAACAATTGACTTACGTGAAATAATAAAATAATCGGTTTTTATTGAATAAAAACAGATTTTTTTTCAAAATGGCGACTGTGTGAAGGTTAAAAATAGACATGTCAGGATGGCCGAGGGGTCTAAGGCGCCAGATTTAAGCTATGGTTCTCTTACGAGAGCGTGGGTTCGAACCCCACTCCTGACAAATATTTTACATTTCGTAAATGTTTGCTCCAAGTCGTACTGTTGAAAACATGGTGTTTTTCGTGTTTTATTTTCATTAAGTAATTATTTTTGACTTTGAATTTAATTTTTAAATATTATACAAAAATTAACGTTAATATTGATGCATTTTATTAAAAAAATAATTAAATATATTAGAAGATATTCCATATCATCGACTACGATACTTTACACTCACGCAAAAAAAAAAAATATTCGGTTAAAAAATTAAAAAATTCAACAAATTTAGGGGATTTTTTCCTTTAATGGCAACCTAGCCATTGTATTATGTTATTCGCTTGGCGCTGTGTTGAAAATCGCGCCAACCAAAAAGTCGTCAAACTTATGTTTACTTGTTTCGTGAGTGTAAAGCATTAGTTCCCTATCATCTAATGAGTTGTTTTTCCTTTCTGTGGCTGGCTTTTTTCACTGTAAAAAACAATTGACTTACGTGAAATAAAAAAATAATCGGTTTTTACTATATAAAAACATATTTTTTTTTCAAAATGGTGACTGTGTGAAGGTTAGAAACAGACATGTCAGGATGTCTGAGTGGTCTAAGGCGCCAGATTTAAGCTCTGGTTCTCTAATGAGAGCGTGGGTTCGAACCCCACTGCTGACAGATATCTTACATTTCGTAAACGGTTGCTCCAACTCGTACTGTTGAATACATGGTGTTTTTCGTGTTTTATTTTCATTGACCCTCTAAGCGTGTGGAACGTAATATTCCGTTCACTAAGCTCCAGGTTTCACTGCAATATATGCAATGTTTAAGATAATATAATTCTATAGATTTAATGAATTTTCTAAACATTGAAGAATGATTAATACTCTCAAGGGTTACATTCATATTTGTAATTAAGTTTTATTCATAATGCTGAAAGAAAAATATTTTTTTAGCATTTAAAACAAAATGCAGTGAAAACAACATTACAATTTTACACTTTTTCAAAACGCTCAGAGGGTTAAGTAATTATTTTTCCAAGTCGTACTGTTGAAAACATGGTGTTTTTCGTGTTTTATTTTCATTAAGTAATTATTTTTGTCTTTGAATTTAATTTTTAAATATTATACAAAAGTTAACGTTAATTTTGATGCATTTTATTAAAAAAATAATTAAATATATTTGAATATATTCCAAATCATCTAATGAGTTGTTTTTTCTTTCTGTGGCTGGCTTTTTTCACTGTAAAAAACAATTGACTTACGTGAAATAATAAAATAATCGGTTTTTATTGTATAAAACAGATTTTTTTTCAAAATGGCGACTGTGTGAAGGTTAAGATCGGACATGTCAGGATGGCCGAGTGGTCTAAAGCGCCAGATTTAAGCTCTGGTTCTCTTACGAGAGCGTGGGTTCGAACCCCACTCCTGACAAATATTTTACATTTCGTAAATGTTTGCTCCAAGTCGTACTGTTGAAAACATGGTGTTTTTCTTGTTTTATTTTCATTAAGTAATTATTTTTTCTTTGAATTTAATTTTTAAATATTACCCAGCTAGAAAAAGTTTGCAAAAAAAGTACAAAAAAAAGTGCACAAAATCCGAGCGTATTTGGCACCTCTGATTATGCACTTTTTGTGCACAATTCAGTTTGCAGTTTTTATGCACAATTAAGTTTGCACTTTTTAAGCATAAGCAGAGGTGCCAAATACGCTCAGATTTTGTGCACTTTTTTTTGTACACATTTTTTGCATACCAAATTATCCCTATATTGTGCACTTTTTAAACAAAATTAGAGGTGCCAAATACGTTCAAATTTTGTGCACTTTTTTTTGTACACTTTTTTTGCATAATCAGTGGTGCCAAATATGCTCAGATTTTGTGCACTTTTTATTTTACACATTTTTTGCATACCAAATAATCCCTAAATTGTACAGGCCCCACCAGTGGCTGAGAGGTTGTGCTCTCGAAGCTGGTAGACGGGAGGTGTTGGGTTCGATCCCAATCGCGCCCGTCGGCCTAATCGTTCGGAGTTTTCGTGGTTTTCTTCGAGCCGTGGATTTATCCATGCGTAAATACGGGTTAGGTTCCCTTAGAAAGACCCCCACGAAGGGCACTCCCCCCGGGCCTATATCCCTAGTGTAGATAATTGGCCGTCAATAATCAACCCAACCCTAAATTTTACACTTTTTAAGCACAATCAGAGGTGCCTAATATGCTGATTTTTTTTTTTGTGAACATTTTTTACATACTGAGTTTTAAGTATATATTTAAATTTAGATTTCAGCTTTTTTTTCCTTTTACTTGTTTTGGCGAATTTGTACCATGTCTGATAAAATCATTATTGTTTTTAATTCCATTTATAATTATGCATCATCTTTCCAAAAATTGGTTTATTACTATGATGATAATAACAATAAATTTCATAGTAAGCTGAATGTTGATTTAAATATAATGCTTGAAATGTTCAAAATGAAAAAAATGTTTACAAAAAAGAAATGCACAGAATCAGCATATTTGGCACCTACTATTATGCTTAAAAACTGTACAATTTAGGTATTATTTGGTATGCAAAAAATGTGTAAAATAAAAAGTACACAAAATCTGAGCGTATTTGACACTACTGATTATGCATAAAAGTAAATTTTATGATTAAAAATAACATTGCACACAGTAAAAAAAAAAAAAAAAAACATGTTCGATATTATTAAAACCCAATAAGAGAAAATTATTACACTTACTTGAAAACAGCAGCAAAATAAATATATTCTTTATACTAAATTTTGTTAGCTGAAAATGCTTATTTAACTAATGTTTGCACTTACTAAAAAGGTTCTTAAAAAAAAAAAATACAAACTTCACTTTATTTACAAATGCTATCAGCTTTTTGTCAGCATTTTACTTCCAATGCAGTCATTGCAAATTTTGACATCTGCAACTGGATGCAATCATCCTTCTGACCACAGAAGGCTTTGATAGACTATCGCTAAAATCAAGCTACTGTTGGAAAGAAGCAAAAGAAAACACGGTACAAAAAAAAAATGACCATTGCGGTATAGCCGCTGCATTTATTTGAAATCACAACATATATAATAAACTAATGGTACTTGTATATAGTTTTAATGTACAATTAACATTTAGTTTTCAAAACAACAGACATTTGATAAACTTTACTGTCTCATGACTTGCTTTTGTCAAAATAGGATTCCTTCCACCAGGTCGGTAATCTTCTCAATGTTCAGCAGGAACTTTACATTTTGCACAGGCTTCTATATTTTTGGATATTTTCATTTATAAATTAAATTTTAAAGCTGGATACAGTTTCTGTTTCCTGTAAAAAAAATAAAATGTTTAAAACCCTACAGAAATATGCAAAGTGAACAATTTTAAAGACATTACATAAATATAAGAATTCAATATTAAATTTTATGGAGTAGTTTCTTTTTCTACAGGAAAAAAAAATAGTTGTAATTGATTTACTTATTGTCTAATGTCTAGTACAATATAGGGACAAACAAGCAAATGTTGTTTATATGAACAATTTCCCAAATCTCAAACTTATTTACTTTTCTATCCACACTATTAAAAATGCCCTATATGTAACTATGTATCTATCTATATTAACCTCAAAAGCTCAGAGACTGTTGGGTGCAGAGCTAAGAAATTTTTAATAAAGTTGCATGATAGAAAGGATCATGAACGACAAAAATAATTTCTGAAATTTTAATTTAGATTTTTTTTTTTTTTTTTTTGTGAATTTTGCTTAGCTGATTTATATTTTCCGATAGCTTGACAAAATTCCCGATTTTCTTCCGTGACCTTTTTTCTACATTTTCCTTTTTTGGAGAAAATCTTAGTTTTTAGTAGATTTTCAAAGCATCTATGATTTTTTCGTAGCAGTTGGTAGCTCTGAATAAGTAACATGACATACAGTTTCGTATTGTTTGATAGGCACAATTAACTGATGATGCACTTTTGATATTAAAAAGGGATTATGACATTTCTCTCTATTCTAAAAAAAGTAACCGGTGCTCTTACTTGACTTATATTAAATAAAGTATTACGTATAAAAACATAAAATTGGTAGCTTTATAGAGATATGTATGACACACTGAAACAGACAGTTTTTAATTCTAAGAATTATTAAACACTACTAGCTGGCTTCGCCCGCCAGCGGGCCCCTAATTTACATCGGTGCCTCGAAACTTTTGTATTCTCCGGCTCGCATCCCCCTCGAACAGACCGAAACACCGACCCGGGTCCCCGCTGCCTTCGGCACCGTACACCGGTCGTGCTACGCACGCACCGGATAATCCCATAATTTGCATAATCCCTTAATTAGCACATCGAATAGTATAAACCTCTAACTGAACTAATCTCCGACACTGGTCCCCGCTGCCTTCGGCACCGGATAATCCCTTAAATTGCACATAGAATAGTATAAACCTGTCACTGAACGAACCTCCGGCTCGGGTCCCCGCTGCCTGCGGCACCGTATAGCAGTCGTTCCGACCCTGGTCCCCGCTGCCTTCGGCACCGGATAATCCCTTAAATTGCACATAGAATAGTATAAACCTGTCACTGAACGAACCTCCGGCTCGGGTCCCCGCTGCCTGCGGCACCGTATAGCAGTCGTTCCGACCCTGGTCCCCGCTGCCTTCGGCACCGTATACCGGCCGTGCTACGCACGCACCGGATAATCCCTTAAATTGCACATAGAATAGTATAAACCTCTAACTGAACGAACCTCCGGCTCGGGTCCCCGCTGCCTGCGGCACCGTATGGCAGTCGTGCTGCGCACGCGCTGCAGTATAAGTTAGTTCCGCCTTCCGCCACCAGGTGGCGCAAATAGAAAAAATAAACCTCGAATAAGATAAACCTCGAACTGAACGAACCTCTAGAACCCCACAGTTAAGATAAAAAAACTTGAAGGGGGGGGGGGGGAAGGACACTGCTTTTCCTTAAACAACTGAATTAGACTGCCGGAAAAAAAAACCTGATTTAGACTACCTGAGTTTTAGTTCAAAGACAGGGACCTGTAGAAAAACTTAAAACTGAAAAAAAAAAGTTTAGACGCGGCCTACTTCTTAAAATCGTAATATCTAGCCGGCACTGTGATGGAAATCTTTCTTTTGCTTTAATTATACAAATAACGATGATTAATTATACAATAAAATAATATATCGGCTCGTAATGCAGATATGAGAATAATTTTTAGATATTCTGAAAGCAGAATCAATTTTGCGTCGCCCTGTAAAAGTTAGGAATTACTGCGCCCCTTAGATTCAGAGATTGGGCCCCCCTCTGAAAAAAACCCAATTGAACGTCACGTGACCACCGTAAAAAAATTGCGCCTCTACTCTTGAAAATCCTCCTCTTGTCTGAAAATATCCGGTCACGTGTCGTTTTTCTGCATTGGTTACAAATGATTAGAAATAAATTGCTTCATTAACCGGTTTTTAATTGATATCTTTCGATTTTACTGGTCGAATTGTACAATCTTTTTTTTGTTGAAATCAGGATTTTTTTTTTACGTGTGATGGCCGATTTGGGGGTCCAGAGATTAATTCCTTCATTGTTTTTCGAAAACGGACTTGAGCATTACATGAAAGCTGTCACGTGAATTTGCTCTTTCTTCCTTCCAAACATCTGCGCTCCAGGCAGTCTGCGGTCTCCACATGCCGCGACGAAAGAATTAAAAAATTATTTTTTATCGATCGATTTTTAAAGGATTTTTTCGGTTCTAATGGTCGTACGGGAATGATTTTACGAATTTCTGAAAGCAAATGCTCTCCTGAATCTGTCTGTCCCATTTCCGAATTTCTGACCCCCCGACTTCCGTAGATCCGGGCCGGTTTAAAAACACGCACTGCGGTTTGGGGCTTAATTTGCTCCTGGCGACCCTGCCTTTTTCGAGAATCGTCTCTACCGGCAAACCTTTTCGGAGGCGAAACTTTGCGGTTTTCGATTCTTTTTCAAGTTCGGTTTCGGTCGGTAATTAAAACACTTTCGTTCATTAATAACTCCCCGGGTCCGGGTCGGAATCCCGACCCGATCGAAATTTGAGCGTCGCGCCTTTTTTGCGAATTTTTCGGTCCTCGTCCGCCGTCCGTGCGTCGCCTGGTCCCGGAGCCTTTGCGGGTACAAAGGTGGAGTGCACAGACAGAAACACACACACACACACACAGAGACGTTTACCGCGCTTAATATTAGGGATTTAATGTTGAAATCGGTCAGTTTATTTCAGTTATATAAGCTTTATAGGATCAAAAACTATGCATAGCCATTTAACAATTTTTTGCAGGCACATACTTGACTAGATTGTAGTAGAACCGCACTTGGCCAATTAGCCGAGTACTTGGTACGCAGCGAAATTTCAGCCAAGTACTCGGTCAATACATAGTAGTTGTAAGAATTTTACTTTTTAAGCATATTTGAAGACAAATGAATTTAAAAACGACCTGTAGAATGTTATTTGAATCTAAATGTATAATATATGCAATAATTTATAAAAACTATTTACTCTGTACATGAAAATTTATCTATAGAAAAAGGTAAGAAAAATAAAACATAAAATTAATGTAAACTAAAGTTTAGTTTTATATTAAAAAAAAAAGCAATTTTTATATCTGTAGGAAAATGACTATGATTTTGGATAAAGAAGCAGTGTGTAGAAACAGAAAATACAATAAATGCAAATTTGTTATATTGCAAATTATGATGGAAAAACAGTAATCATTCTATATTTTTAGGAGATAGGACATTTATTTTTATTATTGTAAATTTGGTCTGCCTCAGAAAAAATGTGTTCCCTGTGAGCAAAGCTGAAATAACGCAAAAAATGAAAAGAAACTAAAGCCAATACCTTTTTTGGCACTTTTGCGTTATAGTGGCCCCCACAATTACAATTATACTAAGCTTGCAGCTACGATTTTGCTACAATCATTGAAAAGCTTATATCCCGGTAGCAGAAAGTTCGAGACGGGCGACGTACGTCGCAGATTTTTTTCCATGGAATTTTCTTCGGCTCACTGATTTTTTTACTTCGTCAGCATGCGCGGTGCCGCACAGGCACACTTCGGCTTAGCATCTGGAGGAGCACAATGATCTTCTGCACATCTCCTCATTCTTTGCAAGCTAAATATAATTTTTTTTTCTCCAACATCCCTGCTCAATAGACCAACAGTGTTTGCCCATATACTGTGCGTGCATCTCGCCAGAAAGTTTAAAAGAGAAAATCTGTGAAAAGCGGTTGAAGAAATCAGCGAAAAGAAGGCCCTGTCTTTTCTTTTATAGCTGCAAATGTGCTCAGCCTGTTTTTTTTAGAGCTGAATAGCGTTTTGGGTTCGCAAAAAAATTTCCGTCTGCATATTTCAACCTGCGAATTTCACCAATAGGTCGCGGAAAAAAAACGAAAATTTGTCAATCGGGCACAGAATAATTTCTCAAAGTTCGTTAAACGGTCACGTGAAAAAATTGCAAAATTTGTTAATTGATTGCGTAAAGAAAAAATTGCAAAATTTGTCAGTCGGTTGTGGGGAAAATTGCGAAATTCACCAG
This sequence comes from Maratus michaelseni, assembly GCA_963931845.1. Lineage (NCBI taxonomy): Eukaryota > Metazoa > Arthropoda > Arachnida > Araneae > Salticidae > Maratus > Maratus michaelseni. Next base: position 190,088,045 of record OZ007586.1, read on the forward strand.
TCGATTGCAGGAGGGAAATAGCAAAATTTATCTATGATCGTGTGAAAAAAAAACTCGCGAGTTTTGCCAGCAAGACGTGAAAAAAATCGTCAATCAGTTGCAGGAAAATATCACAAGTTTCGTCAATCGATCGTGGGAAAACTATCTAGAAATTCATCTGTTGGTTACAGGAAAAAATCATGAATCTCTTCAGTCAGTCGCAGAAAAAAACACCAAAATTCTGCCATATACTGCAGAATATCGTAAATTTCGTCTATAGATAGCGGGAAAATATTACGAAATGTGTCAGTCAGTCGTGAGAAAAAATAGTAAATTTTGTAAAGCTATCTTATGTATATATAAGCTATATGTATATTGCTACATATACATATATGTAAAGCTATATGTATATTGGTAAATAGCCAAATTCGCCGATCGGTCGTGAAAACAATTGTGAAATTTGTCCACAATTACATGTAAAAAAAAAAAAAAAAAAAAAAAAAAAAATGTGAGTTTCACCTGTAAGACGCTGGAAAAAAAATTCGGAAATTCACTTATCGGACGCCAAAAAAAAAAAAAGAGCAAAATTTGTCAATAGGTAGCAGGAAAATATCACAAATTTCTGCAATCGATCGCAGGAAAACAATCGTGAAATTCGGCGGTTGGTTACAGAAAAATAACGCGAAATTCGTCAATATGTCACGGGCAAAAACTGCTCAATTCACCAATAGGTTGCTTGTAAATATCGAGAAATCAAGTTAAAAAATTGCATGTAACAGTAATACTTTACTAGATATTAATTATTGATATACAGTAAAAGACTTATTTAGTACGTATAAGGTTGTACTGTTTCATATAAGTACTATTTAATGTAAAATTTTACATATCAATGTAGTATTTGAGGTTTTGGACATAGCAGTTTAAACTCTCAAAAACGGACACATGTCAAAGAGCTGCAAATTCTGAATCGTAACATAGTTTACCTGCAGATTATTTTCTGCCGCTGAAATATCTGTCGCAGACACTTGGAGGATTTTCTGCTTCTGGGGCTTATATATGCATCATAAATACTCCAAACATTCATATATGTACCATATACATCATTATATACATCTTATATGCCATATGTATATGCCAGTGATATATGTACATATATAAATATATACATGTATATGTCACTGGCACCCGGCTAACCGAAAAGTACCAAAATATGTTTATGTGTGAATATTAAAATTATATAGTATAATAATATTTATATATACACTGCTCAAAACAATTAAAGGATATTTGAAGTTTTGTATAAAATAAAGATATAAACGAAATTTTTTTTGCCGAAAATAGAAGAAGAGAGTCACAAATGCAAATTTTTCTGGTTTTCAAACTGTGGAGTATGCAAATTTTGAGTTCGACGTCAAAAACGTCGCTTCAGCGGCAGCGAATGAAATTTGACTTTCAACTGGATAAAACAGAATGAAGACAAGGATGATCGGCATTCAGTGATTGCTTTGTTTCGATGAGTACGATGTCTCAGCGAAGTCATTTGACAGATTCAGAAGCTTGGAGAATTGTTGGTGGGTTAGAAGGGGGCCAAACTCAAGCCGAAGTAGCGCAAGCCATTGGAGTGTCACAAAGTGTCATTTACAGGATCTGGAACCGTTTTTTGGAGAGTGGATGTGCAGGCCGAAGACCAGGGCAAGGTCGTAGACGGGCAACAACGCCCAATGAAGATCGGTATTTAGCGTTAACAGCTCGGAGACACCGAAACATGAACGCTACTCTTCTCCAACAACACCTTCGCTCGGCTACAGGCACCACGATTTCAACTCAGACTGTCCGAAACCGGCTCCATGCTGTAGGTCTGTATGCTCGCCGACTGATGGTATGTGTTAGATTAACATCAAGGCATCGTCGAGACCGCAGGGAGTGGGCAACCGAGCATGTCAACTGGAGAAGAAATGAATGGAGCAATATTCTGTTTTCTGACGAGTCCCGTTTTTCTGTGCATCCGGATAATAGGCGTATTTTCATCTGGAGGGACCGTGGCAGTAGGAATAATCCTGCGTTCGTGCACGAAAGTGTCAGATTTGGCGGTGGAGGAGTGTTGGTGTATGGTGGCATCTCCATTGACGGGCGCACTGACCTCTACATCATTCGAGATGGAGCTCTGACAGGTCGCCGATATAGGGATGAGATCCTCAGACCTATTGTAGTCCCTTACGCTGCAGCAATCGGAGATAACTTCATTTTAATGGACGATAACTGCAGGCCACATCGTGCAAACCTGGTGGAGGATTTCCTTCTCGAGGAAGGAATCGTTCGAATGGAATGGCCAGCGTGTTCTCCAGACATGAATCCAATCGAGCACGTTTGGGACGCTCTAGGAAGACGAGTTTCTGGCCGCCAACAACCGCCACAAACTCTCCAAGAACTGGAAAGAGCTCTTCTGGAAGAGTGGGGCAGAATACCCCAAGTCGTCATTAATAGCCTCATTGAGTCCATGCCTCAAAGGTGTTCAACGTTGCTGGCCGCCCGTGGAAACCATACCCCCTACTGAAAATGATTTTCTTTGAAGAAAACACCTTTTCTTATTCTTTTTTTCTCATATGCACAAATTGTGTTTTTTTCCTTTTGTACACAAATGCGCAATAAAATGCATTTTTTTCTGCCAAACATGTGTAATTTATTCTCATATAACCTACTATGTCTGTCGACCATGTATCAATCAGCTAAAAAGTTTCCCAGATACAAAATCCACCTAAAACTGCAATATCCTTTAATTGTTTTGAGCAGTGTAGTATATAATATTATTAATTATTATTATTTATTATATATATATATATATATATATATATATATAATAATTAATTATTAAATATTATAATAATTAATAATAAAATAGTATAATAACAATAATAATAAAAATTAATATTGTATAATAATAAAAAAAGGAGCACTCTGACCTTTTTTATTCTGGGGGAAACACTACACCCTGCTTATTTTTATATAGCTGCAAATGTGCCCATTTTGTTTTTGCAAAAATTAGGCAACAGCTTAATTCAACCTACAAGTTCCACCAATATGTTGTGGGAAAAAATCTTGATATTTGCCAATCTGTAGCAGGAAATGCCCACAAAATTCTACAATTGGCTGCGGAAAAATATACCAAAATTAGTCTAGATGGGTTGCGGGAAATCTCTAATTTTACTTATATCAGACATGGGGAAACACAAATTTCATCATCTACTGCATGAAGGAACCACAAAGTTTACCAATTGGTTGCATAAAATATACCAAAAGTTTGTCAATTGGCTGCATAAAATATACTAAAAGTTTGTCAATTAGCCGCATAAAAAAAATTGTGAAGTTCATCAATCAGTTCCATGAAAAAAATTATAAAATTCATCAATCAGTCATGGGGGGGAAAATATTGCGTAATTAGTCAATGAAAACATATATGAGTTTAGTGAGTAAAGCTTGAAAAAAAAAAAATTTAAATTTGTATTAAAAAAAAAAATTAAAATTTGTATTAAAAAAAAAAAAAAATTAAAATTTGTATTAAAAAAAAAATTCCAGCAATTTATCAATTGGGAGCATAAAAAACCCCATAAAATTCACTTATTTGCAAATAACCATAAAATATGCCCATTTGCATTCTATAGAAATGCATTTTTCCAAATATAAAATCTTTTTCATTGTTTTAAGATCTTAAAATAACAGAGATACAAATATATATATATATATATTTTTTTTTTTTGGGGGGGGGGGGGGAGGAAGGAGGAAAATTATATTTAAAAATGAAAGGAATAAAATATAACTATATTTACATGATCAACAAATTAACAATATTTTCCTATGATCGACCAACTTTTACAAAATTTCTTTTGGCGGCGATTGACAAATTTCTCGTTCCGCCCCCTCCTTATCGGCCAAATGACATATTTCGCAAGGAAAACAACCAAAAGGGCAATCCAAAAAGAGCAATTGCTATAGTTGTATTTAATTTTATACGGAGTAATACAAATATACAAATTATCAATATAAACAATCAATATATCAATTTCTACATAAATAAAGCTTATTATAAAATCATACCTAAGCGAGATGGATTGACAAGTGTCATCAACCACAAATTCAGTATCATCTTTGTCCTCTAATCTTATACTTCCACCTGCAAGCTTGAGAAAATCCATATCTATTTTACTCCCTGAAAGAAAGATAATACAAGAAAATCAATATATATAACCCAATAAAGAATAGTTTATAAATGATTTCACTCGGGGCATATAAAATTGTTTTGGGAGGTTGAATTTCTAGCTTCTGCTGTTAACAATTTTTTAAGTGAAGCTTATTTTATTACATTAATTGTGCAATACTTTTAATTAAGATGTTAATAATAATTTAAATTTATTTTATAAGCTCTTAATTAAAATTTTAAAAATAATTACCAATTACATATTGTTATGTATCAACAATTATACATGCTAAGATGAAAATTTGTATAAAGCAGTTTTCCTGTACTTTTCGATTCTGGTTCACAGGTTTTATTGAATAAATATTCAACAAAGCTGATTACATTGTTTGCAATATTACGAAATTTATGATTACATACTTTTAATTTTTAAATAAGTCAGCAATTAGAAACTTTTTAGAATTCTCTTTGTAAATTTATTTTGAGAAGGAGGAAGGGCAACTGCCACAATCCTTCCCCCCCCCCTCATTGGTGAAAAAAGAAAAGAAAAAGAAGCTAGTTTTAGCTTTCCAGGAGGTTTAAGGAGTGGGGCTCATCTCCCCTCCATCAACAAATTATGACAAAAAAAATCAAAGCATATTTTTAAATAGTTTTTTAGTTCCATTTTCAATTGTTTTTGCATGTTAATAAGTTTAAAAATGAGTTTCGTAAATTGATTGAAATTCTAAAACACTTCAGAAAATGCTCTGTTTATTATAATCTAAATAAAGTATTTTACTTTAACTTAACAAGAATTTAGATTGCAAAAAAAGTGGCCATTAAACTAAAAAAGTCTACCGGTTTCTGTTTACTAACCAGAAAATTCAATTTTTGGCTAAGAATATTTTTTCTCACTGCCATATAATTTGTCTATGATGTCATACACTCAAGCCCAGTTTTTTTTTCTTTAATCGGTTATAAAAAGGAAAAAAGCCGCCAAATTTAGGGGATTTTTTTCCTTTAATGGCAACCTAGCAATTGTATTAATTTATTGGTTTGGCGCGGGCTTGAAAATCGCACCAACCATAAAATTGCCAAACAACGCTGCATGAATGGGTTGGGTTGGGTTGATTATTGACGGCCAATTATCTACACTAGGGATATAGGCCCGGGGGGAGTGCCCTTCGTGGGGGTCTTTCTAAGGGAACCTAACCCGTATTTACGCATGGATAAATCCACGGCTCGAAGAAAACCACGAAAACTCCGAACGATTAGGCCGACGGGCGCGATTGGGATCGAACCCAGCACCTCCCGTCAACCAGCTTCGAGAGCACAACCTCTCAGCCACTGGTGGGGCCGCTGCATGAATGTAAAGCATCTTTTCCCATACATTTTTGTTTATGTACATATTTTCTCATGAAATTGGCATATTATGTCCCCTGTGTTACCTTTTTAGTATTCTCACACTATAAAACTTTATATATCTTGGTAAAAAATAGTGTAATATAATAAAATTTCAGTCATACTTACTTATTACATATTAATCATTGGATTCGTAAGAGCTTTTTCCTTTTGCCAGGATTTAAAAAAAAAAAAAAAAAAAAAAGGTACTTTTTGGTTAGCCGGATGCTAGTGATATATTTATATCTATATCATATTTATATCATATATCTACATATTTTCATACATATATGTGTATATATATGCGTATGTATGCATATGTCTGTATATATATATATGTGTGTAAGTATATATACATGGATATATATCACTGGCACCCAACTAACGAAAAGTACAAAAAAAAAAAAATGTCAATAACACAACGGACATATAGTAACTCAGTGGACATATGTTCAACACCAAGAATGTAACAATCTTAGAAATGTGTTTATATATTAATTAAGCAAAGGTACACCGAATTGATAGAATATTCTATTTTTCATTTTTAAACTAGGGTTGTAACTCCTTAACAGTGTAGTAAGATTCAGAAAAGGTCAAAAATAAGCACTTTTATGCACCTTGTATATGAACCAAGACATACTTTCACTAAGTCGCTGAATATAAGATTAAATATTTTGATAAATCTCTAAAAATATATTAATACATAATAAGTAAAATAAATAAAATAATTGAATGTTTACATGCCATAGTTTATGTATTATGAGAAAATATATATCGTTATCTGGTATAAATATTTAAAAATAAAGTTTCTAGTGAGAGAAAAGTATTGATTTTGTTGGTATTTTAATAAAGGGACAAAATATACCCGAGTAAATTTAAATATGGTAATTTAGATTTGAAGTAAAAAATCCGTTGAGATTTTTACAGCATTTTTATTTTTAAATTTCTGGATTTTCTGCATTTTAGGATCCATTATCCGAAATACCAAAATCGAGGGAAAAAAAAAATATTTTCTAAATTTTTACTAAAATTTTGCAGATTTCTGAAAATTTTCAAAAATTTTACAGGATTTTTCTAATTTTTTAAGTCTATTGTTTCAATGTATTAACCTCTAAAATAATGAATAATATGTTTTATTTCAGTGGCACAGGCGGGAGGAACGCACTCCTCCCCCCCATTTTTTAAAAATTGTACAGTAAAAAAATAAGTGTCTTAAAATCATATAAATGACTGTTTTTGGGTCATCTTTGGAAGATTTCACATAGGTAAAATTATAAAATTTAAAATCTTAAAAATTTTAAATAAAATTTTAAATTTTCAAAAAATTTAAATTTTTTAAAAATTTACCGACATGAAAAATTTGAGATATTCCACTTACAAATTTTGTAATTTTTGAAAAAAACTGAAAATTTACTTGAAATTTTGAAAATTTTTTTGAAAAAATTACATTTATAAAAAATTGTACAGTAAAGAAATAAGTGTCTTAAAACCATATAACGAGGAAGATAACAATATTGGTAGTAGGGGGGAGGGGGTACAGTCTGTGACATGGAAATGAGCCTTTTACGGAATGTCAAAGAAAATACATGCACTTTTGAAAATATTTGCAGATTTTGAATTCGCACCATTATGCATAGAAATTTTCAAAACTTGGAATATACAAATGTTTACATCCATAAAAAATAAGACTTTTGTGCATAAAAAATGCACACTTTTTGCGAACACGGAATATGCAGTTGTTTTATGCAAAAAATTTGCACAGTTTTTGAAAAGAAAAAATGTGTACTTTTTTGTATGCATAAAAAGTGCATACAATTTGCACACAAAGTGTATACTTTTTGAAATATTCAAAATTATTCAGTTTTTATGCACAAATTGTGCACTATTCATAATTTTTTGCAAAAAAACTGCAAACATTTTCTAGCTGGGTATACAACAGTTAACGTTAATTTTGATGCATTTTATTAAAAAAATAATTAAATATATTTGAATATATTCCCTATCATCTAATGAGTTGTTTTTCCTTTCTGTGGGGTGGCTGAGAGGTTGTGCTCTCGAAGCTGGTAGACGGGAGGTGCTGGGTTCGATCCCAATCGCGCCCGTCAGCCTAATCGTTCGGAGTTTTCGTGGTTTTCTTCGAGCCGTGGATTTATCCATGCGTAAATACGGATTAGGTTCCCTTAGAAAGACCCCCACGAAGGGCACTCCACCCGGGCCTATATCCCTAGTGTAGATAATTGGCCGTCAATAATCAACTCAACTCAACTCAACTCCTTTCTGTGGCTGGCTTTTTTCACTGTAAAAAACAATTGACTTACGTGAAATAATAAAATAATCGGTTTTTATTGTATAAAACAGATTTTTTTTCAAAATGGCGACTGTGTGAAGGTTGAAAACAGACATGTCAGGATGGCCGAGTGGTCTAAGGCGCCAGATTTAAGCTCTGGTTCTCTTACGAGAGCGTGGGTTCGAACCCCACTCCTGACAAATATTTTACATTTCGTAAATGTTTGCTCCAAGTCGTACTGTTGAAAACATGGTGTTTTTCGTGTTTTATTTTCATTAAGTAATTATTTTTGTCTTTGAATTTAATTTTTAAATATTATACAAAAATTAACGTTAATTTTGATGCATTTTATTAAAAAAATAATTAAATATACAGTGTCTCACAAAAGTGATGGGACACTTGTGCTTTATAAAAAGAAACTGCAATAAAATAAATAAACAAACATGTGCAAAAATTTTTTGGGTGTGTTTCATATTTAAAGTTAGTAACAATTATTACATAACATACATTTTGTCAAAATATTAAAATATTAATTTAGTAAAAATACAATTGTTCAGAACGGAGCAAAAAATGGCTCACATAAGTGATGGGACACTTACTTTTCCATCAAATATTTATCCAAAAATTTTACTTTTTAAAAGGTTTTAATATTTTGTTGGATTTCCTTTTACTTTTAAAACATGATTTAATCTTTTTGGGATGGATTCGACTAATTTTTTTGTGATTTCTGGAGTGATTTTACTCCATTCTTCTTGAAGCACCGATTTTAGTTGTTGTTTTGAAGAAATGGTGTGTTTGCGAATTCTTGATTCCAATTCTTGCCAAATATTCTCTATGGGATTTAAGTCTGGAGATTGTGGTGGTGTTTTTATTATTTCAGGACAGTTATATAGCAGCCAGAGTCTAACGTTCAGAGCAGTGTGCTTGGGGTCATTGTCCTGGTAGAATTTAAAATCGTTATGAAGGTTCAATTTTCGTGCTGAAGATTTCAAATTTTGCTTTAAAATATCAATATACTTGTACTGATCCATTATACTGTCAATAAAAACAAGATTACCAACTCCAGCGGACGACATACACCCCCATACCATAACTCCTCCTCCACCATGTTTTACTGTTGGTACCAAGTTCTGTTTGTGAAGTTCTTCCCTGGGTTTTCTCCACACCAAGATTCTACCGTCAGAACCAAATATATTAAATTTACTCTCATCAGCAAATATAACTTTATTCCAGTAATCAGAATTCTTATTTATGTTGGATTTTGCGAAAGCTAGTCTGAGTTTTCTATTCTTTTCACTTACGAAGAATTTTTTCCTGGCTACTCTACCGTGATATCCAGCAGATCGAATTACCCTTCTAATAGTTTCAGGATTAACAATTATTCCATATAATGCTTGTAAATCAGCAGCAACTTTTGAAGCACTAATTCTTGGATTTTTTTTAATATTTCGAACGATAATTCGCTTTATTCCATTGGATAGCTTTGATGGTCAGCCAGGTCTTCTTTTATCCTGAATCATATGATTCTTTTTATATCGTTTAATGATATTGAAAACTGTTGAACGACTCAAGTTAACTGTTTCAGCAGTTTTTCTAATAGATTTTCCACGTTCAATATGCAAATTAATAACTAATTTTCGAATTTCAGGCGAAGTTTCTTTTCGTTTAGCATTCATGACTACACAGAGCTAAAAAACACAAAAATTCCAAAACAAACTGGAGAGAAATACTGCAGACGATTTTATAAATTATTGCCAATTGCTTTTAAGTAAAAATAAAACCCCAAAAAATATTTTTATTGCTTATTTCAGACGATTTTTGTTGCATGTATAATGGTGTCCCATCACTTATGTGAGCTATTTTTTGCTCCGTTCTAAACATTTGTATTTTTATTAAATTAATATTTTAATATTTTGACAAAATGTATGTTATGTAATAATCTTTACTAAATTTTAGTATGAAACACACCCACAAAAAAAATGTGTACATGTTTTTTTAATTTATTTGATTAGTTTCCTTTTGTAAAGCACAAGTGTCCCATCACTTATGTGAGACACTGTATTTGAAGATATTCCCTATCATCGACTACGATGCTTTACACTCAAGCAGAAAAAAAATATTCGGTTAAAAAAAGGAAAAAAGTCAACAAATTTAGGGGATTTTTTCCTTTAATGGCAACCTAGCCATTGTATTATGTTATTCGCTTGGCGCTGTCTTGAAAATCGCGCCAACCAAAAAGTCGTCAAACTTATGTTTACTTGTTTCATGAGTGTAAAGCATCAGTTCCCTATCATCTAATGAGTTGTTTTACCTTTCTGTGGCTGGCTTTTTTCACTGTAAAAAACAATTGACTTACGTGAAATAATAAAATAATCGGGTTTTATTGTATAAAAACAGTTTTTTTTTTCAAAATGGCGACTGTGTGAAGGTTGAAAACTGACATGTCAGGATGGCCGAGTGGTCTAAGGCGCAGATTTAAGCTCTGGTTCTCTTATGAGAGCGTGGGTTCGAATCGCACTCCTGACAGATATTTTACATTTCGTAAACGGTTGCTCCAACTCGTACTGTTGAATACATGGTGTTTTTCGTGTTTTATTTTCATTAAGTAATTATTTTTGTCTTTGAATTTAATTTTTAAATATTATACAACAGTTAACGTTAATTTTGATGCATTTTATTAAAAAAATAATTAAATATATTTGAATATATTCCCTATCATCTAATGAGTTGTTTTTCCTTTCTGTGGCAGGCTTTTTTCACTGTAAAAAACAATATACTTACGTGAAATAATAAAATAATCGGGTTTTATTGTATAAAAACAGATTTCTTTTCAAAATGGCGACTGTGTGAAGGTTAGGAACAGATATGTCAGGATGGCCGAGAGGTCTAAGGCGCCAGATTTAAGCTCTGGTTTTCTTATTAGAGCGTGGGTTCGAACCCCACTCCTTTAAGTTATTTTACATTTCGTAAACGGTTGCTCCAACTCGTACTGTTGAATACATGGTGTTTTTCGTGTTTTAATTTCATTAAGTAATTATTTTTGTCTTTGAATTTAATTTTTAAATAGTATACAAAAGTTAACGTTAATATTGATGCATTTTATTAAAAAAATAATTAAATATATTTGAAGATATTCCCTATCATCTAATGAGTTGTTTTTCCTTTCTGTGGCTGGCTTTTTTCACTGTAAAAAACAATTGACTTACGTGAAATAAAAAAATAATCGGTTTTTCCCAGCTAAAAATGAACTGCAGAAAATCTGCAAAAAAAATGCAGTTGAGAAACTGCGGTGATTTGGCCGATTTGACTACAGTTTTTTTGAAGTCGATACAACTGCTAAATTACTGCAGTAATTTTGCAGTTGAATAGACTTCAAAAATTCTGCAGTAATTTTGTAGTTTTATCAACCTCAAAAATTCTGCAGTAATTTTGTAGTTGTATCAACCTCAAAAATTCTGTAGTGGAATCGGCCAAATCACCGCAGTTTCCCAACTGCATTTTTTCTGCTGATTTTCTGTAGTTTCCCAACAGCATTTTTTCTGCAGATTCTCTGTAGCTTCCCAACTGCATTTTTTTTTTGCAAACTTTCCGTAGTTCATTAAAATAGAGAACCTCTTGTTTCTTTTTGGTGACCTGAATAATTCTACTGTTTTTACAGACACCCTTGGTGTAATCAATGTTTACTAGGGCTCAGCCCCCCCCCTACTTGCTAACGCTTGCCAATGCGAATATTGCAGAGAATTCACATTGAGACAGCTACGCGGTCCAAGCTCGCTCGCCCCTTTTTATTTTTCCAGTAATTCTAGCCGGAATAAGTACGACAATAAATAATTTGAACATATGAAATTGAAAAATTTTTTAATGTAAAAAAGTAAGCAATAATAATAAGTAAGTTTTTAATGTAAAAACGTATTTACTGCAGTAAATGTGTAGTTAAGTCGACTTAAAAAAAACTGCAATGATTTGTGACAAATCACTGCGGTCTTTCAACTGCATTTTTTTTGCAGTTTCACTGCAGCCATTTAGAAATTTATTACAAAATATGTATATATATATAAAATATTAATTTTTCTGCATGAAAAAATCAGCACTAAAATCTAATTAAATATTTTTTTTTCATATCTCAATTTATATGCAATCTGTGCATAAAATATATCATGCATACAACGATTAATCATCACTGAAAAATATTTTTTGATCATGGCTGACTTATTCAATTATTATGGTTACATTTTGAAAAATGAAAGAATTCAAGAAATTGTATGAACGACTTTACTCAAAATAATAATATTGAAAGATGAGTGAAGTATTCATAATAATCATAGTACTTCAATCTTCAAGCAATGATTTTTTTTATGGTATTGAATTGTTTTTATTTTTTCAATAGTTTCATTACTGGGTAATTTCTTTGAAATCAAGGACAAATGGTTATTGGCTAAAAATTAAAATCTTACTTTTAAAATTTTGTAATAAAAAGTGCAATTTTATAAATAAATTTAATGTGAAGAAGAAAATTGATAATGTGTATTTAGTAATTCCATTGCAACAATAAAAATTGCAATTAAAAATAATTGTATATGAATTTAAAAAAAAATAAATTATAATTCTTTATATAATGGCATATCTTTTCAATCCTCTACAGAAATTTCAAATTGATAAAGCAAATAGATGCACAAGAATTTAAATCAGAGCGGACATAACTTTTTCTTTGTCTATTGTAATTTTGTTACCCAAGCATTTAAACATTTTTATAAAATATCCTTGTTTTTTTAATTGCTGTAACTGTTTGATTATTCAATATGTACTTACTGCCTCCCCCCTCCCCCAAAAAAATGATTTTCTTTGTAGCTTGTGAGAATATATATTACAAAGCTTGTGAGAATATATATATTGTGCGAAAGGGATTACAAATTTTTAATCTCATAAGCAATTCATAATGAAGTCTATTGTGGCAGATTTAGATGATAATTTTAAATATTAAATGTAGGGGAGACTGGTACACAGTGGACCACTTTTTCAGTTAAAATTTTTTTTTCTCTTTAATGGACAAACCGATCTGCATAAAAATATTTTTGAATATTCCTTAAACTTTATACATTTATCATAACATAGTTTTCAATATATTTTTCAAAAGAAATTTTTTTATATGCATCCGTAAAGTGGACTACAGTGGACCGCTATTAGGTATTATCTGAAATATACAATATAAGTCTATTTTTCATTAATCTAAGTCTTTTTTATTTTTCCTTTACCCACAAAATAACATAGTAATATAAATTTACGAGTAACATTTTGGAACAAAAACAAAATGAATTATATTTTGAAAATAATAACAGATTAATACAGGAACAATTGCAATTTAGTTGAAGTTATTACTTAAGTACAAAACAATCAGCGCACATTAAAATTTGCAAATGAAATTCCAAAATACTTATGAGTATGATTGAGCCTGGAACTTTCCTGAAATACTTGTGGGACTGGGAGCAATATTATGAAATCATTGACATCAACAATATATTCATCTACAGTTTCGGGAAAAATAAACTGATTTCCATTCAATTTGCATCTCATGAATCTTACTTGAATAGAATAATCACCAATTTAGACTACAGTTACATTTATCAAAGGCAGTAAATACAAAACAAAATATTTCTTACTATATTAAATAAATTGTCATTTTTCTTTGTTTACTTTATTTTACAGTTAAATAACTACTTTTAAACAATATTTCTTTATAGTAAATAAGCAATTATTAAACATTTTGAACATTCTGCATTACAGGAGCAGAGTGGATTGTGAACCACTGTGCCCCAGGAGTGGGTGGTCCACTGTGACCCATGTTGAAGTTCAATAAATAATCGTATTAATATTGTTTATAGCTTCCTTTTAAACATATTAACTTTAAAGTTAAATAAAAACAAGTATCTTAGCTTTACAAAAAGCTGTTTTATCTAATTTATCTACAACATTTAATTACTAAAAAAATTGAAATATGATGAAAAATTTTACTTTTAGAAGCTCAAAACAACCAATCAGGATAAAATAGTTCAATCTGAGCTAAACATATTTTCTGAAGGCTATAAATAATCAGTGCAGTGCTGTTGTCTATTAGGATATAAGAGAAGCTTTTAAAAAGTTTAAATAAATAAAATATTAGGGGGTGGTCCACTGTGCCCATAGATCCAGTGTGCACCGGTCTCCCCTACACGAAATTTAAATGCAAAAATTAATTTTAATTGCAACTAATTTTTCCACAATGTGAATTTCAAATTTGAATATTTTTGCATCTCTTAAAGAAAGTATCTATAGGTGCATTGAATGTTTATATAATTTTGAACATATAAAATAAATTATATGAAAGGATACATATATATATATGTAAATTTCTAAATTATATACCATTTACTATGAAATAAAATGTATTACATATGTTACAGCTAATAAAAAATAACTGCATAAAATTCATATTAAAAGCAAAACAAATATATGCTTTTCTGTTTTTCTAAAAAAAATGCTAAAATTTACAAAAATTACTCTTACCTGCGTCCTGATTTGTCCTTCCAATTTTATCTTGTATACAATTATGGTGCAAATAAGGTTTAAATTAAAAAAAAAACATTTTATTAACATTTGATGTTTATGCTTTATAATTTACATCGTATTTAAATACCAAATGTATTTACAAATTCTTCTCACATTTCACAGCCTTTGTTGCAGAATTTAGCTTCTTTCGAATAGTGGCACGTACAAGTGATACATTTACAACAAACTTGCAGGCAACATGGCCCTGAATATCCATTATCCTGGGCCCCACCAGTGGCTGAGAGGTTGTGCTCTCGAAGCTGGTAGATGGGAGGTGCTGGGTTCGCTCCCAATCGCGCCCGTCGGCCTAATCGTTCGGAGTTTTCGTGGTTTTCTTCGAGCCGTGGATTTATCCATGCGTAAATACGGATTAGGTTCCCTTAGAAAGACACCCACGAAGGGCACTCCCCCCGGGCCTATATCCCTAGTGTAGATAATTGGCCGTCAATAATCAACCCAACCCAACCCATTATCCTGGATCCCATTATCAGAGGAGACCGCGAAAACACTTATATAAGGGGGGTATGCAATTATCCGTTACCGGATTAGCCCCACCAGTGGCTGAGAGGTTGTGCTCTCGAAGCTGGTAGACGGGAGGTGCTGGGTTCGATCCCAATCGCGCCCGTCGGCCTAATCGTTCGGAGTTTTCGTGGTTTTCTTCGAGCCGTGGATTTATCCATGCGTAAATACGGGTTAGGTTCCCTTAGAAAGACTCCCACGAAGGGCACTCCCCCCGAGCCTATATCCCTAGTGTAGATAATTGGCCGTCAATAATCAACCCAACCCAACCCGCCGTCGACGTCAAAATGTAAACAGAACGTTCAGAATCGGAGTTGAGTTGAGAAGAAGTGTTTCTTCACATAGTCAGTTACGAAAAAAAAAAATTAAATGTTCAAAAGGAGATTTACATTTTTCACTTGTTTTTTGAAGTAAAATTTTCTTAAAAACTGGAAGTCATCATGCCTGTAGTTAATAAGTGGAAAGGCAATTTTCTCCTCCCTCGATTTTGAAATTTAAATAACTAAATAATTAAAATAACTAAAATAAATAATAATAATAATAATAATAAAACTTAAAATAAAAGAACTAAGAATTTTTCGTTGTGTGTAGGGTGTGTGTGTGTGCGGGGGGGGGGGGGGTGTTCAATTACTACTTTCTTCCTGAATTCTAAAGTTTAAGTAACTAAAATTACTTTTTCTCCGATTTTGAACAGCATAATAAAATTGGTTCTTTTCGAGTAACTTAAAAGAGGAACTAAGAATTTTCCGTTGGAGGGGGGGGGGGGCGTCATTAACCCTCCCTGGATTTTGAAATTTTATTTAATTTTTTATTTTGACCGATTTTGTAAAACAGTAAATTTATTCTTTTTTCGAGTAATTTAAAGTAATTAAACACTAAGAGAAAGTACAAATTTTCCGTTGGGGGGAAGGGCGGACTTTCCCCCCTTAAATTCCCCATGAAAATTTTTTTTTATATATATTTATGTGTTAAAAATTTATCTCAAAATGGGTGGTTCAAAGCAGTGTTCGCCCCCCCCACCCGAGGATTTTGAATTTTGTTCAATTTAGTCCCATTAAACTAAAAGTCTTGAAAACAGTGTTAATTACTAATAACAAAGTAAATACGCAATATTGTCAAAAACTGAAAGACTTTAATATTCCTTAGCTTTTAAAACTGCAGATAAATTGCAGAAAATATCTCACAAACTTACTAAAATTAAGTTCTGTAAAATTACCTTAAAGTAATTGCAGTCAGTTATACTGCAGATACATCAGAAAATATAATACTAAAATAATGACTGCAAACATACTTCAAATTTACTACAGTTTTACTACAGATGTAAAGTCTCATTATTTTTTAAATTTATGATTATAACATAAATTCACGTAAACTGCAGTATTTTTGCAGATAAAAGCTCACAGTATTTTTGAAATAAATTACTGCAAAATTACTTCACATTAACTGCAAAATAACTGAAGTATTTTTACAGTCAAGATTGTACTACAGAAAATCTACAGTTGCCTGTAGAAAAACTTTAAAAATACTTCACTTCTGTAGAAAAACTGCAGTTCATTTTTAGCTGGGTTACTATATAAAAACAGATTTTTTTTTTCAAAATGGCGACTGTGTGAAAAATAGAAGCAGACATGTCAGGATGGCCGAGTGGTCTAAGGCGCCAGATTTAAGATCTGGTTCTCTTACGAGAGCGTGGGTTCGAACCGCACTCCTGACAAGTATTTTAAATTTCGTAAATGGTTGCTCCAAGTCGTACTGTTGAAAACATGGTGTTTTTCGTGTTTTATTTTCATTAAGTAATTATTTTTGTCTTTGAATTTAATTTTTAAATATTATACAAAAGTTAACGTTAATTTTGATGCATTTTATTAAAAAAATAATTAAATATATTTGAAGATATTCCCTATCATCTAATGAGTTGTTTTTCCTTTCTGTGGCTAGCTTTTTTCACTGTAAAAAACAATTGAATTACGTGAAATAATAAAATAATCGGTTTTTATTGTATAAAAACAGATTTTTTTTCAAAATGGCGACTGTGTGAAGGTAAAAAACAGACATGTCAGGATGGCCGAGTGTCTAAGGCGCCAGATATAAGCTCTGGTCCTCTTACGAGAGCGTGGGTTCGAACCCCACTCCTGACAGATATTTTACATTTCGTAAACGGTTGCTCCAACTCGTACTGTTGAATACATGGTGTTTTTCGTGTTTTATTTTCATTAAGTAATTATTTTTGTCTTTGAATTTCATTTTTAAATATTATACAAAAGTTAACGTTAATTTTGATGCATTTTATTAAAAAAATAATTAAATATACTTGATATTCCCTGTCATCTAATGAGTTGTTTTTCCTTTCTGTGGCTAGCTTTTTTCACTGTAAAAAACAATTGAATTACGTGAAATAATAAAATAATCGGTTTTTATTGTATAAAAACAGATTTTTTTTCAAAATGGCGACTGTGTGAAGGTAAAAAACAGACATGTCAGGATGGCCGAGTGTCTAAGGCGCCAGATATAAGCTCTGGTCCTCTTACGAGAGCGTGGGTTCGAACCCCACTCCTGACAGATATTTTACATTTCGTAAACGGTTGCTCCAACTCGTACTGTTGAATACATGGTGTTTTTCGTGTTTTATTTTCATTAAGTAATTATTTTTGTCTTTGAATTTCATTTTTAAATATTATACAAAAGTTAACGTTAATTTTGATGCATTTTATTAAAAAAATAATTAAATATACTTGATATTCCCTGTCATCTAATGAGTTGTTTTTCCTTTCTGTGGCTGGCTTTTTTCACTGTAAAAAACAATTGGGTTGGGTTGATTATTGACGGCCAATTATCTACACTAGGGATATAGGCCCGGGGGGAGTGCCCTTCGTGGGGGTCTTTCTAAGGGAACCTAATCCGTATTTACGCATGGATAAATCGACGGCTCGAAGAAAACCACGAAAACTCCGAACGATTAGGCCGACGGGCGCGATTGGGATCGAACCCAGCACCTCCCGTCTACCAGCTTCGAGAGCACAACCTCTCAGCCACTGTAAAAAACAATTGACTTACGTGAAATATAAAAATAATCGGTTTTTTACTATATAAAAACAGATTTTTTTTTTTCAAAATGGCGACAGTGTGAAGGCTAGAAGCAGACATGTCAGGATGGCTGAGTGGTCCAAGGCGCCAGATTTAAGCTCTGGTTCTCGTACGAGAGCGTGGGTTCGAACCCCACTCATGCCAGACATTTTACTTTTCGTAAATGGTTGCTCCAAGTCGTACTGTTGAAAACATGGTGATTTTCTTGATTTATTTTCATTAAGGAGTTATTTTTTTCTTTGAATTTAATTTTTAAATATTATACAAAAGTTAACGTTAATTTTGATGCATTTTATTAAAGAAATAACTAAATATATTTGAAGATATTCCCTATCATCTAATGAGTTGTTTTTCCTTTCTGTGGCTGGCTTTTTTCACTGTAAAAAACAATTTACTTACGTGAAATAAAAAAAATAAACGGTTTTTATTATATAAAAACAGATTTTTTTTAAATGGCGACTGTCTGAAGGTTAATTAAAGGCGTGTTAGGATTGCGAGTAGTCTAAGGCGCCCGATTTTAACGCTGTTTCTCGTACGAGAGCGTGGGTTCGAACCCCACTCCTGACAGGTATTTTACATTTCGTACATGGTTGCTCCAAGTCGTACGTTTGAAAACATGGTGTTTTTCGTCATTTATTTTCATTAAGGAGTTATTTGTGGCTTTGAATTTAATTTTTAAATATTATACTGAAGTTAACGTTAATTTTGATGAGTTTTATTAAAGGGTTGGGTTGATTATTGACGGCCAATTATCTGCACTTGGGATATAGGCCTAAGGGGAGTGCCCTTCGTGGGGGTCTTTCTAAGGGAACCTAATCCGTATTTACGCATGGATAAATCCACGGCTCGAAGAAAACCACGAAAACTCCGAACAATTAGGCCGACGGGATCGAACCCAGCACCTCCCGTCTACCAGCTTCGAGAGCACAACCTCTCAGCCACTGGTGGGGCAAAAAGTTTTATTAAAAATAATAATTAAATAAATTTGAAGATATTCCCTATCATCTAATGAGTTTTTTTTTCCTTCTGTGGCTGGCTTTTATCAATGTAACAAACAAACGACTTACGTGAAATAACAAAATAATCGGTTTTATTATATAAAAACATATATTTTTTTTTAAATGGTGACTGTGTGAAGTTTTTTAACCGACATGTCAGGATGGCTGAGTGGTGTAAGTCGCAAGATTTAAGCTCTGGTTTTCGTGCGAGAGTGTGGGTTCGAACCCCACTCCTGGCAGATATTTTACATTTCGTAAATGGTTGCTCCAAATCGTACGGTTGAAAACATGGTGTTTTTCGTCTTTTTTTTTTTTCATTAAGGTGTTAATTTTGTCTTTGAATTTAATTTTTAACTATTAAATAATAGCTGAAGTTAATTTTGATGCATTTTATTAAAAAAATAATTAAATATATTTGAAGATATTCCCTATCATCTTATGAGATTTTTCCCTTTCTGTGCCTGGCTTTTATCATTGTCACTAACAATTGACTTACTCTAAATAAAAAAATAATCGTTTTTTCTTGTATAAAAACATTTTTTTTTCAAAATGGTGATGGTCTGAAAGTTTATGATAGACGTGACAAGTTGGCCGAGTGGCTTTGAGCTTCTGTCATATAAGTGGAGCGTGGGTTAAACCCTGCTCATGACGGATATTTTTTATTTCGTAAATGTTTGCTTCAAGTCCTATGGTTGAAATTATTGTGTACGATTTGAATATTGAATTTTTTAGAAAAGAAATATTTAACTTATTTAATGAAGAAATTATGAGTTTAAATATGGCGATTATTACCTTAAAAAAAACTGGTATTCAAATCCCCTGAGGAGCAGAAAACCTGTGGGGACATTGCAAGAATTTATGAAAATGTACATTAAAATAGTCAGTGACAGCAGACGTACTTTCTGCAACATTCTGTAATTTGAAACACACAACTCAGTATATTTTGTACAGTGATGTTGTCAGTTCCAGTAGATATTACGATGCTAGAACATTTACGAGAAAGCAAAATAAGTGTGCTTGAAAATAATATTTTCTTCATTACATCAAATCTTTAAACGAATATTTGGTTCATCTTGGAGTATTTTTTAATAGTATTCGTCTTATTTAATCCAAAAATCAGCAATTAAAGAAGACAAATTTTTCTATATGGTATATATATATGTTAGTACGTAGGAAAAAATTGTACATTAAAACTCGCGTTCGTAATCCATTTATTATGTCGAAAATACAGTCCTTCATGTACTTTTGATCTAAAAACTGGATTTTGACTCGGTGATTCTTACTAAAACTTTTTTACTTTTTCGCTTAAGTAGCTAAAGAGATTTTAAAAAATTCTCAGTTGTCAAAAACGTGTTACGTGAATTTTTGTATAATTTTTTTTAATTTGTATAAAGGTTGATCAAATATACAAGAGACTTTTTTAATATCCATAATAGTATTTTATACTTATTGTCATGGCAATTATGATAAGTTGTCTATGGCCTCAAAAATTGTTTTGCATAATTTTATTTCTCATACATTCCGTTATTTAGTCGTTAGCATTATGAATAAACACAAAGTACCTAGTGCGGTTGCGCAAAGTACAATTATAAAACTTTCAACAAATGAAAATATCAATTCTATTGAAATTTGGTACAGATTGAATGTACAATTCCAAAAATGACACCTATCGACTTCTAATCTATGTAAATGGTACACTTTTTAAAAAAAAATTGTTAAGTAGGTGAAGCAAGGTAACCCAGTATGGAATACCACACAAAAAGCACAAGCTTCTACATTTCAGCTGATGTTTTCAGGTTTGAATATTATATTGCTGGAAATCCTGCACATTTTAAAAATCTAATTAAACCAGAAACTAACAAAATTTACTGTTGAAAATTTCTGGAGATATTTTGAATAAAAAAGCTTTCTAAAATGGCAACATAGGTGATACGCAAGCTATTAATTCTTTAACTATGAGTTTCAAGGTATATGTTCCAGTGGACTAAATTTTATTCTAATTGATCCACTTAAAAAAATGCATAAGATTTTTATACTAAGATGTTTTCAAAAAAATTCTACCAAAACAAAAACTTTTGTAAATTGTAGTACTGGTTGGGTTGGGTTGATTATTGATGGCCAATTATCTACACTAGGGATATAGGCCCGGGGGGAGTGCCCTTCGTGGGGGTCTTTCTAAGGGAACCTAATCCGTATTTACGCATGCGTAAATCCACGGCTCGAAGAAAACCACGAAAACTCCGAACGATTAGGCCGACGGGCGCGATTGAGATCGAACCCAGCACCTCCCGTCTACCAGCTTCGAGAGAATTGTAGTACGATTGAATATAGAAACATTGGCCAGTCCTAACCCGTAAAGAAAGGGTTAAGGACCTATGTGACATATCGATGAGTAAAATGAAGCAATTTTAACGCAAAGTTTAACAGTAAGTATTTCTTAAAAATATAAATCTCTAAACTATAAACTTTTACACTTTAAAATATACATATTGCAGTATATATGTTACCGTGAAAAACCGAAATTGGAGAATGTCGACTTTCTCTGGTGAATGTCAACACATACTAAAATACGTCGATGAAAAACCGAATATTTGGATATTCCTAAACATTCGAACCATCAGCGGTGTATGTCAACAAGCACAGATATGCTCTGGTGGAGGTTCAAACGAGAAGCCGATGTCGAGAGAGAAGCGACATTCTGTCGCCAAATCTTTTTTTCTGCCGCAATTGAGGTCACGTGGCATCTATATGTTATACTCCGGTTTTCAGTCTTATGCAAGGTTTGCTGATGCGTGCAACGTTTTTTTTAATTTTATTTTTTTATCCGATACCTAATTTATATTTAATGCATACTGCAGTGAACAGTATTCGTAAGCTTTTACTATAATTTTTAATAGAAGTTTTTGCCTTATTTTAATATGGAAAAGTATTACAAATTTTGCAATTAAACAAGGCGTCTACAATTTCTGCTATTTAAATATTAAATAGAAAAAACAATATAAAAAAATTGTGGTAAGAGCGTACGAAATCTGATGAATCGTGATCTTTTATTTTTTTTTTTTGGAAAGTTAAATGCATCAATTGCGATTAAACGAGAAGACAATTATTTTTTCCTCAAGATACTTTCTGATTTCTGCTAAAACTAAGTGCATCACACCTTGGGATTACAGACTATTAACGTTTTTACATTTTAAAAATTAATGATGAAGAGAAATTAATTGTACCATTAAAAACCAGGCGAAAAGAATATACAGTATTATGTTACTAATGATGAATTGTTCAATTTACTATCTGAAACTCACACCAGAACAGGCCATTGAGGAAGAAAGCGTATGCTTAAATAATTGCAAGTTAAATACAGATATATTACACATGAACTTGTAATGTTACATTTAAACTTATGTAAACAATGTCAAATGAAACATAGTGCGCCTAAAAAAGTCATTGTTGTAAAACCAATGGTCAATTCGGAGTTACACTTACAATGTCAAGTCGATCTGATAGATCTTCAGTCACACAGGGATGTCGAATATAAGTTCATAATGGTGTATCAAGATCATGTAACGAAGTTTATCCAGCTACGACCTTTGAAAACTAACACATCTGAAGAAGTAGCGTACCACCTTCTTCCAATATTTTCAACATTTGCTGCCCCAGCTATATTGCAATCAGATAATGGTAAGAAATTGTGTAATCAAGTCATAACCGGACTATGAGCTATGTGGAAGGATATTAAGATAGTTCACGTAAAGCCCCGTCATAGTCAAAGACAAGGGTCAGTTGAAAGGGCCAATCAGGATACAGCGCCTAGAATACATAGTGTGAAAAACGGCTACAAAATAGTACTAAAAAATTGAATCCGATAAATGTAGAACGATGCTGAAAATATAAGGGGTCGATCGCAGCGACATCTTTTGGCAGTGGCGTAGACAAGGTGGAGGACCAGATGGTTTGTATACCACTAATTTTATAAAAATATTTTTGCCTTACCTCATCGGATAATTTTCGGCGATATTAAAGGCGAAGAAAACTTTATAATATTACTGGTTTCCAGACCATTTGGACTCTCCTCTCTGGCTACGCTACTGTCTGCTAGCTCTTTTCAATTCAAACATTGTATAAGAATCGAACTGAGAAAACGTTTCAGCTGGTGGTAAATATTTTAAATAATTAAATTATATCCTACTTCCTTTGACTTGAATTGTGATTTTCATAAGCTTTGAAAATATGAATGATATTGATCATGGTTAAACACGTGATACTCATTCTTTTGTGCCTGGTTGATGTACTCGATACAAGACAGCAAACTAGAAACTATCCCTATTTAGCATTCCAAAGGATTAATCTGTGCTAGAAGAGTGGAAAAGATTATTTCCCTGAAATGATAAAAAACTAACTTCAAAATCAGTTACATCTGAAATATACACTTACAAGAAAATTTTATTAACAGAAATTATGTCCATGTTGTCAACAGTGAAACAGTTACTTTCGCTAGAGGTAAATATATTTTTAAAGAAGATGTCGCTGCGATCGCCCTATTATTATACCGCATCGTTGCCCGTTTATCGGCAACAATTTTTTAATACTTTTTAAAGCATTACCAGTTTGGCTTTTTTTAAATTCTGAAATTTCGCATTCATACCAGAAATTCCCTATAATGGTCTTTTGGTTCCTTAATGGCAGATATTTCATGACTTCTTAAAGTAAAAATTCTTGTTTCAGAATTTCCGGTTTTAAATCGAAAATTTTGAATTAAAAACGGTAAAATCGTTTTCCACACTATGTATTCTAGGCGCTGTAATCAGGATATACAGAATATTTTAACGTCATGGATGAACGATAACGATACAAATAAATCGTCAAATTGTTTGACCTTTCTTTAATTTGCAAAGGACACTTCATACCACGAAGGAATACGCCAATGTCCTTATGAAGCAATGTTTGGCGTTAAACCAAAAAGAGGCATAGCATCGTCATATTTGCTTGGTGAACATATCGCATTTATTATATCCGAAGAACAGCTCAAAGAAATTGTTAATACTTTTGAAAAACTCTGAGCAGTGTCCATAAAGAAAACTATATTGTAAAGATAAATATTGAGCTACAGCCCACTACGTATTCATATCAAGCCCTGACTGAACAAAAGGAGTTTAATTCTATAAAAATAGTGGCAGAGATAGAGTATATTCTACTGCAAGCAACGAAAATGTTACGAACATCAAAAGAAAATTTCCTCCTACTTGAATTGGTGATACCGTATCAATGCAAGTATCTGATGACGACCGTGGCCGTACAAATGCCCGAAATGTATTGGCAGTTGTTGTTAGAATAGAAGACTTTTATAAATTTGAAAACAAAAAAGGTATCCTCAAACAGATTTGTACCCGCAATCAGTTCGTAATTTTTACAGAAAGTTACTTTTCATATATGAGAATATTTCTCAAAAAATGTGGCTGAGAGAAGCAGCTGCAGCTAATTCGAGAAGTGGATGGTAAGTCTCAGGGGTCGTACGCTTTTACCACAATTTTTTAATAGAGCGTATGCCTAGATTTCAGGGGGCGGTGAATAGACCTACGCGCTGACACAAAAATGGCAGTTGTCACAGGTGATTTTTTTCCAGTGTTTGCACGGTCCCGGAATTTTGTTTCAATAGAAGGAACGATGAGGTCATTTGGAGCCGAGTTAAGTGAGTCAATTTTAATAAGTTTCGTGAAAAGATTTATCCCTTTTATTTATTCATAAAATTAACCTTAATTTTCATCGTCTGCATTTAATTGTACTCCCTCCAGTGCTAATCCCCCAGTTTACTGTTATAAAAAAATGTTATATTTGGTTAAATTTGTGACATCGCCTCCTTTACAATTGGCAGCCCAGAAGGTTATGTCACAATCTATGCTTTAATATATAGATATCTCGTGAAATAGTTCACAAAAATAACAAACTACATACCGTAATTAAAACTAAATACAGTGTATACTCGTGTAAATGTCGTGCTGCCACAGTTCAACAGGAATATCGTTTGATTAACAGTATGTTCTAAAAGTCCATTTCGCCTTAATTAATAACAAAATCCGTAATGGTTTTCTGTGATTAAATAAGAAATATGTACCAATTTGGAAATATTTGTATTAAAACGATAATTTTCTGGAAGTAGGGGAGGGGTCTACTTAAGTTCCTATTACACGGAATAATTTGAAGCTACAAAAACTGCCGCAGCACAACAGTCAAGACTCTTCCTTCTTCAGTTTTCCAAGCATTTCATTGACTGTCCCTGGTGACATTGGTCCTTTCCACTAAATAAGGACCACTATAAATGACAAAATTGTTGCAACAATAAAAAGTTGCTTGTTTCGAGCAAGACTCCCTTATCATAGATCAGACTTGACAATCCGGAGAAAGTCTATGGGAGAAAATGTCCGCGGTAATTGCCAACTTATTAATTGACTTTCTCCGGAAAGTATCGCCGCCTGGTGGATACTACCGCACAGTTGCCATGTTTCGGGCTTTTTTAACACCAGTATATTTTTAGAGAAAATGTTGTTCTTTTAAATCCCAGAATTCTCCGATCAAACAAAACAAAATTGTCTCTACTAAAAAACTGGTATCCAAAAAGTTAATAGAAAAATCTATAGAAAAATCTAGCTGGTCTGCTAACCGCATAGCTGCCAACTCTTACGCTTTTTTCTTACCACTAAAATTTAATAGAATTTTTTTCGTCATGTAATCACACGATCTTGTCAATTTAATAAGATAAAATTTACTATAAAATTTTAGTGGTAGGAAAACTACTAGTTCATAAGCAAATGCATAGAACAAATGGAGCTGTGAAAAAATTTCGTGTGATTTCGTGTCGTAAATACTATTACTGACGATTGATGGCGCTAGTAGCAGGACAAGTATAGCGGTCAAAGGCAACTTGCTGATTGAGAGGTCTGATACTATGATAAGGAGGTCTTGGTTTCGAGAAACCCCTTTTGAAGACAAAAGTTTAACAGTTTCGTCCAAGAGTAATGGCTATTAAAGAGCAAAATGAATGATTTATTCATTCAAATGAATGACTCGTGTATGCGCAAAAGAATAATTGGAAAACTTCGTATTTTTCTTAATCAATTACAACCAGAAATTTTGTAGAAGTAAAAGGAGCAAAAACATAGTTGTCAACTTTCGTACTACTTTTAATCAGTTACCTCAGAGATTTTGTAAAACAAAATACTTTTTTTGGCTCTTGATTTAATTCTAGGTAAAATAGGAAAATTCATTTTCTTTTACAAAATTTCTAGTAGTAATTGATTTTAAAAAATGCAAAGTTTGGCAGTAATGATTTTGAGCATGTCGGAATCATTTAAATATCAAAATCATTCATTCTGCCCATCACTAGTGGCGGAAACTTTGAAGCCTCGTATAATAGGGCCATTATACGCGAATATATGCGCTATCTTACTTTCATTATTGATATCATTTAACAATATCTATGATTCTTTTTTTTTTTTTTTTTTTTTTTTTTTTTTTTTTTTTTTTTGCAACAAGAACAATTTTTAGCCGTAATAAATTACATTCGTTTGTAGAATTTAAATTGTCATTTAATGTGAAAAAAATAATCTTAGAGCAGTTTGTATAAAAACATACAGATAGCAATAGTACGTAAATAGCGCATTTTATTGAAAAGCTTCCTCTTTTATGGTTATGTCTTCTCCACAAACAAATCTGTTTTACGAAGCAAAGAACATTGGATCTTGAAAATAAATGAAATCTGAAATACGTGACTGGAAAAACTTTTTACAAACATTCTTTTCGCTCCCCATAATATTAGAAATAAAATATAACTAGAAAATAATTTTAGAATTATTTGTTCCACCGAATTAAATACTGGTTTCAATTGCGGTTGTCACACACACACACACATATATATATATATATATATATATATATATATATATATATATATATATATATATATATGTGTGTGTGTGTGCACGGATCAAACTATCATATATACGACAAGTAATTTTTTTTTTACATATAAGTACGCCACGACAGTAAATCACATTTTATGAATTAAAATTTTTCGTTCAGAATATGTTTGTTTAGTCCGCTTTTTACGCCGGAATGTACATACATACAGATATATATTTACAACAGTGGCCAAAATTAAGAATACCTTTACGAAAAGCTTCATTTCTGAAATTTTATATTCCATAACAATGTGTAATTTTTATATAAAGTCATACAATTTTATATCAATGGAAAGATAAAATAATTCTGCATATGATGCAATAATCATCAGAAGGATACGTCTATCGTAATAGCAATAGCAAATAAGAAATTTAAAAACATGGAGAAAATTAGTTATACACAATATTTCGCGAAGTCAGTTAATACTTATTTGAGCAAACTTAAGGGTTAAGAGCAAGTCTTAAAACACCTTCTCATGAAGTGAACCCTGTTTTTCGTTTTGTGACTGTTTTGGTATGGAATCAAGACTAAGTTATTGCTTCTGTTAATCATGCTAAATTACATAATTGTTTCCGACAAACAAGTTTTTTTAGTTGTCTGCATAGGATTTCAGTTGAGTTAATGTTTGGGCTATTCACAGACAAATTCACGTGGAAGGAGTTATTATCTTGAAACCATTTTTTGCATGAAACAATATGATGGAGTTAATTTTTTTAAATAGAAATACTTCCTTATATTGGAAAAGACCACATATGGGAGCCATCAGTTTGGGTTCAAGTATCACATTCATGTATTTTTTGCATTTATTATTCCTCTAAATCACACAAATTCTGCTTTCACTTCTCAATCGCATTCAACACAAAATCATAAAATTCATTGGGTGTTTAACGGAAGTGTAATGCATCCAGGATGCAAATATTTTTCATTTAATCTATTTGCATCAATTATGCCATCATTATGAAACACTGAAATCTCATTACTTCAAATAACACGGCAGCACTATTGCTCTGTGTAGTTAACATGTATTTTAACAAAAATAAAAACTTTACAACACTTGTATCATCGATAAAAATATTTTGGTTCATGGAATTCTAGCGTTTAGACGAAACAAAACACACTCTGCACAGAACTGTACTTTACTTCAAATCTCCATTGCAGTGTTCCAGTTCATTTTGTATACAATGAGATATTTTTCTCTCACCTATAAACACAGACTCTCTATATTTCTACTTCAGTTGCGTTCGTGCAACTTTTCCTGTATTTATCATTCTTGTTCTATACGACTTAGACATCCCTTGGTTAAGTTTCTTCCAATTTATCTTTGAAATTTCTTCATACTGTGTCCTACTTCCTTTATCAATAATATTATATATAGCTTTCTGGGTAATTAATCAACTCTTTATAAGGTTTTCTTAATTTTATTATGTTTTACTAGTACAATAATTATAAGGACAGATAGAACATCACCCACTTGATACCAACCATAAAACAACAATGAAAAAAGTCCTTGTATCAGTATCAATATATGCCATCTCTAGTTAAAACCTATTTTAAGCTTGATTGACAACATTGCCAAATGGAATAAAATCTGTATGTCACTCCAAACATTCACAACATTGTCTACATTCAAGTGAAAGAAAAATACTTTACAGCAACTTAACCAGGTTTTACTGCCTTTTTCTCATTATTTGGCTATAACTTTTGATAAAATAATTATAAATGAACAAACTGTATTTTATAATATACGTGATTATCTTTTCAGTAATATATAGCTTTTACAGGGTGTCCCAAAAACATTTACCTCGGCTTTTATTCCTTAAATATTGATCACAGACATATATTATAAATACAAATTTACGTAAAAAAAGGAAAATGATTTTATAAAATCGATTAGGGAATTAAATTTGAAGAAATACAAAATTTAAATTTTCATACGGCCCTCGTAGAAAAAATTTCCCAATTAGTAAAATGTGCCACATACACTAATCAGGTCAGGTACAAAATTTCAGCAATTTACCATAAAAACTTGCAGAGATATGTTTAAACAAATTTGGTGAGGGCTTAATCATAAATTAAAATGTCAATGTTTACAGCTAGAGTGCAGATGACCAGACGCAGAAATGCATCATAATCAAATAAAATATAGCTCTTATCATTAGTTGTATTTAGAAATTTATAAAGCTATGCTTCTTGAAAAATACCTTAAAATTTTACATAACGAATTACAGAATTAAACTTGGAAATGGTACTGAACTGTGGCGCCCGTCACGCGCGTCAACCGTCGCACCCAACTTCATAGAGACTTATAACCCGCACGACCGGGAGAAGCCTCCCGTATGCGTTGCGACCAGTTGGAGCACCGCCACCTGCGCATCACTCCTATTGAACCCATGAGGTGACGACATAGGTCGTTACGATACGCAGTGGATCCCAAATTCAGAAAAACCACCATGAAGACACTTGAAGAATCGCCAAGAATCCCCCTACGGCTTCGTAGCCGGAACCCCATGAGAGAAACCGGGTCCTCGACCATATGTCGAGTATCTCCAACGACCCTTGCTTTGGCGTAGCTTCCGATCTTCGAGTCCTAAGGAGGGAGGAAACAACTAGTTTATCGTCTGCGGTGAATAAGAGGAGCTTCCGCCAACCGGGGACTTGGAAAATGTACAGTCAATGAACATCAAAAGCGAAGTGTTATCAGACGAAAGTAGCTGTGTATTGGCATGGATGGGAAACATTTTGAACAAGCTTTGTAATCTTCGCGTAAAGTTTTTATTTCTGCACAGTTCAGATACTTTTGAACCAATAAATAGCACAATTATTATTTATTTATGCAATCATTGTTTTATTTCTTAATTTGTGTACGACCCCTGAAAAGCGATCATCCGACATGATTTTTCCCTTTTGCGTACTCATATTCTGGCACAAAAAATTAGTTTAAATCAGCATTTATGTATTTTCACATGTCTGCGACTTTTTATGACAAAATGCTGAAATTTTTACACCTTTTTATTAGTGCATGGGGGGCATTTTACTCATTTGAAATTTTATTGTATGGGGCCCGTATAAAAATTTTAATTTTGTATTTCAAATATAATCCCATAAAAATTTTAATCGATTTCATAAAATTATGTACTTTTTTATACGTAACGTTGTAAGTTATAATATGCATCTGTTATCAATATTTAAGGAATAAAAGCCGTGGTCCATGTTTTAAGAACACCCTGTATAAATAAAATCAATAAAAATCACAAAACAAGTTGTTTTTCAACATTTAAATGCGGCGTAGTAATCTGAAACAAGAACGAAAAGTCAGGCATCAGTCATACATCATGAACCACTTTACAACATTAAAAGAATATTATTAAGAAATTTCTTTTTTTCCTACAATGAAATCGATCATAGTCTGTCCTGTAACCGAATTCTTTTGTGCGTGTCTGTAATTGAACTAAACATGCTAAGCGCGCCACAGAAAATCCACATAAAACACGTTGTAGTGCACCTCAGTGATCCTTTACAGTTTCTTTATGTTTGAAGTATTGTAACAGCATTAAAATGTATCGGAAATTATTTTTCCTCATAAATTATAATTAAATAATTTCGTTTTGTGTACTCCTGTAAACTAACTATAAATTCTACACGTTTCAATTTCAATATCGAACATTCTTTAATAAACCTAACTAACATATACAGTAGCTGGCAAAAGTTGTAAGACGATAAGTTTTTCTGTCCTAACTTTTCCTGTAAGCAAAATTTCTTAATGATGTAAATTATTAATTTGAAGGTTTAGTCATCCTACATGGTGCGCAACTAATGATATGTGTAAAAATTGTTAATTTAAAAAAATCCAAACCTGAATTTGAAAATTTCAAAGCAAAAGTTTTTAGACGATCTGATAAAATTCGAGTTTATAATACTTGACTTAAATACATGTGATATTGTCACACACACACACACACACACAAGGACTCCGCTAACTGAGTGGCTAGAGCAGAGGAATTCCACGCAGAAAATGTGGGCTCGAATCCCGTTCCTGGATTTTAAATTACATTTTCGTTATTTCCTTTCAATATGAGCTGTATGCAAATTACTTTGTAATTTCGATATGTTTGCGCAGATATGCAAATTAATAGCTTTACATAGTCATGTTCCCAGAGTGTTCTAGAATATGTGATGCTTCATATAGAAAGCACGAAACAATTCGGCACCTCAACCGGGTTGTTGTATGCGAAACACTTGCTTAATCCTTAATACATTATAATTCTATTTCGTACGTGAAAATCTTAATTTTAGTATCTGTATCAGATTCAGTATGAAGACACAGGAAAAGACGCCTTTGACCATTCGTCTGTTAATTATTAAATTAGCGGGAGAAATGTCATATTCTGCTATCAACAGCAAGTAGGGAATTCCAAAATCAACTGTTGGTCACATTGTAAAGAAGTGGAAGGATGGTAAAGGTGTGCGATTCCAAGATTAAGAGCCCCAAGAAAAACGACTCAACGTCAAGACTCGTTGACAAGTCGGTCGCTGACCCAAACAAGTACGCTGCTGAAATATTTAAGGAGATGGCCACCGAACATGGATTCACAGTGAGTAAGGTCACCATAAGACGCCGTCCAAATGCCGCTGGATTGTGTGCACGGGTCCCGGCAAAAAAACCTTCCATCCGGGAAAAAATTGAAAAATCCGATTGAAATTCGCCAAGGAGCACGAAACGTGGACAACCAAAGATGGGGAGTAGGTCCTTTAGAGCTATGAATCCAAATTCAATTTGTTTGGAAGTGATGGCCGATGTTATATTCGTCGCCAAAAAGCACCGAAATGGATCCCCGGTACCAACGCCCAACAGTGACGTACGGAAACGGATCAGTAATGGCCTGGGGAGCTTTCCATCATGATGGCGTCATCTCCCTCGTACACATCGATGGGATTATAGATCAAAATATTTATAAAAATATTTTAGAAGATCACATTCTGCGTTATTCTCGTAAAAAGATGCCTCGTGGATGGATCGTTCAGAAGGATAACGATCCAAAGCACGCCTTCAAAAAGGTGACAAATTGGTTTACAGCTAAGAAAATTAAAGTTTTGGACTGGAACACATCGGAAAAATGTAGGGACACGGAAGCATTCTTTAAAGGCATCCTTCAGTATCTTCAATCGGAATTGGCGAAAATCCCTAGGTCGACCTTAGAAAACCTTGTTAATTCCATGCCCAGACGATGTGCCACAGTACAAACGGATATGCAACTAAATGTGCAGCAAAGCAAAAGGATGTGCAATTAAATATTGTCGTATTACGTTTCATTAAGGCACTTAATTTCAATAAAAAGTTTAGAAAAATTGAATCGTCTCAAAACTTTTGTTTAATTAATTTTGCGAATTTCCAAATTATTTTTAATTCATGCATATGTCTCAATTGTTCGAATGTTGCATTTTGTTGAACTTTAAAAAGAACAAATTACCGTAATTTCCGGCTTATAATCCGCAGCTCAAAGAGTCGTTTTTCGACCCAGAAATATTATTTTATAAAATGTAAATTAAAAGATCTCTGTAAATATTTAACTACAATTATTGAATAAAATTTCTGGGTCGAAAAACGACTCTTTGAGCTGCGGATTATACGCCGGAAATTACGGTACTAATTTACTTCATTAAGAAATTTTGCTTACAGAAAAAGTTACGACAGAAAAACATATCGTCTCAAAACTTTTGCCAGCTACTATAAATAGTACATGAAATTCAAGTATATTTACGTGAGTTAGAGCACGGAAAAAACCTCGTTTCAAACACTTTTCAATATTGTTGAAAAGTGTTAAACCTAAAAACAACCATAAATGAAGAACGTGGCCTCAAGCGGTATTCGTGAGTACGAATATAAAATAGCTGAATGGGTTTCATATATGGCTAATTATATCATCAGCAATGTTTCAAACTATATATTTAAAAATAGAAAGCATTTATCTTTCATGTAAAAATGAAAAAATAGGTACATTCTTAATTCATTTAAAAAAAAAAAGAAGTTGTCAGATATTGGCTGCGGCTCTAAAAATATGATCACGAACCATAATGTGAAAATTGTAACACTCCTTTTAAGATTATGGATTGTGCGAAATGTGATAAAACGGATCTTGTACCTTGTAGACGCAAAGAAAATCGAGAAAATCAATCAAAGTTTGAATTAGTGTATCTTCAAAATATTTATATGTATGAGCATAAAATTTTGACTGTTGATTAAAGAGATTGGAATTTTTAATATAATACTATTAAAAACTGAATAGCTTTTACTGAATTTGTGCATTATTGAAACTAAACCGGGAGCAGTCACATGGGGTATGATATACCCTAAGGTGCGTACTGTTTTTACAGTTGTCACCACTAATTTTCGAAAAGTAATCTACAATTTACATTATCATATAATTTGTAACAATTGTCTCAGACTAAATAAGGTGACGATTATTAATTGTATTTATTGGTGACAGTGTAAATATCCTTTCTAATCTGGATATGCGCGACTTCTCCCGGGTACCAGTATCCAAAAAACGCACCAGTGGGTCAAAGTAAGGTTGTAGAAATATTCGTTCAAATATATTCATTATTTTGAAAGTTGTGATTTTAAACCCGACTTTTGCTTTAATTAATACACTTTATATATTCGAAAGAATTTGTACTTTACTTCAGACCATTTTTTGAATATGTTTCGTTTGTTCATCTTGACGTTTACTATCAAAACTTTTTATTGTAAAACACAAGTTTTAGAGCATTATTTGTGCTTCGAAGAAATTACAGGAGTTAATCATTAACGGTCGAAAGGCACAAATATATCACACTCTCACGGCGAGAGACAATTACACATATTTAATTTTTGGGGCACCCCTTTTCTGGCAAATGTTTTTTTTAATTCTTTAATTGCTGAAATTTTGAGATTAGATAAAAGGCAAAATTTTTTGAGCAAAAATATTGGTGTGTACGTACCTCATAAAGAGTGCAAGATCTTTGAATTTTGACACCATTATTTTTCAATAGAAAATATCGCCTTAGCTAATCACAAAATTTCAGCAATTAAATAATGGAAAAAAGGTCGGGAAAAATAGTGCCAAAATAAGAAGTGTAATTAACGGCCCGTCGTGGAAGTGCGTTGTCTAAGTAGTGGGGAATATCGACCGTTAAGGGCTAAACATGTTTGTTACATGTTTTAAGGAACATTTTTTCATACAGGGTGCGTACACTTCTATCAGAAAATTTTAATAGGATTTTTGACTTACTTAATGGAAGGAAAATTTTAAAAATTCTGAGGTAATATACGACGATTAGAAATTCAAAGATTTAAATATTAAGGAGAAAATTTCTAATTTGATACTACAGGTACCATAATCATTAGAAATTTTAAAGAGTGTATGAAGCTTACTGTACCTCTATTTTACTTAGAATTCAAAGTTTGTTGCATGAAAAAATGGCTGCTATATTTTAAAAGCAAGTTTTCTGAACATTAAAATTCAGGTTTGTATTTCTCTTGCAAAGGTTTGAGAGATCAACCAGGAGTATTTTTGTTTGCAAATTGCAGTATTAAAAAGAAACACTTTTAATTTTTCGACACAAAATCTCAATCCTAATAATAGTAAATAACAAATGCTTCAATATTAAAATTAGAAGATGACAAAATTACTCAGATATGGAATACTATTCCGGAAATATTTAAAAATTGAAAGTTTAAATTTCGTGTACCCAACCTACGGTAGATATTTTTTGATTAAAAAACTCGAAGATTTCTATTCTGAAAAAGTGGTGGCAAATGGCTTTCATAAAAAAAAACACACTTGGAGATTACCCGTGATATAGATGAAGTTTTTCGAAAAACTCAACCGCTATCCACAGTGCTACCAGTAATTGTATAGTGTAAACTTGTCCCTATTTACTCGGAGAATTTCGACAATCAATCAAGTCAATTTCAATTATTTCTATGAGAAAAGAAGTAGTTTCGTCGCGTATCGCGGTTGAGTTGTTGTAAACATATGATCTGATTCTTTCGCTCATTTATTATATAATTATAAGTTAAACCAGTGTAGTCCAGCTGTGGCCTACTTGGAATCGGTACACTTTACAGAAATTTTTGCATTGTTTACTCGCAGAAATTCCGTTTAAATAATACGAAAAATTGTAACAAAAAATTTTGTTTGCACGTGGACCGCAGATTTATATTGACTTATTTTTTCGCCCGGTTATAAATGCCACAGGCGAGTATTTTTATATTCCATTCGTACCACTATTTTCAAAAGATAAAGTTTGTGGCAAATCTCTTTTGCATGTAGTGTCAAAAATATGTTAAAAATTTTTATTTATAGAAAGTTGTATAAATCGAATAAAAAAATGTTTCTTGTGGCAAATTGTTGCTGGGATATATTCGCCGATTTGGGCCGAAAGTGTTAAACAACATGTTGTACATAAATTTTATTGCAAATAGCTATTAAGATGCAATAATGTTTTTGATGCAGTAATGAAGTTTTTTATCTAAAATAATTTATTTTTTCATATTCAATCTGAAAAGTTATTTCTGAAAAAAAAAAAAAAAAATACACGATCAAACAGGCAATGAAGTAATGATTATAAAAATATTAATAAGTTCTGTTTTTGCAATTTTAAGACGATCAATTTCTTTTACTTAAAAAAATAACAAAAAAGGGCGGTGTAAGAAAACTGTCACTACGGAAAGTGAAAATATTTGACATTCTTCTGAAACGTTCATATTTCAAGAGTAATATTTATTCCACTTCAACATTTTTAAATGTGAGACATGAGCGTAACGAAATTGTATTTATAAAGCAGTTTTATTTGATATAACACTAAAAGTACGTCAAAAGAATGAAAAATTAAAAACAGATTACTTTTAAATTGCAATAAATTTATTTAGTAAAGTCATGGAATGTGCTTAAAATTATTTTAATGGTTTTTCTTGAAAATTGCACTATCATAAAAGAAATAAAGAAATGATTATAGAAATTTTAATAAATCTCTCTTTGTGATTTTAAGACAATCAATTTCTTTTACTTTCCAAAAAATTTTAAGAAAAGATGAACTCTATCTAATTAAAGAGAAAATATTTGAGATTCCCCAAAATTGTTTATAATTTAACAGTAATATTTATTAAATTGTCGTCAATTTTTAACGAAGAAAACGAACATTATCCTGTTAACCGGGGAATAAACTTTTGTTCAACTCATATGTCTGATTACCAACTTGGCACACTCCCACCAGTAAATAAGAATAGAAATTTTTTCCTTATTCATTGGTAGTAATTTTGCATGAATAGGGCGTTTTAATAAGATGAAAATTTCTATTAAAATTTCATTGGTGGAAGTAATGCGTTCAAAATATTACGGTAGTATTTCGTGTATGACGAAATATTTCGTCATACACAGTTAACAGGCCAATAAACTGATTTTCAAACAAGCTTCATAGCTGCGAACTTTTACTCATTTTCCTTACCATAAAAATTTACTAGTAAATTTTGCATTACTTAATAGCCAAAATTTCCGATAAAATAAGGTAAACTAGTCTGTTAAATTTCATTGGTAACAAAAAAGCTTAAAAGGTGGTATGCAGTTTTCTCTGGCATAACAATAACTTATCTGCCAACCTCCCACTAATCTTACGTTAAATGCGGGTTAATTTTACCCAAATTAAACACGTTTCGAACCGGAATGTTTTGTAAGAAATGAATTCAAATAAGTTCCCCATAGAAAGATCGCATTAAATAAATTTTCTGGTTCGAAACAACATTAACTTGAATCAAACTAACCAATATCTTAATGAAAAATTATTAGAAGATGACAAGAACTCATTAACCCCTCCAGGGGCAAAGTAGTCTTGTACATAAAATATTGAAATGATTGATTGACACCAGGATTCTCGAACGAATTTATTTTAAAACAGATGAAAGCTTTTCCTCATGTACCTTAGAAATTCAAAATTTGATTATAAAGTTCTGGTGTAATTGTGGCATTTTGGGATTAAAATTAAGTGGTATATATAATATAAAGGTGCCCTACAAGGGATTAAACATGTGTTTATAATTTCAGGTGTGAAGTAATTCGGTTGATAAATTGTTGGCATGATTGAATGTCATCACGATTTAGGAACAGATTTATTTGTAAATAATTAGCTTTTATTCATGTACATTACAAAAGCAAAATTTCATTCCAAAATTCTGGTTCTATTGTGGCATTTGTGGATTGAAATGAAATGGAATATATAGAATCTCAACGTCCTTGAAAGGGTTAACCCTTTATATCGTCGCTACCATGTCAAATTATCGAATATGAAAATATGCATTTTTCATTACTTTTAAAAATGGGCCCATTGTCACCACTAAATTTTATTAGAATTCTTTGCCTAGTAAAAATAATAACAAAATTTCTGTGAAGAACAAGGTTGCCAGTTTGGCTTCCTTTTTCATTCAGTGATGCCGAATTCATACAGGAAATTTTGAGCGAAAAATTTTTACTTTAAGTACACAGGCCTCCAAAAGTTACGGTACAACAAGTTCTTCGAAGCTCACCAGACAAAAAATGGCAGTCAGATTAAACTTCATAGTTTATATGAATGACAATAATAAGCTTTAAAAAAACTTACGCAAAAATTACAGCTACCACTTTTATTTTATAGAAAAGAATAGGTATTTGTGAATGAGAGAAAAATATGCAATTACGAAGCTCTCGTAATTTCGCGTGTAAGTTTTGTTGTATTCAAACTATTGTTCTCAGTGTTCTTCACAACAGCCAGTCGAGTCTAGAAATTTCTAGAAGAAGTCGTTTGCCGGATTCATTAAGGTGGCGGGCAATAGGATGGATAGAAATGGGGTTGTCACAGGCCGATACTGCTAGACGGCACAATGTGTCTCGCAGTGCAGTCCAACGACTCTGGGATCAGTATGAATCCGAAGATTCTGTGTCCAGAAGACATGTAGGCCGCCCACGTGTTACAACACCTGCAGAAGACCGGTTTCTAGCTCTTTCGGCCCGAAGGAGAAGACGCACTACTGTGTCGCAACTCATTGCAGACTACTTTGCAGCATCAGGGTGAAGAATCTCCGCTACTACGGTGCGAAGACGTCTTCACAATGCAGGTCTCTATGCAAGGCGATCAGTTGTGTGTGTCGCCCTCAACAGACGACAGAGAAGGGCCCGCTTATGCTGGGCAAGAGAACATGTTTCCTGGACCAGACAACAGTGGGCTTCTGTACTCTTCACAGACGAGTCCAGATTCACACTGGAGAGCGATTCAGGACGTCTTCTGATTTGGAGAGAACAATGCACTCGATACCATCAATCAAACACTGTCGAAACACACAGTTACAGAAACGGTGGCATCATGGTTGGAGCAGGGATCTTACTCGGAGGCCACACTGACCTGCATGTGTTCCATGGAGGAACTGTGACTGGTGCGAGATATCGGGTTGAGATCCTTGATTCATATGTGCGCCCATATGCCGGTGCTATTGGCAATGGTTTCATTCTAATGGATGATAATGCGAGACCACACCAAGCTGTGGGTGTTGAGAATTATCTTGAGGATCACGGTTTGGAGAGAATGGAATGGCCAGCTCACTCTCCAGACTTGAATCCGAAAGAACATCTTTGGGACTATCTTGGAAGACAGGTTGCGACTTTAAGTCCTCCTCCAAGATCATTAAATGAGCTGGAACAAGGCTTACTCCAAGTCTGGTCAGCGTTACCTATTTCGGTGTCCGACAATTTAATTTAGAGCATGGAAAGTCGATGCCGCCAATGCATTCAAGTCCGGGGTGGACATATTCCGTATTAGAACCAGTTTTTTAATGTTTCTGTCACATTTTACTGCATAATACTGCGATGTAGTTAGTGATTTCTCCAAGAATGGTATTTTCCACCATGAGTGCTTTTTTGTTGTAATTTCATTTATACGTTTAACTTAAGTAAATTTCTATGTCGCATTATATAAATAACAGTTTAGAGCACATTTCCTCCAAATTTGTTGTTTCTATATTCATTCATTTCAAAGCCATTAAATAATAAGCCCAGTCAGATAAATGGGAAACTTTTCGCAAGTTGAAAATAGCGCCATCTAGCGGTTGGGAGTGCTGCATTCGGCACCAAGAATATTTTAATAAAATTTTGCCTCTAAAATTAAAGCTTAAAATAAGAAGTTCATATTTTCTAAGAAAGTCGTTTGTAAATTCCGGTGTCAGTCAGTAATTTCACATTTTACGAACATAATTTGTCTGTTCCGGAAAGGGTTAATTGCATAGTGATGTAAATTTCCATCACTTTTTATTTAACTTTTAATAAATAAATCAACTTCTTCGCCACCACTATATTTATATAGAAATATTAACTCCCGTAAATTTCCACATTTCTGTTTCATTATAGTTTTAGCTTTAATGTAAAAGATCCCAATAATTAGCAAGCTTTTAAAGGAAGTGCAAAAACAAAACATCGATAAAAATCGTATAAAATATCGATACAAATAAATCGTATCGTTTCTCAGCGACCCACTTCTGTTTTGTCCTCCTTCCGCAGCAGAGGTTTGGCGCTAGTGTGTCGCTAACAAATTTAACACTATCTGACTGGGCTTATTATTTAATGGCTTTGATTCATTTGGAAATTAGGCGCAAAAAACCGGTTGTACCTTAACTTTTGGAGGCCAGTGTAATTACGAGATAGGTTGTCATTATATAAAGAAAAAAATTTCTATTTTAAATTTCTGGTATGGATTCAACATTTCAGAATGGAAAAAGAGGCCAAACTGGCAACCCTGGTGATGTTGTAACCCTGCAACCTTCTTAAAATTTAATAGTGACAATCGGCCCATTTTTAAAAGTAATGAAAAATGCATTTTTTCACATTCGATAGTTTTTGACATGGTAGCGACGATATCACCACGTTGCATATCTTCAGTATTCTTCAAAATTAAATACAGTGACCTCTCATTTATGCGCGATGTTCAGTAATTACTTTTTCGTACTACTATTTTAAAACAGTAAAATTCGATTTATAAATTCTGCGATTAATTAAGAAGAAAATTACTTTATAAAAAATCTGGTGCTGAAAAATAATTACTGTGTATCGCGTATAAGTGAGAGGTCACTGTATTACTAGTACAGTGGACATTAAAAGACGATTTGATTTATTGAAGCTGTCATCCAACACAGAAGTTAAAATAAATTGTTAGTAGAATTCTCATCAGACGGTGATACTGAGTTAATTTTTTATGCTGGTTTTATTTATCATTTGAACAGTTTCACATCGTTATTACTAAAAAGAACTTCGGAAATGTTATCAAATTAAAAATTCTGGAGATGTCCAAATGTAGATTTTATACAAAAGCAAGTTCATATACTTTACAGTTTTTGTATTAGAAAATTGGCAAAATTTATGAGAAGTATGTAATTTTCTGTTTATTGCAGATGTGAAAAAAAAGGATCTTTTAGTCAATAATATTTTATTTTATGTTCTAAAATTTGTAAAATTATGTTTTCATGCTTAAAATGATGTATTGTAACATATGAGTAAATCTTTTTCGAAGCGGAGTTGTTGAGTCACAAGCGTGTTGAGTCAGTGTTGAGTCAGTGTTGAGTCAGAGTTGAGTCACTGGCGGCCCGTGACTGGATTTATTTGGGGCACTAAATGCATATTTGACAAATTTATTATTTTCTTACCATTATTATTCAAAAGAAAACTTTCCTTTATTTATTGGCATTGATAGTTCTGCCATTAAAAATGTAAAATATTTCTTTTAAACATTAATGGTTTCAAAAATAATTAATTTGACAGCCATGTATTTAGTGCCCCGAAAATAGCTAGTCACAAGCCGCCATTGATCACAAAGGTTTAAGGGAATAGAGAAATCTCCTCAACTTGTTTAGATGCAAAAAATGTATTTGGTAAAATAGTGAAACGCACTTAATTTTTAATTAAAAAAATTCATTATAAGAGTGAGAAGTATATTTTTTAAATAATCCTCCATCATGAAGCAGTTGGCAGGAATTATAGAAGTTTTAATAAGATCTAGATTAGTGAAATAATTGATTTATTTAACTTGCGACAAAATGCAAAAAAAATCATAATAGGAAATTTAAAAAAAAATCTCCTTAACAAAAATTTAAATATGTGAATTTCCACTAAATAGTTCCTTTTCATGTTCCTGTCCTATTCTGCTTCTTTTTTAAATTTTCAGTCTGAAGAAATACTTTTTAAAAAATTCAACGTCATAAAGGAATTTAATGATTACAAAAGTTTTAACGAGGTCTCGTTCAGTGATTTTATACCGATCGATTTGTTTTACTTTCCAGAAAATTAAATAAATGTAAAGAAAACTCTCCGTAATGAAAAGGGAAATATTTGACATTCCACTGAAGTGTGCATGTTTCAAGAGTAATATTTATTCAGTTTCAAAAATTTTCAAGGAGTGATAGGAATGAATAAATTTCAAAACAGTTTTCTTTGACATAACATTAAAAGTTTGTTAAAGCTAAAAATAATTATATGCAGATAGCTGATAAGATTAAACCAGTTTCGAGTTCCCACTTATTCGCGTTTCATGCATAGCTACAAACATTTACGAATTTCTGAGTTACAGCTATTTTCTTTAATCGCGAACTTTGCTTTATATAATCGCAGAAATCGGCGAAAACAAAGATTATTAATAAAAAATAGAAAACATAAAAGCATAAATGTTGGCAGATATGTGTATGTAATTAATTTTAATACCACTATTTCTAATAGTAATTTTAGCTATATTTAATAACTGAAAACTTAATTTTCAGAAATAGTGATGCTAAAAATAATTGTCTTACATCGCGCATAAGTTAGATGTCACTTTATTTGGAAATATAATGAAACGTATTAAAACATTATCAGGATTCGTACGATTGTACCACAATTTTTTAATAGAATTTTTCAATTTAATATTGAAATAGCAGAAATTATATACGTCTTGTTTAATTTCAGATTTGTAACACTTTTCTGCATTTAAATGAGGCCAAAAAAATAATTACAAATTGTGATAAAAGCGTACGAACCCTGTTTTTTGTAGATATTCTTTTCCATTTTAATTCTCAAAACTTAACATTTTAATTGAAAATGGCACAGAACTACCATGAGCCATAATTTTGATGGTTACCAAATGAATATATTCCGATTCGAACCTGAAATTTCTTCTTAAAATAAATTAAACATAAAACTCACGGAAATACGTTAAATGAATAAGTTAAGTAGATTTAAATAAAATTTCTGGTGCGAAATAGTTAAAAAAAACTTGAGTAAAATTTCCGGTAGTTCTAGTGTTAAGACAAATAAAGCAGTCATTGTCGAATAGGATAGTGACGTAGCGGCAGGCAGTGCTGCATCACTTTACAATCATTAATATATACTAAAATTAGCCTTATTTAATCTTTGAATGTTATACGATTAAATAAGGCTAAATCTAAAATATAATAATACTGATAGTAAAGTGATCTAATACAGTGATGGACCACTGTCGCAGCATGTGGGCGATTACCACCTAATAGCATCCCCTGACGCTAAGCCACCGGAATAGGGGTTTTCAAACTTTTTGCCTGAATGTCACTCGTCACAACACATTTCGATATGTAATCTACGCCTTATTTAGTAGCAAAGTTTATGTTATTAAATAAGGTTTTTTAAATTTTAATTCAGTGGTAGATTTGTGTCCTATTAACTACAGATTGAAGACCCGTCTACAGTTTTAACCCCTTTTTTCCCATACACAGTACGTGCT
Organism: Maratus michaelseni; assembly: GCA_963931845.1. Classification (NCBI taxonomy): domain Eukaryota; kingdom Metazoa; phylum Arthropoda; class Arachnida; order Araneae; family Salticidae; genus Maratus; species Maratus michaelseni. The sequence goes on from OZ007586.1 coordinate 190,130,793, forward strand.
TGAAAAGTTTGCTTGTTCTGTTAATCAAATCTTTAGGATACCATTAATTCTTAATTGTAATCTTAGCTGTATATAATGGTAGAAAATTTTCGATTAAGTCAAGCGAATATTTTAGGTCTGAAAATGTTGTCTCATATCTGCAGCTTTTTGTGCTAAAAAATATGTTGTTAAGGGTGTGTTGCTAAGGTTTCGTAATACTGATTTCACAACGACCGATTTCTTTTCCTGTCCAAAAAAGTAGATAATAAATAAATATCTCCTTAATGAAAGTGAAAATATTTCACATTCCTTTAATGCGGGGGTGGCCAACCTTTTACCCTGAAGATCGTTCGACACCAGTTTTTTTTAATATAAATTTTAACTTCATTTTGTCACATAATTTAACTCTTTATTTAAGACGAATAATTCTGTTAAAAAATAGTGGCACCTCTGTGGCACGCGTACCACAAATTGGCCACCCCTGCTTTAATGAGTTCACGTTTGACCAGTAATATTTATTCAGATTCAACAAGAATACGAACATGAATAACTATATTTCCAAACCGATTTTCTTCGATTTAAAAGTATTGCGATCGAATGTTTTTGTATTTTTATAAGTACGCCACGCATATGGGCGTTGCTCTTGCATTCCAATGTATATCAAAATGATTTTCAGGAATTTCTTTACTCGTCTTTTTGTTACAAATGGATACATATTATAACGAAACTGTTTCATTCGATGTATTTATAAGTGTAGTACATTGATTTTATAAATATGAATATTGTATTTATATTTCAGAATAAAACTCCTGTACGAAGAACGCCCTTAAATGAAGTTACATAAATCAAAATTACGTAAATTCACGTCAGCAGTGAAATGTGTGTGTATGTTAATATTAAAGGTGTGTTAAAAATTTAATAGACTACACTAGTCACGCGAAGACACTCACAAGCAAATGTTAAACCAATGGCAATGTTCTTTTCAAATTTCCCCTTTTTATTTCAATATAGTTAAACTATTTTTTTTGCATAGAATATCTAAGAGTATTTGTTTCACTAGAGTAGGCTCTGAAATAAATCAGCTTGCTGACATAAATAAGCTGTATATTTATTTTCTACTGTCGTGAAAATGTGTTTAAAGCTTTAAAGAAAAAATAATTTTCATTTTTCATTTTTTAAGGCTGAAAAAATATTTCTTAAAGATTCCACCATCATAAAAGCAATAAAGCAATGAATATAGAGGTTTTAATGAGGTCTGAATTAAACATTAAGAATATTGGCTTCTTTTACCTTCCAAAAAAAAGAAAAAAAGAATCCAGTGAATGGAATAAAAACTTTTTGAAAATGAAAATATTTGACTTTCCACTGAAGCTTGCAGATTTCGACATTAATATTTATTCAGGTTCAGTTATTTTTTTAATGAGAGATATGAGCATGAATAAATATTTTTTTAAACCACTTTTCTTTGACATATCATTAAAGGTGTGTTAAAGGCAATCTGCTCACACTCCTTAGAATTCCAAGGAGTATGGCACAGTTACTTCAAATCAGAAAATTTTCATCATATGCGAGAAAATTGAAAACACGTCTTCATCTTAGATGTAATTCCGCCCACTTGTAGTACTTTTGCATTTTATATGTTAATTATTTCTCGGAAACATACTCAATATTCGTGATGTTACAATTAGACTACTATGCACATAAATACTTTGATTAGAAACAATACCAATATTATATACCTTTATTTATAATATAAACACGAACAGAGAAAATATTTCTGTTATATCGTCGCTACCATGTCAAACTATTGAATGTAAAAAAAAGCCTTTTTCATTACTTTTCAAATATTAGCCGATTGTCACAACTAAATCTTAATAGGGTTTCAGGGTTGCAACATTACAGGGTTGCCAGTTTGGCCTCTTTTTCCAATCAGAAATTTCGAATCCATACCAGATATTTAAAATAGAAATTTTTGCTTTATGTAATGACAGGATATTTCGTGATTACTTAACCCTATAGTGCATAGTGTAGCCAATTGGCAACACTTTCTATTTAACTTTTAATAAATAAACCAAGTTCTTTGGAACCACTATATTTATATAGAAATATTAATCCTGTTAAAATAACATAAATATGCTACTAAATAAAGTTAAAAATCTATCTTAAAATTTCTGGTGTCGAATTCTTAATATTAATATAAAAAAACACAATTCTAAAAGAAAATTCATGCACTGTAGGGTTAAAAAAAAAAAATTCTCCCAAAATTTCCGGTATGAATTCGGCGTCTCTGAATAAAAAGGGAGGCCAAACTGGTAACCCTGTTCTTCACAGAAATTTTATTAGCATTTTTATTAGGCGAAGAATTCTAATAAAATTTAGTGGTGACACTCGGACCATTTTTAAAAGTAATGAAAAATGCATTTTTTCATATTCGATAGTTTTACATGGTATCGACGATATAATGAAACACGTGTTAGAGTAACGACCACATGCGAGCTTCCTGTTTAAAGGATGACTACTTCTTGCATAAGATGTGTTAATGTTTAAATCGTACAAGTCGAAAACAATCTAAGTGATCTCAGAATTTAGATTATTTTTTTACAATTAAATAAGGCAAAAATTTCTATTCAAAAGTTGTGGTAGAAATTTACGCACACTACTTAAATGTATAAAGTATTCAATGCAGCATGGCTGTAGATTTTCTCAAGGGCAAAGTAATTCTGTTACTAATATATTGAAATGATTGAATGTCACAAGAATTTAAGAACAGATTGATTTGATAATAAAAAAATTATTTTCTTCAAGTGCATTGTAAAAGCAAATTTTTATTCAAAGTTTCCAGTTTCAATTTGACAGTTTGGAATTAAAATAATGTGATAGAAATAATATACGTTAGCAGATGGTCTTTCAAAGAGTTAAGATGCAATCAATTTATTCGGTAACATAATATATAGTCTTTAAACTTTTTTCTATAGAAATACCTTTTTCGTTTTAAGTCTGATTATTTTTTTGAACATTGGACCACTAAAAAAGCAGTGAAAAGCAATGACTATAGATGTTTTATTAAGGTCTTGTTCAGTGATTTAAAACGTATAAATTTCTTTTACATTCCGGAAAAAAAATGGATAAAAGGTCTCTTCCTATTGAAAGTTAGATCATTTGACATTTCAGCAATGCATTCATATTTCAGTAGCAATAGCTATTAAATTTGAATGTTTTTTCACGAATAATATGAGAAAGAATATATAGAACTTCATACCGGTGCACATAGAGGACATGTGGGTAAACCTGGTATCTTGGTTTCTCTATTAAAGTACTCTAGAGAGCTTATATCCAGTGAGGCGGAATCAAGGCTACACTAGATACCGGGCTTGCTCATTCATTATCATGACGTCAGAAAAGGTGGCCTGCCGCGAGCAGCGATTGGTGCAAATCGACGAGCCCGTCGTTTTGTGCCAATCGCTGTATGTCTTTCATTTTGTCGTTCCGCTTTGCACCAGTGGCGTAGCGTCAGGGGGGGCACGATCATTTTACTACCAGTATAATTATATACTACATTTAGCCTTATTTAATCTTTGAACGGTATGAAATAAATAAGGCCAAATATAGAATATAAAAATACTGGTAGTAAAGTCACCCGTGCCCCCCCCCCTTGACGCTACGCCTCTGCTTTGCACCAATCGCTGGTAGCGGCCAGCCACCATTTGTGACGTCATGATAATGAATGAGCAAGCCCGGTATCTAGTGTAGCCCTGGCGGAATGCAAGTTTTAACATTAAATGTGTGTTAAATGCATGGTTGCAAATGCATACGCTTTTTTGACAACACTTTGTACAGAATGACAATCGTCGCCTTTTCTAATTGCAGTTAATCTGCATTTCAATAAATCGAACATTACTTATTAAAATTAGTGGAGCCAAAACATCGTAATAGTTGGCAGTGACATAAATGTATAAAGATATTTAAGCAGCTTATTATTCTGAAGCAATAAATTTATTTGGTAATGTAAATTTGGTAGCCTAGAAATACCAGTATTTTGATAAAAAATTGCCTTACTTAATCGCTGAATTTCTGCAAAATCGAAATAAAATCTTTTCAAAAATACCGTAATTTTTTATGACACCACATTGAACTACCTAATAGACCTATGGTAATGTATTGAAATGTGCTTAAAGCATTCTTATTTAAATTATTATTTTTCATTTTAACCCATATCCTACCAAGCATGGAAACAATTAATATTTTTTATACAATCTTAAAGATGTGTTTCTCTAAGCCTATGTATACATATAAAATCTAAAAACTTACCAAAATTTTATTAGTTTGATCGGTACAGACTGTCCTAAAATATGACAATGGTACAATCCGTTGCTATTCGTTGTTACATAGGTGAAATAGGAGAAAGCATCTAAGGCATAGTCCAACGTTACATTTTTTACAAAAAGTTGTTGGTTTTGCTGTACAGGATTTTAGCAGGCATCGCCTTTGTCAAATTTCTGTGTTTCTTAAAATAACATGTCCATTTTTAAGCTTTAGAAAATATTTTAGGTTAAATATTTTAGAAAAAAGGTAATTCTAATAGGGAGTTAAACTGAGTTCAATAAGAACTCTTGTGTTTTCATAATGTATATATTGGCTAATTAAAATATATGAAATAAAAATTTACGCCCTTTTTTATAACTAAAACAAAATTGAAAAAAATTGAAAAACAATTTTTTTTAGTTCATTAAACTTTTAATTTATTAAACTATATACATTTAATATATGCAGTAGTTTCTTATTCCCTACTGAAGACTCTTTAGTACGCAGACCTCAAATCTGAAAATTGAAGTGAAGAAAACTTTTGTTTATTGTTTAAGTTGTTCAATGTGTTCTTTGTAAGTAAGAAGTGTTTTGATCGTATAATGGTAACGTTCACTGAATGATTCTATGTAAATAATGTTACATTTTCGTTTTGTAGCAAGTGTTCGTATTAAGTACATTTTGTTGTGTTTTGTATAAAATGGCGTTGTCAATTATGAAAAATACATTTTAGTTCAAACATAAAAAATGGTGTTTTTTAATCACTAACGAGGTAAAACAGTTTTGTATTATTAAGAAAAAATGTACCAGATATACTATTTTTTTTTAATTCAATATGGAAACAATAATTAAATATAGCAAGAAAATATATGTATGATGTAATAAAGCAGTGTGACATTAGAAAAATAAACAAGAGATGTGAGTTTCTAGAAAATAAACTTCTCCAAATTACGAAATGTCCAGAAAATGAAGTAAACTTGTCCCGTTACAAATTAAAATCTTTCAAACATCATTATATACAGAAATGGGCTTCTTCGCGATTCACTGAACAACGTTTTCAAGAAAACAATGAGGAATGGCTGAAAAGAACGCTTTATTTACCTACCTGGACAATAGAGAAACACGGTCGTCCAGCAAAATAATTTAAATATTGTAGTTGCAGAAGTAAGAGGCATAAAATCGAACAAGTAAGATCTCAAATAAGCCACGGACAATTGAAATATGCAGCTCAAATGAGCGGAAGAACTACTGGACATGCAGATGTCGCAAAAATTATTAAAGACTTTACAGCCATCATAACTAGGGCAACAAAATATCGAAAAATATTCACTTTGGCTGAGATAACAAACTTAAGTACATTGAAGTTATCACCGACTGAGGTTTTGACCATGTTTGTTGCAGCAGATATCACATACAATCAATATAATATCATCCGAATTCTTAATAAAAATATATATCGTTGCTATTCACTTCTTCAGAGAGCTAAGAGCAATGTTACCCAAGATATATTACAAGTACTAAAAACATGGCGGATGCAAAACTTCACACAACAAAAAAGACTGTGTAAATAGTACATAGAACATGTTTTCACATCTGGGAGTGAAGTAGAATTAAAAAATTTAGAACTCTTCTGCAAATGGGGCTGTGACGGCTCCCAACAACATATGTTCAAACAAAAGTTTGAAAACTCCTTTGAGTGTGACTCAAACATTTTCCAAGGCTCTTTAGTTCATTTGAGATTAATAAGTAACATAAATAAATTTCAAAAAGTATGGTGGCAGAACCCTGTACCTTTATCTCCACGTTTTTGTCGTCCTATACGAATAAGATTCGTTTATGAAGATAAAAGACATACTCCAAGAGGGAGTGAAATACATTGAAGAGCAAGCACGAAATTTAAAAAACACAGAGATACTCACAGATTATGGCATACTACAAGTTCAGTACAGATTAATAGTGACTACGGTCGATGTTAAACTTTGCAATGCTATTACTAGCACCATATCTAGTATGCGATACTATATTCGTAAACAATCATCCAAAGATTTTATTAAGTTAGAAAAAGTTTAAAATATTGACCCTGATTCTTTGAAATCCAGTCTCTCAATACTCTATCGTAGGATCAAATTTTTCGAAACAATTCTACATCTTCCTTATAAGCTTCCAATAAAAAATGACAAGTAAGAAGTGATAATGAGAAATAGATTGTACGTAAAAGAAAATAATCAATGCACGAGAAATTTAAAATGGAGATGGAATTACTTGTAGGCATTGAGAAAGCCGATTTCGTAAACACCAATGAATGAAACACCTTAAGAAGGTTTTTCTCAGATACGGAAACATCAGCTAAAATTACAGGAACTGACATAAAAATAATCCAAATCATAAAAATTATTCTAGAAATGTTATCTAGTAATTATAAAATAGGTACAAAAAAATTTAAGAATTTGCGAATGATATCTCTAACTATTATGTATATCATTACGGTTGGCCCTTAATGTCACACACATTGTACAAAATTTTGAGTAATGGAGCTACCATTACAGGTCATACATGGCTCCCAATCGGGCAGTTATAAGAGGTAGCGGCTGAAGCCCGCAACAAACATTTCCGTTCATATAGGCAAAAACCTTCAAGAAAAGTCTTGCGCCTAGAATGCAATTAATGTGTGCTCAATCACCTACTTTTGAGTTCCGATCCTAATTTAAGTTGTAATATGCGAAAAAACTCCACAAAAGGTAAAATTTTCTGCAGAATCTAGTGTTTTAAGTGATTCTGAAGAAGATGATGTGGAAGACTATGATCAAAAGAATACTGGTCAATAGGACATAACTTTGTTACACATATTTGCGTAAATTCTACGAAAAGTGGTTTGTTTAAAACGTAATAAAATATTTTACGTTTTCTTAAAGCATTTTATCTACAATAGAATGCATAAAAGTTCTGAAATAATTTTGGCCAGGTTTTTCAGCAAAATACCACACTGTGCGTTGTTAAACTGGGTCAGATTAAACCACATATTACGGAAGATTAGTGGGAACTTCACACCTCTGGTAGTAATGTATTATACCATCGTCCTATTTTCAGTACAGTCGAAAACGCAAGGAAAATTTATCGCCTAGATTAGTTTTCGGACATTTTTTTTACTGGTATTGAAGTATGGAATAATGGAATAATACCTCAATAAATTTATTGGAGCTTAATACTTTAAAAACATTGTTTGTTAAAAAGTTAAAAAAATTCTGCAGAAATCGACATTTTAAAAATTTAATTAAAAATATCCAACATTAATTTAAATTTCGATAAAGAAATATATATCTTTAAATAACTCTTGAATAATAAACCTTCTTTAATTTGAATAAAATATTCAAAAGAATTTATATACAGTCCGCTTATGCGTGCTGTCCTATTTTTAGGACGATGATGAGATATGTGTTAACACTAGAACTACCGTGATTCTTGTATACCAAGAACTACCGAGGTGGGACATAGCTGACCCATGGATCTTAGTGGTGTTATTCTTGTTTTGTATGAGGTATATAGACACACAATAAGGTTTGATGTGTAATACAAAGATTTTTAATTAATGATTAATAAAATTTAGCGCAAGAATATTACATAATATCAAATATAATGATCAAATACCACCAAAAGAAAATTTAAATTTCTAATTTCAGAACAGATACTTTGAAATTTTGACAGTTCGTATGTAATGTAAAATAAAAAAAAAACTTTCAAATAATATACATTTAATTATAAATTTGAATTTCGTAATAATATTCCTACAGATTAATAAGATATTAAAACTAAATAAAAATCAAATATATATAGCTGCATGATTTTTTTTTAAATTTTAAGCATGGTTATTCTAGGTATATAGATCTGTAGATAAAATATATATATATTCGTTGGATTTCAACTAAAATTGTGTTAAGGCATTATACTGTATATTTAAGAAAACCCAAGCAATTTAAAATTTTTATTCTGAAAAACAACAGTGATACGACCGAAAAATCAAGCCTTTAGCCATAGATGACCCGCCTCGGTATTTCTAGTTTAAAGTCTGAAAAATGATTTCTAATATTATATTTTAAATAGTTCACCATCATAAAAGCAATAAAGCGGTGATTATAGAAGTTTAATAAGGTCTCGTTGAAAGATTTTAAGACGATCGATTTCTTTTACTTCCCTCATCCAAAAAAGAGTAAATAAATGGAAAAAAAATCGTCTCCCTAATGAGAGTGAAAATATTTGACATTCCACTGAAGTGCGCATATTTCAAAAGTAATATTTATTCAGTTTGTATATATTTTTTAATGAGGGATAGTATCATGAAAGAATACTTTCGTATTTTTTTTTTTTTTGTTTTACATAAAATTAAAAGTGTGTTAAACGAAGAAAGAACTTTAGGAAGATTACTGTTAGAAGCATCTGTTTATTAATAAATGTAAGAGAACGTGCATAATACTTTTTTTTTTAATGTCAAGCAGCTTTTCATTTTAAGTCTGATTATTTTTTTTGAAAAAAAATAAGCGCCATCATAAAACAAATAAAACTGTGATTATAGAACAGGTTTCGTAAGCTTCTACCACAAATTTTTAAAGAATTTTTCGCCTTATTCATATGCTGAAAATTATTACAAAGCCTGCAATTAAGCGGGGTGTCTACAATTTCTGCTATTTAAATATTAAATAGAAATTTTCTATTAAAAGATTATGGTAAAACGAACGAAAACTATAGAAGTTATAATAAGGTCTCGTTTAGTGATTTTAAAACAATTGATTTATTTTACTTTCCACAAATGTAAGTCAATTAAAAATAAAAATAATTCCTGTACTGAAAGGGGAAAAAATAGTTGATATTCCATTAAAGCGTTCATATTTCAAGAGTAATATTTATTAAATTTCAACGATTTTTAATGCGAGAATGAATAAATTGATTTTCAAACCAGTTTCTTTTTTTCTGAACATTAATGGTTGGTTAAAAGTTTAAGGAAGTGTTATCTAGTTACGATCCGTGTGAAACCACCAATTGCATGTAAAATGTGTCACAGTGCGATTGCATGAGTCAAACATTTCTGAAAAAAGAAATCGCTGTTCACGAGGGTCGCAATTAGACCGTATTGGTGTATGGAATTCTAAACAAGTGGCTGTTAATTCTTTGCTGACCATTGACGAACTTGTCGCTGATTTAGTGCGTTTATTTTATTCAAAACATTTATCCCAGAGTTTTAGTTGTAATCTCTTTTTTTTTAAATTAAGGAAAATTTGTCAGGAAATAAAATGAAAATTGATGTTGGAAAATTCCGGTGGATATACTAATTAATGATAGAATGCTAGACCGGATGTCGTCCGGATTGCTTAATTGGTATAGCACTTGGTGCGCTATACCAAGTTATCCGGGATCGAACCCAGGTCTGGACTTTTTTTCACTCTGTTGGTTGTTCGTTATTTAGGGAAGTGATAATTCACATCCTTTGTATTTCGGTGGATGTTTTGAATAAATAATCACACTAATTTATAACACTGCCAGTAAAGCTATGTTAAATAAGAATGAATTCTAGGCAGGTTACTGTTAAAATGCAAAAAATATGCATATTCAAAAACAAATTGGGACTTTTCTAAATCATCATGTAAAGAATATATATATATATTTTTCATTTTGAGTCTGAAAAAAAATTTCTTTAAAAAAGGCAACATTAGAAAAGCAATATTACAGTTATTAAAGAACTCATAGCTGCAAAATTTTACGCCTTTTTTCCGACCATTATTCTTGAACAGAAATAATTTACCTTAAATTTGGGGAAATCAAATAATATAGATTTTTCTGTTACAAAATAGCAGAAGGAAAAAAGTAAAAGTTTGCAGCTATGGAACTGTGATACTCACTTGCGAAATGTATTGTTTACCACTATCTGTACAAAGGATAATTAGCCTTATTTAATAATAGAATTCCTGCGATTAAATAATATAATTTCCAACTTTCCGTTATTTTCCTTAAAACTTCGCCAATTTGACCTAGGTCAAGTAAAACTGTTTCATACCGGAAATTTTACTTAAAATATTGTATTAAATAAGAACTACAAAGAATATAAACGCAATCTATTTAACGCTAGAACGAGCATACCGGTCATTTTGACACAGAGTGAATTTACTTATGCGTGCGCCATTTTCCTCCTCCTACGTCCGATTGTAAAAACAGACGAGCGTTGGGGGAAAACCATCTATTAGCATTTCATACGTTTTCTTATCGTTTGATGCAGCCGTTTAGTTTCGTTTTTATCATTTAAAAACTTTCTTATTACTGAATTATTTTGTAAAAACTGTATATAAAACTGTAACCAAAATAAAAAGATAAATTAATGATTTTAAATAAGCGGACATAATTACGTCTGTCGTAGATTTTAAATTGCGCCAAAGAGAAGTAATATTTTACGTGTAAGAATTAATATTTTAGGTTAGCTGCAGTGTTGCCTACTTTTTTTTTTACGATTGTTTCATTGGAATCACTCTTTAACCCTTTCAGGGACAAAGTACTTATGTTTCTAAAATGTTGAAATCATTGAATCACACCGGGATTTAACAGTAAACTTATATCCAAATAGGTAAAAGTGTTTCTTCACGTATATTATAAAAGCAAAACTTGATTCGAAAGTTCCGGTGTCATTGTGGCATTTGGGAATTAAAATTAAGTGGGATATATTATATCCCACCTCCCTTCAAGCGGTTAAAGAAAGTATAATGTATCTTATTTTCGCATTATTTAATCTGTCATTAAATAAGGCAAATATTTCTATTACAAAAAGTGGTGGCAGTCAAGCAATCTGAATTAAGAAAAGTAGTGAACTGACAACAATGGATAGATGGATATCGAACGCAAAGTTTTGCACAATCGTTCGCTAGAGGGGGCTATTTATAACTCGTTAAATGTCTTCCATTAATTTGCGCAGCCTTAATATACCAGGTTTCCCATAAATTTGTTAACATAATGAACAGAGGAAAGTATTTTCAACTAGGTAAATTATATTCAAGGGTTGGAGTAACATAGATGAGATTTACTCCAACAGAGCGAAAAATGCCGGAACCAGGACTCGAACCCGGGTACTTTGGCATGCCGTGCCAACGCTCTTGCTACAGAGCTATCCCAACGATATCCTAGCTGGCATATTTCACTTTTATTTGTTGGACAAGGCTGTGAACTGCAGCGCTAATTTCATTCATCCTAACTAGCATGGTCATCCTAACTAGCATTCATCCTAACTAGCATCCTAACTAGCTAAGGTAGCATTTTACACGAGGAATCTGAAATAATACGGAAACTCCTGTATACCATGTAGTAAGGTCGTAATGAACAGAGGAAATTATTTTCAACTAGGTAAATTATATTCAATGGTTGGGGTATCATAGCTGAGATTTATTCCAACAGATCGAAAAATACCGGGACCAGGACTCGAACATGAGTACTTTGGCTTGCCGTGCCAACTCTCTTGCTACTGAGCTACATCAACGATATCCTAGCCCACATGTCTTTTTTAATCCAAAATGGTAAGATACAAAATTTAGTCAAAATCATTTCAGCCGTTTTTTAAATAAAACTAGCTTGACTCTGACTCGTAGTGACTTTTAGTGACCCAAAATGACCCACTTATCAAATTTTCTCGATCATGTGACTTAGTCCAATAGCCTTCACGTCCCCGAAAACGGTAGGATACAAAATTTAGTCAAAATCGTTTGAGTCGTTTTGTATATAAAATTAGCTTGACTCGTACTGATTCAAAGATGACACACTAATCTAATTTTCTTGAACATGTGATCCAACTTAATGGTCTTCTCGTAATCCAAAATGGCATGATACAAAATTTAATCAAAATCGTTAGAGCCGTTTTATAGGTAAAATTAGCCTGACCCGCAGGGACCCGAACATGACCCATTAATCGAATTTCCTCGAACATGTGACCTAGCAGTCCAATGGTCTTCTCGTAATCCAAAATAACAGGATAGAATATGTAGTCAAAATCGTTAGAGCCGTTTTTTAGATAAAATTAGCTTGACCCGCAGTCACCCAAAAATTACTCATTAATCGAATTTTCTCAAACACGGGACCTAGCGCAATGGGCTTCTCGTGCTCGAAAACGGTAGGATACAAAATTTAGTCAAAATCGTTGCAGCTGTTTTATAGATAAAATTAGTTTGACCCGCAGTGACCCAAACATGACCCATTAATCAAATTTTCTTGAACATGTGACCTAGCCCAATGGTCTTCTCGTAATGCAAAACGGCAGGATACAAAATTTAGTCAATGGAGCCGTTTTCTAGATAAAATTAGCTTGATCCGAAGTGACCCAAACATGATCCACTAATCGAATTTTCACGAACATGGGATCCTACCCAATGAAACTAAAAAAAATCTATTAGAGAAAAATAAATGGTTTCAGCTAGAATCTGGAATCCGGGAAGCTCGTGTTGAATCCTCTTGCATGCATAATAATTTAGTTTTATTTTTTTTCTCCAAGCAATATTTTTACGAGTTCTACACTACAAAAGTCACTATTAACCCATTAATGACGGAATTATTTTTCTCTTTAAAATGCAAAAATTGCATTTCGTACCATTTTTTTAGAATAGCAACTTTGGTTCCTTTTTATTGCGGAATTTCTGTCATCCAATAAAGCGAATATTTCTCTTAAAAAATACTGGTACTTAAACAGCAAAATGATTGGCAGCTATTCCGTTACCATATGGTGCCGCTAGTTCTTAATGGCTTAATACATTGTTCACTGGCAGCAGTGTTGCCAGTAGCCTACTTTTTTAAAAATTCAGATTGTTTGATTCCCTCCATTTTTTAAATAGTGTAATTTGCCTTGTTTAATGACAGATTAAATAATGCAAAATTAAGGTCATTTACATTATTTTAAAAAATGGTGAGAATAAAACAATCTGAATTTAAAAAAGTCGCCTAGGGGCAACACTGACTGGCAGTGTTGCCAATTTAGTGCGTTTGTTTATTCAATATAACTACCAGAATTTTACAACAGATTTTTTGGGTTTATTTAATGACTAACATTCGTAATTAGCCCCAGAACTACCAGAAATTTTACTCAACCTTGATAAAAACATTTTACACCAGAATTTTTATTTTAAACTATTTAACTTATTCATTTAGTTTAGTTCTCTGTGGTTTAGATTTAATTTATTTTATGAAACAAATTCTGTTTCGAATAATCATTTTGAATGTACCTGTAGGGTCAGTTGGAGCCATCTAGTAAGCGGAGGGTTAAATAAAACAACGATTATTACTTAAAAAATTTGATAGATATTTTAAATAAAACAAAGACGTGGTATATTAATTGTCCACTATACTCATCACAAGTGAATTGTCTCAGAAGTTCCTAGGCTCATAATTCTTTTAAGTACTTTTAATCCAAGGTATCGTGTAAATGTTCCTTTTAAAGAAACACTCAACTCTTTCTATGAATAATGCACAAATAAAGAAGTTTTTAAAATGCTGGTTTAAAATAGTGTGAGTTCCACGGAAGTCTTTTCTAATGAAAATCCTTTAAGCTACTTTTTTAAAGATTTACTTTTAACTGTCTTTTAAAGAGATAAAGTTACTTAAGCTTTAGCATTAAAATAATTTATTAAGTATCTTGAATAGACTTATATTTCAAGTGAATAAAAATTAAATTTGATTCGACTTAAGAATTTTTTATTAAATTGCTTGAATTTTTATATCTAAATATATATATTTTTTTAATTTTTATAATCAATAAGAGAAAAAAAAGAATAAAAAATCAAATTCTAGGCAACATCAGTTTTAAAAGTCACAATAAATCTCATGTTGTTCTTAGCAGAATTGAAATATACGCATAATTTGTCATCTAATTATCAGAAGTAAACGATTTCTTTTGCTTTTGCGTTTTCAATCCTGCAAAATATAATGGTGACGAAGAGAATAAATATTTCTCTGTCTGAATTTTTAATAATGGCATAAAAATGAATAAGTAGTATTTAAAAATGCGTTGTTCCAAAATACGTATGATATATAAAACGTCGATATATAAAACGAGAATCAATGAAATTATTGTTCAAGATATGCTGAAATATCGGATATTTCTCTTAATCATAAACTGATTTATTTTTCAGTAATTTATTTATTGGCAAAGAATCAATAAAAATTAAAATAATTTCTACTTCCCCAGTAACATAGCGAGGATAGGATTCTAGAATTTATGTCCATGTTATTCTTGTTTAAGTTACTTCCGTATTGAAATAAGTGGCGTAGCTAGGTTTATAGGCACCGACGTCACGGAGGTAAAATAGGCAAACATACATATTGCTACCACTAATTTGACAAAGTTATTTTTTTCTTACTTAATTACAGTGATTAAATATGACAATATATATTTTATTAATTAGTGGTAGCAGTATGCCTGATTGCCTATTTCGGCTCCGTGAATAAGACCCTGGCTACGCCACTGATTTCAGTGAACTGTAATTCATATTAATGAATTTCACATACAGGTGTTTTATTACTATTGAAATTTTATTAATTAAGTTCGATTCTATTATGGGGATATCGTCGGTACCACGTCAAACTATTGAATATGAAAAAATGTATTTTTCACTACTTTTAAAAATGGGCCAATTGTCACCACTAAATTTCATTAGAATTATTCGTCTGTTAATAATAATAATAACATTTCGGTGAAAAACGGGGTTGCCAGTTTGCCCTTTTTTTAAATTCAGATATATCAAATACATACCGGCAATTTTAAGAAAAAAATTGTACTTTAAGTAATCACGAAATGCTTTTCATTAAGTAAAGCATAATTTTCTATTTAAAATTTCTGATATTGATTCGAAATTTATGAATAATCAAGGATGCCAAACAGGCATCCCTGCTGAAGAATACTATTAAAATTTAATGGTGACAATCGGCCAATTTTTAAAAGTAATGAAAAAAGCATTTTTTCACTCGCTATGATAGTTTGACATGGTAGCGACGATATTACCGTTCATTAAAAAATTGATTTTTTTTTTTTACATTTTTCGAATTTATATATTGCGTAGAATAAACCACTAAAACGATTAGATGAAATGCAAAATATTTAAGAAGTTACGGTCAATTGGAAGCGAACGCGGGTAGGCAGAAAAAAAGGTATACTGCACGCGGCGGAACGCATCTCCACGCGTTTTAAATTTATTGGTTCGTATAATTTGAATTCGTAGCTTTAAATCCAGGAATTGTTGGCTAACTGTAAATTGTAAAATATATCCATTAACTAAAATATTTTATGTATATATAAGTGTGTGTATATATATGTAATATATGTTTGTGTATATATATGTATATACAGGGTGGTTATAATATAAGTATCTCTATTTTGAGCTGTCTGTAGCTTGAAGGAATAACCGGAATGAAACCAAAATCGGTACACTTACTATTCGAGAAGGGGGAAGAAGATTGGAACAATAAAAAAAAAATAATTTTAATAATCGCCGACAGATGGCGTTTTTGAGTGTGACATGTAATGTGTAATATTGTGTACCGTGGAGGTATCAGAAACCTCAATGACTTTACCACATATCACAACATGTGCGAAACATCATTCCTGTTGCGTTACATTCCGGTCGTGCACCGCCTAGATTGTGTCCTCCAGCACAACGGCCATGTGGAACCTGAACATGATCGGCACCGCCATGCGAAAGCGTAATCACATTCACTGTGACATTTTCCAATAAATTTGGTATGCCATCCGGCTTTACGCCTTAATTCTTTTTCCGTGTATTACACTTTACATTTCACACTCAATAGCGCCATCTGTCAGGGATTATTGTAATTGTATTTTTTATTGTTCCATTCTTCTTCCCCCTTCTCGAATAGTAAGTGTACCGATTTTGGTTTCATTCGGGTTATTTCTTCAAGCTACAGACAGCTCCAAATAGAGATACTTATATTATAACCACCCGGTATATAGTATTATGTATATATATGTAAAATATTTTAGTACAACCTTAAAAGAGTTTTTTTAACGACATTTTTCAGCGCATAGCGTAAAATGGCGTTAAAATTTATTAACCATTCAATTATTTATTAATTTT
This sequence comes from Maratus michaelseni, assembly GCA_963931845.1. Lineage (NCBI taxonomy): Eukaryota > Metazoa > Arthropoda > Arachnida > Araneae > Salticidae > Maratus > Maratus michaelseni. Next base: position 190,147,175 of record OZ007586.1, read on the forward strand.
TAATTTTTTTGGAAATTAAAGGAGATTTATTTTGGAGAGGTTATATACATTTCATATGTAGAAAAAAAAATTAAAAATTAATCCACTGCAGTTAGAGGAAAAACAGCAAAAAAATGACACTTATTTCAAACGACTACCATTTTAACAAATTTCGTTCAATTTCACTAAAAATATGTTCATATCCCCTCCAAAATTTAATGTTTCCTGACAAAATTGTTTTGCTTTGTTCGTCAAGCTGTGCATTACATAGCGCAGGGCAATGGGCGCACAACATACATATATGCAACTGACAATACCTCTGTCAATTTTAATATTGTATAATAAAAATAGTTTTATAGTAAAAACTGTAAATAATAAGTGGGTACATTCAGTTTTGTGTTACTTTATTTCTTCTATGAAAAAAAAACCCTCCGAAATTTGGCCTACTTTTCGGGCAGATGAACTAAATTCTTCCCTCAAGTTAATGACTATTTATAATAAAATAAATTACGTACAGTTAAAAAAAAATGCGTTTGGTTAAGATTGCACAGCCAAAGTATAAACTTCTATGGCGATCGTAATCTATTCTACTTAATAATTACATTATCTGAAGCATGCTAATTATCTTTTTCCGTTTCGATTCACCTTCGAACTTGCTATTTTGATTCAAATTAAATTTTCCACACTGTAAAAGGCAATATACAGATATTAATAGAAACATATGTATGTTGTATGTGTATATTATGTACAACAGTACACGCATTCAAAACATTAAATTATATTTTAAAAATCATTAATTATTAATGTATATAAAGTATAATTGTTAAAATGCATGCATGTGACAGGACTCCCCCTGGTCTCTTTTTTGAATTACAAAATTTCAACAAAAAAATCTTTTGAGGTACGATTTTTCAACATTTGAAATATAAAGAACTTCCATGGTAGGATTCTAAAACGTTTCCAAGAGAAATCGAGAATGATTTTCCTTTCTAAAAATTGTTTTAACAACCGGACAGAATGGAAGCCCTGACGTGAGCTCAAATGTATAACGAATAATAGATATAATGTATCTATTTATTTTATACACAAAGAACGTTATCCCACAATGCACTCACACATCATATTAAAGAATACTGAAAACATATTATTTAATTTGTATTGCAAATAAAGTGTAATTATAAAAAAATATATGTATTCAAAATTAAACTTCACAAAAGATTTTAACATTTTCCACAAAAAATCACCCATGACTAAAAGAATGTTGCGCCGAAGCACGGCAATCAAAATACATCTCTTTGACATGGACACCGATTATGAAAGGTTTTTAATTATGGTCAAAATAGGGTTTAAATTTCGCGAAATTAGCCAACTGTCGCCAATTTCGAATGTTTAAGAAAACTTATTTTTTGTCGCAACATAACCCCAAGCTTGCGAAAGCTAGGCGCAGGAGGGCACTAGTGTGCGTGTGTGTGAATATATAATATGTCAATACATACGTAAAACTGTACATAAATAATTTTTAAAAAAATGTGTCACTTTGACATGGACCTCGAATATAGAAGAGTCTTAGTTTTGGACAAATTCGGGTTTAAATTCGAATTTTGCTAAATTAACAAGCTATCATCAATTTGAACATGTTTATAGCAACATATTATTTTTCTAAACCACAAGTTTGGTGCAGGAGGGAATTAGTGTTCGTGTGTATGTGAACATATATCTATACGTAAGTCTTACTATACATAAATGATAAGCGTTTCACTATCAAGTGTGACGGATCTGCTCATGAAACAACTAATAACGAGGAATTGGCATGTCTTAAAAATGGTGAAACATCAATATTAATTGGTTTCGCGGAGCCTGAATACCATCGGGGCAAACGTCCACCATTAAATTTAAATAGAAATTTCCTCTTTATTTAAACTCCCTATTCATGTAGAATTTCTGTTATAAATAAGGCAAACTTTTCTATTCGTTTTTAATGGCGGAAAATTGCCACTGCGTTAACCCGTCAGCACACGCGCTGGGATAAAATCTACCCCAGCTCACAACTATTACTTAAAAATGTGCAAAAATCGTTCGTGATCATTCTGAGCTTTATAGTACCTTTCAAGCTGAAAGATATCAAGATGTGGCAAAAAAGAATTTACCTCCGGTTGTGAGTTTTTTCATTTTTTTGTTATAAAAATGTCACGTTGAAAGAAATTTACCCCACTCGTGTTATAACGTAACCCATAATGATAGGAAAATGTCAATGCAAATGTTTATGTAAAAAATATAGTGTACAAATAATAATATAATTTTTCTTTTAAACGTTAACAACTCTTGCACATACAGTTTCTATATACAGTTTTATATTTTTTTGTATTTTTATGGCTGAATTTGGATTGTAAAAGCTTTGTATGTAATGATATGCAGAAAAAAAAAATCTTAGTGCTAGATTTCATGTTTTTTTTTTTTTTTTTTTTTTTTGCTTTAAATATAAAAGAACTTCTTAATTTAAGTTAAATTATTTTCTTTATTGATTTACAGTTTATTTCAAAATATAGATTTTTGTTTATAATCAAACCTGGGGGAAATTGACACAAGAAATCCTATTGGGGTGAAATTTAATCCGCGCGTGTAGTAACGTATTGGAAAGGGGCGCGTGTGCTGACGGGTTAATCAGGCCCTGACACGGTGTAAACAAAAAACAGCCACCACCTTGTGACTGCATCCTCGGTTACGTTACTCGCAAACGGTAGACACTACACTATTTGTCTCCTCCTCGTTAATAATTGTCCAGTAATAAGCGTTCTACATACAAGGCTGAAGAATTAGTTACATTTACTTACCAGTAAGAAAGTGCGAGTTACGTTATTAGAAGTTTTTACTTTAAAAAATATTTGTATGTAAAAAAAGGCATCTTTTTTTTCTATTATTTAAAACTAAAATTAAACCTATTTCTTGATTTTATCCCTATTGTACAACATTTGATTTTTAATCATAGACCGTTATTGTAAAGTTAGATTTTAAACCTTAAATACCTAGAGTATCAAACTTGCAACACTTTTTATTTAACTTTTTATAAATAAGCAAGGTCTTCGCAACCACTATATTTATATCGAAATATTAATCCTGTAAAAAATCATATGTAAATGCTACTAAATAAAGTTAAAAATATAGATTAAAATTTCTGGTGTCTGATCCTTAACCCTTAAATAAATGATTTTTTTTACTTATATTAAGGATTAGACACCAGAAATTTTAAAATATATTTTTAACTTTATTTAGTAGCATATTTATGTGATTTTTAGAAGATTATTATTTCGATATACATATAGTGGTTCCGAAGAATTTGATTTATGTATTAAAAGTTAAATAAAAAGTGTTGCAAATTTGATACTCTAGGCATTTAAGGGTTAAAGTAAAAACAGAACATGGGAATATATTTGAATATATTTAGAATAATATATCTGAAATTGTTGCTATACGATAAACGCTATGCTAGGGAGGTATCCTATAAAAGCATGTCCAAAATTTTGACTACGGGAGGCTTATTATTAGATATGTTTTGAATAGCCAGCAGTGCCTTATTTAATCTCAGCGAATTTTGTCATTACATAAAAATAATTATCCTTTACGGAAGAAGTGATAGCTCTGCAGCCAGCAGACCGCATGTTGGTTATGACTCTAATCAAGATAAAACGAAGAAATGTAAAAGGTAAATAAGCATTATAATTATGAAAAAATATGAAATGTAACATTAATGTTTTGCAGATGTCGATTGTTTATAAATTTTTAAACAGTAATCTACAATGTAAAGCTTAAAATCGTGCAGTTATAACTGTGAAGCACATAGTGTCACCACGGTACACAGTCTTTCGTTTGTTCCCCATTTCTGTCTATCTATTCTCATACGAAAAAAGGGGGTGCTTATGAATGCCACTAGTTTTGTGTACAGATTTTCGCCCTATTTAATCGCAAAATTCTGCGATTAATGAAGGCGAAAATTTGCATTCAAAATTAGTAGTATCCACGCCACTCTTTGTTACATTGCATATTTTTTTTATTCGTAATACTGTACTAGAGAGATATTGTTTCTTAGAGTTAGCGATTTTTGTCATAAACTGTAATATTGAAATAGTAAGGTTTTTATTGAATAAATAGATTCAACTTAGAACATGGCTTTGCTTAATCTCTAAAAGCATTTGAACCTTATCTTTCAGCCATGTGGCTGATGAATAAAAAAGATTGTATAACAAAGTTCTGAATTATTTGTTTATTTTCACAATTAAATAAGATAAATGAATATGTAAGGTATTAAAATTCTAATCTATATATTGATAATTTCCATATCTTTTTTTTTTATAAAGCAATAAACAGATATTACAAAATATTGCCAAACGCTCAAAGGACGAAAAAGCTGCCATTCAATTTTACGTATCGATAAACATGGAAAGAAAAATCATCTAAGGGTTAGAATGAAAAATATACTTTCAGAAAAATGGTATTCGATAATTATGTTTACTGAGATGTGTTACTGTGTTCAAAATGTTTATTGATTCTTTCTGTAACATAGCAGTGGAGAAAGATATCTCATTCACAATTGTTTCCATTCAATGTTCAATTTTTTGAAAAAGACTATTTGTTTATGCACACATTAATAAAATTTTCAATATTTTATGAGTTTATTTTTCGTAAAAATTTCTTAAAGTTTTATTTTTCGTGGTAAATAGTTATATACAAATCGATAAGGAATGATATAATCTATTGAGTATTGTTTAAACAATATTGGTTCAACATTGATTGTATTAAATAGATTTTGTCCAATACAGGCTTTAATACTTACATGTATAATTGCTCTTTTAGCTTGTCTTATAATATTTTTATGAATTATATCTGGCTGGCTACCGTGCACTAAAAATTTGTCACACAGCTGCTCGTCATGTAAAAGATTTTGATGCGCCTTCTGAAATGTGTTACTGTGTTCAAAATGTTTATTGATTCTTTCTGTAACATAGCAGTGGAGAAATATATCTCATTCACAATTGTTTCCATTCAAAGTTCAATTTTTTGGAAAGGATTATTTGTTTATGCACACATTAATAAAAGTTTCAATATTTAATGAGTTTATTTTTCGTAAAAATTTCTTAAAGTTTTATTTTTCGTGGTAAATAGTTATATACAAATCGATAAGGAATGATATAATCTATTGAGTATTGTTTAAACAATATTGGTTCAACATTGATTGTATTAAATAGATTTTGTCCAATACAGGCTTTAATACTTACATGTATAATTGCTCTTTTAGCTTGTCTTATAATATTCTTATCAATTATGTCTGGCTGGCTACCGTGCACTAAAAATTTGCCACACAGCTGAGCTTCATGTAAAAGATTTTAACGGACTTGCTGAAATGTTAAAGTTTCTTGTATTCCAGTGTTAAGTTTTTTCTCTTAATTCTGCATTACTATTATTTATAGATATATTCAAAATAAATCTGTGCATAAATTTGTAAATTGATTGAAAAATTTATTTTTAAGACTTATTTTTGTGAAAAATGTAATGAATTTTTATGGAAAATTTCATGCTTTTGCATAGTAAAACAGAATTTAATGAATCTAAATTTAAGGGAAATTTAAAATAAATACACAGTTATTGTATAACACATGCAGATAATAAAAGTCGTTACGATATATTTTGTACAAGTTAAACTAAAAAAGAAGTATTCAGAAGAGAAAATTGCAAAAAAAGCAATAACCATGTTTGGAGAAATCGGCGCAATTGTGGTAAATTGTTCCATTTACCTTTTAAATTGAAGGATTTTATTTTATGTGTTAATTTAACTACATTTTAGTATATTTCACAATTGTAATATCATCAAATGAGTTTGGTTGCATAAATAACTCATATTCACTTCCCATGAAAACATATTCGATTACAATTGTGTTTTGTTACATAAATAAGCATATCATTTCCAAGAATGGCGATAAATTTTATTCACTTTTCAGGAAACATATCTGATTGAAACTGCTTTTGTTGGATAAATAAACGTTTACTTCCAAGCATGGCGTATGAACTTTATTCGCTGCCCAGAACAAATATTTCATTGCACATGAGTTTTATTGGATAAACGTTTCTGCTACGCACAGTGTTGCCAGTGGGCTTCTTTTTTAAAATTCAGATTGCTTCATTGGCACCACTTTTTTGAAATAGTTTAAATCCCCTTGTTTTCGCCTTATTTAATCTGTCATTAAATAAGGCGAATTTTACTTTCTCAAAAAACTGGTGGGAATCAAGAAAACTGAATTTAAAAAAAAGTAGCCCACTGCCAACACTGGCTACGCATGGCGCATTACCTTTATTCATGAATGCCACTTTTAAATATTTTAATCACCACTGAAATATTCTGATATTTTCTAAACTATCCCTTAATTTTAATACTTGTTTTTTAGTTTATCTGAAAAACGATCTTTTCAAAGTTAGATGGTAATACACTGGTCTGCTGCATAATAAAGGGCTAAATTATCTCCTGTCACAGGGCACTAAATAAAGAAAAGTGGCTACTACTAGGTAGCAAATAATTGTCTGACAGCAGCTACGTTATGCCCGCCTTTCCTGCAAGGAGATATTAAACTTTTCTTGCATTCCATAAATGATTCAACTTTTGCTGGTTGCAATATGTTAATATTAACACGGTAATACACTGCACTGCTGCATAAATAGTTGTATTGTACACTAGTGTTGAATCCAGAATAAAACGGACTCCGGGCGGGAATTTAAGTGCGCTGTTTTCAAAAAGGGTACTCTTGTGCCCTGTTCCAAAAACATATTTTGAACTGGTTTGTTCAGGTCCACCTTCAGGGCTCCAACTCGGTCCGTTTTTTGAACACCACTTTTTTTCAAAGAAAAATCTTCTTTATAAATTTTGTAGAAACTAACCTTGAAGTGAATTTTAGTTGCAATTGTTGCAAATAACTTCCACAATTATCTTCCAAAAAATACTGGTTTAAAAAAAATGGACCAGTGGGAGCCCTGCGCCTTTTATTATAGATTTTTTTTATATTTTTCTCAAACGATTGGTGAATTTTGCGATATTTTCCAGAAAATACTCGACGAGCTTCCGAATTTGACCCCGCGACTTACTGGAGAAACACTCACGATTTTTTTTATGCAACAGCTGGACAAATCTCGCGACTTTTTTCATGACTTTTTTCATCATTGTTTTCCAAATAACGAAACTGCAAATTTTTTTTTCAGTCGACTGATTGACAAATTTCATGATATTTTCTGGGACCGAAGATCTAAATTTATAATTTTGTTTTCCGCGATTGGCTGACAAATTTTGTCATTTTTTTACCTCGTGATCGATTATAAAACTTTGCGTTATTTTTATGACAGATTGCCGAATTTTGCGGTTTCATCTTTCGATAGATTGACAAAATTCATGACGTTTTTCCCACGCCCAATTGAAAAAAATTCTCGATTTTTTTCTGCAACGAATAGATAAGCTTTTTTCTTCCATTCGATCAACAAATTTTGCATTTGTTTTTCTTGCGAGCGATCGACGAATTTCTCGGGGGTTTTTTCGGGCGACTAACCGACTAATTTCAAACCCCCCTCCTCGGCCGATTGTCGAATTTCATATTTTTTTCCCATGGCCGATTGACGAAATTCCCATTGTTTTCCTACAGCGGATTGACGTATTTCCCGAGGAAAATAACCTAAAGAACTCTTAAGGACCACCAGTCAAATAGTGTCGCCGGGCGCTGCGCCCTACCGAATTGGCCTAGAGTCAACAGTACACAATATTATGGGTGCCAGATTGAAAGTATTCCTCATGAGTTGTGCGTTTTACAGGCTTATTGTACATTATACATTTAAACCTTTGACTGTATGACGATTTTTTCCATATTTTTCGATTTACCATTTTTTAATAAACTCAATTTTTTTCAATTTACATTTTAAGTTTCCTTCAAAATATTAGCCTACTTCCAAGCATGTCGTATGAGCTTTATTCAATGCTCAGAAAAAAATTTCCGACTGTGTTTTGTTTCACAAATACACATTTCATTTCCAGGAGTTCCGGATGAAATTTATTCGATGCCCAGGATAAATATTTCCTTACACTCGGCTTTTGTCACATAAACATTATCTCCAGGAATGGCGTATGAGCTTTTTTCATGAATGCTAGTTTTAAATCTTTTAATTACTGCTAAAGAATTCTGGTATTTCCTAAATGATCCAATATTTTTTATTCTTGTTCTTTACCTTTATCTGACAAAAGTATTTTCAAAGCAAGGTGTTAATACATAGTACTGCTGAATAATTAGTCGTATTGCAAACTACTATGGTTGAGAGATTGAATTTTATTCTTATAAGTTGTTCATTATGCAAGCTTATTGTACATTTAAACCTTTCCCATATAATGATTTCATCTATATTTTTTAATAAACTCAAGATTTTTTTCAATTTACATTTTCAGTTTGCAAAAAATTTAGCATATATTTCTTTAAATTTTAATATTTCGTTTGTTTTATTATCTTCCTTGGTTTATAAATAACATTTTCTAGTATGTCCATTATTAAAATTTTCATAACCATTACGGAATTTTAGGATGTTTCCATTTAGTTCAGCTGGTACAAATAATTTTTGATTTAGAATGGGAAATAAACTGGAAGAATAGTTAAGCAGCGCTGATAGAATAATGGAATACAAATACAGCTGGGAAATAATATTCTAAAGGAAAAATCTGTTTTTAAGAAAAAATCTTTTGAGAAGACAATTTATCATTTAACATACTTTAGTAGGATGCAAAAAAGGACGGTAGTGAGGTAAAACCTAAAAAAATTAATGTAATCAATGTAATAAAGGTTAATAAGGTTTATTTGCAACTTTCATCATTGGCGTATAGCACAAAAAGGCGATATCTTTGATGGACGAAATTTGGGTTTACGGAAGCGTTCGAACTTGCATTATGTAACAAACAGAAATAAATACAAATTACGCAGATGCGCAATGAATTGCTGTCTAGCTCTAAAAAAATAACTCTTTTCAGAAAAACAAGAATTAAAAACCAACGATTAATACCAGAGAAGTCAGCATAATTCTATGATGTTTACTACATGTGCCAACACCAGACTTTCACGCTACGCGGTAGAAGTTCAAGTACTTTTGCTTCTATAAAAAGTCCGTGCAAACCTTGCAAATACGCAAGAATGACAGCGCTGCGCCACACTGATACAATTTTCACCTCTAAATTTGAATAGTATTATTCACCATATTCAAAGACAGATTTTCTGAGATTTAACAAGGCGAATTACACTATTATTTAAATTTAGTGGTGACAATATGCCCGCTATGTCTCCGCGCTTTCATTTCTGCAAATGCAGAGACAAAGTCCAACTGTTAAAATAGAAGTTTTAAATTTTATATCATAACGGTCAAATAATTTAAGCTTTCCTTGTTTTATCAAAGTACAAGTAATTTTCACAAAAGCTATAAATCACACCTGATAGGATAAATTACTTTTAATCTCAGATCATGGGCTACATCAAGGGGAGGGTGGATGCAAGGGAAGTCAATATTGCCCCTTCTTGTATTTTGAAATGTAATTAATTCCATTTTATTTTTTATTAGTTTTCAAACACACATTAAAATTTAATATTTTTGACTAACTTAAAATAATGAAACAGTAAGACAAAGTAGAGTTAAGAATTTTTTCGTTTGGGGGGGGGGGAGGAGGGGTCATCCTAAATCCCTCATGACAGTTAATTTTTAGAGCTGTTTTTATTGTTATGTTTATGTGTTTAAAATTTATTGGGTGTTCAAGACAGTGTTAAATTTAGGGTGGACAGGGGACATTCCCCGGATTTTGAAATTTAATTGACTTTTTTTTCAGATTTTTAAACGCATAGTAAAATTTATTATTTTCGAGTAACATAAAATAGTCAAACACTAAGAAAAAGTAGAGCTAAGAATATTCCGCTCAGGGACAGGTTTTCAATCCCCAATGGAAGTTAGTTTTTCAATTTTTTTATGTATATGTGCTAAAAATTATCTCAAACGAGTAGTTCAGATGCAATGTTGAATTCAGGCGGTGTCCCAGTGAAGTCATCTGGCCCTCCCACCCTTGGCGCAGAATGTCCCTAAAGGGACTTTGTGCCATAAACCCCCATTCAACCAACTCCCCCCCCCCCCCCCTCACGCACACACGCGAGCATTTTGAAATTAAATAAATTAATATTTTGCCCTCGATTTTAAAAGGACATAGTGCAATTTATTATTTTCGTGGAACTCACAATAATTAAACAAAAAAGAAAGAAAAACAAATAATTTCTGTAAAGGGCGAGGGTCCCCCACCCCCTAAATCCATCATGACAGTTAATTATTAGTTATCTTTTCCTTTTTATTTTTGTGTGTTTATTTGTCGAAACCATGTGATTAAATAAGGCCAAATCTCTATCAATTTTTAGTTTTAACAAAAAAGCGTTAAAGTTGGCAGCTGTACTAATGCACCCAATGAAAGTGAGCCCTTTTGAGGTATTTACAATATGTATGTAACGTGTGGTGCAAGGCATTGTTGCCAGTTGAACAGATTTTTTTTTTCAATATTGCATCATAGCTAACACATTTTGAAATAATCATAGTCCCTTTATTTTCTGAGAGATTATGTAAAGCGAATATTAACACTTTGCAGGCGGGAGACTGATCACAATCCTGAATAGAACAGCCGTTGAAAGCGTGAGACTGTAATCTGATTTGCATGATTTTTATTCCGAATTCATACCAGAAAATTTCAAATAGTAACATTTTTCTCTTATTAACGAAATAACTATGTCATTATTTAAAGCAAAGAAAACTATTCAAATTTTCTGATGAGAATTCAGAATCTCTGAATAAAAATCCGTCAGATTTGGCAACACTGCTAAGTTATCAGATTATTCTCTCAGTGAGCGTCCAGATGTTGGCAGTAAGTACTCATAGACTAGAAACATTTTCCAATGTGAAAACTCCCTCGTACGTCATTTACTTAGCAGTGTTTCAGAAGCATGTTATTAAGTTTAATCACAAAGCCCCACCAGTGGCTGAGAGGTTCTGATCTCAAAAAAGCTGGTAGACGGGAGGCGCTGGGTTCAAACTTCTGTCGCGCTCGTCGACCTAACCGTTCGGAGTTTTCCGTGGTTTTCTTCGAACCTTGCCGTAAATACGCGTTAGGATCCCTTAGAAAGACACCCACGGAGGGCACTCTCCCTTTGGGCCTATAATCCTCGTGTAGATAATCGGCCGTCATAAATTCAACCAACCAACCAATCAAGAAAAGTTGAATCACATGTGCAATAACTGGATTTGTCCGCTACACGGTCATAAATGCTGAAAATGTGATGTATAAATATAGGAATTTAATTATTATTGAATATTTAAATTAAGTAGTATTAAATAAAAATTATTTTTAATAGTATGATTATATAACGTGAGTTAAATTATCGGCCGTTCTAGTGTTAAGTAAAATTACACTTAATAAAATTATGTAGTCTTCTGACATTAAAGTAAAAGACATTACAAAGAAAAAATAATATTGGAAAATCTAAGTTGAGATTAAAACATTTCGTACAAATCGTTTAAATGTTAGATGAGATCAAATAAGTTTGTTTTACACCAGAAGTTTTATTTGAAAAAAAGAATTTAAATAAATGCCAAAACATGTTATAGCTGCACATCTTGGAACGTCAATGCGTTTTTAACCCTTCTTTGCATGAGTTTTTCTTTTACAATTGTTTTTTTTATACATATATTAAATATTAGACACCAGAAATTTTAAGATAGATTTTTAACTTTGTTCAGCAACCTAGTTCTAGATTATTATTATAGTTCGAGAAATTTACTAGATTAATATTTCTATATAAATATAGTGGTGGCGAAGAGGTTGATTTATTTATTAAAAGTTAAATAAACAGTGATGGAAATTTCCATCACAATGCAAAGAAGGGTTAAGTCAAATCACCGTCCCCTGAATCACCGGCCCTTGAATACTGGACCTGAGCGCTGACATAAAAATGGCGGCTGTCGTAGGTGGATATTTTAAGCATTTGTAGAGTTCCTTGAATATACACAAAAGTAAATTCTAAAAGTTTTCTTTGGCTTATTTTATTTCAGGAAAATAAGGCAAAGAAAACTTTTAGAAATTATTGGTGTTCAAATTCGAGGAACCGTACAAACTCTGAAAAAAATCCTCCAACCACAGCCTCCATTTTAATGTGAGCACGCAGGCCTAGTATTCAGGGGCGGTGTCTGAATAATAGGCCTAAGCGCTGATACAAAAATTGCGGCTGTCGTACACGGATATTGTTAACTGTTTGTATAGTCCCCTGAATTTACACACTAGTAATTTCTAAAAGTTTTCTTTGACTTATTTGATCTCCTAAAAATAAAGGGAAGAAAGCGTTTAGAAATTATTGGTGTTGAAATGCGAGGGACCATACAAACGCTGAAAAAATATCCGCCTGTGACAGCCGCCCTTTTTGTGACAGTGCGCAAGCGGCGGTGGTGAAATATACACATTTGAACCTGAACTATTATTTAGTGATTTAAATAAAATATGTACTACCTATCATTATGTAAACACAACACGCATATTATTTTAATAAAACATTTTTTTTTGTTCTAAACATGATTACATGATATAAAACAGCGTAGAATTCTGTAGCTGTGTATACAGGGTGTTTCATAAAAGATGGGCAAAACTTTAAAGCTGCGATCAGTGCGAGTCCGTCGCCATCCATCCTATTGTATTATTACGACGGCATTTTTTATCTTTTATTGCTTTGGCTGGACTCCGTCACCATCCGCCACCATCCGTCCAGCGTCTTCGGACGTACTCCGATGGTTGTTGACAGTTTTATTACGGGAACCAGGGGAGATAACTAGTACAATTCCTTTGTGCAGCCTCTCTCAAAGCAATAAAAAAAAGGGTTACTGTTCAGGGTTCAGGCTTGTCTGAGATTTTGCCTAATGAGGGGAAATTCTGAGTTAAAATTTTCACCAAAGTTTTTCGTATATTAGGAAATCTAGATTTTTTTTCCATTTTTTGACAAAGGAAATCATGAGTTATATTTAATATGAGTATTTTACACTTTATTTCTTTAATAATAATAATAATAATATAGATACTACATTTTGATTTGTAATTCAATATATACTTAGAACTCGAGATTTCATTTGTAAAAAAAGAATAAAAATGAAAACAAAACAAAGAAAGAAAAAATGTTGTATCCTAATCATTCAATAATTATTTCGATTCTAATTATATCCAGTGAAATCGGATGTTGCTTTCTCTTTTTCGATAAATGAATTACTTATCGAGGTATAGAAATTCTAAAAGAATTTATACTTTCGACAAAAAAAAAAAAAAGAAAGAAAGAAAGAAAGAAACACCATTCGATTACTTAGTTTCTCAATAAGAACAGGAATTTCTAATTTTTTTTATACGTATACTTGATAACTTTCTTAATAAGTTATTTTAACAGAAGTTAATATGATTGATCAATTAAAGATATATTTTAAAATACGAATGCATCACTTTTTTTTTTTTTTAAGAGATAAATTATGATAAAAAAATTTATTATGAGTTATTTTGCATTTTTTTGTTCTTTTTTTTTTCTTTTTAAGTAGTCATTTTAAAAAGTAACCTATGATAAATGATATGTTTTAATCATATTATTTCGATTCTAATTATATCCAGTGCCAAATTTATGTTTTTTTTTTACATCCGGGTCAAACATAAATCCCCCCCCCCTGCTACCCTCACCCTCATTTACAAAAAAAAAAAAAAAAAGTTTAAAGAAAAGTTTTCAGTCCATTCTTTTAATTTTTATTTTAAATATAGAATAAATGTTAGGATTGTTTTAAACATTATTAGATTTTTTCCCCCACACAACAACAGTTCTGACACAGTTACGAACTCATTTGTAAAAGCAAAAGCACGACACTTCCAGGATTGCTTTTGGAAGAGTTTTGAAATTGAATGTTGCTTTCTCTTTTTCGATAAATGAATTACTTATGGAGTTATAAGCGATTGTTGTCACGTGACGACATGTTTTTCTCCTTTAACACGCAGCCGCGTATACGGAAGCTCAGTTCAAAACGCTAACTTTGAAAGAATTTTCTAAAATGTCTTCTGCCTTCAACAGAAAAGATGGGGGGAGAGGGAGGAACACCCTTCGATTACATAGTTTCAGAATAAGAACAAGAACACCTGCCAATTTCATGCGTTTCTAAACAAAAGTGAATTCAAAAATTTGTCAGAAATAACGACCGTTTTTAGCACCAGAATTTAATGAAAGCATATTAATGAAACAAAATAGTTGTTTTCAAATAAATTTAGCAATCAGGATTCCAATAATTAATAAAATATTTGTGAGAATTATCAGCCTCGACTAGCTAGTTTCTATGCCCAGGGCACTTTCAATTTTTTATCACCACTTAGATTGGTTTAATTACTGATACTACCATAAAATTCCGAAAAGACCCCCCCCCCCCACAATTTTCAACAAATTTCATTTTTCTAAAAAAAATCTGTTTATAAGCTCCCACCACCCTTTTTTCTATATGCCCTTAAACAGTATTCTCTGCTTCTTTATTTGTTTTATTGATTGCCAGATTATAAAATATGCAAGGAAGAGCTATAAAAAATATATATTTTGATAAAAATATTGAAAATTTTATTAACTACACGAAAAAAATGTTGGTGTTATTACATACTGGTGAGTACAGTTTAAAAATTAAATTTGATTACTTGGGTTTTCAGTTATGTCAAAGGATTTTATGCATTATGAATATTATTGAAATTGCATTTTTAGCAGTCTTACATAGGGTGTGGATCCTAGGTATAATATAATTGTTTCCTCTTCGCTGTGTGATGTTGATGACATAATTTTTTATACTGTGTCTACAGAAAGTTTGAAAATAAAATCACAAAAACAAGAAAATCTACCGTCTTTACATTGGCGATTGGTCGCCAATATAGTACTCCTTCTCAATATAACTTATGGCTTTTGGATGGATGTCTTTGGCTGGACGAGCAATGCACGAAGCTTAAGAGGTGATAGTACACATACAATCAAACAACTTTTATCAATGAATACATGTTCAAAATGAAAACTCATAGGGGCTAGAGGGCGCCTAAGATGATTTTGTTATACGTGGCAAAAACACACAAAGAAGCAAGTTTAATGACAAGTGATTACAATAAGTGTTCAAAACAGTAACCGGCGGTGTTTATGGACGCAGAATAACGGCGAAGAAAGGACTAATGAACTTTCTGAAAAACATATCGCGCATTTCCTCTGCAGCGGCCGAAAGTCTGGCAACGAGGTCTTCTGCAGATCAAATGGGGGGTCTCATACATAACAGCAAGAGCCTTCAGCTGTCCTCACAAAAAGAAATCAAGACATGAAAAATCTGGCGAGCGCGGTGGCAGAGCTACAGGATCACCTCGTTCAATCCATTGGTTGGGACATGTTATATCCAGATAGTTTCACACGTCTCGTACATAATGGGCTGGTGCTCCATCTTGCTGGAACCAGATTACCGGCCGTATGTCTGACAGCACCTGTTGCAGAAACGTGAGGTATTTTATACCATCAAGGCGTTATGGCAGAAGATAAGGTCCGAGTAGATGGTCTCTGATTATTCATGCCCAGACATTGATAGAAAAGCGTCGCTCATGAACCTTTGGATTTAAATCTGCCCATACGTGTTGATTGTGGGCGTCAAATGCATCTTCACGTGTGAATGTATATTCATCCGTGAAAAGCGCAGTTACCCAAAAATCTGAATTTACCGCTTTCTGCTGCAGAAAACAGCGGACAAATTCCACACGACGAGGATAATCCTTTTGAGTCAGTTCCGGGACTCGTTGAACATGATAAGGATGAAAATGTTCATCCTCCAGTACTCACCACGTCAGGCAGTGTGATACATGTAATTGCTTAGGCACTGCTCGTATATTTGTACTTGGCTGATCAGCCACTATAT
Source organism: Maratus michaelseni (assembly GCA_963931845.1). Lineage (NCBI taxonomy): Eukaryota > Metazoa > Arthropoda > Arachnida > Araneae > Salticidae > Maratus > Maratus michaelseni. The sequence goes on from OZ007586.1 coordinate 190,163,168, forward strand.
CCAAAATGGCTTCTTCCACAACTGACGTTCCATCTGTCTTCGAACGACCTGCATCTGACCAGAAATCATCCCTTCTCACACCAAAATCTTCAAATACGTTCCTACCGCGATTGACAGTTGCACATTCGGATCAACGGCTTTTATGTATTAATCGAGGCAAAAGTTTTGCTTACGCATTCTTCTGCTACTAGCAGAGGCGTAGCGTCAAGGGGGGGGGGGCACGGATCACTTTACTACCAGTATTTTTATATACTATATTTGGTCTTATTTAATTCATACCATTCAAATATTAAATAAGGCTAAATGTAGTATATAATTATACTGGTAGTAAAATGATCGTGCCCCCCCTGACGCTACGCCTCTGGCTATTAGTGTCGTTCTTTTCCCGGTAACTCGCAACGGGAATGGAGCTTTAACGTTTGCATGGACCAAGTTTCCAAATGCGCCAGAACCTTTGCGTTTTATTTCCGACTATGCATTCTTGGATGAAAGTTGTTTGTTTGGGTGTGTACTATCACCTCTTAAAGTTTTGCACACTTTTTATGAAACACACTGTAGAATAATCCGTAAATGTCAGTAGTCATGTTACTAAGTGAAATTTCTGATTACAATTATATATATTTGAGACTTAATTTTTTCAGGGGCAAAGTAATTCTGTTGGTAAAATGTTGGAATGTTTGACTGCCAACAGAATTTACGAATACACTCCTTAGAAAATAAATAAATGCTTTGTCTGAAAATGTGCATTTTTACCCTAATTTTTAAGTAAATTTTTTCGACTTATTTACTCGCAGAAAAATATCCAAATTCTATGAACAAACGAGGCGATTATGAAATCTGCAATTGAAATAGTAAACATAAATTTTATTATGGCGAAGAGACAACTTGTTAATATAACAAGTTCCCATGAACACTTCCAATGGATTCACATTACCCAAACACGAACCAGTAAACTTTAACGTTTTAAAATTTTCAATATTAAACAACCGGTTTGTAGAAAATTAAATTTATATTTCTTCAACTGTTATTTACAAAAAGATATTTTTATTCAGTAAATTAATAAGTGCAATATACCAGTCAAACAGTGCATATTTATACTGTAAAAATTTTAATTTTCTCAATTAATGACTAGTATATTTCTAAATAATTGAAATTTTAGACCAGTTAAGAAACAACTAACTAAACGTGGGAAATAAACTGATATGCTTATATATTTACCAGAATTTTTAGTCTTATTTAATCGCAGACAAATATCCCAAATTCTGCTTTATAAATATAAATATGTCTAATCTTAAGTAACAAAATGCGATATTTTTTGTTTGTGGTCCATTATATTTGTTACAAATATTACTTTTGATTATGAATCACAAATTTTTAGCAAGGGGCGGGGTTCTTTTCCTTCAGATATCTTGTATATAGCAGTGAAGATTACTATTCATAGATAGTGGTTGAAGTTTGCCACTGCTCTGATCAGGCTCTGAAGATCAGAATAACTTTTCTATACGTACCTCTTAAAGTTTTGCGCATTTCAAACACACTCGATTAAAATAATTTTGATTTTTTATGAAAATGTTGAATAATCATTACCAAAACTTTATTGAAACTAATTTCTTAACATTACAACCATAGACAATGCATTCGTATTGCACCAGCTATCCAGATATTAATACTGATTATTCTATTATATTTTACACAAAGCTAAAATTAAATAAAGAAAGCAACCCGTAGCGTGTTTCAACTGTTACCGCGAGGAAACAATATGTCGCATAGAAAATTTTTCCATACTTAATCGCAAAATGTCTGCGAATAAGTGAGGTAAAAATGCCTCTTTGAAAAAAGTAGTTTCCCTCTTTCCCAGCTGAAACAAATTTTATTTCCAAGTAAATTAAGAACTCAGTGCAGATACATTGATACTATTAGTAGCGTTGGTAAAAAACAAAATGGAAAACAGGTTGTGTACAGTGTTATCAAAATAATTTAACATAATTTGTCGCGATAATTAATATCAGAAAAATGCTACAAATTCTATAACTAAACGTCGTGATGACAAATTCTATGAATGAATTATTAAATAGAAATATTTTAATCTGAATTAGGGGATTCAGGCTCCTTGGAAATCTACCACTATTTCAAAATCCTATTATATGCTGTATTTAATTGCAGACATTTTCTGAAAGAAAACGATATTTATTAGCACGACTGCTAACTTTTACGGGTTTTTTTTCTTAGCAATTAATTTTAAGAGTAAATATTTCCTTATTTTATCGGCGAAATCTGTGATTAAATTAGTAAAAAAAAAAAAAAAAATACTTAAAATAAAAGCATAAAAGTTTTCAGCCATGTTATTATTCCGAAAAGTAATATATATTCTAAATTAAAAAAAAATCCGAATGTGAAAATATTTGAAAATATTGTCGATACAACTAAAACATCTCATTACTGTGTTCCACAGCCAGTAATATTTTCTTAAGTAAGGGTACGTACAAGTGTACCACAATTCTAATAGAAATTTTCGTCACATTTTATCACAGAAAAATAATTTAATTTCTGAGAGCAAACGATGCTATTACATAATTTAATTTTTCAACATTTCTTACAGCATATAGAAATTGTCGACAACTTGTTAAACATAACAAGTTCCCGTGAACTGCCTAAATAACACAAACAGAACCTATAAACAGAGAGCAAAACTTAAAGTTTTAAAATTTTCAACATAAAATTACCGGTGTGTAACTAGTCCTAGTACCATTGGGGACTTTTTAATCACATTTTTAATTATTTTGAAGTTTTTCGTCTTTCGAACCGGAAAAAAAAATTATTATTTAAACTTAATAAATTAAATTAAGTAGACACATCATGTCCAGAAGCTACATTTAAAATAAAATTTCTGGTTCCAATCATGCAAAACTAAGAAATCTTATCAAAAATTAAAAACTGGTAATAGGAGGGTTAACAGCTTCATAATCCCAAATTTTCAGCAAGGGGCAGTGATGCCAGTTGGCGGGGTTCTTTGTATTATAGATTTATTAATTGCTACTACTCCTTTGAAATAGTAATATTCCCAATCGCCTCGTTTTATTTGTCATTAAGTAAGGCGAATAGTAATAATTTAAAAAAAAGTAGTAGCAATCATGCAATTTGAATTTAGAAAAAAAAACTGGAAAAACTGTCCAAAATCTTCCAACTTCTCACCAGAAAGCCTCAAAGTTACCTTTATTTTGGTTTACGGAAAATTAACCTTATTAGAAGAGAAAAATTTTACGATTTAATAAAACAAGGATTTTAAATCCGAATAAGTGGTAACAAACGGTTTAAAGGGGAAAATGTTGGACATACCTGTTTTAAGCAATACTATTTCTGTATTAACTTAACAATTTAAACGGGTCGCAAATTTCTTAGCAGGGTGGTGCAAAATTTTAATTTGATTAACGATTGAAAACTAAAGATTAAATGTTTAATCGTTAATTTAGATTGACGATTTAACTTCGTTTCAATCCTACTTATAGATTAATGATTAATAATTAAATTTCAATCCCTCCCTCCGATTAACGATTAAATCAATTCTCAATTTAATTGATTAATATAATTAATGATTACTAATTAAAACCGTCATGTTTTATTAGGGCTTTTCCCTTTTATTTTCTTTATTTTTTCTCACGTTTCTTCTGCTTTTACCCCCCTGTGTTCGCAGCCAGAGTCCTGTATCTGGTCGGGTACAATTTTACCTGACCCAACACGCGGACTGGCTTGGGAAGGGTTGACTTTAAATATTTTGTGTTTGGCTGTCACTATTTGAGGTCGATCTTGGTTTGACCGATTTCTGAAAAGAAAGTTCTGAATATTTATCAAATGAAACAAACTATATATTTTAATATAAATGAGTGTATATAGGCTCGTTTTTATGTAAAAATGATAGAATTGATATTAGAGGTTTAATTGCAGACTACTTTTCAATAATATATTTTAAATACAGATTAATATTCTTTCACTTTGAGTTTGGGTTGTGTTCGGGTGCGATACTTCGTGTTCATGTCCCGTTTCAGGTTCACTTTAAGCAGAAATTTCGGGTTCGGTTACGATACAGTGTCGACAGTGGGCTACTTTTTAGAATTGAGATTGTTTTATTGGTACCACTGTTTTAAAATGATTTAATTCGCGCTGTGTTCGGCTTATTTAATCTGTCATTAAATAAGGCGAATTTGACTTTCTCTAAAAATTGGTGGCAATCAAGAAAACTGAATTAAAACAAGCAGCCCACTGGCAACAATGGTACGATATGGGCACAACGGAAGAAGTGTGTGACTAGTGAATGAGCTCGAAACCACTGGGATTATCTGATGAATTAAAAACCCTAGTCCTGATTGAGTCCGCTGATTGGTGTGCTTAACTTAATGAAAATTACTTTTAAATTTTTCGGTGGAATCTTCTGTGATAATTCCGACAGTTTGAAGAAAAAAAGTGTGGGAACTGGGCATTTTCTTACATTTAGACTGTAATAAATATTTTAACCCTTTCAGGGGTAAAGTACTTATGTTTATAAAATGTTGAAAGCATTGAATCACATCGGGATTTAACAACAAATTTATTTCAAAATAAGTAAAAGCTTTTCTTAACATATATTATAAAAGTAAAATTTGATTCCAAAATTCCGGTGTTGGGCGTTTGGGAATTAAAAATAAGTGAGATATATTATATCCCACTGCCGTTCAAAGAGTTTAAAAAAATCATCGTTTAAGCTTTAATTTGGCAACAATTTTATCTCAAAACTTGATGGCGTGAAAGTACTGTCGAAATGACGAATTTGCGCCGCGTTCTTCTCATATCATATCAAGATATCACGAAGCAGATTGAAATATTTGCAATGTACTAGTTAAGAGAGATAATAAATAACAAAAACTTCTTAAAATTTCTATTTTTGATATTGCCCATCGTTCCATAGTTTAGGAGGAGTATCAATAAAATAAAAAAGAACAGGCAGATTTTAATAAAACTATTTTTGCTATAAAGCAAATAAAGGTAGTTTCATGCCGTAACTTGAAAACGTGATAGTACAGTTAAAATAATGAATTGGCGCTCCATTATACTAATACCGTACCAAGATCTCAGGAGGCAGATTGAAAAATACACTAACATGGGTTAAACATAAAAAAGCAGCGGTCTGTAAAACCGCTAACAGGAGTTAACTCGGGAGAAGTCGCGCATACCCAGATAATGAATGGTTTTTACATTGTCACCAATAAATAGAATTAATATTCGTCACCTTATTCAGTCTAAGACAATTGTTACAAATTCTATGATAATGTAAATTGTAGATTACTTTTCGAAAATTAGTGGTGACAATTGTAAAAACCGTACGCACCTTGGGGTATGTCATACCCCATGCGACTGCTCCCGGGTTAAGGGTTAAATACAAAAGAGTGGAACAAAAGTATTCATTTTCCTATAAAACAAAGATCCTTTTTCAAGAAAATAGGTCACTTATTTCCAAAGTATAAAAGCAAATAAAGGATGTTCATTAATTACTAAAATTTGTAAAAGAACGTAAATCAAACGTGTATTTACTTTAAAAAATGAAAACGTCTGAAATTAATTGATTTTTGAGTTTATTTTAAGGATTCGCTTTGGTGAGATGAGGTAAAAATGGAGAGTAACCCTGATGATTTATTCCTATAGTATGGTCTAAAGCCAACATCGAACTGTTACATTTTGCTTATACAACATTCTTTCTTTTTCTGTTTACTGCAACTTCTTTATGATAAAAGCATAATATAGTATGTTTATTTGAACGCCATTTGCAGCAACAAATTAGTTATCCGATTCAGAATCTTTCATATATAATTCTTTGAAATGTTTAAAAATTACCTATAAATATGTCAAGAGTATATTAACGATATCAATTGGTTTGTGAGCAAATCTGAAAGATTCATTTTGGTTAAAGTGAAAAAATAATGAGCAACGCTAATGATTTATTCTTATAAATTTATGATGGAAAGCCAACATTGAACTGTTATATTTTGCTTATAACATATTCTTTCTGTTCCAGCTTGTCGCAACACTTTTTGTGATATAAACATAATTCAATTTTATTTCAGTTATTTAGTTTATTGAAAATTTAATTATTTGATAACATTTTTCACCTTTGCCTATAATAATTACAAAACAATATTGTACCAGTTTTATAAATAAGGACTCCCTTCAAATTTAAATGATTTATACATTTTCACCTGAGTGTATCTGGATAATTTTATGTGACCCTGTATAATTTTTAATAAGGAAAATCATGTAGTGATCCTTAATAACAGTCTCATAGTGATGAAAGCGAATTTCAGAAAGTTAAATGGTGGCCATATTTAATTTTCTTCTGTGTAATTAGATTAATGATTAAAGTAATCGCGACTGAATTAGTTCAGATTGAATTAATCATAAAAAAATTTGTAAACAAAATTTTACTTTGTAAACAAAACAGATTACTTTTTTTCAATTTCAATCATGATTACTTTCATCATGATTAAATTTCGTATGATTGAACGTTCAGTCGACTAATCAATCAATTAAAGAAGTAACCGATTACTGCCAACCCTGTTTCTCAGTCGCCAAAGAGAAGTAAACCGAAACTTTACAGGCTAAATTATACTCATTACTAATTTGTTCACGATCCAACGGTAAGTGAAAGTAATGAGAATTTTGTGTAACCGGGTTTAACGTTGAGAGACAAAATTTACTTTTTACTAGCTTTAACCCTTTCAAGGGCGGTGGTATGTTTATGAAACCACTCAATTTTAATTCCCAAATTCAACAATGAATTCAACCAGAATTTTGGTATAAAAATTTCCGTTTACTACGTATGTGAAATATACCTTTTTCTTATTTTCAAATTAATTTGTTCTTAAATTCCGGTGTCATTCATTCATTTCAACATTTTAGCAATGCAAGTGTTTTGCCCCTAAAAGGCTTAATGTACAGCATGAATATAAACGCACCTTATCATTATGCGATATAATGATGGAAAAGCGTGTTCAGTGTGGATGGATGATGATCGTCTTTAGAAGATGTAAACGAAGTGCAAACAAATGCTAAATCATAGTCTTCTTATACTCCTATACATAGTATTCCTTACAATTTTTTTCTAATTTTCACTCCTTATTAAATTAGATGAAAATTACTGTCTGTAAAACGTGTCGAGTGGGCTCCCTGGCTACGCTTTTGATGGGGTTTTTCGAAATCAGTCAGCTTTCCTTTCCAATTCTTACTCTTTTTGTACATAACTGACTCACGTCGTTTTGTAATTTTGCACAACAAGTTTAATTAACCAGGGGTGATTGTATTCCGGTATTTTGTACACTACTAAACAAAGCCATTAAATAATAAGCCCAGTCAGATAAATGGGAAACTTTTCGCAAGTTGAAAATAGCGCCATCTAGCGGTTGGGAGTGCTGCATTCGGCACCAAGAATATTTTAATAAAATTTTGCTTCTAAAATTAAAGCTTAAAATAAGGAGTTCATATTTTCTAAGAAAGTCGTTTGTAAATTCCGGTATCAGTCAGTAATTTCACATTTTACGAACATAATTTGTCTGTGCCGGAAAGGCTTAATTGCATAGTGATGTAAATTTCCATCACTTTTTATTTAACTTTTAATAAATAAATCAACTTCTTCGCCACCACTATATTTATATAGAAATATTAATCCAGTAAATATCCACATTTTTTTTTCATTATAGTTTTAGCGTTAATGTAAAAGATCCCAATAATTAGCAAGCTTTTAAAGGAAGTGCAAAAACAAAACATCGATAAAAATCGTATAAAATATCGATATAAATAAATCCTATCGTTTCTCTGCGACCCACTTCTGTTTTGTCCTCCTTCCGCAGCAGAGGTTTGGCGCTAGTGTGTCGCTAACAAATTTAACACTATCTGACTGGGCTTATTATTTAATGGCTTTGCTACTAAATTTATATACCAATCTTTTTATTCTTTAATTGATAAATTCTGCGATGATATACTAAGAATATTTCTATATAAATTTAGTGGTGTACAAAATACCGGAACACAATCACCCCTGAATTAACTTCTTTTCGGTGTCCAATTTCACATTTACCGTAATTTCCGGCGTATAATCTGCGGATCAAACAATTCTGTTTTAATCCAGAAATTTTATTCAATAATTGAAGTAAAATATTTACATTGATCTAGTGAGTTACATTTTATAAAATAAAATTTCTGGGTTGAAATATGATTGTTTGATTCCGCGGATTATACGCCGGAAATTACGGTACCTAGATCCTAGCTGAGCATAACATTTATCCAGATCGGATCGTCTGCCGCAAAAGCTTTACTCTTCCCATCGTGAAATAAAAGTGAAATAATTTATACATGCTCTGAAATTATGTACAACATTATTAACAACTTTATTTTTCCCATTTCTGTTTATCAATGGCGATAATTTTAAGTTTAATAAAAGAGTACACACAACGTTTATCCGGGTTCTTACTCCTCATTGGAAGAATATCTGATTTTTCGTAAAGTAACATTTGCGTTATATAATGAAAACAATTGTGTGTTTATATATGGTGACAATTAATTTAAGAAATTTCTGGTATTCAAACCCCTTAAATCCCCTGAATCCCTGAAGCGTTCGGGTCCTGTTTATGTTCTCGCAAGATCAAAAAGTAGAGAAAGCCGCACGTAAACTTCTGCAGTTAATTGCACTTACAACCAAACACATTTGTGGTCCTGTTGGAGGTAAAAAATTCATGGTACGTGCTCAGTAATAAAAGGTGTTCAGTGTTGCCAACATAGCCCATTTTTTATTTTAAAAACCAGCATCCTAGAAGAATTTCTGTACCGAAATTTTTTTTTCAAGCCAGACAGTTCGTGATAAAATAAATGAAAAAATTACTATACAAAAATTCTGGTGTAGGATGATTTTTTTATTAAAAAGGGGTTGGAGTTTCAATACTGTCGGCGTCCAACCTGCAACTCTCACAGCAATCACTCTTTCTATACAAATTAATTTATATTATTTAATTCCAAAATCTTTGCGATAGAATAATGCGAATATTACTCTTTTGAAATAGTGGTGACAATCGTCTTTCAAGTAAAAAGGTTGGACACTCCTGACTTAAACAATCTTAAGACTTACTTGAACAAAAAGAATGTGTGATACCCTTTTGTATATTTTTCTATTATGCTTACATTAAAAAACTTTAACACTCTTATTTTCAAACAAAACACTACGCGGAAGACTTTTACAACTTTGCAACAGAGACTTACCACGATGATAATTGTTTGAAAATAGAATTGATAAAAGTTTTTGGTGCCATTTCTTCCGTAACAAACGTCAAAACACATATATATCGACGAGATAAACACTGAGTTTTCCCTATTCATCAAAATGCGTAGAATAAATAGCCAATATTGAATGTTGCATAAATTTTTTTTTTTCACAATGCTAAATGTTTTTCCAGCAAGTTAAAAACTTTATTCTATATGTTTTTAATTCATACATATAATTTTAGGCAAATTTTTCTATCGAAAAATAAGGGTAGCTCATCTGGCCGCGGGTACAGGATTGCACAGCACATCCCTGTATTAATACATTCAGGTAGGTATTTTATACCTAAGGTACAGGTATTTATTTTATACATACAGGTTGGTATTTTATACCCAACCATTATGGAGGTTTAAAATTTTTAGTAATATTACCGATTCTAATTTTACAGTTGAATATTTTCTGCTCGAATATTATTTAGAAAAAATACTGTTTTAAATAAAATATGAAAGTTTAGTAACGGAACATAATACATTTTAATAAAAAATTGCTGCCTTAATCGGAAAACAAAAAGGGCCGGAAGAGAAACTGTCTCGGTTTGCAATACCAATAATTATGTATTAAAATCCTCAATTTGTTTAAAAGTTGAAATTCTGTCATAAGTAAGGAAAAAATTACTGTTCGGAAATAGCGTAGATATTTTTCCCTAATACCAAAAATGCTTAGTCGAGCCAGAATTACAGTTACCTTTTTACATAACAATAAAATGCAACTATTTTAATGTTTATTATTTTTTTTTAGTTAGGGAAACTCTAACAGCTTATGCACCGTCAACTATTTAAGATTTTACTATCGCAAAAGAGAGCAAAAATTATTAGATATTTTCTTCTAATATTTAACGAACATTTTGAAATGTCAATAATACAAGAGGAGAAAAAAACTCTTTTACAAGATACGTTGTTAGACGGAACATTTTTCTTTAGAAGATGAAAAAAAACACAAAAAGTCATTTATCTCACTAGAGCACATACCTTTAAAAGCTATGATTAATGGCTTTGTAAATAGAAGATATGTCTACGGTTCTTTACTTCAGGAATAAAGGAGATAAGACAAGTTGTTTATGAGGCACGGCCTGGGGTTAAGAAATTCTGAACATTTAGAAAAAATTTAATTTTGGCATTGTTTTATAAATTACATTAAATTCTGCAGATAAGAGTCTTAAAATATTTTAGAAGAGTAATGTTTTTGAAAGTTTTGTACTAAAACATAATAACGATATAAATTATATCACAACAACAAACACTTTTTGTATAGGAAACCAGCGAGTGACTGCTCGTCAGGGATTCACAATCATTTTGCTACCAGAATTTTTGTATATTAAATTTGACCTTATGGAACCATGGGATGTTCAACGATTGACACGTTCACTGCCAAGCTAAAAATACCGGAATTTTCATTTTATTTAGAAAGTTCAAATTCATCCCAGAAAATACTAATAGCAATATTTACTTTGTTTTATTACAGACATTTCGTGATTACATAAAATAAAAATTCTTCTTTTGAAATTTCCGGTGCGAATAACTAATTTTAGATTAAAGGAACTTAGATAGCACTACGAGTATACTCGTAGTTGGCAGCGAACGTGTTAAACAAGGTGAAATTTAGTTTTTTTAAAAATACTCGTAGCAAAGTTATTGTGAACGCCCTGACGAGTCGCTACTGAAAACATTAAAATATGCAAGGCATTTCACTCGGATTCAAATTTTGCTCTTTTATATCACCTGCAAAAACAATAAAGATATTTAACGAACTTACATTTTCTTGTGTGACATGTATTGACAGTTAGAAAAACGGTCATTAGTTTGATCCGTGGTACAGCATGAGACGTCGACAGTATTTAAAATATGGTGATGTTTGGATAGTGTTTAGACGCGGATGAAGCAAACCACTTCCACTATGCAGAAAACAAAGTTAGTGTACTGAAATTTCAGATAAATATCTGTATTATTACTAAGTTTATGAAGAAAAATCTGAGTTCAGACTCATGAGAGATACCTCGAATTTTTCCCTATTTAAATAGGCTTCGCTCCTATTTTCTATATAAAAACGTTTATGGCAGTTGCTTTAACATATCATAACTTTAGTCACCCTGGAACTCAGATGAACGTATAGGTTTTTATTGGTCATTTTCTCTTAACAACATTTGCATTTTTTTTTCAGAAACTATATCTTTAAAATTATAGACCTGGAAAATCGCTATTGGTCTACGATAAGAAACGGAATACCCTGTGTAGTTCACTGTAAAAACGATTTCCGTTGAGCTACGGAATTTGTATTGGTAATCTATTTCCCTATTTTAACGGAAACAAATTTGTCAATTCCAGGGAATTTTTCGTACTATCCGATATATCCGGTTTTATATTTCCCTTTTATAAGAAATATTTTCTGTAATTTCGGAATTTTCATTTCGTTAAAATGACTCTTACAAGACAAAAAAACCCTTTCATGGAAAACATTATAATATATGGGGGAGAAATTCTTTTGGTAAGACTTCGACAGCCAGCAATTACCGCTGTGGGATTCATACCAGGCAGAGTTGACAAATCTCCGGCTTTTTGCACACCAATATTTTTTCAGAGAAGATATTGCTCTTTTAAATCGCAAAATGCTCCGATTAAATAGAACAAAATTTTTTGTACTAAATTACTGGTATCAAAAAGCCGGAGACTTGGCAGGTCTGAAACCGGGTACCTTTTGTTTTCAAGCTCGTTGATACGCCCACACAGCTATAATTACACAAGCCACTGTCTCAAATATTGCTGATTATTTTAGATGACTTTTGAACTTTATTTGCACCATTTGATCCATTTGAATCCGAAGGGCATATATCGGGGCCTCCGAGATCACGCTGCGTATTTTATCAACCGGGCCTGCTATAAGGATTAGTGACGTCACAAGTGTGATCCAGTTTGGTCAATGTATCCCAACAGAAAGATGTAATAAAGAAAGCATTTCCTTTCTTATAATTTGTGATTACATAAATAATATTAAATTTCATAACCGTGAAATAAAAGGGAATTAATACACTTGTTTTATAAAAATAAATTAAAGGTTTTAAATTGAAAAAAAAAATGTTAAGACTAATAGATATGATTTTACGCATTGACTTACCTCTTACTAAACACATTATTTACAATAAATATACTTACCAAAAATATAATACATCTCACAAATTTAATCCCATTCCCCCCTTTTTACCACTGCATACCATAATTTAACCAAAACATAATAAATATTAATTTAAATAGAGAAATCGGTATTTTTCAACGGTACTTTTCCATTATACGGACACCATTGTCGCCAAGCATACATTTACATACATTTAACACATACATTTAAATACATTTACATACATACATTAACATACATGCATTTACATACATACATCTATATACATTATGCATTAGCATACATTTTGACATGGTGTCCGTATAGCGGAAAACTACATTTTCAACTGTAGAGATCTTGACATTTTTTTAAAGCTTGGCACAATTCGGGATTCAGAAAATGAGACTTGTTGCCTACTGATACAAACAGCTATAAAAACAAACTTAAAGAACTTTTATGTTTGTTTATACATGGATTTGTATATAAACATTTTAAATACATTCATATATATGTATATATTATTATTTTTATATACAGTTCACTTCTATTTGTATATAAAAATAGATAAATGTCTTCTTTATATTAACCCATTAAAGACTAGCGTCACCATATGGTAACGGAATAGCTGCCAATCATTTTGCTGTTTAAGTACCAGTATTTTATAAGAAAAATATTCGCTTCATTGGATGACAGAAATTACGCAATAAAAAGGGACCAAAGTTGCTACTCTAAAAAATTGGTACGAGATGCAATTTTTGCATTTTAAAGAAAAAAATAATTTCGTCGTTAATGGGTTAGACCAGGGCTCGGAAGTAGCGCGCTACAAGTAGCGAAATTACAGTAGCCGCTACTTTTTCCACTAGTTTGTAGTGTAGCGCGCTACATTAAAAAAGTGTAGTGTAGCGAGTAGCGCGATACAAAATATCAGTAGTTTGTAGCGAGCATCGACGCTACTTTTCACGCTACTTTGTGAGGGAGGAAAAAAGTGCCAATCTTCAAATCACGTAATCATAACTCGTTTCTTTTGTGCGCAATATGTTCTCTGCAACAATTTGCGAACGTCAGCGACAAATCTCAGTTACAGTGTCATATATTTCTCCATAGACGACGGGCACGGTCACAAATTAATTGTCATTTTTACAGTTTGGGTGTCAGAAACTTCGTGTATTGTTATTTAAATCCATAGAAATCTTCTCAATATAATGTATTTTTATACGACTATGATTGTTTTTACCAAAATATAGTCGTCTGGCTATGTTAAGTCTTTATCTGACTAATTTTTTCTCCCTTTTGCCTCCCACCCCCAGCAAGCAAAGATATCTAAAATCTTTATAAAGAAAGAAAAAGAAAAAGAACGGATTAATCTAAACATAAATCATCTAAATTATCCCTAACCTCTCTAATTCACGCTTCCCCCTAGTAGCATACAAAGGAGTTTAAAATAGTTTTAAATCTTTATTTTTATACAAAAATAAAAATCTTTTCATTCCATTTGTTGCTCTCTAATGACAATTAAAAAAAATTATTTCCTTGTCCCCAAAATTTAGGCTTCCCTTTTTGCCCCTCCTCCAGCATACAGTTTCAAATATTTAAAATGCTTTATTAAAAATTAAAAAAAGGCACATTCGTTTCTACCTAAAAAAAATATATAAATAACCATCCAAATTGCCCCTAACTTCCCATAATTTACTCTTCTCCCCCCCCCTCACCCCCCAGCATACAAATAAATCTAAAATCTTTAAGTTAGTTTTATTTTTATATAAAAAAAAATCTTCTGCCCTAAATCATGCTCTGTAGTGACGATAAATAATGAGTATTATAAATTATCCCCCTTCCCCAAAAATCTTCCCCACCTCTCCATATACAAAATTTAAAACTCTTCTTTTTTTTAAGTTCCGTATTCTTTGCTGTCTGGTAACATTAAATAAATAATCAATCAGCTAAAATATTCCCCTTCGAACAAAATTTTTGTTCGCTTCCTGCCAATTTAAAATCGTTAGAACTCTAATCAAAATATATATATATATATTCGAGAAAGCACAGAAAAGAACAAGTACACCATTTTATTATTAAAAGTGCACTAGGAAGGAATGATTTCTGCTTTCAAACAAACTAGCAGCTGAAACGTAAAGTGTCAGCATGCCCGTGATCTATTATTTGCTGGATTTGCAGATAAAAACGCAAAGTACTCACTCATCAAAAAAATTAATTTTCTTGCTGGTAACCCTTTGTCTTCTGACTCATTATTAGATCTTGTGTTTTAATGTGGGGATGCTTCTTTTGAGATTAATGTAATAGAATGACAGACAAAAATAGTATACAACTGCCCTGGTCAGCATATAATGAATATTTTGGCGTTATAGAACAACAAAGTGATAATTATTCTGTAACATGTAAACTTTGTCCAATTAATAAGAAGTTATCAGTATCAAAATCAGCTGCTTACAACTTGAAGTTGAACATAGAGGTGAGTTAGCATTTTCTTTATTAATAATAATTACTGGATCGCATCTCGCACTGAATATCTAAATAATTCACTCAAATTCTTAAATAATCAAAAAGAGTATTTTCGAATTAAGATCCCTGATTCAGAAAATATTCTTATCGAACTGTTTATTATCGCAAAAACTTATTTTATTAATATGTCTTTTGATCGTTGTGAAATATTTGTCCAATGTATGCATACAAATTAATTTACTGTATATTTCCTTTTGAAGATTCCAATAGATAAAACAAAGGTGGTTGGAAATAAAAATATATTTTTAAAAATGCCTAAGAATGTTTAATTTTAGTTTTATGACTATTTATTTTTACTTTAGCTGCACAGGTTTTTTATCGCTAAAATAATTGATTTATAATGTTTTATATTTGATTTGATATTGGTTAGTTTGGTGTTTTAATGAAATATCTCTATCTTTGTCTAAAGGATGAATCGAAAGCCCAGTATGTTGAAATTCGGGTTTTCAAAGGGAAACAAACAAAAAGAGATAGAAAGGGAAAGAAAGGCTAGGATTTTACTTATGCAAGTCTATATGATCTTGTTCAATTTTTAAATTGCTTTCAGGAACTAGATTTAAATTGTAAAGAAATAGGACTATTTAGCTCTAATTTAAAAAAATAATGTATATTCAAATTTACCAAGGGCTATCTGCTCTTAAGGTTGTTCTAAAATCCAAACTGGCTACTTTAATGACATATTCTTTAATTTATTTTTGTTCGGAAACGCATGAAAATGCAGGTGTTCTTATTCAGAAACTTTGTAACCGAAAGACGTGTTCTACTATTCTTTATTTTATTTTATTTTTTGGTAAAGACAGAAGATTTTTCAGAAAACACTGTCAAAGTCAGCGTTTTCAACCAAATTTCCGACGCCGCAGCAGGGGTATGGGAAAAACGTGACACGAATCGCTTATAACCCGATATGTAATTTATTTATTAAAAAAATTAAAAATTCATTTCGATTCCAAATCGCTTCAATAGTCAGACCTGCCAATTTTATGCCTTTGTGTTTAAAAATGACTCAGATAATGTATCAGAAAGTTTCGCGTTGTTGAGCAAGGAATTTCAGAACCAGTTTAAGCGTTACTGTGCTATATCACTCTCATAAATTTGTAAGATTATTATAATTTTTGTTTTCAAATTTCCTCTTTTTAACACTTTCCAACATAATTAAAAAGTGTCTGTGAATTCGCTTTGTCTGTCTGTCCGTGCTCTAACTCTCGTAAATATACTCGGATTGCCATGAAAGTTTTATATGTTATTGAAGTTTACCATATAATGTTCAGTATTGAAAATGAAATGTGTAGCATTTATATCTCGCTTACAGGGACATTCAAAAGAATTCTGTTACATTATGGTCTATGGGGAAAAATAGTTTGCGGTGAATTTAATTAGCGATGATAACTAAAGTAGCGAAGTAGTGACTACTTTTGAAAAGTAGTTTGTAGTCGCTACTTTTTAAAACAAGTAGTTGTAGTTGTAGTTAACTACATTTTTGATAAAGTAGTTGTAGTTGTAGTTCGCTACAAAAAAAAAAGTAGTTTTTCCGACCCCTGGGTTAGACAAATTGTATAAATATTGAAAAAATTGCATGTGTATATGAAGTAGTTAGTAGGTTGTCATAAAATATGTTGACAAATTTATTTTTTCTCGCCAAGGACATTCTCTATATCCTCTTCCGTAATCATTCAATCATAAAGTTTTATTTGATAGGTGGAATTGTAAACTTTCACAAGAGCTTATTGTGCTATTATCCAAATTAGTTAATTTTCTTTAAAAAGATGGAGAAGGTAATATCAAAACTTTATTGTTACAAATTAAAATGTATGCAGCATGAAACACAGGTAAAATATATTTTTGAACACGACAAAATAAATTTACACGAAATCTCAGTCATTTCATGGACAAAAGTGAACGATGATGCTCAATAAATTTTAATTTTAAATATTTATCATCATTATAGTCAATACCATTAAGACTTGTACATTTAACCCTTAATTGCATAGTGATGTAAATTTCCATCACTGTTTATTTAACTTTTAATAAATAAATCAACTTCTTCGCCACCACTATATTTATATAGAAATATTAATGCAGTAAATTTCCAGTGAACTATGTTGCTGAACAAAGTTAAAAATCTATCTTAAAATTTCTGGTGTCTAATATTTAATATATGTATAAAAAAACACAATTGTAAAAGAAAAACTCATGCACAGAAGGGTTAAGTTAACAGAAATTTTAAATGAAACTACTAATCATCAGTTACTATTAATTTTATAAACAAACCGTACTAACCTCTAGAAAAGGGTATCCTGACTCCATTTAATTTATTAGCGTATTTTTTTTAATTTAAATTTCATGTCATCATTGCACGATTTCTTAAATTGTTTTATCGTCTGCTTTTTTTATTTTATTCCATGGATCAATTGGCTCGTTTTGTTTTGAAGACAAGCATTTGTTCAAATATCCTGGAATATTTTAATTGTCGTTAGGGTTAACAAATTCAGTAACATCATCTCGTTTAATTCTATCTTCATGAATTATAAAACGTTTATCAAACTGTTTAATGCAGATCAATACTGTTGAAATAGGAATAAAATTATCACGATGTAATTTTCTTAACCATAATTTCTTCCTTTCATCACATGTGGAAAATTGAAGACGATAGTATATTGTTTTTAATACCGTAGTTAGACTTGCAACCAGGAGCACAACATTTTCTCCCCATTATTTTTATATATAATCTACAATTTCTTTAATAGTTTTAATCTGTCGTTATTTATAGAGTTATAATTTAAATATACTGAAAAAAATATTATTAATGACAAAATAAAAGAATGAATAACATCAAAATAACTACAGTAAACAAGCCATACGGACGAACAAAGTAAATGGAAAATTTTAAGTAGTGTGGATCACTCATATGACGTCAGGCATGTGAATTGCATTATGTGGCAGGCCCGGTTGAGAAAACACACAGCGTGATCTCGGCATATACGCGTCCATTTGAGGAATTTTTTGTTTATTTTGTAATTTCGGATCCAGGTTTAACAAATATTAGGGGTTTTTTATTCAAAATAGCTACCAATTTTTAAACACTTAATTTTCGCTTTATTTATTCGCAATTAAATAAAACGAAGGTTACTATTAAAATAAATGTTAGCTATTCTGAATACACCCTTTTCCCAAACTGGGTTTGACATTTCTTTCACAGTATGTTCTCCAGAACAGGAGTTAGTTCTAACACCCGCAATATACCACCAATATTAAAAATATTTTATTCGCCATATTTAATCGCAGAAATTCTGCAATTAACTAGTTGCATCGGAAATACATGCCACTCGTGTAGATACGTATTTGGGACTTAGGTTTACAGCTGGTAAGTCTCGTACTACGTTTATACCCTAGTTAATCGCAGAATTTCTGTCTTAAAATTAGACGAAGAATATATATTAAAATAGTATACCAGATCATCCAGTAGCTACCAAAAATTCAGAAATGTAAGCGCCTTACTTATTTGCAAAATTTATGCATTAAATATGGCAAATTCTTCTAAAAAGTCCGTGGTAGTCCGTGGGCAACATGTTTAACCCTTTCCGACACGGAGTAAGTCTGTTTTTAAAATGATGAAATTATGGACTGACACCAGAATTTACCAAAGAATTTATTAGAAAATAAAAACTTGCTTATTTTCCCATACTTTATAAAAGGAAAAATTTAATTAAATATTCTTGGTTCCGTTTGTGAGTTTTGCAATTAAAATTAGGTGTTCTTTTTTGTAGACACCGCCCGCTAAAGGGTCTTCCTTCTTTTATGGCAAGCTACTTTTTCATTTATAGGGATCACGCTGGTCCATATTTTGAATACCAGTGTTTCCGAAGAAAAGTTTTCGCGGTATCTTTTTATAACAGATGCAGTAGAAATAACCTTTAGTATCCTTCCTAATCCCGTATTTAACACTTTGCAACATAGTTGAAAAGATTCATGAATTCGGTTGGTCGGTTGTTTGATTTTGACGGCCGATTATCTACTCTTGGGATATAGGCACTAGGGGGGAGTGCCCTCCGTATGGGTCTTTCTAAAGGATCCTAACATGTATTTACGGCAAGGTTCAAAGAAAACCAAGGAAAACTCCGAACCGTTAGGTTGACGAGCGCGACAGAGGTTTGAGTCCAGTACCTCTGGTCTACCAGCTTTAAGAGCAGAACCTCTGAGCAACTGGTGGAGTTTCATGAATTCAGACTTTCCGTGCTCTAACTCTTGTAAGTACTTGGATGACCATCAGAGACGTAGCGTCAAGGGGGGGCACGGACCACTTTACTACCAGTATTTTTATATACTATATTTGGCCTTATTTAATTCATACCGTCCAAAGATTAAATAAGGCTAAATGTAGTATATAATTATACTGGTAGTAAAATTATCGTGCCCCCCCTGACGCTACGCCACTGATGGCCATGTAATTGATACGTATTATTCAGGTTTACTATGACATGTTCGATATTGAAAATGAAATGTGTAGAATTTATAGTTCGTTTATAGGATAGGAACAATAAAATGAAACCATTACATTATCATCTAAGAATAAAAATGGTTTGTTGTGTATTATAATTATATTACACTATTTCAAACATAGTGAAATTGATACGCATTTCTTATGTGTACTAAAATATGCTTTATATAGAATATGGAGTGCAAAGTATTTAATTTTCATTTACAGAGTCGCACAAACAATTCGATTACCTAATGATCTATTGGGAATTTTTATTTCAGCGTATTTTAATGATGTTACACTATTTCAAACATAATGAAATATATATACATTTTTTATCTTCACAACAAGATGTTTATTGTAGAGTATGGCGTACATAACATTTATCGTTCATTTAAAAGGACATACAAAACATTTCTAATACAGTACTTTGTATGGGACATAAATGCTGGAGTGCGTTTTCAGTTGTGATATGTGTTTTTAGGTGAACTAAATTCTTGCATAGTATGTGGTGTGTACAAATTCTATATATCATATACAGGACTACACAAAATAAAGTGTACACATTACTGTGAATGAGCATGAATAGCTTATGGGTATTTTTTAATTGAATTGTGGATTCTCCCGCTGAATTATATTTATTATACTATGACATGTTTGTTGAATATCAAAACATTCCTGTAAATGACATGCAATGGATATATTACAGTCTATGAGTAGTAATTTCAGAAAGCATGTTTTCAGTTGTGTTATGCGTTTTTTCCCCAAATAAAATTTTAGTCGCATATGAGGTGTGCATAAAAACTGTAAATAATATATAGGGCTGTAAAAAATTATTCGAGTGTATTTTCATGTATTGGTGCAAATTGCAAATAATGAATTTTCGACTGTGTTGTTCGTTTTGTAACGGGACTTTAGCACATTATGTAGTGTATATATGGATCTATGTGTGCACAGGAAGGCACAAAAGAATTTGAGTACATTTCCGACTATGGACGACACTTTCTGAAATCTGATTTTGAAACTTATTTTAACACATTAAATAATTCATTTTATTAATTAGAGGAGACATAATGTCCTCTAAGTTATTTACTTAGATATCATCTTTCATCTTTATAAACAGTGATGTCCCGTTACAGTATACTGGAAGTGTTATAAAGCGTTTCATAATATATGTTTGACGATTTTTCTTTCTTGTTAAATTTCAATATGTGCACAGTGCGAGAATATGAAAATTGGCAAAAAGACGGTTTTTATGATTTTTCTATGATTTTTCCTTTTTACGATTGGAATAGAATTTCTAATTTGAAACAACTCAGGCAATTTTTGATATATAACATCAAATTTGTCCTATTTTATATAAAAAATAAATCTATAAGTCTATATAAATTCCAATTTCACAGTTGGTAACATTTGCCCGTGAAAGCATAAAGATACATTTTTAGCAGACATTTCTATACAGGTACCAATTAAACATACGTTACCATAGCTGGAAATCGCTGCGAATTTTTCTTACCATCTTATCCATATAGCACAGCTGTCACTCTGTCCGTTTTTTGAACAGCACTTTTTTAAAAGAAAAATCTTCTTAATAGAAAAATACTTGCAAATTACTAATAACTAATTACTAATTATTAATTAGTAATTAATAATTACTAATATTAATACTCGCTTGCAAATTTTACAGAAACTTATCTGGAAGTATTTATTGGCTGAATGAAGGATTTTGATATTTGAGTAACTCATTCGGGCTGCGCAAAATCATTGCTGCCAACTCTCAAAATTTTAAAATGAAATACCAGAAAATATATTGGAAAAAATAAGTTTCTCATTTTAATTAAATTAAATTAAAAGCCACATAAAAATATGACATTTATTTTTTTACAAAATTTTTGGAGGAAATTGATTAGTAACATAAAATACGAAGGTTGAAAACTGTTTTCCGCACGCCCGAATGATTCATTCGAAGGAAAAAATCATTCATTATGCCCATCACTACTTCGAAGATTATGTTATTGACACTGTTGCAAAAACTTAGCACGAAATTGTTTCTTTAAAAAATAATAGATTAAAAAAATTGGCCAGAGGAGATAATGACCTAGCATAATTATCTTCGCCTCATAGAACTGAAGAAATCTGCCCATTAAAAAGGGCAAAGATTATTAGCACAAAGCAGTTGGCACACATGCATTAAGTCTTTCAACGTTATTATTTCGTGAAAATTTTTGAATACTTGGAAAAGGCATGAAGGATAGCTGACAATTTTTACGCATTTTAATAAACACTCCTTCCGAATAGTAATTGTAAACTTCTTTATTCAAGGAGTTTGTGTGATTAAGTAAGGCGAATATTACTCAATAAAAATAGCAACACCGACCACAAAATAATTACCGTAATTTCCGGCCTATAATTCGCGGATCAAACAATCATGTTAAGACCCAGAAATTTCATTTAATAATTGAAGTCAAAGTTTTACAGCGATTCTGTAAGTTACATTTTATAAAATACATTTTTTTGGTGGAAACATGATTGTTTGATCCGCGGATTATACGCCGAATATTACGGTATAACGATTTCTAGAGATATAAAAATTATTAAAAAATATTTTTTATAAGACAATTCATTCATGTTTTTAATTAAGATGCGTACACGCATTAGAATAGGATTCTTCAATCTGTGGTCTGCAAGCCACACAGTTACCACTATTTTAGAATAGAAAAAACTGTGTTATTTAATGTTAGTGCTAACTTTGCGTTTAATTATAGCGAATGCACTGTTTTGAAATTTCTATTGGCAAACGACTTTCAGGCAAAAATTTGAAGATACCCACCATAGAATTTTCAAGGCGTATGCAGCAATATTTCCGATAAATATTTTCTGTTTACCATTTAAATCTTGGAATTAGCAATCGCCTTATTTTATCGTAGGAAGTGTAACATTTTTCTGCTATTAAATAAGGATACAACTATATTTAAAAATTATGGTAAAGTTGTACAAACCTTGTACATTTGTCCCATACAGAAAAAAATTAATTAATTATTTTCACAGACGTCTCTTGAAAGGAAATAAGCACCATAAATATTTTTCGAATTTAAAGCGTTTTTAAATAGCATGCACTGATATTTTCTTATAAAATTTTACAGATAAGAAAAATACATTCAGTGTATCAGAAAACAAGGGATTTAAAATTTACATTTCATGAAATTTTCAAAAGAAGAATGCGTAGGAGATTACATGTAAAATGCAAAGAAACTAAACATGTCGATGTTGCAATGTTTTTATAATTTACTTTAAAACTGTTCTAAACTTCCAACAGACAATAAAGATAAATTTTCCGAGACGCTGTGTATGTATATATATATATATATTTACAATGTTTTGAAAAAGAAAATAATAATAATAGAAAGAAACAGGTTGTTACTGTATTTCCAGAGAAGTGTGTTTACAACTTTCAAAGTAAAATCAGAATTATTGTTTCAATGAAACGTGAATCGGTAAATTTCGAGAGAACTATAACGTGTTCTTACATTCTAGAAAAGCATTTCCTTGTTCTCTTTTGCATCAATAGCAAAAACTTGTTTTTTTTTTATCCAAAGCAAATTTAAACTACTTAAATGTATCGCAGCTTATTTTACACAGCATAAAAATGCAAATAATAAAGGGATCATTCAATGGCAATAAAAAAAGGTTTTATTATCTTAATTTTATCAGTTTTCTTTGCTTGGTACCCATTGGAGATTGATACAGTTATCCCTATCATAATCCCTTATCGTAATCCTTATCGTAATCCCTAATTTAGATATTTCAAATAACTTAGAAGTTGAACGCGTTACAAACAACGAATTTTTAATGCACATTCCTGAAAAAAAAGAGATCACCGCATACTAATTCTGTTGTGAATAATCTCATAACCATCTACATATTACAAATTACACTAACTTTGATTTTTCCAATTATAACACCCTCTTTTGACACTTTATTTGAGTTCCTTGGACCAAAGCAGTCCAGAAAAAGTGTAATTCGTGTACTTTTATTAACTTTCTGTATTGTTAATGGGACACACAACCTTTGAATCTTTATAACGTTCTATTTTTCAAGAAACACAGATATGAAAGAACAACATTTTCTACGTATTTTAAAATAAATTCCTACAACTACGAATAAAAATTTATGATATATTCTCGGTACACAATAACTAAAAGATCACTGCCACACCCACTTCCGGCTCACAGAACGTAAACACTTTTTCATACGGCTAGATTCAGAACCCTATCGCTGTATTTCAACAGCAAAGCAAATAGTCGTAGAAACGTTGATTTCTACGACATCAATTTTTTACTCCATTTTTGTCTCCGACGGTAATATCAAAATGTCGTACATAGCGTTTTGATAGAATTTCTAACGAATTCAGCATCAGTGATTGTTATTTGATTTCCTGAAAGTGGACTAAGAACGTGTAATCAAGTATGAAAATTAAATCCCTACGTAATATAAGTCTCAGTGGCTCAGACAGGGGGAAGTCTAGAGGCTCTGGATAGCACTATTTTAAATAAATATCCTTCAAGTTATCGAATCACAGAACATTCAACGATTAAACAAGTAGGAAAAACTTTATGAAATTAGTGGTATCCGGATTATTTTGGTCACGGATATACGAATACACCCGTGTTTAGAAAACCTAATGTTATTGATTAAAGGTGTGAACTAACTCATTAATTTCGCCTGTGACATTTTTTTTTGTATAAGATACTGGTACATTTTTATCTGAAAGAATACATATTTATATCAAATAGTAGCCTTATTTTATTAGTATATAAGAAATTTCAAATAAAATTCATAAGTTATATCATATTCATTGATGCATAATCTCGAAAATCCTATCTAGGCAATAAACTTTCAAAAGACTTTGAGGGAAGAGTGGGAATTAATTGCTTTCAGGCACAGATTTAAAAGGAAATTGTCTCTCAACAATTTGTTAACACTAAAACGGCCATAGCGATCATTCCAAATAAATATATTTGGATTTGAACCAGAAATGGCTTTACAAAAGAGTTAAATATAAACCACGAATAAATAAATTAAATAAATCAGTTGAAGATATTTAAATAAAAGTTCTGGTTTAAATATTTGTATAAAACTTGATTAAAATTCTCAGTCGTTCTACTTTGAACAAGCAAGTGTTCTGTTAGACAACGGCTAAAAAACATTTGGGACAAATACCGTATATACCCGTGTATAGGCCGACCCCAAAATTCCTGATGAAAACATGTTTAATACCAGTATTTTACAATAATATTCTTCGTCTTTCATATTTCACAATTAAATGAGATAAAGCAGGGCGTAGAAAATTATTCTGAATTACTGGTGTTAAACTTTTTTGCATCTCGTTTTTGGGGGTCGGCTTATACACGAGTATATACGGTATATGTTAAATTTCAACAAGAAGTTATAGGTATTTCGGGAAGCAACATATAATCTTTCGGATCCGTTTTCCTTTCAAAAGCACAATTGAAGAAATTGCTTACCAAACCATTGCCGCCCCAAATCGTATAATGACCTTGAATGTATCTCGTTACCCGATTAAAATATACTTTCAACAGTAATATTCATGTAACAGAATAAAATGTCTCACGACTGTATCACTATGACCACATTAGAAGTAATGAAGATCTACGCTTTGTGATGGGAATAATGACTGATTTTGATTTTTCAATGAATCATTTGAACAAACGTATAGCTGCCAAACTTTGTATTAATTTTATTCAATTAAAACCAGATATTTTGTAAAGAATAAACCAACTTACTTTAAAACCACATAAAAATAAGTTATCTTTACGAGACTGGTACTTTAAATTTTTTTTTTTACAAAATTTCTAGCTTAAATTGATTAAAACGGAAAGGACGGTTAGCAGATAGGCTTTTGCGCATGCCCGAATTATTTATTCGACTATTAAATCCATCATTATGCCAATCACTACTGATATATCTTTCAATAATTGGCGATGAAAACATTTCTTGCACCATTAAATATATACAGATAAAGCAGGTTATTAAACACCATTTTAATACCTGAACAATCTGGCTTCGGTGATAAGCCTTCTCCGCAACACCAACTACTTTGAGTTGTGAAATTATAATCGGAAAACTTCAATGCGAACAAACTAGTTGCCGCCGAGTTCTTTGACATCACGAAGCATTTGACAAAGTCTGACACGTGGTCCTCATTTACAAATTAATTTTGCTAAATATCCCGTCCAGTCATCCTTACTTTAACTATAGTAATTTTTTACGGCGTCACTAATAACAAGTTATCTATACTTCAATTTATCATGTAAGCATAAGGCATTCCTGAAAATTGGACTGCTGAGGGCTAACGCTTTTCAAGTAATGTTTTAACGATATACCTTCTACAGTGTTAACTTACTTTAATTTATATGCCGTTGATACCATTATCTTCGTCTCTGCACACCACCCTCTTTTATTTAGAAACTTTCAAAGAAACGTTGTAATGTCAATGGATTGATGCAATGTTTGGCACTATAAAATTAATGAATCCAAAAGTGCTGCTATTTTATTTATTTCAACTATCTGCTATTCCAATAGACTAACCTTTAACCTGCAATAAATCGCGCATACTCTGGGTATGAATTTATTTTTTTACTTTATCACCAATAAATACAAATAATGATCGTCACCTTATTTAATCGGATACACTTGTTAAAAATTCTGCGATAAAGTAAGTTGAAGATTAAATTTCGAAAAATAGATACCGTAATTTCCGGCGTATAATCCGCAGCTCAAAGAGTCGTTTTTCGACCCAGAAATTTTATTCAATAATTGTAGTTAAATATTTACAGCGATCTTTTAAGTTACATTTTATAAAATAATATTTCTGGGTCGAAAAACGACTCTTTGAGCTGCGGATTATACGCCGGAAATTACGGTAATTGTATAAACCGTATGTACTCTACTTATGTCATTCCGGGAGCGACTACTCCTGAGTTTAACAACACAATCCTCCCTTGGTAAGATGACACCAAATACTTTGGTGTTTTCCTTGATAAAAGACTTACCTTCAGAAAACATGATCTTAAAAAAAGAAGTAAGGACACTTCCAAATGTTTCAATCATTTCCATAAAAATTCTGCTCTCTCGAGTCTCAATAAAACAGTAATACACGGCTCAAACAGGTTAGGAAAGTTTTCAGGGGAAATACTAGTATTTTCTTTTAGAAAGGCTCACCAAATGTAAACCCGCGATTACAAAAGGTGAGTTTCTTTGTAAGGAAATACAGGTACTTTTCTTGAAAAATTCCTTGATCTGTACGAACCATTTAATATACAGACCTGCGAAGTCTCCGGCTTTTTGGATACCAGTAATTTAGTACAGAAAATGTTGTTTTATTTAATCAGAGCATTTTGCGATTTAAGAGAACAACATTTTCTCTAAAAATTACTGGTGTGCAAAAATCCGGAGACTCGGCAACTCTGAATATATAAGGCCGGTATTCTCTCTATCATGACTTATGCCTCCACGATCCGGGGTATATTATGAAAATCTATTATCGAAAACCTGTCTAAAATCGTAATCGAAATTTACAAACCATGAGAAATGCCTGCAGACACCTCCATTATACCACCATTAGACGTAATTTAAATAATTTTCTCCTTATTCGACGGGTCATAATTTTTTTCTAAAAAGTTTTACAAAAGCTTCTTTAGTATTCCAAGTGAGGTTATTGATGAACTGCCGGAATACGATGACTCCAACCCTACAAATAGAAAAAGACCACATTATTATACATTAATTGAATATAGTATCTGATTTTATTGTTTTTATTTTTATTGTTTTTTATTCTGTTTAACATACATCTAATTTAAACTTCTTTAATATTTTTATTTTAAACAAAAGTAAATAAGTATATAAAATTATTAAAATTTATTTCTCACAATATCCATGTTGTTTCTACTAATAAAATAAATGTCCAGCTATCACTCAAAAGCGCCTTGTCTTCTTGGCCTTTTTATAATTAATCTCGACCGTTTTGGAAAATTGAATATTTTATCATTTTATCTTATTATATATTTTTTAATTAATAATTATATTTGTTTTATAATATAAATATAAGTCTCATTTTTATTCTTAATCTTAACATTTTTCTATCCACACATAATACTCACCAATAAGTAGTTTAGACTGTAGTTAGAAATATTATCTCTTATGGTTCCCTAAGTTTTAGAAATTCATTTACTCCTAATCCTATACAGGGAGTAAAGTTGTACACTGTGAATTTAAACTGTTCATCTGTTGAACTAGTTGAAGCTTTAATAAAATAATGTTAATATATAGTGGGCCCTTGACGTTTCATTGAAGCACATCTGTCTAAAAATCGCACACTCATAATGTATTTGTGGGCAAAACAAGTGTTGTCATTTGGGACTTTTTTCTAAAATCAGACTGCTGAATTTCTAGCACGTATCTGAAATAGAAATATTAGCATTATTTAATGACGTATTAAATAAGGCGAATATTACCATTCAAAAATTTGTACGAATCAAGCAATTCGAATTATAAAAATCTCAATTGTCAACATGGATTGTTGGCATTACAGAAAAGAATATCTTATATAAATGTATTACTTTTAGAGACTTTTCTATCATATAAAATGAGTTAAATATATACAGGGTGGACATAAAAAAAGCTCTAGCAGCCGGTCCGTTCAACCGATCAAGATGAGATTTCAGATATAGTTATTCAGAGGTATGAGCTCGGAATTCTGTGAACGGCAACAAAGTGGTGCTTACGGTTACGGTTATAGGTACATATACTCGCAATTTTCCAATAGCAACGCCCATTTTTTTTCGTCGAAAAATGCTCATGTGAAAACCCTAAAGAGCGTTGGAACCGTACGCGTATGGCAAGAAACGGACTCGTTATGCACGCACAAAAAACAGCTCTGCAAACGGGCAAAAATAAATAAATAAACACGATTGGGGCGCACGGAGGAAATTTGCATATGACACAGAGTCCGTACACCAATCACTGATTACAACACAGATCGAAGAAAAGAAAACTTTTATTTTGATTTCACATTTTCTACATTGGTGCCATCACAGGCAATTACACACAGGGGTGTTTGCAGTCTCACATTTGATAGAATCTTTCAAATCCGGCAAAGTTTGCGGATTGCACATGTACCCTCTAGATTTGAGATATCCCCAGAAGCAGAAATCCATAGGAGTGAGGTCGGAGGATCGCGGAAGCCACGGAAATGGAAAATGGCGTGAGATGACACAGTCGCCAAAATGCTGTTCCAAGACCCTGCGAACAGATTTAGCTATATGTGGAAGTGCACCATCTTGCATTCAAACGAAGTCTTTCAGTCATGACGTAATTTTGCAGAATTGGCGTATAGCAGGAGCCTGTTACATACAGAACAAGTTACGAATCACGTTGGTGTCGCTTCCTCAAAGAAGTACGGCCCGAGAATAATTGTGCCTGCAATGCCGCACCACACAGTAACTTTGACATCGTATAAAGGTACTGGTGCCACAACGAGCGGATTCATAGCTTCCCAGTGCACACAATTTCTGGTGTTGACGTTGCCAGTTAAGGTGAAATGTGCCTCGTCCGTCCATAATATGCGAAGAGACCAGTCGTTATCTCTCTCATAACGGATAATAAATTCATTAGCATAGTCTATACGTTGTTGATGGTCCCCCACTTCCAACATCTGGACGCGCTGGCAAGGGTAAGGAAACATGCGGATTACAGAGCGCAGTAGATTTAGAAGCGTTTATTTTGGTATATCCAATACATGAGATGCACCTCTTGCAGTTTGCATGTGTCCTGTAGTCACTGTGTGATGCACTTTCATAACAGTATCCACAGAAACAGTTGGTAGTCCGGATCACGGTCTATCATAGGTGCAGCCAGTTTCTTCGAATTTCTTTACTAAATCACGAAGAGCTTGCGGGCTACATGGGCCACGTATTTGGCGATGGTTTCGACGGTAAACACGCAAGGTTTTCGCAGCATTCATCCCATTTTGATAATAGAGTTTTACCAATTCACCACGAACTGTCGCTGGAAGATTCATTTCGTTAGCATGTGCATGCTCCCGACTGAAGAACTAACATTCCCACTCCACATTTTGTCCGTTTTCTACAATGACTATCTGGCGAACGGTGTTCCGTCATTGGTGTTTTGTCTCTGTCATATGCAAATTTCCTTCGTGCGCTCTGATCGTGTCTTGGCCGTTCGCAGAGCTATTTTTGTGCGTGCATAACGCGTCCGTTTATTGCGATACACGTACCGTTCCAACGCTCTTTAGGGTTTTTGCATGCGCTGAGCCTTTTGCGATGAAAAAAATGGGTGTTGCTATTTGAAAATTTCGAGCTTCTGTAGTTATAACCGTAACCGTGAGTGCCAATTTGTTGCCGTTCACAGAATACCGAGCTCATACCTGTTTACCATACCGCTAACCATTTGTCATACCGCAAGAGTTCGATATATCGGCAAAGTTTTTTTATGACCACCCTGTATATAGCAGACATGCCAAGTCTCCGGCTTTTTGAATACCAGTATTATTTTAGAGAATATGTTGTTCTTTTAAATCGCAGAATGTTCCGATTACATAAAACAACATTTTCTGTACTAAAATACTGTTGTCCAAAAAGCCGGAGACTTGGCAACTCTGATATAGAATTTTTATGTAATTTTTACTGTTTCATTCTGGATCCTTCTGCAACCACACTGTAAAATATGGATCTTTAACCTTTTTGACTGCTAATTGTTTGCTACCCCAAATGCTGAAAGACAAGCTTCGTCTTATTTAATCTTAAGGTTTCTGCCATTAGTCCTTTCAGGGAAAAAGTACTTTTATTAGTATAAGGTTTGAATAATTGATTAACGCCAGAATTTCCAAACAAATTTATTTAAAAAAGTAAATTAGTAAAGCATTTTCTTCACGTACTTAATGATAAGAAAATTTTAATTCCAAAATCCTTTTGCCAATGTGGCATTTAGATATTAACACTTTACCGACCGGCCGTCGATTAATCGACGTTTGCTCCCCAGCGCTTAACGACCGGTCGTCGATTAATCGACTTTTGATCTTTCTGTTAGATTTGGTTAGGTTAGATTGACAAGTAGCAAGCAGCAAGCATTCTTTATTCAGATAATCGGTGCTTTTTTATAAGCTTTAGCCTTTTAGAACAGGTTTCGCTTGTAAATACTGCAACGTCCCATTACACAAAGGTGACTGTTTCGAGCGCTATCATAGTTTACAAAAATATTAAACAACTTCTTTTTTCGACAAATATTGTTATATGGATTGTGGTATATTTTATGTAAATAATAAACTGAAAACGATTGTAATAGATAAAATAAATATTGTTTAACACTAATATGATTAACCCCTTCACGACGAGCGTCCTTTACAGAATTTTTAACCTTTTACCACCGGTTTTTAAAAACAGAAAATTTCACCTAATTGAATCCCAGAAATGCTAAGATTTAATGAGGCAAATCTTACATTAAAAAATAACTGGTGGGAATAATCGAGGATTCTGAGCATCTTATGCGTCACGTATACGTGTCGCTCGGCCCCAAGGGGTTAACCCGGGAGCAGTCGCACGGGGTATGACATACCCCGAGTGCGTATTGTTTTTACAATTATCACCACTATTTTTGGAAAAGTAATCTTGAGAGTATTTTATCCTACAATTTGTAACAATTGTCTCTGATTAAATAAGATAACAACTATTGTTTGTATTTATTGGTGACAAAGTAAAAACCATTCATGCCCTATATATGCGCGATTTCTCCCGGGTTAAAGTAAAGGATTTTATTAAATTTCGTTACCCTAGAATAACACGAAGCGTACAATTTTACCAGAGTTTAAGAAAAGCGCATATATTCCCGCGGGTCAGTCTAGGCCGAAACCAAGCCGGTGTCTCGGCCGATCTGCGGCTGACCGGGCGGTGAAAGGGCATAGTATGTTCGAACCGCTACCGGGCGGTGAAGTGTTAAAATAAAAATGATGAAGCAAATGAACCATCGCTCTTCAGGGGGCTAAACAAGTCAGACCTACTTGTAGTCGAATAGTGGTAGTTTTGTTCCTCCACAAATATGAAGGATACTACTCTAAAACGTTTTAATAACGCGTATCGTATCAAAATTCATCCTCGAGCCATCAGAAATGCAAGAGGCGTACCGATAACATTAGACGTTTTGCTATACTGACGGCCATACGTTCTTAAATTTTCTCATTTAGTTAAGCATATCTATAATTTTTCCGCTTGCAAAAGTCTTTTTAAAGGTTTTTTTTAATGATGGCAAAAGAGGTATTATCTTAACTCATTCGCCACAGCCCCTGAATACTGCGCCTACGCCCTGACTCAAAAATAGCTGTTGTCGTTGGTCGATATTTTTACACGTTTGTAGGGTCACATCATCTTGGATACCATTAATTTTTAACATTATTTCTTTACATTATTTTCTGCGATGAACAAAGGCTCTCGAACACGTTTTGCCCTGGTTCAATCACAGTCCTCATAATACTAGAAATACGTGCTAAAAAAACAATGACTGCTGTCATAGGCGGATTTTAGCAGCGTTTGAACGGACCCTTGAATTTGCAAAACAGTATTTCCAAAAAATAATCTTCGCCTTATTTTTCTACGATTAAAAATATCAAAGAAAACTTTTGAAATTAGTGGTATGCAAATTCAAATAATGTGAAAACGCTTAAGAAATCGGTCTATGACAGCCGTCATTTTTGTAACAGAGCATAGGCTTTGAATGCAGGGAGTTATGGTGAAAGTTTTAAGATAATACCCGTTCCCCAGTCTTCTATTAAGACATTGAAAAAACTATCGCAAACGATAAAAACGTACATATTCTGAAGTAATTGAGAAAGTTTGGCAGAGGCGTAGCGTCAAGGGGGGGGGGGGGCACGGATCACTTTACTACCAGTATTTTTATATACTATATTTGCCCTTATTTAATTCATGCAGTTCAAGGATTAAATAAGGCTAAATGTAGTATATAATTATACTGGTAGTAAAATGATCGTGCCCCCCCCCCTGATGCTACGCCACTGAAGTTTGGCATACGGAGTTGTAGAGAATTATTAACCACTTGTGACTCAAAAAATCTGATTTGAAAAATATTTACTCGGATGTTGTAATACATCACTTTGAGCATGTAAAAAAAAAGTAAACAATTTAGAACATAAAAATAAAAATCCTGGACTAAAAGTTACCTTTACATATGCAATAAACAGAAAATTTCATAATTCTCAGAAAAATTGTCAATTTTCTAATACAAAATTTTAAAGTAAACGGGCTTACCTTTGTAAAAATATCTATATTTGGGCGTCTCCAGCCTTTTTAATTTGACGAAATTTACGATGTTCATTTTAGAAATAACGATGTAAAACTATTCAAATGATAAATAAAACTTTGGCATGAAAAATTAACTCAATATTGCCGTCTATTGAGAATTCCAGTCACAATCTATGTTAACTGCTGTGTTGGAACATAGAAACAAGAAATAAAGTCAGAGGCGTGGCGTCAAGGGGGGCACGGATCACTTTACTACCAGTATTTTTATATACTATATTTGCCCTTATTTAATTCATGCAGTTCAAGGATTAAATAAGGCTAAATGTAGTATATAATTATACTGGTAGTAAAATGATCGTGCCCCCCTGACGCTACGCCACTGAATAAAGTCGTCTTAAAAAGCCCACTGTATAAGTAACATTGACTTTTGGTTTTGTTGCAGATATGCAAAGCATTGATACAGAGAGTTAAGTCATCCAAGGACAGCTGATATTAACTCCCATCATTCGGATATCTGTATATAAACATACGGGCCTTATCTTCTCATCTTATATCTCAGATTATTTCTGAAAAATAAACGTAATATTTCTATTTAAAAAAATGTACAGTCCATGTTAAAATTACAAAAAAAGTATGCCCTCTTTATTCGCGCATCGTTTACAACAAAACAAAAGAAAAATGTCATTAGGATCGAAATAATGTCTTGTTTCAACATATGAATATATCTTCTCCCATACATATAGTCTACATTTTACATAATATAACATTACTTACACAATAGTCTACATTTTATAAAATGTACAACTTTGATTTTCTAGTAGTAACACCCACTTTTGTGATCATATTTTTATTTTTCGGATCAAATTAGCCCCGAAAACGGTATAGTCTATGTACTCTTCCTTAAATCAGTCTCAAGTTATGAAAATATATGTCAGGGTTTTATCCATATAATATTTAGAAAAATAAGCCTTTTTAGGTAGATTTCGTAAGAAATACTACCTATTACATTCCCCCCTATGTTGGAATTTCTGAAAATGTTTGCAGATCTACGCCGATCATGACTCCCAGACCCCCAAACCACCCCCAGTTGAAAACTTTATATCTATCTATTTATCTATCTATCTATATCACTTTTTTATGGACACGATAGCTTCAATAATTCTTCACAAATCTCTTCCAAACTGATACATAAAATCAAAGGGCATAAAATTTCGGTCAAGTTCGTTAATGGGCAAAATAGAACCTGGGGGGGGGGAATTAGGGGACATTTTGTGAAAACAGAAAAAAACCATAACGTCTTAATTATGATATGTATCGAATCCGTTTAAAGTTACTATTACTTCTAAGAAAAGGGTCGAAAATTTATGTATGACAGATTTTTGATATCATTAGGAATGGCCTCAAGGGGGGAGGGAAATATAGGTTTAAGAAGAAACAAATTCATGACTTCGTCAATTCACAAGATATCAAATCCGCTTAAATTTATTACAAATCCTCTTGATATTATCTACAACTTTTATACTGACAAGTTTTTTATAAGACGAACTCTTATAGCAAAAAAAAATTAAAAACAAAAAAATCCTTCGCATCATGGCAAAAAGTCATTTCATCTGCAGTACTCAATAAACAGGCTCCCCACGGTCTGCGTCTTCGAAATCTACCTCTGCCTGTAGGATGAGCCGTCAGGGATTTTTTTACAGGTGAGCAAACCCCAAGAGTGTCTAACTTAAAGAATTTAAAATACCTGGCCGCGAGGCAATATTCGCCTTATCGCTGCATATCGGTGATCCACCTGACCTCACCTTGGTCGTTGTGTCTGCTGGGCTATTTTGGTGATTTATTTAAAAGTTCACTACGTTTCCCGATTCCAAATTGCTATTATCTTTCTCCATCTACCACTGTATAGCACAGCGATTTGTGCCTTAGAGTGGATGTTTCTTTCTTTTAGGTCGAATTCGGTGCTGCAACTTAGCTTGAAAAGCAATTTTGAATGGGGGGAGGGAATGTAAAGTAGGTTACCACTAAAAAGTAAATTATACCCAGAGAGAGGAGTTTAGGTCCGAAATGTAAAGCATCCGACAGGCAAAATATTTGCTTTATGTAACTGCAGAATTCTGTGTTTATATAAAGCAAATATTTGTATTCGAAATTGTTCATATTAAAAATTCGGGATATCTGGCAACTATTATTTCCACATTCATAGTGGTAACATATAGTTAATTTACGTATTTGGGTATTTTTATAGCTGCAAACATATCAAATCTACTGCAAGGGTCGGTAACCGCAGGCCGATTGTGACAGATAAAATCACAATTGGCACCCTTTATTGTTATCTTATACAAAAAATAAAACCGTATATATAAAAAATATTTTAGATATTTTTCTACCATATAAAATTAATTAAATTAATACATAGAATTTGGTATAATTTTATACTGTTTCATTCTGGACACTCCTGCAAACGAAGTCTAAAAGAAAGGCCTTCAACCTTCTTGCCTGAAGTCGTTTGCTACCACAAATTCCGAAAGAAAATCTTCGCCTTATTTAGCAATCAAATGTTTCTGCCATTAATCATTTGAGTTGAAAAGGTACTTGTATTCATAAAATGCTGAAGTTAATGAATAATACCAGAATTTTCAAAAATTTCTTTTTGTAAAATAAGGAAAAAATTTACTTCAGATTCTCAATCAGGGTTCGTACGTTTGTACCACAATTTTTTTATCTAATGCATAGTTAAATGCTGAAAAGTATTACAAATCCAGCAATCAAACGAGGCGTCTGCAATTTCTGCTATTTAAATATTAATTAGAACAATTCTATTAAAATATTTTGTTAAAAGTGTAACGAACCCTGTCAATAAAATAATTTTTTCGTTCCACAAATCTAATGCCAATGTAGCATTTAGGGATTAAAACAAAAAAATGGACCATCGCCCTTCAATGGGTTAAATACGAGATAGACATTCGTACTAGAACACTGGCAGTTCGATATCTCACACGCTCCCTCAAGCCATCAAAAATGACAAGAGGTGTCTTGATAAAAACAAATTCATTAGAAAACTACACTTCCGGATGTCAAATAGTCTCCTTTAGTTAAGCATGTCTATATTTTTTCCGCTTGCAATAGTTTTTAAAGGGTTTTTAAAGGATGGCCAGAAGAGGTATTATCGTAACCCATTTGCCATATATCCCTGAATACTGGTCTTATGCCCTCATTCAAAAATAACGTTTGTCGTTGGCCGGTATTTATAAGCATTTGTACGGTCACTTGAGTTTAGTTGCCAGTAATTTCTAACAGCAATCTTTTCATAATTTCTCTACGATTAAATAAAGCACTCGAACTCATTTTGTCTTGGATCAACCACAGTCCTTATAATACTAAGCCGACGTGGTGACACTGCTAATGACGAGTAGATTGAAAAGTTTATATTGAAGTTTTAGCATTTTGATTACACTTCAGGGCTGCCACCATTGGCTAATTTTTAATTGTATCTCGCAACACTTTTTGAAAACAAAATTTTTTTATATACACTTTGACAACATGTGCAAGAGAAATATACTATAAAATTTCATTTTTAAAATATTGGTGCGAATAGAATATAAAATTAGTCGCCAGTGGCAGCCTTATACTAATACATTTCAGAAACATAAACTAAGGAAAATGAATTTAAAGATGCCAACTCAAATATATTTAAAGGGAAATTGATGCAGTTAAAAACTATTTCAAATATTTATATTCACCGGATTTTTGCGTAACTAGTGCCAGAATATACTACGAATGTCTAAATACATTCTAAGGAAAAGATTGGAAAAAGGATAGTTTCGATATTTTTCTCAAAGTGAAGGATAGAGAATCGCATTACCTTTTGCGCTTGTTTGTCGGTTGAGTCCCAATAGATTGTCGCGGACTCAATCTCGGTATGATTGAGCTTTACAGTCTTTTCATTTTACAATCTCAGAATTAAGCTACCAGTATATCAGAACGAAATCTCTATAATCTATTTCTAGAATATTTGCAATAGAAATCTAAGACAAAAATAAATTGGTTAGATGTGGTAGCCAAATAGGTGATCACTATTTTAAAACAAATAATCTAAAAAGAGTGCAAAGAATAAATAAATTCTGAATCGAGTAGCGCACATATGGAGGGGGAAATTTATAAATTTTCGCAACATGTAATTGCAAATATTTGTGATTAAATAACACGAAAATCACTTTAAAGTTATAATGGTAATATGGATCACCTCACTTTGCGTGCGCACCGATTGAATGAAAGTATTTATATCCGCAATAGGGGCTCAACAACTTGCGGCCTGCGGGACACCAATGTATTACATTTTTTTTAATTGCCTTATTTACTGACAGAAATATTGCGATTAAGTAAGGATAAGAATATCTTTTGGAATTTCTGGTGACACAAACGACTACCAAACAAAAAGTTTAAACTCTCTTAATTTACAACATTCACATTAAATTAGAATTTAAAGTATGCAAATTATCCAGAAGTATAAAATCGTATCAAATATTATGTATTTTTGTAATTGGTGTTTAAAATTATTTCTATTTTTCTTTGTTTCAAATACGATGCTTTCAGATACGATTCCTTACTCTGGAAAATTTGAAGTTCCAGCGATAGCCCAGACGGAGACATTCATAATTCTGATTATATTCTCCTTTTTCACTTTCTAAACGTTTTCGCATACACAAAAACTTTTTGGTTTTCCTAATAAACACTAGCTGCACTCACAGAATCGAGCATATATTAAGTAAAATACGCAAAGTTTTAAACAATACATTTCTATATTAGGTGCTTTTTTAAGGTCTTCTTCTTTTCCAATCCTACATACACATCTGCCATCCTCTTGTATATTTTTTCAAGTAAAATATGCATATTTTGACCCCAAATTTCTACTTACAAAAGAACCACCAAACATGGTGAACACCGATTTTGATGATTTTAAAGCATGTTATATGGGTCATACCCCTAACTATTTAGGTGAAATATTTTCTTCGAATGTGCCTTACGTTTTGAGAAATTGGGGGTTAAAGTTCAGCATACGTTTCAAATACCCATAAGATTGAGCTTTAGTAATTGTACTTCGTAGTACCGAGCTATCGCGCTCGCTTGCGTTACAGGGGGCAAGGGTCCGATCCGACCTTTCCGCTTTTCATTTTATATTTCTGACACGTTACAAGTTTTAAACAGAATTATGAATTCTGCATTTTTGAACTTCTTATATTTTCCTAATAAATTACATTTACATTTTTGATTTTTTCCTAAAAATTTATATTTTTTCTGGAATTTTTAAACTATTTTCCTATTGACGAAAATCCAACCTAATTTATGTCTAAAATATCAAAACCAGAAATTTTATTTAAAATAAAAATAAATTAAGAGCCACATAATGATAAGTTATTTTTATGTTGATCATAATTTAATTCTTTTTTTTACAATTTTTTAATTGATTAAAAAAATACGAAGTTTACAGCTCTGCTTTTTCGCATGGCCTAATGATCCATTCGAATATTAAAATGATTCATTATACCCATCACTAGCTTACGTTCACTTTGACAACTAATATGATACTTGGCGCGATACAATATAAGCTTAAAAAACAACGTTTTTAGCATCAGAGCTTGTTATCTTTCGTAAATCCAGCTTTCCCTAAGTGCTGCCAGTGGGCTACTTTTTCTTAATTCAGTTTTCTTCTTTGCCATAAGTTTTTTTTTTAAGTAAAATTCACCTTACTTAATGACATATTAAACAAGGACAAAACATGGTGAATTATACCATTTCACAAAATTGGTGCCAATCAAGCAATCTGAATATTAAAAAAGTAGCCCACTGGCAACACTGCTTTCCCCATTGCTAAAATTCTTAGACAAATATGATTTCAAAGTAGTGTTCACCCCTGCCAATAAATTTACTCTCTTCAAATTGAAAGATTCTATTGAATTATCAAATTCATGGGGTATCTATAGCATTAATTATCATTAATTGGTCTTTCCTATATTGGGCAAAGGAGACGTGGTTTAAAATTTCGAATTAATGAACACAAGCTATGTATTCAAATACAAGAAACTAACAAACAGACATTGAAAAACATTGCTTGGAGATGAACCACAGATTTGACTAAGCTAAAATTATCTCTTAACCCACTTCTATACTTAACACTAGAACTACCGGAAATTTTACTCAAGTTTTTTACACACCAGAAATTTTATTTAAAACTAGAGTTTTATATTTAATTTATTTTACAAGGAAATTTCTTGTTCGAATCAGAATATATTCATTTCGTAACCGTCAAAATGACGGCTCATGGTAGTTCTAGTGCTAAACTTAACTTTCTTGAAGCATTTCATTATCTGTACGAATCATAAAAGTATTGTCAATTGTGAGTTTCCTATTCTACCATTATTAGATAGTTGGAAATATTTTATAAAAACCACTGTTTTTTAATTTTTACTTGCATTATTTCACATTACCAGTTCCACTCTCTATACAATTTTCCTATTGGCTGTTCCCAGTAATTTCCTTCAAATATATTCGTCAAGAAACTTATCCGTTGAATTCACTTCTTTCATATTGACTGTTCCTTGTAATTTCCTATAATTATATTGATCATAAAACCTTTCCGTTGAATCCGCTTCTCTTCAATATATTGGAGCAAAAATCTATCATTCTTGACACTGATGAAGGTACACTAAATGCTATCGAAACTAATCTACTAAAAAATAAAATTTCTGGCGCTAAAATGTTGTTTTAAGCTTATACGTTCATTTTGTTTAATGACAGATTAAATAAAGCGAATATTACTGCATCAAAAGTGTGGTGGCACTCAAGCAATCTGAATAAAATAGATCCACTCATTTGTCAACTCTTATTCAACACAAAGACATTAAAGGGTTAAGTAACATTTTCTTTCGATTTCTTCAAACTGCGGATTTTACGCTAGAAAGTATATTACCTTCTAAATGAATCATACATGAATTATCTTTAAAATTACACTTTTAAAAAAGTGCATTATTTTATTGAAACGTACATAGTTATCTTAAATCGAAATACGTAGAATTATTGAACTTTAAATTCACGTACATTTTAAAACTAGGGAAAATCACACATGTAAAATTTTAAGTATTTTATGTATTGGAATTCTTTGAGTATTCAATACATTTACGGTTTTCCAATAGTATTTATTCTGTCAGTTTTGTGTTTCTGCGGATAATGGAAAAATCGTTGGTTTAAATATCGTATTTCTTGCTTTCTTTTAATTTTAAAATGTATCGATTTTTTTTTAAGAAAGAACATGCTCAGCGTTAATATTATCAAGCTCTAAGCGTTTTACCCAAACCCAAGGCTGCCAAACCCGACTATTTTTTTTTATTTTCTCTCTCTCTCTCTGTCCTTACCACATTTTCTCGATAATAACCATCCAGATTGGAGATTAATAAAAATCAACGTAAAAATTTATTGTTTTTAAAAAATGGTGGGAAAAATAATAAAACTATAGTCCCCAGCGGTAGCCCCGCAATACATGTTTCCGTTCAGAAAATTAATTGAAAGCCGAAAATTGAACTAAGCGTAAAGAAAAATATGGTTTTTTAGGTTATTTTATTTATTTAATTAAACATTTCTCTTCTGCCAGAAAAAAATGCTATTGTAGTGAGGCTACCAATAACATATAGATGCTATACTGATGCCATTAACTTACAGATTCACATGAATATCGGACATATGTTTATTTTTTTTTTAAGTTAAGTTTAGATTCGGTTAAATCATATATATTTATATACAGCAGTGGTACACATTACTATTTGTGAAAGGTATTCTCACGCCACTATTTGTGAAAAGTAATATTATTTAATGACAGAAATTCTGCGATTAAATAAGGTGACGATTTTCATTCAGAAAATATAGTATAGTGCGTGGGTACTACCGATTACGAACACTAATATTATACCTTGCTATAATCTGTATTTAACATAGATTGAAACTCTTTTTCGTACTGTATAATATACAGGCGCGTACAGTTATATCACAAATTTCAATAGAAATCTTCGCCTTATTTCATAAGAAAAAATCATCACAAATTCGTGGCTGTGAACTTCTACGCTTATTTTGAGTCAAATATTTTTTTTTTAACCAGAAATCTCATTTAACAAACGCAATAAAGTACAAAGACTGCATATCGTTAAATAAAATAAGTATATAATATACTAGCAAGCTACGCCCGCTACGCTGGTCAATTTCTTATAACGAACTTTTAATCCAACAAAATATTGACATTTCATAATTCACTTTTATATTTTAACAGAATAATAAGGCTACTATAATTTGTGACTCGTGCTATAGCCAATATACACGCCAGGACACGTCGCCTTTATCATTATCTTTTTACGCATGAAGGTTTCGCTATGGTACTCCATTGTGAAATTTAGTAATTTTTCAAATTCAATATTAAAAAAATGGCATAATCATTACATTTGAAATTTATATAAAGAAAAATACAATTTTTTTACCTTTCAAACACAGTTTGCCTAACAATTTTCAGACAAATACTTTTCGAGCTACTATTTTTTTTCAGTAACTTCAAATGTTTCATTTTACGAGATTAATCTGTGGCAACAATTAGCGAAAAACCCAGTCGTCAGAAACGCATAGTTTTTTATTAAAGAGGCTGTTGGAGCAGGGATTGTCACCACAAATTTGCCACCATGACTTTAGAAATAGGTTCGGTAGTTCTAGATATTCCATAGAAATTGTAATTTAAAATGCTTTTAGAACGCTTTTCGCTCATTTCACCCTTTCAAATTTCGATTTTTTTTTATTTTGTTTTTAGAGAGAATTTACATCTTATAAGTAACTACAATGCCAAATTTCAAATTTCTAGCTCCTTCAGTATAAACAAAATCGCAATTTTAGAACGTTTTACGCTCCTGCACCCGCCGGGGATAGTGACACCGACATAAAATATATCCTATGTTGGAGCAGGGGTTGTCACCATCCATTTGCCACCATCACTTTTGAAATCGGTTCGGTAGTTCCAGAGATTCCATAGAAATTGTAATTTAGAAAGTTTTTAGAACGCTTTTCGCTCATTTCACCCTTTCAAATTTCGAATTTTTTTTTTTTTTGTTCTTAGAGAGCATTTACATCTTATAAGTAACTACAACGCCAAATTTCAAATCGGTTCGGTAGTTCTAGAGATTCCATAGAAATTGTAATTTAGAATGTTTTTAGAACGCTTTTCGCTCATTTCACCCTTTTAAATTTCGATTTATTTTGTTGTTGTTGTTGTTCTTAGAGAGCATTTACATCTTATAAGTAACTACAACGCCAAATTTCAAATCGGTTCGGTTGTTCTAAAGATTCAATAGAAATTGTAATTTAGAATGTTTTTAGAACGCTTTTCGCTCATTTCACCCTTTTAAATTTCGATTTTTTTTAATTTTGTTCTTAGAGAGCATTTACATCTTACAAGTAACTACAACGCCAAATTTCAAATTTCTAGCTGCTTCAGTATAGAAAAGATCGCAATTTTAGAACGTTTTTCGCTCCTGCACCCCCCAGGGGTAGTAGCATCGACATAAAATATAGCCTATGTTGGAGCAGGGGTTGTCACCATCAATTTGCCACCATCACTTTTGAAATCGGTTCGGTAGTTCCAGAGATCACCCCCTACAAACAAACAAACAAACAAACAATATTTACTCCTTTATAATATTAGTATAGATTAAATATTTTTTCTGGTTCAAAACATGAATATTTGATTTAGAAAGGCGTAGAAGTTGACAGCCCTGCGAATTCTGGAATTAAAAAGTAGATTATAAATTCTGTGATTCAGCCGTTAAATAGAAATAGTGGTGCCAATCTCATTAAAAATTCTATGGAGTGTAAGTACCTTCAATGTATGAAGAATTTTTTTTAATCATTTCAGTTAGAAAAATTAGATTTCTCTCACCTGGATACAAATATCATAGAAATAAATTACCTGAATATAAATAATGAATTTTTTAATAATTTTCATAATTAAAAACATGTTTTTGAAATAAAAAAATGCCTACATTATGTTTGAGTCCATTAATGTAATCTCATGAAAAAAAAAATATTTCAATTGGTTTATTCTTTACCCGAGATATAAGTGCGTACGTACACTCCTTAGAATTCGCATGCAGTCTGCCACCACTATTTAAGATATCTTTGTCTGATATTTTTGCTTCAGAATAGATGTAATTCTGCGTTTTATCGAAGTGTTTGTAATATTTTTTCCGCGAAAAAATAAGAAGGAAAATTCTATATAAAAATTGTAGTGAAAATGTACGCACCATGATATAAATTATATTTTGTCACGGAGATTTAAACATTTTCCGGACAACGTTGCTAAAATGTTGAATACCTAGTTGTGACCAGAATTTACGAGCAAATTTATTTCAAAGTAAATTTTTCTTCACGTTCCGTTAAAAATAAAATTTCACTAAATAATTGTGAATGACATTCGGCAGATTCAAATTTTAATTTACTTGTTAATATCACAGGGGCAAATCTTCCTATTCAAGCTGGGCATACTCTTTTCTACCAGTAACTTCTAGTAGTATTTTCTAGTAGATTTATTTTATAATTATATAAGGAGACGAAAACTAAATGAAGAAACTAGTGGGC
This sequence comes from Maratus michaelseni, assembly GCA_963931845.1. Lineage (NCBI taxonomy): Eukaryota > Metazoa > Arthropoda > Arachnida > Araneae > Salticidae > Maratus > Maratus michaelseni. Next base: position 190,206,606 of record OZ007586.1, read on the forward strand.
AAGAGCACGCAGTGATGTTGCAGGATACTCTGCTGATAATCATGTACCACCACACTTCAAGGGATTCATAGTGGCATTCTCAAAATTTAATGCCCTCTACTTGTAAGATTATTTAATACTATGTACTTTTCCATCCTGTTTACTTTTTAACACACTGAAGACGGTAGACGTCAATTCACGTCTTTTGGAAATCTGTAATTCCGTTCATGGGAGGTACTTTTAGGTTTTATATGTTATATTATTTCTCAAAAAAATACACAAAATTCATATTTTTAGTATTAGAGTACTATGCATAAAAATAGTCTGATTAGAGACAATACCTTTATTATATACATTCATTTATAATATAAACACAAAGTGAAAACATCGTTTTCTTAAATAATTTAACATGCAAATGTAACGTCCATAGGAAGGTCTTCCTGTTTAAAAGACGATAACCCCTCGTCCTCAAAATGTTAAGGAAATCAAAACATAAAATGTTGTAGACATCATTTCAAAAATTAAACGTACTACGCGCACACCTTACGAGGAATCTCACTCCATTATAAATTACTTCGCAGAATAAAAATGGCACTTTTCTATAAAACTGGCATTAATTAGGACTGAAACTTAGACCTTCGCTCGTGTCTTTTATGGTGGGCTTTGGAAAAGAATTTCTGGATTCAAACCGATTCTATAAATAGATTTGTGGTAGCAGAATAACTTTCATTTTATCCACTGGCGCTTAATTCTTTGTCAGGGTTCGTACGATTTTACCGCAATTTTTTAATTGAATTTTTCTATTTAATATTTAAATAGCAAAAATTGAGCACTTTTCATTTAATTGCAAGATTTGTAGTACTTTTCTGCATTTAAATAAGGCAAAACATTCTAGTAAAAAATTGGAGTAAAAGCGTCCGAACCCTGTTTGTATCATCATCTCTTTCTCTATTCGTATGTCTGCATATTTAAATACTTGAGCTGGGATGACTAATCAAGCATGTCCAGATGTTTTTGTGAATTATTTGCAAAGCTGCCATGTCTCTTAGGGCTATTTTCAATAGTAATCTTTATCTTTTTTAGTTGCAAAATTTCTCTCATAAAAAAACGAAGATTAGTATTAAAAATAGTCATACAAGACATGGCATCTACGCAACTAATTCACAAAACATCTCAACGTGTGTGGGACGTTTTTTCAGCTGAAGTTGTTAAGGGTTTTTGTCAGTGAGATCTCAAATTCCCCTCGCTAATGTTTAACCTATGTGCGTGGAATGCATTCTAATTTTTAACAAAATCTCATCAGGAAATAATTATTTATATCTTCTTTTTTCTGTGTAATTTTCGTAAAGAATGTTTCTCCCTTTTACAGTTTACAAAATATTACTAAAATATAAACTTAATTTTATGGAAGTGATGAACTTTTACTCATAGCTTGTCAGCTTTTAACACATAAAATATTAAATTAAACATATATGTTAGACATATATTGTCAGCTAAAAAAGATAAAAATTATTTTGGAGAAGAACTACTGAAAAAATAACTTTAAATTATTATTTTTCTTAGGATATATTATAAAAATAAAACTGAATTTCGAGTCCATAGGTTTAATATTATCAAAAGGCATTTGAGATCTCACTGACTAACAACCTTAAGAATAAATAAGTTATTTAACGCATAGAGTACTATTTTTTAAACCAATTGGTAGAAGCTTTCTCCAAGTGACATTTTCCCTTCTTTTATCTAAAACTATTTTGAAACAATAATCTTTGTTTCACAGTAAGTGGAAAGAATGTCACCCCCACCCCGAGCGACAAGCATAACTCCAATTCTAAAAGTCGTAGAATAAAGCTGTTTGAACCAAAGTTAACCTATTTATGATTTTTTACCACCATTCTGTTATGGTGAAAATATTCTTGAGTGGACGTATACACATTTATTTTTTATACGAACGTTGAAAATATCAAAACGAATCCCTATACCGCATTTTTTGTCCTATAATCCGCGGCTCAAATAATTCAGTTTATAGACTCAGAAATTTTATTTAGTAAGTGAAGTCAAGTTTTTTCCGAGTTCAAGAAAGTAGCATTTTATCAAATACAATTTTTTGGTTCTAAAATGAATGTTTTGAGCCGCGAATTATAGGCCAAGAAATACGGTATTTCATGTTTTTTTTTTTTTTTTTTTTTTTTTTTTTTTTTTTGTAGTGCCTTATTTAATCTGAACTACAAATTTATATCTTAATCTAAAAAAAATAAGCCAAATATTACTGAAAGTGGGTTCGTTGAGTGTATGAGTACAGAAAAATGAATTTTGAAAATTTCGAACAAATTCGGCGACTAAAGGTGAGAAACGTATATTATAACAGGAACTTTATAACGACATGTCATAATACGTGTCAGATAATTCATACAGATACAGATTACGTGCTATATTTAACGTGCATAATATAGCAGAAATAACATTTTCAACGTTAATTCTAATTATGGCTTCTTAAAGTTGCCTATTTTACATGTCTACTGCTTATTTGGCAAATATAGGTCAGAAATTAAATAAAATTTATATGGTAGGAATTTCGAATATAAGCATACCTATGTTGACGAAAAGAATACCTATTTCTATTGATTAATTTTCAATAACCGCATTATTAATAATTAATTAATATTAACAAAACATTTATAAAAATGTTGCTTGCGCGTTATTTTTGGACATTTACAAAATTTATTGTTTGAGTTATGCCTAAATAATTGACGCTTACCTTTAACACTGATTGCTTCATTTTTTAGTAATAGATATTTCACTAATTTAATGCCAATTTGTATTTTTCACATACTTTGTCATTGGGAAAATAATGCGGTAAAATTATAGTGTTGCTATTGAAATTTTAAAAGTCTGATTAAGTTTTAATACGTGGTGCTCTTATGAGAAAATAAACCATATAGAATTATAAAGAACTTTATGCAAATGAAATCGCTACTTTTTATGTTTTCTTACATTTATAATAATTGTAGTTGTGAGCATCATTTGAATTTGTGTTCTCGTAATGGTCGTTTCTATTAGAAATCTACCAAGAGTATTGGTGATTGGAAATAGTGGTATACAAAAATATGAAAAAAATTGTCTCGTTGGGAAGCCATATTAGTGCACATGTGTACTATCGGTAGCCTATGTTTTAAAATAAACATTTTCCAATGACCATTAAAACCGACTACCGTAATTTCCGGCGTATAATCCGCAGCTCAAAGAGTCGTTTTTCGACCCAGAAATATTATTTTATAAAATGTAACTTAAAAGATCGCTGTAAATATTTAACTACAATTATTGAATAAAATTTCTGGGTCGAAAAACGACTCTTTGAGCTGCGGATTATACGCCGGAAATTACGGTACTAATTCTGCATAAATTTGTGGTGTCGCGCTGTACCAGGGATTCATTATCTGCTTGAAGAGCAGTGACAAATGAAGCTACTCAGTCTGATCCATTGAATTATGAATAAAGAGGAATTGACAAATCCTCAAAATGGTGAGGCTTCAACTGTAACCGGTTATTCAGGGTCTGATTACCGCCGGGGCAAACTTTCACCAGTAAACTTGAATAGAAATTTTCACCTTATTTAAACGCCTTATTTAGGCAGAATTTCTGCCACAGTTAAGGCAAAAATATATATTCGTTTTTACTGGTGGAAGTTTGCGACGGCGGTAATCAGGCCCTGCAATTCCGCTATATTATGACTACATAAGCAATGCCCTGCCAATTTTAATAAAAGAAGTTATTATACCGTCGGGACCAGGGCTTTACAAATTTGAAAAACTCTGGTAAACAGGTATAAATTCTAGTCGCCAATAAAAAAATTTACCCCCCCCCCCCCCTCCTCCGTCGTTATTGATTTTCAAAAAGCACAAAAGTTTTTTATGAATTAAGTTAGAAAAATAACAACAAACATAGTTTAGCATTATTAGTTACATATTTGTACTACAGTACCTAGAATACATAGTGTGGAAAACGGCTACAAAATAGTACTAAAAAATTTAATCCGATAAATGTAGAACGATGCTGAAAAGATATCGCGTCCATCACAGCGACATCTTTCACATTTTAACTAAACATTTAATGACCTTGAAGCAGTACTAAATACTAATATTTTCAAAAGATATTTTACGATTCGACGATTAAATAAGGAAATTTGTCTTTTCATAAATAGTGGTAGAAAAACGCAAAAATTGCGCAGGTATGATGTTAACAAAAAAAAAAAAAAAAAAAAAAAAAAAAACGAAAAACGAAGAAAGGGGAGAAAAAAAAGAAAGGAGAAATTATAGGAATATTACAGCTGCTGTAGTAATTTTCTTTTTGTATTAAAACAAGGATTTGTTTTTCAATTTGAATAAATGATATATCACGATTATCGTCTACTATCCGAACAGGTGAACATACATCTTTAATTTTGCTTTGTTTGCATAAATCAATTAAATGAATTTTGTTTACCTTCTCTTTAAAAAGTGTATGGTAATGTACATGCATGTTATTTCAACATTTCCTTAATTATTAACAAAATCTAAAGGATTGCAATATTATTAATAATAATTAAACACCATTTTCCCAATTTCTAGAAATGTACATGAAAGGCCTCTGATAGAATATGGTACTAATTTAAATTATTTGGATTGGAGTGCCGATATTATAAAGTCTCCAAGAAAGATGTCTACATTCATCGGCGAATTCCCAGACTATGCATGACTGCCGCGAAATTAACCCTACTACAAAAAAAAAAATGAAAAGAAATATTTGTTAAGTAAAAACCATCAAGCAGTGTACAGAGAGAAACGTGGCGTTGAATACATATGGTTGGACAGAAATAGCTTAGAGACTACACATTGCTCTCGACGCTCTCTCTCTTCTAGACGCGAAACTGAAACTGATTATACAAACAAATAAAAGCATAAAAAATCATTAATTGTTCGATTATTATGCTGCGTTTCTTGAATGTAAATACCGCTTTACGCTGAGTTTGTGCATGCCATTTGCACACTACTCCAGGGTCCTAAAAGTGGAATGCCTTACTGAATCAAAATGACATCATATTTAATATGAATCATTTACTTTAACTCTTAAAGCTGAAAAACTTTTGTATGCGTTACATTTGTGTCATTTTCATATCACCAGTTACGAAATTTTTCAATGGACGAAATGTTTGGACAAATGTTGTCACCTTTAAAATATCGCCATTAAAACTGCACACTGATCGATGTTTTACTATAGTTTAGAGTGTATTTATAAGAGAATGATGACATTCGCACTTGGCATACACTCAGATTGGAAGATGTTAATCAATGTTTCTCAACTTTTATCCGACTAATCAAATTTCTGTTTTCTGTTTACCCGTGTATCGCCATTCTTTTATAAAGTTACTCTATTATAATTCTCCAAAATCACCTAATGTGAAAATGTAATCTTTGTAATTTTCAGTTAAACTACATTTTAAATATAATTTCTTACATATAATAAGAAATTTAATTCAACTCTAATTAGAAATATTTTGTTTAATGTAGAAGAAAGTTAAATTAATTTTTTCCCCAAATATTGAATGATGTCTTACAATGCAAATGAAACATATCGGGTATCTATGCCGTTGGACATTAATAATAATTCTCAATGTTCATATATAGGATCAAATGCTATTAGAGTATCGATAATATAAACAGATTAAGATTAAATGACAACATGCTCTCAGGTATAAGCCATTAATGGATAAACACTTCCAATAATCACTCTGTATATTCAAATTACTTTAGCTTATTTTGCATAATAGCTATATTATTTTTTAAGTAGCTATACTCTGACTTAATGGTATGATATATTTGCATAATTCAACGAAAATCATAAACATTTTTCGAATTTCCTAACATGTTATTACTTTTGGATCATGATATCTTTGCGTCTGGGTGGAAGCACAGTCAACCTTACACCACTTTTTTGCAAATAGTATTTTTTGCGTTATTCAAGTGAGAAATTCTGCGTTTATATATACATATTTAGCGACCATATCTTAAAAATAAAAACGTAGTAACAATTTGACTTTTCCGCAACTCCCCCTGATGCTATGCCATGTATCTCTATATTCAAAATCAGTACTAAAATGAGTTTTACTTTAAATGTACTCAATCTAAACATTACATGGTATCAATTTTTTTCCTGTAATAAAATAAATCTATTTAGAATAGGAGTCTTTAAACATTTTGACTGAAAGCACAAATTCAGAAAGATTATATATGCCTTACTGAATCACAAATAATCTGTCATTAAATAAGGCAATTTTTTCTATTTTATGAAATGGTAACTTGTTGCACCGCGAGCGACAAGTTGAAAACCACAATTTAAAGTATCATAAAATGAATTTGAATATAAATACAGAGAAGAAAATGTTTATGAGGTGAATATAATTTTTATAGATAGGATCTAAAATGAGATAAAAAAAAACGATACCACGATATAAACTTTCGGAAATTAAAGATATTTCACTAATTATTTTTATTAGACAAAAACTACGATCCACTTTTTACTTAACCCTTTGAATGGCAAGTGGCATATTATTCATGTCACTTAATATTGATTTCATACTGCCAAGTGACACACAAAATATTTTAATAAAAGTTTGCTTTTATAATTCACATAAAGGACACAATTTATTTATGTTTAAAAAAATTTGTTCGTAAATTCTAGTATCATCCAATCATGTCAACAGTTAAATAACAGAATTACATTGCCTCTGATAGTATTAAACAAACAAAAGTTTATATTCTGCACGATTCTTTTCTAACCATGGTCTCCTTGTATACAATACTTTATGGCAATGCTGAAAATGAATAACAAGTTAAACACAGAACACTAAACATACGTGTAATTGGCAAGATGAGACCTCCATATAATTTGTATATATAGCTTCTCATTGTACATAATATAGGTGGTGTGATACAAAAGTTCCGGAATGCTGGTTAGTACAGGGTGATTTTTTTTAAAGTTGTGAAAGTAAAACCCTATAACAAAAGAACCATTGATCCAAATGACCAGAAATTCCACCAGTATGCTTCCAAAGCAATGAGAATTTTTTTAGGCACACTTAAAAAAACTTAAAATTGCACCGACAGATGGCGTTGTAAGTTAACATCAACTGGTTTCCTTCCTCTACCGGGTTTATATGCCAAGTAAACCAGTCTATTCAAATTTCAAAACCATCTTCCGTAGGTATTGTGTCGTCATTAAACCTTTTCATCAATTCTGAAGTGTCCTAAATGTCCTAAGAGCAATTGCTGCGCTGTCTTTATTCTGATAATACAGTTTAACTAACAACGCACGGTCCGTCAATGCCACAGTCATTGCGAGGGTATCCGTAAAATAATGAACACGAGGTGTGCATGCTTCACGTTTTAAACGCCACTGTGCGTGTGTCATGTACAAACTCGTCTCCGACTTTACTGCATATACAGCTTCATCTGTTGGTGGGATTTTAAGTTTTTTTTTTAACCACGCATAAAAAATTCTCATTGCTTTGGAAGTACACTAGTGAAATTTCAGGTCATTTGGATCAGTGGTGCTTTTGTTATAGGGTTTTACTTTCACAACTTAAAAAAAAATCACCCTGTATAATACTAGAATCAGAAAAACCTGTTTCAAAACTGAAATTTTACTTAGTAAGCGAATTTAAATAAGTACAAAAAAAACTGTTAAATTATACCTTATTAAACAGATTTTCTGGTTTAAACACGTTTATATACTTTGTGTGAAATTTTGAATCGCACCACGTACAAATAAACCATTTGAGTTTGAGTAACAATCGTATAGATTTTAAAGAATATTTTAAAACTATTTTAATAACAGAAGCCTATTTAAACTATGTATTTTTAAAATGTACCTGTCAAATCTAGAGGTTTTAAATCTACATATAGTTGAAGGATTAATAATGTACGACAAAATCTACAGAGCAATGAAGAAAGTTATAAAACAATCATAGACAAAAAAAAAAAAAGACGGTAAAGGTTCAATATTTTAACACGTTCACTGTCGGGTTAAAATTACCGGAATGTTATTTTATTTAGAAAGTTCGAATTCATACCAGAAAATACTAATAGCAATATTTACTTTATTTAATTACAGACATTTCGTGATTACATAAAATAAAAGTTCTTCTTTTGAAATTTCCGGTACGAATTCGTAATTTTAGATTGAAAAGCCACGAATATACTCGTGCTCCGGAGTGAATGGGTTAAATTACGAAATCTTAAATTACATACATCCTACTTATTAAACGAAACCTCTAATATCATAATTTACATCATATTCAGAAACCTTACAAAATTACTAAATAGTAAAACTATGCATTATTACATTAAAGAAACTAAGCGTCTTATAGCCATAATGGTGTAAAATATTAATTTTAAACCTGTTCCTTGCCAAAATTTCCTCCTTTAACCCTTTGTAGGGCGTTGGTTCATTTTTGGACCACTTAAATGTTATTTTATTTTATTTATTATAAGTTTTATTTTAAAATGCCACACTAGCATCAGAATTTTGGATTGAATAATTAGCTTTTATCAAGTATGTACAAAAATCCTTTTTCTTACTTTCAAATAAATTTGTTTGTATTTTCTGGTAATGAACAATCATTTCAGCATTTTACAAATAGAAGTACTTTTCCTCTGAAAGAGTTACGTCTAATGAGCATAGCTGCCTACTTTTGCTCTCTTTTGTTACCACTAAAATTTAAAAGAAGTTTTTAACTTATTTAATCTCAGATTTTGTTGATTAAATCAGGCAAAGTTTTTTTTTTTTTTAATTTGTAAAGACGAGAAAAAAGGCGTAAATGTTGGCAGCTATAAATGCGATGCATCAATTAAAAATTCTTACAAGTAAAGTTACTATAGTCTGTGGCGGCGAATTTCAATGTTTATAGCTCATTCGATTCGTCTCATCGAGCTAAGTAATTTTCTACCTCGCATATCGGCTATCAAGTTTTTATAATGACAGGGGGACGGCTCAAAGTTTAAAATTTCGTTCATTGAAAACCAATTGCCGTCAAACAAAATGAGTAAGATTTAAATTTATTTACGGTTCTTACACGGACATACATTGATGATAGTCAAGTTTTGATACAATGTTCATTCCGAAGAAGTGAGTAAAACAAAAATATTTCTCACAGTGCGCGCAATGAGCTAAGGCTTCTTAACCCTTTAACGTTCATTGGTTTACCTAGGAAACCACAAAACTTTAATTACGAAATTCCACAATGACAGTAGAATTTTAATAGAAATGTTTTCCATTTATTATATAAGTGAAATATCGCTTTTTCATATATAGAAATAAATTTGTTCATAATTACCGGTGTCAATCATTTATTTCAACATTTTAGCAATTGAAATGCTTTATCCGTTAAAGGGTTAAGCTGACTCGACGACGCATTCAAAACAGCTCTACTTTCTTTCTGGAATTAACTTGTGAAACCTGCCTGTCAAGTAGCATACGAATATTTTATCTGCAATTAGAAATTCGTATAATAATAGTAATAATATAACCTTATAGTAGTTATTGGCAATGTAAAAACAATTAGTAAACTTAAATCGCACTTATTTCTTTGAAGGCATCTGTTTTTCACTGAACAAAATTTTGAACTTCAAAGTTCAACCCAGGCCCCCTGTCATTATAAAAACTGAATAGCCGATATGCGACGTATAAAATGACTAAGCTCGATGAGACGAATCGAATGAGCTTTAAAAATCGAAATTCGTCACCACAGACTATAGTACCTTTACTTGTTAGAAATGATTCTACTGAACAACTATTTATTAAACCTTGTATAAAGGGGGTTTATAATGCAGCAACCTATCAAATTCAAGTAACGTATTTGGATTCGTAATACATTCAATGGTATCGGCGCTTATACATACGTTAGTGATCGGGTACATGATAAATAAATACTAATTTTGCAACGTTTTCAAACTGTTGCACAAACAATACTCACATAATTAAAAGCTCGCGAACCACGCAATTTGCTTTATTGTGTTTGTAGGAAAACTATATGTATATATATATTATGAAATATATATGTACATACTTTTTTCATTATTCAGAATAATCATTATAGTGAGTTATAATTAAATTGTGCATAAAAAACGCGTTGCATGATGCAGTTGATCACGGCTTCCAAGACATTAAAACTTAGTATGGTCTCGTTATCTGAGACTCAATTAGAACGGCTCTGAAGTAAGCTAGATCTCAACTGAGTATGTATATTGAATATACCGTTGGCAGCTATACTAACTGCGCCATTATTTAACTGAACTAACTGTCTTATATATATATATATATATACAGGGTGTTCCGTTAAAGGGGTCCAATATTAATAGGGGTAATAGAGGAGATCACACGGAGCATAAATCAGTATATAATGCCTGGCCGGATCTCAATAATTTTCAAGTTACAGCAAATAGAATGAAAAATCGGAAATTTGTAAAAAAACCCTCATTGCTAAACTATCGATAATGCTACATAAAAACGAAGCACATATTTAGAAAGAGCAGAAAAAATCCCACGAAATGACATCAGTTGTTTTAGAATATTGAGAATTAATGGCGAGTTACAAGCTCTGAAACAGTGAAAAAATACAAAATCAAATATTTAGCAAAATAGTTAATCGTTAATTCCAAAAATGCAACTCTACCTACATCAAAGAAAATGTTATAAAATTTGGTCCATTCCGAAAGCTTTCGAAGAAGCTGACAATAAACCATATCAGTTTAATTGTATGGGAGAAATCAAGCAGTTCCCTAGTTACAACTCTGTACTGTTGCACGCTCGGAAAGAGCGAAACTCCACCCATGACGATTGTAAACACCCCGTTTTAATATCTTTCAATTATACATTTCTGATCAACCTCTATCAATACCCTTTCATTATTCAGTCTGGTCAAGTGAATGACATATTGTGCAGCTCTCGCCTTGTCTTAAAGCAAACTCCGTGACTGCTGCGTTTCCTCCATGAACTTTCAGGATGATGAAGAAGAAGTACTTTTTATGCAAATTTTCTATGTGTATAGGAAGAAAAGTGTAATAAAACAGCAGTCATAAGTGGGCGTTATGTTAAAGGGAGGCTGTTGTAAGTGGGATTGTAGTAAGTTGATGTATAATAATTATGCCGGAATACTCTAACGAAGAATATGCGGACATTCATCTGATGTACGGGCAAGCTCATGGAAATGCATGTCTAGCACAGCGCATGTACCGTGAGCAATTTCCAAGGAGACGTTGCCCAAGTTCGAAACTCTTCATAAAAATCGATAGACGATTACGGGAGACTGGATCGTTTAATACAGCAAGCATTGATGCAGGGAAACCTCGACATGTACGAACACCTGCAATGGAAGAAGATGTACTGAATATTTTTAAAGATAACCCCTCCACGAGTACACGAGCTGCTGCGTCTGAAGTCGGTGTTTCTCACCAAAGTGTGTGGCGTGTTCTGCGTGCAGAAAACATGCACCCCTTTCATGTGCAGCGGGTACAACTGTTATAAGTAACAGATTGTGCTCAGCGGACAGAATTCGTACGCTGGTTGCTTAATGTAACAGAAAATAATCCACAATTTCTGGAAAATATTTTATTTACTGATGAAGGAACATTTACGAGAGAGGGCGTGGTAAACACGCACAATATGCACACATGGTCATATACAAATCCGCACACTGTTTTCCCGTCGAACGCACAACAAAAGTTCAGTGTGAACATATGGGCAGGTGTCCTCGGCGATTATCTCATAGGACCATATTTACTCCCAGATGTACTCAATGGCAGTACGTACTTGGTTTTCCTACGGGATATCTTACCGCAGTTACTGCAAAATGTGCCAGCAACATTGCGCCACAATATGTGGTTTATGCACGATGGCGCACCGGCACATTTTTTCATAGGTGTTCGCAATCACCTCAATTCAACATATCCTGGGAAATGGATTGGACGCAATGGACCTGTTGCTTGGCCTGCACGCTCTCCAGACCTCAATCCGTTAGACTTTTTTGTTTGGGGACACCTTAAATCGCTGGTGTATGAAACGCCTGTGGATACACCGGAGGATTTACTAGCGCGAATCGTTGTCGCTGCAGGAGACATTCCCAACTCCGTCGGAGTTTTTCGGCGTGTTCGCCAATCTTTACGACGTCGCTGTCGGCTGTGCGATTCTGTTAATGGGCTCAACTTCGAACACCTATTATAATAATGTCCGTTCGTCTGCCTTCCGACATTGAACTGTGCAGCGCAGGCCAGAAGACTATGCTTCACATATGTCATAAAGTACGTGGAATGTAATTCTTTATTTGTCATTTTTCTTTTATTTTCAACACTTTTTGGCACAGTATTTTGTAAGTCACAGACTGTGGTGTACTCAAATTGTAAATTACAAAGTTTGTATGAATTAATTTAAAATTTAGTGTCTTTTTTAAATTTATAATTAATAAAATTATTATGCTATTTGTTATTATTATTTCCTATCATAAATTATGATGCACATATACATACAATAATTGTCCATGTAAAACATGTACTGAAACTTCTTGCATAGTTACAAATCGCAATATTTTTAATTATTTCCGAATTTTCACCACCAGTTTAATTTTAAGGAATTTAACTTAAGCTTTATATCAATAAAAGACCACTTTAAAATGTAGACTATTATTGCAAAGTTATTTTGGTTCATTCAACTCTTGAATAATTAAAAATGTTGCATCTCAGAAGAAGCATGATCGAAAATGTATAGTTGAGAGTATTTAAAAAGGCGGTGTTTCCAATCGTGATGGGCGGAGTTTAACCTTTGCTAGTGTCAAAGAAAGCGGAGTTGTAACTAAGAAACTGATTAATTTCTCTCACACAATTAAACCGATATGGTTCATTGTAAGCTTTTTCGAAAGTTTTCGGAATGGACCAAATTTTACTACATTTTCCTTGTTGTAGCTAGAGTTTTCTTTTTGGAATTAACGATTAACTATTTTGATGTATATTGGATTTCGTAATTTTTTCACTGTTTCAGGGCTTGTAACTCGTCAATAAATATTGCTATTTTAATACAATTGATGTCATTTTGTAGGTTTTTTTCTGCTCTTTCTAAATATGTGCTTCGTTTTTATGTAGCGTTATTGATAGTTTAGCAATGAGGGTTCTTTTACAATTTTCCGAATTTTCATTCTATTTGCTGTAACTTGAAAACTATTGAGATCCGACCAGGCTTTATATACTGATTTATGCTCCATGTGATCTCCTCTATTACCCCTATTAATATTGGACCCCTTTAACGGAACACCCTGTATATATATATTAATTTAGATATATCATTTCATTGTATAAACAAATTAAGTTTCTTAACGATATTCTAGTAGTATTGTTAAATGTGTTCAAAATCTATGCCTCATGTACGATTTTCGTCGTCGTTTACGTTATTAATAGTGTAACTAGAACAATAAAATCAATTTTAAAAGCGTTTCTTTTATTTTGGAGTACAAAATGTTGGAAAAGCACCACTGTCAATAAAAAATTATAATTTGATAGAATTTTTCCCATTTTTGTAATACCCCAATAAGGACAAGCGTAACCATATGATCCCAGAATAACTACCAACTATTTTGTTATTCGAATATAACTATTTTTGAAGAGAAATATTTTTTTATTTGAAGACAGAAACTCCGTGATAAAATGTTACAGAAATTGCTACTTTGAAAATTGGTGTGAAATGCATTTTTTTGCTTTTATATGAGAAAAGTAATTCCGTCCTTAATATGTTAAACGACACATAGAACTGAGTTCTGAAAAATACAGTATTATTTTATTTTGATGATTTCCCACAATCATTTCACTAGGGAATTCTCTTTAATTTTTGTATTTTCTATCAAGCAATCATTTTGAGGAATATTTATTCTTTTAAGAAAATCTTTCACAAAATTTCTCACAAATTTCACTCATTTTAAATAGAATGCATGTTTTGTTTGCAGACTGTTCAAAAGTTTATCAAATTAATTGTGCAACAACCTAACACTACCAGTGTATCTCTAATCCACGGTTACCAGTTTGGCTTCCATTTTTCTTCAGAAATTCCAAATTTATACCAGAAATCAGGAATGATAATTTTTGCTTTATTTAATGACAAACATTTCGTGATTTCTTAAAGGAAAAACTCTTCTTTCTGAATTTCCGGTATGAACTCGAAATTTCTGAATGAAACAGAAGGACAAACTGGCAACCCTAGTCTAATCTAAAATGGAAAACAAAATAGCTCAAACTGGTTATAACTGAGGTCAAATACGTTCATGAGTTGTGCGGAAGCATGGAAAGTATTATAGTACTTCAGGCATATTTGAATATATTTAAATGACCCAAAAATCTTTTTGCTTTTCTTACTTTGTAAATTAATAAATTATTAAAATTATTTTTGTCTAATTAAAGCATAGGTATTAAACTGCATCTTTCGTGATACCGCTATTTTTAATAGTATTTTTTCTTATGTCAGTGGTAACTCTTGCGATTAAAATTAGAAAATAAGGCGACGAATAAAATTTAAATTATGTGTGTCCCACGGGGCACAGTTGGATACCGTTGACGTACAGAAATATTCTTTACCGCTTTATAAAAACAAGGATTTATATTCAATTTGGATTGAAACTGTAATTCAAAATACTTCTTAAAATTTTACGAAAAATATGTAGATCTAATCTTGTTATACATAATTAAAATAATAGGAACAAATATATGACATCTTTAATTGCAAAACAGTACTTAAATGACATTTGACATTCATTAAAATTTCTAAAGGAAGTTTTCAATAAAACTCACTTAAATATTTTTCATTTAATTACGTTTCAAATAAATTACTTTATGCGTGATGAAAAAGTTTTAATTGCTTATACTGAATAGGAGGCATCAGGAATTCATTTAAGTGTTGAATCAGATAAAAATATAAATTCTCCATTTTAAAAGAGAGTAGACTATGTTTTGTTAAATAAAGCTTCGCTAATTACTGTGGATTCGAAAAGCTCATTAACATTTTATAATAGTGAGAGATCTTCATGTTCATACATACACAATTTTTCTTTTAGCTGAACTTTTTTATTTATTTTTATGAAAACATTTTGAGAATTATATTTCAACTCTTGTGGTTACTTTAATGACATTTTACTGTTGTTTAAAAAATAATTTACTAATTTAATATGAAAGTAAATTGATAGGAAAGGAACAAACAAAAAGAACAACTTAGAACAATTTATTTCGATGAAGTTATGGTAATTAAAAGTTAACTTTTAGTATTTTTACTTTTAGAATTTTTATTTTTCAAAATTATTTTCTAAAGCAAATTACTTTATATGAACTAAAGATTTTAACCCCTTTAACCCCTTGAAGGGCGGTGATAAATATATATGTACTACTTAATTTCAATCAATCCCCAAATGCCACAAAGGCACCAGTATTTTGTAATAAAATTTTTCTGTAATAATGTGCGGGAAAAAAAGCCTTTTTCTTAGCTATACTAATAAAAGAAAGTTTCTTTCTCTGTGTGTGTGTGTGCTTCTGTCTGTATCCGATGGCTAGCGAAATCTAGCGCACCTAAAAAGCTGAAAATTTAGATTTAGGTAGCCCAAGGGCTGATCTCATGCACTTGGGAATCAGAATTTTATTATTCTGATAATTACCCATGATATTAATTAGAAACTCATAAACATCGCGTCAAAAATGCAATTTTTTAATCTGAAAAATGGCGAAGCTCATTTCTGATTAGAATCGCACACTGTTGCGAGGGTCGCAACTGACAAATGGAAAGTCTTCTTTCACCGGGACCTCGAAAATTGGCATTCTCGCAGAAGTACAATGGTGGACTGTCCATTTTTCGGGCTTTTTCGAAAAAATCGCTATAATCACTCTATCTACACGAAAAGTTGCAAACGGACGTGAAAAAAATCGAATTTCAGAGAAGCAAATTTCATAAAAATCCATCAATTACAACCCAAGATATCAATTAAAAATTTTAATTTTTTGAGCGATTTTATCTGGCACTTGTTTGATAAATCTTTTGAGGTCAGACAGAGGGATACATTGCGTCGCTTATCTTTGGAGATAAAATGATGCATTTGAAATGGACTTGGATTTTTATGGACTATATATATTTTTTTTAAATATGAAATTATTGGATTTGAATTTCTAAAAATATTCATCTTCGGCCGGTAACTAATGATTTTAGGAAAATCCTGATTTTTGTATAGAAAAGTAAATAGAACGCTAATGATTTTCCTATTTCATTTCAATCTCGGGTTCTATGGGTTCGATCACAACGCGGTTTGGCTCATTCCACTTGATATCGATAGAACTTACAGATTTTAGTACCAAGTTTCACCACCAGGGTGCGCGTTTCTATATCGAGTTCTATGGGCCCGTTTACGACGGGGTTTCGACAGACTTACAGATTTCAGATATGCTCGTATAGAACAGATTGCGCCCCTGGTGATGGAAGGTGGAACTAATGGATTTTGCGAATTTTTAATAAAAAATATAAATTTATACAAAATCGGGTTAAAAATATAAAATTAAACAAATTTGGCATTTATTTAAGTTTATTATCATTAGCCCGGGTAACGCCGGCTGGGTCAGCCAGTATTCTAATAAATTTTCACGTACATTCTGCTGCCATTCAATTATTTCAACATTTTATCAACAGAAGTACTCGGCCCCTGGAAAGGTTAACGATAGAACGGCCATAGCGGTCAATTTGACCGGTCACAAATAAATATTTATTGATTTGAATGAGAAACTTCTTTATAATGTGAGTTAAAATAAACCACACAGAAATAAAAATTCTGATATGAAATATTTTAATAAAATTGGAGTGAAAATTCCGGCCGTTCTAGTGTTAAAAGTAAAAAAATTAGTGTGACTTTTCTCATTATTCTCTCAAGATTTTGTCCTAATGTAGTGAGGTTCAATATGCGTAAAAATAGAGTTAGGAGATCATTAACACTTTCGTGACCGCAGGTTTCGTCTTTTTAACAGTACTACCCGCTTATGAGTGTTACTCTTCCATTGTTGCATTATTTAACAAAAATATTTTCCGTAAAGGGGATCATTAACACTTTCGGGACCGCAGGTTTTGTTTTTTTAACAGTAATACCCGCTTATGAGTGTTACTCTTCCATTGTTGCATTATTTAACAAAAATATTTTCTGTAATCGCGTTTATATCATAAATGGATAGAAAAGAGACTGGGGATGTTTGATCCTATTTTTACCAAAATTCTCGTAAAGTGTGTTTGACTTACAATAGCATCTCTTCTTGCTACAAATAAATAGTTTATTATATATTGTATCTTTTTAAAACATCAAATGTTTGAAAAGGCAATAAATGACTGGGATAACTATACCAGTATCTAATTAATTATTTTGTCCTTTAGGTAATTAAATAAATTCTATCTTGTGCTTACAAAAATTTAAATGAAATAAAGGTAGTGGGTCAAACTTTCCGTATGATTCAACATCTCTAGTTTCTTCTACGTAATAATGACACTTTTCTGATCAAACTATTTATACGCATTGTACACAGATTGTATAAATATGAATATTGCTTATGTTGTAAGAAAAAAACTAATATCTAAAACTAAAATATAACGATCGTAGGTGAAGGTATCCAAATGACGAAAACGTATTAACGTAACTTCCAAACAATCCCACGAACAGTTCTTTAAAAATCAAGCATTTATTTGCTTGATCTTTCTTTAAAAAGACTATATGCTATGAATTTATTTTATAATGTAAGACTTCATGAGTTTAATTTCTATGTGCCTCTGCCACATAAATACATATATCATGTATAAATGCCTATAGAATGTTACGTCACATTGAAAATATTTACAGCCATTAGAACACTGGACCTCTCAGAGTGCACACTATTCTACGACAATTTTTCAACGGAATATTCTGTTTTATATAACCGCAGAAAAATATTACAATTTCTATGAATAAACGCGCTGTTTGCGAATTTTCTGATTTATTTGTGCGCAGTTTTTTTTCAGTGTTTGCATGGTCACTTGAATTTGAAAACCACTAATTTTTAAAAATATTCTCCTTATATAATTGCCCTATTCGCATAATTTAATCATAGAAACTTCAAGCGAATAATACTTTTAGAAATTAATGGTATTTAAATTCATGAGACCGTACAAATCCCCCAAAAAATCCCTTTATTATAGCGGCCATGTTTGTGTCAGCGCATATAAATTTCAGAATTTTCTAATAAAGTACGCAGAGTGCGTACAGTTGTACCAGATTTTTTAATAAAAGTTTTCTCTTCATTTAATAGCCGAAAAATGTTACAAATTATACGTTTAAAGGATGTAGTTAATAATCCTGCGATTTAAATATTAAATAAAAAACTTTTAATGCAAACTAGTGATGTCATTTTAATACTAATGTGTTATTGGCCACTTGCCATACCCCTGAACTTGGAGTACGCATTTAACTGTAACTTTGACAGCTCAAAGATTCCATCCCATAAGCTGTGTTACAGATAACCGTAAATTTACTTTTGTGCGTCCTAATCACGATTATTGTTTTAATTTCACATTTCACTAATTGCCCTGGTTTTTTTTTAGTTTTTTTTTCATGAGAATTTTCTCTGATTCGCTTCTGTGACATTTGGAGTTTTCCCTGTCAATGTAAATAATTTTACTTAAAATAAGAGATTGTTCTGTTCTTAAAAAGTATTCAATTTCTTTAAAAGGTTTACTGCTAGAAATATCATTTAATTTCTGCACTAAATTAAACGAAATGTTCATGATCATATCTAATTTTAAGCAAATTTGTATCACGTATAATATTACAAACTAAAACCGTAAAGGAACTAAATTTTCAACCGCCACGGCACGGAAATGTAATTGCTCAATCTTTATATTTTTAACGTTATCTCTCTGGAGATTCAAAGCTTTAAATTGCGGAAATCTAAATCCAGAACATTTTATTACCTTCATTACGTTTTCTTCAGTTTTAATGTATCTGAAATGATTTTAAATCTGTAGAGTAAAAACAAAGAAGTATATATACATAAAGAGGAATGTTACACAGAATTGTTTCGTTAAAATATCATTCATATCCAATTACAAATACTAATCTTAGCCTTAATTAATTTTGAAAAATTATAAATTCTGCTATAGAATAAGGCGAATAATACAATTCAAAAATACTCTTGACAAAAAATCTTAGTACTTGGCCATTAGTTAAAATGTGGATTTCTTAAGCCATCCAGGGTGTGTACATTTCTACCAAAAATTTGTAATAGAAATTTTCACATTATTTTATCGCAGAAATATTTTCCAAATTCTGCTATTAGACGAGGAGGTCACAAATTCTGTTATTTAAATATTAAACAGAAATTTTCTAATCTAAGATTGTATTGCACCTTGTTCTATCTTAATTAGGAATAATAATTATTCCGTGTCTACACTGTTTTATTTACAGTTTCTCGCACTATAATCTACTTACTTGCAGTAACACCCTTTCGCGGATATGACGGAGCTCAACTCGCCACTCAAAGTTTTTCTTGTGTAATACCACTGTTTACGGATAGTAATATTTGCCCTAGTTAATTGTAGAATTTGTAATAATATAAGTGACGTGACCTTATTTAACTCATTAATGACGGAATTATTTTTCTCTTTAAAATGCAAAAGTTGCATTTCGTACCAATTTTTTAGAATAAGAACTTTGGTCCCTTTTTATTGGGCAGTTTCTGTCATTAAATAAAGCGAATATTTCTCATCAATAATACTGGTACTTAAACAGCAAAATGATTGGCAGCTATTCCGTTACCATATGGTGCCGCTAGTCCTTAATGGGTTAATCGTATAATGTTCAAAGATTAAATAAGGCCAGATTTAGTATATTTGATATTGGTATTTAGGATATTGGTAGTAAAGTGATGCAGCATCTCCTGACGGTATGTCACTGATATTAAATAACTCGAAGATAACTATTTGGAAAATGTCCTACTCCAAAATAAGAATCGAACAAAACCTGAGTGACAGTCAATGTTTAATCCTCCTAGCATCAATTTTCTAATGAATTAGACTGAAGCAAAATTAGTAAATTATGTAGACAATTTCGAAAACAAACATCTCCACTTTAAATTCCGGTAAAAATGGTAAAAAAGAATTATGGTGAACATTTTTTGAATGAGAATGTGAAAAAAAATATTTTTCGTTGTTTTAAGTAAACACTTGGCACACAATTTAAATATTTTGATTATCTGAAATAAATCTACAATATTAAGCGATTTAAAAGTTTTTTCCGGTTCTTTACCTGAAATTTCCGCTTTATAGTTACCGTTATAAATCGATTGATGTCTTAAAAAAATTCACTTTGAATCCCCAAAAAGTTTTCCCGAAAAAGATATTAAAACAAGTTTCAGGGATTAAAAAAACATATTCATAGATTTCCAATGCTATCGCAGGGGGATTACATTAAAGGAGAGACATAAAAGTAAATAAATCGAAATGCCGCTTTTATAGCACCGATGTGCCCTTTAAATGTAAAATGCAAATAAGTTCTATATATCTTTTAGAAATATTACACTGACTGTTTTCTAAGCAATTAGTCTGAAAGATTGGTAAACGATTTAGACAGTTTCACAAACCGACATCTAAACTTTAGCGTAAACTGTAAAAAGAATTTTTGTTGACATTATTTGAATGAAAATTTTAAATTGATTATTCTTTAATAGTTTTAAGTAATCAATTGAAAATCAATTATAATTCTTTGATTATCTAAAATATCTACGAAGTGAAGGTGTTTTATGATCTCCTTTTGTTTAACTGGAATGTCCGCTTAGTTATCGTTATATGTATCGATTAATGCCTGAAATGAAAATTGAATTGGAATTTCCAAATTGGTTTCCCACGAACAAAAATGAAAATAAGCTTCACGGCTTAAAAAAACACGTTGATTGAATAGATTTCCGCAGAATGGAGCAGAGCTTGCAGCATTTAGAAAACAGTTTTTTTTTTTTTTTTTTTTTTTTTTTTTTTTTTTTTTTTAATCAGTGTTCATAATGAATGATCTGCAGGATAAATTTCTTTAACAAATACAACATTTTCGCTGCGAGGCCTGAGGGAGAGATAGAGCTAAATCAACTAATATTATCAATTCTTTTTAAGTCTTTGATTAACTAAAATATCTACGAAGTGAAGGTGTTTTATGATCTCCGTTTGTTTAACTGGAATGTCCGCTTAGTTATCGTTACATGTATCGATTAATGTCTGAAATGAAAATTGAATTGGAATTCCCAAATTGGTTACCCACGAAAAAAATGAAAATAAGATTCACGGCTTAAAAAAACACGTTGATGGAATGGATTTCCGCAGAATGGAGCAGAGCTTGTAGCATTTAGAATACTTTTTCCTTTTTTATCAGTGTCCATAATCAATGACCTGCAGGATAAATTTCTTTAACAAATACAATAGAAATATATCATGAAAATAATTATTTAATAATAGCGATAGGAACAATATAATTTCTCATATTCGCCTGAGGGAGAGATAGATCTAAATCAACTAATATTATCAACAATGTATCTCCTTTAAAAAAAAAATATATATATATATATATATATATATATATTATTTTGCACCTTTCAAGGGAGGTAAGAGAAAAAGTGTAAATTGGGCTAAATTACAATAGAGCCCGCAGGGGCTGCCACCAGTACTTTATGATAAATTTTCGCTTTATTTAAAGTAAGAAAAAAGACAGGTTTGCATGAGGCCTGTGTTATTACCCTGTGAATTACCCTGTGTATATCTGTACCTGTTTACACATTTTAAGAAGATAAAGTGAAATCTGCGAGAAAACGTGATTTACGAGGACGCAAATGCATCTAAATAATATTCAATAACGAAATTAAAATTTCATAAATATATTAGTATAAATAAAACACAAATTTAGCGGACATGTAATTGAAATAAACGTTTGAAACCGTTGAAATTATCAGAAAACAAAACTGCTGTAGATAACGAAATTTTAGCGATTTCTTTGGCTATTAACTTCTGGCACGAGGGCAATACGAAATTACCACTTTTAATAAATTTCAAAATTTTATTTGAATATATAATTGACACATTTCATATAAAAATGCTCTTTGGTGCTGAAAAAATATATTAAATGTAAAAAATCTATTACAGTTTTCAATAATAATAAATAAATAATAAATAAATGGTTTTCACATATATTCTCTATCTCGGGAAGCCCGGGTTCGATGCCCTAGTATATTTAAAGGAGAGATATAAATGTGAATAAATTGAAATTCTCTGTTTTATAGCGCTAAAGTGTACCTTAAATTTAAAGTGAAAGAAGTTCTATATATCTTCTAACAATATTTCACTGAAAATGTTCTTAGCAAAATAGTCTGATTCACGAGTAAACGATGCAGACAATTTCAAAAAACAGACATATAAATTTAAATACCATAAACTGTAAAAAATAAATTTTAGTGGAAATTATCTGAATGAAAACAGCAATGCCTTATTCTTGTATTTTTTTTAGGTAATCAATACAGAATCCATTTGAAGTTTTGGATTATCTAAAATAAATCTACGCAACTGAGGCTTTTTAAGATTCTTCCCTGTTTCTTTGACTGAAATTTCCGCTTTATATTTACCGTTAAAATAGATTGATGCCTTTAAAGAAAATTTACTTCCAATCCCCAAAGTACTTTCATGAAAAAGACATTAAAAAAAGTTTCGAGGATTAAAAAAATATGTTATCAGATTTCCATTCCTATACATCTACATTATCATAAGGGGGAGACAAAAAGTGAACAAGATGAAATCCCCTTTTCACAGGCGCAATGTACAGTTAAACCATTTCAGGGACAACATTATTCTGTTGCTATAATGATGAAATCACTGAATGTCGCCAGAATTTAGGAACAAATTGATTTGAAAATAAATAAACGATTTTCTTCACGTATTTTATTAAAGCAAAATTTTATTTAAAAATTCTGATGCAGTTCTGGTAATTATAATTAAGCGCTGTAAGTAATATACCATCACCCTTCAAAAGTTTAAATTTTAAAATTCATAGAAAATCTATGTATATTCTAGAAATGTTACTCTCTTCCCCCCCCCCCCACACGCACACAGAAACCTTTTAAATGTTTTTTCATAATTCGAAAATGATAATTTGTAAATTTTAAAATTCATAGAACTTCCAATTTTTACGCTTTTCCATTACCGCTAAAATTTATTTAAAAAAAAGTGTCTTGTTTAATTGCAAATTTGGTCGATGATATTCAGAAAAATATACTTTTAACTTTTAGTGGTAACAAAACCCTTAAAAGTTGGAATTCAATATTTGTAAGAAATACTGTATTTTAAATTTATTAATTGTAGTTTCTATTTATTCTAAATATAGCTAGACAATACGTGGTCAAACTGGCTAGCTGCTTCTTACAGAACTTTTCAAGTTGTATTCTTCAACTCATTAAAATGAAGAAATTATGTTATTCAACAGACTGTAGGCACGTTTATTCTGCGACTAAATAAATCTGAGATTACTCAGGGGTTCGTACGCATATACCACAATTTTTTAATAGAATGTTTCGCCTTATTTAAATGCAAAAGAGTATTACAAATCCTCCAATTAAACGAGACATCTACAATTTCTGCTATTTAAATATTAAATAGAAAAAATCTATTAAATATTTGTGGTAAATTCATACGAACCCTGTTACTAAGTGAAAATAGTGTTAAAAATCGTCCTGCGATTTTGACAGCCATGAGTTAGACTATTAATTTGTACTTCGTTTAACAATACAAAATTTCGAAATTTTTTTTAAACATTTTTATTGTTTAGCAGGAGATAAAACAATTGTTTCTCGGTTCCGTAACATAGGTGAAAAATACCGTAATTTCCGGCGTATAATCCGCAGCTCAAAGAGTCGTTTTTCGACCCAGAAATATTATTTTATAAAATGTAACTTAAAAGATCGCTGTAAATATTTAACTACAATTATTGAATAAAATTTCTGGGTCGAAAAAGGCTCTTTGAGCTGCGGATTATACGCTGGAAATTACGGTATTGACTTTAATGAAGCGAAAAATGATCATAGAAACAATAAATTGCACTGCTGGTTAGCGTATATCTAAAATTCCATTTATTAATCTAGTAAACGTGTTACTAAAATTTAGAATTCATTATTTATATATTTAAATAAACTAAACTCGTTTTTTGTGCAAATAATACTTGATTAGTTTTAAAAGTACAAATAAATTGAAGTTCCATATTTTAAAGCACTAATCTGTTCTTTAAACAGTATAAACTGTAAAAGCATTTTATATTTTTAAAAATATTATACTGTGTATTTTCTATTTAAAATAATCTGAACACTCTAAAATTGGAAGGAGTGAGAAGTTGACTCTTTGGAAGAGTGAGAGGCATTTTTACTCTTTTAGGAGTGATTTTTATAAATATGCACTCTTTAAAGAGTGGAACTTTCCACTCTCTAGAAAAGAGTGAAATATCTCACTCCGTTGTCGAGAGTGACTGTTCACTCCGTTGACAAGAGTGAGATATTTTACTCCGTTGAAGAGTGAGGAAAAACAATTTTCCAATAAAATCACAAGATGGCGCCAGCTCACGGATGAGAATCCGAGTAATCTCCGTTATCGAAACGAAACACCTAAAATGAAACCCTTTATATATAGTAGCACGATTTAAAAAAAAAAAACTGAAAAAGGCATTGAAATAATAAATGAATCGATAGAATTATGGACAGGAAATATATTTTATGCTTTACAAATTGCAGGATTTGCCAATGCTAAGAAAAGTGTGGGAAAAAAAATATTTGAAGAAAATTTATGCTTAGCTGCAACACAATTTTGCTTCTATTTTATAAACAGAAATTTAATATCTCTGAATGCTAATTATTTTCCTCTTTATTTAAATAACCTATTCTACATATTTTATATCATTTCCAACCTATGAATATAAACAAAATATAACTATACAGATTAAATTTTCTATTATTTTTAGCACGTTTGAAATTAAACATAAGAGAAATGAAAAACGTTGCATTTAATCACTGATTTTATAACATTTATTATAGAAAAAAAAAGAGTATAAATGTGTCGGAAATAATCTTAGGAAAAATTTAACAGCTATAATTTAAGAAAAAAAAACGTTTTTTACCCTGACTGAAATTTCCCCCCTAAAAATTAGTTTTGAAAAGTAAATTTGGGGGCTCCTTTGTATTTCAGTGAGTAAACTTCGGCTTCACGGGCCTATTTGGTAAATAGGCCCTGGGCCTCCGACAATCTTAATCGGGCTCTAATTATGCAAACATTACTAGCAAGAAAAAAATGAATGATTAAATAAATAACTGCTTTGTTGTAACGGAATTTTTGTCATAGCGGAAATGTACAGACGGGTGTTCGCACATTTTTTAGACGATTTCGGCGTTGTTGTTTTTAACGTTTAAAATATGAATATTGCTTTCTGAAATAATCTGTATGATAATCTTGTTTCTTGATTCTAATTCTGCATAATGCTTTCGATGGATATCGATGAATGTTTTCGATGTAAGATAAATTTGCGATAGTCATAAATCCTTACTTGAAACTTCGTTTTCCGCCTTGAAATGGGCTCTTTTTTCCCTGTTTTTTTTTTTTTTTTTTCATCTGGTATCTTTTTACTATGTATATGTACTGACTTTTGGAATAGCACTTTTCAATCAATTATTATGTTTATTTCGCACTAAAAAGTTTTTATATTATGCGCTTTGCAATCATTTTAGACTGTGGAATTAGCATACTTCTGTTCGGAAGAAGAAAAAAAAAACGCAAACGCATCTTCCCATTCACAGCTTTTTTAGCATGCGCAATCTTGAAATAAGAATAAATTTGAAAGTATCAGACGATAATATAAATTACACATAATAAGTTGTTGTCAGAATTTTTTCCTCTAAAAGAATTCCATTTTTTAAAATAATTTATCAATTTGTCTAAAAAATGTGCGAACAGTCTCTGTATTATATGATACAAAAAGAAGGTTTCAGTTTCTTATTTACACAGTTGAGAAACACCGTAAATATTTATGATTTCTACACAAATTTAATAAGTGTGTTCGAATATCACAAAAGAAACAAAGCTAAAATAATGTAATAAGAGCTTTTTTAATTGTAAGCGGCTGTAGCAAGCTGTAGGTACCAGTTCTCGTCCGAGCGCAGAAGTCAAGCAGCAGCGAGCTCGGTTACTAGTTGGGAGGGTGACCGCATACGATGAGTTTCTCTTTTTTATTCAAGAATTTTAGTCACTCCTGAAAGAGTGACTATTTACTCCTATCAGGGGTGAAAAAACTCACTCCTGAAAGAGTGAGTATTCACTCTTTCAGGGAGTCAAGAATTTCACTTTTTCCTAGAGTGAATAGTCACTCTAAAGAGGTTGGGCAAATTTTGACTCTGCGATAGAGTGAATATCCACTCCTCCGGAGTGAATAGTCACTCTTTCTTATTTAGAGTGAAGAATTAACCCATTCATGACGAGTGCCACGTATATGTGATTTATAAAATGCTTATAATTTTCAATTTTTCTACCAATATTTTTGAATAGTATCGTAATTAGATTACAGACTTTCTGCGGTTAAATTAGGAATCGTTTCTATTTGAAACTATTGGTGTCGTAAAAATTGTGTTTCTATGCTCGTCGTGAATGGTTCAATAAAAGATAAGGATATTTAATATATATATATATCAAAACTTTAAAACTTAACCACGGGTATCCAACCAGCGGGATGCTTAGCACCACTATTTCCGAATAATAATTTTCGGTTTATGTAATCGCAGAATAATAAAACTAGTTAAACAATTTGGAAGTATTGTTAATAAACACTGTTCAAAAACTCTACTTGCATGACATGCATGCCTGCCAAATTTCTCACATTTTGATTACCACTTTTCTAGCAATTCCACTACTACGGAAAAGTATATTTGTTTCATTTAATGACATAATTGTCCTTAATACTTTTATTATCATACAACACCACGCCGCGGTGTTCGTCGAATATACACCAGAGTGCAAAATGACTGGAGGGATTGTTTATTTTACTTAATAATAAATATATTTATATTAATTTATATATAAATAATTTAAATTTTTTTTATCAAACTAAATTGGTAATGTAAATATAGAGAAAAAATTGTAAAACAAGCGTTATTATTACAATATAATACATTGCATTTTCACTGGTTATGCAATAAGAGCAAAATGATAAGAACGGAATAGCCCGTATATTTAACATTAGCGTTCGCGTTTCTTCGTCTGACTAGTTTAGGCTCTTAAATGTAGATTCTCTCTAACAATGATGCCAGTCTGCTAATTTTCTAAAGTTGAGATTTCTTGATTGCTAACAGGATTTTGAAACAGAAAAACTCTCCTTATTTAATGATTATATTTATTGGCCCTATTTAATTAATAGGGCAAAAATAAGGCGAAACTCACTTTTTAAAAATGTTGTGGCAATCAGGCAATCTGGATGTGGCGAAAGAGCGGACTTCAACACTGTCAAATTTTATTTTAATTACTATGTACAAATTATCATTTTCGAATTATGAAAAAACATTTAAAAGGTTTCTGTGTGCGTGTGGGGGGGGGGGGAAGAGAGTAACATTTCTAGAATATACATAGATTTTCTATGAATTTTAAAATTTAAACTTTTGAAGGGTGATGGTATATTACTTACAGCGCTTAATTATAATTACCAGAACTGCATCAGAATTTTTAAATAAAATTTTGCTTTAATAAAATACGTGAAGAAAATCGTTTATTTATTTTCAAATCAATTTGTTCCTAAATTCTGGCGACATTCAGTGATTTCATCATTATAGCAACAGAATAATGTTGTCCCTGAAATGGTTTAACTGTACATTGCGCCTGTGAAAAGGGGATTTCATCTTGTTCACTTTTTGTCTCCCCCTTATGATAATGTAGATGTATAGGAATGGAAATCTGATAACATATTTTTTTAATCCTCGAAACTTTTTTTAATGTCTTTTTCATGAAAGTACTTTGGGGATTGGAAGTAAATTTTCTTTAAAGGCATCAATCTATTTTAACGGTAAATATAAAGCGGAAATTTCAGTCAAAGAAACAGGGAAGAATCTTAAAAAGCCTCAGTTGCGTAGATTTATTTTAGATGATCCAAAACTTCAAATGGATTCTGTATTGATTACCTAAAAAAAAATACAAGAATAAGGCATTGCTGTTTTCATTCAGATAATTTCCACTAAAATTTATTTTTTACAGTTTATGGTATTTAAATTTATATGTCTGTTTTTTGAAATTGTCTGCATCGTTTACTCGTGAATCAGACTATTTTGCTAAGAACATTTTCAGTGAAATATTGTTAGAAGATATATAGAACTTCTTTCACTTTAAATTTAAGGTACACTTTAGCGCTATAAAACAGAGAATTTCAATTTATTCACATTTATATCTCTCCTTTAAATATACTAGGGCATCGAACCCGGGCTTCCCGAGATAGAGAATATATGTGAAAACCATTTATTTATTATTTATTTATTATTATTGAAAACTGTAATAGATTTTTTACATTTAATATATTTTTTCAGCACCAAAGAGCATTTTTATATGAAATGTTTCAATTATATATTCAAATAAAATTTTGAAATTTATTAAAAGTGGTAATTTCGTATTGCCCTCGTGCCAGAAGTTAATAGCCAAAGAAATCGGTAAAATTTCGTTATCTACAGCAGTTTTTTTTTCTGATAATTTCAACTGTTTTAAACGTTTATTTCAATTACATGTCAGTCAAATTTGTGTTTTATTTATACTAATATATTTATTAAATTTTAATTTCGTTATTGTATATTAGCTTGAAACAAATGCTGCACTTTTTATATTGTTTAAAGTGCAAACGGATTGAAATTTTGTAATAGTCTGCAACCGATAAAGATAGATTTTAAAAAATCATGCTATTAATTTAATCATGCATTTAATTTAAATGCCATAATAAATGAGTAAATTGCGACACAGTTTTCAAATAAATTGTATTTGAAAGTAGATTTTTTCCCCCTATCAAACGGTGTAAAAATTTAAAATATGTGATGTTTAGAAATTAAAAAATTGCAGTAGCAAAAATCGCAAAACCGAAATTTCATCGTCATGTGTTGCCATTCGCAAAATGACGTCAGCGTTACGCACGGACACGTTTGTCCTTTATAATATAGATACTCGTCCGCCGTGCGCCACGCGTGTGGAAGAGTTTGCTTGTCTCATTAAACAAATCTTTTGGGCACCACTATCTTTTAATTGTAATCTTCGCTTTATATAACACTAAATATACCACGACCCATATCCATTTGAACATGAAATTTCTTCATAAAATAAATAAAATGTAAAACACATATAAATAAATAAATAAGTTATATTGTTTTAAATAAAAATTTTGATGTTAACTTTTTTATAAGAAAAATTCTTTGATTAAATAGAGCTAAGTTCACTTTTCAAATAAAGTGGTATTTCATCCGCGATTGTGTCCCTGATTAGTTCATAACTTTTAAAAAAAGAAACAGTTAATGCGTTTTCAACAGCTCGTTACTTTTTTACGATTTGAATTTCCGGTGTGCTACTAGGCTTTTGAAACAGTAATATTCGCCTCATTTAATGACAGAGCAAATACGTTTAAAATAAGCTGATTTTTACTATTTCAAAAAATTGGTACCAATCAAGCAATCGGAATTTTAAAAAAGTAGCGTACTGGCAACCCTGAGTTAAAATGTTAAAATACACCTTCCTTAATTCCAATGGAGATCTGTCAAAAAGTTTTTTATACTTTCGTACTGTCAGTAAGAAAGTACACTTAGGGGAAGATTTTTTTTTATTTCATTGTTAATACAACATCATACATGTTTCAGAATTTTAATTTATTGATGAGATTTTTGATTACGCACGCTCGATGAAAAATGTTTTATACCAGGTTCAGTCTTCGTCATTGCTAATTATATGCATAGCAAAGTTAGGCCCACTTGATACTTTACTCCAGTGACGTTTTATGACATTTCTTTAAAGAAATTAAGCTATTTCAATTCATCATCAAAATACTTATACGACTATGTATATCATCGCAAAATGTCAATTTTCTAATGTGTTAATTCATGCAAAAGTAATTCAGTATTTGTGTCAAACTCAATATGATCTATAAAATTAAAACATATATTTATCTACTTAAAAGGTAATGAAATATTAATATCGCATGTAAAGATGTTATGTTTACAACTTATGCCCCGAGACCTTTCGAGACGCACACTCGCTCATTTTCATGGGGAAGGAGATTATGACTAGAAGAGAATGGATTCTCTTCCAGTCATAATCTTCTTGCCTTATATAATATGTCATTAAACAAGGCTAACATTACTTTTTTGGGTGCGTTCGTAATTATATAAATACGTAGCACCTATTGTTGTCGCTTGGTCCGTCCGTCCGCATAT
Source organism: Maratus michaelseni (assembly GCA_963931845.1). Taxonomy (NCBI): domain Eukaryota; kingdom Metazoa; phylum Arthropoda; class Arachnida; order Araneae; family Salticidae; genus Maratus; species Maratus michaelseni. The sequence continues at coordinate 190,237,136 of OZ007586.1, forward strand.
AACAACGCAAAAACTACCCAACCGAATGGTTTGAAATTTAAGATATATTATCTTAGCAGAATTTTGTCGAGACATTTCAAATTTTGTAAAAATCGAATCAAAACTTTAGGAGATATTAATAAAAATATTTATTAAGAAATTTGATTTTTTTAAAAAATCGTTGCTTTTTTGTTATAGGAGCTTCCGAAGTTTAATCGTCAAGCGACCGAGATACTTATTTTATTACAGAAATTAATCTGCAGACGATATAATTCATTTCACAGAATTAAAAATCATCAAGATCTGAATATTTATATAACTAGCTATAGTAGGAACGCACCTCATTTGTCACGTTTGACGTACAATTTCCAACTTGTTTAAAATTCGTGGCTGCAATCAGCCAATCTCACAGGGTTTGTACTCTTTTATCATAAATTTTTTAATACAGTTTTTCTATTTAATATTTAAATATTATTAAATCACAGTCGTTTAATTGCAGGATTTGTAATACTTTTCTTCATTTAAATAAGACAAACAATTCTATTAAAAATTGTAGTAAAAGAGTACTAATCCTGTCTCAGTTTAAAAATAACCCACCCAACAACACTGGTAACTTCTGCCCACCAAAAATACGTCACGAGCCCGCTGAAAATTTAGGAAAACTTGAATCTGTTAAGATTCTAAACATACCATACAATAACCATATCTTCCAATTGGTGCGATCATCAAATAAATTTTATTTATTCTTTAGTTTAATTTTATTTAAAATAAAAAACAAGAAATTTATTTTACTTAAAATAATTTTTTCTGTTTAATATTCGACCTAAACATTATTCGTTACATTCCTCATAACAATCAAATAAAACATGAATTAAGTAACTGAATGGATGAGGGTGGGGTTCCGTTATTTGAGAGGAATTGCCATGTGCGAAAGTGCCAAGATGCCATTGAAATAGCTACTAAAACGAAATAATAATTCATAAAACATAAATTAAAAATTGCACACTATTTTAGTGCTGCCGTGCCGATATTTTTTTTTAATTCAGATTGCTTGAAAGCTACCACTTTTTGAAATATTAATATTCACGTTATTTTCATCTTATTGAATCTCTGTAAGGCGAATGTTACTATTTCCAAATGTTACTATTTTCAAATACTGGTAGATATCTGTAAATTTAAAAATTAAAAAAGTAGCTTGTTGGCAACACTGCAGTATGTTTAGAAATCATCTAAAGTTTCTAAAGCAAGTCTCAGTTGACTCCATAGTTAAAATAAAAAAATATGTAACACACTAACTATAGGAAACAAGAAATCTCGTTTCTATTCAAACTAGTCGGATGTGTCAATCCCAAAACTTTCTTCTATCTCACACAGGTTTCACATACACTAAAAAGAATCAGCACCAATTTATATCAAGGTCTAACTGAAACTCAAGTGTTATTAAATTCCATGCATTACTTCTTGAGATCGTTAAAATCGTGTAAATCCTGCAAAATGCTGCATAGCAGCGCCACCTGCTGGGAGATTATTACCAAAAACTAATCAGCACCAATTTATATCAGAGACTAACTTAATATAAAGTTTTATTAAATTCCGAGCATTAGTTCTTGAGACAGAGCTATTGCGGAAATCGCGAAATATGCTGCATAGCAACAACACCTGCTGGGCGATTTTTACCAAAAAACAATCAGCACCAATTTATATCAGAGACTGACTGAATATAAAGTTTTATTAAATTCCGAGCATTAGTTCTTGAGATAGAGCGCCCACAAAATTTTTGTCACATACAGACAGACAGACAGAGTCACAGACAGACATTTTCTTAAAATAGCCAAATCGTGTTCAGGACCTTCTAAAACGTATAAATCCGTCAAAAATCGGAAGGCGAAAATTTTCATGAATCCAATATTTTCTTCTTGTAAAGATAGAAGAAAGTAAAAACATCATTGACTAAGAGCAGGGCTCCTACCTTACAGCAAATGCATTTATATCTTGTTGCCCATTATTTTTGTAGCTTGTAAGATATTTTAAATTAATTCCGTATATTGAAAGATATTTACTGATTCATAAACTTGAAAAACCTATCTAGGAAATCAATTTACGAAAGTTTTGCGGAGCTTCTTAATGTAAGGAAATTACATTATCCGGTCTTTCCATAAGTCGCCTCAGCTAAAAGATATATGATTGCAGATTTATGACCATAGACTCGCTGTCTACAATTATAAGCCATAAAAGTCAAGTAAGAAGGATTTTAATTTAAGTCGGTCTGGGAGTTAAAATCAAAGAGCACACACGAAGTTCCGAGAAAGACAACAACGATACAAAAACAACTGATTCATAGCCATTGGTTAGGCAGGGAAAGAGGAGGATGACCCTTTGTTATGTAAATTTCAGATAAGACAGGAGTCAACTAGCGAATGGGGAAAAAAAAGAAGGCTGGACTTGGGCTGGACTTGCAGTACTATTATGCGAATTTTGGGTAGAACGAAGGACTGCCTACCGTTGTGATGAAAAGGGAGTCTTGAAAAAGTATCAGAGCTGAGAGCATCTCGATCTTAGAAGTCAAAGTAGGAGGTTGACAAAAATGATGCGATGATTTTTATTCAGTGGTCAATAGACAGAAAGAAGTCCGAAATAAGATAAATAGAGTGCGTGGTGATTCGATTGAAAATGAACAACGAATACGAAAAAAATATGTGGAGTGGTGAATTTAATTTAAGTTTTCTAAAATGAACAATTAACTAAGTGAAGTACTAGTTGGCTAGACGAAAGAGTGTTCTTGTACAAAGAAAAACCTTCTTCAACCAATGCGAGAAGGTAACTATGAATCTTTCCAAAGTTGTTCCCAAGTTTTTTTTTATTTTCTCAAAGATATTAGGAGATAAGCTGGTAGTGTGACCTTAATTACAAATGGAAGTCATAATTTTTATTTTAGACAAATGATGTTGTCAAAATTCAATTTAAATGTTAAGAAATTAAATATAAATATCCTTTGCAATGATAAGAGTGCTAATTCAAATATTTTTGGATAAATTATGTTAGCAAATCGAGTCAGATATGTTCTGACTATTCTTTCTTTTCTGTTTTTAAATTTTTGTAAATAGAATGTAAATAAATATTTGTTTAATTTACGTATGAAGACTTCATCTTTCTTTAGAAATATTGTCATATTATTTTAATGACTGAATTTTCTATTTCAGCATTAGATAAGAGTGATTATTCTCAAACGGGTCAATGGTTACAATGAAATCACACAGCGCAAAGGTAATAGTTAATTTAATTTTTAATTGGGTCAACATTTTTAATATTTAACTTTGCTAACTTTATGTTTGACCAACTAACCTGCCCTAGAGAATTTAAAAATTTAACTTACAGAAGACTAAGAATATTTTAATCGTCTTATCTATGCATAAGAATTTTGGGGGTATTGTAGATATTAACGAAGGAGTAATTAATAAGGTGGTTGCCTTAATGAGTCGTGCAATTATCTCTTCAACACTTCTACTGTTTTAAAACCATATATATATATTTTTTAAATCATACCGTCAGTGATGTGTTAAGGATACAGATGGCACCTCGTCAATGTGAACGAAGCAGATTTAGCATGATTTTCAAATCCAAGTAATTTGTTAATGAACTGGTACACGTGTTCAATTATTTTATCACTCAAAATCAGAGGTGCCAAGCTCTCATTAATATTCGTAATATGCGAGTTAATTTGACCCAGGTTTAACACGCTTCGCACCAGAAATTGTTTTAAGAAATGAAAATAAATAAATTCCACGTAGTAAATTGAAATTAAATAAATAAAGTTTCATCCAATATTTTTTCTGGTTTGAATCGTGGGTTAGATTAAACCACTTATCAGGGAAGTTTCGTGGGAACTTGGCACCTCTGCTTAACCCTTTGCGGCATGGTGGGTCAAATTCTGTCCCACTTAATTTTAATCATAAAATGCCACAACGGCACCAGGATTTTGAAATAAATTTTTGCCGTTTATAATGTACGTGAAGAAAAGATTTTGTAATTTTCAAATAAATTTGTTCTTAAATCCTGATGTGATTCAATCTTTTCAACATTTTCGTGAAAGAAGTACTTTGTGCCTGAAAGGGTTAAAATGCATATATCTTAGTTTAAATACAATACAAAAGATATTTTCTACATGAATCATTTGATTTACTATGCGTGTTTCATTTTTACTTACCTGTTTATGACTATAAGTCAGTTAGGTAAATTTTCTAAAATAATATTTCAGGTACATTTTTTAAATTTTACATGTGGATTGAAACCATATAACTGAATAATAGTAGAAAGCGTTTTTCATTTTACTCAAAATGACATGAAAATAAAAAAATAATTACTGAAACATTTAGTAAATCACAGAATTTTTTTGTGTTTTCCCGTATATCAGGATTCGTACGCTTTTACCACAATTTTAATAGAATTTTTCGCCATATTTAAATGCAGGAAAGTATTACACATTCTGCAATTAATCGAGGCGTCTACAATTACTACTATTTAAATATTAAATGCAAAAATTCTATTAAACATTGTGTTAAAAGCGTACGACCCCTGTATATATATATATTGAAATATATATACAGGGTGTTCCGTTAAAGGGTCCAATATTAATAGGGGTAATAGAGGAGATCACACGGAGCATAAATCAGTATATAATGCCTGGCCGGATCTCAATAATTTTCAAGTTACAGCAAATAGAATGAAAAATCGGAAATTTGTAAAAAAACCCTCATTGCTAAACTATCGATAATGCTACATAAAAACGAAGCACATATTTAGAAAGAGCAGAAAAAATCCTACGAAATGACATAAGTTGTTTTAGAATATTGAGAATTAATGGCGAGTTACAAGCTCTGAAACAGTGAAAAAATACAAAATCAAATATTTAGCAAAATAGTTAATCGTTAATTCCAAAAATGCAACTCTACCTACATCAAGGAAAATGTTATAAAATTTGGTCCATTCCGAAAGCTTTCGAAGAAGCTGACAATAAACCATATCAGTTTAATTGTATGGGAGAAATCAAGCAGTTCCCTAGTTACAACTCTGTACTGTTGCACGCTCGGAAAGAGCGAAACTCCACCCATGACGATTGTAAACACCCCGTTTTAATATCTTTCAATTATACATTTCTGATCAACCTCTATCAATACCCTTTCATTATTCAGTCTGGTGAAGTGAATGACCTATTGTGCAGCTCTCGCCTTGTCTTAAAGCAAACTCCGTGACTGCTGCGTTTCCTCCATGAACTTTCAGGATGATGAAGAAGAAGTACTTTTTATGCAAATTTTCTATGTGTATAGGAAGAAAAGTGTAATAAAACAGCAGTCATCAGTGGGCGTTATGTTAAAGGGAGGCTGTTGTAAGTGGGATTGTAGTAAGTTGATGTATAATAATTATGCCGGAATACTCTAACGAAGAATATGCGGACATGCATCTGATGTACGGGCAAGCTCATGGAAATGCATGACTAGCACAGCGCATGTACCGTGAGCAATTTCCAAGGAGACGTTGCCCAAGTTCGAAACTCTTCATAAAAATCGATAGACGATTACGGGAGACTGGATCGTTTAATACAGCAAGCATTGATGCAGGGAAACCTCGACATTTACGAACACCTGCAATAGAAGAAGATGTACTGAATACTTTTAAAGATAACCCCTCCACGAGTACACGATCTGCTGCGTCTGAAGTCGGTGTTTCTCACCAAAGTGTGTGGTGTGTTCTGCGTGCAGAAAACATGCACCCCTTTCATGTGCAGCGGGTACAACTGTTATCAGTAACAGATTGTGCTCAGCGGACAGAATTCGTACGCTGGTTGCTTAATGTAACAAAAAATAATCCACAATTTCTGGAAAATATTTTATTTACTGATGAAGCAACATTTACGAGAGAGGGCGTGGTAAACACGCACAATATGCACACATGGTCATATACAAATCCGCACACTGTTTTCCCGTCGAACGCACAACAAAAGTTCAGTGTGAACATATGGGCAGGTGTCCTCGGCGATTATCTCATAGGACCATATTTACTCCCAGATGTACTCAATGGCAGTACGTACTTGGTTTTCCTACGGGATATCTTACCGCAGTTACTGCAAAATGTGCCAGCAACATTGCGCCACAATATGTGGTTTATGCACGATGGCGCACCGGTACATTTTTTCATAGGTGTTCGCAATCACCTCAATTCAACATATCCTGGGAAATGGATTGGACGCAGTGGACCTGTTGCTTGGCCTGCACGCTCTCCAGACCTCAATCCGTTAGACTTTTTTGTTTGGGGACACCTTAAATCGCTGGTGTATGAAACGCCTGTGGATACACCGGAGGATTTACTAGCGCGAATCGTTGTCGCTGCAGGAGACATTCCCAACTCCGTCGGAGTTTTTCGGCGTGTTCGCCAATCTTTACGACTTTGCTGTCGGCTGTGCGATTCTGTTAATGGGCGCAACTTCGAACACCTATTATAATAATGTCCGTTCGTCTGCCTTCCGACATTGAACTGTGCAGCGCAGGCCAGAAGACTATGCTTCACATATGTCATAAAGTACGTGGAATGTAATTCTTTATTTGTCATTTTTCTTTTATTTTCAACACTTTTTGGCACAGTATTTTGTAAGTCACAGACTGTGGTGTACTCAAATTGTAAATTACAAAGTTTGTATGAATTAATTTAAAATTTAGTGTCTTTTTTAAATTTATAATTAATAAAATTATTATGCTATTTGTTATTATTATTTCCTATCATAAATTATGATGCACATATACATACAATAATTGTCCATGTAAAACATGTACTGAAACTTCTTGCATAGTTACAAATCGCAATATTTTTAATTATTTCCGAATTTTCACCACCAGTTTAATTTTAAGGAATTTAACTTAAGCTTTATATCAATAAAAGACCACTTTGAAATGTAGACTATTATTGTAAAGTTATATTGGTTCATTCAACTCTTGAATAATTAAAAATGTTGCATCTCAGAAGAAGCATGATCGAAAATGTATAGTTGAGAGTAATTAAAAAGGCGGTGTTTCCAATCGTGATGGGCGGAGTTTAACCTTTGCTAGTGTCAAAGAAAGCGGAGTTGTAACTAAGAAACTGATTAATTTCTCTCACACAATTAAACCGATATGGTTCATTGTAAGCTTTTTCGAAAGTTTTCGGAATGGACCAAATTTTACTACATTTTCCTTGTTGTAGCTAGAGTTTTCTTTTTGGAATTAACGATTAACTATTTTGATGTATATTGGATTTCGTAATTTTTTCACTGTTTCAGGGCTTGTAACTCGTCAATAAATATTGCTATTTTAATACAATTGATGTCATTTTGTAGGTTTTTTTCTGCTCTTTCTAAATATGTGCTTCGTTTTTATGTAGCATTATTGATAGTTTAGCAATGAGGGTTCTTTTACAATTTTCCGAATTTTCATTCTATTTGCTGTAACTTGAAAACTATTGAGATCCGACCAGGCTTTATATACTGATTTATGCTCCATGTGATCTCCTCTATTACCCCTATTAATATTGGACCCCTTTAACGGAACACCCTGTATATATATATATATATATATACATATACTTTTTTTTTTTTTTTTTTTTTTTTTTTACGGAAAGTTCTTTTCGTTTGGGCAAACCAATGCGTACCGGAAAATTCTACCCGTCAATTATTAGATATCAGACTTAATGTCTAATAATTAAATGATAGAATTTTCTGGTACGAATCAAATTTCCCAAATGGAAAGAACTTTCCGAAAAACCCAAAAGTTTAATTTCTAATTTTATATATTTCTAAATATAAAAATTAACTATACAGCATAAATATTTCGTTTTTTTAGGCTTGAAAGATTTATAAAAAGTGTACATAAATATGTTAAAATAAATTAAAAAAACATTCTGAGTAAAGGTGTTAAAATATTTAAATATGTATGGGTGGTATTGCTTGTTTACAAACTTAAAAGCTCTGTTTAGGGGAGAGGAGACAGGTTAACTTTGAAACTCTATCAGTTAGCATTTTTAGAATTTTTTCAGTTTGTTATACATTTTAAATGCAAAATTGAAGAATTTTATGTCATTTGTGCAATTAAAAAATTCATAAAATTTCATCTAATTAATATCTCTAAAAAACTATTTTTTTTAAAGTTGTCTGAAAGTACGCTTAATATTTTAAAATAAATCCATTTTATTTCCGATACAATTTAAGGAGATAAATTTTTTTATTTATATAAATTCTAAAAGCCGCAATTTTAAAGAATTTTTTTTTTTAACTTACGGTAAAATATCTTCTCGGAAACAATTAGCGTGCTTTTGTTACCCAAAATTACGCAGTTAATACTTTAATGTTTAATTTAATTTTTTTCGTTTTTTTCCTTTCTTTACAAAAAAAAATGCTTAAAATACATTTTTTTTTACAAAAATAACACATTTCAACAGCGGAAATTTCGTACTCTTCAGTGGAACTTTTCAACAGCGGAAATTTTCAAATTCTGTAAAAAAAAACAAAAACAACAACAATAATAGCAATTACAAAAAGATACAGGAACATTCGAAAAGTATCTCTGTAAAAACGATTTTGGAAATTGTACGTCAAACGTTACAAACGAGGTGCGTTCGTACTCACGTTTTAGAATTAAATTCATGATATCCCGTGCGTAGATCGGGTTAAACAGCTAGTTAAGTATATATTTTATGACACTGTTCATACAAATATCTTAACTAGTTATATAAATATTCAGATATATATGTATCAGCTAGTTATATAAATATTCAGATCTTGATGATTTTTAATTCTGTGAAATGAATTATATCGTCTGCAGATTAATTTCTGTCATAAAATAAGTGTCTCGGTCGCTTGACGATTAAACTTCGGAAGCTCCTATAACAAAAAAGCACCGATTTAAAAAAAAATTCAAATTTCTTAATAAATATTTTTATTAATATCTCCTAAAGTTTTGATTCGATTTTAATAAAATTTGAAATGTCTCGACAAAATTCTGCAAAGATAATATATTTTAAATTGCAAACCATTTGGTTGGGTAGTTTTTGCGTTGTTATATGCGGACAGACGGACGGACAGACAGACGGACAGACAGACAGACAGACAGACGGACGGACAGACGGACGGACCAAACGACGACTTTAGGTGCTACGTATTTATATAATTACGAACGCACCTAAAAATCAGCTAAGAAGAAAAGTGAAAACAACCAATAAGGACAGAGAAACAACAGAAAACAAAACATTTCATTGTGTTTCAGAAATTTTCCACTTCACACACGATAACACTTTGCATGCGGCAGATTGTGGATAGCACTGAACAATAAAATGTTTTACTTTCAGTTTCTTCTCTGTCCTTTATTGGTTGTTTTCACTTTTCTTCTTAGTCTGTCTGGCGTCGGCGATTTTTTGTGCTGCAGGTACCTTTTCAACGTTTTTATGTTTTTTTACTATGGAGATTACATTCCAATAAAAAACAGTAGGTGTTGCTATTCGAAATTTTTGAAATTTTGTCACTGTAACCGTAATTGTTAGAATTTAACTATTGTTTTTCATATGATTCTTGAGCGCATACCTCAAAATACTTTAAACCAAAATTTCATTCAGTTTCTGTGAACAATATGATAGTTAGGGCTCATATCGTCGCTACCATATACAACTATCGAATGTGAAAAAATGAATTTTCCATTACTTTTAAAAATGGGACGATTGACACCACTAAATTTTATTAGAATTCTTTGCCAAGTAAGAATACTAATAGAATTAGAGTTGGCAATTTGGCCTTCTTATGGACTGAGAGATGCCGAATTCGTACCGGAAATTTTAGGAAAAAACTTTTTAATTCGCGAAATGTCAAAAAAAATTTAATCGCGAAATGTCTGTCATTAAATACAGCAAAAATGGCTGCTTGAAATTTCTGAACGAAAAAGAGGCTAAACTGTCAACCCTTCTGAAGAATATTATTAAAATTTAGTGGTGGCAATCGGCCCATTTTTAAAAGTAATTAAAAATGCATGTTTGCACATTCGATAGTTTGACATGGTAGCAACGATATATCGGGAAAGTTTTTATAATCACCCTGTAGTTTGTGGAATAAAGCCCAATCAGTGTACATATTATGGTTCTCGGCAAGTTCGGTATTAAAATTACGGTTCGTTAACGTAATAAATTACACCTAATTCAGGTTATACACGTTCAAAGGTTTAAAGTTTCACGAACGCTTTCTTCAATAGTAATATCACTATTTTTAATAACAATATTCATAATACTTAAACTCATATTCGGCGTTTAAATAAGACAAAAATTAAAAATAAAGATAGTGGTAGTCAATGTCCATAAACCTTTATACCAATGATCGTGTAAAAAATAATTAGGTGTAATTAAATAAAACTAATTAAAAAATTTAAAAACTGCTTCAGATGTGCGCAATTTTAGACATACACGTCATACAGGTCATATATCCTGAACAAACCGTGTAGCTTTGCGCGCAGCAGTCTCTTCAGAAAGGTGTAAATAAAGCCACAAACATCTGTCTTTGGTATTATATATAATTTCTCTCGAGAAACCTTTAGAAGCAGAAGCTTCATAACCGAGTGTTATTTTGAATTAACAAATAATCTACTTTTTGACAAATTTTTGAGTTAATTTTTGTTCCGAAACAAATTTGTAGGTGCGATATTTCGATACTATGTAATCGAATGCTGTTTTCCATTTATTGTAAAAGCAGAATTTCTTTACAGAAACACATGCAACAAAAAGACCATTTTATTTCAAAACCATTACGTGGAAGCTTGGAAACCCATTGTTTTCTGCGGTATATAATTGGTTCTTCCTGAAATGGTTTTTGAATATATGGCAAAGGTTTCCTGAATAATACGTAACTAAATAATTTCTTTAAATCTTCGTTACGTTTTTGCTGTATCGGAAAATGTTTCTGTAAGTTTTTCTTGTCAAACTTTTATAAAATATTTTCAGTTAGCGAAATTATTACTGATAAAATTTAATACCTTGTCACAGGTATAATTTAAAGTTTCAAATCTCTTGTGGATATCAAGTCTGATATTACAAACTATGATTGGAATATCAAATCTGATATTACAAACTATGCTTGGATTGAATTCCTTGGGAATTTTTTTTTCCAAAATTTTCATAATGTGATAGCTTAAAATCATACCGTAATTTCCGGCTTATAATCCGCTGATCAAACAATTGTGTTTCGACCCTGAAATTTTATTCAATAACCGAAGTCAAATAGCGTAATTTCCGGCGTATAATCCGCAGCTCAAAGAACCGTTTTTCGACCCAGAAAATTTATTCAATAATTGTAGTTAAATATTTACAGCGATCTTTTAAGTTACATTTTATAAAATAATATTTCTGGGTCGAAAAACGATTCTTTGAGCTGCGGATTATATGCCGGAAATAACGGTATTTACAGCAATTAGAAAGTTACGTTTTATAAAATAAAATTTTCGGGTAGAAACATTATTGTTTGATCCGCGAATTATTGGCAGGAAATTACGGTACCACAATACTGCAAAAAACTAACATTATAATTGAAAGCAAAATATCATATTTATACATCAATGGCAAATAAATACTGATTTTCTGAAACGTTTCTGTCTAATATAGCATGCACTGAAAATATAATGGTGTTATAGCTCTGAATTTGGGATTGCTGGGTTCCCACTGTTGCATTTCTTGGATACCAGTAATTGTGAAGAATATGATCAAGGTAGGGTTTTACAACATTAGCAATAGAAATAATCTTCGGACTAGGTTTCTACAAAATTTTCAAGAGAAAGCTAAAAATATTACAACCGTATGAAAAAAGTGGTATTACAAAAACGGAACGATTGGAAATTGTGTTATTTTTATTGCATCTACATGCTGAATATTTCAAGGTTTAATTAAAAATAATTCACTAAAACTAAAACGTTTAGCTTACATTCAATTTTTCCTTATAATTTTCTAACATTCAGATTTCTTGAACCAAAAATTTAACACTACATTGGTCATAAAATATAGGTCTTTAGTTTCATATAAACCAACAATTTGAATGATTAAATATTAAATAAGAATGAAAAATCATACAAAACGGTATAGATTATGAAACATTTTACAACACTATTTGTATACTGTTAAGAAATTTCATTTTAGTTCTTACGATGAAATGAGATATATAAATATACTTTAAAAACACACATTGCAGTGAAAATTCATTTTCAGCAATTGCTGTGTATAGTCAGAAATGTGTGCGAATTATTTCGTGCAACTCTGTATATGATTTACATCCATCTTGATACACTAAAATTTAGTTACATTTTTAAGTGCATATCAAAACTAAAAATGTACATACAGAAGTTATGAATCATAGTCGGCCCTGTAAACGAATTCATTTGAGTGTCTCTGTAAACAAACAATAAATTCTGCGTACTGTATAATCTATAGAAAATATGCTGTTGTGCACGTCAGTAATGTACAGGGTGATTAGAAATGAATATTCCAAATTTGAAGGACTATATCGTCTGAACAATAAAAGGTAGTGTTCCATTTCACACATCAAAGTGAGTGAGAAGTTATGAATTTTCATAAATGTAGAGGTTCGTTTTTTAGCGAGAGATGGCGCAACGAGCGGCGGGTTGAAAGCGAACCGGCATGGTCTGTTGCCAGTTCATTCATTCAGTTGCCCCCGAGATACATAAAATATAATGTTTTTTTTTTTTTTTTTTTTTTTTTTTATCTTATACCTGCTGAACTGAAAACGAGGATAACTGAAGCTATTGCAACTGTAGCACTTGACATGCTGAAAACCGTGTAGGACGAATTATTCTAGAGAATGGATGTCGCTCGTGTTTCTGCTGGAGGCGCAAACCGGCTCGTGTTTCTTCTTCTTTCTACATTTATGAAACTTCATAACTTCTCACTCATTTCGATGTGTGAAATGGAACACTATATTTTTCTGTTCAGAGGATATAGCCCTTCATAGATTGGATATTTATTTATAATCACCCTGTATATCAGTTTCATTTAAATAGTGTGACACCATTAAAATACACAGCAAATAATTTCCCCTATAGATAACAATGCGATTAAATAATTTTGAGTGTTTCTGCAATTGAAGTATAATTGTTACTTTCTCTATATTCTATAGGAAACATGTTGTCCACTTCACTGATGGATATCAATTTCGTATGTTTGAAATAGTGTAATATTATTAAAATGCACAGAAAACAATTTTTTTTCATTGACCGTAATGTAATGGAATAGTTTTAAGTATCCTTGTAAACTAGCCATAAATAGTACACACTTCATTTTCAATACCGAGCATGTCATGGTACACCTGAATAACATGTATCCGGAAAATCGGAGTATATTTACGCGAGTTAGAGCACGGTGAGACAGACGGCAAGACAGAAGGTCAAACAAACAAAATTCATAAACACTTTTCAACTGTGGGGGAAAGTGTTAAAAATAGCTATATCCCTCAGACTATAGGTTGAAATAACAGATGTAAACCTTGTACGTATCATTGAATTTTTGGTTTCATTTATTTCATACTTTAAATTTTTCTCATATAAATAATTGTCTCTCTCTCTTATAGTTACTTTTTAATAAGTGATATTTACGTTTATATGGTATATGGAAATCATTTTTAAACTATTGTACGTAACCTATATTATAAATAAAGATCTCTTTACAAAGAATAAGTTCTTAGGCTTTAAATGCTGCCGGTATTAGTTTGTCTAATTCTCATCTTTACTCTTAATCCATAAAAAGTATTTATTTTTAGTTTTTTTTTAAATATTTAGGAAAATATTCATGACTTATAAAAAAGAATTTTAAATGCTCCGCAAATCATCGTTTCATCACATGTCCATTTCTTTATGAAATGAAACTTTTATGCTACCCAGAAATTATTAAGATTCTGATATGAAATCTTCTTTTATGATTATAGTAAATATAGTTCACAGTATTCTTTTCTTATTTGGAAATCCAATATTTGAAATATGATTATTTCCGCTTCAGATCTTGATAGTTTACCTAAAAATCCATATCCATTTTTTGAAGACAATTTCATGCTTCTTTAAACATATAATTAAAGTGGATTTAATTCAGAGGATATTTAGGCGTGAGAAAAGCATTCTAACAAAAGCAGGTGAGGTTTTCTCACGTTTTTTTTTGCAGCTATAGTGAAAATTCAGCAGGTTGAAAAGTTTGTAATATTGTCATTTTACTCAATAATTGTAATTAGCCTGTAAGTAATAGGAGTCGTATGTTGGCTGTTGTATGCATTGTTTCATGGTTGGGGATTTTTTTTATTAAAAATATTTACCATTTTTTTCGACTAGTAATATTCGCTTTATTTAATAACTGAATGTCTGTTATTATATAAAGCGAAGATTCGCACACTGTAAAAAAAAAAAAAATGTAAATTCACGGGCATTCTCCGTGAATTGCAGCCGTAATTTTATGGGAAATGCCCCTTTTTCAAGATAAACGGTCAATTTCATGTTTTTACGCGGAAAAACCGTTAATGTAAAGACAAATCTCTTTTATCTAGGGACAAAACCCGTTTTCTTATGGACATTGCCTGGAATCTCTGCTGCAGTAATTTTACTGCAGCAATCTTTTTACAGTGTAGTTGGAAAATGTGTCATTTAATTTGAATAAAAAAATGTCCATTCTAATAATGCTGCTTGTATACTGCCAATCCGAATAAACTTTTGTACACGTTCTAAATCAAGTAATGCAGGAAAAGTAGAATACCTCTTTCCATGGGGTGTTTGTTCAGTGTGAAATAACATAAATGTGTTGATTTGTGGCATTTGTTTTACAAATTGGACTTCTACATTGAATCATTAATTTTATAGTTTTGTTTACTCTTCACGAAATAAATATTTGACGACTTCTCACGTTAATGTCATCATTTCATGAGCAGAATTACAAATTTTTGGGACAGTTAAGAATAACTGCCTAATTTTTGTTGCCTTCCTATAATAAAGGAATATTTCGAGGACGAGAAACGCGGTTATCAAGAAAATTTTTATATTGGGATTCTGTAACAATCGAAGGTTCTATCAATCAATTAACCTTTTGATTACGGGACAAGATTGGCGACTTTTTATATTCCATATTTTATACAGGGTGATTTTTCTTAAAGTTGTGAAAGTAAAACCCTATAACAAAAGAACCACTGATCCAAATGACCTGAAATATTACTAGTGTGCTCCCAAAGCAATGGGTATTTTTTTAGACGTGGTTAAAAAAAAACTTAAAATCCCACCGACAGATGGCGCTGTATATGCAGCAAAGTTGGGAAACGAGCTTGTGAACGACACACATTTAGTGGCGATAAAAGCGTGAAGCACGTACACCCAGTGGCGTAGCGTCAGGGGGGGGGGGGGCACGATCATTTTACTACCAGTATAATTATATACTACATTTAGCCTTATTTAATCTTTGAACGGTATGAAATAAATAAGGCCAAATATAGAATATAAAAATACTGGTAATAAAGTCACCCGTGCCCCCCTTGACGCTACGCCTCTGCGTACACCTCGTGTTCATTATTCCACGGATGGCCATTGGACGTCAATGGATATCCTCGCAATGACTGTGCCATTGACGGACCATGCGTTGTTAGTGAAACTGTATTATCAGAATAATGACAGCGTAGCAACTGCTCTTAGGAGACTTAGGACACTTAAGAACTTAAGAAAAGGTCCAATGACGATAGAATGTTTACGGAAGATGGGTTTGAAATTTGAACAGACTGCTTCACTGAGCCTAAAACCCGGTAGAGGAAGGAAACCAGTTGATTTTAACCTACAGCGCCATCTGTCGGTGCAATTTTAAGTTTTTTTAAACTACGCCAAAAAAATCCCCATCGCTTTGGGAGCATACTGGTCAAATTTCAGGTCATTTGGATCAATGGTTCTTTTGTTATAGGGTTTTACTTTCACAACTTTAAAAAAATCACCCTGTATATACCAAATTTGCAATAAAATTTCTTTTTGTTAGATTCCTATTTACAATATTCTAGTACAAGTGTATGGCAAAAATTATTTTTCGAAAAGTGGTTCGAATAAAATAGAAAAATAGTCTCTGGGACGTATATGTCTTGACACCATAATCAAAGGGTTATAAGGAAATGAGTGAAAACACTTTGTTGAGTAATGACGAATATACTCGTCACTTACTTAGAACGTTTTATTATTCAAACAGTAGCAGTAAATTTTGAGTTGTAATCTCTGCTTAATTTATTCATTGAAAGTCCGGCATTAAATAAAATGAAAATTACTTCTGAAAAATTCTGATAGTTATTTTGAATGAAAATACACGCTGTTGGAAACACTGCTGGTAAAGAATAGGTTAACTTTTTCATGAGTAAAGTAATTCTGCTGGTAAAATTAAATAAAATTTAAATATAATATAAAATAAAATAAAATATATTATAAAATAAAAATATTCACACATCATCAATGATTGATTGTCACCAGAATGTATGAATGAATTTGTGAGAAAAAAATAATTGCTTTTCCTCGCGTACATCAGTGTTGCCAATGGGCTACTTTCTAATTCAGATTGCTTTAATTGTACCATTTTTTGAAACGGTTTAATTCGTCTTGTTTTTGACTTTTTAACACTAGAACGACCGGAAATTTTACCCAAGTTTTATAAAAATATTTTATACCAGAATTTTTATCTAAAACTATTTAACTTATTTATTAATTTTATTTTTTGTGTAATTTATACTTTACTTACTTTATGAAAAAAATTCTTGTTTGAAGCAAGATGTATTTTCATTAGATACCGGTCAAAATGACCGCTAATAGTCGTTCTAGTGTTAATATGTCATTAACCCCTTAACTGTGTAGCCCGAACTCAGTTCGGGCAAGAACAGTTTGCTTGTTTTGTTACTAAAAGCTTTTGCACACCAGTAATTATTTAACGCAACCTTCGCTTTATTAATCGGCAGACCATTTTCGATTACAGAAAGCAAATATTTTAGTACGGAAAAAGTGGTGTATAGTGCCTATTTTTAGTTTATGGTGTCAAAATACCTCCCACAGTTAAGGGGTTAATTAAGTGGAATTTTACTTTCTCAAAAAAAAAAAATCATTTCGTTTAAAAAAAAATTAAATGCGTTTCATACCAGTTTTATATAATAGCAAACTCTGTTTTGTTTTATGAGAGTGTTTCTCCCATCAATTGAAGTGAATATTTATCTTAAAAACAAACTGGTGTTAACTTAAAAGAAACATAATGTTGCGAATACGCAACATCGGTCTTTAACACTAGAACGACCATGAGCGGTCGATTTGACCGTTACCAAGCGAATATATTCCGATTTGAACCAGCTTTTTCAAAAATATATATATTAAATATAAAACTCATTGAATTATGTTAAATGATTAAGTTTAATAGTTTTAAATAAAAATAATGGTGTGAAATAGTTTTATAAAACTTGAGTAAAATTTCCGGTCGTTCTAGTGTTAATGGGTTAAATACATAAGCACCACTTTTCCCTCCTTCGGGGTGATAAAAAAAACTTTGTCACGAATTAAAAATAAACCACTACTACTAATTCACATGCTCTGTTACAGATCTTTTAAATCCATTCTTCACACCGACTTTACAGATAGATGCCTGCGTTTTAGATACCTCGCTTGACCAAAATAGCTGGTTTCGTGTAGATTAATATTTTTCATTTTCACTTTGTGATTTTTCTGGTTTAAACTTTTCCTTTTCTAGCATGCAAAAACACAAGCAGTTATAAGAGGGCGCAATAGCACTATTTTCAACTTGCAAAATTTCTTGTATTCTTCTGCTCAGGCTTAATATATAACAGCTTTATATTAAAATTAAGTGATCGCAAGTTAAAAGTGTCAAAACGAAGATGGTAAACATTGCGAAAGTTCGTGCTCGCAAAAAATGATTTGCGAGAAATAAAAATTCTGACAGTAGAATTGTACATATTTTTTTAATTAGTGATACTTTTATAATAGATTTTTTTTTATCTTTGTCATTATTTCTCGTTTCATTATATTTTTTCAAAATAATCTTATAGTTTTATCATTTATAATTGATAGTTGGCTTCTTCGAAAAAATATACTAATTTTTACACAATATATCGTTGATACCATGTCAAACTGTCGAATATGAAAAATTGCATTTTTCATTACTTTTAAAAATGGGTCGATTGTCACCACTAAATTTTATTAGAATTCTTCGCCTAATAAGTATACTAATAAAATTTCTGTGAAGAACAGGGTTACCAGTTTGGGCTCCCTTTTTATTTAGAGATGCCGAATGCATACCAGAAATTTTGAGAGTAAATGTTTTACATTAAGTAATAACGAAATATGCTGTCATTATATAAAGAAAAAATTCTATTTTAAATTTCTGGTATTGATTCAAAATTTCTGAATGGAAAATGAGTCCTAACTGGCAACCCTAGTGCTGTTGCAACCCGGAAACCCTATTAAAATTTAGTGGTGACAACCGGCTAATTTTAATTAATAATGAAAAATGCCTTTTTTCACATTCGATAGTTTGACGTGGTAGCGACGATATGATCTCCTTTCTGCTGCGTTGAACCATTTCTTTACAGATTTTGTGTAAGATGTCATGTTACGTTTAAGATATGTTTAAAAGTCGATTTAAAATAGGGATCTTCAACCTGTGGACAGTGGGCCACCAAACTATCACTACTTTATTATGAGTAAAATTGCCTTGCTTAGTAACCGAAAATTTGCGATTAAATAAGACGACGATTACCTGTCGGAATTTGTCCTTAATTAATGACAGTGATTAAGTAGGAGAAGAAAACATTTTAAAATTAGTGGTACAAATGTGCCAATTGCCTATTTCTCCCTGATGGAGTCGGCGCCTATGCCCTTAACAACCTGCACGCGTTTTCTGTCCATCTATATATTTTTTTTATTGTATTGTGATAACAAAGTTTACTATACTTATTTAATATATTTTATTTAAATGTATGTTTGAAAACATTATATTTATTAAACATTTATAATAATATATGCGAGACTGAACGTATAAGTATATGTAAATGTATAGCTACGAAATTGTGAATTTTTTCCTCTATCACAGGAACTGTTTTTCAAATTTATCAAAGAATTGATAATTTTGAATGGTAATAACTTCACTACATCTTTCTCAGTGAAATACAAAATTTTATTAATTACTGTATTTTGCCATGTTATTTACAGTCTTATTTAAATTATTTTTTTTTATTAAAGATACCTGTCTTAGAGCGTAAGTTTAAGAAAAAGAAAATTTGTTTATATGTTTTGTGTAAATATAGCACTACAAATATAATATCACATTTCTAGATGGATAAATATCCTTGTACATTATTTGTACAAAAATTGCGTTACAATGTGTTCTGTCTCCTTTAAAGAAAATTTTATGGAAAATCTAAATTTGTTCATTTTTTTAATATGGTTCTTTAAAGGAGAAAAATCCTTTTGTAACTTATCCTGGATAAAGTAACATAAAATATTAGAAAATATCCATTGCTCTATTGTATAAATGCTCATTTTTTATGAAATACATCCGCTAACACTTCCATTCTTTCAATCGTTTTTCATCATATTATTTAACAACATTGACGGCTGGATGTTTAGAAAAAAAGCTGGAAATGTTATTATGCTGTCTAAACAGTATCCATCATAATGTCTCTTTTGATAAAAGATTTTATTCTAGTTTATCCTGTTGTTGATAATATTTGTGACTGGAATACAAAAGTATCAAAATATATATTAAACTTTTTCTGTTGTTGTGAAATATATTTCTTCGCATAAAAACATGCTTTATATAAAGAAAACATATTTTTGGATAAATACAAAGCCAACATACAAACAAAATAAAACGTTTAATATTTTAGGAAAATTTCGCTACAAAATAAAGAGATTTATTCCGTAAAACTCTCCATTAGAAAATCACAAATTCTTTTATTAAATATTCAGATAAGGATTAAATCCATTTACATTACAGACAAGGTGCGTACACTCCTTAGAATTTCCAAGGAGTATAGCACCACTATTTCAGATTAGAAATCTGCGTATAATATATTTTTGACAGATTAGAAATCCTTATGTGATTAATTGCATAACTGCACGCACCAGTTTATAAATTGCAGGAAATTTGCATTTTCTATTTAATAGACTCACAACAAAGGGGATTATACCAATATATATATATAGTAGCGCATAACTCTTGAATGGATGCCCTGATTTTTATAAATATACAGGGTGATTATATAAAAACTATCCCGATATATGAGGCCCTAGCTATCATATCGTTAGAATGAAATTTTGATTTAAAGTATTTTGAGGTTTGCGCTCAAGTATCCTATGAAAAACAACAGTTTAACTCTAACATTTACGGTTACAGTTACAAAAAATCGAAAATTTCAAATGGCAACACCTACTTTTTTTATTTGAATGTGATCTTCACAGGGAAAAACCACGCCCCCTGAATACTAGGCCTGAGCGCTGACATAAAAAAGGCGTCTGTCGTAGGCGAAATTTTTTCAACGTTTTTTTTCAACGTGAATTTGAATACCAATAATTTCTAAAAGTTTTCTCCACCTTATTTCTCTGAGATTCAATAAGTCAAAGAAAACTTTTAGAAAATACTGGTGTGTAGAATTAGTGAACCATACAAACGCTTAAAAATCTCGCCTACGAGTGCCGCCATTTTTCTGTCAGTGCTCGGGCTGCGTTGGCAGGGCGTTGGGGAGCGGGATTCGGGGGGGGGGGGCGTTGGAAAAACATAAAAATCCTTGGAATGGTAACTGTAAAACGAAAATCGCGAGCACTAGACAGACTAAAAAGACAAGTGAAATCAACAAATAAGGAAAGAAAAGCAACAGAAAGCAAAATATTTTTTTGTGTTTCACAAATTTTCCACGTGACCTGCTTCACACACTATCACACTTTGCATGCGACAGATGGGGGGTATCACCGAAGCACGTACCATGGTAAGAGGAATCTATTGAACATGACGTCTAATGGCATCCTTCAAATCAGATGCAGTTTGCGTATTAAATGCATAAACTTTAGATTTCAGGTATTTACATAGCCGAAAATCCACTGGAGTGAGATCTGAGAATCTTGGCGGCCAACGGAAACGTGAATTGGCGGGAGATAGCACTCTCGCCAAACTATTCTGTTAATAAACGTTTGAAACGATGAAACAAATCGCCTAATTTTAACAAATTATGATCAAAACAGGGGTGAGATATTGTGATCCACGGATAACGCATTTTTTATAGTAATTTGTGCCTTTTATCTCATAGATTCTGCTAGTAAATGAATCAAAGATTACTTTTAAAAAACAGTGATATTCCGCGAGACAAAGTTTACACTCAAGATCTAAAAGAGCTTCTTTACAATCCAAACTCTATTACATCCTTTTCCCTATTTATGGTCAGTTGAATGTTAAAAAAAATGTTTCTATATTAAATCCAAATATTTGTGCTCCTTTAACCCCTTGAAGGGCACCGGTATATTATATATACACTTAATTTTAATCCCAAAGTGCCACAATGACACCAGAATTTTATAATCAAATTTTGAATTTATAAGATACGTGAGGAAAAGCTTTTACTTATTTAAAAATAAATTCGTTCGTGAATCCTGGTGTCAATCAACCATTTCAATATTTTAGCTACAAAAGTATTTTGCCCCTGAAGGGTTTTAAAGGATTTTACGCATGTTACAATAATCTAGTTATGAAAATGCATAAAACTGTGTTAGAAAGAAATTACAACACTTTATTCATATTTATCTTTTCACACACACGTACGATATACAGTGTGACAATTATTGAACTATATGAAATTAAACCGCCATAACTTCTGAACGGTTTGCGTGATGAAGTTCAAACTTCGTGGTTGTCCGCAGGGCATGATGGGAATTAGTATGCGCATGCTCACACAACTTGTTGTTGTCGGCCATTTGCAAGTGAAAACGTCACGGTACAGCGTCCCTGAGCGCATTTCGCGATCGAGAAGTCTCTCCACCCTCAACGAGTGACTGTGTGGTGTGCACACAGACGGTCCTGTCACGGAATAATTAGTCCGATATTCGTTGACGGGAAGGTGACTACTGAACGATACGTGAAAGTTTTGGAAAATGGTTTCTTCCCCATTATCCACAGTGACCCTGATTTCGACAAGATGTGGTTCATGCAAGACGGAGCTCGACCCCATCAGATCAAGAAAGGGTTTAATGTCATGGAGCAGCACTTTGAGGACCACATTCTGGCTCTAGAGCACCCAGAGGCCACTGGAATGGGACTCGCTTGGCCGCCATATTCTCCAGATCTGAACACATGTGACTCATTTTTGTGGGGCTACATTAAAGACAATGTGTACAGAAATAACCCCAAACCCATTGCTGAGCTGAAAACTGCATTTCAGGAGGTCATCGACAGCATCGATGTTCCGACACTTCAGCGGGTTATGCAGAATTTTGCTATTCGTCTGTGCCACATCATAGCCAATGATGGCAGCCATATTGAACAGGTCATAACCTAAATCCGAATATCTGTAGTGACGTTTACATGTTGAATAAAGTTTGTGCACTCAGTAATTTTTAAATAAGTTACGTTTTATTTCATATAGTTCAATAATTGTCACCCTGTATATATATATATATATATATATATATATATATACATATATATAAATAATTATAATTATATGTTCGTATTTTTGTATAGTACAACATTTGTAAATTTCATTAGATATAAAACTAACCGTTATTTCCTCCATGTAAGTCGCGGCGCAAATAAATTTGTTTTAGGCCAGATAATACATTTAATACAATTTAACTTATTTCTAGTTGAAACTTATGTGATACTTTTCTAATAAAATTTCTGGTTTGAAACAGACTTATTTTAGCCACAGCTTATACACAAAAATTTACGGTATTTAAAACCGGAAAAACGCTTTCATTAAATATCTGTAAATTTTGCATCCTGTTATACCATTACAGGTTTATATAAAACATCTATTCTTTTCATGCCCCAGTCAATTCAACTATATTTTACGAGGAGAAATCTCAGATATAAAATACAATCTCAATTTCAATTTTTCAAATGTGAACCTTTTCAATATTGCTTTGCACATTTAAGAGTATGCACGAATTTTAATAATCATTCGAAAATTTCAAATAATGATTTTATTTATTTGAGATATTACACCATTACATGTTCATTTAAAACTCATCTATTCTTTTCATGCCCCAGTCAGTTCAGCTAGATTTTAGGATAAGGAATCTCAGATATAAAATAGTATATCAATTTCAAATTTTGAACACTTTCCATGTCCGATTTTGAATATCTACATACATTCAGCTTTCATTGTGATATATGAAGCCATATGAAACCTTTAAGAACTAATTAGGGCTCGTAAATATAGGGGTCCCACTGATCTTCTTTTTGATCATCAGTATTTTTAAACAGAAATCTCCATGGTATATTTTTTGGAAATGTTATAGAAAATAAATATGAAGATTATTGTTTGAAAAAAATCTGTTAAATCTGTCAAAATGCTGTATGACCATAAATGAATTTGCTCGATATTTGATTGTTTATATATTCCTTTTTATGCAGTATGCGTATAGTCCTTGAAGTTGAGCACCATTATGTCAAAATAACAGTAATCGCCTTATATAATAGCAGAAATTCTAAGATTAAAGAAGGCGAATTTTAATAACCAGTGCGGTAAAGATTGGCGTAGCGTCAGGGAATGCTGCTTCGCTTTACTACGATTATTATTATACATTAAATTTCGGCTTATTTAATCATATAACATTCAAAGAACAAATAAGTCTAAATTTAGTATATAATAATACTGGTATTAAAGTTATGCAGCATCTACTGACGGTACTCCTCTAGTGATAACATAAGAGCGTAAAATTTAGCTGCTGTACGTTATAAATTCCTGAATAACCATATTTATAAGAATTATCGTGTAATATATCGCATAAATATTTCTTTAAATAATTTTAAATATAATAAAAAGCACTGGGAATTCCCATATGTATCAAATTACGTTAAATATACGTTTTTTATTGAATGCATTCTTCTTCCTTTTACAAAATGCATAAAAGAACATATTTTTAAGAGTAAACTTTAATATTTATACTGTGTTATAACAGCAATATAAAAGTTACTAATCAAGTCTATGAACATCTACGCATCCCGGTTGTCAGTTTGGTTTCATTTTTGATTAAAAAATTAAGAATTCATACCAGAAGTTCCCAAAAAAGAATTTTCACTTTAAGTAATCACAAAATGTCTGTCATTAAATAAAGCAAAAGTTACCTTTCTCAATTTCTGGTATGAGTTCGTAATTTCTGAATAAAAAGGAAGCCAAACTGGCAACCTTGTTACGTATTAAATTCACCTTCACAATTTATCATATGTATCCACATTGAACATTCCATAGAAAATTTTCCAATTACAGAGAATGTACATACTATTTCACTGAATAAAGTTATACTATTTGGAAGTTAAACTTAAATTCAAAAATTTCTATGAATTTCTAAGAAACATTTCGTCGATTAATATTTGATTTTACACCTGTAATTCTTTGTTTCCGTAGACACTTTTTGAATGTTTACCTTATAATATGAAATAAATATATATTATTCATGATAACGCTATTATAAAGTTTATAATCTTCGTAAAACATAATAGCTTCCTTATCAAATCGTCCCCTTCATGTTTTTTTTTTCAAAAGCTGACATGCATGTATTAACGCATAGTCTGTGAAAAATATAAAAATATTCTTTTCCATAGTGTGCACAGAAAGCGAGTTTTATAATAATAATATTTTTTTCATAGATTTTTTGTTAAAATTACTTCTGACAGAGGATATTTTTCAGGAAAGAAAACAGAAGTTATTTTGAGTTATTTTCCATCGTTTGTGTATTCACTTAGACAAAAAATGTATTTATGTGTTATAATGAAGATGATCATAATTTATATGACATCGGTGTCCAAGTCGCTTTCATAAAAACTGTTTCACAATTCCATTTCTGAATAAAAACTCTTTGCCTTATTTATTCGAAAGATGACTTAATGTGTTATAATTCTCATGAAACTAATTTATAAGACAGGGTGTCCAAAACTTTTTTCCTATAATCCATTTGTCGCCTCTATTTCTGAATTAAACTTTACGCCTCATTTAATCGCAAAATGTCAGCGGCAAAGTACTTCTATTAGTAAATTGCTGAAATGATTGATGTACACCAGAATTTACAAACAAATTTATCTAAAAATAAGTAAAAGCTTTTCTTCACGTACTTAACATGTTAACTGGGTATAGCTAGGTCTCCTATAGTACAGACTGAATCATACCGCCATTTAAGAAACCAACGGGACCCACTAAGCTGAAACCAGTTTAGCTTACCACAGTGGTGGAAAACAAACACCTGCTCTGTCGGTGAACTAATGCTGAGTTAGGTTACAAGATGGAAATGCGTCAGATCCCCTTATAGGAGCCTTGGGTATGACGAAATAATTCCTCATACACGAACTACTACCTTAATATTTTGAACGGATTACTTCCACCAGTAAAATATTTATAGTTTTTTTATAAATTTTTTATAAGTTTATAAGTTTTCATTTTATGAAAACGTCCGATTCATGCAAGATTACTGCCATCAATAAGGAAAAAAATTCTATTTTTTTTTACTGGTGGAAGTGTGCCCCGTTGGTAATCATGCATATCAGTTTAACAGAAGTTTAAACCCCGGTTAACAGGTTAAAAAATATAAATATTTCATTCCAAAATTATGGTGCCAATGCAGGGCTCCAAATGGTCCGCCAACTGAATACCAACATTTTTTAACAGAAAATTTCATGGTAGGTTTCTACAAAACTCCCTCAAAAATTTACCTTCGAAGGTGGTTTCTGGAAATTTTGCAAGAACAATCTAAAAATAAAATATTTCTAAGAAAATACCGAAATTCAAAAACGGACCATTTGGGAGCACAGCAATGTGTCATTTAGGGATTAAAATTAAGTGGTCTATAAATTAACCACTTTCCTTCAAGAACGGTAAGACGAATTATTACTTTCAAAAACAGTGATAGTTCTTCGGCCCTTGGTACGCAGTTTGGATGCTCCTATTTTAAATTAAAAATTCTAAGGTCTCGTATCAACTGAATTTGTTTGCACTGCTGGTCAAAAGAGGCAGCCATAAATAATTATAATATGAATTATGAATAGAAAATAGAAAATATGAATAGAAAATATAATATTGATAATTATAATATTCCGCATTTGCCATAGTAATGTGAAGCTTATGCATGTTATAAGCATATCTTAAAATAAGTAATTTTTCCATTAAACTTAGTACAAGACAACAAGCACTTTTTATCGTGATCATTCAAGCTTTATTTTGTAACGATAAATACTTCTTTGAGGATAGTACAATAGAAGGCATTTGCATGTTTATTAATTCTAGAGAAAACCTCGGAAACGTATAAAACGAAAATTATTTCAAAGTTTATAATGTAAATTTTTCTTCTTTAAAGTTACATTAAAAAAAATAATCTTAATTATATTAATAAAAAAATCTCAACTTTATACCACAAAGAAAATTTAATACTTTTTAATACTTTCCAACAAAGTTTAAAAGTGTTTATGAATTCGGTTTGTCTGTCTGTCTGTCGTTTGTCTGTCGGAGCTCTAACTCGCGTAAATGTACCCGGATTTCCATGCAAGTGAAATATGTTATTGATGTTAATTGTGACATGTCCTGTATTGAAAATGAAGTATGTAGCACTTATAGTTCATTTGCAGGTACACTCAAAAGAATTATTTTACATTACGGTCTATGGGGAAAAATCGTTTGCGGGGTATTTTAGTTATCTTAATGTATCTCAAACATTTTGAAATTGATATATGTCACTGAGGTGCATTACAAAATGCTTACCATAGATTATGGAGAGCATTCATAGTTCACTTACAGGGACACACAAAATAATTCGGAACAGTACTGTCTGTGAACAACAATTTCTGGAAGAGAGTTTTCCATTGTGGCACGCGTTTTTAAATTTAACTATTTTTTTACATATTGCTTGGTGTGTATAAATTCTGTAGATTATATACAGGGCTGCACAAAAGGTGTCGAGTGCATTATCTTTCACTGAACGAAATTGAAGAATGGAAATTTTGAACTTTGCTGTGCGATTCCTATCGGAACTAAATTTTAGCTTATTATGTAGCATATATGCAAATCTATTTACAATATATGCAGGGCTGCACAAAAATATTCAGTTACTTATTCGATTATTAATGGTAATTACTGAAACTGAGTTTTCAAATATGTTATACGTTTTCCAGAATGTTTTACACAGATATCACATTTCATCTTATTAATCTTTGAAGTTTTGTTATAGTATTCTGATTGTGTTGGGATGTGTTTCATAATCTATGCTTAACGCATGATTTATCGTTCTTTCTTCAAATGTGTTATTGGTTTTCAAAATTGTTTACTTATATATTATTTTTTCACCTTATTAAATGGTCAAGTTTTGTTACAGTTTACAGAATGTGTTGTAAAGTGTTTCATAATCTGTTCTTGACGCATAATTTTTCTTCTCTGATAGCTTTATAATTGAAATGTGTCTATAATTTCCTATACAAAAATTGTTTGTTTTTGCATGCATTCCCAACTCACTTAGAGTCTAATCAGAATAATTGAACACAGTGCATTTGTATATACGTATTTTATTTCGGTTCAGTGATTATTTATAGATTGATATAATTTTTGCGGCAGCGTATCTCTTAACATATATCAGCAGATGAAAACTTCGGTGTAAAAATAACGCATGTTAATGATTTTCCATGTAGTAATATGTTCTAAGTTTGATGTATGTTAATTTTTTTCTTTTCTTCATATAACAGTGAATAAATCATCATTATAAGCATTTCAATAGCAACCAGAGTAAGTACGGGTGCTTATTTTCTCGGAATCAGTGGCGTAGCGTCACGTGGGGGGGGGGGGGGCACGATCATTTTAATACCAGTATACTTGTATACTACATTTAGCCTTATTTAATCTCTGAACGGTATGAATTAAATAAGGCCAAATATAGTAAATAAAAATACTGGTAGTAAAGTGATCCGTGCCCCCCCCCCCCCTTGACGCTACGCCTCTGCTGGGAATACAATTTCAGAAGAGTAATCGTTAACTAATTTATACTTATAAGTCAAAAAAATTGAAATTTTATTCAATGAAATAAATGAAGTAGATTTCAAATGACTAGCACATAAAACTTGACATATTTAATTAAATAAATTTGCTTGTTCAAATATGTCTCTTTTACTTAAAAAAAAACACCGAAAAGTTGGAAAGTGTTCTTATTTAACCATACTTTGCGATAGTTGTATCGTTCTGATTTTATAACATAAAGAGATATGATTATTATTTCTTTATTAATATTTTTTTTTATTAAATTCCAAGACACACAATTATTAAATTCAAATAATTACCGTAATTTCCGGCGTATATTCCGCGGATCAAACAATCATGTTTCGGCCCAGAAATTTCATTTTATAAAATGTAACTTATTAGATCGCTGTAAATATTGGACTTCAATTATTGAGTAAAATTTCTGGGTTGAAACAGATTTGTTTGATCCGCGGATTATACGCCGTAAATTACGGTACATAAAAGACATTGATGTTTTGGCTGAATGTAAACAAAGCGACACACTTTAAAAATAAAATACAAAAAAATTACTGTAAATTAAGATTAATTTCTTTAAAAAAATAAAAAATAAATAAAAATAAAAAACAAAATATAAAGGCAAAACACTCAAACTACTCCCCATTATTTTGAAACGTTTAAAAAATAAATTTTTATCTTACTCAAGGTCCGTACACTCCGTGGAATTTTCAAGAAGTGTGCCAGCGCTATTTAACCCTTTCCGGCACAGACACATTCCGTTCTTAAAATGCGAAATTACTGACTGACACCGGAATTCACAAACGACTTTTTTATAAAATAAGAATTCCTTATTTTAAACTTTCATTGTAGAAGCAAAATTTTATTAAAATATTCTTGGTGCCGAATGCAAGTTTGGAATTAAAATTAGGTGTACCCGGAGTGGGACCACTGTGCCGGAAAGGGTTAACTCTTTCAGACACAGTGGTCCCACTCTAATTTCTCCTTTTACGAGCAAAGTTTGTCTGTGCTGGAAAGGGTTAAGGTAAAAATATTTATATCTAATATTTAACACTACACATACTAATAACCGATTGACCTGTACTAAATGAAATTATGTGAATTCGAACCAAAAAATTTTTTATAGCATAAATAAAATAAATCACAGAGAAAGAAGTTAAATAATAAAGTTAAATAGATTTAAATAAAAATTCTGGTGGGAAGTCTTTTTCTAAAATTTGAATAAAACCCCCGGTATGTTTAGTGTTAAATTGCAAATTTAACCGCTTCGTACATTCCTGAAATTCGTTTTTTTCTTCAGTTAAACAATTAGAAAATTCTACTAACCTTTTGATTACGGGACAGGACTGACGACTATTTATTTATTTAGTAGTACCACAATTTACAAAAAAATTCTTTATGCTAGATAATTCATGAAAATACCGTACTATACGTGTATGGCAGAGATTATTTTTGCAAAAGTTGTACAAATGCTAGTAAAAACTACGTACTATGTAGAAAACTATGTACAAAAAACTAGTAGCGGTGTCCCAACCCCGTAATCCAAAGATTAAAACGATGTGAAAAACATTACGCACTTTGCCTACCTGCTTAAAAACATGTATATTAAAGTTTTTAAAAGCGATGATTTTTTAAACCAGATCGCGTACTAATTTCGTTAAAAGTATTTCTAAGTAGTCTTTTATAAGAATAAAGTTTTTTTTCCATATATTTTACAAATAATTCGAAAATTAAACAGTATAATTATTTAGCTGTTCAAATTTTACTTTGCATCTGAATGACATATATTTGAATTGTCCTCTAAAAATCAAAAGTAGGTTAACTGCTGTCGCACGTTAAATTCATTATTAGTTAATTAAGCTTAACGTTGAATGTAAACACTTGAAATCTTTTTGAAATGTTATTGCCACTACATCATGAAAACAAGTGTTTAAACCAAAAAATGCTTTATCCAGTAATGAATAATTAAGTATTTTTAAAAAAGATAATTTTAAACCTAATGTTTAAAATAACTTAGAATTTCAAATATCTGTATTAATAGAAGAAAGATTTTTGTCTGTATTTACGTGTGTGTGTGTGCCTGAGTGTGTGTGCGCGCGAGCGCCCGGAGTATGCGTTATGGCTGGAGAAATCTATCTCACATAGAGGTCTGCAAATTTGATTCCGTATAGAAGGCGATAGCTAAAAATGCACCTGGGACATAGATTCTGGATCAATTGACTGAATTTCTTTAATTATAATTTGTTATGTGATTTTTAGGACTTTTCCACTATCTGCTGCGATTTTTTTTACGCTAGTCAAAGAATCTGGTTTCAGTATTTTAGTCCAATACAGTAAATATTTTGTACTCTTTTCATTAATGTTTATTCGGAATTTGTATTGCTATTTTTGATTTTTTCGAGGATTTTTTTTCTCTCTCTTCCCCGAAACTTAATTATTTGACTTATTTTATAAAGAAATGTCTGGTTTCAAATAGAAATTTATTTATTTGGATCCGGTACAATTGACCGCTTTTTCCGATCGCGTTTTAACCCTTTCAGGGGTAACATAGTTCTGTTTTTGTTATTTAACAGTAAATTCTAACGTATCATTTCGAAATACAGTGACCTCTCACTTATACGCGATGTTCAGTAATTACTTTTTCATACCACTATTTTAAAATAGTAAAATTCGATTTATAAATTCTTCGATTTAAACAAGCTTTGTAGTATTTGCGCAAAGTTGTTATTTCTACGCAGTTAAATACTTTTGTACAAATAAAAAAACAATTATTATTTATCTATGCAGTCATTGTTTTCTTTCATAATTTGTGTAAGACCCCTAAAACGCGATCATCCGACATGATTTTTCACCTTTGCGAACTCATATCCAGGCATCGAAAAGTGGTTTAAGTGAGCATTTATGTATTTTCATATCTCTGCGACTTTTTATAATAAAATGCTGAAATTTTGTACATAATTTTATTATTGTATGGGACACGTTTTACACATTGGAAAGTTTTCTGTACGGGTCCGTATAAAAATAATAATTTTGTATTTTTTTTTTATTTAATCCCCTGATAATTTTAATCGATTTCATAAAATTATATATTTTTTTTACGTAACTTTGTAATGTATAATGTATGTCTAAGATCAATATTTAAGGAATAAAATCCGAAATCAATGTTTTTGGGACACCTTGTATACGTTTCTACGATGGGTTGATCCGAGGAACTCAAATATAGTTTCAAAAAGTGTGTTCACATTCCAAAAATGAAATTTGTTGCAATGTTTAGTATGTGGACTACGTTTTACGGTAAAATAAACCCTATATAACTTTCACGAATTTATACGAAGCCCAACGGTGCTTTTCTTTAATTTTTGCGTTAATTAGAACTGAAGATATAGCCATTCTTCTTAATTTTTTCATGTGCTTGAACTTTCGATTATAAATACTTACATGCTAACATCAAATATCTGAAATGGATTTCATCTGTTTAATTAGGCGATTTTAATGAATTAAACATAGAAAAGAACAAGTAATAATAAAGGTAATTTTTAATAATTTATACTCTAAATTAATGAAAAGTTTACTTGGAACATGCGGTAATTTAAATATTAATTTAGCTGTTCCTTAAAACTTTATTCGTGTAGTAATGAAGTGTTTTTATTGAAAATACCATGGGCATATTTTAATTAAAAACATATCTTCCTATTCGAACAGTCACTTGTGTTGAAGTTGAGTGTCAACTTGACAGTTTAATAAATCTGTCGAAGTTCTTTGATCTTTCTGTTTATTTATGGATGAGTTTCTACTTGAAGTTATACTTAAAAGCCCGTAAGATCATTAAAGATTAAAGGTTTTTAAATATAAAGGATATAAATTGAATGGAGCACCAGAGAAAATTGAAATGAAAAGGGAAAGTGTCAAATATTAGAGTTTTAAAAGAAATATTGCTTCTAATTATACATAAGAAAGAAGAAAATAACATCTATCGTAATAATATAAGACACCTTTGACGTTCTTACTGCGACTATTATATTTTTGAAATACTTTTTTCATTAATTTGTACGGTATTCTGCATGTAAAACAATTGATATAATTATATTAATATAATTATATAATATAATTACAATAAATACAGCATACAGCGGTATTGTGATGACTTTTAAAGCTTTTGTTCTTCTTCCCAGTATATAAAATAACATGACTTCTCTTATAATATTTCTAAGTGTGGTAAATTGTGCTCCAAATGTTTTCATTTTATAGAAGTTTTAAAGTGAAACTTTATTATTGAACATGTATATACTTTATGTACATACATGTATACACAATCCGTGAATTTACATGTATTTCCCGGTTAATTATATTACTTTTATTCACGAGTATTTTCTATTTTTGTTTACTCCTTTTTCTTTAAAACACTGAAACTTCACTAATCTAAGGTTACAAATTATCTGAATCTAAGGTACAAATTATCTGAAATCTTCGAATCAAAGTTGCATTTTCGTTAAATCACGAGAATGTGTCAAAAACTGTGTTAAAAGTTTTTCAGTTTCTGAAACGGAAATTCAATGTGCCATATTATACGTCTGTATGAGTCGAACACAAAATGCGAGAGAGATAATATCTGATTCCGTTTGAATACCAGTATTTTAGTATAGAAAACGACGCCTTAATCGCAGAAAAGTATTATGGCGGACTCTGTGATTAAATAAGGCGAAGAACACTATTTGAAATGACTGGTAGTCAGATAGAAGGACAAGCTATTTTTCTCGTATTTCGGGGTCTACTAATATACGGTATGTCTTTCTTTTCCGTTCAAACCACAGAAACTTCAAGAATCTAAGCTGAAAATGTCCAAACTTTCTCAAGTCAAACAATGTAATTGTCTTCACAAAACATTTTTTTTTTTCAAATTACGGGAATGGTCCTGCAACTGTGCTGTCAGTATTTATTACTTTTTTTGACGAATTTTTTTTTAAGTGTATATTGGAAGAAGAAAACTTGTTGGATAATTGAATACGAGAAATCAAATAATGTGATAATGATGATTTAAAAACTAGGGCAAAGAAGACATTTGATACTCAAACTTCACAAACTAACATAAACATTAGAGTATTTTTCACGTATTGCATCAAATTGAACGCCAATATTTTTAACGTTTCTGATACAGTATAAAGCTGAAGGAAATATAAGTGTTTTGAACACACAATCGATTGCCTTCTCATGGACATCTTCATAAAATAATTATTTTGCAAGAAACTTAACGGGAATTCTTACTTCTGTGGATATTTGAATATTCAGATTTAAAGAAAGAAGAGAGAAAAATCAAGTGACCAAAGGTCTAGGAATTTGTCATTAAATATACAATTATTTTCATTTAAAAATATTCACGTTATTTAATCGATGTAAGTTGATTTCTATACGGAAAATACTAGTATTTTCCATGAGAATTCCTTGAACGCTGACGACACTGAAAATGGTTGGCTTGTCTGCTGAGCAAAGGTTTATTATTTCCAATGCTGGTCATGCTTTTATGCTAATTCCAAAACTTATAACTGCAATAAAAGCATATTTTTGATTTTATCTTCATGGGGCAGAAGAAAGAAAAAATTTAATCCGGTTAGAAAAAAAAACTGAGCCTCGCATACACATCGAGGAATTTTTGTGTACTGTCACTAATAGTTGTAGCATCTAATTGCGATTACTTGTCGATAATGTTTTTTTTTTTTTTTTTTTTTTTTTTTTTTACAAATAATATGTGAAGATAACACATGCATTGTGTAAAATTTCATAGACAAAAATTTGATGCAATATGTGCACACCATATTAGATGTACATTTGGTATACAAATAGATACCCCTGCATTTATTCGCAGACCGTGTTTACGATACAATCACACCAAAGGCATCATTAAACGAAACACTGTCTTCTTTAAAATTATAAATAAGAATATTTATTAATAAGATTACAAATTAATAATTATAAATAAGAATATTTTTGAAATAATGGTCGACAACATATTAAACATTGCACCAACGTCTTTTTTTTTCAAACGGTATCATCAATATTTGACAGTTTAATTTTGTTCCTTGGATCAAATCAGCGCAGAAAAGTACATGGTATATGTATTTTTGTTAATTCTTCATTGAGTTAAAAGAGGTCAATTTCTGAGGATACTAATATTAAATTCACTTGACAAACTTTAATTTATATCTTCAATAAAAATCCATCCTATTTAAAATTTCTATTTTCAGTAAGAAACATTGACTGGACCCAAACATATTCTTGGCATCTTTTTTATTTCAAAGCATAATTTTAATTATGAAATTCATTAATTAATCGATATTAAAAAAATATGAATTATGCCATATATCAATTTTTAAATAAACAGAATGGTCATTGTCTAAAACATAGGTACATATTTGTGTGCCACGTCTTTCAAATGATTATGTTTGAGATCAGTGGCGTAGCGTCAGGGGGGCACGATCATTTTACTACCAGTATAATTATATACTACATTTAGCCTTATTTAATCTTTGAACGGTATGAAATAAATAAGGCCAAATATAGAATATAAAAATACTGGTAGTAAAGTCACCCGTGCCCCCCTTGACGCTACGCCTCTGTTTGAGATACAATGCAATTGTACTTTTTGAAGGTCTACAGTTACCATACTCTGTTAACGCTCAATCACGTATAAGAAAATCGAAAATAGAACCAAAAAATTTACGAAAAAATTTGCTTAAATTAATTTTCGGAGATGGAAGTTTCACTTTGTTTATTTTATACGGCGATTGTACTTACAATTTTACTGGTATGAATCTGGAACTTTTCCTTTGACATCCTGATTTAATTTTTCTTTAGTGGATTTACCCTTAAGAAATAAAATATATTATTTTCTTTTGTTGCTGTATGAAAATTTGATGAAAAGTACATAAAGTCTATCTTTTTTCAGGTTGGTTTGATTTAAAAACTCAAATATCGTGCAGAAACTGGGTGTTAACATTTGGAAAATCAAAATTTGTGCAATTTCTAATATGTAGACGACCTCTATTTCAAAAATTATATACATATCCTGAATGAAGACAATATTTTAAGTCTGATGACATTTTGGTGTGAATTTATCGTTAACAGTCTGCGAATAATTTCAGGTGTATCTTTTTTTTCAGACTGACTGTACATATACCTCGTATTATACCAATATAACTACTACAACAATTGTTGTTGGAAAATGCTGGTAGTTTCGTGTTTTTCATATTCCCTATACTTGGTCTGATTTCTAGTGGACAACCCTCTATTACTACCGTAATTTCCGGCGTATAAGCCGCAGCTCAAAGAGTCGTTTTTCGACCCAGAAATTTTATTCAATAATTGTAGTTAAATATTTACAGCGATCTTTTAAGTTACATTTTATAATATAATATTTCTGGGTCGAAAAACGACTCTTTGAGCTGCGGCTTATACGCCGGAAATTACGGTATTCTTATTTGAAGATGGCAACTCGAATAACATTACATATTCGCAGCTGTAATTCATGCTAGAAAATTAATTGGGCTATACGAAATTCATCATTTATTTCGCTTATCCTAAAGACATGTTAACTGAATAACTTTTTTCCTCTCATAATCAACACTCAGAATATAACACTTTATTCAGGATTTGTACGTTTTCACCAAAATTTTCTTAAAGAATTTTTCTATTTAATATTTAAATAGCAGAAATTGCAGACACCACGTTTAATTTCAGTATTTGTAATACTTTTCTGCCTTTAAATAAGGCGAAAAATTCTATTAAAAATTGTGGTAAATGCGTACGAACCCTGTTCTTTTATAAGCCTTAGTTGTATTTTTCATCAGAAGTACGTTTTGTTTTTAAGCTGCATATATTTAAAAGTTTTCGGATAAAGTTTGTCGTTGCCAAAAATATTTTGATATTAAGTAAGTAATTAATCAGATTTTAATCGGAATAAAGATAAAAAAGTATCTAAAATACAGAAACTCCAAATTTAGTCCAATAATTACATGTATTTCGGTAAAAGTTAGAAGCTAATAAAAATTTACCGATTAAAATCTGATATTAAAAGCCTTTAACAATGCTGATGAATTTCCATCATCAATCATTTTGACAGTAGGTAGTCGAAGAGCACTTTAAAAAGACATTTGACATTACTGGTTCATTACAGACATTACTGGTTCAAGCAAATTCCTTAAGAATCTAAAATTTCGAAAAATAAACTATGAATCTCCGATTTCTCTTTTTTTAGATGTTTACATTCAGAAATAAATTTATTATGTTCAAAATTTACTGCATCTTAAATGAAATATAAAACGTTTCTATAGCTTTTCCATTAAAAAAAAGTCAAATATATAAGTATCATAGTTGAAATGAAATGCCAATTTTCATATTTTAATATTATAACTTACTAATGACTTTATTGTAAAACAGAAAGATTTTTCTCTATATTTTTCTTCAAGTTTGAAAATGGAAAACATATGTGCAATAACAGAATGTATATGAAATATAGCCAATTTATATTGTTTTAAAATTTTAAAATCAGATATTCGTGTAAGTAATTAATTTTTGTAATGTAATTTGCACTATGGAACAATGTTGCCAGTTTAGCGGATTTTTTACTAAAATTTCTACTTCTATATTGAAATAGAATTTTTCTCTTTATAATCAGTGATTTTTGTCGTTAAATAAGACGAATATTGCTAGTTTGAAGTTGTGGTAGATATTCTGAATAAAAATTACGCTAATTTTGAACACTGCCTGCTATGAAACCGGTTTTTGGGAAACAAGGATTCCAACGCATTCTTACTTATGAATATCATTATTTCCATTTTTCCGAATAGAAACTTTCGGTATTTAATTACAGAAATTCTGCGATTAAATAAAGCGAATATTACTAATATGTCTCGTCATTTCCATTCTTTTTAGATAGTTTCGAGTTTAATGAAAATCCCCGTGATGATATAGTTTCGATTCGCAACTTCCATTACTGTACAAGCATTTTCGCAACGGCATGATATAGCTGTGCAAATTCCTCAATATGGGATAATTTCCGCATATTACTGGCGAGATTTAAGGAACAAACAAAAGTACTTTTCTAAAGAAACTTTGCAGGAAGTAGTTAAATGGTATGGGGAGCATTCACTGCTAGTGGTAACCTTCAGATGACTTTCACAACATCAAAAATGAATAAAACTGAGTGCCAACAGATATTTCAAGACCACCTTATCCGATATCGCTGGCGATAAAGTAACGCAAAGTTCACTTTTAAGTAGGAGAATGCCTCAGTACATAGCGGTCGCAGTACATTGGTTGAAGCCAGAGGCGTAGCGTCAAGGGGGGCAAGATCACTTTACTACCAGTATTTTTATATACTATATTTGGCCTTATTTAATTCATA
Organism: Maratus michaelseni; assembly: GCA_963931845.1. Lineage (NCBI taxonomy): Eukaryota > Metazoa > Arthropoda > Arachnida > Araneae > Salticidae > Maratus > Maratus michaelseni. The sequence goes on from OZ007586.1 coordinate 190,274,776, forward strand.
CCGTTCAAAGATTAAAAAAGGCCAAATGTAGTATATAATTATACTGGTAGTAAAATGATCGTGCCCCACCTGACGCTACGCCACTGGTTGAAGCAACAAAAAGTTCATGTTTTGAATTGGTCACCTTTTTTCCAGATTGCAATCGGAGAACCTGTGGGGTATTTTAATTCGCAAAACCTATGCCAACAATAAATAATATGAAACCAAAGACGAGCTCCGTGAATCAATATTAACCCATTAAGTTCGGAATTATTTTTCTCTTTAAAATGCAAAAATTGTATTTCGCACCAATTTTTTAGAATAGCAACTTTGGTCGCTTTTTATTAAGGAATTTCTGTCATCTAATAAAGTGAATAATTCTCTTAAATAATACTGGTACTTAAACAAACAAATGATTGACAGCTATTCCGTTACCATATGGTGCCGCTAGTCCTTAATGGGTTAAAAGTTTGGGATGAAATTGACAAACGTACGTTTATAAATCCTATTGAAAGCATAGCATCCCGGATTTATGACATCATCCGACTTCACGGACGTCCTTTTAATCATTAGTTTTTAATTGCAACCACAAAAACAAACATTAATGTCTTTTTATGCTGGGTATGTATACTTTTGCTATGGCAAGAAACAATATTTTCTGTATTTGTTCTTAAGCTAATAATTAAATATGCATTTTTCCCTTTTGTACTGTTTAAATTACCACTGATATTAATCTAATGGCTTTCTCTTTGTACAAAAGTTAACATATTTTTCAGAATTGTCAAAATTTATGTATATTTTTGACATGCAGTGTATAACATATAATTTTTATAATTTAAATTTTTATCGCTATTTTACATAATTTTTCTTCACAGAAATTTATACAAAATTTATCTCTGGTGCTTCTTTAGTATATCTGTAACGTATATTAACCCCTTGGGGACGAGCGACACGTATACGTGACGCATAAGATGCTCAGAATGCTCGATTATTCCCACCAATTATTTTTTATTGCAAGCTTTGCCTTATTGAATCTTAGCATTTCTGCGATTCTATTAGCTGAAAATTTCTGTTTTGAAAATCCGGTGATAAAAGATTAAAAATTCTGTAAAGGACGCTCGTCGCGAAGTGGTTAAAGGCATGAAATTCGGTGCAGTAGTTTTTGAGGAAATTGCTGTTTATAAAACTATAACAAAAAGTTTTATCTTAAAAAATATAAATATTTATAAGGTTATAATAAGAGAAATTTACTGTCAGATAGGTGGTCACATCTGAAAAAACTTCATGAAAATTGATTGAAATCATGTTATCCATGCTTATCCGGCTATGCCCTTTAACTTGCATAGTTACTTTGCTTTAGAAATGCCTTGTTCATTCTTGGAGACTCTTTCGGCCGGAAGTTATCCATTGCACATCGGGCTGTTTTGTTGAATATATATGAATAAGGATTGAAATTCGAATAATTGCATTTTTACAAAATAAGTAAATAAATTAAAAACTATCCCTCCCACCTTTTCTTATTTATTTTAGAATGCCGTTAATCAAGCGATAAATCTCCAAATGCTGGGCGTACAGCAACAATGCTATGTGTTTTACTGCTCCTTCACCCCCCCCCCCCCGCCCCTGAATGCTAGGTCTTAGCATTGACACAAAGATGGCGGATGTCGTAGGCGGTTTCTTTAAGCGTTTGTACAGTCCCCTGAATTTACACACTAGTAGTTTCTAAAAAATTTCTTTGTCGTATTTGATTTCAGAAATATAAGGGGAAGCCAACTTTTAGAAAATGTTGGAATTCAAATTCGAGGTACCATACAAACTTTGAAAAAAAAATCCACCTACTAAGGCCTCTATTTTTGTGTTAGAGCACATGCTTAGTATTCAGGAGGCGGTGGCTCTTTCCCGACTGCGCTCTTGTCGATTCCAGGGACGGAAAACCCTCGTGCCAAAAGACCAATTGCCAACATTTTTTCAGAAAATATTCCTTGAATTGTTTAATTAAAGGAATTATAAAATGAATAAAGAAATTAAAACTAGAAAAAGTGGTGCCAACTGGCCTTATGACACACGGTTAGCCATCCCCTGGTATATGCGAATCCCATATTAACACTAGAACTACTGGAAATTTTACTCAAGTTTTTTAAAACTATTTCACACCAAAAATTTTATTTAAAACTGCTTAACATATTCATTTAACGTATTTCTGTAAGTTTTTTATTTAATTTATTTTAAAAAGAAATTTCTGGTTCGAATCGGAATATATTCATTTGGTAACCGTCAAAATGACGGATCATGATCGTTCTAGTGTTAACCCTTTAACGGTCATTGGTTTCCTTGTGAAACCACAAAACTTTACGAAATTGAACAATGACAGCAGAATTTTAATAGAAATGTTTTTCATTTATTATGCATGCGAAATATCGCTTTTTTTTTTTTTTTATTATTATATACAAATAAATTTGTTTATAATTTCCGGTGTCAATCATTTTGCCAACATTTTAGCAATTGAAGTGCTTTATCCGTTAAAGGGTTAAAGGAGATTCCCAATACGGCCAGTGGGAATTTCCAGTCTGATTTCTGTGCTCTCGCGCTAACTTTACCGATTACCTCGAACGTGTTTGAGATGCTACGAAGAAAGGCAGTTTCTGACAGACACAATGCATTGTTTAATTGGGAAATACATTTTTTATTAATTAGGAAATGCATTATTTAATTATAACTGGATTCTGATTACCACTAGTAGTGATAGTAACCTGACATAACCTTTTCAAGGAAAAAATGATTCTGTCAGCAAAATGTTGTTATGGTTAAATAACATCATGATTTATGTAAGAATTATTTGAAAATAAGTAAAAGCTTTTTTTCACGTAGCTTATAAAAGCTAAATTTTAATCCATTATTCTGGTACCATTGTGGCATTTAGGAATTAATATTTGAGATATAAAATATCCAACCGCCCTTCATGGGATTCACGAAAAAAAAATGCATCTGAATTTGCTTTACCTTTCGGGAAAGTTATTCGAAAAGCAGTTTACTCGGAAATAAATAGATTTTTGAATTAAAATATTGCCATGTTGGCCACACAGATAATGCAGTACAATCAGTGTTACAATGTTAGCCCCTTTTTTCTTAAAAATGAACTACCAACCTAAATATATTTCAGCATAGATGTTTTCTTCATGACAGATATTTCGTGATTAAATGAAATAAAAATTACAAAAAATCTATTGAAAAATTCTGGTAAGATCTTAGTGTCTTTTTTAATTAAAAATCGGCTACGTTGGCAACACGGGTTACAATTTTTCAATTATAGAAATTTTTACTCCCAAGTATAAGAAAAACACAAAATAATAATAATTTCCTTTATGAATCACGTACAAATTCGCCCCAAAAGGCAAATTTCTGTCTTGAAATGTGAATGTATTTTAAAGTGGAATTTAAGTCGAAGATTTTTTTTTCATGTACTTGAATGTTCTGTTCATATTTTTTTCTGGTTTTATATTTTTTTTGTGAAAAGATTCGTTTAGAAGACTATCCTGTTTATACAAAGTGTGTTAACACATATTTGTAACGGTTTTGTCTTTCTATATGATTTAAAGTTAAATGAAAAAAAAAATAAAACCTATATGGCATCAATTTAGAAGAGAGTTTAATTATCATCTGCATCATTAAAAATATTATTTGCTTTAAATTGTCACTGGAAATAAACAATGGATCGAAGGTTATATATTTGCGCTTTACGAAGATAAATACCCTTGTTCGATTTTTAAAAAAAATGTGTAAAGCATGGTTTTACTAATGACAAGAATGAAAAATCATGCATCAGGCATACATTATGAAACACTTTCCAACACTAACAGGGTATTGAAACAACTCAGTAAAAATCCATTTTCAGCAAGGGATGCAGAATTTTTACATTATTTGTCCTGTTGTAAAATGACAGAAATTCTGAAATTTAATAAGGCGAAGAATACTATTAAAATTTAAGGGTGACAATTAGGTGTTTTTTGTGGCGCAGCACTTACATCCCTGTATCTGATAATGTGTGCGAAATCTTTCGTGTAGCGCAGTATGCTATCTATAGAATTTATACACACCAGTTAATAAACTCAAAATTAGATCAGTTTGAAAGTGCATACCACAGAGTAAAACACACTTCCAGCTAATATTCGATAACAAAATTAAAACTTCATTACCGTAATTTCCGGCGTATAATCCGCGGATAGAACAATCGTTTTTCGATCCAGAAATTTTATTTTATAAAATATAACTTAGTAGATCGTTGTAAATATTTGACTTCAATTATTGAATAAAATTTCTGGGCTAAAACAGAATTGTTTGATCCGCGGATTATACGCCGGAAATTACGGTAAGTAATAAATAAAACAGTAGAAATAAAACACATACAAATAACATTAAAACAAAGGTGTTAACGTGTGCCCCACAGGAAACCATTGTATTTTAATCGTAATTTCTACTTTGTGGTAATATCTGTAATATGTGGTAATATGGGGTAAACTCTTTGTGGTATATTTCTCATGCAAATTTTGAAGAAATCTGCCATGAAGTTATTTGTTTAAAAATATTTGTAGCCAAAATAATCGCCAATGCCACTCTTGTAAGATGCAGCCATTAAAAATGATTTTTCTAAATTTATAACAAACAGCCAAAATATTTTTTTAAAATATCCTGAATTTATTTATTCTTCCTTTTTTTACACTTTTGGATTGAATAACTATCGCATTTATATGAATAAGTTATTTTCTTTTATTACTTTTTCAATAGGAATGTATGTACATAATAAATATAATATTTATTGTCCAGACCTTATGAACACGAGCAACATGTGCAAACTCCCACAAGTATTTCAGAATAGTATTTTCGTATTATTTAATCTCGATAAATAAGGTGAAAATTACTATTTTGAAATATTTCCAAAAGTTTATTCATGTTTCACGTGTTCACAATACGGCGTTGAAGACATTTATATCCACAGCTTTTTACTGTCCAATCACAAATACCCTAATGTCCGGTAAATAATCCACCGACCAAACAAACATATTTAGATTCAGAAATTTTAATTAATAAAATATAGCTTTTATCTACATGGGACAGGAAATTAGAATAACCTATTTTTTTATTCAATAAATAGGCATTTTGAAAAGATAACGTCCATGTAAATATCGGTAGAAAAGAAAAATCTGAGAATTTTCGTGGTGCATAGCTACCAAACTTCTGATTTTTGAATTTCATAATATCTGAATAGAATAATTCCTTTTATTTTATGGAAAAAATGTGATTTAATTACACCAGGCGCGGCGAATTTGCGTGCTAGAAAATCAGGTGCCACCACTTTTTTCGTAAAAATATTCTTCAATTTATTTTATGAAATGAATTCTGAGATTAAATAAGGCGAAGAAAAATTCTCAGGAAAACTGGTGCAAGGCGGGTGTTTGTGAATTATACGCATTCGAAAATAACTATACCTAAATAACGTGTTGTTTGTCATCTATGATCGCTATTTTGAGCAATTGGGATTTATTTTTATTTTTATTCATTTTTTTTATAAGGGATATTAATAAGTAAAATTAATTTAAAACTTTAACCGAAGAAAACAGAATTGCAGATTTTTTATAGATTAACTTGATTTTTTTAATAACCCCGCTTTCTTATTCCTCTCATTAGAAAACAAATTGCTTTTCAAAATTCAATTTAAATCTCGTTTTAAAAATACATCTATCTATTTTACTTAATTTACAATTTTTCTTTTTAGTTTTTTTTTGTCGTTTTAAAATAAATGTATTTGATTTGATTAAAATGAATAAAACTGTATATATTTTAAATTGTTTTAGTAGTTTATTAAAAAGAATTTTCAATTAAATTACATAATAAACTCTAAAAAGTATTAGGCATGTAATAAAATGATATTCTGGAATATAGGTTTGAAAACTCTTCTATTTTTGAAATCTTGGTAAAATCTTGATATAGAAGATTTAAAAATAGATCATAAAATCCGTCATCATCAGATTACTTTTACAATATTCTAATTTAACTGATAATTTTTTTCATCGCAGCGTTTAATTAACCGGATGATTACTATTCAGAAATAGTGGTATTTAAAATTAAGTACCTCTACCCACCTTGAGCTATTTCGTTAACTAAATATAACTAGCTATTTTGTTAGAAGTAATAAACGATATACATCATTTTTTTCAGAAAAAACATCAAATAATCTTTAGTTATGTAAACGGCACTTTTATCACAGCTCTCTGAGTACTAGGCCTAAGCGCTGACACAAAAATAGCGTATTCGTAGGAGGATTTTTGCAATGTTGCTGTCAGAGGCGTAGCGTCAAGGGGGGCACGGATCACTTTACTACCAGTATTTTTATATACTATATTTGGCCTTATTTAATTCATACCATTCAAAGATTAAATAAGGCTAAATGTCGTATATAATTATACTGGTAGTAAAATGATCGTGCCCTCCCTGATGCTACGCCACTGGTTGCTGTGATCCCTTGAGTTCTAAAATTATGAATTTCTAAAAGTGTTATTCACCATTTTTTTACATTTACAAAAAGACAAAAAATACTTTAAAAAATACCAGCGATCAAACTCAAAGGACCATACAAATGTTGAAAGACATTTCCCTACGATAGTCGCCATTTTTGTGTCATCGCATAGGCCTAGTATACGGAAGGTGGAGTATTTACAAAATTCTACTTCACAGAATTAATTTACAAGAAATTCAATTTACAGAATTAATACACTAATATCATCCTAGTCTAAAGAATACTAAATTTTGGTGTAGAAAGAGTTTTCTTTGAATGAACGAAAATATGATTCACTGGGTTATACTGTGTTTCTGTCATCAGATATTCATTACTGTTTTTAATTTATATTATATTGATATTTATATTCTTTGTCATGCATGTGTTTGAACAAACAAAATTATCGCTACTAGGGCTGAAATGAGCATGCAATCAAGGGGATGCTGCAGCACTTTACTACCCTATTATAATAAATTTGGCCTTATTTAATCATTGAACGTTATATTATTAAATACGACCAAATTTAGCAATCATATTGGTAACAAACTGATGCAGCATTCCCTGACGCTACGCCGTTGGAAGTTACTGTGGTGCGAAAGCTGCATTCGAATAAACTTTTCATACAGAAAGCAATATTGTTTTTAGTCTAGTGATTAGCGATGGAAGACTGAACGCAAAACAAAAACAGATGCAGTTTCTTGATGTCTTTATGTGGAGTTCATCTGAGTTTCTGTTAAACCTGTAATGCCCCTGGTTTCACGCATTTTATTAGCAGTGTTGCCTATTTAGTGGATTATTTTAATAAAATATTCCGTATTCGTACAAGAAACTTGGAACAGTATTTTTTGCCTTTTTTATGAAGACATTCTGTGGTTAACACTAGAACCGCCGGAAATTTTACTCAAGTTTCATAAAAATATTTTACACCAGAATTTTTATTTAAAACTTTCAACTTTTTTTTTATTTAACTAATTTTTGTGCGGTATATATTTAAAGAAAATAAGTCTGATCTAGTTCTTATGGTATATATTTAACTTATTTTATGAAGAAATTTCTGGTTCGAATCGACATTTTTTCATTTAGTACGGGTCAAACTGACACATCTTCGCGGTTCTAGTGAATAAATCAAAAATTACTTTTTAAAAATTGTCTGTTCTGAATTTTTAGAGTACATTCCGCAAGGAAATTAGTGCAGGGTAGCCAGTTTGTCCTCCTTTTTTACTCAAAAATTCCGAATTCATACAGGAATTTCCGAAAAAGAGTTTTTTTTTTATGTATCGCAAAATGTCTGAACTTAAATTAAGCAAAAAATACAATTAGGAATTTCTGCGATAAATTAAAAATTTCTGAATGAAAAACGAGGCCAAAATATATGCATTAGAGGGTTTATTACAGAATCAGCTATGTTCGTTTTTTTATGCATTATGTCGCACGACCACATTGTACGATGGATGTTTTTGAAGTGCGCAGGGAACCCAATTTTGCCTTACTTAATCTAATCATTTCTGAGATTAAATAATTAAAAAAATGTTTATTTTTAAAAACCAGTGATAAAATATTAAAAGTTCTGATAATGACGCTCGACGCGAACATTTTAAAACTACTGTCAACACAATTGACATTGACGTCTGCTCACATGTAATAGAAGGCTTCAAGAACTGTTCGCAGGTGTCTTCTCTAAAAAATGTATTAATTTTGGAACTCTTTATTTTGACTGCCCATGTTTTAATATATATTACAATTCGTTTTCTCCATTTTAAACATTATCCTCTGGGCCACCCTGTGCATGATTAGCCTAAATTGAGATTCAATTTGGTTTAGCATAAGATTTCAGCGTATTATATACCAAAAGATTTGTGTAACTGCTAAAATAAAATTAAGTTAAATTATTTAATTTAAATTATTAATAAATTGCTGCTAATAAAATTAAGTATTTACAGGAAATAACAGACGATCTTAAATATAACTAATACACGTTTTATGATCGCGTGTACAGGGCAGGCAAATTCAGCAAAGTTTTTTTATTAATAATTGTTTAACCGATGTCTTTATCTTTCCAAAATTTACTGCAAAATAAATACAGTACGCGAAACTTTATTACAAAAATGTAAAAGCAAATGATTTATATCAAAAGCTTTTTACTGGACTTTTGGTTGTTTTCATTTAGTTTGGTTTAAAATCTTGCGCAGATTTTCTTTTATTTCTTTAATTCATTGTTTGACTTACGTTGAAAAGTGAGCAATATTCAGAAAAATAAATTTGTGTGCTTTAATTTAAAGCTGTGAAAGCAGCTATGTCCAACCTGCGTCTCAGGTGTGCTACGATATCAAAATAATAATCATTGCCATGTTTATCACTGTGTTTCTGTGATTGATAAGATTAATATTACCATTCCGGGGGTGCCATTGGTTTATCTTTTGTATACTAGTATTTTCGAACAATAGTCTTTGGGATAGGTTTCTATTGCAAATGTAGAAATAAACGGCGATGATTATTTTTTGCCATTCAAAAAACGGACAAGTTCGAAAATTCTATCTCGAAAAGGGGTAAAGAGTGGTTTTCTGGTTTAAAACACCTATTTTAAAGCTGTTTATTAAAAACCTCTATTGGCATGACCCATAACCATCCATTAGCACAGCCCTAACTAGCATTTATTGCGTTTTTTATTTCTGTTTAGTTCTATAAAATGTTTTTTTTTTCATGTGGCTCCATTAAAATTCGTCGAACAACGAGTAATTATTGTAATTATGTACGATTGATGGTCTACGTGGAAAGCTAAAATGCATAAATCGTACTTAAATGAATTTGAACGATACATGGACTCACGCAATTCGATAAAATCCCTGATAGCTATGTTCAAAATCAATGTAATAGTCGGAGACGCTTTCGCTGAAAATTCGTGAAAGGTCAATTGAAAATGTATGAAAGTACAAAAACAAGATGAAATACGAACTAGTAATGCCTCGATAGCGGCTATGGCTTGAACTGCAAAATTTCCAAAGTGAATGTTCAAGATATCATTCAATATAATTTTTTTATTTGAATCGGATCTTATGTGAATGGTAATTGTCAGGGATTCATTTATGACATGTACATTTTCTTAGCAGTATTTTTTAACAGTAATCTTCGTCTTATATAATCGAAAAATTCTGAATTTAAATAAAGCGTTTAAATAATACTCTTCTGAAATTCTGGTAACAAACTTCACAGGTTGCACGTGTCCTGAATACATGTTGAAATTAACATGTTGAAATTAATTTTATGTTCACATAATTTTGTTTTAATATAAAGACAGTAAACGTAATGATCAGAGTTGCTAATAGGCTACTTTTTAACAGTTCAGTTTGTTTTATTCCCAGCAGTTTTTTTTTAAATAGTGTAATTAGCCTTATTTTTGCATTATTTAGTCTCTTATTGTAAAAGGCGAATATTTCTATTTCCAGAAAGTGGTGGCAATCAGGCAAACTAAATTTAAAAATAATAGCCTATTGGCAACACTCGTAACGATAAGACAGAAACTTGTTGAGCTAAATGTGCTACAGAAGGGCTGAAACTGGCGTTATTTTGTTACATCTATATTCATACAATAATTTTCAACCTGAAAGATTAGTAGAAACCAACCACGAAAATTAATGTTTAAAACAGTGATAGACAAAACAATAAAAAAAATAGTCAACAGTGATAATTGTGTGTAGCTGTAACCAGATACGATTTTTTTATTATTACTATTTTCGAATAGTTATCTTTGCCTTATTTAATTGCAGCTATCTCCTATTAAACAAGACGAAGATTATTATTTTCAAATAGCGTTGACAAAAAATGTAGCGGTTAGAACCTATAAACATGTTGAAACCATGTATGAATTATGACCAATCATTGCATATAATTTTCTGACATCTTAACCTGTTAACCAGGGAATAAACTTTTGTTCAACTGATATGCCCGATTACCAACGGGGCACACTTCCACCAGTAAAAATGAATAGAAATATTTTTCTTAATCATGGTAGTTATTTTGAATGAATAGGGGAAGACTATTAAGACGAAAAGTTCTATTAAAATTTTACTGGTGGAAGTAATGAGTTCAAAATATTACGGTAGTAGTTCGTGTATGGCGAAATATTTCGTCATACACAGTTAACAGGTTAAATAAACCTTTAACTACGGATCGGGATTACGTACGTCCATACGGCCACTTTTGGAGAACAAAATGTCTTCTATAGACTTACACTACAATATTTCCAAGCAAAATCTACCGCAAAGAAAAGTTTTTATAAATTGTGGTGCGAATGAATATAAAAATTGTCGCCAGTCTATCTCGTAATCAAAGGGTTGGAAAGAAGTTTTAAACCTAAAATACGCTTAAACATTTCAGGGGCAAAATACTTCTAATCATAAAGTGCTGAAATGATTGAGTGACACCAGAATTTACAAACAAATTTATTTGAAAATAAGTACCGTAATTTACGGCGTATAATCCGCGGTTTAAAGAATCATGTTTCGACCTAGAAATTGTATTTTATGAAATGTAACTTATTAGATTGATGTAAATATTTTACTTGAAATATTAAATAAAATTTCTGGGTCAAAACATAATTGTTTAATACGCGGATTATACGTCGGAAATTATGATAAAACAATTTAACCCCGTAGGCTTCCGGCTAAATCCTCCGGCGAAAAGATTCCCTCTAACACCCAGCGAAGCCACAGCCACAAGACGGGTCAGATCACGGGCGTATACCCAAAATAAACAATAACGGAGAGTAATCCACTCCTAAAACCACAATAATAACTATACAAAAGGAATATAATACATTTCTATAGCAGCTTGGCGTACAAACAAAACAAAATAATAATAAAACAGACACAACCACATTGCGTGCCAAAATTTCAGTGTTTGAGGAATCAAAAGTATAAATTAATTAATCTAAATTAATCTATTAAATGTCTAAAAGTCTTATATGAATTAAAATATTAAAAAAGTTTAACCAATAATGATCAAAAGTCATATCAATGTCTTAACAATGGTCAAAAGTCATCTGGTTTATAGCCATAAAAATTTATAATTTCAAATGGTCTAAAACCGTATAATCGGATAAATCAAAATTAATATAATATTAATCAAGTGTTCTTAATGTTTAAAAAGCCATTGGTTAAAATTAAGCAGTATTGATGTCCGAGACACCAGAAAACATCAGACACATCTTTGACATCTGCACACTGTAGCACCACAATATCACTTGATGTTACATTACAGCCGTATGAATTGGCGCAATGTTGCACTGTGGACACAAATACGACCACTGCACTGCAAAGACACAATATACCGGGTGGTTATAATATAAGTATCTCTATTTGGAGCTGTCTGTAGCTTTAAGGAATCACCGGAATGAAACCAAAATCGGTTTCCTTATTATTCGAGAAGGGGGAAGAAGAATGGAATGATAAAAAAATAATAATTGCAGTAATCACCGACAGATGGCGCTTATGAGTTTGAAATGTAATGAGTTTGAAATGTACTATGGAGGTGTCGCAAACCTCAATGACTTTACTGCATGTCACAACATGTGCGAAACATCACTCCTAATGCGTTACATTCCACAGTTGAGCACGTCGTGTTCCGCCTGGATTGTGTGCTCCAGCACAATGGCCATGTGGAACTTAAACATGATCGCCACAGACATGCAAAAGCGTAACCACATTCACTGTGACATTTTTCAATAAATTAGGTGTGCCATCTGGTTTAACGCCTTAATTGCTTATTATTGTATTACACATTACATTTCACACTCGGTAGCACCATCTGTCGGTGATAATTTCAATTATTTTTTTATTGTTCCATTCTTCTTCCCCCTTCTCGACTAGCAAATGTACTGATTTTGGTATCATTGGGGCTATTTCTTCGAGCTACAGAGAGCTCCAAATAGAGATACTTATATTATAACCACCCTGTACATCAGCAAACTAGGCTGTCAGACCGGATGCAGGGCACACGAATGAGCAAACATATAGACGCAACCAAGTAATACCTGACAAACGAGAATAAAATCTGGCTCGATGGGAGCAAAAATGCAGACATCATGATGCTAACTTAAACACACCTAATGCTGAATCCTACCACCGCCCCCCAAATACTAGGCATGAGCGCGGACACAAAAATGGCGGCGGTCGTGGGCCGATTTTGTAAAACCTTTGTACGGTTCCCTAATTTCACACCCCAGTATTTTCTAAAAGTTTTCTTTGACTTATTGAATCTCAAACAAATAAGGCCGAGAAAACTTTTAGAAATTATTGGTATTGAATTTCATGGGACCGTACACACGCTGAAAATTTTCTGCTTACGACTGCATCAATTTTTGCGTCAGCTCTCAGGCCTAATATTCAGTGGGCGGCTTCCCACGATACAACAAACTTAATGTAAGTAAACTGAACTGTGCCAATGTATCATCTGACACTCGTAAACTGTAGAAATCAAAAGCAGAAAGATGTTCCGAAATATCATAATCATAATATACCTTGGCAATACACTGGAATCTCAAAACTCTTTCTAAAAAAATAGCTAAAATTTATAATGGATGTAGGAGTACAACTCATTAAGTATATTGTAATTGTCACAGAGTGCTCTGTATTTCTTAACATACTTGGAACACACAAGCGGAGAGCCAACCGGTAGGCTTATGGCTAAATCCTTCAGTGGAAAGCTCCCCTCTGCCACTCAGCGAAATCACAGCCACAAGTCGACTCAAAACAGGGACATATACCGTAATTTCCGGCGTATAATCCGCAGCTCAAAGAGTCGTTTTTCGACCCAGAAATATTATTTTATAAAATGTAACTTAAAAGATCGCGGTAAATATTTAACTACAATTATTGAATAAATTTTCTATGTCGAAAAACGATTCTTTGAGCTGCGGATTATACGCCGGAAATTACGGTACTTAAAATATACAATAACGGAGAATAACCCACTCCCAAAACCAGAATAATAAATATTCAGAAAATATAATACGTTTCCGCAGCAGCTTGGTGCACAAATAAAACAAAATAACAAAACAGACACAACCATATTCTCTAACAAAATTTCACAGTTTCAGGAATCAGAAGTCTAAATCAATTCATCTAAATTGATCTGTTAAATGTTTAACAGTCTTACAGGAATTAAAATCCTATGAAAGTTTCTTAGGATTAAGTCTCTGTTAAGTCTTAACGTACTTAAAAAAAGGAAAATCTTCATTCAAAAATTCTGGTGCCATTGTGGCATTTAGTGAATAAAATTAAGTGGTCCAAAATTGAACCACAGACCTTCAACGGGTTTAACAGAACATTATTTTTTCGACTGAATAGTATAATAGTTTATAGACTGAATAATTTCTATCGAAAAAAACAAAATATTTTTTTTTATTTATTTGTTTAATTATTTTCTAACACTTAGATCTATTATTAAAAAGACTAAAAATTTTCCGTATTTTTATTTATTTTATTACTTTTAAAAATTATAGTGTAAATAAAACCCAAACAAAAATAACTCAATAAAATTGTATTGTAATTCAATATACACTCTGCAAAATGATGTTACATTTTTCGTTTTTATTTTTCAATTAAATGAAAAACGCCTTAGTATACAATTCATCATTTTTTAATAAAATTTATTGAAGTAATTTTACCCCTGTCCTCTGAATTTGAATAAATGTCCTAGATAATCAAATGAGTAGATTAAAAAAATAAATTAATCCTATCTAGATAAATTGAAAGAGAACAAAAATCAATGAAACAAGTTGAAGCTATCGCCTAACTTCAATTACTGTATCTTTTTCTTATCAATGCATATGAAATGAGATAAAACGATTTCCTGTGAAACAGAATTTTTTTTTTAAATTAGCTAAATTGAATGTTATTGATTATACAAAAGTGTTTTAATACGTATGATTAGTTTCTCATTATTCTGAAGTTTTTTAAATTATAGCATAGATGCAAATTCGTTATTTTTCAGAAACATTTTGTTGGAAACACCACAAAAGTTTTTAGAAAAGTGTAATGTCCACATAATTTTGACAGAGCCACCACAATTTTTTAATAGAAATATTTGCTTTAATTAGCGCAAACATTTTGCAATTAGTTCAGATAAATATATCTATTAGAAAAAACTGGTATTCAAAAATCGGGACATTTGTGAGCTCACCTTATAATAAATATACTAAAATGTATACTTAAATTTATCCAAATTTATGATTTAACTGAGTCACTGTTTGTATTCCATAAAAAAATATGAATCCTTAAATAGTTGGTTGGCTGCTAGCGCTATTGTCATTTTTCGCCCAATTGGGGTAAATTGATTGGGATCTCCATTTAAAGTGGAATCAGACCTATTACAAACTTCCATGCCGTAGTCGAGATCCGCACTCGGCACCTTTCGTTTAATAGCCAGTTTCCTAACTACTAGACAAGGAGATGGGCTTAACTAAAAAACTAAACTTATACTTTCAAAATTTTTCAAACGAAAATTTTTTTTTTTACTTCCGACAGTGTGACATAACTGCCAACAAGTATCTTCACCAATATTTGAATATAGAAATCTTTGCATTTTTAAATGGCTGATATCTGTGATTAGATACGGCGAAGATTTCTATTCTAAATTAGTGCCAACAAAAACTTGGTGTAGTTAGCGCTATTGAGCGGTCCAACTGAGGCTTACATAAAACGACTGGTTTCTTACGGAAAATTCTGCGTTATTTTATTGCAAAAATTCTGCAAATAACCCTAGACAACCGGCTATTTTAATCAACCTGGAGGAAAAACATTTCACACAAGAATTTTCATTTAAAATTATTTAATTTATTTATTTAATTTAGTCCTCTGTGGTTTATATTTAATTTGTTTTAGGAAACAAATTCTGGTTCGAACACTTGGGAACCATTGGACCCGTCTTGTAGGCAGAGTGTTCAATAAGTCAAATCAATACTATTAATGTCGGTAAACGTCTGTGTGTGTTTCTGTCTGTGCATTCCCGGTCTGTACAAGCAAAGGCTTTGGGACTAGGCGACGCACGAAGAGCGCTCGAGTGCCGAAAAATTCGTAACAATGGCGCGGAGCTCAAGTTCGGCCGAGTCGGGAGTCCGACCCGGACGCGGGGAGTTATTAATTAACAGAACTGTTTTAATTGCTGGAAAAGAAACCTATCTTGCAAAGGAATTCAAAACCGCAAATTTTCTCCTCAGCAGGTTGCCAGTCGAGACGAATCTGGAAAAAGGCAGGGACGCCAGTAGCAAAGTTAAGCCGAAAACTGTACTACGTGCTTTTAAACCGACTCGTATCTCCGGAAGTCTACGGCCCAGAAATTCGGAAGTGGTACGGACGGAACCAGGACGGCGTCCGGTTTCATAAATTCGAAAAATCATTTCCGTAAGACAATTGGAACCGAAAAAAATATTTAAAAATCGATCGATAAAAAATAATGTTTTAATTCTTTGCAGACACAGCTGCGAAATCATTTCCTCCCAGCTCGAGGTCAGAGCCGAGAGACAAGGCGCAATTTCTTTTGCAGAGGTCGTGTGACTTTCAACTGGGTTTTTACAGAGGGGGGCCACATCTCCGAATCTAAGGGGCGCAGTAATTCCAAACTTTCACAGGGCGACGCAAAATAGATTCTGCTTTCAGAATATCTAAAAATTATTCTCATATCTTCATTACGAGCCTATATGTTATTTAATTGTATAATTAATCATTATTTGTATAATTAAAGCAAAAGAAAGATTTCTATTACAGTGCCGGCTAGATATTATGATTTTAAAAAGTAGGCCGCGTCTAAAAACTGCATTACGAGTATTTTAAGTTTTTCTTTTAGAGTGGCAACCAGATATTATGATAGGAAAAAGCGGGCTTCGCCCGTTATCGAATCGGTACGGTTGATGTAATTAAGACATATTTGTGCATTTGTATTGTTTTTGAGGAAATGGAGTTGGACACGACCAATTCCATTGCAACTAATTTAACATTTTTAAACGTTTGATTGTTTATATGTATAGAAAAATTACAAGTATTTTCGATTAGTAAATTCAGATTTTTTTTCCAGTTTTAAGTTTTTCTACAGGTCCCTGTCTTTGTACAAGACCTCCGGTAGTCTAAATCAGTTGTTTGAGGAAAAGCAGTGTCATCGCCCCTCCTTCATATCCCCCCCTTCAGGTTTTTTTCTCTTAACTATGGTCCGTTTCTATAACTAAGAAACTATGTTACGGATTTCCACCAAACTGATTCCAAACATCATAATTGAAATAATAAGGACCCTCTATAACATTTTAAAAGGTTTCTGAGTTTATACCACTCTTTTCGAATAATAATATCAGATTTTATATTTTGATTTCACAATATCTCGAGTTCTACGAGTCCAATCGCAACGCGGTTTGACTCATTCGACTCGATATCGATAGCGCTTACATATTTTAGTTCCAAGTTTCACCACCAGGAGGCGCTTCCGGAAATAGGGTTCTACGGGCCCGATTATGACGGGGTTTGGCTCTTTCGACTGGATTTCGACAGGTTTACAGATTTCGGTCATGTTCGTATAAAACACATTGCGCCCCCTGGTGGTGGAATGTGTAATTAAAGGATTTTTCAGCCAACTTGGGTTCTATGGGTCACATCACGACGCGGTTTGGCTCAATCGACTCGACATCGATAGACCATACCAGAGCTTATCGGTTTTAGTTCGTTTTTCACCATTAGGGGGCGTTTTATTATCTCTGTTTCTATGGCCCGGATTACGACGGGGTATGGCTCATTTGACTCGACATCGAAAGCCTTAACGATTTCAGTTATGATCGTATAAATAGTTTGCGCCACCTGGTGGTGAAAGGTGGAACTAACGTATACTGCAGCGCGTGCGCAGCACGACTGCTATTCGGTGCCGCAGGCAGTGGGGACCCGACCAGGAGGTTCGTTCAGTTGGAGGTTTTTACTACTCGATGTGCAATTTAAGGGATTATCCGGTGCGTACGTAGCACGACCGGTATACGGTGCCGAATGGAGCGGGGACCAGGGTCCGAGGTTCGTTCGGTTAGAGGTTTATACTACTCAATGTGCAAATTAAGGGATTATCCGGTGCGTGCGCAGCACGACCGGTTTACGGTGCCGAAGGCAGCGGGGACCAGGGTCGGAGGTTCGATGATCGTATAAGCAGATTGCGCAACCTGGTGGTGGAAGGTGGAACTAACGTATATTGCAGCGCGTGCGCAGACGACTGCTATACGGTGCCGCAGGCAGCTGGGACCCGAGCCGGAGGTTCGTTCAGTTTGAGGTTTATACTATTCGATGTGCAATTTAAGGGATTATCCGGCGCGTGCGTAGCACGACCGGTATACGGTGCCGAAGCAAGCGGAGATCCAGGTCGGAGGTTTGTTCGG
Organism: Maratus michaelseni; assembly: GCA_963931845.1. Lineage (NCBI taxonomy): Eukaryota > Metazoa > Arthropoda > Arachnida > Araneae > Salticidae > Maratus > Maratus michaelseni. The sequence continues at coordinate 190,292,700 of OZ007586.1, forward strand.
TTAGAGGTTTGTACTATTCAATGTGCAAATTAAGGGATTATCCAGTGCGTGCGTAGCACGACCGGTATACGTTGCCGAAGGCAGCGGGGACCTGGGACGGAGGTTCGTCCGGTTCGAGGTTTTACAAGATTCGAGATTTTCTACAATTCGAGGCACCGATGTAAATTAGGGGGCCGCTGGCGGGCGAAGGCAGCTAGTTTCAATATATAGCTTAAATTCAAAATAAATTTCTTTCTTTTTTTTATTACGAATTCGGAAGGGTGCCATTCATGCATTTTGCCATATCACAAATACTCAGGATTTAGAAATCAAAAATAGTTTATAAGTATTGGGTTTTGTAAAAGAAAAAGAGAAAAAAAGTCTGTTTGTAAATCAGGGATCATTCGATTACTAATTTTTTAGTAGCACTATTTTCGAACAGTAAAATTCACATTAATTAATCACAGAATTTCTGATATTATATTAGGCGAAGATTACTAATATAGATCTGCCAATCCTCCGGATTTTTTGTGCGCCCATATATTTTAATAGAATTATGCGTCTTATTTAATACGGAAATTTTGTAAAAAGATAATTTAAAGCATCGGTTTACATGTGGAACCTTCTTCCTTCAAACCGTTTGTCACCCGTATTTCCCAGTAAAAATCCTCACTTTATAAAATCGCAAAAATTCTGTCATCAAATACGGCAAATTCTTCTATACAGAAATAGTGGTAGGATTGCGGTCCGCGCGAACCGCAGTTTGGACAACCCCTATATAAAAATTTCTATTCGAAAAGAGAGTTTTCCAAAATTTCAGGTGTTCTCAGCTCTGCTATAAGGAAGTAGTGGTAATCAATGGCAGAAACCTTGCGTACGCATGCATAGTTCAAGAACAGACATTGCTTTTTACACAACATAATACCATAGAGAAATAGCATTTGAATTCCATTTCGTATATAATAGTAATATTATTTTCATACTGATCAAATATTTAACCTTGCACAGTTACACGTACCAGCCCAAACTCTCAAATTACTAGCACTATTTCCGAACAGCAATTTAGTGTTATTTAATAGCAATTTTCTGTCATTGCATACAGCGAATATCTTTATTCGAGAATAATGATATTCTAAATGCAAGAGGCTGGGCATAGGTACAGTGCCTAGAATACATAGTGTGGAAAACGGCTAAGGATAATCCTTTTAAATTCAATTAATATTAATAATTTTTGCGTAGTTTATATGTTTCAGAAGAAAATGTAAAAATGTTCAACTTTCACGTTTTTATTAAATATTTAATGACCTTGGGGCAGTACTACAGCTCCTAGAATACATAGTATGGAAAACGGCTACAAAGTAGTCCTAAAAAAATTGAATCCTATAAATGTAGAATGATGCTGAAAAGAAAACGGGTCAATCGCAGAGATATCTTCTAGCAGTGGCGTAGACAGGGTGGAGATCCAGTTGGTTTGCCACCACTAATTGTATAAAAATATTTTTGCCTTAATAAATCAGAGAATTTTCTGTGATATTGAAGGCGAAGAAAACTTTATAATATTACTGGTTAGAAGAGCATCTGGATCCCCTCTCTGGCTACGCCACTGTCTGCTAGCTCTTTCGAACGTAAACATTGTATAAGAGTAGAACTGAGAAAACCTTTCAATTGGTGGTAAATATTTTATTAATTAAATTATACCCTATTTCCTTTGACTTGGATAGTGATTTTCATAAGCTTTGAAAATATGAATGATATTGATCATGTCCAAAAAACGTGATACAGATTCTTTTGTGCCTGGTTGCAGTACTCGATACAAGACAGCAAACTAGAAACTATCCCTATTAAGCATACCAAAGGTTGAATCTCTGTTAGAAGAGTGGAAATGATGAATTCCCTAATATGATAAAAAACTAACTTCAAAATCAGTTACATCTGAAATATACACTTACAAGAAGATTTTATTAACAGAAATTATGTTCATGTTGTCAATAGTGAAAAGGTTACTTTTGCTAGAGGTAAATCTATTTTTAAAGCAGATGTCGTTGCGATAGCCCTATTATTGTACCGCGTCGTTGCACGTTTAACGGCTATAATTTTTTAGCACTTTTTAAAGCATTACCAGTTTGGCTTTTTTTAAATTACAAAATTTTGCATCCATACGAGAAATTTACTATAATGTTATTTTCCTTACTTAATGACAGATATTTCGTGACTTCTTAAAGCATTTCTTGTTTCAGAATTTCCGGTTTGAATTCAAAAATTTTGAATTAAAAATTGGTAAAACCGTTTTCCACACTATGTATTCTAGGCTCTGTAGCATAGGTACGGGTAAATGTTCAAACTGATCACTTTAACTAAAAATGGATGACGTTGCGGTTCCGTAAGTGTTAAAAATTCATTTAAAAAAATAAATTTGATCACAGCATTTGAATCCACAGTTTATTCCAGTCGTGTGCTACACTCTAAATAAGAAAGAGTGACTATTCACTCCGGAGGAGTGGATATTCACTCTATCGCAGAGTCAAAATTTGCCCAACCTCTTTAGAGTGACTATTCACTCTAGGCAAAAGTGAAATTGTTCACTCTCTGAAAGAGTGAATACTCACTCCCAAGAAGTGAATATGCACTCTAAACAGTGGTGGATACTCACTCTTTCAGAAGAGTGACTATCCACTCTTGCAAAAAGAGTGGATTTTTTCACCCTGATAGGAGTGAATAGTCACTCTTTCATAGGAGTGGCTATCCACTCTTTCATAGAAGTGACTATTCACTCTTGCAAAAGGAGTGGGTTTCTCACTCCTGACAGGAGTGAATAGCCACTCTTTCATAGGAGTGAATGTTCACTTTTTATGGAGTGAATTATTTTTTTTATGTTTCTGTTATGGGCATTTTAAAAGAATCATATATTTTAGAGCATGCAATAAAAATAGACACAAGCATGGTAAAGATTGGAATAAAATAATTTATTAGCAATATTTATTTAATTCATAGTTTGTAACAGTAACTGAACTCTGAAGGAAAAATTCAATTAGACTTACATAATGAATTAAATTAGATTACTGACAGAAATAAACTAAAATATTTTATTCCAAGCTTATCACAATCGTGTTTGCTTTTATTGCATGACTTATAAAGATATGATAGTTTTAAAATGCCTATAAGGCCAAGTAATTAACCAAAATCTTAATCAGTTAATATTATTTCATTCTTTTTCAAATACCCATTAAGTTGTATTTAGTATTTTAATAATTTCTGTGAAGTACGTTATATTTTTTTTTCATGTGTAATTCAAATTTTAAATCTTTAGATCTCTGTATTAATTGCTAATGAATTTAAATCTAATCAAACATTATTGTTTACTGTATTTTAGTTTTTTTTAAGTTTTATTAATAACTATTTAATATGGATATTCTATGACTAACAATGTGTGATTTCACTTTAATTTTTGTTTTAAATATAAACTCTTATCTTTTGACCGTACTTTTCAGTAAATTAGCGCTAGTTTGCAAAGTCCTATTATTCTAAAATCATACATATTATTTCTGTTGTCAACATCCCTTTTCCTACGAATTTACAAAACACACAACAACAAATGAGGTATCCCCCTTCGAAAGGTTTTTGAAGCAGCTTCTGACATAGTACTTACTGTATTACACATTAAACTGAAATGTCTGAAATTCAGACACTTAAGTGTCTGAAAGGGATGGTTAAAAAAAGAGGCACTTTAAAGTGTCTTAAAATTTTAAGTTACTTAAATGTGTCTGAATTTCAGACACTTGAAACGTCTAAATCGCAGCCCTTTTTTTTTTTTTTTTTTTTTTTTTTTTTTTTTTTTTTTGTGAGCAATAGGCAGCCATTTCTGACCACACTTTTTTTAGCATTAAAAACAGTACATGTTTGACCACAGTGAATCCTGAATAAATGGGAAAAGATTTGACCATAAAGCAGGGCTGGGGTTTGTTCTGGAAGCAGAACCTGATTAAAGCAGGGGTAAACTCTGTCATGCCTCCCCTCCCCTGATTTGAGGGGGCCCCCAAATTTGGTATGCAATTTTTGTAAAGCTGATATTTAAAATCTCTTTCGATTTTGTACTGATTATAATCAATATTTTGAACTTTTAGAGTAGGATATGTTTAGAAACAAAAAATATATTTATCTAAATGCAATAAAATCTTTCAACAGTGGACACCGCATCATCATAGAATTTGTCTGCTATTTTCAGAAAGCGGACTCTTCCGAATAACGTCCTGGGGTGTCCGCTATTGAAAGGTTTTACTGTATTTAGATAAATATATTTTCGTTTTTAAACTTATCCTATTCTAAATGTTCAAAATATTGATTATAGTCTGTGCAACGTCGAAATAGATATAAAATATCAGTTTTACGAAAATTGCATACTAAATTTGAGAACCCCTAAATTCAGAGTGGCCATGGCTACGGCCCAGTTTGCCCGTGCTATAATCAAATCTCTTATGGAAGAAACCCAATTTTGCTTTATGGCCAAATTTGTATATGTATTCTAAAGCATGAAAGTGTTTAATTTTTTGTCATAGCATAGAAGATGTGCACTAAAACAATTCGTGGGACAGTGACTACCATCCCCGCCCTCTTCACATACTATCGCAAAAAATTAAATTCATTCGATTACTGAGCATATAAAAAATATTTTTTTATATAATATTCTTTGTATTCAACTTCATTCTACGCTAAAAGTATGTACAACATTGATTATAACTTTTCTGGACCACCCGATTACACGAATGAAGTCATTGAATACTGTTTTCGGCAACGACTTCATTCGCGGTGCACATTAAAATGGCCATAAAAATATATATATATATATATATATATATATAATAATTTTAGAATGAAAATTTAACACTGCAATATTAGATTAAAACTGTAATTTTGTTTTAGAAGAACAATGCAACTTTTCATCAAAATTAGCTATTTATCCTTCAAAGGAGCATTTTTCAGATGGATAACTGTTAAATACTTCTGCTGAATTGTTTTAAAGTATCATCAAATTAAAGTTGATATAAATATTTTGTACAATTAGTAGAAAGTACAACTTTCTTTCCTTTAAGTAAGTTTTGAATTGTTTTAAGACTTGAATAGAACAGTTCAATAATGAGAATAATAATAATAATAAAATAATAGCAACTATAGCTTTTTTTCATACTCTGAATGTTTCATATTTTCATTTAAATATATAAAAACCAGGTTTATGTTATGGGAAACTTTATATATATATTATGTAAAAACATATAAAATTTACAAAAAAATCGTATATTTTAGATCTTGTACAGCACAGTTAAACAGTCTAGAGTTTAAAAAAAAAAAAGAGAAAGAAACAAAGAAAGAAAGAAAAATAATAGAACCAGTAAATTTATATCGCGAATTTTATTACAACAAGGAAACTTAGAAAAATATTTGGACCACAAATATACAAAAATGTAAATAGGTAAAAGTCTAGCTTTTTACATTTTATATTTTTAACCTTTTTACTAAAAAGAATTACAGAAATATATATTAAAATTTGTTTTCAATATCTCAATTTTGCAAAACCGAAAGCTAAAGTTTCGAGGAATAAATCAAAGTAAATAATGATATATTTGTTTACTTATTTTAGAGGAAATTAAATTAAAGCTGTGAAAAATATATTTATAATACAATTATTAACTATTTAAAAAAGGTAAATTTGAAAACTGATTTTATTAATAATAATCACAGTCGCAATAATTTGATTCTTTTAACTGTCAATTATATAGATTAGAAGATATAAATGGATTATGAAATTATTTTATTACAATTAAAATTTGCTTTTAAACCAAGATATATTATGTGGTACTTATAAGAATTTTTTAAGTTCATATTCTGAAATTGAAAAAAAAAAATTAGCCAGTTTGAAGTTTTTTTAGATTTAACAAAAATCAACCCCCCCCCCCCCCCCCCCCAAATAAAAGAGAAAAGAAAAAAAAAAAGCTAAAAAGACTTCTCAAAGAAAATTGTACATCTCTATTTATAAAATACAACAAATAGGTCACAACAAGTGTTTGACCGCGAAAGAAAATGTTTAGAATTCCGCATATTGATCAAAGCAGCATTAAATTCCGTAACATATCAAAGTGTTAAAAAAAAAAAAAAAATGATAATTTTCTGCTTTTTTTTTTTTTTTTTTTTAAGGCATATTTTAATGTAAGCATTTTTTTTAAATATAATATTACTGATATTTTTGCAGTCAGAGTAACATATAATCACATAAAAAATATATATATTTCTGAACTTTTTTTTTTTTTTTACAGGTTGGTGGAAAAAATATAATACGAAAATTGTTGATTAATTTGTGTGTTGAATACATAAGCAATAAAATCAATCCTGTGAGTTAATAAATAATATGGATTCTTTACAATAAAAAACTTTTATTGATAAGCGATGATCTAAAGATATATTAAACAAATTTGTTAATTTTGAAAATCATATGAATTTATTTGAAAATCATAAAAAACATACAAATCTTTTAACACTAAAATATATTTATTGGATTTAAAAAGATGCAAATATAATAAATACATATTATTCTTATCAAATTAATCTAAATAGTAATTAAATAATATTACATAAGTAACAAAAGCTTTATTTGAAAACGAAAATTACTAGTTGTTTATAATCATACTTACATTTGATAATTTAGTCATTTCCATATTCGTAATTAATATTTATTTAAATATAACATATAAATAGATTAAGTTGCACATTTCTGGCAAAACATAAAAAAAAAGCACTGTTTTGCAACGCGAATTGTCGAAAATGTCTTCATTGATAAAAAATCGCCCATTTATTCCTTTTGAAAAGGGAAAACAAAAACACACACACACACATCGACTGCAAAAAAAAAAACTCACCAGTCGGATTTTATAAAAATAAAATATTTAAAAAGCACAATCTTGAAACAACACAATCTTGCACAATCTTGTAACAACACAATCTTGCACAATCTTGAAACAACACAATCTTGCACAATCTTGAACAGAAAAAAATGAATATAATTTCAAAAATAATTAACAATTATAACATTTTATAAATCATAAGAGCATTTTTTCTTGGGCTTATATCGTCTTATTGTTGAAGAAACCGCACATAAGGAAAATAACTTAATCACATCACAATTATAATCACAATTATAATCACAATTTTCACTACAAAACTTTAGAACACGAACATCTTTTCAAACAACGAATTCGTTGAACAAACGCTTAACTCGAAATAATAGCACATCAACCAATCGCCATACACGTCTGCCAACAAAGAACATGATCGCCGCCTGCGGTCTGTTAAAAAAAAAAAAAATAATAATAATTACGTCAGCATTTCCAACGATGTGATCTCTGACCCAATTGACTCATTAAATTTTTTTATCAGCAGACAGAAACTTTTCATTTTCTGGCGTTAAATTAATCAGTTAGCTAAATATAATTACTATAGTTATTATTTCTTTGAAAGAGAGGGAAAATAGCTTAAAAAAAGATTTTGACGTAACACTTGCAAATATTTCGAATTTTGAAGAATTTAAAAGCAATTTCATACTTCAGATTTTTGCTTTAGATGTAAAAATTCAAAATATTATTCCTCCATTATCTTTTGAAAGCCTTTATAACCTAATCAATTTTCATACATTATTAGTATACTAGAGTGGTCACTATTTTGTATACACAACTTTGAAATCACTGTTGTTAAACATCATAGAGATTAATCAGTATCACATCATAATTGGAATTTTGCGATCGCTTTTGGAAATTTGGAATCCCGTTTCTGTTTAAAATATCAGCTAAAAATTATTATTTTAAAAATATGATATTAAATTGTTTTTAAAAATGATAAAACTTACTATTCCCCTGTTAATTTATAATAATTAAACACCAAGAAAATAAGGGACTAAGATTTTTTCGTCAGAGAGGGGAGGAGGGGGGGGGGGCTCCGTCCCCTTGAAACCACCGTAGAAGTCAATTTTTAATTTTATTTACTCTGTTCATGTGTTTAAAATTTATCTGAAACGGGGGCTGGGGGGGGGGGGATGAAACCTTCTAACGAAAAAAATAATCAACTATTTCAATTCTCCGATTGGAAAAAAAAATGCTGGAAACAATTTTTGAATATTTAATGTTTCTGAAGTGTTAAATTTTTCTATTTTTATATCGGAAAGTTTAAATATTGTTCTACACATAGAGTTCTGACACAAAATTGTTAGTTTGTTTCATATTTAGTCTAAATTTATCTTTCTATCAGCACTCACATTTCTTTGTATTTCAAACTATACGTACATCTCAGAATTTAGGAGAGAAAGGCAACCCTTCACTGCACCCCTCCCGTGTACATCCACCAATGTATGTAATTTTTGGAGAATTTTGTTTTGTGAAAACAAATTATTTAACTACTTAATAGACTAAAAATAACTGAGTAAGCAAATTTGTACAATTTTAACACACGTTTTATGCTCTAATCAAACTCTTTTTATAAAATAATACCAAATTTAGTGTTAGGAAAGTATTTTAAACACCTTTTATCTGTTTCAAAACGTTCCCTGATGGCGCTGGCATACATAAAGATACAATTGTAACAGAGTCATTACACATATGTTAGTATTATATAACTTTTCAGACACTTAAATGTCTGACTTTCTAAATGTCTTAATTTCAGACATATCATCATTATTCAGATATGTTTCTCAGTTCGTTTATACAATGATCATAGTAAGACACTTAGACGTATTAAATTCAGACATCTATGGTGTCTGAAATTTCAGATTCAGACACTTAAGTCACACAGAACGATTCATGAGATACCAAATAAAACGATTTTTAACAGGCTCCTAACATAGTACACTCACATTTCGTTAAAACATGGTTTTTGATTAAATATTGCTATTAAAAATGTAATCGGCATTGTTTTTATAAATGAAATGCAAGATTTTTCCTCAAATTAGTGTTGCCACAAAAATAAAATAACCGCATTATATAGTGCTGAACAATGATTAAAAAAATAAATAGTAGTACAAAAAAGATAAAATATCAATTCTCCACATAGGTTTGTTTTATATTTATGGTTAAAAAGCAAAATTGATATTGAAATGTTTAAAAGAAAAAAAAGACCCCATCGATCGGTCGAAGCAGTGGTATTTCACGTGTATAATAAAAGGTATGCTTTGTTATATTAAATTTTATTTTAAGTGCATTCATTTTTTTTCGTGTTTTCCAAGAAGCGGATGGATATCTTGTGAATTGACGAAGTTATCAATTTTTTTCTTCTTAAACTCCTATCCCCCCCTTCCTTGAGACTATATGATATAGCTATATAGACAGATAGATAGATAGATAAAGTTTTGAACTTGGGGGGGGGGGGGTTCTAGGGGTCATGATCGGCGTAGATCTGCAAAAATTTTCAGAAATTCCAACATAGGGGAGAATGTCATAGGTAGTATTTCTTACGAAATCTACCTAAAAAGAAAAAGAAAAATTGATAATTTCGTTTCTCTCACTAAATAAATATGGAAAAAATTATATAAAGCCAGGCTTTCACTCTTTTACAGAGTGGAATATTTCACTCTCGTCAAAGGAGTGAGACAGTCACTCTCGACAACGGAGTGACATATTTCACTCCTTTCTAGGGAGTGGAAAATTCCACTCTTTTACAGAGTGGAATATTTCACTCTTGTCAAAGGAGTGAGACAGTCACTCTCGACAACGGAGTGACATATTTCACTCCTTTTTAGGGAGTGGAAAATTCCACTCTTTAAGGAGTGTATTTTTATAAAATTCACTCCAAAAAGAGTGAAAATGCCTCTCACTCTTCCAAAGAGTCAACTTCTCACTCCTCCCAATTTTAGAGTGTACAGTACCTGTGGAATGTCTCTACTTTTAATAGTAATTTTAGCATAATTTAATCTCAAAATTTATTAGATTTAATAAGGTAAATAATAGTATTAAAAATAGATGTATCACGTGTGAGCATCCTGTGTTTAGACATATTTAAACGTAATGCGTGGGTACCACTTGATGATTTAAATAGCAGTATGTCTGAAGAAAAAGTGTTGTGGTATTAGTTTATTACATTCGCAGAAGAAATAATCTTCGGGGTGGGTTTCATCAAAATTCCCATGATAAAACTTAAAAAAAAAATTCTATTAAAAAAGAGGTATTCAAAAACGGACCCGTAGGAACCTTGCGTAATAATAAAAGGGAAATATAATATATTCTAATACGAGCAGATCTTGCGTGTCTGTATACATATACAGGGTGTATCTCAAATGCTTCAACAAACTTAGAGGGATGATAGTACTCATGAAGACGAACAAAAAATGCAATGGAACATGGGGTCGCAAATGACGTTTAACCCTTTCAGGGGCAGTGGTATGTTTATGAAACCACTTAATTTTAATTCCAAAACGCCACAATGGCACCAGAATTTTGCTAAAATCTTTTCCGTTTAATATGTATGTGAAATATAGCCTTTTTCTTATTTACAAACAATTTTTTTTTGTAAATTCCGGTGCCTGCCATTTATTTCAACATTTTAATACTAAAAGGACTTTGCCCCTGAAAGGCTTAAAGCATGAAAATCGAGAAAATGAGTCTGGAAATGGACAAACTGAGACAAGAAAGAAATACTCCAGAATATTATTTATTGCACAGAATAGGTACAACACAGCTCGTGATGTCCAGAGAAAACAAATATTTTACAATTGTTCAAAGTGTCAACCGCGGACATTATTACACATAGCGTGTCCGCCAGTCGTTGCTCCGTAGATGTACTCTGTGTGTCCGCGGTCGACATTTTGAACATTTTTTGTAAAATATTTGTTTTCTCTAGACATCACGAGCTGTGTTGTACCTATTTTGTGCAATAAATGATTTTCTGGAGTGTTTCTTTCTTGTCTCAGTTTGTCCATTTCCAGACGCATTTTCTTGATTTTCATCCTTTAAGCCTTTCAGGGGCAAAGTACTTTTAGTACTAAAATGTTGAAATAAATGGCTGGCACCGGAATTTACAAAGAAATTTATTTGCAAATAAGAAAAAGGCTATATTTCACATACATATTACATGGAAAAGATTTTAGCAAAATTCTGGTGCCTTTGTGGCGTTTTGGAATTAAAATTAAATGGTTTCATAAACATACCACTGCCCCTGAAAGGGTTAAACGTCATTTGCGACCCCATGTTCCATTGCATTTTTTGTTCGTCTTCATGAGTACTATCATCCCTCTAAGTTTGTTGAAGAATTTTGGATACACCCTGTATATATACGAGCAGGGAAGGCCGAGCTAAGCTCGGTCAAAATTAGCTTTGAGTTTAGCTCGATATATTTTTCTCTCTGCATTATTACTATAATGCTTTTTATTTTATAAAAATAACTTGACCCATAATGACCCATAATCAAATTTACCCACTTAAATTTTTTTTCGAACATGTGACCAAGCCCAATCGTCTTCTCGTGCCCGAAACCCGTAGGATATAAAGTTTAGTCAAAATAGTCCTATCCGTTTTTTTTGGATAAAATTAGCTTGACACACAGTGACCCAAAAATGACCAACTAATCGGATTTTCTCGAGCGTGTGACCTAGCCCAATGATTTTCTCGTGCCCAAAAATCGTTGGATGCCAAATTTAGTTCAAATCCTCAGAGCCGTTTTTAAGATAAAAATAGCTTGACCCATGATGACCCATAATGACCCATGACCAAAATGACCAACTTATCGAATTTTTTCGGACATGTGACCTAGCCCAACAGTCCTCTCGGGGCCAAAATCCATAGGATGCAAAATACAGTCTAAATGGTCTGAGCGTTTATTAAATAAAATTTGCTGGACCCACAGTGATCCAAAAATTAGCCACTAATCTAATTTTCTGGGACATGTGACCTAGGCAATGATTTTCTCTTCCCCAAAACTTGTAGGATAAAAAATTTAATCAAAATCATTAGAGACTTTTTTAGATAAAATTAACTTGACCCGCGTTGACCCAAATATGATCCACTAATCGAAAGTTCTTGAACATGTGTCCCAGCCCAATATTCTTCTCGTTCCTGAAAATGGTAACATACAAAATTTAGTCAAAATCGTTTGAACCGTTTTCTAGATATACACTGGTTTCCAAAAATTAAGGAAAAATCACAAAAATAGGGATAACTGAAAATATTACATGTAGATTTTAATGAAACTCAGCCACAATATACAACTGACAGTAAGGTATAAAATAACATGAAAAGAAATTACGAGACAATTATGGTGTTACAAAAAATAGCATAATTAGAAAATTAGAAAAATCAATTTGTCAGTTTATTATACGAAAAATACCTTTAATATGCAGTATGAGCACCCCTAATACCAATACAGCACATACAGCGATGTGTCATACTGTCAATTATGCGGTCGAAGAGTTCGCTGGGAAGTGCGAGCCATTGCTTTTGCAAAGCAGTTGTAAGCGTGGCAAAGGTCTGAGGAGAGGGTTGAGAGTAGCAACACGTCTTCCTAAAGCATCCCAAACATGCTCGATGGGATTCAAGTCCGGTGATCGAACTGGCCATTCCATGCGCTGAATTGTCTGGTGCTGAAGATAATCTTCCACGATGCGAGCCCTGTGCGGTCTAGCGTTGTTGTCCTGTAACAGGAAATCATTACCTATTGCGCCGGTATAAGGGCGCACATAAGCATCAAGCATGTCATCTCTATAGATGTAAGCATTGACGGTTCCACGTGGAAAGACATGGAGGTCTGTGCGTTCATCCAAAGATATACCTCCCCAAACGCAGACACTTCCTCCTCCGTATGAATCTCTTTCACGAATGTTTGATGGATGGTAACGTGTTCCCTGTCCTCTCCAAATCAAACAACACCTACTATCGCTTTGGAGGCAAACTGGCACTCATCCGTGATTAGAACACGCCTCCATTGATCATCCGTCCTGCGGACTACATGTTGACGTGCCCATATCAAACGTTCCCTCCGGTGACGTAAGGTGAGCGGCACACAAATTGCTGGTCGCCTTGCGTAAAGTCGACCTTCGTGAAGCCTTCTACGCACAGTAGACATTGACACCAACCTTACAGTGGCTGCAGCAAGGAAGAATCTAAGATGAGATAGGATTGTGGTTATATTCCTTCGTACACATAACCGCAAATATCGGTCTTCGGCGCTTGTCGAAACCCTTGGCCGGCCTTGGCTGAACCTTCTTCAGCCCGAACCATTGGTTTGAAATCGTTGCCAAACCCGATGAACCACAGAAGGACTCACATTTAGCCATCTAGCCACCTCTGTCTAACATTTTTTTCCTCGAATCTCCCAATAACTCTAAATCGCAGTTCTATGGGCAAATGATGCCCCGAGGTCATTGTAATGAATTGGCTATCCCAGATTTATAATATGACTATCACAGCGACAGCTGCAAGCCTTACTCTCTAACGTGCATTTTTATGTTCCCTACAGATGACGAAATGCGATTGCAACGCTACTAATTCGCATTTGGTATACTTATTCAGCATCTTTTATTTAACAATATATGCAAATTTCATACGTATTGCTTTATTTTTGGAACTAGTCATTGCTATTTTTGTGATTTTTCCTTAATTTTTGGAAACCAGTGTAATTAACTTGCCCCTAACACATAGTGACACAAAATCACCCACTAATCGAATTTTATCGAATATGTGACCTAGCCCAATGTTTTTCTGGTATATAGTATATATATAACCACGCATACACACAAGATTTGCTCGTATTAGAAAATATGATATATACAGGGTGTCCGAAAAGTCTGGAAACAGTCAAATAACTCGAGAAACATACATCGGATTGAAAAACGGCAAAATGCATGTTCAATACTTTTGAAAAATCTATTTAAGGATATGAAAGTTGCCCCCCCCCAACTTTGCCCCCCCGGGGGGAAAGGGGGGCAAGTTTGAATTCTTAAATGATGACCCCCATTTTTTATTGCAGATTCGGATTCTACGGAATAAAATACGTAACTTTTGTATTAAACCTTTTCTTCGAAACATTGTAGATGGCGCTGTAATCGAGTGCAATGCTGTGAGAAACGTTACCATTGCAATGTCTGGAAACGCTCGAATAACTCGTAAAATATACATCGTATTAAAAAACGGAAAAATGCATGTTCAATAGTTTTGAAAAATCTATTTAAGGATATAAAAGTTGCCATTTTGCTAAAATATTAAACATGTATTTTTCCGTTTTTCAATCTGATGTATATTTCTTGAGTTATTGTCTCGAGTATATTTCTCGAGGCTATGTCACACGTCCGAGAAAATTCGATTTGTGGGTCATTTTGGTCATGGATAATTATGGGTCAAGCTATTTTTATCTTAAAAACGGCTCAGAGGATTCGAACTGAATTTAGTATCCTACAGGTTTAGGGAACGAGAAGACTATTGGGCTAGGTCACATGTTCGAGAAATTTTGATTAGTGGGTCATTTTGGTCATGTGTCATTATGGGTTAATCTATTTTTACCTTAAAAACGGCTCAGACGATTTGACAAAATGTAGTACAAAATGTTTTGACCAAAATTGGCTAACTTTTGGCCAATTGATGTCCCATTTATTGTGTCGTGATGACCCACAGTAAGAAATGCTCGCCTCGCCATACCATTTGCCAACAAAGGCACAACAGTGGTCTAACGGTTAGCTGCTCCGATACGCTCTAAATTCGAGGGACCTCTGAACACTACCATTCCCCAAATTTACTTATCTCAACCCTATTATTTCCAAACTATTCTCACAAACTGAAAACGATAGGCCAACATTCTGTCCTACTTGGATTTATCGTAAAGATCTTTTTTATTTTTTTTAATGTAATATAAAACATGACCTTTTATAAAAAGTAAAATCTATAACCTATGTTACGTTAAAGATTTTGTTCGTCAATAAATTGCCAATTATTTGGGGATTTTATAATCGATGTTATATTTAATTTCCAATCTTTTTGCACAAAAATTTCGTTTAGACATTTTCTATACTGTTCTCTGAAGTCAAAAATATTTATATTAAAGGTTACATACGTTCTCGGCGGCAAAAAAATTAAATATTCTAGCGTTTTTTTTTTTAGAAAGGACGTAAAACTATTTGAATAACTAATAATTTCACGTAGTTTTTTTATTCCAAGTTTTTAAAAATATTCTATTTGTTAAATTTTGTCACATTACTTCGGAAATTCGCAGCCGCGTTGACCAATACCAAAATATCCGGGTTCGATGAGCAGCATCGTAACTTCCTGCAGAAAAGAAGATTATTAAAATCTCAGTTTCTTCTTGTAAAATAATGTTGTAGCTAAGGCTCTTTGAAAAATGAGAAAATTGCGCTATTTTGATTTTTTTTTCATTTTTTGTCAAAAATTTTTACATTTAAACTTTTTGAAAAAATATAAAAAAAATTAAATTTTCAAAAAATGGCTTGATGGCACTTAGACAATTTAAATATACCAAAATAAGCGTAAATTTTAACCAAAAATGTTAAATTTTTTCAAGTTATCATGATGCCTATGCTGAAAAAGGTATTTTTGAGAAAATCGCATTTAAAGATTTAGAAGGAAAAAATATACTGATATTTCTTATTTTAACATATACATTTAATTTGCTATTCTTACGCTATATAGTGAACCCTCCTGTGCCTTAATCTGCTCATTTAACCGTTAAATTCCTAGAGTATCAAATTTGCAACCCTTTTTATTTAACTTTTAATAAATAAATCCAGTTCTTCGCAACCACTATATTTATAACGAAAAATTAATCTTGTAAAAATCTCATAAATATGCTACTAAATAAAGTTAAAAATATATCTTAAAATTTCTAGTGTCTAATCCTTAACCCTTCAATGCATGATTTTTTCTTTTAGAATTGTGTGTTTTTTTTTGTTTACTTATATGCAGGATTAGATCAGAAGTGGGGGCTCGAACACTTAACTGCCAGTATAATTATACATTACATTTGGCCTTTTTCAATTTTTGAACATTATGAATTAGATAAAGCCAAATGTAGTATATAAAAATACTGGTAGCAAAGTGATCAACCCCCCCCCCCCCCCCGTATTTCGCTACGCCACTGGCTCCTTGTGTTGATGTGATAAATTCAGGGATGGAACCTTGGCGTCTTTTTTTATTCAGACATTCTAAATTCATACCAGAAATTTTGAATAGAATTTTTGCTTTATTTAATGATAGACATTTCGTGATTACTTAAAGTTAAAATTCTTCTTTCAAAATTTCTGAAAAGCAAATTTTGCTCGCTATCGTTGAATTTGGTTAGTTTTTAACCCCTTGGGGACGAGCGACAGCTGTACGTGACGCATAAGATGCTCAGAATCCTCGATTATTCCCACCAGTTATTTTTTATTGTAAGCTTTGCCTTATGTAATCCTAGCATTTCTGCGATTCAATTAGGCGAAAATTTCTGTTTTGAAAAACCATTGGTAAAAGATTAAAAAATATGTAAAGGACGCTCGTCGCGAAGGGGTTAATAGAACATAATGAAGTTCTATAAAGTGGTATGTCATAGTAGTTTAAATAAAATATTTCCCCGTAATCCTACCATACTCAGAAGATAACTTCCTTTTAGTGAAAATCAGCTTTTGATTTTGTTTGAAGTGGCTCACTTAGTGGGATCATATCGTTTTGCATTAATACGATGAACGCCACAGATTGCAATGAAGTGGATTTTTTGGAAGACATTTATAAAAGTGGTTTTCAGTGTTTATCGAGTCGGTTCACAATTCCCAATCACGGAATTTTATACAAAAATAATTTTTATACATTTTTATTTAAAAAATATCAAATTTTAGTTATTTTTGTTCGTTGAACGCCAAACTGAAATCAATAAACATGCCTGGGGTGGCAATGCGGTTCTTTTTTTAAATACATGATTATAAATTATCAACAGTCCCGTTTTATAACAATAAATTGTCTTCAACGAAAATATTCATGACACACGTTGTACGTGTGCCACGGGAGTCAATGTGTTAAACATCAGTATTTACTATGCATTTTTTATCACTAAATATCATTTTCTGCAAAATATGAATAACTCTGTTTACGTTTTAAGTGCTTATCCCGGATACTCATATGTGGCGGAAAGAATTTATTTCATTTTATGTGAAATCAAACTATCATGTACGAACTATCATTTTTATGCTTCTAAGCCTTCACAAGTTGCCATAAAGCGTTATGTTTTATGTATATAACTTTTCTGTAATTTCATAAAGTTGCATATGTCGATAATTTTTAGCTAAGTCCAATAACCCTCTTAGTAATTTTGAGATCTTTTTTGACCCAAAGTTTTTGGTTTTGAAGTTTTTTTATGTTTGAAACCAGAAAAAAATAATAATTTAAATTTAATAAATAAAATCAAAGAGACACCTCATAAGAAGCTACATTTAATAGAATTAAATATCTTGTACAAATCAAGCAAAACTATCAACGCTAATCAAACAATAAAACCTTGTACTAGGAAAGTTAATGTGTCTTTTTTAACCTTAGAAATATCAAGAGAGTTTTGTGCAAGTTGAAATGAGAAATTTCCAGAAAAAAAATTCCAGCCTTTTCTGAGAAATTAAATCTGTTAGAGACCCAATATCCTACACATCGCATAACTTTTCTTCTGCTTCTGCTTCGAAGCTCTTATACATGTCTGAAGTAAAAAATAAATAAATGTGGCGAATACTTTGACATTTATCGTTCATTCATTTTAATACATTGTTTTCAGACAATTTCATTTTAAATTTATTTTGATGAAAAAGAAAACGCCTGTCTCTCCTCTGTAAATGTTGCATACATTCATCGCTTACATAGATTTTTCTAATTTATGCGGATGTAAATATGTTACAATGTATGTATTTAATATAATAATTCTTTCAGTTTAACAAATGCCCAAATATGTGATATGAATACATATTCTTTCTGACAAAAACCTACTAATATTTTATGAAAAAAAAACAGAGGCGAAATAATTTTTATTAATTAGAACATGTCCTTTTCAACCACTTATTCGAAATAGTAATATTTGTTTTATGTTTCTGTCATTTTTATAATTAAATAAAGCAAAGATTACGGTTCGAAAAAAGTAATGTGACAGTACATGCCCAATTTGTGTAACAGGACTTGCCAATTATAGGAGGAACTGATGTCTGATTACCACAGGGGCAAATTTCTACCAAAATCTCCTGATAATAATTTTTGATTTTAAATTAAGCGAAGTTTACTATTCATGAGTGGTGGGGTCGTAAAAAACCAGACGGTATACACTTATAGTCAAAAGTGATACACTAGAAGATATATCACTACGACGTATACCACCGTATACCCTCCAGTACATACTTGTTATTCATCCATATAGATGTCCTTGCGGTAATCGAGTTATGGGTGGAACTATGAATTCTGAACAGACTCTTGGTAAAAGACGTTTAGTTACATAAAATCAACTATACTTGTGAACTATCTGTTACGTGATAATTAAAATAATTAGTTAAACATTCTACAATTTTGTTAGCATTCCCAGTACGTTTGACTTTAAATAAAGAAAATAATATGGGTATAATAGCGATTGCTTCAAATACATAGGTATATAAAGAGCCAATTTCATTTGATACATATTTTAATTTAACGCAATTTCTTTTCAAATTTAGAATTTTAAGAAAAACATTGGAGTATTTAATACATACAAAAAATGTCTTCTAGACAAAAATTATGATAGTTTAATATTTTTTTCAGTGTGTACTAATTTTCGATTACTAAGAAAATAATGAACTACAATCTAAGTTATAAAATAAAAACTTACAAGATACATTCAAATTATCACTTTGCAGATTTTTGATACATTTTTTGAACGCAAATTTAAATAAGTAGATCTAAACTTTCAGAAAATGACCCGATATTTAAAAAGGTAATTGATTACACTCACAGTAGCAAATACATTGTAAGGGATGAGTGTTAAAATATATCACCACGACTTTTGGATATAAAAAGCTCTTGGTACCTGAATTTTCATAAAAACCACGTATTTCCGAAAATGAACTTAAATTTATTATTTCTGAAAATCCATTAAAAATATTCACCAAATAGTAGAACTGAGAAAACCTTTCAACTGGTGGTAAATATTTTATTAATTAAATTATACCCTATTTTCTTTGACTTGGATAGTGATTTTCATAAGCTTTGAAAATATGAATGATATTAATCATGGCCAAAAAACGTGATACACATTCTTTTGTGCCTGGTTTCAGTACTCGATACAAGACAGCAAACTAGAAACTATCCCTATTTAGCATACCAAAGGTTGAATCTCTGTTAGAAAAGTGAAAAAAAATAATTCCCTGATATGATAAAAAACTAACTTCAAAATCAGTTACATCTGAAATATACACTTACAAGAATATTTTATTAACAGAAATTATGTTCATGTTATCAATAGTGAAACGGTTACTTTTGCTAGAGGTAAATCTATTTTTAAAGCAGATGTCGCTGCGATCGCCTTATTATTGTACCGCATCGTTGCACGTTTAACGGTTATAATTTTTTAGCACTTTTTAAAGCATTACCAGTTTGGCTTTTTTTTTAATTCCGAAATTTCGCAGTCATACCAGAAATTCCCTATAATGTTCTTTTGGTTACTTAATGGCAGACATTTAGTGACTTCTTAAAGTAAAAATTCTTGCTTCAAAATTTCCGGTTTGAATTCGAAAATTTTGAATTAAAAAAACGGTAACACCGTTTTCCACACTATGTATTCTAGGCGCTGTACTTCTACTTTGACAACCCACCGCAGGAGATGAAAGAGGGGTAATTAGGGTGCGCTAACTATTTTAACGGGTACTGAGCACGCTCTAAGAACAATTGCTCTGATCCTAATGGTATATATATCGTTTTCTTATTCCTCACATTCAAATGATGAAATCTTGGTAACAGTTTTCGCTTTATGCTTATTAATTTTTTTTGTTTTGATAAATCTAAATTACTCTGGTGTCAATTTATTATTTTTGGGACGATTTGATTGAAGGTGAAAAACGGAGCATTCGCAGTTTGTAGTTCAACATCACAATATCATCATCATCATCATCATCATGCGAGCAGTCTACCTGTCAAAGTTAATAATTGCTCAACGGTTCTTTCATACAACTGCCCACACTTTACTATGTATTCAAGCGTAAGGCATAATAGTATAAATATAAATAATAAAAGTGTTTATTCAATTAAGAGGGAGAAAAGGAATGCATTATTTAGTTTATCAAGTATACATCCCACTCGTTGAAAGTTTTTTTTCTTTTTAAAAAATCTCCCAAAAAGAGTGAAAACAATAAGCCTCTGGCACTCCATCTCATTTTGCCGTGGATCAACGTTGGGCCGCTAGTGTCTCTGCGGAAATCTAATGTTAAGATGAATGCTGTTACATCCAATGAAGTGAACCCTTCTGACATATTTACATAATTCAACAGCCTATCTGCCAACCAAATCAAAAAAATATATATATATTAAATAAAATAATCTATGTAATAACCACCATGAAACTAGAAACATTTCTTAAATATTTTTCTTGTGTGAATTATTCATTTAACATGAAAAACTGGAAATTTGGCAAGTATACAGCAGAATCACTTGCTCCTGAAAAAGTTAAATAACAAGCCGATGTCAGTTGCCATACTATAAAAATTTTCATTCAAAACGCTCAATATTTTTACTACATGCTACTATATCTATGTCATAAAACCAGGATATCACACAAATCAACTACGGAGCCCAGAAATCCCAGTAATTTTGTACAGTAATCTTAAACTTATATAATCACAGGATTTTCATTGAAATTTTGCAATTAAATAAGGTGAACACTTCTATACTACGAAAAGGTTTATTGCTCTGCTAGCCACGGTTGTGTTGTTGTTAACCCCTGCTTCAGTAAACAACGAAATGATTTATTTATTTTTAAATAAATTTGTACGTAAACATGGTTTGAACATTACAGCCACAACACATAGAGAAATTTCTTAATAGGTTTCATTAGAGTGAGATAAGTAGAACTTATCTGACAACCCAAAATGTTTGGAGATGTTCATTTTTTGACCATTTGAAAGAGTGTTGCTTTGAGACCTATAGGTACACAGGTTGTTGTCTCGAATGATCCATATATTTTTATTCACAGAAAACCAGAGATGATCATTTTGACAATTATCATTTTGTGCTGTTTAGAAAAGTGAGAGGGACTGTTCCATCTGCAGTTAATATTATATGGAGAATTAATTATATCTTATCAACTGGTTAATACAATGCCCCATGCGTTCTAGGCCTACGTGTTGACACAAACATTGGGGCAGTGATATGCGAATTTTTTCCAACGTTTGTAAAGTCCCTTGATTTTTCGTTCCGGTATTTTCGTAAAGTATTGTTTTATCTCAGAAAAAATTGGCGAAGATTTTTGTATCCTAATATTTCTATAAAAATTCAACGTACCGTACAAACTCTGAAAAATAGCCGTAAACTAAAAAACAGCCGCCATTTTCGATTCAGAGTGAAGGCCTAGTATTCAGGAGGCTATGGCCCTTCTGTCATTGAACTAATAGAAATTCGGTTATATTGACTGTTAAAATAATATTCTGAATAGCTTGCCATTTTCAATTTATTTAATAAATTCTGCAAATCTTGTAAAATTATCATTTAAAAAATCTACAAAATTGGATGTATCAGTTTAGCAAACTCTCAATTCAAAATTATTATTTAGCAACAGAGTATTATTTTTTTTAATTAAATTATTCGGGAATCCTTTAAATGTTTGTTTCAAAAAGAAAAGCCTTTTACAAAGTATTTTGATAAACATGATGTTTAACGTAACGTTTCAGTAAATCTTAATATTTATATCCAGCGAAATTTTTAGCTCTTCATAAATGCGATTATTAAAACTTGTGTAATTTAAAATGACAACTAAAAGCTATAACTGCGTGTTAACCTTCCCAATCGTTAAAGTGATAAATAAGTAGATTTTATATTCAATTATTTCATACATAATAGTAGCAACTTCTATAATGTTTAATTTTCTTAAAATCTACATGCCGATTATTTGATTTTGAGAGCTCTTATCTCGGTCAAGTGTATTTCCAAAGAAGTCCGTATTAAAGTACATTTTCTAAAGCTATGTTTCCGGGAAAAAAAATCCGTTTCTACATAAAAAATTAAATGGAAAAGAGAATGTACCTTTCTTTCTAAAATAAAATAATATTTTCGTGGATTCTAAAAAAATCTATAAATATTGCATGAATCCAGCCATCATAAATAATAAATTAAATAACAAAACCTTTTATTAGGCCAAAAAATTCTTTTATAAAGAACTTATTTATTCTGTAAAGAAATGCATCAGTTACCGTCCATCTAGAAGGAATTTGAAAACTTTGTTTAAAAATTTATTTGTGATATCATGGTATTATATATCATACATCCAAGTTGTCTTTCAAATCAAAAAGAATGATTTATAAGGTGTCTGTGCCAAATATAAAATATACTTTATAAAGTATATATTTTATGGGTGAATTAAAAAACTGTCCCATTTATAGCTTTTATTAGCACTTATTTGCATAAATAAAAAGCACAATTTTATTGGGTAATTTTCCTTTTTTCGCAATGTTTTATCCTAATAGAAAATTTCGGATTATTTAAAAGAAGATTTCTGCGATTAAATAAGGCGAAAATATGTCTTAGGGAAAAGTAGTGTCCAAAGAACGTAGAAGTTGGCAGTTAATGAAACATGCGCACTTTTTAAGGACCATGGACATACATGGGGCATGGGGCAATCCGGAAGTTCTGGAATGCATGAAAACCTATTTAGAGCCAGATATTCTGCTTAATAAAATGTAACCTTTGCCTTTGTGTTATATATTTATTATCACTTACTAAGTAAAATATCTGGTTTATAGCAGGTTTATTTTATCCGCGTATTATATTAAATGCGTTCAGGAGACATTTGGAACCCACCACATATTTTAATCAAAGAATGCCTCTCCATACATATTACATTTTACACATATAAAATTCCAGCCAAAAGTTTAATACGAAAAAAAATAGTTTTTAATGGGCCGAAATATTACATGCTCAAATTTGTTTTTAATCTAGGTGCAAAGAATTATTGATCTTGAGTACCATTATTTCCGAATAGTAATTTTATCCTTCTTTAAACGCAGAATTGTGAACATTATTTAATAACTAAATATTATTACATAAATTATTTATTATCCATTTAAAATATATTTTCTACGCTTTTACACAGTGTGAGTATAAAGTCTCACTCTGATTACAAAACTTTAGCACGAAAAGACTGTTGAAGATATTAATGTAAAATTTTTAACATGTCATAGTCCTGTTACTAAAGGTTTTTTATAGTCGAAAAATAGCGTTACACATCCCTAAACTTAAGGTGTTACATATGTCCTCGGTGGCGAAAAATTGACATATTTTGAAATTTTTTTAGGAAGGTAGTAAATGTAATAGAAAAATTAATAATTCCACGTTGTTGTTTATTACTTCAAGTATTTAAAAATATTTTTTGTTGTTGTTAAATTTGGTCGCATATTACGTCTTAAACCTACAGCAGCGTTGACCTGTAACAAAATATCCAGGCTGGATGGGCAGCATCCTAACTTCCTGTAGAAACAAAAAAATTATTAAAATCTCAGTTTTTTCTTGAAAAATGAGGTTGTAGCTAAAAGTCATCGGCTCAAATTTTTATTTTAAAAAAAATGCGCTATTTTGAAAATAATTTTCATTTTTCATCTGAAATTTTGACCTTTAAACTTATTGGAAAAATATAAAAATGAAAATTTCAAAAAATGGCTCTATGACACTTAGACAATTTAATTAGTCATAGGTAAGTGCAAATTTTATCCAAAAATGTTCAAAAGTGTTCAAAATATTATGATGCCATGTTCCAAAAAATCGCGTTTAAAATTTTAGAAGAAAAAAAATATACTGATAATGTTTTTCAACTTGTACTTAATTTTCTATTCTTGTGTCATACTATGGACTCCCCTGTGCCTTAATCTTCTCATTGAAAAGAGAGTAGAATCTTTAGTAAATCTTTTCGTCGAGGTCGCCTTTATTGAATGTGCGCGCGCTCACATTTTTGCTCATATCATTCTTAATAATTTAAATGTAACTTTAAATATTTTTGCCCATAATTCTTCACAATATATAAGTTTAATTTCAGTCAGAAAAAATCGATTTTTTGAAAGTTAAGAACACTTGTAACTCCTTAACCCTTTAACGGACGTTGGTTTCCCAATGAAACCACAAAATTTTAATTACGAAATTCAACAATGACAGCAGAATTTTAATAGAAATGTTTTCCATTTATTATGTATATGAAATATTGCTTTTTCCTTATATACAAATAAATTTGTTCATAATTTTCGGTGTCATTCATTTATTTCAACATTTTGACAATTGAAGTGTTTTATCCGTTAAAGGGTTAAGCAGTGAACCAAAATTTAATTTTTAACGAAATGACCGATCAATTCTTAGAAGGCCACCAACGCTACCAGTTTCTTTAAAATTTTACATGCCACTGCTTTATAATAGTGACATCTGAAAAGTAGCATCCATTACAACAGGGGTGTCCAACGCGCGGCCCATGGGCCTAAGAGATGCTACTATTTTCGAATGCAATTTTGTATAATGACAGAAAATGTGTGCTAAAACAAGGCGAAGGTTTGTATTTGAAAAATTTGGTGACGAACTACTTTCAGGTAACCTTAAAACTACCGGAAAGTTTACTCAACTTTGATAAAAACATTTCATACCAGAATTTTTATTTAAAATTATTTAACTTATTTACACTCAGGAACATTGAAAATATCGCACCAAGAAGAAATCGCAAAACTTTGCAAATAAGTGCAGTGAGATCCGATATGCAAATGATCCAAGTTTGGTTGCAATACGCATTACCACACACTCTTCAGGAGCGCTGCAATCAGGAAGTTGGCCCTATATAAACCGGCGCATAGTGGAAAATTCATAAACGTGATAATCACATTCCGACTCTAGAAGGACTTTATTAAGCGAAGAATGGACATGTGAGAAGACATTTTTCATAGTTAACCCGGGAGCAGTCGCATGGGGTATGACATACCCCAGGGTGCGTACGGTTTTTACAATTGTCACCACTAATTTTCGAAAAGTAATCTACAATTTACATTATCATAGAATTTGTAACAGTTGTCTTACACTGAATAAGGGGACGATTATTAATTGTATTTATTGGTGACAATGTAAAAAGCATTCATTATCTGGGTATGTGCGACTTCTCCCAAGTTAAGCGAATTGGAGAGGGGCCTCTTCATCGACATGAAAACCGCAGACTGATCAACGTGCCGTGTTGCTCGTCAAATGGATCGTTCGTTGTGTGCTGTCAGAAAATGTTGTGAATAGTGGACATGAGATGGTACCCATGTTCGACGTACTGTGTCTGGAGTGATCAGGAAGTCGACGAAGCGAGAGGATAGAAGGATCGTGCGGCAAGCACTCGTGGATCCCACATTGACTCGTTCCCCGATACAATCAGATGTAGAGGTGCCAGTTGTTCCACAAACCATTTCCAGATGAATTGCAGAAACAAATCTGCAATCTCAGCGCCTTTTTCGTGTACTGTCTTTAACACGGAAACATGGACGACTCCGTCTACAGTGGTGCCAAGCCAAAGCGACGTAGAATGCCACTGATTGGCACAACGTGGTGTTTAGTGAGGAATCCCGGTTCGTTTTAGGGATGGATGATAAACGCGTACGTGTGTGAAGGCGCCCTGGTGAACAGTACAAATCTACCAACTCTGGCGTGCGACACACTGCCCGCACAGCAGGCGTAATAGTCTGGGGGGCATAGCCTAAGATTGCCGGTCCCCTCTAATTGTGGTACGTGGAACCTTATCGGGCCAGCGTTATGTTGATGACAGTCTTCGACCCCAAGTGGGACCTTTCCTAAATGATCTTCCAGGGGCAATTTCCCAGCAAGAAAATGCTCGTCTGCATACAGCTCGAGTTGCTCGAGATTTCCTACGTCATGGTCAGATCCTTCCATGGCCGGCCCGCTCCCCGGACTTGTCCCCTATACAGCATGTGTAGGACCAGCCTAAACGTCAGATGCCGCCATGTCACTCTATACATTATTTGGAGGTGGCTCTTCAAAATTTATGGGCTCATCTGCCTCAGGACAACATCAGACGTCTAATCAACTCAATGCCGCACCCTATTAGGGCGTGTATTGCAGCAGGCGGCGGTCCGACGCGCTATTGAAGTTGCACTGTATTTGTCTTATTCTACACACTGTATTTGTTTAATTGTTTTGATTTTGGGATCAAGTGAATCTCTCATCTGTAATATTATGTGTATTACATTTCATTTCATTTCGACGCTCCCTTCTTAGTACGCTATTTACAATATTCCTAAATGTACGTACGTTAATTCTCTGTGTCTTAAATTTAAATTATTTTATGAAAAAAATTCTAGTTCGAATAGTCATTTTGAATTAACCTGTCGGGTCCATTTGACGCGTCTGGTAAGCGGAACGCTATAAAGGTTGGGCACCCCTGTATTAGAATGTCTAAACTCCTGCTAAAAAGATATGGCTGTTTGGTTTCATGGATGCACCTTTTTCTACATGGAATTTCATTAAATATCGAAGTTTGATTCACTGCTTAACAACTGTTTTAAATATAAAAAGTTAAAATGGTTCTATTTTCTTTTACTCATTGCGTGCTAGAAATTAAAAAAAAATACATTTATATGGCATAAAAATTTTAAATATTGTATTTTATGTATCATTACTCTATAAATAAGTTTAGTTCTGTGCAAAAAGATTTTAAGTATTTAACTCATTTACATCATTAGCGCATAAAAGTGTCAATTCTGGAGTTTCTTTTCCATTCAGAAATTCCGAATTAGTACCGGATATTCTGAATAGTAATTTTTTCATTATTTAATGACATACATATATTTATTACACAGAGTCAAAATTCCTCTTTCGAATTTTCCTGCGTGGATTTAAAAATTCTGATAAAAAAACAATCTGAAGTTCCCGTGAATGATGCAAACTGGTTAGCGTTGTGGTACTCTCACTACTTCGACTGAGGGCCGCAGAGATATCACTGTTTAAATAGAAATCAGAAAAGAGATATCTAAAGAGAAATCTTTTTAAAAATAGTGATGGGAGAATACTTTTCAAAAATAAAAGTGAGTATCACTTATTTAATATATATGCACACAGGGTAAAGGACACCCAGTGATGAATAAATGTATATGCTCACAGGCACAAAGGGTATGCACACAGGATGTATTTAATGTATATGCACATTTAAGGAAAATTCTTTTGCAGTGTACATCAATTAGTTGCTATATTAAATTTTCTCTGATATTAGTCACAGGGAACAAAAATATAAAAAAATATTGCGAACACTTCAAGCACGGATGATTCCAGATTCTTAAGAACAACATATTTATGACAGTAATTCAGGAAAATTGTAACTGCCGAACGAGATCACATGACATTTGCTTTGTTCCAGATGCGAAAACTTCCAAAAACAAAATGTGAGTTCAAGAACAAAAGCCATGTTATTACATTTTATGTAGGCTATGTGAAGGTACATAATTTCATAAGTCGTTCTTATTCATTGTAATATGTATATGTATTATTTTACCTTTCGAATGAATGAAAAGTTTTCTTTCCGACTTTTCAATAATTCAAGGAAAAGTTATTCATACTTTCTAAAATTACAAGGCGAATAAAATGAAAATATCACCATTTGTGTTTTGAAATAGCTCATGATAAACTTGTTATTCAAATATTAATTCATATTTGCATTGTATTTCTAATGTTATGAAAAAAATTATACTATTTGAGAAAAACATTTTCTCTCCTTTGCATTTTCAAGCAGTTTGCCACCTTTATTAAAAATAATTTTAGATTTTTACGATGTTATAATGTTTCTGCAGTTAAATAAAAACTTCTAATAAAACATAGTGGTAAAAATGCACGCACTTTGTATTTAAGTGGTTAAAAAAAAGAATTAATTACAAATAGATCGCTTTAATTTTAAGTTGAATTTTAGAGTTTTATCGATCGTGATGTAAGTGCAGGCCCCATGATTTCATTCATTTTCTCGACCACTATTGCCAAACAATAATCGTAGTGGTAGATTTCCATTGCACATGTTAAATCACTCTACCTCGAAAGTTATTGTTAGGGAATAATGGTAGAAGAAATATAGCAGAGGTACCAAGTTCCCACTAATCTTCCGTAATATGTGGTTTTATTTGACCCATTTTAACAACGCTTCAAACCAGAAAAATTATTGGATAAATCTTTATTTATTTAATTTCAGGTTTCTACTTGGAATTTATTTAATTTCATTTGTTAAAAGAATTTCTGGTGCGAAAAGTGTTAAACCTGGGTCAAATTAACCCACACATTACGCAATATTAATGAGAGCTTGACATCTCTGAATATATCAACTGCATAAGCAGTGGCGTAGCCAGGGAGGGGGGTCGAAACTCTTTTCATACCAGTAAAATTGTAAAGTTTTCTTCGCTTTGATTATCGCAGAAAGTTCTCCGATTACATAAGGCAAAGAAAACTTTACAAAATTAGTGGTATCAAGAGCATCTGGACCCCCCACCTTGGCTACGCCACTGTGCATAAGTAGCGCAAAATATATTTTATCGTTCTAAATCTTTTATCGTTTTAAAAACGTTCCCAGATACGGCATAAAGTCATCTGACATTAATACAAAGTATATATTTACCACAACAATATTTAAGTGTATATTTCTAATTAATTATGAATAGCTGCCAAACTTCTGATTTTTAATACAAACAAACGCAATCTGAACCATAAAATCTTCTTGAGAAATAGAATCAAATAAGCACCACACAGAAACAACTCTTATTATTAAATACTTGATTAAAATTAATTTTAATATACCATGTATGTTTAAAAAAATCCGTAAGGTACGGCCGATATTATTATAAATAAGAATAGAAAAAATATGCCTAACCCTTAACTCCCACCAATTATATTATTCGGAAACAAAATGCTATAATTATCTGTACAATTACTGCTGATGAAAAATAATTGTTGCCGTTATACATAATAAGATCCAAAAGTTTCCCGCATTGCTTATAAACAAAAGTTCCCTTGCAGGCATGTAGTGGCAACATTAAATAAATAAATTTGAAAATTTCTTTTGTGAAATCATCTGCGTTCTTTTTTGACTATTTAATGAATAAAGTGATGTGCTTGTAAATACTAAGATGTTTAAAAATTAGTACCATTCTGTGATAAAATTATTAAACTAAAGAAAGTTTTAATCCTAAAGAAACAAGACAGTTTTTGGATAATGTTTATTAAGATTAATATTCTTCCAATTCTACAGATAGCGAATTGGCAAAATAATTTCGCACGGGTCGAAAATGAGTAGAACATTATCCCCATCATGGTCGATCTCTTCAAGGAGGAATAATAGAATAAAAAGTCAGGAAGAGAACAGAAATATTAAACGTGATTTTTGCTACAAGTTTTGTAAAAGCCTAGCACTAAAACTTTTTTTCAATTCTGGTTTTCAAAAAACGGACCAGTGGGAGTCCTGTACTCTGGATTCAGCTATAGTTGAAAATAAGGTAATAAATAATTTTGGGTTTAAAGCGTTTGAATCCCACTTACAGCCCATAATTTGATACACCTAGTGATTATTATCTGTTATCCTAACTGAAATCTGATCTTCGTAGAAAGAGATTTAATGATGATGGTGACGTGTAAAAGCTTTAAAAGAGCATTTTCTAGACAAACCCTCAGATTATTTTTTCAGAGACGTAGAGGTGCTCATTAAACGATGTAAAAATTACATCGAAGTACAGTGTGACTAGTTGGGAGAGTTATTTTTTTATTCATATTGCTTATTTAATTGAAGAATTTGCGCTTAGATATGTTTGGTTTTTTAGCAGAGTGTTTAGGTTTAATTCAGCTAATTCAACATCTTTATATTTTTTAAACAACAATTTGACTACACTTTGACTACGGACCAGCGTTGTCTGTTGGACGGAGTTATTTTTTAATTCATACTGCGTGATTGCCTTTTTTAAACATTTACTTTTTTAATGACTGATTAAATCAGACGAATATTTACGGGAATAATTTAAAAAGTGATAGGAATCAAGCAATCTAAAAACACCCTACTAACTGGCAATACTTATACGGAATACTACCCACTTATAGATAGCAGGTCTTCCGCTGAGACGACTATTATTTTATATTCACTGAGACATCTATTTGCATAAATATTTAAAAAAATCTTTTTTGTAGGTTTATTTTAAAATTTGCCTAGAATTGTATGGAAAAAATTACTTTTTTTAACGGTACGAATAGAATTATAGAATACAAATATTGTCCCAGTGGCAGCCCTTCTGTCAGTCATTGGGATGTACATGTTCTGGTGCGTAGTCAAATGGTTAATATTTTTACATATATTTTCTTCATCTATGTTGTATGATATTTATTAGATACTCCGGAAAGTTCTGTGGTTTTTTGATATATTTGAATTCATAAATGTCACGTTCCCACCAAAATTTTTGAATAAAATTTTCTTTTATAATGTACGTAAAGAAACTGGTTTTACTCATTTTGAAATAAATTTGTTTGTAAAATCTGTTGACAATCAATCATTTCAATATTATCTCAACAGAATTTCCTGATGACCCAATATATTTTTCTTCACACGCTACAGCAACTCACATAAAAAAAACACGGAAGAGAGGACTTTTTCGGCTTTTGATTTTATTTCTTTTTTACTAATGCTTTACGTAAAAAAAAAAAAAAAAAAAAAGATCTGTTGATAATGGAGCTTCTTGTCTACTATATAATAAAGAATACATCACTTAAAATAGTATTTTGAACCTATCAAAATAGAGTTTCAAGTATTGCAACGTACCACAGATGTGGAATAAAATGGCATAGTATAACTGTATGTTAGGATCTGTGCAGTAAATTAAGTTAGTCTCTTCAAAACGTGTATTTTATTACAAATGAAAAGAAAATCAAATACAAGTGGATATCAATCTTAAAATGCTATCCGATGTACATCTGTACTCCAGAAGAGAAATGAGGTTTGAACTAATCCCGCTAGGTAGCACCATAGATTTATCCCCAAAAAAAAAGATTCATATGACTACAGGGTGGCTAGTGGTCAGGGAAAATACAGTAAAAAAAGTGATAAACACCAGTATATTCTTATAGAAAAATTCATGTTGATTATTCGATCAAATAATCAACATGAATTTTTCTATAAGAATATACTGGTGTTTATCACTTTTTTTACTGTTTTTTTCCCTGACCACTAGCCACCCTGGACTAGTACGAATCTTGATTCAGCCTTGGTATCTTGGATTTGTATACTCGTATTACACGAGCAGAATGTTTTGGATACACTGAACACCAGGACAGCTAAATAGTTTGGTTATATCCATCATTTTGAGGTAATTTCACTCACATTGTAACTATGTTCTAAATTAAATGGAACCTTTTATTTTTTGTATATTTACAACGTTAAGTGTTTCTTTGTCGTTTGGATTTTCCTTTATATTTTTTCCGTTTTAGAAGGCGTTCAAAGGATAATGAGAAAAGTGAGTTCCAAAAATACTTTAGATTTAAACGACCGAAACGGACATAGCTGAAATTCATAAAATAATTTTTTATTTAGATTCTAAAGAAGGGGATACTGATTCAGGAGAAGAAGATGCAAAAATCTCTTATTTTAGATAGGATATTGAGGATCAATCAAAACCATCGGATACTTCGTCAGCTTCATTTCAACTTCATACTGAGTCGTCTCAAACTTCCGATTCTAGTAAGAATTAGATCCACACTGTAGATGAGGCCTATTAATTGAAAAAGAAACTTCATTAGCAAAAATCACACAATTACTTATCCTCTTTCTCTGTCATGTCCTATCACAGTTAAACTACAGTAGATGATGAACCTATAGTAGTGGGATGCCAGATAGTGACATCGGCGTGCTGACATTAGTGTGGTAAAAATGTAAAAGCTGTATGCAGAGGTACCAAGCTCTCACAAATCTTCCGTAATATGTAGGTTAATTTAACCCAGGTTTAATACGTTTTGAACCAGACTTTTTTTCAGAAATGAAATTAAATAAATTCCATGTAGAAATCTGAAATTAACTAAATAAAGATTCATGAAATAATTTTTTGGTTTGAAACGTTGTTAAACTGGGTCGAATTAATCCACATATTACGGAAGATTAGTGAGAGCTTGGCACCTCTGTGTATCGCATCTTACCGCTTAAGCTAACCAGCCCCGGACTCTACTACAAATGAAATTACGTAACAGCATATTTCAGAATTGTTGTCTTCAATACTTTTAAAATTAACAATATGTGAAGGATCTAAATCAGGTACTATCATGAAAAATTTAATTAGGTACTTACATTTTTTTTTTTATTTCTCAATGGGAAACACGGAAGTTAATGGGTTAAGCTTGTAAAAGGTTTAAATTGAACTGGCATAGGGTGAGACTGTAATAACCCTTAGAATAAAATGTTTGCCACCGGTTTGTACAGGATCGAACCAGTTAAATATCTTTTTACGATCCGTCTTCTACTACTTTCATATAACAACCTACGTAATATATTTCTGGCAGACATCTATCACGAAGACTATCACTGGGACATAGTGCATAGTGGTAGAAAAAATATTGAAAATATTGTCGCCTTTGGCAGCCTTTTGTGATTTTAAGTAACTGGTGGATCCAGACAGCAATGGTCTTTTTACGTAAGAAATTAACCCTTCTTTGCATGAGTTTTTCTTTTACAATTGTGTTTTTTATACATATATTAAATATTAGACACCAGAAATTTTAAGATAGATTTTTAACTTTGTTCAGCAACATAGTTCACGGGAAATTTACTGGATTAATATTTCTATATCAATATAGTGGTGGCGAAGAAGTTGATTTATTTATTAAAAGTTAAATAAAAAGTGATGGAAATTTACATAACTATGGAATTAATGGTTAAGAGTTACACCCCGAGTTAGCTAAGTCCCCGGATTTTGTTGTTGTTGTTGCCATAGGTGCGAATGTCTCATTCACGCGTTCTGGTGATAGCGACTATTAAAAATTTCATATTTTTTGGAATTCCATCGCAACGCGTTAGCTGAGTCCACTGATGTTTATCACTGTTGTCAGTGGCGTAGCCAGGGTGGGGGTCCAAATGCTCTTAGATACCAGCAATACTGTAAAGTTTTCTTCTCCTTGATTATCACAAAAAGTTATCCGATTAGTTAAGGCAAAAAAAAAACTTTCAAAAATTAGCGGTATTCAGAGCATCTGGACCCCCACCCTGGCTACGCCACTGACTGTTGTTTGCATTTATGTGCTCGAAGAGCTCATACACCTATTTTACTGATAGCGACTGTAAAGAACTTCCTATGTTTAGAGATTTAAAAAAAAAAGTTAGTCAGCTGAATCCATTGATATTTTTTGTTTTGTTTTTATGTAAGCAAATTGCTGATAAACGCATTATACTAATAGCGGCTAAAAAAAATTTCTATTTTTAGCGATACATACTTTTCATGTTAGAAATTCCTATAACATTCAGAGAAACTGCATAATAAATCTATCGATTTTTAAAAATGAAAAATATATTTTTAAAAAATTAACTCACTTTTTCTACCTTAACGGTCCTTGAACAAAAGCAAAGGCATTGTTATATTCACATTCACTAATTAAGTTTGTATTTCCTAGCGCTACATTTACAGAAGCAGTATTTTTTTTTTTTTACTGTAATATCACAAACATATTAACCCAAAACAGCGTAAACTGACCAAAATTGGTAGGATTACTTTTTTCGAGCATATGCGTATACACTCTAAAAAAAATCCGTGAAAATACAAGAGATTTTCCGTTAAATTTTACGGAGAAGTTTCATTTTTCCAAAACAACAGTACAATTTCCGTAAATGACATTAGTTCCGTAAAGAAGATTTCAAATCCGTAAAGATGCAGAAAGTTTCCGTAAATTTAATGGATTTTTCCGTATTTCTTACAAAACTGTACAATGTCCGTATTTCTTTCAAAACAATGCCATTTCCGTAAATGACGTTCAGAGGTTTGCGTACAGAAATCACCTTGTTAAAAATGCGAATTAAGATTTTTGTATTTTCTAGAGTTCTTCTAGGATCCAGGTCTGAACCAGTCCTACCCGTGGGCCTATTTTTTTGGCATTAGACTTGGGCCAATCCTGGAACTCATTGTAACCGGGGTTGTGTCTGGGCGGTAATTTTTTTGTGAAAATAATAGTGATATTTTTATTTTTTAGTGAAATCTTTAGAAATTTATTTTATTTTCATAAATTACAGTAAAATATTTTTTTTAATCTACTTTTTTTCTTCTTTATGTTGCTTTAAATTGTGAATTTTTTCACAGACGTTTTAAAATTTTATTTTAATTTTATTAATGTGAGGCAATATTAGGTTATTAAAGGTTTCGTAAAATATTATCTTTGCAAATTATCGATATGTATATTGTATTGAAGAAAACTGATTTGTCTTATAAATTTATGAATTAAACTAAAATTTATTATTTTATAAATTATAATTTTTTACAAAGTTTATATTTTTTTCTTTAAATTTATAACAGTAATTAATATTTTTTTCTTTACTTTCATAAAAATGAAGTTTTTTATTTTATAAAGTTTATAATTTATTTCGTTAGTTTATAATTTTATAAATTAAACTAAATTAATAAGTCCAAATTTAAACTTACCTATCCCAAGGTCATTAATTTCAAAATTTTCTCTAAAAATCTATTTTTTTATTTTAATATTTTTAAGGTTTCATAAAACAATATCTTTGCAAATTTATCGGTATGTGGGTATTAAACTAAACTGATTTGTGTTATATTCTTTTGAATTAAACTAAAATTTATTATTTTATAAATTGTAATTTTACAAAATTCATAATTTTCTCTTTAAATTTATAAAAAATAATTATTAACTTTTTGTTTACTTTATAAAATTATAAACTTCATTTTTATAAAAGTTTATAATTTATTTTGTTAGTTTATAATTTTTATAAATTAAACTAAATTAATTTAAACTAAATTATTAAGTCTAAATTTAAACTTACCTATCCTAAAGTTATTAATTTCAAAATTTTCTCTAAAAATCTATTTTTTTTGTTTTGATATTTTAAAAATTATTCATTTTAATAGAACCATACACAAAAGCTCGCAGCAAAGCTTAAATATAATATTTTAATTTATTATAAATTTGTTTGTTCACATAAGTTTTTAAACTAAGAGATAAAGAAAATTTACTTTAATAGCATGTAATAAATACGTCTTCTTAAGAAAATTATTGTTTTTACTAAAATTGATAAATAAATCAACACACAAATTATTTAAAAAAGTATATGTACTATTGCAAAAGGAAATAATCATTACTGTTATTACAATATTTTACGCATATAATACATAAAAATTTAAATTTATCTGTTATAAAGCATCAAATAATAAAAAGCAAAACATAGAACAATTTTGAAAAGAAAATATTAAAAACATTGGATCTCTGAAAATATCCATCTAACTACGAGAACTTGAAGTTATTGCAACATTAAAAGTATCTCATATAAGTAGCATCATTTGAGGAAGTGACGTGTCCAACCGTAGTGTAGTGGTCTGGCTCGCTCGTTTAGTAAACGTAGGGTCTTGGATTCGATACTCATCGAGGGAATTGGTGGTTGTTTATTAAAAACTCACTCAGAAATGAAAGGAAAAAAAAGAAGCGTTATACCCTTATAAGATGTTGCTTGAGAGATGAGTTTTTTTTTTTTTTTTTTGGTCCTATAAAATTTATTTTAACGACATAAAAATTAAAAAAAAATACGGAAGATATCTGTTATAAAACGTAAATTTAAAAACGGATATTTCAGAAATCACGGAAAATTTCCTGGAATTTACGGAATTTTTTTTTCCGTTAAAATACGGAAATAGTACTGGCGTTTCGATTGCCAGTACAATTTCCGTTATTTTCAGGAAATATTTTTACAGTGTATGCAGAGGTCGCAGCGTCCTATATTTTTTATTTTGGCCACCACTGTTTTCACCACTGCCATTGCTTGCCATTGCATACGTTAAATAAATATACTACGAATTAAGTTTGAATAAAGGGATAGTAAATATTTAAAAAATATTAGACGATGTGCTCACTGTATATGTATAATATCGGTAGTGAACGAGTTACACCAGTGGGGTCAAAGTGCGGCCCACACGGAACCACTAATTTTGAATAGAAATTTTTGCATGATTTAATCGTAAATTTCTACGATTAAATAATGCGAAATTTTTTCTTTGAAATTTGTGGTTTCACGCGGGCCGTAGTTGGACCAAACTGAGTTATGATGACTTTTATTTAAAACAATTCCTAAATATTAACGCAACCGGAAAGAATATAATGACAGTCTCTGAATAAAATTACATATCTCTGAGATGTCGGTTTGACTTCACCTTTATAATTATCCTCAAGACAAAATCCGGTCATCTTTGACGGATTCGTGAATCAATGTTGCAGCAGAAAAAAATCCGATTAAACTAAGTTTTTTTAAGCCCAATGTTGGTCTCGGGTACTTTTTAAAAATTGAAATTGCTTGATTGCCATCTCTTTTTAAAAAATAGTATATTTCGCATTTTTGTTCACATTATTTAAACTTTTATTGAATAAGGCGAATATTTCTACTTCATAAAAAAGGGAGGGGATCACGCCATCTGAATTTTAAATAAAAGCGGTGAACTGGCAACAATGCTTCAGTGTTATTTCCTGAAAGAAATTTACTGCCATCAATTTTTAAAGATAATACTCGCATTATTTAATCGCAATATTTATGTCATTAAATAAGGGAAATATTTCTATTCTAAAATACAGGTAGCTTGCTGGCACAAGTTGAAACCTAACGAACCTAAACGAATTTTTCTACCAATATGTGCTTTGAGATGAAGACAAAGGTGAAAAATATGCCCAGGTCAAGAAAGGGTAACTATTTTTTATTATCACTAATTTCGAATAAAAATCTTCGGATTAATTAATTGCCGAATTTTTCTCATTCAGCAAGACAAAGATTACTATTAGGAAATAAAAGTACAGGGAAGTATAATCCGTTCCAACTCTGCGCATATTTTTAACTCCTGTGTGGTACTTTATAAGAAGTTAAGGTTTTTACTTTTCATTTTTAACATTTCCCAACATAATTTAACCCATTCAAAATGGAGGTGGGATATTATATATACAGGGTTGCTTCGGGTCAGAGAATGTTTCAGGGTACATACCAGTATTTTCTTACTGAAAAATTCGTCCGATTTAATAGCGCGAAAATTCCCCCTTTTTTTAAATGAGATTTTAAATAAGAAAATACTGGTACTTTCCCTGGAAAATTCCCTGACCCGTAGTATCACTCTACATACCACTTAATTTTAATTACCAAATGCCAAAATGGTACCAGAATTTCGAAATAAAACTTTGCTTTTATAATGCACGTGTAGAAACGCTTTTACTTATTTAAAAATATTTTTCTTAAATCCTTATGTCATTCAATCACTTCAGAATTCAGCAACAGAAGTACTTTGCCCCTAAAAATGTTAAAAGCGTTTATGTGTTTGGTCTGCCTGTTTGGCTGTGCTCTAACTCTAGTGAATATACTCAGAATGCCATGTAATTTTTATATATTATTGAGCCTTGCTATAAAATGTTCCGTACTGAAAAAGAAGTGTGTATCAATTTTAGTTCGTTTACAGTAACACACAAATGAATTACGTCACATTATTGTCTATGGGTGAAAAATATTTCCAGTGCATTTCATTGACGTTACGATACTTCAAACATAACGAGATTGATATGCATCACTGAATTTCAATACGACACGATTTATCATTAGCATTGATTAAGTAACATTTATAGTTCATTAAAAAGGTGCACAAAAGAGTTCCATTATATTATGACCAGAGGTGCCAAGTTCCCACTAATCTTCCGTAATATGTGGTTTAATCTGACACAGTTTAACAACGCTTCAAAACAGAAAACTTATTGGACGAATCTTTATTTATTTAATTTCAGGTTTCAGGTTTTCATTTAATTTTCAGGTGGAATTTATTTAAATTCATTTCTTTAAAAAAAATTTCTAGTGTGAAACGTATTAAACCTGGGTCAAATTAACCGACATATTACGGAAGATTAATGAGAGTTTGGCACCTCTGTATTATTACCTACAGAAAAAAAAGTGTGCAGTTCATTTTAATGATGTTACAATACTTCAAACACAATGATATTAAAATTGATCGCTGAGATCACCCAAAAATATTTATTTCTGTGGATTAGGCAGAGTGTAGCATTTATCACTTATTTACAGAGATGCACAAACGTATTCGGTTACAGGACAGACTATGATCGATAATTGCTGGAAGTGTGTTTTCCTCCGCATTTTTAAACTTATCTAATCTTTAGTGTATTACTTTGTGTCTATAAATTCTATAGATCATATACAGGACTGCACGAAAGAATTCGAAAACATTACCGGATATGTACAGCATTACATCATCTTTAGTGTATTACTTCGTGTCAATAAATTCTATAGATCATACACAGGACTGCACGAAAGAATTCGCAAACATTACCGGATATGTACAGCATTTGCTGAACCTGTATTTTTACTCAGTTATGTGTTTTTAACATTTTCCGACATAATTGAAAAGTGTTCATTATTCTAGCCGTCTGTCCGTACTCTAATTCTTGTAAATATACTCGATTATTATGTAATAGATATGTTTTATTCTGGTTTTCTATAGCATAATTGTCTTCAACCTTTGACACTCGAGGGCCACATTTTTAAATTAAAGTCTCACAGGATAGTAATAATTCAATTAAATAGCGTAAGCAAGCAATATATACACACTTAGGATTGAAAACCCGGGACGGTTTTGTATATAGGCGCAGGGAAATTGCAGAATTCTCATTTGTTTCTTGATTCACAAAACATATACAATGCTCCTAAATGGTCCGCTTTTTGAATACCGGTAATTTCTTAGAAAAATTTTATTTTTACATTTATCTTGCAAATCTTGCAGAAAACACTTTCGGAGGTACGTTTTTGTAGAATGTTGTAGAAACCTACCATGAAATTTTCTGTTAAAAAATGTTGGTATTCAATTGGCGGACCATTTGGGAGACCTGCATATATATATATATATATATATTTATATTTGCACATAATGCTTAATTTTAACGGCAGAAATTCTATACACTTTATTAAAGCAGTAGTACACAGATGTAATGCATTGGTAACTCCCAATAAGCGAAAGATGTTAGCACTGCTGTATTTACTACAGTACTATACAAAGTCATTATAGATAAATCCTCGGGGCCTGGGCAGGTAAATTGAAAAAAAAATGTAAGTTGAGAATAGCGACCTCTTACGACTTCCAGTTTTTTTAATACTGAAAAATGAAAAGATTAACCCCTTCAGGGGCAAAGTACTCTTGGAGATAAAACATTGAAATGATTGATTGACACCAGGATTCGCGTACAAATTTATTTTAAAATAAGTAAAAGCTTTCCTTTATGTATGTTATAAATTTAAAATTTGATTCTAAAATTCTAGTGTTACTGTGACATTTTGGGATTAAAATTAAGTGGTATATATAATATACCAGTGCCCTTCAAGGGGTTAAACCAGGAAAATCATAATGAGAAATCGCCAAATATTAGTCCAGATACACCCAGAATACTAGATCAAGCATAAACTCAAAAGCGACTCCATACCCCTTACAACGACTCTTATAACAAATGCGCCCAAGAAATTCCCTATTTAAAGGGAGAATATGGTGATTCTTTCAGTTGGTTTTCCCTATTCGATATTTTGCGAACACGTAATCGAACGACAATTTGTTATATTTTCTTATTGTTTTAACTAAATTATATCATCTATTTTTTGTAGTTTGCTATTTTTGTGCAAAGTGGAACATTAATATCATTGTAGATCTTATTTTAAAATGTCACTTTGTTAAAACATTTGAAAACTTCCAAGAAACAAGTTGAATAATTAAACTTTTTTTAATATTAAAATTAACATATTTTATTCTAGTTCAATATAGTTCAATCTAGTTATTTATTTAAGCCAATTAATTTGATAAAAAGTTTTTCATAAAACGATTACGTAACTAGAATAGCAAAGTAGTATTTCAGGAATTATTCATCATTTATTCATCGTTATTTAGTCCAGTTAATTTGATAAACTTTATCATAAAACTATTACATAACTAGAACAGCAAAGGAGTATTTCGGGAATTATTCATCATTTATCAAATATGACTTGAAATGCAAAGAGTCATTATCATAGTTGCCAACCTCCCGATTTTTTTCATACGAACATTTTTATGAAAAAATATTTGTTTTATTTAATCGTACAATTTCTGCAATTTAATAAAACGAAATATTTTTCAAGATTTTAATGGCATTCAAAAAATCGGGAAGTTGGGAGCTATGATTTATAATTAATCATTTTTTTCCCATGATCACCATTGTACAATCTATTAACTCCTTAATAGTTTCGTTTTTTTTTTTTTTTGACACAATAAATTAAAAATAGGGACTAAACATTTTCCGTAGTAACATTTGCCTTGTATAATTGAAAGATGTTTGTCAATTACTAAAGTGAAGTTTACAATTAAAAATTAGTGCTGTGGAAAAGATTTTAGTAACGAAGCACGCAAACTTTTTTGTCCAAGAGGTGTTCGGGTATAACTGTGAAGGGTTAATATCCTAAGTCTTGTAGTACTCGAGTTTCAAAATAACAAAAATTATGGAATATAAATATTTTTATAACAGACAGCTTTACATATGCTCTTAAGTCGTGTAGTGTTAAGAAAATTTTCTTGTGAAATACTGCAAAGTTTATATCTCAGCAAGTCAATAATCTTTTAAAATCATGGTGCCAGTTTTTACCGCTGTTAGTTTTTGAAATTTTGAATTAGGAATATTATTTAAAGAAAAGTAAATCCTTAAAATCTTGCTGTGCGGTATGAATTTGATTTATTTTGTAAGTAAAATAAATTTCCAGTTTAAAACATGTAATACTGAAAGGCATCAATTATGACTCCAATATACTAGTACGTTTAAATGTCTAAAATCACTACCTCCGTAATAACTAAATGCCTCTCGCATTCACGATTTCCCCATACAAAAATTGGAAGTCAATTTTTCCCCAGAGTACAGTGCCACCTATCGGTGACACCTGACATAATCTTTCAATATATCGCAGTAAATACAGTAAACCGCTACCGTAAACAAAGGCTGTATTGAGAATATTTATATGGAA
This sequence comes from Maratus michaelseni, assembly GCA_963931845.1. Lineage (NCBI taxonomy): Eukaryota > Metazoa > Arthropoda > Arachnida > Araneae > Salticidae > Maratus > Maratus michaelseni. Next base: position 190,334,121 of record OZ007586.1, read on the forward strand.
AGTTCAAAAATATAGTATAAAAATTAACTTTGTTTAATACAATTTTAAGTATTTTCTAGAATTTCACAAATGTATTTATTGTATTTTCTTTTATAAATAACAATTTAAATTGCTGTAGTAACTGATTGTTTACATTTGTTGAATATGAAAGTTCTTTTTCTAAAATTAATTATACTATATAAATCAAAACATTACCTTTACTTATAAATAGATTTCCATAAAAAATAACACAAACAATGTTTATAGAGCGAAAATATTTATCAACACTATAAAATTAAATTAATAGATAAAAAACTATGAGTGAATTTTAAAAAGATTAATGCAAATTACCATAGTAGTGGATTAAATTAAAAATACTTGTAGCAACTGATAATACAAATGTAAAAAGAATGAAACAGTGGCTTGAATGTTTTAAAAACTAAATTAAAAGGATTTTTAAATGAAATTTCAGAATGACGTTTGAGGCCCCCCGAGCAGAAGGTTTGCTAATTTCATTATTACAAAAAATGAAATCAATATTTATAGTATTATTTTATATACAGATATGAATAATCAAACATAAACAGAAAGTAATAGATTTTTAACTGGTATGCCTTAAAAAATGTTACACGTTTGAATAAGGAGGGCTTGAGCCCCAAGAACCCCCCCTTTCCCTATGCCCTTGAACATTATTCTTTGCTTCCTGATTAGATTGATTGATTGCTACATTATAAAATATGCAAGGAAGAGTTTTAAAAAAAGTAATATTGTGGTTTAACACTTTAATGCCCATTGTAATAACACCACCGTTTCCAATTAAGTACATTTTTTTTATTCGGATATTCCAAATTCAGTTCAGAAATTTAAAATAGCAATATTTACTTCATTTAACAATGAACATTCTGTCATTAAATGAAGCAAAATTTATTATTAAAATTTTCTGGTATGAATTCAGATTTTCTGAATTACGGAATTTCTAGAACGTATTCTACCGTGGGAATTAGAGGGTTAAGAGGCTACTTCCTTGTTTTTTGCCCGATGAACGGCAATACGGCACATATCAGTACGGTATTTTAGTCAGAATACATTAATTTTCAATTTACAAGTGAACTTTCAGTTAAAAAAATTTACAAATCACTGTATAAAATAAGAAAATTGTAGGTTTGAAAGGCACTTCTATGAGGTGATCATTGTAAATATAAGAACATCATCCCTAGATGATAGCGCCTAGGTGGCTCTACCATTTGGGACATGCTGACTTCCATTTTTGAGTCAAATGCGATAGGCATTTAGTTATTACGGAGGTAGTACTAAAATATGGCAGTAATAAGAACAGTTGTACTGAAAATCAAAATATGATTAAAGGTCTAATACAGGGTTCATGAGCTTGTACCATAATTTTTTAATAGTATTTATCTATTTAATATTTAAATAGCAGAAATTGCAGCATTTGTAATAATTTTCTGCATTTAAATAAGATGAAAAATTCTGTTAGAAAATTGTGGTAATAGCGTACGAAAACTGTAAAATTATATAAAATACATTTATAAAGAATTTGCTTGTTTTAAAAATGTTTAGTTTAAAACATTTTAAATTAAGAATAAACAAATCAATTTCAGAAAATCACTCAGACAGAGATTTTTTTTTTAAGTATTGGATAAAATTTCAGCTGAAACCTCAGCATTAAACCTTCAAACAAAGAAAAGTCACGTAATATTATAATCTTATTCCTTAATTGGATTTTCGCTCCAAGATAACATCTTGAATTAAAATTCCTTCAGCGCGTACTGTTGACCTAAACAGATCCTTCTTCATTAATATATTCAAAGGAAAGCAAAAATACCTTTTCTCAAGTTTCTATTCAATAAGTATAAAACATATTATTTTATAAAAATTCTCGTACATGCTTAAACTATTACATACTAAATTTTAAATTATACAGTTAATGTTTACATTTAAGTGAAAATTCATAAGAGTTAATTGTTTCGCTATTGAAAGCTATGAAATTCCATTAACTTGGGTAAACGTGAGATGCTATGTAATGAAAATTTATTTTATCGGCGAAAGTTTTTTTTTATTTAAAGTAATGTTAACACATTTTCAGACGAATTGGAGAGGATAATCAACACTTTTGAATGACGGCATGTATCAGTGTTTACGCGTATACTCCCGAATTTGTGAGGAATAATAGGTTGACTATCATTATTTCAGAATAGGTAACTTCGCCTTATTTCAAAACGGAATTCGTAAAGTTTCTTTTTCCACTGTTAAATAACTGTATTCGTACACCTGTACAACAATTTTTAAATAGAATTTTTCTATTTAATATTTAAATAACAGAAATTGCAGACGCCTCGTTTAATTGCAGGATTTGTAATGCATTTCTGCATTTAAATATAGTGAAAAATTCTATTAAAAAATAGTGGTAACAGCATACGAATCCTGAATAAGGCAAAGGTAATTATTCTGAAATACTGGTTTTCAACCTAATATTCATCTCGAATTTAAGGATCAACTTATACGCGAGCGTATACGGTAACTCAGTTTTCTGCGCTGGTGTTTTTATCGTAAAATACATGATTATCGGGAAAGTAATGATGCAAATTTGCCAACTTTTAAACATTTTTTGTTACCCCTATTTCGCGATAGTGATTATCGTCTTATTTAATAACAGAAATTCTTTTCTTAAAAAGTGTGAAGTTTACTGCTCGGAAATAGTGGTAAAAAGAGAGCGCAAAATCTGATAGCATCATGACTTTTCTGACTAATCAATATATCATAATGACTCTCAACAGAGTAAAGATGTTGTAAAATCCATACAGGGAAAAAAGGCATAGTAAAAATTTCCCGTGTGTGTTAACTTAAAATGTGTTAACTTGAATTCCCCTGAATTTTGAAACCACTATTTTCGAAAAGATTTCTTTGACTTGTTTAATCTCACAACAATAAGGAGGAGAAAACTTTTAAAAATTATTGGTATCCAAATTCCACGGACGGTACAAAGGCTGAAAAATATCTGTCTACGACAGCCGCCATTTTTGTGTCATCGCATAGACCTAGAATTAAAGGGGCGTTGTGTGACTTCACAGTAACGTCAGCCGGACGTCACCATGCACCGCCTCTGAAGTTCTAGGCCTAAATGCTGACACGAAAATGTCGACTGTCACAGACAGATTTTTTTTAGCGTTTATAGGATCCCTTGAATTTTAATACCAATAATTTCTAAAAGTTTTCTCCGATTTATTTTTCTCAGATTAAACAAAAAAAAAGAAAAATTATAGTATAATCTGATGGGAAAATTCAGGGGACCGTACAAATGCTTAAAAATATCTAGTATTCAGGGGGTGATGCTTACGGGGTATATTCCGGCGTATAACACATGGGTGAAACAAATAAATTTGGAACCAGACAATTTGTGTAATATTCTAGTGAAATATATACGACGCAACATAAAGTTACATTTTATAAAATAAAATTTCTGATTCTAAATATTTTCGTTTGAGCTGCACGTTATATGTCGAATTATACAGTATGTTGCTATATTGACGATAAAAATATTACTAGAAAACAGTAACTAAAAATAGCTTTAAAAATTTCT